>CAMAPF010001015.1:4300000-6700000 GCA_945859915.1 Cuscuta epithymum
GGGACGAGCCTACACATATTGGAGATCAATAATATGATGTAGGAAGTTGACGTGTTCTAAATAAATTAGAATGAGTACAAAAAGACATCTTTTAGCAAAAGATAAAACAATAGTGATAGAGTATTAATTCTAGAGAGAAGTGAGAGCTAGAGAGAGAAAGTGAGCAATTATATTTCTCAACCCCCTATAACTAGCCCCAAGGGGTCTATTTATAGGGAAAAATGTGGATTTGGGCTCCTAGCCATGGGCTTAGGAGGCCCATTACAATAATCATGCCTTCTTTGGGCGAAATAGGGCCACTAATGGGCTGTGTACAATACTTAGTAAATAAAGTAGAGAGATGCATTCTGCCCGTACGAAGCCGAGCCGATGCGGTCCCATGGCCGATGCGGTCCATGGGCCGATGCGGTCCCGGGAGTCCATGCGTGCTTCCTGGGCCGGTTTGGTTTCTGGCCGATGCGGGCCCACTGGCCGAAGGGGGCCACGTGGGTGTTCTTCTGGCCATCGTTGACTTGAGTATGTGGGCCATGGGGTCCAGGCCCATATACTCTATCAGGAGTCCCCCACTCTCTGAGCTGAGGCGAAACCGAAGCGAAAGGGAGTATTTGTTCCTTCCTGGCTGGCCGTTGCGAGAGCTCGAGGTGCTTGGTGGCCGAAGAGTTTCTGCCTTGATTTTGGATGAAGCGGCTTCTTCATTTGATGTAGACGTAGCGCGCTTGAGGATTCACAGCCTTGGTGCGGCCGATGCGCTCTCTGTGAAGTGTTTTGAGGATGGTGCGGCGCGCTTTCTCTTTCCAGTAGATGTGAATTATGGAGAAGCTGGCCTGTTTCATCATTATTTGTTGGGGCCGAAGAGGTCCCACATACTTTTGGCCGTGGTGGTGACATAGTTTTATGAAGCGAAGATGTTTGATCTCGTCTGTGAGGACGATGCGAGCTGCACGCTTTTGGGCTCTTCAACCGATGCGATCCGTAGTGCTATTAAGGTGAATCGTTTGTTTTTTGTAGCAAATCCTCCGTGTGTTGAGGCCGTTGCGTTTCCCATTTATGCTATTTTCCTTTCCTGTAGCCGATGCAGTCCCCCCAGTCCCCCACTCCTTTGGCCGAAGAGTACTTGAGGCACAAGGGAGTCGTGATGTTCTCGAGCTGATACGGTACCCCCGCGCTAGTCGTGAGTCCAACCCTTAGGCGAACCCGTCCAAGGTAACCCTGTGGGAGAACCCTTGGACGAAGGCCGCGATACCAGGGTCATCATCAAACGATGTGCGCGTGAATAGCCGTAGCGGTTCTTTGGGGTTGCTTTGGGGCCGTAGCACAATTTGCTGATGCGGCGATTTCTTTGGTAAATTGGGCCGTAGCGAGTTTCTTCTTGTTTGAGTGAGTAGGCCGGTGCCTACCCCTAGTTTTGGGGCCTGTTGGGCCGTAGCGGTGGCCTTAGTGGGTGGAATGTGGAAAGACATGCGTTTGATTGGTTCTAGGGGAGGCGCCGTTGAGGTGGCCAATTGGAGATTGCCACGTGTAGTGACCGTTGGAGGGGGTGTTTATAAATACCCCTTTTCTCCGAAGCCTTCCCCTCATTTTGCATTTGCTTGAGTCGAACTGCTGCTGAAATTTTTAGAGAGAGAAAGCTCCCGAGGTTTCTTCAAGTGTTCATCAATCCTTCCTTCAGATCTTCAAATCGTTAAAGGTCAGATTCTTACCTGTTCTTCTTTTTTTCTTTACACTTTGCTTCCTAGGGGGTTAGAACTAGTGTTTGTAGGGAAGCCACTTTGATCCGAAAAACCGCCCTTAGGAATAGGTGTAGGTGTTATGCCGTTCTCTAACGGCCGTAGCGCTCCCTCCCCCCTTGACTTAACAGTTTCGTTGGACGAAGAAGACTGGCCTTTTGACGAGGACGAGACGTCCCCTAGAGTTGATCTGCGACTGATCGAAGCCTTCGAGGTCGAAATGGAAAATACAGCCGACTACCGCACTTCTGTAGATGAGGAGAGAATGAGTGCCGATGCGGGAGCGCATCATTCTGGTGAAGACGAGGCGACCTCTAGCTCGCCTCTGAGGGGGGATGGGGCCTCTTCATCGGCCAATATTCCCTGCCCCCCTCCGTTATCTTCCGTAGCAGGGGAGGGCCCATCGTCCCTAGGGATGAAGAAACCGTATCGGCGGAAGAAACAGAAGGGCGTACCACAGGGGCACTCGCGGCTTGATCTTAGTAATCTCTACATCATCCGGCCAGAGGGAACCCTCGGCGAGTATCATGTCGCCCAGCTGTACGTAGGGCCCTATGGGCGGGTTCGAGCGCCAAAACCGACAGATCATGTGCTGAATCCCCCACTAGATTATTTTGGTATCTACCCGATGAGCTTCGCGAAGGGCCTGAGGTTCCCTCTCCACCCTTTCATCACCGAGTATTTGAATATGGTGGGTCTCCCTCCGGCGTTGTTGACCCCAAACAGTTACTCCTTAATAGTCGGCTTCCTGATTCGATGCAAGGAGTTGGAATTTACGCCGACGATTGCACTCTTCATGAATTTATACCGGATAGGCCGAGGGAGCCACCAGAATTGTGCTGGGTATGCAGCCCTGCAGCAGGTTCCTAAGAGGAGGACGTTCATAGATCTGCCTTCGTCCATCCATGGTTGGAAGGCGAAGTTTGTTTTTGTTACCCTGGGCCGAGGCGGATTCTTCTCCTCCGTTGGTCACGACGGCATGTTTGAGTTGCACAATCCCCCTTGGAACGCTGAAATAAGTAACCAAGTGGAAGCCTTTATCAAGGGCGGGCCGAGGAGCATAAAGACATATGTGACGGAGTATAAAATGGCTGCTCTTGGCTTCGTTAGATACTATTGTCCTGGTGATGTGGACGATGGCTTCTGGCCGAAGATCTCCGGTTCTTATGAGCAAGCCGATGGGCCCCGTCTAGGCGTGCCTGCTGAGGCCGAAGGTTGACCCCCAACCAAATCTTTATGTAGTATTCTTTATGTTTGTTGCTGACCCTTGTATTGTTTTGTGCAGGCTTCGATATGGATCGGATGTCTTTTATGGCTCGAGCTGCAAAGAAAGCCGATGCGGAGCTGAAGGCTGCTCAGGCTACTGAGAAAGCAAAGGCATCTGCCGGCGGTTCTCAAGGAGGGGGCGAGGCCGTCAAGAAACCTGCTCCTAAGAAGAAGAGAGGAGCCGATGAAGGCCAGAAAACTTTGGCCGAAGCGGGTCTAAAACCGAACCAGGCCCCAAAGAAGACGAAGAGGGTTCCCTCAAGTGACGAGGCCGGTGCTACTTCTTCTCAGGCTGCTGTGGATGTCCAGCAGGCCGTGGTCCCTCCTCTGCATGATCCACCCTCATCGGCTTTGGTGGCTTCGGCTTCTCGAATGGCTCCCTCCACTGCCGCTGCTGCCCGTTTGGAGGAGGCCCTTGCCAAGGGGACGTACGAGGTCACTGTTCGTTACCCCGTTAAGGGCGGTCTTTTTAATGAAACCGTCAGTGGCGACGACGTTCTCTCTCAGGCCATGCCTGAGTATGACCGGCAGTACCTCAGCCGGCAAGGCAAGCACGTCCATTTGTACGATGGCGGTTTGGACTATGTCGTCCAGGTAGGATGCTTCCATACTTTGTGATCTTTGGTTTTCATTTTTTATCTCTAATCTTACTTTGCTTCGTCCAGGGTGCCCTGATGCTGAGGGAGCAGCACTGGAGACAGGAGGCTGAGATCGAGCGGCTAAAGAAGATGGAGGCCAAGGCTCTCTCAGCCGACGAGGCCCTTCAAGATCTGAAGGATAAGGCCAGGGCCGCGGAGGACGAGATGAAGCTGCTCCAGGTCCGGCTCGATGAGGCCGAGGCGGCCCGGAAGAAGGCTGATGAGGCCGTTGCCGCTGCCATCCAAAGGGCCGAGGAGGCGGAACGGCTAAAAGCTGATGCTGAGAACGCCGCCGAGAAGGCCGTAGCTGACTTCAAGGCCGAGGGGTGGAAAGCCGATGATCAGCTCCCCTTCTGCTATGAGGTGGTTGGTGAGAGGTTGAAGGACTGGACGACGAAGGACCCCGTCGGCGAAGAATTTTGGATGAACGAGATGCAAGCCTTCTACGACTGCGGCCAGTATAGGATGCAGAAGCTGATCTATAGGAAGCTTCGTCGTCGCTTCCGGAAGATGAGGCCAAGGGGTCTTAGTCTACCTCGACGAATGAAGAATCCTGACGAGGATATGAAGCTTCCCCCGTCGGAGAGGCAGCTACCGATCCTTAGTTCAGATGAAGGGGAAGAGCCTTGGAGTGATAGTGACGATTATCTTCTTGAAGGGCCCGCCGATTCCCAGGCTGATGAGGATGATGATGGTGATGATGAAGCTGATGGCGGCCGCGGTGATGGTGCTGTTGATGGTGGAATGCCGGCCGATGTGGTAGCTTAGTGTTTTTTTGTATTTAGTTTTTGTAGCTATAGCACTGAAGTGCGTGTAATGGCCGAAGCGCCCACCTTTTGTATCTTTGCTTTCATCAATGACAGTCTTTTCCTCATCATGATTCCTTCATCGTCTTTGTAGATTAAGTGTGCTTGCACTTGTAAATTTTCTTAAGTGTCAAGGCTGTACCTGGAGAGTGCTGGCGTCCTCTTAGTCGATACGTAACGGTCCTCATCCCTTTATAGCCATTTAGGGACGATGCGTCCCATCATTAGTGAGTTTTGTTGTGTTTGAAAAAATTCTCCAAAATCTTCAAGTGTCAGGGATTTGACCTTGGAGTGTTAAAGCCGAAGCGATGCCCAGTGGTAGCGCAACATCTTTGCGTCTGTGCGTCTTGGAAAAATCTTCAAGTGTTAGCTTACTTTGATGCGGGTGCTGTGATTTGGTTCATCGCTTGGGTTTTTCCATTTGAGACGATGCGACCGAACATCATCCATGAGCCGCTTCGTCCAAGCAATAGAATGTGGCTTCGTATTCCCTCTTGTGAAGCTGTGGTTTTGGCCGAAGCATGTACTTCGGCTTCCTGTATGAAAACCTGATATGTACTTAGCCGATTTTGAGGCTTTGGTTTTTGTGGGGATTTTATTTTATGTTCGAGGCCGGCGAGTGCGTGGTCCGTCGGCTTCCCTCTTTTTTTTTTTTTTTTTTTAGGTGGCCGAAGGGTTACCGTCCCTTCGTCCATGTGTGGTAGTTTGTCCGCTACGCTTTTTGCGTGAATTAGTGCGAGGGAGTAAATACGCCCTCGGCTTGGTGTGTCAGTGGCATCTTTTTTGGCCTTTCCACGTCTATCGTCGACGAGGGACCGGACTAGGCATCGTCTTGCGGGTGGAGTTTTTGTAACCTCGGCCTTAATTCAGGCTTGTCGTCCTGCGGTTTCCGCGCGGACGACGCGGTATGCTTCTCCGTTTGAAGACGTCGGACCATGCACACAGGTCCTTCGTCCTACATATCGCCGGCCGATTTGGGTGTTTCACCGCTTGTGCCGATACGATATTTGGGTGCGTTGTCTATGCAACGGCTTTGTAGGCGCGTTGTGGATCGCAACGGCCTCAGGTGCGTTGTGTATTGCAACGGCTTTAGGTGCGTTGTTTATTGCAACGGCTTTAGGTGCGTTGTGTATTGCAACGGCTTTAGGTCGCATCGGACCCGGGTGATTGCACCGCTTAGGCCGATGCGGTCCTTGGCTTTAAAAGATTGGATGAAACATGAATTTTATTCAATAAGTGGCGCTAGGCCGAGGGTGTTTTATTCAATCAATAAGCCGAGGGGTGGGGGACGTTGCCCGCTTCACCACTTCTCGAGTTATTGGTAAAATTTCACCAGGTGGTGTACATTCCACAATCGTGGTACATCTGACCCATTAGGGTTCTTTAGTCTATAGGTGCCGGCTTTGATGACGGCGCTGATGATGTAGGGCCCTTCATATTTGACGGCGAGTTTTCCTCCTTCCGTCGGCTTGCTTGCTTCCCTTCGGCGGAGGACGTAGTCCCCCACTTGGAATTCGCGGGAGCGGACCTTGGCGTCGTAATAGGATTTGACTTGTCGTCTGTAGTTCTCCGCTCTGAGGTAGGCCATCTCCCGTCTTTCGTCAATGAGGTGCAAGTCCATCTTCATTGCTTCTTCATTGGCTTCGGGGTCGTATTGTGTGACCCGTCGGCTGGGAAGGGTGACTTCAGTGGGAGCCTTGGCTTCGAAGCCGTAGCATAAGGAGAATGGTGTCTCCCCGGTGGCCCTCCTCGGCGTAGTGCGGTAGGACCATAGGACGTTGGGGAGCTCGTCGACCCAACTCCCGCCTTCTTCCTCGAGTTTCTTCTTCAGCCCCTCCAAGATGGTTCTGTTGGCGTTCTTAACCTGTCCGTTGGCCTGAGGGTAGGCAACGGAGGAGAAGCGATGCTTGATGCCCCACTCTTGGAGGAGGCTTTGGCATGGTTCGGCCTCAAACTGGGTGCCGTTGTCTGATATGATCTCCTGAGGCACGCCGAAGCGGGTGAGGATGTTCTTGTAGACGAACTTTCGACACCGTGCTCCGGTGATGCTTGCGAGTGGTTCGGCCTCGACCCATTTAGTGAAGTAGTCGATGGCGACGATGATATATCTGTTGTTGCCCGCAGCTCTTGGTAGAGGGCCGACGAGGTCGATGCCCCATCGGGAAAAGGGGATGGCAGTGCTGACCGGGGCGTAGTTGACGGCTGGTCGGCCAGGTGCCCTTTGATAGTGTTGGCATGCGGTGCATTTGCGGGCGACTTCGGCACAATCGCGTGCTATCGTCGGCCAGAAGTAGCCTTGGACGACGAGGCGGCGCGACATGCTGAAGGGCCCCTGATGTGATGAGCATACGCCGCAGTGGACTTCTTCCATGGCCACTTCGGCCTCATTCTGGTGTAGGCACCGGAGGAGGGTGCCGTTGTATGATCTCTTGTAGAGCTTGTCACCCTCAATGACATAGCTTGGGGCCCTGAGTTTGGCTAGTTTGGCCCTCTCCTCGTCTTCTGGTAGCGTGCCGGAGGTGATGTAGGTTGCGATGTCAGTGATCCAATCCTCCGGCTGGTGTTGGATGGAGAGTATAGGGCTGGCGTGAATGCTTGACATGCTCAACTCCTCCACCTTAGCTATCTTGGAGATGTGTTCAGGGGTGTCGGAGCTGAGTTTGGAGAGTATGTCAGCCTCGGCGTTCTCTGCCCTTGGGATCTGAGTGGTCTCGTAGGTATCGAACGCCTTGAGCAATTCCGCAGCGGCCTCCTTGTATTGCTTCATCCTCCCTTATTTGGCTTCGTAGGAACCCTCCATCTGGTTCACTACTAGTTTGGAGTCGCATTTGATCCTGATGTGGCGCGCTTTGAGGCCAGCGGCCAGTCTGAGCCCGCTAAGGAGCGCTTCATACTCGGCTTCATTGTTGGATACCTTGAAATTGAAGCGGATGGCGTAGTATGCTCTGAATCCCTCTGGGGAGATGAGGACGACGCCACCCCCACAAGCTTTGGCGGCCGAGGACCCGTCCGTGTAGAGGGTCCAGGCTTCGTCTGGTTCAGCTCCTGTGGTGGTAACGGCCGTCTCCCTTGCCGTGCATTCGGTGACAAAGTCAGCCAAGGCTTGCCCTTTGATGGATGGCCTCGGCTTGATCTCAATCTGGTACTGGCTCAAGAATATTGCCCACTTGATCATCCTTGGAGAGCTGGTTGGGCTCCTCATGAGGGCTCCCAACGGCTGATGCGTGAGGACGTGGACGGGGTGAGCTTGAAAATAGTGGCCCAGCTTCTTCACTGTGTGGACGATGGCCAGCACCGTCTTCTCAATAGGGGAGTACCTGAGCTCGGCCTCCCGCAACGTCTTGCTGACGTAGAATATTGCTTTTTGCACCCCGTCATCCTCCCTGATGAGTACGGAGCTGACGGCCGACGTGCTCACTCCCAAGTAAAGGAAGAGAGTCTCGCCGGGCTGGGGCTTGGATAGGACGGGTGGGGAGGCGAGATATTGCTTCAGTTCCTCGAAGGCCTGTTGGCACTCCGCCGTCCATTTGAAGTTGGTGGCCTTCCTCATTATTTGGAAGAAGGGGAGTGACTTCTCCGCGGATTTTGAGAGAAAACGGTTCAGGGCCGCGAGGCGTCCCGTCAGCCGTTGTACTTCTTTGATGTTGCGGGGTGGCTCCATATTGATGATGGCTTGTATTTTCTCCGGGTTCACCTCGATGCCCCTTCGACTGACCAGGTACCCCAGGAATTTACCTCCCTGGACGCCGAAGGTGAACTTCTTTGGGTTGAGCCGGAGGTTGTATCTCTTCATGATCTCGAAGATGCCCCGGAGGTCGTCGGCATGGGTTGTGGATTGTTTGCTCTTGACGATCATATCGTCGACGTATGCTTCCATCGTCCGACCTAAGACTGCTCTAAAAATCCGGGCTACCATCCTTGTGTAGGTGGCGCCGGAGTTCTTGAGCCCAAAGGCCATGACGAGGTAGCAAAAAATTCCCTCCGGGGTCATGAAAGCAGTCTTCTCCGCGTCATCTTCATGCATGGATATCTGGTGGTACCCTCTGAACGCGTCGAGGAACGACATCAACTCGCACCCCGCCGTCTCATCCACCAACTGATCAATGTTGGGGAGAGGGAATGGGTCCATCGGGCATGCCTTGTTCAGGTCAGTGTAATCAACACACATTCTGAACGTAGGCGGCTTTGGGGCGAGGACGACGTTCGCCAACCACGTGGGGTACTTCACCTCTTTGATGTGCTTGATGGAGAGCAGCATGGCCACCTCGGCCTTGACAAATTCCCTCCTGTCGGCTGAGAGGTAGCGCTTCTTCTGTTTGATGGGGGAGGAGGCCGGGTCGACTGAGAGTCGGTGTGTAATCACTCTTGGACTGATGCCCGGCATGTCCTCTGGTCCCCACGCGAAGACGACGGCGTACGCTCTCAGGACGGAGAGGATGTCCCTTCGGATGTCCTGGGGGAGCTGCGTCCCAATCTTTAGCATGCGTTCCGGTCGGGAGACGTCCAACGGAACATCTTCTACGTCTCCGACCGGTTCGGCCTTCGGTGTGTCTTCTTCGGCCGAGGCGGTGGTGATAGTGTCTATCCGTTCCTCGGCCTCATTGATCTTCCTTGTGAGCTTCAGGTAGCAAGCCCTGGCTATCTTCTGGTTCCCTCTGGCGTAGCCGACGCCGTCCTTGGTGGGGAACTTGAGGCATAGATGTCTCATGGAGATGATGGCCTCAAGGTCCTCCAAGGCCGGTCGTCCCCAGATCATGTTGTGGGCGCTGTCCAGATTGACAACCACGAACTCCATATCAATCTTCGCCTGATAGGTACCGTCACCGACCACAACGGGAAGCACTATCGTGCCCTCGGCGTCGATAGAGTCCCCGGTGAAGCCGGATAACGGAGTCCGTATCGGCCGGAGCTCGGACTTCTTCAGTTTCAGTTGTCTGAAGGTGTCAACGTACATCACATTGACAGAGCTGCCAGTGTCGATGTAGTTGCGGTGGATGATGTTGTTGCCAATCTCGCATTTGATGACGAGGGCGTCCCTGTGGGGCAAGGGGCCGAAGGGGAGGTCCTTGTCGGTGAAGGTGATGGCCTCCACGTTCCGTCGCTTCGGCTGAGGGGGGCGTGGGACACCTCACCAACGTATAGGGACTGAGCCCATTTTTTCCGTTGGGTAGCCGAGTCCCCCCCTGTGTTTCCGCCGACGATGATGTGAATGTGATGCTTCTTCTGGCGGGGCTCCTCTTCGTCCTCATCTTCACTGAGGGCGCCGATCTCCCTCTTTTTCCCGGAGGATCCTTCCCCCCTTTTGCCAGGGTTAACCCAAGTGTTACTCTTGGGGGCACCCTTGACAAATTGGGAAAGTTCCCCCTGTCGGACGAGGCCGTCGATGTGCCTCTTCAGGGTGGTGCAATCTTCGGTCTTGTGGGATGTCTGGCGGTGGTACTTGCAATACGTCCCTCCCTTGTGGACCGCAAATATCTCCTCCTCTGACCTGGGGTCCTTCACAATGAGGCCCTGCGCTTCGGCGTGGTCGAGGACGACGCTTACCGGGTGGGTGAGGGGGATGCGTTGTGCCTCCAACTTTGGACGCCATGAACGGTCATCTCTTCGTTGTCCGCCTTGCTCCTGGTGTGCCTTCTTCTGCTGATTCTGTCCTTTGTTGGGCGGCGCATGGTGGGGGTTGGACGAGGAGTCCTTTTTCTGTTGCTTCTCCCCACCCTTCTTCTGGTTCAGGAGCTCGTCGGCGTCAGCGTGCCTGTCTCCGCGTCGGAGCGCCGCAAGGTATGACCGTGGGGGCTCTGTGAACAGACTCCGGGCGAAATGGCTCGGCCGGAGTGCTCCGCGGAGGAAGGCCAGGAGGGTGCGCTCATCGGCTCCTTCGCATTCGTCTGCCTCCCTCGTCCAGCGATCGAGGAAGGCTCGGAGCGTCTCCTCCGGCTGTTGTTTGATGGTCAGGAGATGAGCGAAATGCCTCTTTGCGCGCTTCCTCCCGGCAAAGTGGGTGAGGAAGCGCTGAGCAAGGTCCTGCCATGAGTCGATGCTCCCCTCCGGAAGGTTGTTGAACCAGTCGTACGCCGGTCCTTCCAAGGTGGATAGGAACCAGCGACACATGTACTCCTCCGAAGCGTTGGTCATCATCATATTGTTCTGATAACGGGTGAAGTGCTCCTGGGGATCAGTGCGGCCGTCATATGGCTTGATCGGGTTTCCCTTATACTTCTCCGGGATGGGAGCGGAGAGCACCCTCGCAGAGAAGGGGGTTCTGGTCCGTATCTAGATGATGGGCTCCTCGCGCCGGTCTGCCAACTCCCTTTCCAGAGCACTGACCTTGCTCAGGAGCGCGTCGTAGTTGGGATGCTGGGATGTCTGGGCCGATGCGCGCCCTGCGGCCTCTCGGGCCTCCATGTCAGCGAGGCGCTTCTCCAAGCGGGCGATGATCTCATCCCTTGGGTCTGTGTTGGCCGCGGCGCCGCCCAGAGGGGTCTGGATCCGGGCCGCGTGGGCGAGGTTGATTTGGTGGCGCGCATCGTCATCATTCAGCTTTCCTTTTCCTTTGTCTGGTCTGGGCCGATCCGTCGTCCGGGAAACGGATCCGAAGCTTTCCTTTGGCGACCCCGGCTCGCGGCCACCCAACCGACCCGCCACCCCTCCCGTAGGTACCCGACGGCTCGCGATGTCACCCAGCCTGTTGAAGGCCGAGATTTTACCGCGAGGTTGGGCCGGTGTATCCCGGGTAGGTGAGGCAGTGTGGGAATGGGTGTCCACGGCGAGGACGTCCTCGTTGTCACCGAAGAAGGTGACGCCTTGCGGACGAGGTGGCGGTGGTGGCACCGTTGCGACCTCTCCAGTTGCCGGAGTATTGTTCTCCCCTGTCTTTGCGACGAGAGCGCTGACCACGTTGGGGTCTTGGAGGATACTTGCGACGATGGCCGATAGTGCGGCCGGGTTGATCTGGGGGGCAGCAGGGTGAGAAGCCTGTTGGCCCGAAGCGCGATCAGCATTGCGCCTGTCCTCGAGCCCGATGCGGGCGTCTGGGGCAGTCTTGTTGAGCTGGACACGAAGGTCAGTCGCTGCGTGCTCGACCTCCTGAGCGTCCTCATCCTGGATGATAGGATCATTGGGGACGTTGTCAGCAACGTTTCCCTGCCCTTCCTGGTTCAGTGGGGCATTCCTACCGGTGTTCTTTGACCTAGTTCTTGTCATTCTGTTGCGTCTAGTAGCGACGAGGGGTTCTCACTTGATCTGTTCTGACTCTCAATGAAAGCACCAAATGATAGAGTATTAATTCTAGAGAGAAGTGAGAGCTAGAGAGAGAAAGTGAGCAATTATATTTGTCAACCCCCTATAACTAGCCCCAAGGGGTCTATTTATAGGAAAAAATGTGGATTTGGGCTCCTAGCCATGGGCTTAGGAGGCCCATTACAATAATCATGCCTTCTTTGGGCGAAATAGGGCCACTAATGGGCTGTGTACAATACTTAGTAAATAAAGTAGAGAGATGCATTCTGCCCGTACGAAGCCGAGCCGATGCGGTGCCTTTTGGCCGATGCGGTCCCATGGCCGATGCGGTCCATGGGCCGATGCGGTTCCGGGAGTCCATGCGTGCTTCCTGGGCCGGTTTGGTTTCTGGCCGATGCGGGCCCACTGGCCGAAGGGGGCCACGTGGGTGTTCTTCTGGCCATCGTTGACTTGAGTATGTGGGCCATGGGGTCCAGGCCCATATACTCTATCAAATAGGATCAATCTTCCCATTTTTGGAAGTATTGGTAGATATTTTGGACCACAAATTAATTGGGATCACTTGGAGACCACCCCACACCTTCTTGGCACCTGCAAAATGAAGAGAATAAGTTAAAAATTATGCTTGGGATGGACAAAAATGGAGGGGGCTGAGCAAGACATTATTTGGGAACCAAATGGACCCTCTCACCATTTTGATTGAAAGGTACCTTGCTCCATCATCTCACATGCAGTGGCGGAACTAGGGGGCGAGCCGGTGCCGGCGCCCCCCGTTCGCCGGAAGTTTTAAGGTATATATTTCATGGCGTCCCGGTCCATCTTCAAGCTTCTCTACTCCATGGCTGCGCTCTGGTTCTCTGTTCACGTGTCCGTATACGGTGTATTTTGTTTGGATGATTTTATAAAACTAAATCCAGTTGGTCATATGACTTCGTTTAGCTAAATGATGCAAGTAAAATGAAAAACGACGTCGGAACTAAGAGGAGTAACCTGGGAGGCTAATTGGGCAGCTCACAGTTGGGCCAATAATTAAGGCCGAAAGCCTGAAACAAAAATTGAAAAAGATTTAACAGACCCTAACCAAAACAAGACTTCTGGGAGTTCCGAAATTGAGAAAATTAATTGCAATGAAGAAGAAGGCTTCTGGAGTGCTGCCGACCGGCCGAGTGCCGTGACAAGGCTAAACTGCTTGAGGCAGCGAGGTACTCCGTAATTATTAATCCCATGGAGTATTTTTCATTTTTCTTACTCCGTAATTATTAATCCCATGGAGTATTTTTAATTTTATTTTTCTTACTCCGTAATTATTAATCCCATGGAGTATTTTTTAATTTTTCTTCCTCCGTAATTTGTTTAGCTTTTTTAGGTTTGTAAGTTTGTTGACTTGTTGACTCAATGAATTGCTACGTTGTGTACCCTTTTTTACTATACGGATGAGTGGATGAGTTATGACTAGATTTTGCATTAGTAGATTATGGATTCGAATTAAATTAAATTTTACTTTAATTTACGGAGTATAAATTAAATTTTAGTTTAGGCTTTTAATATTAGAAATTTCAAATGTCATAATTTTATAATTTGAAACTTATGATTTTATAATGTCATAATTTTACGTTTACGACATCAGTTGAAAGAGTCTTCTCTGATATGAAAATTGCCAAGACCGATTTGGTTATACTCCGTATATAATGAGAATGATTTTTTTTTTGTAAAAAATGAAAAACCAAGCAATTTTGTAACATTTTCAACGCATGCAAAAACGTAGGACACAATTGTCTCAACGTGTATCTTCTTCTAACAATAGCAATAGTAGCTTAATGCCTTTTTGACGAATTTCTCATACATTTATTACAGAGTTTTGATGTATTTCTTAGCCCCGGTTCAAATATTGCTCTGGTTCCGCCACTGCCCATCCACATGCCAACGCACTCTTATCCATTGACTTTTGAGGCTATGTGAGGGACAAGATAACACTTCCACAACCTCCCATTCGAACTCCAAAAGATAAGAGAGAGGAGAGAGCCACACAACCAAGAAGGCAAAGGAAAGAGAAAATTGTCCACAGGTTTGTTCTTCAGTGCGTAGTGTTGCTTGTTTGATCTATTACTTGATCTTCACTCGTCCAAATAAGGCGTGTAAGATACCAAAAGAAAGATCTCAAGACGAGGAATCCGTGAAGGTCTGGTTTGCATCAATCGGAGTAGTGTAAGGCTTCCAAATCACCTAAAGAAAACCCAATCTCGCAGAAACGATTCTACCTCTTGAAGGTGAGTTTGAACCCAAACCTTACTTTTCAATTCCATATGATATGAACGAATGGTGTAACTATTTACACTATCCCAAGTGTATAATATGTGCTTATAGGGTCATTTTATTGATGCAAAGGTTAGATACCAACCTAGAGCAAATCTTGGAAAAACTAGGAAACGAGTTAGCCGGAAAACACCCATTCTAGGGGCTGTTTTCGTATCAACGATTAGGAGTTGAGCTAGCACTTTGAGGAGGTTGTTTAACACTCGTTTCTAAGCAAGGAATCAGTTCTCAAACTTCCTTGGCCGAGGCTTTGATATGAAGGGGCTACCATTAAGAATAAATGAGTTGTAGGAATAATCTTAATAGTATTGTGATGCTAGTTAAGGATTGTTCGAAATGTCGATAGAATCAAACTTAAAGGTTTGGGTTTGTTTGTGATGAACTTGAATAATATTCAAGTGTCAATGGTGAATTCATGGAGTAGGAGATCTATGGTGTGATTGTATGAAGTAGGAAATCTATGGTGTGAATACATGAAGTAGGAGATCTATGATATGATTGCATGAAGTAGGAGATCTATGATGCGAGTACATGATGATGTACTCGAGCCGAACTCTAGAAATGAGAAGTTATATTAGGGTTGGACCCTATGTATTGTCGTGACTATTAGTCACGGGGATTGGGAAATGTTTTGTAATAAACATGGGCCTTTGAGCCGGCTACTTGATTTTATATAAAGTAAGTATATATTTTGAAAGGGGTAACTTGGGATTACAGCCTAGACTATATTATCACCCTATTTGAGGGTCTTGTGTGTGAAATACTTGTTGTATATCTATTAGATGCCTGCCACACCAGTACTTTATAGTCGTATAGAGTACTGACCCATTCGGGGGCGTCCCACCACCATTTCAGGTTGAGGCTGGAGCTTGCTACCCGTGCCCGTTGCTCGGGTGATCATTTGAAGAGAAGACGTGGTTCGTGCTTTCTCCATTCTGTTTTGAACAATATTAACATGCTCATGGATATTTTACTATAGAGCCTGCGTGCTCGTGAATAGCCCTGTGTGGCCATTTTATTTTAAACGATGTTTCCGCTGCATTATGAATTACTTATTATGTTTGTTTATGGATGTTATATGGGTGAATGATATTCAAGACGCTTTGTATGATATGAATGTGTTTGACTTTGGTTTACTATTCGTATTGTACGGCGGGTTGTTGATGTGTCCGGGTAGGTCCGGGGCGTGACAGTGTTGCTCTTTGTACAAGACATATTTGACTATATGTTCTGGTGAACTCAATGCTATAGAAGAGAAGAATTCTCCTAATTTATGGCACCGAAGATTGGGACACATGAGTGATAAGGGGTTGAAATGTCTTGACGGTAAATCTCTTATTCCCATTGATACTACAGTTGCTCTTGACTCTTGTGATCATTGTTTGGCAGGTAAGCAGTATAGAGTTTCTTTTGCCAGGAAGTCTACTAAGAGGCAAGCTAAGCCAGAGCTTGTACACTCCGATGTTTGTGGTCCCATTGAAGTAGAGTCTAATGGTGGCAGCAAATACTTTGTCACTTTCATTGATGATGCTACCAAAAAACTTGGGTTTACCCATGTTGAAGACTAAGAGCCAAGTGTTTGAGACATTTCAGAAATTTCATGCTATGGTGGAAAGGGAGACGGAAAGAAAATTAAAGAGCCTTCGTTCTGACAATGGTGGTGAGTATACTTCACATGAGTTCAAGAGTTATTGTTCACAGCATGACATTCGACATGTGAAGACAGTTCCTAGTCACGGACATGTCCGTGACTAATTTTATCCGTACAAAATGCCGTTGTGAAATAATTTCTGAGCGTTGAAAATTAATTAATTTTAGTAGTCACGGATTTAGTCACGGATTTGTCCGTGACTAAATCGCCGGAATAAAATAAGACACGCCAGAAACGGAATCGGGGCTATCGGAGGATTTTAGTCACGGATTTGACCGTGACTAAGCGTAGTCACGGACATAGTCACGGTCAAATCCGTGACTAATTTTTTTTAAAAATCCGTGACTAGTCCGTGACTAGTCCGTGACAAACTAGTCACGGATCAAATCCGTGACTACAAGGCTGTTTTTTTGTAGTGTATGGAGTATAACTATTACAAACACATTCAATTGAGAAAATAATTCGCAATATAATGCTTATTAATTTGGAATTAGTTCAATTTAATAATCTTACCGCAGACAATGTACAAGACTGAATATAAAACATCAGTTTCGTAATACTATATATGTATTATATATAATACAAAGTATGTAGTGTATTAATACGAAAAGATATATGTTTCAATTAATTTGATAAATCATAAAAAATGTGTATACGTACATTCCTTTTTGGTTATTATAAGAAGTACGTAGTATATTAATACAAAAAGATATACGAAGTATGGTTCAATTAATTTGATAAATCATAAAAAATGTGTATACATTCCTTTTTGGTTAATATAGAGAAAGAGATCAAAAATCACATAAGAAACCACGCACAGTAGACCTATTTTTTAAAATAAACAAAAACAAAATGATGCAATGTCATCGTGGGATTGGTATGTCATGCGTGTATATGTAGCGGTTCCGAAGTATCATTTGCATATCATGTCATTAATATAATACACTTGATACCACAATTATTCCATCGAGTATCATCGAATAAAATTCAAACTCGTAATTCGTAGTCAAATATTCTTAAATTTTAGTCATAAATAATGCACATAATATATATTACATATCAAAATAAAATTGTATTTATAATGCAAACACATTCAGCAGATGAAATTATTCTTATATTGGAAAATAAAAAGAATATCATATCATGCACATGAAAAAATATGCACCAAAATTAATCTAGATGGTTGAAGTTGTTTTATAGAGAAAAGTTAGAACTAGATTAAATTAAATCTAGTTCTTGCATATTACTTATCACTTACGCAAATGAAGAATATATAGTTTTTAGAATTTGATATAATATTTTTTCTTAAACCGCGGTGGAAGATAACACATGCAGTTTAGCTAAAAACAATACATATATGTATAACTTGATAATATAAAATTAGAAATTGAATAAATATTCTAGTTTGAATTTGGATGATATAATCCAAGTAGCAATTGATGTTCAGGTTTTCAAATAATACATATGTATCGTGCATGGTTTAAGCGTTTCACTATACCACACAAGACTTCACATCATCCTTACTACATAATAGTTCACCATTC
The DNA here is from genome assembly GCA_945859915.1 of Cuscuta epithymum. Lineage (NCBI taxonomy): Eukaryota > Viridiplantae > Streptophyta > Magnoliopsida > Solanales > Convolvulaceae > Cuscuta > Cuscuta epithymum. The sequence goes on from CAMAPF010001015.1 coordinate 4,317,182, forward strand.
AGCTTGTCAACTGCTTGAAAAGCTCCTCCACCTTCACTCCTCTGCATCAATTTACATGTCAACATCTCAACTTTAATGGAATAGTTTTATTTAATATTATATATAGAAAAAAAAATCACTATGTAAATATTATATAAACTTAGAGGATGGATTAAATGTAACCTATGTACATAATATTTATATTAGTCACTTTTAATGACTATAATGGGGAAAAGTGAAATAGATCACCCTCAAAGTGCATCAAAATGGGGAAAAAATGAGCGGTTTTCAGTTTTCACGTTAAGAATAATTTTTATTTGATCCGAAACCTCTCTATATAAATACATATATGGAAAAGTAATAACACGGTGAAGTTTCTCTCTTTCTTCCACGATCTTCTATATTTGTGCTTACTATTTATCAACATGTCAATACAATGTATGTACGTATATCTATAAGTTGTAATTGAAAATTAAAACTGTGGAGAAAAATTATCAAAAACAGAGAAACCAATATAAATAAGGAGATAGATGCTCTAATATTTTAGGATTTTTTTTTCATAAATTGGTTTTCCTTCTACTTCTAATATTCTTTGTATGGGATCACAAAAATCATCTTACCTTGTAAAAATCAACCGCCAAGAAATTAGCCCAACGATTACCCGCTGCAGCACGACATGTAGCCACCATGTCCAATAGTTGCCCTGAGTTTTGAACACATGCTACTGGTTCGAAAGGTGCTGATCCAAAGAAGTTTATCAAAATCAGTGATTTAGTAGTGTCCGTTAGAGCCGATGACTCGGCCCGGTTCGTGCATTCTCCGTCCTTCATTCCATCATCTCCATCTGCATAACATGGACCAGATCTTATTTTACTTGCATAAGAATTCAGTAAATATGAGATTGGCGAAATATTGATAAGATAAAAAAAAATGTACTAGTAATCAGTTCTTGTACTAGTGGAGAGCTCATGCATAATATTTTAAGGAGGGTAATGTATATACTCATACATTGATTTTCGACCATGTAGTTCCATTGATATGCAATTCCTTCACTTTGTTCCTTAGATTTCACGGAAGTGAAGAGGAGAAGCCTATGGTTGTTAGCAACCATGTCACTAACAAGAGGCCAATCTTCACCATTTTTGGGCATATTTGATACAGGAAACATGTATTTCATTAATCCAGCATCTGTGAAAATCTTTGTCAATCCATTTGTCGCATGAACGTAATCCTCCAAAATTATCGTAATGATTTCTGATGGATTTGCTGATAAGAAAGCTTCTATTTCCTTCAAAGTGTCTAATGCTGGTTCCTTGGAAATATATATTTTAACGAACAATATAATTAAACAATTAAGCATTGTACATACACAGTTAATTAGTGGCAATATATAACAATCCATAGCTGGTGTGTTGTACATTAATGATCGATATTGGAGTTAAGGATGAAAATGAGTATTTGCGGATTAAAGAAAAAAGTCGGCTATGTTTTATTTCCGTAATAAATATATACAATTGTGGTTATGTTTTGGCATTATCGGGATACTATTTTTCAATCTTGACAGTAATTATCCTATTTAGAGATAAAAGTTAATTAGTAATCCTGTTTTTGAATTTCAAAACATTCTTACTCTTATTTCGTGAAATTTCGTAAATTGTGTAACATGTAATTATCTAAACACATAATTATCTCAAAGTATTCATGATACTTACGACGGTATAACTGGGGATAGACATATTTAGTTTAAGAGTTACAAGTATTTTCTGTCTTTTGTTTTTGGGATGTGTGGGAGTTTTAGCTACTTTTTCTTTGTCAATGTTAAGATATGATATGATCGATGATGTAGACAATGTATTTTACATTGTGACAAAGAATAACGTAACTAAAAATATCTGTAAAAATGCTAAAATTTAAATCAACCGACTGTTAAAATGAAAGAGAGAGATCAGAGAGAGATAATCAATACACGCACAAGTTCTCAACGTTTGGTTAGGTTTTTTTACTCTCAATTTTTTTAGTCTAAAAACATATTTAAAAAAAATTCCAAAAATTCTTTTTGTTTCGACCCAATTTAGTCTAATGTCCTGACACCACACCTGGATTGGAGTCTCATGTGTCACATATTATCTTAAACAAATATCATCATAAGTAATACCAGGGATGAATTCGGGGGGGACCGCCCCCTGGACTTCAAAATTTGCTATTATATACGATAGTATGTAATATTTTCATAAAATAATTAGATGTGTATGTGTTCGCCCCCCTTAACTTTTAGATTTTCAAATTTTATATGTCATCTAAAATAATTTACATAATTTAAACTAGTAAAGAATAGAACAACTCATTTTTCAAGGCGTATGATACTCACTGTATAAAATTTCCTAGTTTTGTAATGTTTAATTATCAGACACAATAGTTAAACGGTTTTTAAATCATGTGAATTGAATCCAAAATATAAATGTTGATTAAACTTAACACTAAATGACTCAATCAATTACTTCTTACTTTCTAAAAACAATTTATTGGATAAATAATAAACTTTAACTTATTTTAGCATCAATACAAATATACTATGCATCATATATATGATTCTGCAATATAATATTATTCTAAAAATAATAATCTCATATACATTATTGTATTATTGAGAAATCTTCTCGTGACTCACGGACACCCACATTGGTAGACAAAAGTTGCAACTCAAAAATCAATCATTTATTCCGATTAGATTCATGTGATTAAACAAAGCATAAGTGATTTAAAAAATATTAGTGAATGTATACCCTTTAAAAATTTTATGTTCAAATACATTGATAAAATATTATATATCCTTTTTTTATTGTCAAATAATTCACTTTGATTTGTCATTTCTAACTCCTTAATGTATCAATACTTTTCTAGAACACATCAATTATAAAATCAAAGTTATTTTTCCAATGTCTAAACTTAGAATGAAATACATTTTTGAATACAATATAGCCGCAAAGCCCTACACTAATGAAAAACTTCGCTCTGCTACACTGGTGAAAAAAATTCGTCCCGATACACTAGCGAGAAAATTTTCACCCCTACCTAATAAAAAAAATCCGCCCCTTGACTCAAAATCCCGGATCCGTCCTTGAGTCATACATTGTGAGGTATATGCAAATCAAATAACGCCCTTGCAAAATTGTCACACACCCACAGTCGCACTTCTAATTACGGAGTATAAACGAAGGACCAATTTTATAAAGTTGTCAACGATTTGATATTATTTTTGTAAATTTCTTTACTGCGGATTATTTTTGTTAAACACGTCAGAGTATGAATCGTGATTGCCAATTTAATTTACCAATATCAAATACTTACAAAAGCAGTATAGTCGTGGCAGTGTCCTCCGAATGAGTGGCACAACCAAACGTCATTGTGAAAATCGTACACGTCAAGCATTAGCCCACGAACTCCATTCTACATATAAATTAAATCCAATCTTCATTAAACAATTAGGGAGTATTATAATGAAGCACTTTACGAAGCTAACAAATGTGTACTGATTTTCTGGCTAATTTTATTTTCACAATCAATTCATTTGATTACACCATTTTAATTTATATAGCACTCACTCACTCGTAGACAAAAAAGCAACTACCCACCAATTGGGTTTATTAAATAAAAAACTTACATGATGACAAAATTAGTTAAAAAATGAAGCAGGATTATTACATATCTCGTATGGATCGGACCATTTTTAGTATATACATAAATTGTGCACATTTTTGTACACCCTTTAATTGTCTGTTGTTCAATGGTAATTACGGATGTACAAAATGTATACAACTTATGTGCACCAACATTTTTTTCATCTAGTATATATTACAATTATTGAAGTTTGGCGTGAACTAACAGTCCAAGTAAAAACATTGCATGTAAAATTAGGAAATTTAGGTTGAGATTGGAATAAAGCGTACATTGAGCTGCTGAACCACTCTATCTACTTGATTTCTAGGAGCAATATTGGGCACACCGGTATGAGATGGCTCGCCAGTAATTGCGAATGCGTTGTGGGTAGTCAAGAACGCATATTTGTTGAACGGAAGGGAGTTATTCTGCATGTCCATAGAATAAAAAAAGAGCAATAAATATGCTTTTCTTCTAACATATACTCCGTATAACACATCCAATAATTGATCACCATATTTTCTTGTCTTCATTACGCTACTAATAAATTACTTACGCTTCTGAGCTTAAATTATTACAATTAATGTTTTCTAATTTCTATGAAAAAAATATGGAAAGAAAAATAACAAGAACTACAAATTAAGGGCCCATTTGGTAACAATGTTTTTCGGCTTATCAGTCAATATTTATTTTCGTCAAAAATGTAGATTTTGATTTCTCGCGCTGAATTGTGTAATAATAAAAAAGTAGAACTGAAGTTACTTTTCATGAGTTTTTGTTGAAGTTACTGTAGAGGATCATTTTAGCTATTTTTTCACATAAGTTTTTTTATTTTATTAATAAAATATACTTGTATGTTTCATATTTTTTTCAAAAGTCTAGAATCCGTCAATAAAAGCTACTTCAGCGAGAACTTAATAAATTTCAGCAGAATAATCCGATTCAGCCAATTTTAATGCGTATTATGCAATGAAGCCAATGAGCTTTAAAAGTGAAAGTAATAAAGTTTTTAGGGCAACTAAAAATGGAGAGATGATAAAGTTTTAAGGGCTATGGATATGTGTTAGGTCGTTCTTACAAGTAGCTTGAACTGATCTGTCGCGGTGGATCTAACACATTTGGAGCCTGAAAATCCCAAAGGGCATGACAAGCAATAGTTCCCTGCCCCACAATCTCCATCAGACGAACAGTCCTGAAAACCCACGAAAGCCATTCCAGAAAATGAACACACAAACAATTTGCTAATTAATTATATATTCTGCAAATAAATAATTAAAGGAAAGCTAATATATATATCAAATACGGAGCATATATAAATACCTGAGATATTTGAGATATTGCGTTCTTGACGGATAACACTGAAAAGATGAGTATTAAATCAATAATCTTGTAAAACCCCATCATTTATTATGCATAAAAATGAAAATTAAGGATAACAGGATGGGGTTTTATAATTTGATCGGCAATTAAACAAGCAAAGGAGTAGTATGTATTTATAGGGAGGGTCTTATTATTATTATGTAGATAACAGTTGAGGAAACTAAATGGAATGTGCAGTTGGATGATGGAAGTGCGTATGTGGCACAGAATGACAAGAATGTGGCTGAGACTTTTGCGGGGTGGTATACCTATTTATATGTCTCTTTTCAATATTTCCTTATTTTGGAGAACGTTTTTAATTGATTGAATTAATGTTAGTATTAGGATGTTTTTACTTGGACAGTTCAGTCTCAGACTGCAAATCAGATCAGACTTACACAGATCAGATCAGATATAGGCATGGCAATGGGCCGGGGCGGGGCGGGTATTGCAAGACCCGGACCCGCCCCGTGACTTGGCGGGGCGGGTCCGCCCCGCCCCGTGACCTGCACGGGTCCAAACTTGTTGACCCATGACCCGCCCCATGCGGGGCGGGGCGGGGCGGGGCGGGGCGGGTCCGCCCCGCCGCAACCTAATTAGCTAGTTTGTATTTTTATTTGTGAAAAGTTGTTACCAATTGAATCTGCATAATATTTATCTCTAAATAATAATTAAAAATCAATATATTAAATCAAATTCATGATACGCTAAAAATTTCAAAAATTAAGGAAAAATTACTCAAACTTGAATAGTTAATCAAATTAGTTATATTAATAATTGAATAAATGTATTAAAATTCTATATATAAAGAAGACATTGATAATCCGTCATCCATCTCATTCTAATATATACTTATTTATATATTATAAGATCAAAGAATTTATGATTTATTGTATACACACATATGTATGTTGAAGTATATTTGTAGTATAAGTTAAGAAAAAATATGTATACTTATATATTGAGCGGGTCGGGTCGGGGCGGGTCGGGGCGGCACGGGTCAATTCTAATACCCGGACCCGCCCCATTGTATAGGCGGGGCGGGGCGGACCCACCTCATTTGCAAGACGGGGCGGGGCGGACCCGCCCCAAATGTCTCGGGCCAGGGCGGGTCATTGCGGATCGGGTTTTTTTGACATCCCTAATCAGATAAGGCCAAACTTCCGTAGTTAATTATAAAATGCATAGAGATCAGACATTTATTAGATCACACCGGATCGGACCAGTTCAAAACAGACCATTCCGGTCACCGGACTAACTTAAACAGACTAGACATCAAATTAGAGTCCAAGTAAAAATATTCTTAGATCACATTAGGTTAGACATATAATCGACAATAGTATAGCAAAATATATGTAAAACAATATGTAAGACAATAGTCCATACCTGGCTCAAATTAAACAAATCAAATCAGATAACAAAATGAAATTTGTGCCCAATAATTAAAAATATCATAAATACCAATTGTTATTATCTACGCTGACAAGGTACTGATATGATACATTAAAACTACCTTATAATTTGTCTTTTCGTAGTTGTTAATTGTCATTAAGCTAGGTTTTTTTAGAAAAGGAAATTTAATGAATGAGCAAATTAAAAGAGAGTACATATATAAGTAATAAAATTAAAAATGAAATGAAATGAAATCAATGTATTCATTGATTTGTGAGCTTACGTTGTGGAAGCTTAATTAACCATAGCATGTTATGTATAGTAGTCACACATTCAAGACTGAAAAAGACGTCATTATGAATTTGATCTGGCCAGACTACCATTGACGTGCATCTAAATTAGATGGAAAAATTGATAGTAATAATCTCAACTATTGGCAGTTCGCTCATAATAATCCCAACTATCGATTATCTCATAATAATCCCAACTTTAGATACCTTCCGCCAATAATGATCCGACGTGACCGATTATAAATAAATTTCTATAGTTTCTAAAGTGGATGGGAAGAGATATAACAGGTAATCCCTATAAATAATCCCAAATTTTAATTTTCACCATTAATTTTTACTCTTAATATCCGGGCATGGACCATTATTAGCGGAGGGTCCATATAATTGGGATTATACAAAAATAATTAATAGTTGAGATTATTGTTAGCGGACTGGTAATAGTTGAGATTATTATTTTCAATTTTTCCAAATTAGAAATGATGTTGTTTGCTTCAACAACTTTCAAGATTAACTCATACAATAATATTGTTTTAGGTAAACTGATGGCACCTAAATGGCTACAAATCTTAAATTCAAAAATGTGAAATTAAAAACCTACAAGACAAATTAAGAAATAAACAAAAAATACATATGATTAATTTTATTTCTAATTACGACATGTGCGTGAAATAGAACGTAATTAATTAATACTCCGTTATAACGTCAATATATATACTATGTTTGGGTCGTTTGGTAAGCAAATTAAATTAAGGCGTATAGAGTTAGATTTTTCGTAAATGGAGATTAAAATTTTGACTTTATATACTATGTATATGATAAATTTGATATGGCTTTAATTTGATTGAGTATAACGTTAGCTATCAAGAGCAAAACCATAAATATAATTTCAATTCAAACATTAATAAGAAGTTTTCTATCATATTATGCAGCGTTTTTGCCATTTAGCTATCAGCAGTTTACGGTTAGCAATACCGGATTATGGTCTTATTTGGTAAATGACTTATGTCTTATGAGCTACGGAGTATTTTTTTTAGCTTGTTTGACCAATTTTGGATGATTTGAATTATTGACCAGTTAATAGTTGGCAGAATAAATCGGCGGGTTGTCAGAAGATGTTTAGTAATTTAGATGTTTGGCCATAAAATTAATAAAAATGTCATATTTCAAAACGCTAATCCAAAACTCTACTCTTATTTGCAGCATTTTCATTCAGCGTTTCCGTCCAAAAACACTAGTGTCGAACAACTATTTACCAAACAACTTTTTCACTTATTGAAAACGCTAAAAGTGATCAAACAGTCATTTTTCAATGCCATTTACCAAACACCCACTATGTAGTCCTAATAACTTCATAGTCATTTGTTGATATAACTATCTAATACCGCACTATTTGTTCTTTACTATGTAGGACCAATACGGGGCATATTTATAAACATTAAAAATTATGGGGGTGTATTTATAAATATCACGAGTAAAAATCATGAGGGTGTATTTGTAAATATTAAAAATTACAAGATTTTTTTTGAAAATATATACATGTATTATCCTCTGACCTCTGTCCATTCATGACATTGAAACATATCACATTATCAGGATAGTTAAAAATAAATTTATTTTTTTATCTCATATACATACACTAGTGCATCTCAAAATATAATTAAATATAATCAATAAATTATTAATTTAAAATGAAAAATGAGTCAAACAACCACAATTTTGAAATTAAATGAGCAAGTACTCAAAGTTATCGAATAATGGAGATAAAAAACAATATTCTTATAAAAAAAACTAAAAGTGCTAATACATATTTCCACTCCTATTAATTTCTAAGCATAACATCGTCTTTAAAAATGGCAACCTTTAATTCTGGTTTATTTATTGAAAGGTTGGCGAACTCAAGTAATCATATATCCACTATGCTCCCAAAGTCATCTCTATCAACACCCCATATTTTACTTGTCATTCATATATTGAGTTAACTATGTGTTCTCACATCATTACGTTAAACATTGTCTCATTGATGAATTGGAACCCAGTAGAATATGACATTGGTTTAAGACTTAGGAGCTGAGACTTATTGCATAAAAAGGAATAATGGTTTTGTGATGTTTAATTTATTTTTATTAGATAATTAGTACTCGATTTTGTAATATATCTAAAAATATTAAATACGCATACAATGGTTAAATAATTTTTAGATAGTGTAAACTAAATCGAGAATATAAATATTTATTTGACATGAGAATTACACAATTTTCAAATAATGTTCAGTAGATATGAAGCATTCAAGCCCTGTCGGAAAAGAATGTGTTGATGGAGGGCATGATTTGTGGCGGACGAGTGCGAAGAAATTGGCGGAAACCATGCTCTGCGTACTTTTTCCCTTCCTCCTGGTTCTCCAGCACCCCCTTTGCTCGGTGAGCTTTGTTCACCCTACAAATACAAATTTCGATTACCACAATTAATTACCTTTAAATGACTCCAATCAGGCCTTTTTTTATCAATATTACTAAATGGATTAGAAAAGACAAACGTATGGTCTGTTTTAAATTTTACCAAATATGTGACTAACAGCATTATATTCATTATATTAAATATGAAGTATACTAGTAAATTGATCGCGCGTTGCGCGAATATTATATGCCCAACACTCATTTTTTATGAATTTTGTAAAATGTTTTCAACACAAGTATAATGTTCATTTTTTATGAATTAGCTGGTGTTACAATAAACACTATGAAAAATGATTAAGTGACTGATGAGATATGAACATTATTGGTGTGAAAGTATATACTTAAATAATAAAGAGACATAAGAGGAGTTTGGGAGCCCTAGTATATATATCTGGAAAATATTAAGGCAGCTTGAAAAGAAAATATAAAAAATCATAATATAATTAAAGTGATTTGCATTTTATAATCATTCAATTTTAATATGACGGGAAGTTATATGTCCATTACTCAAAGTTACTTCTAGTAATAATTCTTCATCTGAATAACCTTCCTCGGATTCAGCTTCATCATTTGAGGCAATAACTTCCATCCTTTCATCAAAATTTGATCCTCACTGCCAAAATCATCATCATCAAAAGAGTCATCACTATCATCGGGATCATGATATTCTACAGCTAGTTTTGATGATTTCAATGCTGATTTCTTAGAAAGCACTTAGTGGTTACCAACTTTCCTTTTCTCCTCCTGCTTCAACCCATCAAAAGCCTTGGCTTCAGGTTTATCATTTTCCAGGGCATTTATGAGTAAAACTTCTTGAGACTCAAAGGTATCGTAATCATTTTCTTCTTCGAATTGTGGTTCACACACTTCCACTTTTCAAGTCGCACATTATTTGTGATCTTTCTCCAACTGAGTTAGTATCTATGACAAAGGTCTCTCCAAAGATGTCTGAAAAATATGGATCACTTACTCAGTGTAAACGTTTAGGGACTGCCCTTGTTTAACTTCAACACCCCAAAATGCCATTGCAACTAATAGAGAAGATAGAGTGTCTGTGGTGATGCTTGGAGACAGAGGGAAGACATAGTAGCCCCAAATGCTAAGTGTACATATATTGACATTTATTATTTTATTAATATACGTAGTACTATATAAAATTCAGTTTTATACCCTTTTTAGTTCATATTAGCCTTTCATTCCCCCACTTAACTCCACAAAGGGGATAAAAATTATTCTATATCAAAATGAATAAGTATTTTAATGTTTTTGTGCTTTTGATTATCAAATGACGAGGTTTGCTGACTTTGCTCTCAAAGACATTTTTATATAGCATTTTGTTATATACTTTTTCTAATTCAGTTTGGGTATTTTAATTCCTAACTTAAACTCTACAAAAAGCACTAAAGTTTTGTTGCTTGAATATATCTTAGGAGTTGAAAACATGTTCTTGAAAACAACACAGACCATTTTAAGCCTCAATGAAAAACTATCATTTAGAGAAGTGAAAACCTGATATGATTGTGATTGCTAAAAAACTACACACAAAGGGAAACACAATGAAATAACCTCGGCATATTATCAAACGCCTAATGTTTTTTTAATTTCCTTTCATATGAACTTGTGGAGACTATTTAATCGTAATTGAGGTGTTAATAACATAAGAAGTGCAGCAAAAAATGCAGAAAAATCATAATATATGGTTGAACATGTGTAATTGAACTGTGCATTTGTTGAATTATTCAAATTAAATGAAACAAAAATCCAAAAAACCTGGGAGTTGTTTTTGCTTTTAGACCAGAATCCCAAGCTTGCATGTCAAGAGCACAAATTCTAAAAAAATGGGGTTTTAAATGTACACTTATTTTGAGGACAAAATGCATTTGATTTGTGGCAGTTTATAAAGTATCATGGAATGGTTAAGCAACTACTGTAGGTATTATTTAGAGGTCAGGTTTAGTCTTTGGCTTAAAATTGCAGAATCCGAAAGATTTGCTTTGCAGATTCAAGTTTCTTTTTGGCTTTCTAGTTGCACTTTTGAATTAAAATGAGCATAGTACCATTCATACACAATATATTAGCATATACCTAAAATGTCTTGGAAGTTCTGTCTCTACTAATTATATTACCACTTGTGGTCCACTTTAAAATAAGAGGTCACATTGTAGTAACAAACACCTAATATTATTAAATACTTAAATAGGACATATATGCTAGCTGCCAGAGCCTTAGGTTCATGTCTTTATGACAAAACTATTCAATCCTTCAAAATATTTGGTCTGCAAACTGACATGTAGAACTGTTCTATTAGGAATATAAACGAACATGTAGTGGGTTTGATTTTTATTACTCCCTCCGTCCCGGGGAGAAGTTCCCAATTTCCTTATTTGGATGTCCCAAAAGAAACTTCCCATTTCCCTAAATGGAAAGTTATCCTACATTAAAACAGTGCCAAACAGTGCAAAACAATGCCAAAAAGTGGCGAAACAGTGCCAAACAGTGTCGAAAAAGTGCAAAACAGTAAAATTTACCCTGAGTAACTTTATTTCCTAAAAATGTGTGAAAGTCAACCCGGGAACTTCTCCCCGGGACGGAGGGAGTAAAAAAAGCCTCTAATGTTTTTTTTTGTTTTGTTTTCAAATCGTAGATAACACACTACTTTAAGGTGAGTAATTTGAACAGAATTGATAAGATGTATTCAATCCATCTGCCAACAAAAGTTTACATGAAGTTGAATAAATTCAACATTTAATCATAAAAAGACATGAGAAAATTACCTCGAACACCAAACCGGTAGGAAAGTTGAATATTAAATGACGGAAACCTCATCATCTTGTCCACTTAAGCGGATTTTAACATCGGGAGTGTATGTAACCCATAAAAAAAGGAAGAGAGAGTGTCGTCTTCAGAGGAGAAATACTCCCGAGTCTCACGCCGGGATCGCCAGACCGCTTTCTTGCCGGAGAAAAGGAAACGCCGTACTGGTGTACGCAGGAGCTAAATCATCGTTGCCGGCCCGAGCTGCTGCCGACGATCGTTGTCATCGTCGTGGCACTGCTGCTGCTGCCTGGAGGAAGACCGCCTGGATTTGGGGGAGCTCTCCATTTTCAAGAAAACTTTTTAGCAACAATTTAGCGGATAAGCCGAAGGTCGGAAGTGGTGCTACTGTGTACAGAGTATTAATTTGCTCACGGTGGTGTATCTTATGGTGGGTATCACAATAACTTAACTTAACACCGTTAAGTTAACAATATAACACTGTTAGCATTATAACTTAACTTAGTAGTATTGGTACAACCCCAAGGACATAGTGTACAATATGATAAAGCATGAAAGAGCATTTAATATGAAAAACTGTCCTTTATAAGATAGGTTAAGATAAGATTTCTTTTATGCATTTGATTAGGAGTTCATGTTCAATAGCCACCTGCACCTCCGGGCTGCTGACCCAGCACCACCAGGCCGCCGCGCCACCGCCTCGCCGCCGCGCCACTAATTCAGTGACTTCCGGTCACTGACCAGTGACTTCTACCTAACTCCGGTCACTAGCTAGTGACTGCCGCCCAACTCCGGTCACTAATCCAGTGACTTCCACCCAACTCCGGTCACTGACTCAGTGACTTCCACATAACTCCCGTCACTGACTCTGTGACTTCCACCCAAATCTGGACACACCGCCGGTGACCTCCGCCACCGAGGACCCCAACTCTGCCACGTCAGCCCCTACCCCTGTCTCACAGGCCACCCTTTGGCCGCCCTAACCCACAGATCTGCCCCGCCAGTCCATCCAGATCCAAACCCCACCTTCGCACCTAAGCCCCAACTTCCGATCCAAGCCGACGACCGCACCACCGCCCGTAACCGCAGCCGCCAGCTCATCGTAAACTAAGCCCCAACTTCCGATCCAAGCTTTAATGACCGCCAAAATCACAGATCTGTTCAATTCCGTCGCTCGCCTGACCATCGTCACCAAGCCGCTGCTCGTTTGGCCATCGTAACCTAACCGTCGCTCGCGGAACAGGGCAGCACAGCCATTGATGACGATGCCTGATCTTTGAGAAGCATCGACGAGGAAGAATAAGAAGAGTTGTTGTAGATCGGCAGGGCGGCGGCAGCTGCAGTGCGGTGGAGCGGCGGGGTGTCATCGGCTGGATGCGGTGGAGTGGCAGGGCGTCAGCGGCTGGAGTGCCATAGAGCGTCGCCGGCTAGAGTGCATTGGAGCGCCGGCGGTTGGCCTTGGATGGAAGAGACGAAGTTAAGTCTCAAATGAAGAAGAGCCGTAGGGTTTTTAGTTTGAATAGGAGTCAGATTTTTGGAAAAGTTAAAATGGGTCATAGTTCTGGTAATGTAAAGTCCAATAGTAATTTCCATGCCATTTTTTCCTCCACAATTAAGTCCAAACAAATTTCCGCAAAATGGGTCTTGTAACTTATACTATCGTATATATTTGTTATGTTATGTAATTTATTTATACCCACATGTCATTAGCAAAAAGGCAGATTCTACGGTACCCAAAAGGTATCATACCTTTGTGTCCACATGGACCAATCACAATGTTGCAGTTGATTTTTTTAAATCTACATTAAAAATGATATAATGATTTGGACCAATCACGTGAGTGGTAGGTACGGTACCCTGTTATTTAAATGGGTACCGGAGTTGTCACCTAACAAAAAATAGCTTTTCCTACCACTTTTCAGGGCCGGTCCTGGGGCATGGGCAAAGAGGCATGCGCCCAGGGCCCATAAATTTTCCAATTATGTATATTTACGTAAGTATTTTAAATATATATACATTATATAGAAAATTTAAAATAAAATAAAATGAAATAAAACTTAATTTTTTCATATACTTTCTATTCTTTATTCAACAACATCTACATGATACAAAAGTCTAAAATTTTGTAGCATCCACACCAGAATTCCTTGAGAATAGACAGCATCATTTCTTTAGATTCATTAAGTGTTAGGGCATAAATGTTGATCTTTCCATGTACTTCTCTCATGTGATTCCATGATTCATTGATAATATTTTGCTAAATTCTTTTGGTTCTCTCATGTGAGTGAAAGATTGAATTAAAATATTCAGAATTTAGAAACTTGCAGTTTGTTTTGATCTAGTGAAACCATGATTTGAAATATGAAGACGTTACTCCATAAACGATATAACTTTCACGTCTTTTTCTAATTCAAAATTCTATATTGCAAGTAACAATTGTACTACTTAATTTTACGTATAGTTTTTTTAATAAAAAAAATTATAAACATTCACATGTTGTCTGTAAGGCCCACATTATCTCTATTGTCCCGGGTCCATAAAATGTCAGGACCGGGCCTGCCACTTTTGATGGATTCAGATGGAAAAATACATAATTTAATTTGAGCACACATTATCTGTGAGAATGGATATAAAAGTGAGTAAAATTACAAGAAAAATAATGGACATGAGCAAAAATTGTGTGAAGGAAAGACTTTAAGTATGACATTGTGTCATTTGTGTGTCAAGTGTCTATTTTTGTGGCTTGTTTGATCGATTTGCATTTCCTAAAAAGGAAAAAAAAAAGCACACATCTATTTGCGAAAAAATAAATAATTGTAATTTAAAAAATTCGAACACATTATCATAGAAAAATTGGTTGATTTGGTCTCATAACTTATAAATCGTATATGTTTGTAAAATTTATACCCACGTGTCATGAGCAAAAAAATATGGCTCTTGCTACATAATTTAATTTGGGCACTCATTAATAATGAGAAAAGATATAAAAGTGAGTAAAATTACAAGAAAAATAATGGACCATAGCAAAATTTATGTGAAGGAAAGAAACTCTTTGGGTGTGCCATTGTGGCATTGTGTGTCAAGTGTCTATTTTCGTGGCTTGTTTGATCGATTTGCATTTATCCTGAAAGATTTAGGATGTTGTTTTTATGCGACTTTCCTTGATAACACCCTTTTTTATAACAAATACTATCGTAAAAGTTATTCGTATAGATTAAGGATGTTTTTTTTTGGACTGTTTTCAGTCCCAGACCAGACCAGACTTAAACAAACCAGACCAGACCAGACCAAACCAGACTTCCGTAGTTATAAAATACACAGAGACCAGACTTAAACAGACCAGACCAGACCAGACTTGAACAGACCAGACTAGACTAGACCAGCAAATTTCAGTCCAAAAGAAAACATAAAAGTTATTCGTATAATAAATCTACTAATTTTGTACCAAAAAACGATTTCTATCTTTATAATTTTTCACATCTATGATTAAGATTCAAAATTAGTACGTATTTTAGTTCTCATCTAAAATTAATTTATACTCGAATCAAATTTTGATACTTATTTACGGAGTAATTTTGTATGCAAACCTGACTTCAGGATTGGTCAACAAGTTTCTGGTCAGCTGAAAAGTGCACAAACCAACCACGAATGTCATTGGAACTAATAGAGGGTAGACCTGTCCACATATTTAATCTTGATAAATCATACGGAGTACATAAGACCATTTTAATTAAATAATTTCCAAAAAAGGAAAGAAAAATTAGCAAACATCACTTGAATCATTCTACTATTTTTATCTCATCACTTTAAAAATTGAGTAAATAAAAAGTACTAATATATATGAGGAGTATTTTTTTAGCATAAAAACCTAAGTGATGGATTAAATATATATATATATAGGTAGTACTACTCCGTTCTTTTTTATTAGTCTTTGTTTCCTTTTTGGGACGTTTTTTTATCTGTCCTCCTTTCCATTTAAGGAAAGTTTTTACTCTAAATATACCTTTATACCCCAACTTTTATTACCATTACCCCTTTCTCTTTCCTACTTTTTCATTTACCCACTATTCATTACACCTTTTACACTACCCCTACTACTTTCTTCTTAAAACACGTGCCAAAGCCTAAAAGGACTAATATTAAAGAACGGAGGAAGTATGTAGTAGGAGAGTTTATTCAACATTTCACTACGAATTGATCGATTAGGGTATATTGTCACAACAGGAATAGCGGGAGCCATTGTCCACCCCAAAATCGCAAATTAGGAAAAATCATTTAATTTACATATGTATAAAACAATTGATTGAAGAGGAAATTAGCTCAAGAAATTCTTTTTAGGAGTTATGTCTAAAATAATACTAAAAAAAGAGCTATGGACAAAAAAGAGACCTTTTTTTCACTTTCCAAAATGGGACTAAAAAGAGGATTAAGAGAGTATTATACCCTTATACTAATATAATCTAACCCATTAGTGCTCCAGTATAGTCACAGTGACCAACAAAAATACAGTGACAAAAAATTAGTGACGAAAAATCGAAATTCCGCCAAGTGACAAACGTTCGCCCGGTTAGTGACCAACGTCCGCCTGTACAGTTACAGTTACCCGACTCATCTAGTTACAGTTACCCGACCCGTCCAGTTACAGTTACACGACCCGTCCAGTTACAGTTACCCGACCCGTCCAGTTACAGTTACCCGACCCGTGCAGTTACAGTAACCCGCAAGCCGATTATGGTTACAGTTACATAACTCGTCCAGTTACAGTTACCAACCGTTCACTTACAATTACCAACTCGTCCAATTACCCATAAACCCCCACTGACCACAGCCACCGCCAATTACCCAGCAACCACCACCTCCCACCGCCACCGCCAGCAACCACCACCTCCCACCTCCGGCGAGCACCACACTCAATCCCAATGCCTCACCTAGCCACCTCCCCTTGTCACCCTAACCCCCTGCATCACCCAGTCCACTCTCCCCTGCATCACCCATCCCAATGCTTCGGCCATGCTCATGCTCCGGCCGCCGCCGGATCGGCCTTACAAACCTTACCCGACCCCACCATCGCCCAAGACCTTGTCCAGACCTCATCCCATACCCCAGGCAACCAGGCCCGTCACCTCCGCCCACCATTTCCCCTTCCCCTGCTGCAGGCGGCTACAAATCTGAGAATTAAGGCCGCCGCTGTCGCAATCGAACTGTAGCCGCTGCAGATCTAGTAACGTGGATGAAGGCTTTGTCAAAGCTAGCTTCTCCCATCGTCCATGGAATTTTCGACCAAGACATCTTCGTTGTTGAGCCGCTGAAGCACCTAGACAAAGAAGATGAACGTTGCAGACGCGGGCGGCGGTGTGTATCGGTGAAAAGGTGTCCGACGTTGATGTTTGGGGCTTTGGTCAGTGCTGTTGTTGCGCGCAGGGGAGAAGCTCGGAGAAGACCGTGGGATGGTGCGTTGGGATGGTGCGTTGCTTGGAGATCTGGTGCGGTCCTTTTTTTGTCAAATTAAAAATCAGTCCTAGTTTTGGAAAATGAGAAGTCCAGACTCCTTTTTTAGTCTTTATTTCTTCTTTTTATCGGCTTAATTCAATGATAATCATAACTACTACTTGTATATAATAATATCCTAATAGTAATAATATATTAAAAATTATAATAATACGGAGTAATACATTAATAATGATGTAATGGTTTAAATTAAATGAAATGATGATTTACTAACCTCAGGTTTCACCCAACGTCCCATAACTGATAACTGTAGCTTTTTGTTGCCGGTTTCGAAATATGGTTTAAACTAATAAAACTTAATTCAATAGCTATAGCCTATAGCATCCTTGCTCTATATATATAGAAGTAATCTCTAGGGGGCCGGTTTTGGAATGGTCGAAGTTAGAAAAGTATTACTACGTGTTAAACGAAGTATATAAACTAATTACGTTTGAATATTGCATTTGAATTCGACGCGGAAGTATTACGTATGTATCCTATCTTATTCTATGGGAAAACCGGGTGCTTAGCCCCTTGAATTGGTTTTTACTACAACCAAATAAACTACAAACTCCGTCAAATTGTCAAACATTCAAAGGCATGTTTTGAATGAAATATTTACAACAATGCCTGATGTACCACTTTTATACTCACATTATACTCACCATGTTTGTGCAAAATATTGTCTGTGAGCCGGGGTTCACAGAAAAAAAAAAACACTTCACAAACATAGATATGTACAAAAGTGGGTATAAGAGTGGGTACAAAGATCATTTTTGCCCTATATATGTGGTGTTCAATTGCATACTTCCTTAATAGTTCCATTATTCACATTCACGAAATCAGCTAGCAACATCGTTCCACTAGCTAATTTCTATGTCAATTGCGACACACTTATGAATACATTGGCGAATGGATTTTTAATATGATCGCGACAAGAACTTAAAAAGAATCTTAATGATGAAAATTTCCTAGACGGGAAATTTCCGACCGTCTTTACTCACGGTGTAAAGAAAACCAATATTCTATCTCAAGGTGATAGAGGACCAAAAATAGTAAATTCTCCTCCATAAAATAATTAAATATGGGATATTTATAGATACCCATAACTTGCTAAAGAACTCTTCCTATGAAAATAGAATTCTGTCAGTAATTGGAAACCTATTCCAACGCTACCAACCTATTCCAACACTACTACTACTTTAATAATAATAATTAATAAAAAACAAATAAATACTCAATCCTAAATTACATAGTCCTGCAGCTTAATATTGCTTCGGCGCACCCTCTTACTTTGATGTTGGCTGGTTTCAATATTGTCTTCATCATTGCTTCCCTCCCGAAGACGAACCTTGTCCTCAAGGTTGAAATGTGGAAATTGTTGTTGTAATATCTCCACCGGTTCCCCGGTTGCGTCCTCCGGGCTAAGAGATGCCCACTGTATCAATGCTTCTTTGGTTTCTCCGGCCTTGGTTCGAAGGCGTCGGAAGCGAATTACTCTCTCGGGTTCAAAAATAGGTTGTCCATCCGCAGCGTATGGGGGTAGTGTAGGATTGGCGACAAGCTGTGAATTCATGCATTTTTTAAGCAGCGAGACATGGAAAACGGGGTGAATGCGGGACTCAGGTGGTAACTCCAGCTTATAAGCAACATCTCCAAGTTTTTCTAAGATGGTAAAGGGTCCATAGAACTTACATGCAAGGTTCTGGCTCACTCTTCGGAACACAGAATGTTGTCGGAACGGTTGTAATTTTAAGTACACCCGATCACCAACTGCAAAATGCACCTCCCGTCTTCCTGCATCAGCGAGCTGTTTCATTCTGTTACTTGCCTGAACAAGGTTCTTTCGCAAAACTTGAATGATTTCTTCTCGAGAAGTGAGTTGACCATCAATCTCGGCTACTGGTGACTCGCCATTGGTATATGATCTTAGCAGGGGTGGAGTTCTCCCATATACTGCCTCGAAAGGTGTCATGTTAAGAGATCGGTGATATGTGGTGTTATACCAAAGTTCAGCCCATGGCAAGAAAAGTATCCATTTTGCCGGAAAATTATGGACAAAACACCTCAAATATTGCCCCAAGCAACGATTCACAACCTCTGTTTGCCCATCTGTTTCCGGGTGATAGGCCGAGCTTGTTTTTAATGTGGTCCCTTGTAGACGAAATAACTCCTTCCAGAATAGGCTCATGAAAATCCGGTCCCGGTCACTAATGATGGTTTCTGGAAACCCATGTAGGCGAACTACTTCCTGTATGAAAGCTGCTGCTACTTCTTTTGCGGTGAAAGGGTGCCCGAGGGCCACAAAATGGGCATATTTGGTTAGACGGTCAACCACGACCAAGATGGTATCCTTTCCCTTTGCTTTTGGCAGTCCTTCGACAAAATCCATGCTAATATCGGCCCAAACGGCATTGGGAGTTGGAAGAGGTGATAATAAACCTGCGGGACTTAAACAATCACTTTTAGTTCGTTGACAAATGTCACATTCAGTCACATATTTGTTTACTGCTGAGCGCATTCCAGTCCAACTAAAAACTTTATTTAGTCGTTTGTAGGTCCGCAACCTTCCAGAATGGCCACCCTCCTTGGAGCCATGAAATTCATCAAGAAGTTGGCGTCTCAACTCTGAATCATTGGGAACCATGACCCTTCCTTTATACATAACACACCCTCCCCGCAGGTGATAATCATTTGCTGCCGCTGACTTTTGTTGAATTTGTTTGCTAATTTCTTGTAAATGGGGGTCCTCTGTTGTTTTTTGACGGATTTCCTCCCAAATGGCCCATAAAGGGCCTGATTTAGCAGTAATGGCGTTCAAGGAGTCTTGATCAGATGGCTCCCTACGGGAAAGAGCATCGGCAGCATTATTAGTCTTCCCGGGCTTATATATAATGACATAATCAAATCCCAACAATTTGGATATCCACTTTTGTTGTTCAGGGGTCGTAATTCGCTGCTCTAGAAGATGTTTTAAACTTTTTTGGTCTGTAGCGATAGTAAATCGTCGTCCCAGGAGATAGGTCCTCCATGTGCGAACTGCCTCAACAACGGCAAACATTTCCTTAACGTAAGTTGACCATTCCCGTTTTGTTGGACCCAAAGCCTTGCTCATGAACGCCACTGGGTGGCCCTTTTGGGATAATACTGCTCCAATTCCACATCCGGATGCGTCTGTCTCAATTAAAAAGTCTGTAGTGAAGTCTGGAAGTGCAAGTACTGGGGTGCTAGAAACAGCCTGTTTGAGTAGCGTAAATGCCTTGTTGGCTTCATCGGTCCAGAGAAATCTTCCCTTTTTTAGGAGTTGTGTCAGGGGTTGCGCTATCAGTCCATACCCTTGGACAAACTTTCTGTAATAGCCGGTCAACCCCAAAAATCCTCTTAAGGCAGTGATAGTCCTTGGCACAGGCCATCGGACCATCGCCTCAATTTTCCTGGGATCCACTCGCACCCCATCCCTTGATATGTAATGCCCGAGATACTCCACCTCCAATTGGGCCCAAAAACACTTAGATGGTTTGATGTAAAACTGATGGTGTTGGAGGATTTCAAGGGTGATTTGTAAGTGATTGAGATGATCCTCTCTGGTGCGGCTATAAATAAGGATGTCATCGAAGAAAACTAAGATGAAGTTGCGCAGATGCGGCCTGAATATATCATTCATGGCTGCCTGAAAAGTAGAAGGAGCGTTGCACAGTCCAAACGGCATTACAAGGTATTCATAGTGCCCGTTGTGGGTTCGAAAAGCTGTCTTATGGATATCATCAGGGTGAACTCGTATCTGATGGTATCCTGCCCTTAAGTCCAGCTTAGAAAAATATTTTGCCCCATGCAATTCATCAAGCATGTCGTCAATGGTTGGAATGGGAAAACGGTCTTTGATGGTAGCTTCATTTAACGCCCGGTAGTCGGTACAAAATCTCCAGGTTCCGTCCTTTTTCTTAACGAGTAAAACTGGAGAAGAGAAGGAGCTTGAGCTTGGTTGAATAAACCCAAGTTGTAACATCTCTTTGACCTGTTTTTCAATTTCTGCCTTCTGAAAATACGCGTAGCGGTAAGGTGCAACATTCACAGCTTGACGATCATCTTTTAACCTGATATGATGATCAAACATGCGTCTGGGAGGTAGAGACTTAGGAGCTTCAAGTAATCCACCGAATTGCTTTAGTATAGTTTGCACATCGCCTGGTGGAATTGTTTGAGGCAGGACCTCACAACCCTCGATTGGGCTCAGACTTGTTAGTGTATAAAGTTCAGCCCCAGATTGCCAATCCTCTAACAAAGCATGAGCAGATTCCCAACCTGATATCTGGGAAGCATTAGCTCGAATGAGATGGTTTTTTCCAGCTACTTCAAACTCCATGGTCATGTTGGTAAAATCGGAAATAATCCTTCCAATGCTCTTCAGCCATTGCATTCCAAGAACGAGGTCCATTCCGGTGACTGGCAGTGCATATAGGGTCGTTTGAAAGTTGTATCCTTGGATGTTGATGGGCACATCTTCGAATTTTTCATGGCACCAAAGGCGGTCTCCATTAGCAACTCGTGCTGCAAAGGGTTGAATTTCTGTAATAACTAGCTTTAACCGGCCTGCAACTTCTGGATTGATAAAGTTATGTGTTGATCCCGAGTCAATTAAAATGTTGATTTGTAAGTGTTTAATTCGTCCTTGAACCCGCATTGTCCGTGCCCCACAGCCTCCTGCTAATGCGTGAAGAGAGATTTCAGGATGTTCATCATTGGTCCAAGAGTCATCCAAATCATGCCCTTCTTCATGTGTATTGGTACTGTCTGCCTCGGCTTCAATGATGAATTGGGAAGCCTTGCACCGGTGACCCGGAACAAATCGTTCATCACAGTTATAGCACAAGTTTTTTTCTCTTCGAGTCCGCATCTCTTCCATAGTTAGCCTCCGCGGAGTATTTGGAAGGGCTGGTTTTTGGGTGTTACTTCCTGGGGTGGTGGCTAGAGTTGCTCGCCCTCCCAGGGATTTAGGAAAAGTTACAGCGGATCTCACCTTACTCCGCTGCTGTTTTTCGTCGATTCTACGAGCTAATTCCATTGCTTCGGGCAATTTTTTTGGATTAAAGAGGCGGACATCTAGGGACAGTTCTGCCTTTAAGCCTCCAAGGAAGGTTCCTAACAAAGCTTTGGTAGTCCATCCCTTCACACGAGTAGAAAGTCTCTCGAACTCTTGTAAGTATTCCCGGTATGAGCCAGTCTGTTTGATCTTACTAAGCAATTCATCATAATCTTCGAAATCTGTAGGCCCAAATCGTTTCAGGATTCCCTTCTCAAACCGCCCCCAGGTAATCTTCCGGTGTTGCTGATTATTTGAGAACCACTGCCACCATTGATTGGCTTCTCCCTCGAGATGAAACGATGCCAGTAACAATTTTTTTGATCCCTGGATGCTTTTTACGCTGAAATACTGCCGGACACGGTCCAGCCATACCTCCACTTCGTTCCCAGAAAATTTGGGGAAATCCAACCGCAGCCGATCGCGTAGCTCCTCTGTTTTGGCACCCCTGCGATTAAACGTACCGTTATTAGATTCGGACTCCTCAGAAGACCCCTCTGCCGAGCTCTCGCTTTCTGAGGAAACCTCCACAGATGACGATGATGGTGATGACCGGTCATATTTAGGTTTCTTCCTTCCAAACTTTCTCGGTGATTTGGATTTTTTAGAAGAAGTCACTGATGCAGATCTTCTTCCAGCCTTCTCATTCTTCAGATTTTCCATGTTGATGGATAGAGTATTCAAAGATGCGGTTATGTGGGCGATTGAATTTTCCAGCTGTTCCAGACGCTCCCGATTGGACATCGTTAATCGACTACCCGGAAAAGAGCTCTGATACCAATTGATGAAAATTTCCTAGACGGGAAATTTCCGACCGTCTTTACTCACGGTGTAAAGAAAACCAATATTCTATCTCAAGGTGATAGAGGACCAAAAATAGTAAATTCTCCTCCATAAAATAATTAAATATGGGATATTTATAGATACCCATAACTTGCTAAAGAACTCTTCCTATGAAAATAGAATTCTGTCAGTAATTGGAAACCTATTCCAACGCTACCAACCTATTCCAACACTACTACTACTTTAATAATAATAATTAATAAAAAACAAATAAATACTCAATCCTAAATTACATAGTCCTGCAGCTTAATATTGCTTCGGCGCACCCTCTTACTTTGACGTTGGCTGGTTTCAATATTGTCTTCATCACTTAATCGGTAATTTATGTTTCCACTACATGTACACATAATATAAGATCATGAATAATCCTATTCTGATTTCTTCCGCCAACTTGAATATGTTTTGAAATCCATAATAGCAACATATACGTAGTTTAAGTCAAGGTTTCTACTCCTGAAACTTAAAAGCAAAGTGTTGATAGAAATATATATGTGATCATATATATTTAAGAAATTGCCCCGTTAATATGAGTGAAAACGATTGTCAATTTCAAAATTGGACTGTCATATTTATATTCCTTAAAAAGGACTAATTATTGACATGTTTTGGCAGTATTAGAGTTTGAACATGACAATATTTTCTAAATAGAAAATTATCCAATATAGGATCAAAACTCAATTTTTTTCCAAAATAGAACCACATGCATGTTTTTCTCTATATAGGACTAACCTTACCTTTTTTTACCCTTAATTCTATTTAATTAATTAATTGATCTAAATAATTGCCCCACCTAGTTTCCTTGCACAACCAAGGCAGTCCGTTGGCGGCGGGGCAGTCCGAGGTGGCGGCAGCACTCCGGCAGCCGGTCAACGGCGACGGCGAACTCCGGCAATTAATTAACCCAATTAATCCCCCCCCCCCCCCCCCCGTTCTCTTGCCCAACCAAGGCACTCCGTTTGTAGCGGGGGCAGTCCGGTGGTGGCAGCGGCGGCGGAGAACTCCGGCGGCGGTGGCCTGAGGTCCGGTGGTAAAGGCTGTGAAGGGTATTTTGGTCCAATAACATATAAAAACTCTATTTAAGGATGTTTAAACTAGGTGCTCCTATTTTGGGGGGGAAGTCATGTTTTGCTCCTATTAAGGTAAATCTCCTTTTTCTAAACTTGGTCGTAATACTCTTATTTAGGAAATAAAAGCATGACAGTCCTAGTTTAGAATTCCTAAACGTTTTACTCCTATTTCTAAAATTTTCTCACATATCTGTGCACTTTAGGTCCGGCAACTAATAAATATGTCAAGTTATTGTCAACATTACATATGTTTCCTTCAAAATTTACAATTTCTGGCGACAAAATCAAACAAGCGGTGGTTTGTGATCTGACATTTGTTAACATCAAGACACCTTCTGCAAGAATTGGGTATGTTTCAACTCGATCGAATGCCATATCAAGAGAGAATATTCTTAGCACCTAAAAGTTACTCTCTATATATTAAACATAGATGATGCTAGACATATTATTGAGTATGTGAGTTGAGCACATCAATACTAACACGTACTCAAGATTTAGAATTGAGTAATTGACAAAGCAATTAATCCGCAGGGCTGTGAACAGACTGTGTGCGTGAGACAGACGAGTGTACGAAAGCTATACACCAAAATGTGTACACCAAACTAGTCTCAAATTAAAGTTATCAAACAACATTTGCACAAGCTCCTTTGTGAAAATTCTAACATATTAGAAGTAGGAAGCTAATTAAGGTACGTCGAGTACACGACATGGCCAAGAGGAACACACTCATGAACAAAAGGAATATGATATTCGGAATATCTATTTCATGTGTTTGGTCCATTGGTGTAATTAAACAATATAGGAGTTTTAAAGCAAGTTATCAAGTAAATTCTATAACAGAAAATGAAAATTACCTACTCGTAATTTGTAATAAAGATGCAATACTAGCATGCAAAATATCAAAGTTCAACCAAATGTAAACATGTTCATACAAAAGATTGATAAATTCAATCACTAGTGGGCAAAGTTCGAAGTAAAGGGATATGCACATAATCTCGAGCAGACCAAAATACCAGATCAGACTTGAACAGTTATAAAATACATAGAGATCATATATTTACCTAATCATACCCGTTCGGACTAGGCTAGACCAGATGAGACAATATAAAAAAAATTGAGTCCAAATAAAAACACCCAATTAATATCGTATTCAACCCAAACATGCATGAAACATCGATTATGCCTAGTGAATGCGAAGTGCTAACCAATAATTCCTATAATAAACATTTTCATGAAATTATCTTAGGCTATGTTTGGCAAATAAAAGCTTGTAACTTCTGACTTATCTATTTTTTAAAAAGTCTCTGAAAGACCCTAGTTTTGTGTTTGGTTAGCTAACTTTTTTGAGAAGTCCCGGTCTTTTACCGGACGCTAGGAAGGGAAGCGTTGAATCAAGAAGAGCTTTTCATTATTTACGACATTCCTCAAATAACCCAGCCTGTGCTCCCATTCTATCATCTTCTTCAACTTCAATTTTGCTATTAACGTCAATATCCTCAAGTAATCGGCAGGTGCATCCGCCTTCTTCCCCTGACCCCTGATTATCTTTCTTAAACCCTTGAATCCATCTCAAATTTTAATTATTTGTGGCCAAAACTTCTGTGATATTCAAGCTTGTTAAATGTTACCCATTTACATTGATTTGGTAAAAAGTGTACTCGAAATTTGTGTTAGATTCGATCTTAATTTTTTGATCTCTGTTTTTACGAATTGCAATATATTTCTTGGTCTTTGGTTCAATACAGTAGCGGTTTCTTGTTGTATTTCTTATTGCTTTGGCTTTAATTTTGCTTTATTTATTGCTTTGATTTTTTCATAGTTTTTTGTGTATTCATGTTCTAGTTTTTCTTCAGTTTTTGATGTAATTTTTTAGTGTAATGTTTCTGCTCGGTTTTCTTTACTTTGGATTTTATTTTTTAGTGTAATTTTTTAGTGAATTTTTTGCTTTGGCTTTTATTTTTGCTTTACTTTTATTAACGTAATTTTATAAACAGTCCAAGGGTCTAAAAACACGATATTTTAATTAAGATAAAAAAAAATCTTACATGTTTTTATTTTCCTTTATGTTGAAATTAGCTATATGCATGTACTTTATTTTCTCATTAATTAAATTATAAAAAATCATTGTCCTTAATGGTAATTTTATGTTTTTAGCTACTTGTAACAGTTAGTTTTGTCAAACATGACTATTTAAAAAAGGTAGCTTTTATGAAACTGCTACCGTCTTCTCCATCTGCAAGCTTTTCAGCTCAAAAAAGCCAACCGTTACTAAAAAGTCTATAAAAGATCTTTTCAGATTGTCATTCCAAACATAGCCTTAATTGCAACAAATGACTTGATGGTCAAAATACAAGTTAAAAATGAAAAGTTGCCGGTTAGGATGTCTTATATCTGAATTGGACTTCCTACTTGTCCCTTAATTAGTTCCACCAAACTTTCATTTCAATTTCTTTACTTACTTAACTCTTCAGCTGAAAGAAATGTCTCGTATACCTCAAATTTGCACCCCTATCATATCCCCGACTAACCCGACTTCAACAAGGACTTAAATCATGCATACCCCGTAAGAAATTACTTAAGGGAAAATTCCCGAAATAGGATTAAAACAGTTTGAAAATTACAAAATATGACTGTCATGTTTTTTATTCCCAAAATAGGAGTAATTACTGTCAAGTTTGGAAAATACTGTCATGTTTGAAGTCAGGTACTGCCAAAACATGACAGTAATTAATCATATTTTGGGAATAAAAATATGGCAGTTCTATTTTGGAATTTTCAAACCTTTTTAGTCCTATTTCAGGTAAATTCTCATTACTTAAAATGAGAGTAAAATTAAACATAAACAAAATTCTAAAATAGGTAGTATGACATATTCAGGCCCTACTAAAATACGGAGTAATCCGAAGAAGAATAACGGTACTTGTGTTTGAGATATTGTGATTTAGGATGTTTTTACTTGGACTGTAATTTGCTGGTCTGGTCTGATAAGGTCTGGTTTCTTTGTATTTTTATAACTATCCATGTCACGCCCCGGACCTACCCGGACACGTCAACAACCCGCCGTACAATACGAATAGTCAACCAAAGTCAAACACATTCATATCATACTAAGCGTCTTGAATATCATTCACACATATAACATCCATAAACAACCCTAATAAGTAATTCATAATGCAGCGGAAACATTGTTTAAAATAAAATGGCCACACAGGGCTATTCACGAGCACGCATGCTCTGTAGTAAAATATCCATGAGCACATTTAATATTGTTCAAAACAAAATGCATGGAGAAAGCACGAACCACGTCTTCTCTCCAAAGGATCACCCGAGCAACGGGCACAAGTAGCAAGCTCGAGCCTCAACCTGAAATGGTGGTGGGACGCCCCCGAAGGGGTCAGTACTCTATACGGCTATAAAGTACTGGTGTGGCAGGCATCTAATAGATATACAACAAGTATTTCACACACAAGACCCTCAAATAGGGTGATAATATAGTCTAGGCTGTAATCCCAAATTACCCCTTTCAAAATGTATACTTACTTTATATAAAGTCAAGTAATCGGCTCAACGGCCCACGTTTATTACAAAACATTTCCCAAACCCCGTGACTAAAGGTCACGACAATACATAGGGTCCAACCCTAATATAACTTCTCATTTCTAGAGTTCGGCTCGAGTACATCATCATGCACTCGCATCATAGATCTCCTACTTCATGCAATCATATCATAGATCTCCTACTTCATGTATTCACACCATAGATCTCCTACTTCATACAATCACACCATAGATCTCCTACTTCATACAATCACACCATAGATCTCCTACTTCATACAATCACACCATAAATCTCATACTCCGTTAAATCACAATTGACACTTGAATCTTATTCAAGTTCATCACAAATGAACCCAAACCTTAGGTTTGATTCTATCGACATTTCGAACAATCCTTAACTAGCATCACAATACTATTAAGATTATTCCTAAAACTCATTTATTCTTAATGGTAGCCCCTCCATATCAATAGATATGTGGCAGCCTCCCATGTGATAAGCATCATCATGCAACTATACATTTACATACACATAACATTCATACATGAGTTAGGAAGGTCTATTTACCATATTAGCATACTTCTACCTCATATGACTCCATATTCATCAATATGTCTTCAATTCATGATTAAGTCCATTGCTTATCATTCATATCATGTTCAAGCATCTTTGTTCACAAAAACATGATTTAAGCATTTATATAATCTCATGCATAACCTACAAGTTGTAAGCAACTAGATGTCGGTCCTCACCTCAAATGAGCTTTAAAACCTTCCTTCTCGATCCAATGACCAAAGCCGCGGACAAGGAAGTTTGAGAACTGATTCCTTGCTTAGAAATGAGTGTTAAACAGCCTCCTCAAGGTGCTAGTTCAACCCCTAATCGTTGATACGAAAACAGTCCCTAGAATGGGTGTTTTCCGGCTAACTCGTTTCCTAGTAATTTTCCAAGATTTGCTCTAGGTTAGTATCTAACCTTTGCATCAATAAAATGGCCCTATAAGGACATATTATACACTTGGGATATTGTATAATAGTTCCACCATTCGTTCATATCATATGGAAAATGAAAAGTAAAGTTTGGGTTCAAACTCACCTTCAAAAGGTAAAATCGTTTCTGTGAGGTTGGGTTTTCCTTAGATGATTTGAAGGCCTTACAATACTCCGTTTTCTGCAAACCAGACCTTTACGGATTCCTCGTCTTGAGAGATTTCTTTTGGTATCTTACACGCCTTAATTGGACGAGTGAAGCTCAAGTTATGGCTCAGACAAGCAGCACTACGCACTGCAGAACGAACCTGCGGACAGCTTTCCTCTTTCCCTCTCTCTTGAAGTGTGTGGCTCTCTCCTTCTCTATTATCTCTTAAGGTCCGAATGGGGTTCTAAGGGGGGTATATAGAAGCCCTCAATCATGCTAAGAGAGCATGTGGTTCACAAAAAGAAAAGGTAGGAAGTAGGATGTTTGAGTGCAATCAAACAAGGGGTGGACCTCATCTTTTATTTCTTTTGGTAATGTTGTAGCTCTTAAGTCAATGTGCCCGCCCCATGAGGTCATCTCACCCATTTTTCTTTGTTTTTCAGGTACGAAGGTCATGTGGAGTGGTTCCCAATTGATCCCAATCAATTTGGGGTCCAAAATATCTACTAATACTTCCCAAAATGGAAAGATGGGTCCTATTGTTTTATCTTTTGTCAAAAGATGTCTTTTTGTACTCATTCTAAAGGGGCAATTCAACCCTCTACATCATATAATTGATCTCCAATATGTGTAGGATCATCCCAATAATTCATGTGATGAAAATTATAGAAGAAAATTTATTCCCATTATTTGGCTCGATAATGTCAAAGATGGGACCATAGGTGTTTGTATTCTTCCCAAATCATCCTATCACTTATTTTAACATTATCATTCATATTATTGGGCTACTAGCCTTGTGGGTTACCCTCAAGTGGGCTAAGGGCGCCACTCTTGAATACTTACCATTTTTAGCACGTTGGGCCCGAAATGATGTTTGGGCCGCCCGACCTTCCTTAGTTGCATCAAAAGGTTATGTATCATTATTTGGATAATGTTGGGCTCGTATATTCATTGATAAGGCCCACATAAGTATTTGCAAGCCCGACACTAATATACGAGTTCGAACAGTACAATAATCAATCGTGCACTACGTAAAACATTAATCATTTTACAATTGTTTGGGAATCGGAAATTCAATACATAAACTTTGAATTTTAAATTGATTTTGTATCAAGGACGTTTGGGTGCGGTGTCACAAGTCCCCCCCCCCCCCCCAACAGGAATTTCGTCCCCGAAATTCACAACCTTACTCAAATAGAAAAGTATATTGTTTCCTCATCAAAGCCTTTGTTTCCCACGTTTCTTCTTCGACCCGATCGCTCTTCCAAAGGACTTTAACCATCGGGACTTCTTTACTCCTCAGTTTCTTCACCTTTCTATTGGTGACCTTGATCGGTTGTACAGCGTAGTTCAAATCTTCACGTACCTCTACAGGCGGCTTTTCCAATACGTGAGAGGGATCATGTACATACTTCTTTAGCATGGATACATGAAATACATTATGTATCTTTTCTAATTCTGGAGTTAACTGCAGACGATATGTTACGGCCCCAATTCTCTCTAGAATTTTGAATGGACCTATGTATCCTGGATTAAGCTTTCCTCGGGTTTGGAATCGAATGATTCCTTTCCAAGGAGAAACTTTAAGAAATACCTCATCATCAACCTTAAACTCTAAGGTTCTCCGACGCTTATCGGCATAGCTCTTCTGTCTGTCTTGTGCCGTCTTGAGTCTTTCTCGAATCAACTTCACCTTTGACTTGGTGACCTCAACCAATTCAGTCCCCTCGAGTTTGGCCATGCCAACCTCGTCCCAGCATAATCGTGTACGACACCTCCTCCCATACAATGCCTCGTATGGAGGCATGCCAATGCTTGCCTGATAACTGTTGTTATAGGCAAACTCCACAAGTGCTAACTGATTGTCCGAACTTCCTTGGAACTCCAATGCACAAGCCCTCAGCATATCCTCTAAGATCTGTATGACTCTTTCAGACTGCCCATCAGTCTGTGGGTGGAAGGCAGTACTGAACTTCAACCTCGTTCTCATAGACTCCTGAAATTTTGGCCAAAAACGTGATGTGAATCGTGGGTCTCTATCGGATACAATGGTCACAGGCACCCCATGTAGCCTCACGATCTCATCCGTATACAATTTGTCCAACCTCTCTAATGTATAGGTAGTGTGGATAGGTAAGAAGTGTGCACTCTTCGTGAGCCTATCCACAACAACCCAAACTGCATCATAGTTCCTTATTGTCTGTGGTAAACCTACCACGAAATCCATAGTCACGTGTTCCCACTTCCATTCAGGAATGGAAAGTGGTTGTAATAAGCATGCTGGATGCTGATGTTCTACCTTAACTTGCTGACAAGTAAGGCATCGACTGATGTATTCGGCTATTTCCCTCTTCATACCAGGCCACCGGTAACTTTCTTCCAAATCACGGTACATTTTCGTGCCCCCCGGGTGCATGGCATAAGCCGATGAATGAGCCTCCTCTAAGATGGACTTTTGGAGCTCACCATCCGGCGGTACACACACTGGGTCACGAAACAACAAGAGACCATCATCTCTCTCCCTGAAATCCTCCACCGGTCCCGCTTGCATGCGTTCCCGGGCCTTCATAAGTTCTTCATCAGTTTCTTGACCCTTCTTGATCTCATCAAGTAAGGTCGGTCTCATCTCAAATCTTGCCAATAAGGCACCATCAGTAGACACCTCCAATTGGGCTCTCAATGCCCTCAAACTAGCCAGCAATGCCCCAGACGAACTTTTCCGACTGAGGGCATCTGTTACAACGTTTGCCTTACCTGGATGGTACTCAATAACTAGATAGTAGTCCTTTATCAACTCCATCCACCGTCTTTGTCTCATGTTTAACTCTTTCTGAGTAAACACGTACTTCAAGCTCTTATGATCAGTGTATATGTGACATGTCTCCCCGTAGAGATAGTGTCTCCATATCTTCAATGCAAACACCACTGCTCTCAGCTCTAAATCATGAGTAGGATAGTTTACCACATGCTTCTTCAACTGTCGTGAAGCATAGGCAATTATCCTCCCCGTCTGCATCAACACACATCCAAACCCTTGGATGCTCGCATCACTATAGACATCGTACCCCATACCCTGTTTGGGTAATGCCAGTACTGGTGCCTCGGTTAACCTCTTCTTCAGTTCTAAGAACCCCTGCTCACATCGGTCATCCCATACAAACTTAGCCCCTTTTTGAGTGAGCTTCTTCAATGGCGATGCCAAAAATGAGAACTTCTTCATGAATTTTCTGTAGTATCCTGCTAGCCCAAGGAAGCTACGAATCTCCTTCACGTTCTTAGGCCTTTCCCATTCTGTGATAGCCTCGATCTTCTTGTTATCCACGGCAATGCCTGACTCAGAAACCACGTGCCCAAGAAAGCCAATCTCTTTAAGCCAAAACTCGCACTTAGAGAACTTGGCATAAAGTTACTTCTCTCGTAGTGTTTCAAGAACCAGAACCAAGTGCCGCTCATGTTCTTCTTCACTCCTTGAGTAAATCAAGATGTCATCTATGAACACGATCACAAAATGGTCCAAGTATTTATGAAATACTCGGTTCATCAAGTCCATGAATGTTGTTGGGGCGTTTGTTAACCCAAACGGCATAATCAGGAACTCAAAGTGACCATACCTCGTGCGAAAAGCACTTTTCGGTATGTCACTTTCCTTGATCTTCAGTTGGTAATACCCTGACCTTAAGTCAATCTTTGAGAATACAGTTGGTCCTCGGAGTTGGTCGAACAAGTCATCAATCCTAGGTAGAGGATACCTATTCTTGATGGTAGCCTTGTTCAACTGCCGGTAGTCAATGCACATTCGTAGGGTACCATCTTTCTTTTTCACAAAAAGGACTGGTGCTCCCCACGGTGAATAGCTCGGTCTAATAAATCTGTTATCCAATAGCTCTTGCAATTGGGTTTTCAATTCATTAAGTTCAGCAGGTGCCATCCGATATGGCGGTATAGAGATTGGTTTGGTACCGGGCTCAACCTCGATCACAAATTCAATCTCCCTATCAGGTGGAAGCCCCGGTAGGTCTTTAAGGAAAACATTCGGGTACTTACAAACCACCCTCACATCATCGATGTTCATTTCCTCTTTGGTTTTGTCAACCACGTATGCTAGATATGCGTGGCATCCCTTTCTCATCATACTTCTTGCTCTCACGGCGGATATGATACAACTGTTTGATTTGCCTCGATCCCCCTCAAAGCGTAGGGTGTTCCCATCATTGCCTTCGAGCTCTAAAACCTTTGTGTAGCAATCTACCCTAGCATGATGCTTTTCTAGCCAACCCATCCCTAGGATTGCATCGAATTCCATCATACTCAGCGGTACGAAATCACACGCCAAGGTTTGGCCATCGATTTCCACCTCACAAGATGGATAGTATCTAGTTCTTTCAATGTCATCCCCTAGTGGTGTTGATACCACCAGGGTTTGCGTCATTGGTATGGATTGTATCTTTAAGCCCTCAGCGAACGCCTCACTCACGAATGAACGTTGCACCCCCGGTGACGATAAGGATTCGTGCATTCTTCCCATTATCTTTAGTGTTCCTACATTTATAAGTCATGTGAGATACCTTTCCTACCATTCCTATACATTTATAGAGGTTTATTATGTTCACACATGTGTTTGGGATCAAGAACGGGTCTTAACGTTGCAATACGGCGCGAAAAAGTCGACTTTGGGCTGCCCAGGTGCCACGCACGGCGTGCCTAGGAGGTACGCACGGCGTGCGTAGCTTACAACCTCAAACGGAGCTACTGCCACGGACGCACGGGAGGACGCATGGGGGATTGGGGGTACGCACGTAGGTACGCACGACGTGCGTCCATCCACGCACGGCCGTGCGTGTAGCAATTTTTTTCGGGTTGCCACTGCCACCAACGCACGGACCAACGCACGGCCGTGCGTATGGCCCAGCCTGGTGTGTGTTGGCGGAAATCAGCCGGCTTTTACCCGATTTCGCTCTGGGGTGGCCCGCACTCAACCCCTAAGAGTTATATTATCAATATAAGTCTAGCACACAGAAGAATATGTGTATTACCTGCAACGGAGTCCGGGTTTGCTCGCGCATCTGCCTCGGTCATCGCATAGACTCTAGCTTGAGTCCTTCCCTGATTCACGGACGGCGCGTTGCTCGCGTTTGCTCCCCCTTGCCCCTGGTTGCTTGGGAAGTCCCGGCTTGATTTCGCGTGCCCGTAGTCCCACTACTCGGCCCTGAGGTCCTTGCCCCACCCAGTTGTGGGCAATTCATCTTCAAGTGCCCGGTGTTCCCGCATTGGAAGCATCTAGGAGGTTCACGGCATTTTCCAATGTGACTCTTCTTGCAATTCAAGCAACGAGGCATTCCCAAGGTTTGTGACCCCGAGTCATACCTACTTGAGCCTTGACCTCCCCCGGATGGCGGTGGGGGTGCACGAAACGATCCCCCTCCTCTATGGTTCCTTTTCTTGTTAGGACCCTGTGGCCCGTGGTTCTCCCACTTTCTCTTCTTCGCCTCTTCGGCGTCTCTCTTCTTTCTCTCCTCCCACTGTTTCTCCCCTTTCAAGCCCTGCTCAACCACTTGACTGAAAGTCATATTTGGCAATTGGGTTGCCCTATCATGTATCTCCAAGTCGAGGGCATCTCAGAAGTGATTCACCATTCGGTTCTCGTCACAAGCATACTCCGGTATGTGGTCGGCAAGATCCCTGAATTTTTGTTCAAGCTGTTTCACCGTCATGTTACCGCCTTGGGTTAGGAGAGTATATTCCCTCACCCTCGTGTTTACCTCGAACTCAGAATAGTATTGGGCAAAGAACTCCCGTCGGAAGTCCTCCCAAATGACAGTTTCACCATACTTGCCTTTGGTCCCATCCCACCACTTGGATGCCAACCCTTCAAGTAGTCTCGCCGCAATTCTTAGATTGAAATCGGGCCTGAGTTGCATGTCAAGGGTTGCCTCGTTCAGCCTCTTGATCCATTGTGAGGCAACTGAGATGTCCCCCGTTCCGTCAAACGGTTTGCACCCCAAGTCTCGTGCCTCCTTGATGTATTTGGAGATCCTTATGATTGGACCTCCATCACCTCGGCCTCCATGGGGTTCAATGTGGGCCCTAGAGTCGCCATGGCTTCTTCCTCTTGAAGCCTCGCCCAAAGGTTGCCCAGCTTGGCGCCTTCGGCGTTCCCTCCTCTCCTCACGCTCACGGTGGTACTGTTGGAGTAGTGCTTCAATTCATGCTAAGGAGCCATTTTCCTGCTCTTCATCACTTACGTCATCATCATCCCCTTCATGAGGGGTCTCAACCGGATCGGTTTCCGGTTGATAGGTCGAGTCCTCGTAGGACCAGTAGCTCTCCCTCTCGGTGCTCACATGACCGTCACTCACGGTCTGTGATCGGCCCCCACGGCCCGCTCCTCTAGATGCCCTAGAGGTCCTACGACTGCCTTGCCCAGTCTCCACCGGTGCACGGCCCGTCGGGTTTCTCCTAGTAACCTTGCCACCACGGTCCATTTTTGAAAGAATTTGGAAAGAGTCGTTAGACTCGTATCAAATGTCAATTGACAGATCGGTACTAAAGACACTATTTGGCTCAAATTGCTGCCATACCAATTGCTAAGGGTACCATCTTAACAATTAGAGACCTTGCAACTCAAGTACCAAAAGTTCTACAAGTACAAAACATTTATGTTCATGGTTTTCAAAATCATTTTGAAAAGAGAATTTTGAGACTTCAGTATGAAGTTTATGGACTAAGGCTCTGATACCAATTAAATTGTCACGCCCCGGACCTACCCTGACACGTCCACAACCCGCCGTACAATACAAATTTTCAACCAAAGTCAAACACATTCATATCATACAAAGCGTCTTGAATATCATTCACACATATAACATCCATAAACAACCATAATAAGTACTTCATAATGCAATGGAAACATTGTTTAAAATAAAATGGCCACACAGGGCTATTCTCAAGCACGCAGGCTCTGTAGTAAAATATCCATGAGCTCATTTAATATTGTTCAAAAAAATGGAGAAAGCACGAACCACGTCTTCTCTCCAAAGGATCACACGAACAACGGGCACAGGTAGCAAGCTCAAGCCTCAACCTGAAATGGTGGTGGGACGCCCCCGAAGGGTTCAGTACTCTATACGACTATAAAGTACTAGTGTGGCAGACATCTAATAGATATACAACAAGTACTTCACAACTAAGACCCTCAAATAGGGTTATAATATAGTCTAGGCTGTAATCCCAAATTACCCCTTTCAAAATGTATACTTACTTTATATAAAGTCAAGTAGTCGGCTCAACGGCCCATGTTTATTACTACCTCCGTCCCACTAAGATTGAGACGGAAGAAGGTGGCACGATTATTAAGAAAAGTGGGTTTATGTGGTTGATATTAAATTGATAAAGTAAGAATGGTTTAGAGCCACACAATCTTTACCAAATTTGGTATGTGACAATCTTAGTGGGACTTCCCGAAAAGGTAAAATGGGACAATCTTAGCGGGACGGAGGGAGTACAAAACATTTCCCAAACCCCGTGACTAAAGGTCACGACAATACATAGGGTCCAACCCTAATATAACTTCTCATTTATAGAGTTCGGCTCGAGTACATCATCATTCACTCGCATCATAGATCTCCTACTTCATGCAATCATATCATAGATCTCCTACTTCATGTATTCACACCATAGATCTCCGACTTCATACAATCACACCATAGATCTCCTACTTCATACAATCACACCATAGATCTCCTACTTCATACAATCACACCATAGATCTCCTACTCCATGAAATCATAATTGACACTTGAATCTTATTCAAGTTCATCACAAATGAACCCAAACCTTAGGTTTGATTCTATCGACATTTCGAACAATCCTTAACTAACATCACAATACTATTAAGATTATTCCTACAACTCATTTATTCTTAATGGTAGCCCCACCATATCAATAGATATGTGGCAGCCTCCCATGTGCTAAGCATCATCATGCAACTATACATTTACATACACATAACATTCATACATGAGTTAGGAAGGTCTATTTACCATATTAGCATACTTCTACCTCATATGACTCCATATTCATCAATATGTCTTCAATTCATGATTAAGTCCATTGCTTATCATTCATATCATGTTCAAGCATCTTTATTCACAAAAATACGATTTAAGCATTTAGGTAATCTCATGCATAACCTACAAGTTGTAAGCAACTAGATCTCGGTCCTCACCTCAAATGAGCTTTAAAACCTTCCTTCTCGATCCAATGACCAAAGCCTAGGATAAGGAAGTTTGAGAACTGATTCCTTGCTTAGAAATGAGTGTTAAACAGCCTCCTCAAGGTGCTAGTTCAACCCCTAATCGTTGATACGAAAACAGTCCCTAGAATGGGTGTTTTCCGGCTAACTCGTTTCCTAGTTTCCCAAGATTTGATCTAGGTTAGTATCTAACCCTTGCATCAATACAATGGCCCCATAAAGACATATTATACACCATTCGTTCATATCATATGGAAAATGAAAAGTAAAGTTTGGGTTCAAACTCACCTTCAAGAGGTAAAATCGTTTCTGCGAGGTTGGGTTTTGCTTCGATGATTTGAAGGCCTTCCACTACTTCGTTTTCTGCAAACAAGACCTTCACGGATTCCTCGTCTTGAGAGATTTTTTTTGGTATCTTACACGCCTTAATTGGACAAGTGAAGCTCAATTTATGGCTCAGACAAGCAGCACTACGCACTGAAGAACGAACCTGCAAACATCTTTCCTCTTTCCCTCTCTCTTGAAGTGTGTGGCTCTCTCCTTCTATATTATCTCTTAAGATCCGAATGGGGTGCTAAGGGGATTGTATAGGAGCCCTAAATCATGCTAAGAGAGCATGTGGTTCACAAAAAGAAAGGGTAGGATGTTTGAGTGCAATCAAACAAGGGGTGGACCTCATCTTTTATTTCTTTTGGTAATGTTGTAGCTCTTAAGTCAATGTGCCCGCCCCATGAGGTCATCTCACCCATTTTTCTTTGTTTTTCAGGTACGAAGGTCATGTGGAGTGGTTCCCAATTGATTCTAATCAATTTGGGGTCCAAAATATCTACTAATACTTCCCAAAATGGAAAGATTGGTCCTATTGTTTTATCTTTTGTCAAAAGATGTCTTTTTGTACTCATTCTAATTTATTTAGAACAATTCAACCCTCTACATCATATTATTGATTTCCAATATGTGTAGGATCATCCCAATAATTCATGTGATGAAAATTATAGAAGAAAACTTATTCCCATTATTTGACTCGATAATGTCAAAGATGGCTCGATAGGTGTTTGTATTCTTCCCAAATCATCCTATCACTTATTTTAACATTATCATTCATATTATTGGGCTACTAGCCATGTGGGTTACCCTCAAGTGGGCTAAGGGCGCCACTCTTGAATACTTACCATTTTTAGCACGTTGGGCCCGAAATGATGTTTGGGCCGCCCGACCTTCCTTAGTTGCATCAAAAGGTTATGTATCATTATTTAGATAATGTTGGGCTCGTGTATTCATTGATAAGGCCCAAATAAGTATTTGCAAGCCCGACGCTAATATACGAGTTCGAACAGTACAATAATCAATCATGCACTACGTAAAACATTAATCGTTTTACAATTGTTTGGGAATCGGAAATTCAATACATAAACTTTGAATTTTAAATTGATTTTGTATCAAGGACGTTCGTGTGCGGTGTCACAATCCAAGTCTGGTCTGGTCTGGTCTGAACTGGTCTGGTCTGGTCTGATCTGGTCTGGTCTGGTCTGATCTGGTCTGGTCTGATCTGGTCTGGGACAAATTACAGTCCAAGTAAAAACATCCTTATGTACTCTCGTTTAAGAAATTTTTTCTTAAATCATTTAGTAGTTGTGATACTTTCTAAAAATAGAAATTGCCATAAACAGGAGTAAAAACATTTTGAAATTCCAAAATAGGAGTATCATGTTTTTTATTCCCTGAATAGGAGTAATCTGCCAAGTTTGGAAAAAATGCCATGCTAAAAGCCTTCTAATGTCCAAACTTGGCAGAAATTTACTCATATTTAGGGAATAAAAAACATGATACTCATATTTTAGAATTTCAAAACGTTTTTACTTCTATTTAGAAAATTCCCTCTTTTAAAAAACATTACTGTAATACTTAGACCAAAATAAAAATAGTATTCATTAATTACTAATTAGTTATCATAACGAAAGATCAAGTTTACACTTAAATTTGTGTGAGCGAAATGGTACTCTCTGGTTTTAGTATCGCGTGGTTGTGTAACATTGTAACTGTGAACCAATCTTATGGGGATATATCTTGGACCATCCTATACTTTATTATAAATTTATGATAATCTTTATACGGAGTATGATATAAAAAGTCAATTCAATTCTCATTAATGGCCTAAGAACCCACTGATCAATAAGCGTAAAATAGTGCGTTCTTCAGTTATTGTACTTCATTTGCTACCTCAATTAGCGACAAAATTATGTTAATTAGTGCATTCTTAAAGCTACTCTAATTGTTACTTTGAGATCACTTCGATATTTTTTTCTTTTTTGAAAGAAAAAAATATATAGACTAGGCTCGAGTAGACCAAAATAGACTAGGCCATACCTGATTATGCCAAACTAGAAATTTTCAATCTACATAAAAATATCGTGGTTGTGATTTCAAATTAAATTATCAAGACTCGGATTCTTACATAAAATATCAATTTAATAAGAGTCGTAGTGGATGGCTTACATGTGGACTTGTATATATATATTTGTATATTGTCGGTGGAGAATGAGTGAATGACTGACAAAAAAACATTAATTCTGGTTAAACTAGCGATCTGATTCATTCTAGAACATGCAATATCTAAATGGATCAATATAACTGAATATGGTGGCAATTCAAATGGTCACAAGTATTTATCTAGAGTTTCTAAAATTCTCTATGACTCTATGTACGCTGCATGTAAACTATAATGAAAATTGGTTTTCGATTCAATATTATTGCACAATCACGGCATCCCCAAGTCATCCTTACCCTACTTTTCACTAATACTTCGTATAATATATCTTGACATAAGGATGTTGACTAAATGCACTTTTGGTAGCCCCTAAAATTTTCTCAAACACATATTTTGAGGTCAAAAATCAAAATAAATAAAGTTGGGATTAATTTTCTAGCTAGAGTGGCTAAAATTACTGTAAGAGAAAATTGTTTTAGCTATTTTCGTTTAATTTTTTTCTTTAGTATTAGTAATAAGTTTTATTTGAAATATAATAGATCCTTTATTCAGCTCATTCGGTCAATCCAGACATTTCAACCAATATTTCATTCATTTCAGTAGATTCAGTCGATTCAACCAATTTCAGTGTTACCAAACCTTTTTCGGTATATACATTTATTTGTGCACCTACAATTCAGGAAACGATGTCTATGCGACAAAAGATTTGCTTGTGTACTATACAAAGGGAAAATTCTCGAAATGGGAGAAAATGTTTTGAAATTTCAAAATAGTATTACTATATTGTTATTCCCTAAATATGAGTAACTACTATCAGGCTTAGGAAATGCTGACATGTTTAAAGTCCGATAATGTCAAAACATGACAGTAATTAATCTTATTTAGGAACAAAAATATAATAGTCATATTTTGAAATTCAAAAACGTTTGTACTCCTATTTAGGGAAAATTCTTATATAAAAAAGTGATGAGCAAACAGCACAGCTCTTTTCTAAATGAACTAAATAACTTAAAATTTGGTTTCAAACCAATGTGTCTCCAACAACCTCTTTGCTTTAAGATTTAGACATCTCTTGTACAAAAAAATATAGAGAGCGATTATCTGAAATGAGTTGCAACCCCTTCTCTCTCCCTCTCTTCTATCAACCAACAACCAGTTGGTAAGATAGCATCATCTTAGAGTTCCATTTAACCAATGCATGCTGCTCTTATTGACAAAGATCACTGCCAGAGACAATATGAGAAATTTCATTACAATTTGCGTTTTAGCCATGTTTTGTTCTTATGCAGGTATTTATATTTTTCATTACTGACACCTTCTATTTTGATCTCTTTACTGTGTATAAGCACTTAAATATTTATTGCTTAATTTACAGCTGCCTATGATCCTCTGGATCCAACTGGGAATATCACAGTTAAATGGGACATTATGTCTTGGACACCAGATGGCTATGTGGTGAGTACTTCTGTAACTGTTTTATTTCCTAATGTTCTGTTCTGTATACATGGAAGACATCAAAACATTTCCGAGGAAAATATTTCCTGATTTTTGCTATAGTAAATTATTTTACCATATTTCCTGATTTTTGCTATAGTAAATTATTCTACTTGATTCTTTACAACGGATTAATATGCTAAAACAGCATATTTTCGTGAAAGCTAATTTCTCTGTTTCTTGGAACAGCTTTGTGTTTTCTATTTTTGCAAGCTAAACATTGGAATCTTTTTCTAGGAAAATACTTTTCCATGGAAAACATTTCCTGGGAACATAACTTTGAAAAAAACACTTTGCACGGAAATAAGATTTTCCATAAAATTATTTTCATGTGTAAAATAAGCTGTGTTAGACCTTCAAAAACAAGACTAAATTATCAAAGTATGAATTCACTTTCCACACAAAAAGAACCCAAAAAATAATTTCTGGTCACACGCATAGATATACATATGTATATATTTGGGGGGGGGGGGGGGGGGGGGGGGGGGGGGGAGTATTTTCATGTTTTGAAAACGAGAGTATGGTCACATGCCAAACACAAAAAAACATTCTTCTAAATCTAAGACATGGAATTCCATACTGCTTACCTAAAAGAGCTGATGTTTTAATTTAGCTGTTGTTGGACATTGGCATATTAGGCAACGGTGTCCATAAACAATTTGCAAATGTATAGACACATACTGAGCCCGGGATGGACACTGGGCTGGACATGGGCCAAGAAAGAAGTGATCTGGTCCATGGTGGGTGCACAAACCACAGACCAAGGCGACTGCTCCATGTTCAAAGCGGCTATACCTCATTGCTGCAAGAAGACCCCAAAAGTGGTAGACTTACTTCCTGGTGTTCCCTACAACCAACAATTCTCAAACTGCTGCAAAGGTGGAGTCTTGGCTTCTTGGGGACAAGATCCTCAGTCTTCAGTTTCTGCTTTCCAAATCAGTGTGGGCCAAGCTGGTACTACAAACAAGACTGTCAAACTCCCTAAGAACTTCACCTTACTCGGGCCTGGACCCGGTTACACTTGCGGTCCAGCGAAGATTGTCCCATCAACTAAATTTTTTACCACGGATCTCAGACGTAACACACAGGCTCTCAGTAAGTCTTCCCTCATATTCTATATAGTGCCTAAGTCTACTGATTTTGTTGAATGTGCCTAAATGGGTGTCTGGAGAATTATCTAAAAAAGTTGGAAAATAATGATTTGGGCAAATCATAGAATTGCT
The DNA here is from genome assembly GCA_945859915.1 of Cuscuta epithymum. Classification (NCBI taxonomy): domain Eukaryota; kingdom Viridiplantae; phylum Streptophyta; class Magnoliopsida; order Solanales; family Convolvulaceae; genus Cuscuta; species Cuscuta epithymum. The sequence goes on from CAMAPF010001015.1 coordinate 4,359,712, forward strand.
GAGTAAACATAAATAGAAACTAGTTATGGAGTATATATTTTCAACTTATCAACTAGCTCTGTTAAATAAGTGTGTGCTTCTTTACAAAAATGGTTGATAAGGAAAATTACAGCATTTCGAAATCTAACACTTCAGCATTTCTACTTTTATGCAGTGACATGGAATGTAACATGCACATATTCTCAATTTCTAGCACGCAAACACCCGAGTTGTTGCGTATCACTTTCCACTTTTTACAATGAAACTATCACTCCTTGCCAGCATTGTGCTTGCGGATGTGAAAACAAAAACAAATGCATCAAGTAAGGCAAATCATTGTCGTATCGAAATTTCAATTCCATTATAAAAGATTATCTTGTTATGGTGTCAAAGATTGACGAAACTTGTGATTGATTGCGAGCAGACAGGATTCAAAACTCCTAAGCGTAGTAGGGATAAACACTCCAAGAAAAGATAATGCGCCATTATTGCAGTGCACACAACACATGTGCCCTATTAGGGTTCATTGGCATGTGAAGATCAACTACAAAGAATACTGGCGGGTGAAAATTTCCATAACAAACTTCAACTATAGGATGAATTACACGCTATGGACACTCGTTGTTCAACACCCTAATCTCAACAATGTGACACAAGTTTTCAGCTTTGATTACAAACCACTCGTTCCCTACGGATCCATCAGTAAGCACATTATAAAAAACAATCTGAGGATTGCATTCCATGTTATATGATGAAAGGTAGGTGAGACATGAGTTGTCTTTATATACATGTGCAGATGACACAGGAATGTTCTATGGGATGAAGTTCTACAATGACTTGCTAATGGAGGCTGGGAAGTTCGGGACTGTACAGTCAGAAGTTCTTCTCCAGAAGGACAAAGACAGCTTCAGCTTCAAGCAAGGATGGGGATTTCCCAGGAAGGTGTACTTCAATGGAGATGAGTGCATGTTGCCACCACCTGATACTTACCCATATCTACCCAACTCTGCTCCATACCAACACACACTCCTCTTCTCACCATCTATTTCTGCAATTCTTTTGCTATTCTATGTGTTGTTTTGATCATATGCCCTACCCTATCGCTCTGGTCAACTAGAATTTTTGAAGGTATAATATACAGGCAACTTATTTAAAGAAATCAGAATTTTGTACCGAAACTTATCGAAAATGTGCAATTGCATCTTTATACGAATAGAAATATTCTGCTCTGTTTGGTAGTCATATTCGACTTATTATGCTTAGACTCTAAGCATAATAAGTAACTTTTTACTTATTTGGTTGAAGTAGATTTTACCAAAAGCTTTTCCTTCCAGAAAATTCCACCAAATGATCCTGACCATATGCCCCACCCCACCCCCATCTGCAGCAAAAAGGAAAGCTTCTATGTTGAAAACTGGCTGAACAAATCAAATTTTAATGGGTTTTCATCTAGTTTATAACTCAAGTTACCCAAGGGGGGTATAGAACATACTCAAAATCCATGTAGGGGATATAAAATTCTTGAGATCAATAACATTCCATGACAATGCATCTCAACTACTAATGTCATCATCGTCAGCCTCTTCCTCGTCCTCATCATTATCGATGCTGTCATCATCATCGTCGTCAGCTAACTCATCATTTTGGGTTGAAATTTTAGCATCATTGTCACCATGGGCGGATCCAGCGTCTTGTTCAACTGATGAGGACCCCGGGACTACTTCACCCACTTTGCCATTCTGGCATGTGGATTTCGCTGAATTGAGAGATTTTCCTTTGTTCATCTGTTGTTACATATACATCAGACAGACTGAAGATTTAAAATAATTTATAGTGGTTCAACTAAAGTTATGCACCTTCTGTCCATTAATTATCTACACTCTCATCTCTCCCAAAATTATGGCACATTTCCTTTTAAGGAAAGCAAACTGAGCCAAGTTAAATGGAGCAATGATTAGGAATGGAGGGAGTAACATGTAACATGTTTCAACTTTATGACTCTTTTGTGCAAATTACATTGAAAAATGGTTTCGTTTGATGAACCATGTCTACTAGTATAGCAAAAAACGTTTTTGAACCAGGACTATTTTTGGGACTGATGGAGTACTATTTCACCACAAAATCCATCATCCCCTCCCCTTATTAACTTATAGGCTTATTATACATTCCTCAGTTGGGCCCTTGATCATTCGGACACAAGCATACACACATTTTCCATGTTTTTGGCCAACTACATCCAGCAAAAATGTGACAATATTCTTCTCCGTGTGTCTTCCTATCTTCCCATTTCAAATGCAGGAGATACTTAAAGGATATTAAGAACTACACACTAATTTAGAAAAAAAGGTCTGTCAAGCAAAATATAACAAAACAAAAGGGTGAACCAAGTTAAACAGTACATACTAGAAAAAGTCTAAAACAAATATGCACAGAAACAGAAAGTTTTGAGAGTGTCTTACAGATCGTAGTAGACTCCTCTTGTCCCTCTCGCGTGCATTTACTATTGCCTGCAAGAAAATAAGAATCTTGTAAACTTAACCATAAAACAGCAAGTAGCAGGATCCTGCACAAACCATGCCAAATAAACTAAACCATAAAAGTAAATGTCCTAAAGGATAATAATCATAAGCAAACATGAACCTCTTCCAGAGTCTTCTTCTCAGCCTCTATTTCTGATAAATCTCTGCAAATGAATGAACTACCACGATTAAAATACATTTTACCTGCATAGGCAACTATTAACACAATGAATGCGTCAATTATGGACTACTTAACAATCGAAAGCACATATGTTTCTAAATGAAAACATAGGAAAATTAAAACCTTCCAATGATGTGGTCAACTCGACAGGAACACTTGGCACACACATTATGCTCCTTTGCACAACCTGTACATACATAATAACAAGTACAATTATTTTTCAAGATTATCATAATAGCCTATGTGTGAGTTAGAGGTCACGACAGCTTGTCAATATGACAAGGGAAGGCTTCTCCTTATACACCTGGGACGCTTCCCCGTCCCTCCACACCCATTTCCACCTGGCTGCCCTTTTTTAATCATAATAGCATATGTTATAATGAAGACAATAAGAAATAGGAACAGGAGCTGACCATTGCAGATATTGTGGTAAGCTTGGCGAACATTCCTTTTCGAACACCTCTGACTGTTAAATTAAAGAGTTTTACAACAGATTGTATATTTAGAAACACATAAAAGTGGTTACATTGATCTTCATACACACATGTAGGAATGAATACGAATATAGAGTGATTCAAAGGCAAGGTAAAGCGTAAGAGAACGGGGCTACCATTTGGCAGGCTCGGTCAGGGGTTTGTACTTGCCGTACTTCCGCTTCCAGTCTATCTGTCCCTTACAGCGTGCGCAAACACCAGTTATCTCTGAGTAAGGCTTGAACCTCCCTCCAAGTTCTGATTCGTTGATCTTCTTCCCGCCGTTAGGCTTCCAGGCGAAACTGTTCTGGTGCTTCGGCGGCCCTTTCCTTCCACAGCCGCTACTCATCTCCTTCGTCGGTCTCTGAGCTCTCTGAGCTTTTAGCTCTTTCAGCTTTCTCTCCTCAACGCCGGCACTATACTGATTTGCAAGAACAAGAGTAAGAAATCCACAACGATGGCGCACCAACCGGAGTGGACATTTCACATTTGGCCCATCCACTTCATAGGAGGCCACAACTTATCGTATCTGGGCCATTTACTTTGGGAGTGTTTTTTTAAGCCAGAACCCGTTTGGTAGCATTAAAATCGGTTGATTCGACTTATTTTGCTGAAATTTATGAAGTTCTGGCTGAAATGACTGTATTGGTTGATTCAGCTGATTTAAAAAAGAATTATTTTTAAAATATATTTAATTAATAAAATAAAGAAAAAATTATATGTAAAACTAGTTAAAATGGTCATCTACAGTAATGTTGAGTTTAATCCAACACGATATAGTAAATATATGTATGAACACTCAGTTTTTACGTGGAAACCCGAAAGGGAGAAAACCACGGGACTTTTTAGGCTAATGTCCAAGCCCTCTCTTTCTCATTAGGACTCTCCTCACCCATTACATAGTACAATTTGAGCTCCCTTTAATGGAGTCTTCCAAGCTATTCTAGAGAGAGTAAATGAGTTGGGGAAGAAGGAAAGAGCTCCTTTTACATGGAGGGAAACCTCCTATTTATAGGGAATAGGGGGAAAGGGGGCTCTCCACCCTAACGGGCCGAATGGGCCAAAATGGGCCCAAAGGCCGAAACAGGCCTGATAGGCTAAAATGGGCCTTACTGATTGGGCTCCGTACTACGTAAAGTCTTGGGCTCCTGAACAGTAATAGGCCGGGATAATATATCCCAACACAAGTCCCCCAGTTTCTTGAGTAGTGAGCGTGCGAATCTGCTCGAGAAAATATACTCTTGCCTGCGCTTTACCTCAGTCTAGCTGGAACCTATGTCTTCGAGTAATCATAATATATGAGTGGATGTCCACACTCCTGAACGTAATCTGCCGGTGAGGCACCCCCGTTCCCGACGGGGTCGGGCGAAGGGTGCTCCTCCACGGGCACGCTCCCCCTGAATGCATCAGGCGAGAGTAAAGGACTCTGACTCGAGCTTTCCAACGGAGAAGCTTAGAGGTCCATGCATCTATAAACCGACGTCGCGGTACTGTCAAAACATGATGCACATGTGTATGTATGAATGTATGAGGTATGATGCATGAATGCATGTAATGTATGGGTGCAATGTATGAGAGAGGGAATGCAAGATGTGATAGGAGCGGTAGCTCTCAACGAGAACTCGAGCATGTCAGCGCCGAGAGGCAGACGTGCTGCACAAGACGGGTCCCCCATCCGGGATGACATGGGCGGAGCCGAAGATGGACTAGACATGATGCCGCCGAGGGTCCAATTATGCTGCATAAGAGACGTTCGCCGCCATCCTGGAAGGAGTGGGCGACCCGAACGTGAGCCAGACACGATGGCGCTGGGGCGTTGATCGTGCTGCATAAGAGACGTTCGTCGCCATCCTGGAAGGGATGGGCGACCCTAACGTGAGCCAGACACGATGGCGCAGGGGCGCTGATCATGCTGCATAAGAGACGTTCATCGCCATCCTGGAAGGGATGGGCGACCCTAACGTGAGCCAGACACGATGGCGCTGGGGCGCTGATCGTGCTGCATAAAAGACGTTTGTCGCCATCCTGGAAGGGATGGGCGACCCTAACGTGAGCCAGACACGATGGCGCTGGGGCGCTGATCGTGCTGCATAAAAGACGTTCGTCGCCATCCTGGAAGGGATGGGCGACCCTAACGTGAGCCAGACACGATGGCGCTGGGGCGCTGATCGTGCTGCATAAGAGACGTTCGTCGCCATCCTGGAAGGGATGGGCGACCCTAACGTGAGCCAGACACGATGGCGCTGGGGCGCTGATCGTGCTGCATAAGAGACGTTCGTCGCCATCCTGGAAGGGATGGGCGACCCTAACGTGAGCCAGACACGATGGCGCTGTGGCGCTGATCGTGCTGCATAAAAGACGTTCGTCGCCATCCTGGAAGGGATGGGCGACCCTAACGTGAGCCAGACACGATGGCGCTGGGGCGCTGATCGTGCTGCATAAGAGACGTTCGTCGCCATCCTGGAAGGGATGGGCGACCCTAACGTGAGCCAGACACGATGGCGCTGGGGCGCTGATCGTGCTGCATAACAGACGTTCGTCGCCATCCTGGAAGGGATGGGCGACCCTAACGTGAGCCAGACACGATGGCGCTGGGGCGCTGATCGTGCTGCATAAGAGACGTTCGTCGCCATCCTGGAAGGGATGGGCGACCCTAACGTGAGCCAGACACGATGGCGCTGGGGCGCTGATCGTGCTGCATAAAAGACGTTCGTCGCCGTCCTGGAAGGGATGGGCGACCCTAACGTGAGCCAGACACGATGGCGCTGGGGCGCTGATCGTGCTGCATAAGAGACGTTCGTCGCCATCCTGGAAGGGATGGGCGACCCTAACGTGAGCCAGACACGATGGCGCTGGGGCGCTGATCGTGCTGCATAAGAGACGTTTGTCGCCATCCTGGAAGGGCTGGGCGACCCTAACGTGAGCCAGACACGATGGCGCTGGGGCGCTGATCGTGCTGCATAAGAGACGTTCGTCGCCATCCTGGAAGGGATGGGCGACCCTAACGTGAGCCAGACACGATGGCGCTGGGGCACTGATCGTGTTGCATAAGAGACGTTCGTCGCCATCCTGGAAGGGATGGGCGACCCTAACGTGAGCCAGACACGATGGCGCTGGGGCGCTGATCGTGCTGCATAAAAGACGTTCGTCGCCATCCTGGAAGGGATGGGCGACCCTAACGTGAGCCAGACACGATGGCGCTGGGGCGCTGATCGTGCTGCATAAGAGACGTTCGTCGCCATCCTGGAAGGGATGGGCGACCCTAACGTGAGCCAGACACGATGGCGCTGGGGCGCTGATCGTGCTGCATAAGAGACGTTCGTCGCCATCCTGGAAGGGATGGGCGACCCTAACGTGAGCCAGACACGATGGCGCTGGGGCGCTGATCGTGCTGCATAAAAGACGTTCGTCGCCATCCTGGAAGGGATGGGCGACCCTAACGTGAGCCAGACACGATGGCGCTGGGGCGCTGATCGTGCTGCATAAGAGACGTTCGTCGCCATCCTGGAAGGGATGGGCGACCCTAACGTGAGCCAGACACGATGGCGCTGGGGCGCTGATCGTGCTACATAAGAGACGTTCGTCGCCATCCTGGAAGGGATGGGCGACCCTAACGTGAGCCAGACACGATGGCGCTGGGGCGCTGATCGTGCTGCATAAAAGACGTTCGTCGCCATCCTGGAAGGGATGGGCGACCCTAACGTGAGCCAGACACGATGGCGCTGGGGCGCTGATCGTGCTGCATAAAAGACGTTTGTCGCCATCCTGGAAGGGATGGGCGACCCTAACGTGAGCCAGACACAATGGCGCTGGGGCGCTGATTGTGCTGCATAAGAGACGTTCGTCGCCATCCTGGAAGGGATGGGCGACCCTAACGTGAGCCAGACACGATGGCGCTGGGGCGCTGATCGTGCTGCATAAAAGACGTTCGTCGCCATCCTGGAAGGGATGGGCGACCCTAACGTGAGCCAGACACGATGGCGCTGGGGCGCTGATCGTGCTGCATAAAAGACGTTCGTCGCCATCCTGGAAGGGATGGGCGACCCTAACGTGAGCCAGACACGATGGCGCTGGGGCGCTGATCGTGCTGCATAAGAGACGTTCGTCGCCATCCTGGAAGGGATGGGCGACCCTAACGTGAAAGAGACACGATGGCGCTGAGAAGCCGATTGTGCTGTCAGGACTTCATCCTGGGAGGAAGGGTGGACCTGGGCTTGGTCCAAGGCAAAAGAAAGCCTGATGTTAGCCGATCGTCGTCGGCCACTTCATTCTTCGTACTTAATTTTTGTAATTATTCTTTACATATGTTTTTCAGTTGGTACTTCCCGGCCAATAGCGCCGAGGGATAAAATCATTCTCTGCTCCGTGCTCTTCTGGCATCTTTTTTTTTTGGAGTCTTTTAGTCTTCGTTCGTCCTTGGTTCTTGGTCCTGCCGGCGTCATTACTTCGAAGAGACGTCCGGTATCCTCGAAACTCGCAAGGAGGAACAGGTTTATCTGCATCGAGATTCCCCCTTTTTCGTTCGTCTGTGGTCCTTTTAGTCCTACCGGCGTCTCTTGCTTCGAAGAGGACGTTCGGTATCCAAGGAACTCGCAGGGACGAACTGGTTTACCCTCACGGGTTCCCGGCTTTGTTATCCCACGCCCATCGATCCATGGTCATCGTGGGATGAACAGGTTTATCTTGGCAAGGCTCCCTTGGTTCGTCTAGCCCCCTCCGCGTCTCTACTAACCTCTACATCGAGAGGCGTTCGTCTTCGGCGGTGGGAGAAGATCTGGCACACCCGGGCAAGATTCCCTTCCACATAGGAGCTCACTTCCTCTTCTCCCCATCTTTTTTTTTGTTTTTGTTTGAGGGAGGCAATCTATATTCTTCGTTCGTCCTTGGTTCTTGGTCCTACCGGCGCTCTTGCTTCGAAGAGACGTTCGGTATCCGCGAAACTCGCAAGGAGGAACAGGTTTATCTACATCGAGATTCCCTAGCTCTTCTTTGTCCGTCCCTGGTCCGTGGTCCTACCGATCTTCCTACATCGAAGAAGACATTCGGTATCCAAGAAACTCGCAAGGATCACGGGATGTCACACATAATGGTGGTGGGATACCAAAACGAATAAAATGACGAGGCGATGGCAAAGCTGGTCGTCATGCGAAGGCGATGGTCACCCTCCTGGAGGGGAAGGGTGAGTCTGATCGCTAATTCAAGAAGGTCGGCATTGGGAGCCGATAATGATCATAATGTCGCTGAGCAGTCGGTCCTGATAAGGAGATGGCAATGGTGTCGAGATCAGGCCGATATATCCGAGCAACGGCTCTCATCCACGCAGCGCAGGGATGAAACCGGTCTTCCAAAGATAAATATGTCGTGCCGAGAGGCCGAACATAACATGATATAATAACATCGACAATGAGAGGCCGATCTGAGAAAACAAGCAACGGTCGTCATCCGCGAGGAGTGGGGATGAAACCGGTCTTCAAATATGGAAAGCACGCCGAGCCGGGAGGCCGGTCGTGACATAATGGTGTCGGCAATGATAGGCCGACCTGAAAGAACCAAGCAGCGGTCCTCGTCCGCGAGGTGTGGGGACGAGGCCGGTCTTCAAAAGATGAACACGCCGAGCCGAGGGGCCGGTCGTGGTATGATAATGTCGGCAATGAGATGCCGATTAAGATATGGTCAAGCAACGGTCCTCGTCCGCGAGGTGGCGGGGACGAGGCCGGTCTTCGAATATGATAATCGCGCCGGTCCGAGAGGCCGGTCGTGATATAATGATGTCGGCGATGAGAGGCCGGCCTGAAAGAAATCCAGCAACGGTCTTCGTCCGCGCAGCGCGGGGACGAGGCCGGTCTTCTAATATGATAATCACGCCGGTCCGAGAGGCCGGTCGTGATGTAATGATGTCGGCAATGATAGGCCGACCTGAAAGAACCAAGCAGCGGTCCTCATTCGCGCAGTGCGGGGACGAGGCCGGTCTCCAAATATGATGATCATGCCGTGCCGAGGGGCCGGTCATGATGTAATGATGGCGTCAGACGGCCCTCGGCCGTGACGATCTCTTCTAGGCCCTCGGCCTCTGAATGACGGGTGGTCGTATCACGGTTCTCTGTCATGGCATTCGCCTCTAGATCCTCGGCCTCTAGGTGTTCTTCCTAGGCCATCGGTCTCTGGGGTGGAGATGCTCGTCCCATGGTTCTCAACCGTGGTGGTCTCCTCTAGGCCCTCGTCCTCTAGGTGGAGATGCTCGACCATCGGCTCTCAGCCGTGATGGTATCCGCTTTAGCTGGCCCTGAACGTCTTCAAGACTCGGGCCGAGCGTCTTTTAATCATTTCGCTCGAGCGCGTCGAGTGGCTTCAGCTGCGCAATAAGCATGGTAACGGGCCGCACGGCCCGACAATATGTATACACACATAACCATCTGCATGGCTTTCTTTTTAACATCCCCGATTACCGGCCTATGGGTCATCGTGACCCTCGGCCTGGCTCATCGTGCGGGGTTAATGAACGTAGCAGCTCGCGGTGCGGCCAATTAGCAGCCCGCCGGACGTCACATAGAAATATTCATCGGTCTGTGAGTTTTCAAACTCAGACCCAAGTTGGTCGCACCGCCCTCGGAAACACGAGGCCGAGCACTTTGGTGCCCTCGGGGCCCCACAGGCCGCGTCTGGCACAGTCACTTCGCCTAGTGGCGCAGGTGGTACTAGGGTACGAATCGTCGCTCGAGCACTTGGTGCCGTGCGGACTAATGCGTAACCCCCAAATTAAAACGCGTCATCGGGGCACTACCCTCTGGAGACGCTCAGATCGCTAATCAAAGCCGATCGAGAGTGGGCTAATCGAACCCACCAACAATTAAATATTTAATAAAAAAGTTGGCTGAACTAATTATCATTAGAGCTTCGCTCTGCATTATTTAATTCGGGACATTTTACCCCTAATAAATAATAGGGATATAACGGCAATAGCAATGATGTCATCCTATCAAAGGCCATTCTGGTATGCTCCGCCCGCTAATTTAAGCCGATCAGCGGTCTCCGTCTGGTGCGGCTGGAATCACCGGAGGGTCCACCGCGGCGGGAAGGGTGACGACAGCTCCGGCGACCCCAGACCCAGATCTGGAGAAATCCAGACTTGACCTCCATGAATCTTCTTTCTAATTTTTTCTTCCTTTTCACGCTGGATCTCCTTCCTCCTTGCTTTCCAGAATTGTTTTTCTTTGTTGAAAATCCGTGCATTTCCGTGTCAGAATTTTCGTAGAAGAATCAAGAACACGCTAAACTTTTCGAACTGTTTCCCACAGACGGCGCCAGTGTTGAGTTTAATCCAACACGATATAGTAAATATATGTATGAACACTCAGTTTTTACGTGGAAACCCGAAAGGGAGAAAACCACGGGACTTTTTAGGCTAATGTCCAAGCCCTCTCTTTCTCATTAGGACTCTCCTCACCATTACATAGTACAATTTGAGCTCCCTTTAATGGAGTCTTCCAAGCTATTCTTGTAACACCGCTCCCAATTTAAACTTGGATTTATTAATCCATTGATATTAAAATCTGAGTGAAAGTACAAATACTGATTTCAACAAGGAAAATTAGTTAAAGTCATGATTATATATTCACTTTGAAAACTAGTTACAAGTATATTGATCATACTAGAAATGATTAATTGATTAAATTAATACCGATTTATTAAATTGTGAGTCGGACCCCAAACATGGGGAGGGACTAACTAATACATATTCTTGGGCCCCGGTAAATTGAACAAAAAGTCCAAGGATAAAGAAGTATGTGAAATATAATTGTTGGGCTGAATAAAAGGTAAATAAATAATATGAGAGATCATTCGAGCCCACTTACTAATAATAGAAATATAATTGGGTATGAGCCCGGATATTGGAGAGGACCATCCAATACATTTTAGGACCGACCTATTAAGGCCACTAGCCTAAAATAATATAAATAAATGGATAAAAGTCATTTGGGACGGACCGAGTAAACAAGTGGCATTCTTTCCCCCAACTTACCGAAAATAGCGAGTATGAGGGTGAAGAGCTTCCTACACTTTAATTCGGGGTATTCCGTATAAAGTGTAGACCATAATCAACGGGGGGATTAATTTATAAATCGCTTCGGGCCAGATTAATTAAAAGGAAACAGCCCGTGAACCGAACCCAAATAAAATCAGCCCACCCTTCTAAAAATAGAAGATAAGGGAAGGGAGCCCCTCATCCTTTCATTTGAGATGTTCTACGTAAGATTGAGAAAGGAGGGAGAGCTTGGAGAGTCTTCAACACACACAAGAGCTCAGGGGGAAAAGAGAGTGAAGGAGAGAAGAGAATCCAAGAGGAAACGAAGCCTAGCGGTAAGAATCTCGTAGCTTCGGTTCTTGTTCTTCCTTTTTATATAGTTTTCGTATATGATTTTATAGAAATCATATGATGGATTCTAGGGGATGTTCTACACGTTTAAAAGTGTGGAAATATGATATAAAGAGTTGGTAATTAACTTAGAAGAGTTGTTGAATCGATAGGAATCGAAATCGCCGGAAACCGCCACTTCTAGGTGCTGTTTTCGTGCAGCAGAACCCGAAAGCCGGGCAGCTTTTGCAAAAGCCGGGCGGCTTTTGTCCTCTGCCAGCCAAGGTGGATTCAGATCATTCCCGATCGAAGGTTTAACGACGGGGCTTCAATAGGCAACCTTGCTGGACATATTTAAGGTGAGGATGGCTGACTATATTGTCTATAACTCGTGAGTTGAGCATGAGATTACCTAAGTAATCAAATTATGATTTTGATGGAATTAAATGATATACTCCAATGTGAATAAATGTGTTGCTATGTGGTCATATAAATTGATACATGATATTACAAAGGTGAATAAGCAAAGGCATTATGCATGAGGGGAGAAATCCTTGAAATATATTAATTATTGAATTGATATAGAGGATTAGCATGATATAGACAAATGTTGATAAATGTGTGATTCCATAAGATCTTAAAAGGGATATATGGATACCTATGTGGATAGGCAAAATGATTAAATGTGAAGTAAGGAATACTTGAGTTATTGACATGATCAAAGTGATATGAATCCGTAGTGATTAATTGTATGTGCTATCTATAGTATTGAATTAGATAGGCATGAACTTAGAATGAGTGATGGACTATGGTCACACTCAAAGGAAATGGTGGAGTCTACCTAGACTATATGAAGGCAGCCCGGGGAGTCTTGATGAAGACTAGCCCGAGGTTGATAGATTATGATTGCTCGTGTACAATGAGTATACGGGGATATATATGTATACGGGGTGTGTAAGCCCTAACGAGATAAAGGATATTACGCGGGGTGTGTAAGCCCTACACGAATAAAGTATTACGCGGGGTGTGTAAGCCCTAATGAATAAAGTATTATACGGGGTGTGTAAGCCCTACATGATAAAGTATTACGCGGGGTGTGTAAGCCCTAAATGAGTAAAGTATTACGCGGGGTGTGTAAGCCCTAAATGAATAAAGTATTACGCGGGGTGTGTAAGCCCTAAATGAGTAAAGTATTACGCGGGGTGTGTAAGCCCTAAATGAGTAAAGTATTACGCGGGGTGTGTAAGCCCTAAATGAGTAAAGTATTACGCGGGGTGTGTAAGCCCTAAATGAGTAAAGTATTACGCGGGGTGTGTAAGCCCTAAATGAGTAAAGTATTATACGGGGTGTGTAAGCCCTACACAAACTAAGAATATACGGGGTGTGTAAGCCCTAAATGAATCAAAGATATAATGTTGGGGGTGGAAGCCCAAAATGAGTGAATACACCCGTAGGGTGGGTAAGTCCATCGTGGACGAGTACAAATGATAAGTTGTGTAACCCTCTCGATGGAGTTGGGTTTAGACTAGGGGTGGGATAACCTCTCGATATTGCTATATGCAAGAATAGGCCAAGGGCTGTACAAGGGGAATTGTTTTGAAATACAAATGGACCTACGGGTCGGCTATTTGACTTGGTATATATATTCTATACAAGTGATTTGAAATGGGGTAGCTGTAGGTTATGCCCATAATATAGTATCACCCTATTTTGAGGGTCTTATGTTTGAAACATGAATTATATTCAGTATAGTTGTCATTGTACTTGTCAAATGCTTCCAAGTACTGACCTCCCCTTCACGGGGGAGGCCACCTCACAGTTTCAGGTAGAAGCTAGAGCTTGCTTCCTGTTCCCGTTGCTTCGGGTGATCCATGGAGAGAAGACGTGGTTCGTGCTTCTTCCAGTTCTATTTTGATATAAATAAAATAATGCTCATGGACTATTTTTAAATTATAAATGATTTGGGAGCCTGCGTGCTCATGTTCGCCCTGTGTGGCCTTTGACTTTTTAAAAGTATTTGTATTCCGCTGCGTATATTTGAAATGCTTTATTTATGATTGTTTATGGATGTACTAGTGTGAATGGTATTCATGTACGCCTTGCATGGTTCGAGTAGGGTGAACTGCGGTTGCCTTAATCGGATTATGCGGCGGTTGTTAGCGCGTCCGGCCAGGCCGGGGCGTGACAATTAAATGGTATCAGAGCCCTTAGTCCATAAACTTCATAATGAAGTTCCTCAAAAGTGTTTTCCTCAAAATGATTTGTGAAACCATGAGCATAAAAGTTTTGTGTTGAAAGAGCCTTTGGTACTTGAGTTGCAAAGTCTCTAATTGTTAAGACGGGCCCCTTAACAATTGGTATGGCGGTGATTTGAGCCAAGTGGTGTCTTAAGTACTTATCTGTCAGTTGACATTGAAGCGAGTCTGATGACTCATTCCAAAAATTTCTTTCAGAAATGCGAGGTGGAGGCATGATGACTAGGAATGATCGGATAGGGCGTGCACCGGGAGAAACTGGGCATGTCAACCGGGGGAACTCTAGGGTATCTAGAGGAAAAGGGAGAGGCCGAGGAGGCCATGGGATCCAAATGAGGGATAACGCACAGTTTGAGACCGAGTATAGGTCTTGGGAGTCCGAAGAAGACTCAACGTATAAACCCGAAACAGAACCTTCTGAAACCTCATATGATGAGGGTGATGATTTTATTAGTGAGGAGGACAATGATGTCTCCTTGGATGGAATTAGTCAGGTATTTGAAAAATACCAACGTGAACGAGAACTAAGAAAGAAACAACGCCAAGAGAGGCGAGTTGGGCAAGTGGCTTCCAAGAGGGGAAGTCATGACGCGTGCTGGGCACATAGAGAGGGTACTAGAAATCCAAGTACCGAGAGTCCTTTTATAAGGGTCTCTAAATATCTTAAAGAGGCAAGGGCGCTCGGATGTAAACCGTTCGATGGAACGGGGGATATATCTGAGGCTGATGATTGGGTTAAGAGGCTTAATGAGGCAGCCAATGATATGCAATTGACGCCTAATCTAAAGATGAGAGTTGCCACTAGAATGTTGGAGGGATTGGCTTCAACATGGTGGGAGGGTGTCAAGGGGAAATACAACGGAGATGTCACGTGGGACAACTTTGAGCTTGAATTTTATAGACAATACTACTCTTCCTTTGAAGTAAATCAAAAGAGGAGGGAGTACACTACCATCAAACAAGGTGACGAGTACACCGTCAAACAATTGGAGCAAAAGTTTCGAGACTTGGCTAGATATCTTCCTGAATATGCAGGGAATGAGAACCGTATGGTCGACCACTTCTGGAACGCGTTGAATTTGGAAGTGCGTGAGAGGGCGGCGTACCAAAATAACATGACTTTTAATGAGGTGGTGACACGAGGCCTTATTGGGGAAGAATTATGGGAAGAAAGAAAGGCTAAAGATGCCGAGGAGGCTAGAAAGAGGATGTGGGAAATCAATGATTCCTATGATCAAAGCAAAAGACAAAATACCGGGGTGGAGAGAGGTTCTAAAATGCCTATGCCACTGTCAACGTACAATCAAGGGTCCGTGACCCAAGGAGTGAAATCCGTAAGTTCTAGGGTACGAAGATGTGATAATTGCGATAAGTACCACTACGGGACTTGTCGTGAACCAAAGAGGTGTTTCTTTTGTGGGGATACGGGACACATGAAGATCCATTGTCCTCAACGGGGAAGTAACACTACTTCGGGAGCTAATGAAGGAACCATGGGGGATATGAACCTAGCGGGGCCGTCTCAAGCGAGCACACGACATAGAGGGGATAATGTGAGCAACATACACTCCGGGAATCAAAGAAGAACTCAACGATGAGTTCACACGGGGAAGGAGGCAAATTCTTGCATGGACGCGACCACCGTACAGGTAATCCTTATCAAAAACTTGATTTCAATGAATATTTAAGTTATGGGGGTTCCAGGGGTCAATTTCCGGCCGAATACCGGCCGGTTTGGCAAGGAAAACGAAAAACATATTTTGAAATGGCAAAAACCGGGCGGCTTGGGTGAAACCCGGCCGGCTTTGGGATTAAATAAAGTGGAATTAAGCTACGGCGGCGAAACCCGGCCGGCTTTTGTAAAGACCGGCCGGCTTACGGGGTTTGTGAAGTTTTGTAAACACTCAAAACCGCACGGCTTTGGCAAAGCCCGGCCGGTTTTGAGGATGAATAAAAACGAATTAAGCTGCGGCAAGGAAAAACCGGCCGGCTTTTGACGAAGACCGGCCGGCTTTTGGATTGAATATGTTTAATTAAACTTCGGGGGATGAAAACCGGCCGGCTTTCACAGAAACCGGCCGGCTTTTGGATTAAATTTTGGGATTAAAGCTACGCTGCCAAACCCCGGCCGGCTTTCATGGAAACCGGCCGGCTTACGGGGAAACAAATCGGAGACCTGGAATTGGGTACGAGAACCGGCCGGCTTTCATGGAAACCGGCCGGCATTTGGGTAATTTTTGGTAAATTAGTCTCCAAGCTAGAAAACCGGGCAGTTTATGGAAAGGTCGGATGGTTTTCGTATATCTCGAGCCCGGTACATCTTTGGGCCTTGAAATGTACCATTACAGGGTAAGTGGGTCTTGCATTGATTTGTGGTGTAAGAACGCTAGAGTTGAGCGGGGAGAATGATAAAATCATCCTTAATGCGGAGGCGCATTGGGTGAGTGTGAGAGGGCACTTGTAAACCGAAACGATATGACGGCCGATACACACTATCACATAACGATAGTAGTGAATGAAGGAAATTGAAAGAAGGGTCTAATATCCTTGAGTATGATTGAATCTCATAGGTTAGATCTTTGAGAAGTAATATGGGAGAAGAAAAGTGCTAGAGTTGGCTATTACACGAGAGGTTGAAAGCTCGGGGAAAATAAGGGCAGGGCCCTATGCTCCGGAGTTTAAACGAATAAGTTGAGTAGTAAGAACATGCGTTACCCAAAGAGGGGGCAAGATTGATTATTACCGAGTAATAGGGTTCGATACAAATAACGACCGATGTGATGGTCACAACACCAAATTGATTCGCCGTATATGGTACTCGTTATTGTATGAGTATCAGAAACTTGTAAGAGGATAACCAGATTCTGAGAAACTAAATGGAAGTTCAGTGATTTTGTCCACCCACCTATGGGTGGGTAGCACGGGTATGTGAGGCGAACATTAGAGTCAAGGATGACTACTTATTTTCGAAATCCCACGAGAGTTGGGACGGATGTTTGACACGTGGAAATCTTTCCTGTAGCAATAGCTACTGTGCGAACATAAGGTCGTCTCCACAGGGAGCGTTGTATGTGAGACAGTTAGCGTAACTGGAAGATGATGAAATTCGGGTCATGCTCCGGGCACTCCTTAAGGGAGGATCCGAGGTGACTTAAGGCTCGTCTATGGGTTGTATCTTGATGGGGTATTGAAAGACGACATGAGTTGAGGGCTCGATTATCCTTGATCTACCCAACTAGTATGAGAATACTAGCCGGGAGGTAAATACAAATAATGGTAGGATTAATCCTAAGGATTCGGATAGTGAGATATTGAACCTTGAGTAGTCTCAAGAGATGCTAAGGTGGACATGTATGAACTCTAAGTTATACTAGGGGTAGGCCTTAAGGGATACCCAAGATAAGGTGAATAATAAATTGATCCTAGATATAGGATTGACCTTCGGGTGTTTTCGGTAGTCCTTGAGGATAGCCGGTTGAATTATGGTAATAAGCAAGGACCATGGCCCTTCCCGACTCTAGAGAGCGGGGTTGGATAGCATGGACTTGTAATGTAACTACGCATAAGGGTGGAATCCGAATCGGAGACCTAACGAGGCTCCGACAGCGGTAACACATAAGATAGGACCCCTGATGGGCCTTACCTTCCTACGGGACGATAGGTATGAGTCCAGGGGCGGGATGTTGGACTCCGGCCCGAGGACCCAAGGAGGCCTCGGATAGCGGTGACAAATCTCGTAAAGGATGATAAGACTTACGGGCGGTGTCGTGCTAACGATGAATGAAATGAAACATGAACACGGGCCAACGGGCCAACTACATAACGGTATGCGAGTAAGTAAGTTTTACAACGGGGTATGCTAAACCCATACTAGTTAAGGCCACTTGGGAATTCTAGAAAGAATTGACGCCCAAGTGGGGAAGGACTTGTTATTCTGTAGTTAGATGGAGTAGCATCTAAATGAAATAAACCAAAAGGGTACGTCAGTATGAATGAAAATGTCTAAAGACAACAATAATAAAATGGTTAAACTATGTTATAAAATGATCAAGTCAACGAAGAGACTTGAAAAAGTATGTACTCTAAAAATAGAGTGGCGTCAGTTGAAATGAAAATGCGACGTGAATTTCGGGGACAAAATTCCTGTTAAGGGGGGGGTGAACTTGTAACACCGCTCCCAATTTAAACTTGGATTTATTAATCCATTGATATTAAAATCTGAGTGAAAGTACAAATACTGATTTCAACAAGGAAAATTAGTTAAAGTCATGATTATATATTCACTTTGAAAACTAGTTACAAGTATATTGATCATACTAGAAATGATTAATTGATTAAATTAATACCGATTTATTAAATTGTGAGTCGGACCCCAAACATGGGGAGGGACTAACTAATACATATTCTTGGGCCTCGGTAAATTGAACAAAAAGTCCAAGGATAAAGAAGTATGTGAAATATAATTGTTGGGCTGAATAAAAGGTAAATAAATAATATGAGAGATCATTCGAGCCCACTTACTAATAATAGAAATATAATTGGGTATGAGCCCGGATATTGGAGAGGACCATCCAATACATTTTAGGACCGACCTATTAAGGCCACTAGCCTAAAATAATATAAATAAATGGATAAAAGTCATTTGGGACGGACCGAGTAAACAAGTGGCATTCTTTCCCCCAACTTACCGAAAATAGCGAGTATGAGGGTGAAGAGCTTCCTACACTTTAATTCGGGGTATTCCGTATAAAGTGTAGACCATAATCAACGGGGGGATTAATTTATAAATCGCTTCGGGCCAGATTAATTAAAAGGAAACAGCCCGTGAACCGAACCCAAATAAAATCAGCCCACCCTTCTAAAAATAGAAGATAAGGGAAGGGAGCCCCTCATCCTTTCATTTGAGATGTTCTACGTAAGATTGAGAAAGGAGGGAGAGCTTGGAGAGTCTTCAACACACACAAGAGCTCAGGGGGAAAAGAGAGTGAAGGAGAGAAGAGAATCCAAGAGGAAACGAAGCCTAGCGGTAAGAATCTCGTAGCTTCGGTTCTTGTTCTTCCTTTTTATATAGTTTTCGTATATGATTTTATAGAAATCATATGATGGATTCTAGGGGATGTTCTACACGTTTAAAAGTGTGGAAATATGATATAAAGAGTTGGTAATTAACTTAGAAGAGTTGTTGAATCGATAGGAATCGAAATCGCCGGAAACCGCCACTTCTAGGTGCTGTTTTCGTGCAGCAGAACCCGAAAGCCGGGCAGCTTTTGCAAAAGCCGGGCGGCTTTTGTCCTCTGCCAGCCAAGGTGGATTCAGATCATTCCCGATCGAAGGTTTAACGACGGGGCTTCAATAGGCAACCTTGCTGGACATATTTAAGGTGAGGATGGCTGACTATATTGTCTATAACTCGTGAGTTGAGCATGAGATTACCTAAGTAATCAAATTATGATTTTGATGGAATTAAATGATATACTCCAATGTGAATAAATGTGTTGCTATGTGGTCATATAAATTGATACATGATATTACAAAGGTGAATAAGCAAAGGCATTATGCATGAGGGGAGAAATCCTTGAAATATATTAATTATTGAATTGATATAGAGGATTAGCATGATATAGACAAATGTTGATAAATGTGTGATTCCATAAGATCTTAAAAGGGATATATGGATACCTATGTGGATAGGCAAAATGATTAAATGTGAAGTAAGGAATACTTGAGTTATTGACATGATCAAAGTGATATGAATCCGTAGTGATTAATTGTATGTGCTATCTATAGTATTGAATTAGATAGGCATGAACTTAGAATGAGTGATGGACTATGGTCACACTCAAAGGAAATGGTGGAGTCTACCTAGACTATATGAAGGCAGCCCGGGGAGTCTTGATGAAGACTAGCCCGAGGTTGATAGATTATGATTGCTCGTGTACAATGAGTATACGGGGATATATATGTATACGGGGTGTGTAAGCCCTAACGAGATAAAGGATATTACGCGGGGTGTGTAAGCCCTACACGAATAAAGTATTACGCGGGGTGTGTAAGCCCTAATGAATAAAGTATTATACGGGGTGTGTAAGCCCTACATGATAAAGTATTACGCGGGGTGTGTAAGCCCTAAATGAGTAAAGTATTACGCGGGGTGTGTAAGCCCTAAATGAGTAAAGTATTACGCGGGGTGTGTAAGCCCTAAATGAGTAAAGTATTACGCGGGGTGTGTAAGCCCTAAATGAGTAAAGTATTACGCGGGGTGTGTAAGCCCTAAATGAGTAAAGTATTACGCGGGGTGTGTAAGCCCTAAATGAGTAAAGTATTACGCGGGGTGTGTAAGCCCTAAATGAGTAAAGTATTATACGGGGTGTGTAAGCCCTACACAAACTAAGAATATACGGGGTGTGTAAGCCCTAAATGAATCAAAGATATAATGTTGGGGGTGGAAGCCCAAAATGAGTGAATACACCCGTAGGGTGGGTAAGTCCATCGTGGACGAGTACAAATGATAAGTTGTGTAACCCTCTCGATGGAGTTGGGTTTAGACTAGGGGTGGGATAACCTCTCGATATTGCTATATGCAAGAATAGGCCAAGGGCTGTACAAGGGGAATTGTTTTGAAATACAAATGGACCTACGGGTCGGCTATTTGACTTGGTATATATATTCTATACAAGTGATTTGAAATGGGGTAGCTGTAGGTTATGCCCATAATATAGTATCACCCTATTTTGAGGGTCTTATGTTTGAAACATGAATTATATTCATTATAGTTGTCATTGTACTTGTCAAATGCTTCCAAGTACTGACCTCCCCTTCACGGGGGAGGCCACCTCACAGTTTCAGGTAGAAGCTAGAGCTTGCTTCCTGTTCCCGTTGCTTCGGGTGATCCATGGAGAGAAGACGTGGTTCGTGCTTCTTCCAGTTCTATTTTGATATAAATAAAATAATGCTCATGGACTATTTTTAAATTATAAATGATTTGGGAGCCTGCGTGCTCATGTTCGCCCTGTGTGGCCTTTGACTTTTTAAAAGTATTTGTATTCCGCTGCGTATATTTGAAATGCTTTATTTATGATTGTTTATGGATGTACTAGTGTGAATGGTATTCATGTACGCCTTGCATGGTTCGAGTAGGGTGAACTGCGGTTGCCTTAATCGGATTATGCGGCGGTTGTTAGCGCGTCCGGCCAGGCCGGGGCGTGACAATTCTAGAGAGAGTAAATGAGTTGGGGAAGAAGGAAAGAGCTCCTTTTACATGGAGGGAAACCTCCTATTTATAGGGAATAGGGGGAAAGGGGGCTCTCCACCCTAACGGGCTGAATGGGCCAAAATGGGCCCAAAGGCCGAAACAGGCCTGATAGGCTAAAATGGGCCTTACTGATTGGGCTCCGTACTACGTAAAATCTTGGGCTCCTGAACAGTAATAGGCCGAGATAATATATCCCAACAAGTAACTTTAGTCAATACAGCCAAAAAAGTAATTCAAACCTTACTTTTTCTGCTTATAACACAATTCAGCGCGCGGAAGCAAAAGTTACATATTTGATGAAAAAGTTGTTTGATAAGATGTCCTCCATACTACATTTGCTAATTTGTGTGGAATATGAAAGGGAGATTCTATTAAGAGGAATAACTCAAAACAACCACATATTTTCTACAAAAATAGTTTGCCAAATTTCCTTTCTAAGACGTCCCAAAATGTGTAGTACTATCTTCGTCCCGTTGACATTGGGACAAGAAGAAGCGACAGTTATTAAAAAAGTGAGTTTATGTGATTGATATTGAATTGATAAAGCAAAAATAAAGTAAAAATGATTTAAAACCACACAAATTTTACCAAATTTGATATGAGCTTAGTGTAATTTTCCGAAAAGGAAAAACGAGACAATCTTAGCGGGTTGGAGGGACTATATACTATATACAGCCCCATGGTTTTCATAATAAACAAAATTAATTTATAATTATTATTATGCACTCATTACTTAACACAGATTCATCATATTGAGTCAGCCATGAATGCTTCCACACTGCATAATTCACACAATGTGGCGTACATTCTTCTTGCATGAAGATATGAACTAAAAAGAATTTAGAGTGGCCTCACCAAATCTTCTTCACAGACTCGAAGAGGAAGAAAAAGCCTTGGTAGAACTTCATCCACTACAAATTTGAACACCCTTTTCAGTTTCTAAATTTATTTATTAGCCTTTTTTCAAGCACTTCTTGGAGACCTGTGACGTTTTCATTAACCAAATCTGCGGATGAAACCTTAGTTGTCGCTCCAGTAAGGCGTGCGACTGACGAAACAAGCGATAAATGGGCGATCGAAGCAGAACGAGCGAGGCGCCCGGCGAGCAAAACGGGCAAATGAGGACAATGGCAACCTAGGTGAGAAAGCAAAGTCCACGAGTGAGGTAGACGACATCAAAGCCGGGTAGTTAGGCACTGCTAAGTGGTTGAAAGGGAGAGATCGTCTCAAAGATCTTTGGTATGAGTATGACTCAACTTCACAATGCTATGGAGGTTCTTTCCTAGACATTAATGCTCCTTGGTGTTTTGTCCCCATGGGTGTGGAAAGTTTCTTTGATGTCCCAGCTAGCTTCGACTGGTCGGGGATTCATGTCAGACTTCTTTTGGGTTGCATAAAGATGATAGAGGCATAAAGGTTGTTTTTTACTCCACCTATTTATACGTCTATCTAGAATGAAGTAAGAAGAATTATTTAGTATTCACTCGTATTGCATCAGCTCATCCTCCTCTTGAATCATCTCTATGTCAACAAAAGTTTTGTGGAAAAGTTTTATTCTATTTTTTTGTTGTAATACTTATTTTTATTTGAGTTCGAGTAGTTTTGATTTGGATATTTGGAGTACTTTTCATAGGTAGTGGTTCAGTTCTGATCGTTTTAGCGAGTCATGATGTTTTATGATCCGGTTGACTCTATGTTTATTCCTAAGACTTAAGATTAGATATGTAATAACTCCTTCAAGGTTGTCCGGTATGTTTTCTCGATAATAATATAAAAAATCGCTCATTTATATTATAACAAAAGCACTTCCTTCAAACAAATCAAACTCTTTCATTTGCAATCAAATCAAACTCATTTTCTTGGTTTATCTCTTATCAAACATATTTGGGTATTCAAGTCACTATGTATTTTTTTTTTTTTTTTTTTTTTTTTTTTTTTTTTTTTTTTTTTTTTTTTTTTTTTTTTTTTTTTTTTTTTGGCAAAAACACTTACCAGATTGTATTAGAAAAATAAAAATACAAATTGGGGGGGCTAGACCTGACCCAAAATAATTAAAAAAGGACATCAGTAAAACCGAGCAACACTGAAAAAATTCAAGTCACTATGTAAATATTGTAGTCTACCATGGCGGCAACTTGAATGAGTTTGATAAGAGATCGGGTGACACTTGCATAATCCATTTTGAGGCGTGCCATCGATGGCCGGCTTAGCTCTAATTGCCGCTCTTCTTGTGGCCAAAGACGCTCAAGTCAAAATGATCCACACCATTCCAAAGAACCTCAGATTCAAGTATTGACATTCATGTTATTTCCATGTTTATATTTATGCTTTTGATTAGTTTTGAGTGGTTATTACTCTAGAAATTACACACTTTTGGTGTAATAGTTTAGTTTGTAAAATGTTTGTAAATTGTTTAGATTAGATTTGTTCTGAGCTCAAACAGGTCCAAGACCACTCCAGGGACCATTGGTAAACATCACAAGTGGAAGGAAGGTGCAAAAATTCCAAAACAAAAATGGAGATCCTGATTTTTGGTGTTGTACCCGGTCGAGTATACCCTATACTCGATCGGGTAAGTTGCTAAAAAGTCAAATCAAATCAACCCGGGAACAAGGCAACATGCAGGAAGATTTTTAACTCGATCGCGTATCCATACCCGATCGGGTAACCGACATACCCGATCGGGTATGACCCCAGATTTTCAGTTTCGAGGAAACTAACCCTTACCCGATCGGTTGAGCTAAAAACTCGATCGGGTACACGACCCTGCAGGCCTAAAAAGCCTATAAATACACCCCTTTTCCTCCACAAGAAGATCACCAATTCCTATATACTTCTAAGCTCAGTTTAGACAAGTTCTTTCTTTATATTTTTATCATGTTTAGTCTCCAAATGAGGAGCTAAACTCTTCCATCTTGGTTTTGCTACTTTGAAGCTTAATGAATTGTAAGTTGTGAGTTATTTTCTTTAATCTTCTTCCTTGAATATTAATTAATTCCTATTCCTATTACATATTAATATTTTGAGCAATACTTAAAGGATCAACTAGTTTTGTTTCATATATTAATTAATACTAGAATCGGTCGATTAATACGCTTGTTATTAACTCGGTCCTTTCATGGTAGTAAACTTGGGTTGTTAATGCATGCGTCTCATGGTTAATAAGCCAAGGGGAATTAATTATATTGATTAAACCAATAAACCGCTTGTGTTGAGGTTATCAATCTTAATCGTTTTCATCTTGATTTTATTGCTACCATCGAGTAAATATACGGCGCGTGTTCTATATTAACTCGGTAGTAAGTTTATTAATGAACGCGTCTCGTTATTAATAACTACCCTCGATGAATTGGATATACTCCTCGATTGAGTATTCGAGAGGAAGATAGTTAAAGATATAACCGGGATCGACGAACATTTCATTAAGTGGATAAAAGCAAAGCCAAGTCTTCTTCTCATTAATTAAATCACATAACTCGTTCATCTTCGTGTTTAAATATAATTTAAAGTTCTTCAACCAAATATAAACCCCCCTTATCGTTACTTATTTATTCTTGTAAGAAGAAAAGAATTCCTTTCCCTGTGGATACGAACCTTACTTCACTATACTACGTATTTGTGTTGTATTGTATTATTACTTTGAGTGCACCTCACGACAAAGTGCACGTCAAGTATCTTGGGTGTTGGAGTAAGCCCTTAATTCTTGTTTGGGTACAATTTTTCACGTGGTGAGTTATTTCGAAAAATAAATTAAGTTTTAAGTTTATATGTTTGTAGGGTAATTTCGGGGTTTTGGTGACACCCAATGGGATATTAGTTGCCTACCCATGGTTTATATTGTCGGGTGCACATTGGATATCATCACATGAATCAATAAACTATTGTCATGGATTTTTTTGTGATTTGATTTAGCTATTTCATGGAAGATGCATGATATGCACTAATTGTTAGTGCATAAGTATATGTTTTTATAATTGTTTGTGATATTTATTTATCATTATTGTAAAAGTTTGTGGTCGTTGGTTTGACATTGATTGTAATTGTATTTTTAGCATTTATTTGTAATTTGTAATAATTAGTTAGTTGGGCTTGAGATTAAGAGAAAATTGGAATGCAAAACAGATGAAGAAACCTGATTTTTGTGCAAAATTCGACCAAGTATGGCCTTTACCCGGTTGGGTATGAAGAGAAATGTGAAGCTACTGCGAAAATGTACTGATACCCAGTTGGGTATCTCCAATACCCGGTCGGGTATGAATTGATTTCGGGAAAAAAGATGTGTTAAAGAACACAAAGACGTGCTAGAAAGATAGGATCTTGACCTATACCCGGTTGGGCATCTCCTATAACCGGTCGCATATCCGGCAAGATTGGGTTAAACACCTATAAATAGCACCATTTTCCTTCATTTTTATTCATTCCTTTTTCAATATACTTAAGCTCAACTTAGAATAGTGTTTTCTTTATATTTTTCTAACATTGTTTAGTCTCCAAATGGGGAGCTAAACTCCAAATTCTTGGATTTGCTCTTGAAGCTTGTTGAATGTTTAAGTTGTGAGTTATCTTCTTAACTTATTCTCTTGACTATTAATTCTTCCTTAATCTTATTTCTATATTAATGTTGGGGTGTTGCTAAGTGGTGATTAGTTAACGCTTCAACATTAATTATTAGTAGAAACGATCAACGAATCGATGGTTAATCTTGATGGTTTTGCAAGTAAGAAACTTCGGGTTATTAATGCATGGCCGTGGTTTACATAAATATGACCAAAATAAAGATGGTTTACAAAAATATGACTAGTTACTGGAGTAGTAATGAAATCATAGTAATTCATGCTCAAGTTTTGAACTTAAGTTACTACAACACTATATTGTAGTAATGAATAATCATATTTATGTAAATAAGTTTTATATTAGTAATATTCTTGTAAAAAACTCATAATCTTAAGAGGGATTAATTGTATTGGTTAAACCAAAACTGTTGTGTTGAGGTTATCAATCTCAATTGATTTCATCAAGAAGTTAAAGGGATTCAATGCTACTATTAAGTCGGTATATGATGATGTTCTATATTTGACTAATAGTAAGGGTTGTTAATGAACGATCTCATTATTAATAACTACCATTGATGAATTGGATATACTCATCGGTTGAGTATTCGAGAGGGGATAATAGGTAGTTAAAGACATAACCGGCATCGACTAACATCTCAACAAGTGGAAAGTAGGAAAGTCAAGTCTTTTATCTCATTGAATTGAAACTCATATAAGTTGTTCATCTTAGTGTTTAAATTAATTAAATTAAACAATCCTAAAACACCCCTTTTTATTACAAGTTCCTTAAAATAAATGTATTTCTTTCCATGTGAATACGAACTTTACTACGATATACTACATATAAGTGTTAGTATTGAATTTATTTTGAGGCACATATGACTTCAGTGCCGTCGTCAATGCAAAGTTTAACAACATACTGATCACGAACGAACTTGTGTCGTCTCGTGAATCAATAAATGATTTCTTACTAATGGAATTGCAACAATGATTAGGTCAAGGGCAATATACATATTTAAGTTTTTTATTTGATATTTAATTCCGTGGCTTTAAATAGCAATTTGGAGGCTCTTAATAGAATTATTAACATTGATGGTATTAATTTTTATCTCCCACAATATTATCCAATTTAACTCTATTTGTGCTAATTGGGGTTCTCATTATAACTACTTAACACACGATTTGGTGAAAATTGTTGCCCGATTTGAGGTATTTAGGGTTTTATTCCAATTGCTACGATGTGGCAGGAAGATTTCTGATGACACCAAACTACTCATAAAAAGACAAAAATGACTTGTGGAGTCTAACAGCCTCACTGATCGACCTTGGGGTAGTAAAATTGAGGAAGAGTTGGAAATATCACAAGTTTGGAGTGAGTCAGAAATTCGGCAGAGTAACAATAAGATAGAAAGTTCAGAATTTGATTTCTATCCATAAGCTAGAAGATGATATTTATACTATACAAAGAAATATTTGGTGACCAAGTAAACGTAACTAGTACACTCAATACACCTAACGAGGTGGGTTAATTGGAGAGAGAATATCATGATTGATTGGCTAATTGGTAATATTGTACCGACTTGTGTCCTTTGTGCTACAAAATGTATGGATAAGCCCCACATGTAAATTTGGTTGCTGGATGCTACAACTGAATGATATGAATGACATCAGCCTTTGTGCAGATGTCGCAATTAAGGTGATGTTATGTGGAACATGCATCGTCGCCAAAAATGTCTTAGTCCATAATATGTACCTGAGCTAATTCAAGTGTGACTATGAAATTTAGGGGCTGAGAAGATCGACCCAAGTGAGTAATGAAGTCATCTTTGTTGATCTCGAGTATACTGTGTTGGAAATGTTAACAACCTAAATCGAGGGTCAGTTTCGGCTGTAGTTTCGGACTCTTCTTCATAATATGTGAGTCGATCTTTAGCTCGCCTCGACCGGATTTGCTTAAATGGACTTCAGTGGTTCCTTAACATTAATCTGGCATCATGGGGCGTACAACAAAATACTCTATCATGAGTCCCCCACTTTATGAAGCGGGAGTCTTACTTGAGGTGATAGAGGTTCTTTGATTGGGCTGACTCGCCCGGTGAGGGCACTTCTTTCCATAGTCACAGCAAGGCGGTGAGTTATTAAAAACTCCGCTGAGGAAAAATCATGTGGGAAAAATCCTAACGGGGGAAAAGATGGTGGCGCCTCTGCTAGACCTATTTTACTGTGTCCAATCACATTATTTATCTTTGTAATTGTTTATTTATTGTAATAACTAATTAGTCTGTCGAGCTTTATGTTATGGTCCATTAGTTATTTTGTATGTCATACCTATTGTAAACGAGCTCAACTCCCTGACCTATAAAGCCTGGAGAGTGAGTCTCGTGCCTTAAGCTCCCGAGAATATCAAGCTACGAAATAGGCAGTTACTATATTCTTGAGAGAGAGATAGTTGTTGTCGTACTCATAACTTGTATTGATTTGATAGAGTATATGGGCCCAGACCCATGGCCCACATACTCAGAGGATCAAAACACAAAAGCCTGGCACCCACGTGACATTCCTTCGGCCAGGTGGGTCCTCCATCGGCCAAAACCAAAGTTACTCACAATATGGCCCCATAGGCCCAGGAACAAAATTGGTCCTCCGTTACTGTAACGCCCTTCCCAGGGTTAAAGGAAACGTTATACTAACTTACTACTTTTAAAAATAACTGCAATATAATGGCCGTCTATTTAAGAAAATAACCCTGATAAAATCTCAAAAGTAACTAAAAACAACTCCAAATAAAAACTTAATAAAATATAGTTATCACCAGCAAATGTGATAACCACCTGGATCCAGGAATTTATTCAAACTTCAAATCCTCAAAATCAAATAAAGTAATAATAATCACTTTATTATAACAACTACACTTAAATACAATAATAACTAGCTAGAAGCTGCCAAGATCGTTTCCGTTAACTCATTTCGGCACGCGTTCCATTCCCTCGTAATCTTCCTAGGCCTTGGTCTTACCTAGGCCTGGACTCGGGCCGGTTCGGGCCCGGTTCGGGCCTGGGCCCGGCCGGGCCTCGGGCCAGGAAAGGGGAGGCCCGGGCCCGAACCGCCGGTGGCCGGTTCCGTTTCCGGTTCCGGGCCAAACCGGGCCGGGCCTAACCGGCCCAATTATTTTTTTTTTGTTCTCCTATTTAATCCCCTACCCCTCCCCCTCAACCCCAAACCACCTCAAATGGCCCAAAATACCTATTCCAACCCAAGATTTAAAAAATTTTCAAAAAAAAATAAAAAAAATTAAAATCCGGCCCGGACCGGGCCCGAACCGGCCGGGCCAGTTCACCATATGGAAGGCCCGGGCCCGGAACCGGGAACCACCGGGCCGGTTCGACCCGAACCGCCTGTGGACCGGGCCACCGGGCCGGGCCGGTTGCTACAGTGGCCGGGCCGGGCCGGTTCCGGGTCGGGCCGCCCGGCCCGAGTCCAGGCCTAGTCTTACCTTTAGTATCTGTACATGCGAAGAAAGAAAACTGATAAGCTTTACGCTTAGAGCGTCTCCATTCATGTTCTCTAATAATCAATTTTTTCTATTATTCTTACCATTTAAATATTGTTATGCAATTAATTTTAAAATAATCTCAAAATTCGTTTACGTCTCTCAATCATCATCTTCAAATAATTTGCTTTTCCTCTGTCCTGCATTAATCTCTATTACATATACTTTTCAAATAATCTTAAAATAATCTGGATTCATATTTTGATCCCGAATTATTGTAGCAATTAATCCCATTAAATAATCTATGTCACTCAATGATAATTTTCTAAAAATCCTGCCATGTCACCAACTTAATCTCATAATAATCCTACCAATGAGGATGCCCTTAGTAAGTCACTATGGATCCACAAAAATATCGAGAAGTCTATGTCAATTTATCAATAGATAAATTTAGGCTATAAGCATACACTGAACAAATAACTAACAAATAACTTCTCAATTACATTATGAGGGAGATCTCAAAAGGAAAATATTTTTCTAAAAATAATTTCTCAAAACTGCTAGAGAGATCTCAAAATTTCTTTCTCAAAACATGTCTGTAAAACTTTCTGAAAGAGATCTCAAGAACAACTTTCTGTAAAACTTTCTGAAAGAGATCTCAAAAACAACTTTCTGTGAAACTTTCTGAAAGAGATCTCATTAAACCACTTTCTGTACTACTCTTTGTGGCTAATTTTACTCTGTGGGCCCGTGATATGTACTCAAAGGCGCCAATCTGACAGCTCAGGGGAGCGACCCACTAAACATATCGGACTCTCTGAAACTGATAACTCTGTAACTCTGTAACTCTGTGGGAACTTGTTCCCGAGTACATATCACTAAATCTTTCTAAGTATTAGTTCTTTTCTTTTCATGGTGACGTTTAGATAAAGCATCATTAAATCTGAAAATAAAAGTACTGACAAAATCTTGTCCATGCCAGATACTAAACATACTTAATACAACAAATAAAATAACTCATCAAATAATTCACCAATTTCACATAATAGCAAATAGACTAAAATCATCCATTAAAAATCAACCAGACTTCTTTCCTTTATTTGGTTGAACAAACATGTACAGGTGGTAGTGAACTTACCTGTTAGCAGCTGAACCCAAAATACTCAAACAAGTATGGCACCTTGATAACGTCTTCCGGTAAGCTCTTCTTTAAAATCTTTATTTAGATATAATAATCTAATTAGCACTTGCTATCCTTTAAGAAAATCTCAACACCATAGTTTCTGTTGGAAATTGCTCTTTAAACAAATAAAAGTTTCTGAAAGAATTGTGATAATACAAATTCGAAGGAATACTGCTTCCAATCTTTCATAAAAAGAAAAACTACTTCAACTTAGACTCTGATTTTTGTTTTTAGTACAGTAAAAGTAAAATAAATTTCTGAACTAAGAAAACAATAAACTAATTGAAATAGCCTTCTGCAACAATAGTCAGCTAATAATAACTTGAAATCCATTTTCTAGGAGCCATGCGTAGGAGTACAAAACCAATTGAAATTGATGGACAGCTGAAATCATTATTAAAGTCTTTCAAATCATGCATCTTGATAACAACATGAAAATCTGGCCATTAATTTGATAATAGTTCACGCCCAGCACATCAAATTTTAAGAAAACCACAGATTATAAAAGGCTAATTACTTGTCAAAACTAGCTGGACTTGGAGTAGTTAAAGTTATGAAAAAAAATGAAACTGTAGAATAAACTCAAATTACTCCTGCACTAGTTACCCACTCATTAGAGAATTTGATTTGCCGAGTGTTAGAGAGAAAACAAACTGAAACTAGGATTTGGAAAAAAAAAATATTACAGGAAGTATAGAGAGTATTCAATTTACCAGGTATGAGATGTAATCCAAGACTCAATTTAGCGATAGCTCTGTTTGGCCGAACTGAAGGGAAGATGCGGCTCGGTGGAAGAAGAAGAGCGGCGTGTATATGTAATATATTCATTTTTTGGGCTTTAATCAAGATACTGATTCGGGCTAAGATAACTGATTTGGGTCTCTAAGTATTGAATAAACTTGTTTTGAGGCCAACTAAAAAAATTATATTAATCTCTCTAAAACATTTACTAAACTGTAATCAGGCTAAAATAAGCAATTGGGTCACCAATTATCTTTAAGAGAAATTTTCTGCCCAAGCTTAAAGAAATATAGTCCCCTTTCAATGATAAATTGATTAACTTTAGAACAAAATTTACTTATTTATTTGAATCTCTTGGAGCTTACCGGTTACATTATCTGCCACAAACAAAACAATAAATCACATTATTTATAACAAAACTTATTTAGCTGACTAAAATAATACTTACTAATATAACTAGCTCATAAAAATCGGGGTGTTACAGTTACCTCCGTCGGCCAGGCACGCCTTTGGCCAAAGGACACTCCATCAGCCAGGAGGCACTCCCTCGGCCAGAAGTACTCTGGCAGGATAGGTTTTCATACTTAGCCAAATAAATCATGTGCTCAGCCCATTAGTGGTCTTATTATGCCCAATAGGGGCCTGGTTGTTGCTCAACGCTAGGAGCCCAAATTCACATGTCCTCCTATAAATAGCCCCTTAGGGGTAGTTATAGGGGGTTGAGAAATATTAATTGCTCAATTTCTCTCTCTAGCTCTCACTTCTCTTTAAGATTTAATATTCTATCATGATCGTTATTCATCATTTTGGTATTGAATCTGAGCATTGTTCTTCTATATTATAATTAATGTGATTGTACTCTGATTGTTGGGTGGTTGCTAGGATCTGACAACCCTGTTGCATTAATGATGAGGATCCAAGCTCGTACTCAAGAATCATTGGCGAACTTTATTTCCCGTTCCTGCAGGTTAGTTAATCATTGGCGAGCTTTATTTATTGCTCCTGCAGATTAGTTAATACTTCGACGGTCGTAGCCAAGGAATGATAGAAAGATTAGAATAATTTTTGATGAGCTCAGTATAAGATTAATACTCGATTTGATGACGCGGTCGAGGTTGTTGTGTATTATTCTTTGGAGTGAGCTTTGATTTCTTGTTTTTGCTTTGTAGTTAGGGCCGTGTCTCCCACTTACCAGTCCTCCACTCTTGTTTATTTAGAAAAAAATTCAAGTGTAAAAAAGTGTAATATGAGCTTGAGGGCAACAAGGTAGGCTTAGTTATAAAGTCGTGGTGGACTCTGAAAACATTAGAGTCTGCGGGTATTAGCATTGGAGTGTGCAGTAACGCTGATGTGTGCATTTGGAGTTTAATATATTCCTTTTGCATTTTTTAGTTTATTCAATTGTTTAGTCATAATAGCAGTGATTGAAAGACTGTTTAGCGCCATCATTGCGCTTTTTGCTTGGCTCTTCAATTAATTGTGTTGTGTTTTGGGGGCTTAATTCCCAATATGACATGTGTTGTCATGTTGTCCATATGTTTGAAAAGGTATAAAAGGCGGAAAGTCTTCCTTTTTACACTTTATGCTTTCAGACTTTGCGTTTGTGCCTTCAATCTTTTGCTCCTCTTGAGCTCTTAGATTTTCCGAGTGTTCCCGTCAAGGTTGTTCCCAAGTTTCTACTTTTACCTCATCTTCTCGGGTCAGTGCTCGGGCTCTGCCTCTATTTTCTTTTCTTTGTGTTGTTCATCGGAAATCCCAGACATGGGGTTTTCCGATGATTCTTAAATTTTGGGTGTTTGCCCAACCCTAACGCCGCATTGGCTCTGTAAATTGTACTCCCGAGCATGAAATTGAGCCATGAAGCAGATTCCGCCCTCTGTTTTAAGGTTTAAGCCCACTCTGGGCTACAATAGCTCACGTCTCATGTTTTTTTTGTTATTCATGTTTTCTAGATTTCTTGACAATGGTTTCAAAATCTGGATCCGCTGACATCAGTGATTGGGTCAACCGTGACCTCTCATTGGGCTATGAGCCCGTCGAGGCTTAAAAGGAGGCTAGCGTTAACAAGGATGTCGACGAAGCCACTTCTGCACTCGGCGTGTGTCACGCCCCAGACCGCGTCTGTGCCACGTGGACAACCGTCGTACAACCCAATAAGAATAACCGCAGTTCATCCTTACCGAATTGCACAAGACGTCCGATAGATACATATGCCAAAACCGATTAGTAAACATACATAACAACATCAACATACAATCAAACACATAGCGGAATATAAGTGTTTTAATAAGAACCCACACAAGGGTAAAACAAGAGCTCGCAGGCTCCATTAATTTATAAGTCAAAATAGTTCCATGAGCATTATTTAATTATTTAAAAATGGAACGAGAGGAAGCACGAACCACGTCTTCTCTCCATCGATCCCCGAGCAACGGGTGCAGGAAGTAAGCTCTAGCTTCAACCTGAAAGGGTGGTTCCCCCGAGGGATCAGTACTACAGAAAAGTACTGGTGAGGGCAAACTGTATGTAATGTAACTAACGTTTCTCACGTGAGACCCTCAAAATAGGGTGATAGTATAATTATGGGCATAACTCTTAGCTACCCCTTTTCAAAACAAAATGTATACATATATACATATGAGTAAAATATCTGGCCCGTGGGCCCATTTGTCTTTCAAATCATTTAGGCATAACAGCCTTATTAAATTCACCCTTCCCATGTCTTACCCTCGAGTGGAGTCACCCGCGGGATGACTCACCCGATATCAAAATATAATTACTGTGGGGGCCCTTCGGACTCCCATATCACGGACATGGTTTAAATCAATTCCTAGACCAAGGAAAATATCCTATCGGAAACTCGTTCCCGATCAAGCACGTTTAATCATTTAAAATCATTACCTTGAGGTTCACCTGCCTCGAGGACTAACCGTCCTTACAATCATAGTTTACATTCCCGGGGCTAACCCCGCCTTGAGGAGTACGCATACACCCTCATCCTACGTGTAATTTGCTGGAGGTTAACACACCTCAAGGACTACACGGGCCCTTGTTACCTATGTGCAATTTGATGGAGGATACCACACCTCAAGGACTGCACTTGCCCTTGTTACCTATGTGTAATTTGCTGGAGGATACCACACCTCAAGGACTACACGGGCCCTTGTTACCTGTATGCAATTTGATGGAGGATACCACACCTCAAGGACTGCATTTGCCCTTGTTACCTATGTGTAATTTGCTGGAGGTTAACACACCTCAAGGACTACACGGGCCCTTGTTACCTATATGCAATTTGATGGAGGTTAACACACCTCAAGGACTGCATTTGCCCTTGTTACCTATATGTAATTTGCTGGAGGTTAACACACCTCAAGGACTACACGGGCCCTTGTTACCTATATGCAATTTGATGGAGGTTAACACACCTCAAGGACTGCATTTGCCCTTATTAACATTTGAGTATAGAGGACTCCTCCTGGTCCTACAGAGTTTTACCCAACCTTACTCGGTCCCGGGTATTCACCCGCCATGTATAATCTACCACGTACCTCGCCCGGTCGTGGTCTATAATTTCTTTACTAATGACTAGTCCAAGTCTTAGCGTTTAAACCGTATTTGAAGCCTTAGCAACCAATGTGGACGGGTCCCACCCGAACGACCCACGTTAACCTGCTCAAAACTGCCTGTTTTGGGCCTAGTCCAATACCCGGTCGGGTATCCAATCTCACCCGGTCGGGTAGGTCGGGGCAGAAGCCCCTGGAACTGATTTTACTTGAGACCCGGTCGGGTCCATACCCTTACCCGGTCGGGTCTAGTAAGACAGTGGCTTCTGGAGCCATTTTTAATCAATACCCGGTCGGGTATGTACCCATACCCGGTCGGGTATCACCTTTGCCTCGGCGGTCAACGCCCGTTTGACCGCCCAAACGGAGTCCGATTAACGCGAAATTTTATACGCATGTACTCCTTGACGTCCTTGATCCAAAAATACCAATTTGGATCCTTGGAGCATTGTACATAATAAGTTATCACATTTTAATCATCAAACATACAAAACATGCCTTTCAACTATGTTTTATATACAACCATGGCATAAGCCAATACTTGATTAACTTTAGTCATTCCATAAAATATATACTTGATTACTTTAGGTAATCTCATGCCTCAATCAAAAGTTATAAAGCATATAGCCGTCTTCTCATAACTATTAATAAGTACTTCATACTTATTAATCATTTATATATTTCATTCTAGTTTATTCTTCAAACTAGATTTAATTTAATGACACATATGATTATGTACTTAAATCCTTCAAGAATACCATCTTGAATTACCTTAACCAAATCATCCATGATTATCGTTCATCAAAATATTAATAATTCTTTTACTCATTAATCATGCCATTTTCACGTGACTTATAATCATTATAGCTAATCACATGTTTAAACACTTTTAAACATTCTTATACATATTCACATACTAGATTACTCTAGTTATCTCATACATAGTCCATGTATGCATTTTTTTATACATTTGACAATAATATATTCATGATTAATCCACAAATAAATCTCTTATTCATTAACCATGTAATATTTCCATAATTCATATTCACCATGACTAATCATGCATTTTAATCCATTTAATCATTTCTCAAATCATGATAAGGATTTTATTTAGGTAATCCCACGTTTGACCCAAGAGTTACAAGACACGTAGTCGTCCACTCACCTTGAAATGACGCTAGCAAGCTTTTATCTTCTTCGTTTGAGCTCCGGTGACTTTTTGGAATTTTCCGGCGAAACTCCGGCGGCTCCGGCAACTTTCCGGCCACTCCTAGATTCCTTGAGAAGTCTAGAATACCTTGGTAAAATTCCTAACAAGGTTTCACAACCAAAAGTGGTATAAATGTCAAAACCTTCCAAGAAGGTGTTTTCCGGTGAACCGGCCTTGCTCCGGTCATAACTCCGTTTATGGTTAAACTTAACCTTCCAAATCCTCATTCTACACCTCTAGAAGTGTAGAACAAGATTAAGGGTCCATAATATGATTTATAAAATCATATAAGGTTAAATGAAGGAGGAAAAATACTAATGACGTTATTACCTTGATTTTCCCCTAAGTTTTCTTTACTTTCTCTACTCTTTCTTCTTCCTTGAGCATCCCTATGCTTGAGCTCGGTTTTGGGAGGTTGAAGGTGAAGATATGCAGACCTTAATCCTCTTAATTGGCTCCATGATTCGTACTATAAGTCCATGTGGGAGGGGAGTACTTAATTTGGCTTTACTCTCAATGATGGAGTGTGAGAGGGACCTTGTTTGACATTTCTTGTTCCCCCATCACCTCTAATTATTTCCACTATTTCAACATGGCTCTACACACTTATTGCAAGACCAAAAATCGTGGGGTGGCCCCCACTCATGTGGGAGGTCATCCCAATATGTCCCGAAGTGTACGTTCGGCCCCGAAAGTTGTATTTTCTGGACTGTTTTAATTAAATTTCATTTTATCGGGTCAAATAAAATATATATCATTCTTCCAATTAATATTGGACTTTAGAATGAATATATATTATCCCACTTTAATTTCGTGGTCGCCGAAATTAATTTCGGGCTGTTATCTGTTTAATTACCTATACCGGTAATGGGACCTTGTTTGATCGAAAGGCCAACTTCATGGCTCAACATTAATTTACACCATCCTATAAACATTATCTAAACCAAGATGAATATAATATGTGGTCCGTAAATATCGGATGGTCGCCGCCCACGTGTGGGCCCAACGTGTATTTTACTGTTCAAGTAATAGTAAAAATGAGAACGCGTTGCCTCGAAAATTCACTCGTCATTTCTCATTACTTGATATGTGGTTTCATCTTTGGTGACACTTAAATAAAATGTTACACATCTTTTTAAGTGATCCGAAATGTAAAACAGATAGAATCTTATCTGTTTGTTCCCAAAATAAAATATCTTTAAGGTAGGGTCCTCTAAAAGTACCCTCCTTTAATATACCAAGTTAATCAATATTATTCATCCCATTATTTTGGTTTCTTAGAATGTTTATATTTCTTCTGTTATAAATTCGTAGTCCTACGAATTATTGACAGTCCGATAATTAAGGACTCCCCACTATCGAATAGTGGCCCTGGCCCGCTCGGCCGTCCAGTTGTCGCTCTTTATAACAATGGGGTCCACGACCCATTCCTACTATCATAATAGTATCGTTTTGGAAAATAGTAATATTTTATAAACTTGAAATACCACGTGTGGTCCTACGTCTAAATTAATAACCCTTTATTAATTTAGGACAAAATTTTACTTTCTCATTTATCGAGACTACTCTTAGTCTTGATTTACCTTCTTTAACCAAGTACTTTACGAAAAAAAATTTTATCTGGGTAAAATTCGGGTCCGGTGTTACAAGTTCACCCCCCCTTACAGGAATTTCGTCCCCGAAATTGGCGTCTTAACCTTGAGAAATACTTCCCCCTTCATTAATTGAAGCTGACCATCTTCAACATCATAATAGTTTTTTTTTTTTTTGAAATGAAGGGTTTAAATAAATACGGAGTATTACCTTATGTCATTGTCATTCCCACAAATAGCTTCTGTCATTCATCGCCTTCACGAGCGAGTTCTCCCCTGATTGGTGGATGGTAAAACATTTGAAGCAATCCCTGTTGGGTTTGCAACCTCCATGACTCCCCTGTGGGCCCCCAAGGCTCCTCCCCGTACACGTTGAGGACAAAGAGCCTTTATGTGGCCCGTTTCCCCACAAAAGTAGCATCTAGATGGTTCTAGACATATCCCGTGGTGCCTCCGCCTACAATTCTCACATTTGGGCGCTCCCGTGCCCCGAGTGCTTGAGCTTTGACTTACCCAGTCCTTGCTCCCTTTTGAAAATGGAACTAA
This sequence comes from Cuscuta epithymum, assembly GCA_945859915.1. Classification (NCBI taxonomy): domain Eukaryota; kingdom Viridiplantae; phylum Streptophyta; class Magnoliopsida; order Solanales; family Convolvulaceae; genus Cuscuta; species Cuscuta epithymum. The sequence goes on from CAMAPF010001015.1 coordinate 4,397,608, forward strand.
CTTGCTAGAGTCCCCCTCGCTTTGAAAGTCATACTTCCTCTCTCGTCGCAGAGGATGATTGATCATCTGATCCTTTTCTTGTGCTTCCTTAGCACCCCTTGCTTGCCTTTCCTCCCAAAGCTCCTCCCCCTGGAGACCCTGGGCTACTACTTGACTAAAAGTCATGTTGAATTGATAGGTCGCCCTTTCGCGTACCTCCAAATTCAGTGCATTCCAAAAATGGTTCGCCATTCGATCCTCATTGGCGGCATATTCAGGCAAGAACCTTGCCAAATGTCGGAACCTTTGTTCCAATTGCTTCACCGTAAACTCATTGCCCTGTTTGAGATTTGTATATTCCCTCCTCTTTCGATTAACTTCGAAAGAGGTATAAAACTGTTCATAGAATGATTGCTCGAAGTTGTCCCACGTGACAACCCCGTCAAACTTACCCTTGATGCCTTCCCACCAAGTAGAAGCTAAACCTTCCAACAATCTAGTGGCTACCCTTAACTTCCGTTCAGGAACCACTTGCATGTCATCGGCTGCATCATTTAACCTTTTTATCCACTCGGCTGCTTCCGAGATATCCCCCGTCCCATCAAACGGTTTGCACCCCAAGGCCCTAGCCTCTTTGAGGTACTTTGAGATCTTAATGAATGGTCTTTCGGCATCAGAATCTCTGACTGTCCTAACCTGTGCTCTATGAGCACCCCGACCCCTCCTGCGAGAGGTCTCGTCTCTGACATGTCCCACCTGGGATATCTGTCGTTGTCTTTCCCTTTCACGCTGGTACCATCGGTACATCTCACTAATCTGGTCAGGAGGAATACTATGTATATCTTCTCCACTATTTTCCTCAAAAGAAGTTTCATCTGACTCGCTATCAGGGTGATAAGTTGAGTCATCCTCCGAGTTCCACGACTCGAATTCTGTCACATTGTGATCAGCCATCGCGGCTCGTGTTCGTGGGCCTTGGTTGCCCATACCTTGCCTTTTACGCAACCTTGATATCCCCCGATTGGCTTGCCCGGGTATCCCCGGTGCATGCCCTCTCGGATTTCCTCGAACCGTCCTATCTCTACCACCCCTTCCTGAAAGAATATGTTGGAATGAGTCTTTGGACTCGTTTGAATGTCAATTGACAGAAACGTACTCAAGACACAACTTGGCTCAAGTCACTGCCATACCAATTGTTAAGGGGCCCATCTTAACAACCAGAGACCTTGCAACTCGATAACCAAATGCTCTTAAAGTACAAAACTTATGCTCATGGTTTTTCATTGAAAACTGTTTTGATAGAAACTCTGTTGAGAGGTTGACTATATAGTTTAGAAATCGTTTGGCTCTGATACCACTTAATTGTCACGCCCCAGACCGCGTCTGTGCCACGTGGACAACCGTCGTACAACCCAATAAGAATAACCGCAGTTCATCCTTACCGAATTGCACAAGGCGTCCGATAGATACATATGCCAAAACCGATTAGTAAACATACATAACAACATCAACATACAATCAAACACATAGCGGAATATAAGTGTTTTAATAAGAACCCACACAAGGGTAAAACAAGAGCTCGCAGGCTCCATTAATTTATAAGTCAAAATAGTTCCATGAGCATTATTTAATTATTTAAAAATGGAACGAGAGGAAGCACGAACCACGTCTTCTCTCCATCGATCCCCGAGCAACGGGTGCAGGAAGTAAGCTCTAGCTTCAACCTGAAAGGGTGGTTCCCCCGAGGGATCAGTACTACAGAAAAGTACTGGTGAGGGCAAACTGTATGTAATGTAACTAACGTTTCTCACGTGAGACCCTCAAAATAGGGTGATAGTATAATTATGGGCATAACTCTTAGCTACCCCTTTTCAAAACAAAATGTATACATATATACATATGAGTAAAATATCTGGCCCGTGGGCCCATTTGTCTTTCAAATCATTTAGGCATAACAGCCTTATTAAATTCACCCTTCCCATGTCTTACCCTCGAGTGGAGTCACCCGCGGGATGACTCACCCGATATCAAAATATAATTACTGTGGGGGCCCTTCGGACTCCCATATCACGGACATGGTTTAAATCAATTCCTAGACCAAGGAAAATATCCTATCGGAAACTCGTTCCCGATCAAGCACGTTTAATCATTTAAAATCATTACCTTGAGGTTCACCTGCCTCGAGGACTAACCGTCCTTACAATCATAGTTTACATTCCCGGGGCTAACCCCGCCTTGAGGAGTACGCATACACCCTCATCCTACGTGTAATTTGCTGGAGGTTAACACACCTCAAGGACTACACGGGCCCTTGTTACCTATGTGCAATTTGATGGAGGATACCACACCTCAAGGACTGCACTTGCCCTTGTTACCTATGTGTAATTTGCTGGAGGATACCACACCTCAAGGACTACACGGGCCCTTGTTACCTGTATGCAATTTGATGGAGGATACCACACCTCAAGGACTGCATTTGCCCTTGTTACCTATGTGTAATTTGCTGGAGGTTAACACACCTCAAGGACTACACGGGCCCTTGTTACCTATATGCAATTTGATGGAGGTTAACACACCTCAAGGACTGCATTTGCCCTTGTTACCTATATGTAATTTGCTGGAGGTTAACACACCTCAAGGACTACACGGGCCCTTGTTACCTATATGCAATTTGATGGAGGTTAACACACCTCAAGGACTGCATTTGCCCTTATTAACATTTGAGTATAGAGGACTCCTCCTGGTCCTACAGAGTTTTACCCAACCTTACTCGGTCCCGGGTATTCACCCGCCATGTATAATCTACCACGTACCTCGCCCGGTCGTGGTCTATAATTTCTTTACTAATGACTAGTCCAAGTCTTAGCGTTTAAACCGTATTTGAAGCCTTAGCAACCAATGTGGACGGGTCCCACCCGAACGACCCACGTTAACCTGCTCAAAACTGCCTGTTTTGGGCCTAGTCCAATACCCGGTCGGGTATCCAATCTCACCCAGTCGGGTAGGTCGGGGCAGAAGCCCCTGGAACTGATTTTACTTGAGACCCCGGTCGGGTCCATACCCTTACCCGGTCGGGTCTAGTAAGACAGTGGCTTCTGGAGCCATTTTTAATCAATACCCGGTCGGGTATGTACCCATACCCGGTCGGGTATCACCTTTGCCTCGGCGGTCAACGCCCGTTTGACCGCCCAAACGGAGTCCGATTAACGCGAAATTTTATACGCATGTACTCCTTGACGTCCTTGATCCAAAAATACCAATTTGGATCCTTGGAGCATTGTACATAATAAGTTATCACATTTTAATCATCAAACATACAAAACATGCCTTTCAACTATGTTTTATATACAACCATGGCATAAGCCAATACTTGATTAACTTTAGTCATTCCATAAAATATATACTTGATTACTTTAGGTAATCTCATGCCTCAATCAAAAGTTATAAAGCATATAGCCGTCTTCTCATAACTATTAATAAGTACTTCATACTTATTAATCATTTATATATTTCATTCTAGTTTATTCTTCAAACTAGATTTAATTTAATGACACATATGATTATGTACTTAAATCCTTCAAGAATACCATCTTGAATTACCTTAACCAAATCATCCATGATTATCGTTCATCAAAATATTAATAATTCTTTTACTCATTAATCATGCCATTTTCACGTGACTTATAATCATTATAGCTAATCACATGTTTAAACACTTTTAAACATTCTTATACATATTCACATACTAGATTACTCTAGTTATCTCATACATAGTCCATGTATGCATTTTTTTATACATTTGACAATAATATATTCATGATTAATCCACAAATAAATCTCTTATTCATTAACCATGTAATATTTCCATAATTCATATTCACCATGACTAATCATGCATTTTAATCCATTTAATCATTTCTCAAATCATGATAAGGATTTTATTTAGGTAATCCCACGTTTGACCCAAGAGTTACAAGACACGTAGTCGTCCACTCACCTTGAAATGACGCTAGCAAGCTTTTATCTTCTTCGTTTGAGCTCCGGTGACTTTTTGGAATTTTCCGGCGAAACTCCGGCGGCTCCGGCAACTTTCCGGCCACTCCTAGATTCCTTGAGAAGTCTAGAATACCTTGGTAAAATTCCTAACAAGGTTTCACAACCAAAAGTGGTATAAATGTCAAAACCTTCCAAGAAGGTGTTTTCCGGTGAACCGGCCTTGCTCCGGTCATAACTCCGTTTATGGTTAAACTTAACCTTCCAAATCCTCATTCTACACCTCTAGAAGTGTAGAACAAGATTAAGGGTCCATAATATGATTTATAAAATCATATAAGGTTAAATGAAGGAGGAAAAATACTAATGACGTTATTACCTTGATTTTCCCCTAAGTTTTCTTTACTTTCTCTACTCTTTCTTCTTCCTTGAGCATCCCTATGCTTGAGCTCGGTTTTGGGAGGTTGAAGGTGAAGATATGCAGACCTTAATCCTCTTAATTGGCTCCATGATTCGTACTATAAGTCCATGTGGGAGGGGAGTACTTAATTTGGCTTTACTCTCAATGATGGAGTGTGAGAGGGACCTTGTTTGACATTTCTTGTTCCCCCATCACCTCTAATTATTTCCACTATTTCAACATGGCTCTACACACTTATTGCAAGACCAAAAATCGTGGGGTGGCCCCCACTCATGTGGGAGGTCATCCCAATATGTCCCGAAGTGTACGTTCGGCCCCGAAAGTTGTATTTTCTGGACTGTTTTAATTAAATTTCATTTTATCGGGTCAAATAAAATATATATCATTCTTCCAATTAATATTGGACTTTAGAATGAATATATATTATCCCACTTTAATTTCGTGGTCGCCGAAATTAATTTCGGGCTGTTATCTGTTTAATTACCTATACCGGTAATGGGACCTTGTTTGATCGAAAGGCCAACTTCATGGCTCAACATTAATTTACACCATCCTATAAACATTATCTAAACCAAGATGAATATAATATGTGGTCCGTAAATATCGGATGGTCGCCGCCCACGTGTGGGCCCAACGTGTATTTTACTGTTCAAGTAATAGTAAAAATGAGAACGCGTTGCCTCGAAAATTCACTCGTCATTTCTCATTACTTGATATGTGGTTTCATCTTTGGTGACACTTAAATAAAATGTTACACATCTTTTTAAGTGATCCGAAATGTAAAACAGATAGAATCTTATCTGTTTGTTCCCAAAATAAAATATCTTTAAGGTAGGGTCCTCTAAAAGTACCCTCCTTTAATATACCAAGTTAATCAATATTATTCATCCCATTATTTTGGTTTCTTAGAATGTTTATATTTCTTCTGTTATAAATTCGTAGTCCTACGAATTATTGACAGTCCGATAATTAAGGACTCCCCACTATCGAATAGTGGCCCTGGCCCGCTCGGCCGTCCAGTTGTCGCTCTTTATAACAATGGGGTCCACGACCCATTCCTACTATCATAATAGTATCGTTTTGGAAAATAGTAATATTTTATAAACTTGAAATACCACGTGTGGTCCTACGTCTAAATTAATAACCCTTTATTAATTTAGGACAAAATTTTACTTTCTCATTTATCGAGACTACTCTTAGTCTTGATTTACCTTCTTTAACCAAGTACTTTACGAAAAAAAATTTTATCTGGGTAAAATTCGGGTCCGGTGTTACAGCGTGCAACCTCTGCGTGGCTAGCCCAGGTCTCCCCAGGACGCTATAACGTGGAGGATGGTTTTCCTGGACAACATAGACTACATCAAGTTAAATGTTGAGTCTTTGCTCGATGCTCAGTGTGCTTTGACAAACCAGTAGTGGCATGAGGCTCATCTCGTGGGGATCCCATTGTTGATGTCATTAGAGCGGGGGCTGATAGTCTTGGGCACTCATGTTGTCACGCCCCGGACCTACCCGGACACGTCAACAATCCGCCGTACAGTAGGAATAGTCAACCGCAGTCTAACACATCCATACTATACAAGGCGTCTGGAATATCATTCACACATAGTACATCCATAAACAAACATAATGTAAAATATTCATTAAAGCAGCGGAAACAATATTACAAGTGTTCAAGCCACACTTGGCAAACTTGGGCATACAAGCCCTCAATAATTTATTAGAAAACATTATCCATGAGCATCATTGTAATTGTTTTGAAAACAGAACGGAGGAAGCACGAACCACGTCTTCTCTCCAAGAACTCCCGAAGCAACGGTACAGGAAGCAAGCTCTAGCTTCTACCTGAAAACTGTAAGGTGGCCTCCCCCGTGAAGGGGAGGTCAGTACTTTGAAGCATTTGAAAAGTACAATGACAACTATACTGCATATAATTAATGTTTCAATCCTTAAGACCCTCAACATAGGTGTTATCATAATACTAGGAAATAACCCATAGTTACCCCTTTCAAATCATACATAAGTATATATCGTCAAATAGTCGGCCCATAGGCCCATTTGTATTTTGTCAAAACCCTTTTGCATCGCCATGCGATATTTTATTTCCCCGTTTGTATTTAATAATACAATTCAAATCGCTCTGTGATAATTCAAAATATGATCTGTATCGCCCTGCGATAATCTAAAAATACAATTTGTATCGCCCTGCGATAATTCGTATTGCCCTGCAATGATTCATACAGGACCTGTCACCGCTATCCAAGTCTCCATGGAGCACTCGGTCGGAGTCCAGCATCCTGCCCCTGGACTCATACCCTGTTCCCGTAGGAAGGTAAGGCCCATTCGGGGTCCTATCTTATGTGTTACCGCTGTCAAAGCCTCGCAAGGTCTTTGATTCGGATTCCACCCTTATACGTGATCACGCTGTAAGTCCATGCTATCCATCTCGCTCTCTAGAGCCAAGTAGGGCCATGGTCCTTACATCTATCCTATTGTGGGCCCATGCAGTCCGGCACGATCCTCGGACTCGTCCGACCCATGACCCTCATCTATCTATATTAGCAAGTTCATGGGGTCGGGCATCTATCCTTAGACTAGAGCCGAGCCATGACCCTTGCTACCAATCAAACAACCAATTACGGGTATCCTAAAGACCACCCGGATAATAATATCAACAATCCAATCCTAGGATAATTATATCATTTAAATCATCTAAGGCTATCCCAATTGAATACCCTAGTGACGAAGCATCACAATCCTAAACTTAGGATTAATTTATAAATGTTCATATTATAACCTCGGACTAGTCATTTAGTATCACCCGAGTTATTCTTAGTTCAAATTCTCTTTCCCTTTTAAACAAACGTGGCGGCCATGCCATAACTCATTCTCACTCCATTCTATATTGACTTTACTAACCATAAAATCAATATAATTAAATAGTGATTAATAAAAACATTTTATTAGTTCATCACTAAATCAACTAGAACAACTTCTCAAACATATCAAGTAATCATGCTCCAATTACTCATACCCCAATCAATCATGCATCAACTCTTCATATACAACAATATGATCAATTGACACTTTACTTGGCATATTAGTTAATTAAAATCATGCTTTTATAACATTAGGTAATCTCATGAATTAACCCACTAGTTATAAACAATATAGTCAGCCATCCTCACCTTATGATGTGCTCAACTAGTTGCCTTTGCTAAGCCCTTCGATCAATCCCCGTTCTAGGCCAATTGAAAGTGAAAATTCTGGACAGCAGACAAAAGGTGGGCGGCTTTTGCAAAAGGTGGGCGGCTTTCGGGCCTGCAGCTCGAAAACAGTCTCCAACAATGGCGGTTTCCGGCGATTTCAACTCCTATCGATTCCACGACTCTTCTAAGTTAATTACCACCACTTTATATCAATATAATACACTTTTAAACGTGTAGAACTCATGGTTTAATCCACTATATGATTTCTTAAAAAATCATACAACATAAACTAGTTAAAAGGTAATAGTTGTGTTCTTACCTCTTCTTCTAGCTATTTTCTCTTGGATTTCCCTTCCTTTTGCTTCCTCTAAGCTCTGAGATTTGTGAGAGAAACCTTCTTGGAGCTCCCCCTCTTGGTATGGCCGAATGATGATAAGGATGAGGTGAGATGGTAGAGGCTCTCAATCAACACAAACTTATTGTGTAGAGTAGGACATGTGTATGAGTTATTGTCTCATTGGAGACTTCCCACCCTCAGTACGTGCTAGCCATCATTCATGTCCCCTCTTCACTCATTTGAGTCTAAATGGGTTGTAGAATACCCCCAAGTGGGTGTAGGAAGTTCCTCCCAATTATTCCCGTTATTTTTGGCAGGTTAGGCCAAAATAGCACTCAGGTTGCCCAAACATTTTTATCAACTTTAGTTGGCACTTCATTGGGCTTCTAAAATTATTACGATGACCCAACTAAATATTTGGGAGTCCATTCCCATTATTTGGGACCTGATAAATAGTTCAATTAATCACGCATTAATTAAATGTACCACTCAGCTACACGAATTTTATTCGCTAGGAAATTCAAATACATATCAAATTTCAAATTCAAGTACATCCGGATGCGGTGTCACAAGTTCACCCCCCCTTAACGGGAATTTCGTCCCCGAAATTCACAACGATACTCAAAAGCATACGAAGTAGTGCTCTATTCTTATAACCATAATTTCCTGAGCCTCCACTTCGACTCAAATTCATAACCAAGGTCTTAACCATTGGAAACCCCCATGCTTCTCAATTTTCCCACTTGTTTATCCAATATCATTGTTGGTTGTCCAACATAGTTCCCATTATCCACTCTTCTGTACTAATGGTGTCTCCATGACACGAGATGAATTTTGAACATGCTCTTTAAGCATTGATGTAAAGAATTCCATATAGTAGCATTTCCAATTCTGGAGTCAATCATGGTTGGTATAATATGGCATCCATTCCTTCTAGAATTTCAGCTAGCCCGATGTAGTGTAGATTTCATTCACCCTTTCATAAGGATACGACAGTTCCTAGGATGTTAAAATTTCAAAACACCTGACCTTTGATTCCAGCTTAATAGATCTTCGTCCTTCTTTGGCACGAATCTCTCGTTTACTTTAAACAAAACTTTGGTTCAATCCAAACCGATGTCACACCTCCCTTAGTAAACTCTACTACTCTTGTACGTCAGAGATCGGTTGTCCCAAACTCGACTTAGTGTATGGGTTTCTAACATCTCTATCCATACCAACGCTTGTGTGGAGGCATGTAATACTAATCTCATAACTTCTTTTTTTTTTTTTGCTAACTGCATGAGTGCTTAATGTCAGCCTCATACCAACTTAATTGTCATCATTGTCCTTCATGAAAATTTAAGGGACATGCCCCGACATGCCCTTCCAAAGTATGTGTAACCATTAATGTAGTTCATCATTCTATGAATGAAATAATGTTCAATTCATCTAGTTAGCGCGGTACTCAAAAGTACTTGGTGAAATCCCAAGGTTTCACTTACCTAAAGTGTGCCTATCTTCTCAGTTTGATAGGTTGTGTTTATAGGTAGTGGCTATGTACTCTTCGTTAGTCCATCAACCACGACCCGAAACTCCATCATAACATTTAACCATTGTGGTGGTCGTGCCACAAAATCTATAATAAATGGTTACTACTACCACTCATGAATACAAGGTGGATGTAACAACATACCCAAGTGTTAGTGTACTACCTTAACTTGATAGCAAGTAAGGTATCCACCCTAACAATATCCTTCATCACAATCACATACATAATGAACCTTACCAGCGTATGACATGCGTTAATCAATGAGCCCCTGAAATGATCTTTCAAAGCTCACCATCTGACGCTACACAATCTTGACTGCAAAACAACAAGAGACCATCACCTCTCCCTCAGAATTTCATCATATGCTGAGTTCTCTTTGATTCCAACTGCTAGGATGGTTCTCATCCCAAACTCGCCACTCAATCGCTCTCCACTTCTATGTGGGTACTAATTGTTATTATGTTATTCAGTAGTAGCTCGATCAGGTCCTTTTGTATAAGGCATTTGTTACAAAATTTGGCATACATGTACAATACTTTATCACTAAATGGTAGTTTTCCAACCCCCCATCCATCACCGCAGTCAAGCGCTCAACTCTTTTGGAGTGAACACTTACTTCAAACTCTTATAGTCAGATTATATATATGACACATCTCCATGTAGAGATAATCTTTTCATTTCTTTAATGACTTACTAGAGCCCCCTACCATTATTCAAGAGTAGAGAAATTTACTTCATTTTTTTTTCCCACGGAAGTGAAACAGGTGCAATCATCTTCCCCTATTGAATCAACTCACATCTACCCCTTAGATGTTTGTCTAATTTTAGACACCGTACACTAACCCACGAATGGATAAGACAAGTATTGATGCTTGAACAACTCTTTTCATTGATTCCATGAATCATCCTCATAATGGTCACCTCCCTGCAACTTAACCCCTCCTGAGTAAGTCACGCTAACGGTGATCCCAACATGAAAGGGCTCATTCACCAACTTCTAATAATGTCGTCCGTATCAAAGGAAACTACGTACTAGTCTCGTTCACCTCCTTAGGCTTCTAGCACCCCAAGATGGTTTTAAGTAGTAGTACTTCAGTAATAAACACACCCCCAAGAAAAACATGCACCCTCAAGCCAAAACTCGCATTTGAATGATTTTGCAAGGAGGTACTTGCCACTCTCAACCATTATTCATGGTCCCTCTCACTTCACCTCGTAGTTTGGCTATGTCGAGATATCACACGGTTGCTACGAGGGCGTTGATAATTTTAGCTGACATCCCTAATTACATGTAATGCCCATACTGAGTGCGTAAATCACTCCAGAGTATGTTACCCCCCTCGAATGTCTGACAACGACATTAAGGTCATAGGTCAATTTTGATAACTTATTGCTTCTTGAAGTGGTCGATCACATCATCAATACCTTATAAAGATATATTCCCTTGACTATGACGTTTCCCCTTGCTTTAATTAATTCATACAACTTCAGGATTCTCATCTGCTATTTATACAATCTGAGCTACTCCTCCTCCTGGGAGTGACTTGATAAAATCATTTATAACCTAACATTGATCACAATTGGATTCTTAGTTTATAATTATCCTTCCAAGTACGTTCATGTGGAAATCACCCCAGTATACGGCCTCAAGATCTAATCCCTTTTTCAAGCTCATGCATGCTTCATGACATGAGATCATACGTAAATCACTTTATACTTATTCCCATGTATAAGGACACCTTTAGTCCTTCCTCTTAAAGTCCTTCCATAATGGTGTGGACAACAATCGAGGTATGACCTCAACGTCATACGTACACTAGCTACCCTCGTCAAAAGCCTCATCCTCGATTTGTTGTTATACCTCAGCTTTGATAAGTATTTCGCGTCTTCTCCGCAATCTTTGATGTTTCCACATTATAGCCATGTAAGATAGATGCATCTGTATAACTTATGGCGTTGTTTCTTAAGTCAAAAGGTTACACCGACTAAGGTTTAGGCGAAAGCCGTCCGGCACTCTACCCAAACCATTCGGATTTTGCCTTAAAACCCGCATAGTGAACAACTTTAGCGTACTCCGGCCGGTTTCCATGAAAGCCGGCCGGTTTTCATGCATTTGCTAAGTCCACCGACAACTTGTCCCGTAAGCCGGCCGGTTTCTACAAAAGCCGGCCGGTTTCTCTCCCCCGTAGTTTATTCCGAGTTATTCTTTTAAAAACCGGCCGGTTTCTACGAAAGCCGGCCGATGTTCATCAGCGAGAAATCCTTCTCGTTTAATCATTTCAAGCGCCAGCCGGTTATTGTGAAAACTGGCCGACATTCAACGCCGTAGTTTAATTACATAAATTAAATTCGAAAGCCGGGCGGCATTAAGCCAACACTGGGCGGCTTTTGTGAACAACCGTCGTTTAACGAAGAGTCGATCCCGTATGCCGGGCGGGTTTCCCGAACACCGGACGACGTCCGTCGCCGTAGTATTAATTTGTTATTTACATCCCAAAATCGGGCGGCTTCGAGCAACGTCGGGCGGTTTTCGCCTAATACGTGCATTCTGTTTACTTGCCAAGCCAGAACCGGTCAAGGTTGGCCTCAGTTGTACGAATATTAATCCTTATGATCTTTACTACCTTTAATTCAACAAAGACTAACGTTTATAAAAGATTACCTTTAATACAGTCGGGGTTTTGCTCAAGCATCTACCGGTGAAATTGGATTGACCGATTCTTGAGTTTCTCCCTCGATCACGAAGGATGACTTGCCTTTCGTAGTCCTTCCATCTCTCGTGCTGGAATGAGCTATCCCTATTTGGCTCTTGCCTCCCGAGGTTCCATCATCGACCGTTGAATTTTTGTTTCGCCCAAGTTGCGGGCATGCTACCTTCAAATGCCCCGCCTCCCCACATTGGTAACATTTAGGAGGATCCCAACACCTACCCATGTGGTTTTTCTTGCAATTATTGCATCTATGTTTCGCCGAGGTTCGTGACCTCGAGTTTTGTCCGAGTTGTGGACACGCTATCTTCATATGTTCCACCTCCCAGTATGGGTAACCTTGAGGGAATTCATGATTTTCCCCAACGTAGTTCTTCTTCTCCATTACCCTTCCACGTATTCGTTGAGGGCAATGGAACTTAATGTGTCCGCTATCCTTACAAAGATAACATCTCCTTGGTTCGAGGCACTCTCCAAAGTGATACTTGTTGCAATTGTCGCATTTTCGGACCCTAGAGCCCTGAGGCCTCACTTCTTGACCTTTAAAGCTATCATTCCACTTTGGTGGTGGTGCAGGTCCCTCGAAGGTTTTGTCACCCTCAGTATTTCTTCTCTTAAAATGCCCTTGGGGGTCATTGTTCCCCCGCACCCTTTTCCTTCCCATCGGTCCCCTTTTTGCTTGCCTTGTTTGGCGTTTCTGTACAAGCCTCACACATTCACGTTGAAGCAAATCTATGATTATGTCCATTTGTTCTATAGACTTGTTACCAAGGTCATCATCACTGTAGTCCTTGCTTTCCTCACTCGAAGCCCCGAGTGGTTCAGTTTCACCTTGAAAAGGAGACTCTTCCTTGGTCTCAACCTGATAATCACCCACAATCTGAGCACCTAGAGTATCTTGACCTCTTGGTACTAAAGACTTTTCTCGGTTGGCATGCCCGGTTCCACCCGGTGCAACCCATTGACAGATAGGTACTTAAGACATCTCATGGGTCAAGTCACCGCCATACCAATTGTTAAGGGCGTCATCTTAACAATTAGAGACATTGCAACTCGAATACCAAAAGTTCTTTAAGTACAAAACTTCTTATGCTCATGGTTTTCAAATTCATTTTTAAAACGAAATTTTGAAGCTTCATTATGAAGTTTACGGACTAAGGCTCTGATACCAACTTAATTGTCACGCCCCGGACCTACCCGGACACGTCAACAATCCGCCGTACAGTAGGAATAGTCAACCGCAGTCTAACACATCCATACTATACAAGGCGTCTGGAATATCATTCACACATAGTACATCCATAAACAAACATAATGTAAAATATTCATTAAAGCAGCGGAAACAATATTACAAGTGTTCAAGCCACACTTGGCAAACTTGGGCATACAAGCCCTCAATAATTTATTAGAAAACATTATCCATGAGCATCATTGTAATTGTTTTGAAAACAGAACGGAGGAAGCACGAACCACGTCTTCTCTCCAAGAACTCCCGAAGCAACGGGTACAGGAAGCAAGCTCTAGCTTCTACCTGAAAACTGTGAGGTGGCCTCCCCCGTGAAGGGGAGGTCAGTACTTTGAAGCATTTGAAAAGTACAATGACAACTATACTGCATATAATTAATGTTTCAATCCTTAAGACCCTCAACATAGGTGTTATCATAATACTAGGAAATAACCCATAGTTACCCCTTTCAAATCATACATAAGTATATATCGTCAAATAGTCGGCCCATAGGCCCATTTGTATTTTGTCAAAACCCTTTTGCATCGCCATGCGATATTTTATTTCCCCGTTTGTATTTAATAATACAATTCAAATCGCTCTGTGATAATTCAAAATATGATCTGTATCGCCCTGCGATAATCTAAAAATACAATTTGTATCGCCCTGCGATAATTCGTATTGCCCTGCAATAATTCATACAGGACCTGTCACCGCTATCCAAGTCTCCATGGAGCACTCGGTCGAAGTCCAGCATCCTGCCCCTGGACTCATACCCTGTTCCCGTAGGAAGGTAAGGCCCATTCGGGGTCCTATCTTATGTGTTACCGCTGTCAAAGCCTCGCAAGGTCTTTGATTCGGATTCCACCCTTATACGTGATCACGCTGTAAGTCCATGCTATCCATCTCGCTCTCTAAAGCCAAGTAGGGCCATGGTCCTTACATCTATCCTATTGTGGGCCCATGCAGTCCGTCACGATCCTCGGACTCGTCCGACCCATGACCCTCATCTATCTATATTAGCAAGCTCATGGGGTCGGGCATCTATCCTTAGACTAGAGCCGAGCCATGACCCTTGCTACCAATCAAACAACCAATTACGGGTATCCTAAAGACCACCCGGATAATAATATCAACAATCCAATCCTAGGATAATTATATCATTTAAATCATCTAAGGCTATCCCAATTGAATACCCTAGTGACGAAGCATCACAATCCTAAACTTAGGATTAATTTATAAATGTTCATATTATAACCTCGGACTAGCCATTTAGTATCACCCGAGTTATTCTTAGTTCAAATTCTCTTTCTCTTTTAAACAAACGTGGCGGCCATGCCATAACTCATTCTCACTCCATTCTATATTGACTTTACTAACCATAAAATCAATATAATTAAATAGTGATTAATAAAAACATTTTATTAGTTCATCACTAAATCAACTAGAACAACTTCTCAAACATATCAAGTAATCATGCTCCAATTACTCATACCCCAATCAATCATGCATCAACTCTTCATATACAACAATATGATCAATTGACACTTTACTTGGCATATTAGTTAATTAAAATCATGCTTTTATAACATTAGGTAATCTCATGAATTAACCCACTAGTTATAAACAATATAGTCAGCCATCCTCACCTTATGATGTGCTCAACTAGTTGCCTTTGCTAAGCCCTTCGATCAATCCCCGTTCTAGGCCAATTGAAAGTGAAAATTCTGGACAGCAGACAAAAGGTGGGCGGCTTTTGCAAAAGGTGGGCGGCTTTCGGGCCTGCAGCTCGAAAACAGTCTCCAACAATGGCGGTTTCCGGCGATTTCAACTCCTATCGATTCCACGACTCTTCTAAGTTAATTACCACCACTTTATATCAATATAATACACTTTTAAACGTGTAGAACTCATGGTTTAATCCACTATATGATTTCTTAAAAAATCATACAACATAAACTAGTTAAAAGGTAATAGTTGTGTTCTTACCTCTTCTTCTAGCTATTTTCTCTTGGATTTCCCTTCCTCTTGCTTCCTCTAAGCTCTGAGATTTGTGAGAGAAACCTTCTTGGAGCTCCCCCTCTTGGTATGGCCGAATGATGATAAGGATGAGGTGAGATGGTAGAGGCTCTCAATCAACACAAACTTATTGTGTAGAGTAGGACATGTGTATGAGTTATTGTCTCATTGGAGACTTCCCACCCTCAGTACGTGCTAGCCATCATTCATGTCCCCTCTTCACTCATTTGAGTCTAAATGGGTTGTAGAATACCCCCAAGTGGGTGTAGGAAGTTCCTCCCAATTATTCCCGTTATTTTTGGCAGGTTAGGCCAAAATAGCACTCAGGTTGCCCAAACATTTTTATCAACTTTAGTTGGCACTTCATTGGGCTTCTAAAATTATTACGATGACCCAACTAAATATTTGGGAGTTCATTCCCATTATTTGGGACCCGATAAATAGTTCAATTAATCACGCATTAATTAAATGTACCACTCAGCTACACGAATTTTATTCGCTAGGAAATTCAAATACATATCAAATTTCAAATTCAAGTACATCCGGATGCGGTGTCACACATGTCCTCCTGGTTACTTCACTGTGTTTTACGACGCCTTAAGGCGTCGATTCCAGTTCCCGCGCAAGGCCTTCCATTTTGAGTACATGAACTAGGTCTGATTGTTGCCCTGTCTAGGAGTGCCCAAAATGGCTTTAATTTACTATATGGTGGCTTTCCTTTTGTACTACACAAAGTGCTATTGTTAAGATCAGACAACCTTTTCCGACATCCATTTGCCATGAAAAATTGTCCATGGGTACCAGATTTATACTAAAGAAGCTTTAGTATAATGCCATACACCCATGGGTACCAGATTTAATGCCAAACTATGGGTTTAATGCCAAACCATGGGTATAATGCCATACACCCATGGGTATAATGCCAAACCAATCCAAGAACTACGCTATATCACCTCAAGTGAGATTCTCATTTTAGAAGTAGGGGACTCAAGATGGAGTATAATGTCATACACCCATGGGTACCAGATTTATACTAAAGAAGCTTTGAGGTCTGTTAAGGCACATCCGAACGAGGTTGGGTTCAAGATCGACTCTCAAATCATCAAGAGAAGTATGAGTCCGCAGTCGAGGCCGAGGATGACTCTCAGCTTAGGTTGTTAGTTTTTTCAGCATCATAGCTGAGCTTAAGGCCAAGACCGATGCCATACACTCAATATCAACATGGATGACCTATGTACTCACTTGGGGCGAGCTTCTTAGCCCCTGAGCTTCACAATCATATCTGAGCTAGGCCTTTCCATGGTAGGCTACGCTCAGAACCTCATATACACATTGTGGACCTAGCACCGCGGCTACCTCACCTTGTAACAATTTTATCAGGGCTGACGTAATTCATTCCGTTACGACATCTAGCTACTAGATTTACACGTGTAACTTATCCAACAACACAAAGAATAAACCCAGTACAATAGTACCAATCAATCAATCAATCACTACATTCTCTCCCCAATCAATCCTACACGTGGCATGTATCTATTCGATCAGTTACTTTTACTTGTTCACCAAGCATTACCCTGTACAATATAAATATCACCTTCTAATCCGAGGATATGGATCATTTTATGAGTTTTCTAGCCTATTATTACTCTGTCAAATTTTCAACTCACTGCATACTTGTGATATTTCCCCACTCTCCCTCGGTTTACTACCCATGAGTTAGTGAAGCTATCAAACATCGATTAAGACATCTTTTCTTTCAATATTCTTAAATCAATTGTGGAATAAATTTATGTTAATAAATGAAATTTCTCATTGACATTCTAATCCAAGAATAATATTAAATTGATTATTTTATTCAATTCAGAACTTTTATTCAGCACACAAAATAAATAAATAACTTCATATATAAATACGATTTAATCTAGACAAACATCCTAACTCACACATACGTTTTAATACAAACACAATTTCAATAGAAAAAATAATGAACCCTAGGGGAATTATGAATGGTACCCGCACCCAATTTGACCCATTATCCTAGAATGTTTTCTTTTGAACTGGAATTTGCTGAACTGGTGTGAGTCTGATTTATTCTGGTCTGACCTGATATGATATTGTCTGAACTGGTCTGGTAAATGTTTGGTTTACGTGTATTTTATAATTTTCAAATTATGGTCTAATCTGAGACTGAAAACAATTAAAAAGAAAACATCCATATTCTTTCATTACCATACAATGTTCATCTCATCATCCCTATTTCGAATTGAATGGACCGGCAATTCCAATCCTAAATCCGGCCCACTACTTCTTCAGTAACCGGGCACAGTTAGACAAGGGTGTTTCAGTAAACCATTTTTTTTCTGTGTAATATAAGGTCCGCCCTATAAAATTTTGCTTCGCAATCTAGGGTTTCTGATTCGGCCAATTGAAGGAGCCCCGTCGCCGGCGTCTTTCTCTGCAGAAGCGAAAATGGTTTGTGAATCTCTTCTCCTTCACAGATTCTTCAATATCGCTTACGTTGTCATTATGATCATATAAGATCGGTTTTTGAACTTTGCAGCCGTCGCACAAGACATTCATCATAAAGAAGAAGCTCGCGAAGAAGCAGAGGCAGAACAGGCCCATCCCCTACTGGACCCGCATGCGCACCGACAACACAATCCGCTACAACGCCAAGCGTCGCCATTGGCGCCGTACCAAGCTCGGGTTTTGAGGATGCTGAAAACTCACTCGAAGCTCAACCCGGAGTAAATTATGTTTGTTTCCATGTCTTTTGTTTTGAATTCTCGATGTTCGATGTTAGTCTTTGAATCGATTTTGTTGCCTTTACAGTGACTATTATTATTAAATTAACATGTAAGACTTGAGGATTAATATTTCATTTTGGTATTCAAGACTTGACTCCCGTTTTGTTTATTTTCCATCAAATTCTGTGGCTTCTTTATCATTTCGGTTTAAAAGTCTGCCTCCTGTTCAGTGATGATGATGATGATGGTTAACCAGTAGTTGTATGCTCTATTTGATGAACTTATGACTTGTTTTTCTCAAATAATCTAGTGTTAGCGATATATTAGAAGCCATAATAAGTTTGGAATTGAAGTAGGAAGTCAAAGTATTGGAAACAAATAAATGTGGCAATTGCATTTGCTTGAGCATGTGTAGGGTGAAGAAAGTCGTATTGTTGAATCTTGAGGACTAAGGTCCAAACTTGGAGTGTTCAGAGGAAAACTGACTATGGTTAAACTGATAATTTTATTAATTTCAATTTGAGCTTTCCTCCTAAGAGCTTTAGGTTCATCAGAAGGATGATATGGTGGGTTTGGTGTTTGGTTTGCAATTTTTTGGTAAATACTCTATGTGGGATCATAGGATATCATGAGCTTGATGCATTTTCTTGACATAATTTACTGGTTCGTAATATAATGAATGACAGTCTCCAGTCTCAAACTTTTAGAGATGTTATAGTTAGTGAATGCAGTTTCACTCATAGGAATTGCATTCTTCACTTTCATTTTTGTGCCAGGAAAAGTGTAGCTTCTGAGTGCTCAATTGTAAATTATGTTTTTTTGCTCTAGAGTCTTTTACAACTGTGAGATCTAGTGTCCAGTAGGTTATGAGCGAGATTTAATAGAGCATTGACAGAATCACCAATTCCATTTATTGATCAGGTTTAAATATCTTAGATAACTAGTTATCAATTAAAAAGTTGACATAGATATGCTTAAAAGATCTATCTTTTATTTTATGGAATGGCTGCATGTTTTGTGTTAACTGTTATGTACATATTGATCTGACACAGAGGATGTTAAGATTTTGTTAATTCAGTCCATGTTTGCGCTCTCTACTGCACCTCGTTCTAGGCTTTGTCAAAAGTCCAAACCTAGAGTGTTTGGTGAATAAAGAATAAAGATTCTTTTCCAGTGTTGTAAAAAAACTATAAATACTTCTAATTTTAAACATTTTTTCACACCACTTCTCCAACTCTTCCCAAATCCCACTCTCTACTCATCTCTATATTCATCTTCTCAAATTCTCTTATTCTCCATTATATTTTATTTTACTATTTAATACTTATACAATTATTATATCTACTTATATATTAATTATCTACTTATAAATACATATACTATATTACTTATATTTCTTATCTACTTAATCTCTACTTAGTACTCCCTCCGTCCCAGAAAATTCTTCCAAGTTTGACTTGGATCGGAGTTTAAGAAAGTAAGAATAAAGTGGAAATGTGTGGTTGTAGTTGTGTAAGAAAAAGGTGAAATGAATGTGAGCCACACAAATAATCAAAAAGGTGAAGTTGGAAGAATTTTCTGGGACGTCCCAAAAAGGAAAGTTGGAAGAATTTTCTGGGACGGAGGGAGTATCTACTTATATCTACTTAATACATACATACTACATCTACTTAATATATACTTTATATATTAAAGTATTAAATATACTTTATAAACTATTAGTATATACTTAATACATAATAATATCTACTTCTCCACTTATATTTCATATATACTTATTTTCTTATTCTCCAATCTCCATTATACTCTAATACTCCGTATGTAATTCTTATACAATTATTATATCTACTTATATATTAATTATCTACTTATTTCTACTTAATATTGTAACTTGTACTTCATATTTCAAAGTTGTAAATATGTACTTGTACTTCAAATTAATTTGTAAACTTGTACTTCATATTTTAAATAAATATGCGTTCATTTTTTCATATGTAGCACTTCTCAAATTAATTAATTAGTTACAAACCTACAACTTAAAATTATTTTTCTAAAATCAAAAGGCTGTTTTTAAATTAAAAATACATTTACAATATGTAATTTGTTTAAATACTTATACACCTATTTTGTAACATTTGTAAATTATAAATCAAACCACTTTTCTAAGTAAAAATAGCTTTACTTAATTCATTAAATTAATTAACTTATTTTACAATATGTATAATTTTCAAAAAAAAAAACTATTTAAAAAAATTTAAAAACAAAACAGCTCCCAAACGGCTATATAGCCGTTGGGGCTTTGGGTGGGGGGCAGGGGGGTCCCGGGGGTGGTGGTGTGGGGAGTGGGGTTCAAAAACATCTATAAATACATCTATTTTCTAACATTTTTCTACGCCTCTTCTCCAACTCTTCTCCATCTTCATCTTCTCTTGTTAGTTGTTATCCTTCATTCCTACTTATACATCTATCATTTTAAAGATGGAAAGTACATCTTCCGTTATGCAAAACAATTTTGATAAGTGGAAGGACCCGAAGACCGAACTGTGGTGGGTAACTTGCAAGTGGTGCAAGAAAGAGTGTAGTTTGGAACGTTCACACGGGTACAGGATGCCAATAAAACATATGAAGTCCTGTGACAAAGGAAAAACAATAACCAACGGTGGCGGAAATCTCAATTGATATTTATTAGAAAATGTATTTCATATTGTTGTTTTTTTCTCAATTCTCAAATGTAGTTCCTATTTCAAATAAATGCACTTGAACTTTGTTTTTAATAAGAATTTGGATAATCTATAATAATAATAAAAAATAATGACCCGGCCCGGTCCGGCGGGTGGTCCGGCCTGAACCGGCACCGGCCATAGCCCGGGCCGGTCCCAGGCCTGCCACTACCTGACCCGAGGCCCGACCGGGCCCGGCCCGGGTCCATCACTAGTCTTGGGATTATGAATGGAGGGGAGGATTGACGTTGATTTTATACAATACTTTTATAAGTTGATGTTTGAAAACGAAATAAACATTAAAAAATAGAAAGAAAAAAATACTAGATATATATATATATATATATATATATATATATATATATATATATATATATATATATATATATATATATATATATATATTTACTAGATATATATAACCCATCATACAACGGTATTTGTCTAACAGTAACATTTAGAGATGGATTAGTAAGCTAATACGTAGTTATACAATAAGCAGCAAATTAAAGATATCATAATTATCTTTCATGCTTATCGGGGGTAATTCACCTAATAGGAAGATGGTGTTACAAAGGATCCTCATTTTACATCCTCCCAGATAAGTGTCCACTAAATTTGTTATTTGCTTTAGAAGCTCCTCCTTTGAGGCTCTTCGCAATAGCAAGAAGTGTGATTCTAGATGGTCCGATTCTATACTCCAATGAGCCATATATTTACAAAATATGAATTATATCGTTAACTTATAGTTCCTCCGTCTCGCTAATATAGTCTCATTTTTCTTTTTCTGTCCGTTCCATTAAGATTGTCCCGATCAAATTTGATAAAGGTTTGTGTGGTTATAAATCATCTGTACTTTATTCTAACTTTATCAATTTAATATCGGCCAAAGCAACTCACTTTTCTTCATAACCGTGTCAACTCCTCACTTCTCAATGTTAATGGGAGGGAGGTAGTATATCAGAACCTACTACAAGATACTCCGTACAATACAATATTACGTCGTATTAGTTTATAACAATATATATAACAAGTAATATTATAATTTAAGTATTGAAGGTAAGTATATGTATTACTCCGTATAATTTTACACTATTGAAATGCACCTGTTCTAAATTTTTAATATCGCCTCCTTCCCACATAATGGCATTCATCTCCGGTTAAATTCTTATTAATCTCTAATTTTATATATTCAACTTTTACTAAATTTGATTTTTCCTTTTGCGGCTTTACAAATTTTTTTGTGTGGTTTTTAAATATGTACGGAGTATATTTTATTTAATAAAAGTTTTGTGTCAATCGGAATCAAAATTGCACATGGGAAATGAATTAGATTAGTTCTAGGTGTGAATCCTAGTTCAAGTCTGAATAAGTAGAGAAATGCTAGAGGTACACACTTTGTGTACACATTTTGTGTACACTCGTCTGTCTCTTAAGAAAATTTTGTCTGTCACAGACAACTCATATATGAATTGTCTGTGACAGACAAAATTTTCTTAAGAGACAGACGAGTGTACACAAAGTGTGTACACAAAGTGTGTACCTCAAGCATTTTTGGAATAAGTATATCATTGTCGGGGTAAAATACCCGCCTAATTGCAGTCAAGTCGAGCTAAAAAAACTTGGACCATCTATGCATAGAGCATGTGAATAGTGTAAAATTCAACATGTTGCGATTAAAAAGAGACGGAGGATAGTATTTGGACGTGCCGTTTGTTGCTGAGTGTATGTTTGGAAAGCTATAGCCATGTAAAACTCTTAGGGCCTGTTTACTAACAGAGATATTTTCCAGTTTTCTAGAAAACTGGAAAACTAGAAAACAGAAAACAGGAAACGTGTTTACCAAAGAAATTCCTGGAAAACTGGAGAAAGGAAAAAAGAAAAATGTGTTTACCAAACCGTTTTCCAAAACGGAAAAAATGAGACATGTCTCACTTTTCCTTAATGATTTGGAGAAGTGACTTTTACTAGTTTTCCAAATTTGGAAAACGCAGATGCTACAGTGACGCTGCAATGAATTTGCATACTTACACCTAGTGGTGGGTCCGGTCCCGCTCCGATGTCGATTCCATTCCGGTACCTCCATCCTCGTACCTTACCCCTTACCCTACCTTACCCACCCAACCCCACCCCGCATACCCATTTTTCCCTATAATGACCCTACCCCACCCCGGCCCACCCCGATCCACCCTACCCTACCGCCACCCCCTACCACCTCGACCCCACCGTACCCTACCCCCACTCGTATATTACCCCTTACCCCTTACCACATGCCCCTACCTCGGCCCCACCCCACCGCCATCCTACCCCCACCCTCGTACCGCCATCCTGCCACCATCCTACTCCCCACCCTACCCTTCCCCTACCTCGGCCCCACCAAGATCTCGGGCCCACCCTACCGCCACCCCCCTACCACCTCGACCCCACCCCGACCCACCCCACCCTACCCCCACCCGTATATTACCCCTTACCCCTTACCACATGCCACTGCCTCGGCCAACCGCCATCCTACCCCCACCCTCGTACTGCCATCCTACCCCCACCCTTCCGCCATCCGACCACCATCCTACCCCCCCACCCCACCCTTCCCCTATCTCGGCCCCACCCAGATCTCGGGCCCACCTTATCGCCATCCTATCCCACTACCCCTACCTTACCCCAACCCAACCCTACCTACTACCCCCCACCCTTACCGTCATCCCACCCCCCACCCCCTACCCCTTCCCTACCTCAGCCCCACCCTGGTCCCGGCCCCCCCACCCTACCTCCATCCTATCCCATTCCATACCCTACCTCTACCTTACCCCAAACCCTACCCACTACCCCACCCTTACCCCTAACCACGACCCTAACCCACCAACTACCCCCACCTAACTCCCTACCCCTAGACCTTACCACCCCACCCCAACCATACCCCACCCCCACCCATAACTTCCCTACCCCGACCCCTACGAGTAGGTATGGGTGGGTATGAAGGGTTGTGGGGGAGTATGGGTAGAGTATAAGATCGTGGTAAGGGTAGGGGTCAAGGGTGTGGAATTGGAGAACTGGGTGAAAAAATTGATGAACACGTTTTCAGATTTGAAAATGGAAAACTAAAAAATAGAAATAGGAAATTGGAGATAGAAAAACTGAAAAATAAAAACAGAAAATTGGAGAACGAAAAACAGAAGTAGAAAACAGGAAAATATCTCTGTTAGTAAACAGGCCCTTAATCTTAGCCTCATAGAACTATCATAATAATGTATTATTGGTGTAATTGAAGAAAAGATTTGAGGATATCTGATATTTTGTTTGGTCTACGTTCTCTATGATGTTTCAGATAAGTGAATTACTGTAGTAGTTACTGTTATAAATATAGCAAAAGTAGGGTAAGTGAAATTATTCTGAATACTAAAGCTTACAAGGTTTTTATTTTATCTTTGATTGAAGATCTTAATCCATCTCGGTTAATCTTTTTGGGTGATCCTTCTCAGTAATCGGTTTAAATACTAAAATCTAAGAGTTTTTAAAATGATGGAGTCTAAATCCAATCATTGACTGATAGACTTATGCAGGGCCGAACCCTCTCTTAAGGTAAAGAGGCAGTTGCCTCAGGCCTCAAAATTTTGGTCAATAATAGGGGCCTATAAATTAAGATAACAACAATATAAATAATATTAATCAAAATAATATCATGCAACTATGTGGGATTAATTATTTGATGTAGGCATATAATTTAAATTAGTGCTTACAAATCTTAATATCCAAATTTTACATTATTTAAGGGCCTTTTACAAAAATTCGACTCGGGCCAAAAAAATTGCTAGGATCGGCCATGAACTTATGAAGGGGTGTTCAATGTAGAACTACAATTTAAAGTTGCTTATAAACTAATTGCAAAGGACTTTTATGCATATGCATATGTATGTATTGATTTAGGTTTAATTAATCTCAAACCTTAGCTGAAATTTGAGCAGGGGTGTTCAAGTGAACTTGAGGCGCTTATGTTAATTTTAAGGACATAAACAAGATTTCGGAAATGTGGGCATGTATTTAGCTGTGTTGTAAGAACCGACCCGGACCGCCCGGTTCGGCCCGGAACCCGCCCACCCGCCCATCACACCGGTTTGGTTGACCATCAAACCGTCCCAAACCCGGATTTGAGCAAAAAACTTCAAGAAAGTAGACAGTGGGATTCGAACCCACGCCTGCTAGTACAAATTGGAGGTGACTGACCATCGTGCAACGCTGTTTAGTTAGTAGTCATCGTTGCTTTTTTGTTTTTATACTGTGTTAACCTGAAATGTATAACTAATTACATATTTAATCTATAATAATAATAATAATAGTAATAAAAATAGTTACATATCAATGTTATTATTATACTTCCCAATCACGTACTTAGTATATGATCTTCCAATTTTTGTTATTATTTTGTAATTAGCATTATGTTCATGGATTATTTTGTAATTATAAAGATATATATTATGTTCATGTATTATTTTGTAATTAGCATTATCTTCACCATTACACAATTAAAATCAATGGCTAGGGCTAGTTTGTATTTTGTAAATTAGGATTAATTTCTATGTGATCCTAAATATATATATATATATATATATATATATATTGGTGTTGACCGGGTTTACCGGTTGTTGACCGGGTTGACCCGCCGGGTCCGGTTTGACCCATGACCCGACCATTCGTCCGGGTCGCTCTCCGGTCCGGTTTTTACAACATAGGTATTTAGTAAAAAGAGTTGTGAATAGAATTTCCCGTTTCAAATTTGACCAACCAGAACCTATTGGATACTTACGCGACTATCGTAAGTGGAAGTATCTAATTTGATTGGGGGTTTTAAAAAAGGGTTCTTCAATTCTTCCAGATGAGCAACGACTAGTTAAATATTTTTGGATAATAGAGTCCTGTGCATTTGTTGAGAAAGAGCCCTCTCAACAACTGTATGACAGTTTGGAGAGTGGGAATGTGGTATGAGGGTGTGGTAAGAAAATCTTTAGATAGGTCTCATTCTATTCATGTTTTTCAAACTTACAAATCTCTAATCCAATCTCATATTCTCTTGTTCTCACCTATCATTATGTTTACATGCATTCCCAATTTATTACTCCGTATTTTTATGTCATTAAATCAGTTATTATAATATTATACGGAGTAGTTGATATATTACTACTATTGTATAAGTAGTTTTGTAGCATGTGTATTTATATTATTTACTACTCCGTAGTTTGCTATTTTTACAAGTACATATATTATCATATAGTAATAATTTGATAAGCTACTACTTTGCTATTTTATACTGTACTGCATAATTAGTTACATATATTTATATAACTAGTTTTATTAATAGATACTCTGTACTTCACTTGTTTTCACATTTCCATAAGCTTCAAGTAATGTTCTTATATTTGTATGTTCTAATATCTTTACGTTTCAAATAAATAAATTGTTCACTTTTTTTTATACCAAATGTAATCTATTACGTAGTACTTGTTATATTGTATCTTGTCTTGATGTATTACGGAGTATCATGTAAATGCAATTACAATTACACATACCAAGAGCATCTTTAATGAGAATGTAGATTGCATACATAAAAAATGAACACATCGGCTATGTAAACAATGTGTACGTAAACTCACACACAATTAAAAGGATATTTTCTCTCCAATGTGGTTTAAAGGTTTGCAATTTACAACTGAAACAGCCGTAACTAAAATTATCTCCTCTACTATTAGGATAATATAGTCATAGTCAAACTGGTCAACAGTCAAAATGTATTTTCATTTTCTTTTATTCAGTTTGTTAGAGTTTGTTACTCGGTTAATACTCTAAGACTTTGTATAAAAGAAAGGATGATCTGTATCTTCTTCTTCAATGAATAATAGATGAATTCTTCTGCTTTCCATTTCTAAGAAATCTTTCATGGTATCAGAGAACTACTCATCTCTTTTCTCTTCCGCATAACCATCAGCGATTATGTCTCAACCAGATCACGTTGTCAATCCTTCGAATCCTTACTTTCTTCATCCTGGAGAGAATCCAGCTATTGTTCTTGTTACTCCACCTTTGAGTGAGAATAACTATCATCAATGGAAACGAGATATGGTTGTTGCGCTGGAATCCAAAAACAAAGAGAAATTCATCTTCGGAACTCTTCCTTGCCCACCGAGTTCAGATCCTTTGTCAGAAGCTTGGAAACGATGCAATCGCATGGTGATGTCATGGCTGATTCGCTCTATGAATCCTTCTATCAAGCAATCTGTAATGTGGATGGATACAGCTTCAGAAATATGGAAAGACATTCAGGAACGTTTCTCACATGCTGATAAATTTCGCATTGCAGACCTTCAAGATCAGATTCAAACCTGCAAACAAGGTATATCAACAGTCTCCGAATACTATACTCGCTTAAATATTTTGTGGAAGGAATTGGAACTGTATCGATGCAATCTTCTCTGTACTTGTGCTACACCTTGCTCTTGTGATTTGATTAAGAAACTTAAGAAAGAAAGAGAAGATGATTGTATAATTAGGTTTTTGCGTGGTTTGAATGACACATATGCTCAAATTCGATCTCAACTCATGATACTTGATCCTATGCCTTCAATTATCAAGATTTTCAATCTTGTTCTTCAACATGAGAGAGAATTTGTTGGTGATCCTATCCTGACTTCACCTGCTGACACTGTTGCTTTCATCAACTCAAAAGAAAGTGTCAATCAAACTTTCATTCCAAAAACCACACAAAGCAATTTTAAGAGCAACAATATCAACCACAGATTTACTGGGAAAGGAAACAAGTTGTGTACTCACTGTGGAAAGACAAATCATACCATTGAGACATGCTATCATAAGCATGGTTTTCCAGCTGGGTATAAGACTCGTGGGAGGAACAATTCTTCTGTTTTTCAACCATCTGCAAGTTTGGCTGAAGTAGACACAAATACTGCCTCACAACATTCTTCCTTGGTTAATGGTGATAATAATGATCAGTTCACTCTTTCAAAGGATCAATATAATGCTATTATAGCTTTGCTTCAACAAACCAAATTCAGCCCTCATTCATCTTCTGTCAATCACATTGAACAATTCAGAAATGAGAGTTCAGGTAATTTTCTTCCTTCCACCTGGATTCTAGATAGTGGTGCTACAGACCACATTTGTCCCAGTAAGTCATCTTTTCTATCTCTTAAAGAAATCAAACCTATTCATGTTAGATTGCCTAACAATAGTTCCATTGTTGCTTCCCATTCTGGCAATATTCAATTAGGAAACCTATTCCTTAGAGATGTCCTATATATTCCAACTTTTTCTGTACATCTGATTTCTATCTCCAAGTTACTCAAAACCATTCCTTGCTTCCTTCTCTTCTCTTCTAACATGTGTTTCATTGTGCAGAGCTCCAATTTCAAGAGGATTGGAGTAGCTGAAATGTACAATGGACTTTTTCATTTGAAGGAATTCAGTGCCTTGGGAAAGATCAATTGCTTTTCAGATTCTCTTTCACCTAGTCTTCTAGATAGTACTTCTACTGTTTTAGAAAGTACTGTTTCTGAGAATTCTCTTGTAAATACTGTTAATAATTCAATGATATGGCACAACAGACTTGGTCATTCTTCAAATAAAGTGTTGAAAATTCTTAATTCTAAGTATAATGACATTTCTTCTTCTTACTTACAACCTTGTGATGCTTGTCATTATGCTAAACAAAAGAAGCTTTCCTTTCCTCTCAGTAATAGCATTTCAATTTCATTTTTTGAGATGATCCATGTTGATATTTGGGGACCATATAGTATTCCTTCCTTTGAAGGATACAGATTCTTTTTAACTGTAGTAGATGATTTTAGCAGATTTACTTGGGTTTATTTACTCAAAACTAAATCTGAAGTTCAAACAGTTCTTCCCAGTTTCATTCTTCTTATCCAAAATCAATTCTCAACAAAACTTAAAAAGCTAAGATCTGACAATGGGAAAGAATTCTTTCTCAAAGATTTCTTTCAGCAACATGGAATCTTTCATGAAACTTCCTGTCCTGAAACTCCTCAGCAAAATGGCATTGTTGAAAGAAAACATCAACACATCTTAAACATTGCCAGAGGTCTCCTTTTTCAATCTAAACTTCCCCTATATTTCTGGGCTCATGCCATAAGACACTCTGTTTACATCATAAATAGATTACCAACACCCTTCTTACAAAATAAATCTCCATATGAGATGGTATTTGGAAACTTGCCAGATTTCTCTAATCTGAAAACCTTTGGTTGTCTGGCATTTGCTAATACTCTGAATGCTGGCAGAACTAAGTTTGATAAAAGAGCTTCCAAATGTATTTTTCTTGGATACAAAGCTGGAACCAAAGGTTTCGTGCTTTTCAATCTTCATTCTCATTCTGTTCTTGTGTCTAGAAATGTTATTTTTTATGAAACAACTTTTCCTTTTGCTCTAGACCAAAATCAGATTGATGACTACACTCAGTCTCCAGTTTCTTATTCAAACTTTGATTCTTTAATTGACACTGACTTTTCTAATCAAAGTCTGGATTTTCATCAATACTTTACCTCTGTCAATCAACCATCTTCTTCCACTATCCATGAAACTGAAACAGCTGATCAAAACTCATCAGATACTGGAATTCCCAAGAGGACATCAACAAGAAATATTAAACCACCTTCATATTTGTCTGACTATTACTGTGGAAATATTTCAACATCATCACCCTATCCCTTGCATTCATATCTTTCTTACTCTAAGTGTTCTTCCAAACATACTTCCTTTTGTCTATCCATTTCTGCCATTTCTGAACCTAAATCTTTCAAAGAAGCTATGAAATCGGATTGTTGGAAAAGGGCTATGATAACAGAAATTGAAGCCTTAGAAGCAAATCAGACCTGGTCATTGGTTTCACCACCTCCAGGAAAGCCTGTTGTAGGTAGTAGGTGGGTTTATAAAGTCAAACACAAGGCAGATGGTAGTATAGAGAGATATAAAGCTAGATTGGTGGCTCAAGGATACACACAAACAGAAGGGGTTGATTTCTTTGAAACTTTCTCTCCAGTGGCTAAGATTACTACAGTCAGATTTCTTTTATCCATTGCTGTATCTAAGAATTGGCATCTCCAACAACTAGATGTAGATAATGCTTTTTTACATGGTGACCTCAATGAGGAGGTATATATGAAGCCACCTCCTGGTTTTCTACCTCCCAAATCAGGTTTAGTTTGTAAACTACAAAAGTCCCTTTACGACTTAAAACAGGCTAGCAGACAATGGAATCAGAAGCTTACTTCTTCACTCATTCAGCTTGGATATACTCAAAGTATTTCAGATTATTCTTTATTCATCAAGAAATCTGATTTATCTTTTACTGCCTTATTGGTTTATGTGGATGATGTTGTTCTTACTGGGAATAATTTGGAAGAAATAAACATGGTTAAAACACATCTTCATAACCAATTTCATATTAAAGATCTTGGAGATTTAAAGTTCTTCCTAGGTTTTGAAGTTGCTAGGTCCAAAGCTGGATTAATTCTCAATCAGAGAAAATACTGCTTGGAAATTATTTCTGAATTTGGGTTGACAGGATGCAAACCAGCTTCTTCCCCTTCAAATGCTTCTGTCAAACTGAGTGCAGATGATGGAGAATTACTTTCAGATCCTACCTCCTTTAGAAGATTAATTGGAAGACTTCTGTATTTGACCAATACTAGACCCGACATAGCATTTGCAGTACAACAGATTAGTCAGTTTGTTTCCAGCCCAAGAACTCCACACCTGCAAGCTGCCTTACGTATTCTTAGATACTTAAAAGGGTCTCCAGGACTTGGTTTGTATTATGCAGCAAACAATGATCTTAAAATACAAGCTTTTTCAGATTCTGATTGGGCAACTTGTCCTGATAGCAGGAAATCTATAACCGGTTACTGCGTTTTTATTGGGACATCATTGATTTCATGGAAAGCCAAAAAGCAAACAACAGTGTCAAGAAGTTCCACTGAGGCTGAATATAGAGCTCTAGCCTCTCTTGTTTGTGAACTACAGTGGATTAAATATCTCTGTGATGATCTAAACTTGACAATCTCTACTCCTTACTGCACATTCTCAGACAATCAATCTGCTATTCAACTAGCTAAGAATCCCTCTTTTCATGAAAGAACAAAACACATAGAGGTTGATTGTCATCTCATACGCACCAAGATTCAAGAAGGATTGATACTGCTGTCTCATGTTCCATCAAAGTCTCAACTAGCTGATTTGTTTACAAAAGCCTTATATCCTGCTACATTTCAAGAGAATCTATCCAAGCTTGGACTTATGAATATTCATAGTCCATCTTGAGAGGGGGTATTAGGATAATATAGTCATAGTCAAACTGGTCAACAGTCAAAATGTATTTTCATTTTCTTTTATTCAGTTTGTTAGAGTTTGTTACTCGGTTAATACTCTAAGACTTTGTATAAAAGAAAGGATGATCTGTATCTTCTTCTTCAATGAATAATAGATGAATTCTTCTGCTTTCCATTTCTAAGAAATCTTTCATCTACTTTTCTACTCCAAAAGGCACAATTTGAAAGAGATCGGTAATTTCATCTCCTAGCATAGTCAATAATAGATAAAATCAGAAGCAACACATGGATTAAGGCAGGAAAAATCAGAGGCAAAACAAATGATAGAAGAATGAATTTGGAACCAATGCTCTGAAAAAGCTTCTTCAAAATTGTAAAGGTTTGCAGATATTCTGGTTGAGGTAGATAAGTAGATTGCATTGAAGTTAGAAGTTACCATGAATTTAGTTCATAGTTTCATACCTTGTAGCCTTTTTGTATCATTTATCAAATTGAAAACGGAAAGTTAAATCATAACTTGAATGCTTCAAGTTTGAGGATGCGAAACTATGGCTTCTCTATGTTGCTGAAGAACATGCCAGTATGTATTGTATTATACCATCATAGAAAAAGCTCAGTATGTATTATACTGAGGCATCTGTTTAACAGTGCTGAGGGCTGAGACTGGACAGGGCATTTGACAGGGAGATAATTTCAATTCCAACTAATAAATAGGCAGTTCTATTGGAGAAGTTATTTTTATCCCAATGTTTATTTTATCAAGGTGGCAATCCATTAAGGATGCAATAATACTAATACATTAAATGGGAAAAACAAATTGCATTGGAATGGGAGCAAGCCAGCAATCCAGAAACGACTTGGTTCACCCTACCTATTCATCCAAACATAAATAATCTCTTCATCATATCAAAGCACAGTGACAAAGGTTGCGTCGTCCAAACATGTGTTAACCATTCAGAATCTGAACACAAAAGTGGATAATTGCAAAGGAACAAGTTCATCATTGTAATAACATTTTATCATCACACTTAGAAATCAATTACAAAATGCATCAAATACAAATCCAAGTGAACCAAAGTATTACATTTAATATCAAGTTCAGACATCAGACATTTTAGAACATTTATATTCTTGACAGGTAGAGAGAGAGAGCGACTCCCAAACCAAACACTTTTAAGTGGTTCAATTCTTTTTCTCTGGACCACCAAATAGATAACCAAGTGAAGAGCCACCACCAGGTGCAGCATGGACCTTGGTTGATGGCCTATCCTGCAATCATAATCAAGATCATTAAAACACACTCATTAGACTCATCCCCAGGTGCAGCATGGACCTTAGATACAATTAAACACTTAAACCAACAATAAGATACTAATGGCTTACCGTAATGAAGTTGCCACAGTTCTGACCATCAGCACGAACATAATTGTTTGCGTTGGAGCTGTGAATGCCAGCAGGAACTTTGCTATTGTCCACAGCAGCAGAGGGTGGTGTAGTGGAAACCACCTTTTCTGCAGGAGGGGTGCTTTTCTGAACTGCTGCTGCTGCTGCTGGAGTAGTTCTATTATTGGTAGGAGCCGCATCTCCACCAAACAGGTACCCCAAAGAACTCTGCCCACCACCAGCACTAACTCCACGCCCCATCCTCTACTATTTGATGCTTTCTCTTTACACTATCCTCTGCCTGCTACTGCAATGAATCCAAACACTTCTCTTAATAAACATATACGGAGTAGTAAACATAATACTCCGTATCAAATTATTAGGTCATTAAAAGTAAAGAACAAACTGCGATATTGAACAAGTAGCAAAGTGTCAAATTTGCAAGATAGATCTGGAGATTTGGAAAGGCCAAGTATTCAGGAATTATTCAGTAATTCTTGAATAATTCTTCAAAGCAGACGCATCACAAGTAAAGTAAACCAATGATTGAAAATTTATTCAAACCCCCAATAATCAATTCATACAACGGGCCCATATCTTCTACAGTTATTAAAATATTATCACTAGAGGTATCCAGTTTTTTTACCTTGGTCAGTTGGTCATTCAATAATTCATGACTAAGATTAGTCTTCTATTCTAGACTCATGTGGTCATCTCCAATTCAAATAACAATGTAAACCAATTAATCTTCCATTGCGGACCTATGTGGCCATATAGGATGAAAATGATCAACATCTGAGATCTATTCTAGTTTTCTAAAATCTGGGCCCGGAATCGGATCAAGTCGCACCAGGATCTTCTCAAAAACTTATCTGACTATATCCAATACGTCATCATTACATCATCACGGGATGATGTGACATGTCCTAACAGTTAATCTGCAGAATTTAGGCTCTTCTCCGTACTAAGGAGACACTGGCCATTAAATTACAGCTTACGACAACTCCTTAATTTAGAAAATTATTCATCGTTTAACAGAATAAACAGATCAAGTACGAAACTCAACAACACCATCTAAGCTTGGTCTATTACTGCTGATAAATATAACGAGAAATGTAAGAACAAACAAAACAAGATGCGATAAAATAAAAGGCGAGTTAGTAATAATCGACTAACCTCGGGATGTTAGACGAACGGCGTGGCGTAGACTGCGTCCGACGGCAGAGGAGCCGGAAATCGGAGAGAACTGGTAGATCGGATGAATTGAGATGAGGGGTAGAGAGAGATGGTAGATCCGATCAAATGGTACACTGAAGAGAAACGGTATAAATACAAGCGGAAGTAGATTTAGGTTATTCCAGATCCGGGCAGGTCATTTTCTAATTGGACTGAAGCAAACACTTGGGCCAATAATTTTAAATCATTTAATTTGGTTGATTTTAAATTGTATTTCCTTCGTTTTCTTTAATAATTTATCAACATTCTTTTTTGGGAGTTTTTTTCCGTATTAATGTTAATTAAATATTTAATTACGAAAATAGGGTTTGGTTAAAACTATTTACCAATATACTGCCCGATTAACCATGGTAGGGGTAAGTCGCCAAACCGTTTGGCGACTTATAAGTCGCCCAACCGTTGGGCGACTTATAAGTCGCCAAACGGTTTGGCGACTTATCCTTAAGTAAAATTATCGGGTAAGGCCACGCCACAGAACAGAACGCAGAAGAAATCCAAAACATCCTCTGGCGAACTGAACACGGGCGAGGAAGACGACGGGTGCAGCTCCATCTCCGGCGAATCTCGTGCTCCGGTGACGGCGAGGTCTTCTCCATCTTGGCAATAATCTTTCATCTCCATCTTCTTCAACACTCTAGGTAAGTAAATCTCTCCAATTTATCTCATTTTTCAAGTTAGGGTTTTGAATATTGAAAATTCGATTTTGTATATTAGGAATTCATTTGTGAATTGATGTGTTGTGTAATGTGAATATGTAAGTTTAAATTTACATATTTAAATTTGTTGTGTAATGTGATTTTTTGATATGAAATTGTTTGTAAATTTAATTGTGTATTTTGAGATTTGGGTAGATTTGAATGTTGCTAAATTTGGGTATTGTAATGTAGACTTCAATATAGATATCAACATTTGGGTATTTTGATATTGAAATGTGAATTGATTGTGAATTTTGTCATTTGGGTATATTACAATTTAGGTAGGGTTTTCTATTTAAAATTTGAATGTGTATAAAGTGTGTATATTAATGTGTACTAATGAAAATTGGACATGTATTTTTATTAGAATATGGATTTCTCAAGTTTCCCAATCATATGTCATTGGGGAGGGAACTATTATGAGAATGCTGGGCAAATATGCATTGAAGGTGGTAGAACCAGCTTTGTCATGGTTTCTCGTGGCGCATGCATGCTGGAGATTCTTCAAAAAATACATGCAGCCACAATGATTCATCCTAGCCGTTCTTTGCGGTTGAAAATGAAATTTCCCATGAACGGGGGAAAGTACATGCTTATGCCCCTCATTGATGAGCTAGCTATAACAAATATGTGGGGCATAACTCAGATGGAGGATATGTCGACGCTTGAGATATACATTGAGGAATCATGTGACGCTTATGGTACTCAATCAACATCAAATGCTGTCGTATCTACGCATGATGTCAATGCAGGGGTGAATGCAGGGAACTCCTCAAAGGCTCCTGTACTGGACATGGTTATACAGGAAGATGGTAGGTATGTGCACAACGGTGCATCATTTGTGGATGGGCAGGGAAGTGATGATGATGCTGACGAGAACATTAATGATGATGACATGACAGAATCTGATGAAGATGATGGTCATACTGTCACGGCAACTGCCCCGTCTAGCCACTTTACTACAATGTATGATCTCCCTGAAGGCTTTACTGATGCGTGGATGAGTGGATCAGGTGAGAAAAGGTTTACCCCCGATGGTGAGTTTGAGGTCGGTCAACAGTTTTCCACGGCCTATCGACACTTATGTTGAGCTGCATAGGCTGGATAGGCGTGGGAAGCATACAGAGGATTGGGCACTCAGACATGTCAGATACGTCACTATGTGGGAGAGGCGAGCTGAGCTAGTTGTGGCTGGGACACCGACATTTGTCCCATCTGTTTCAGGAGACTATATGGGATGGTATTACAGCATCACTCGTTTGTTTGTGTCTCCTTCGTTCAGACTCCCTACTCATCATTATCAGCCTAGCTCCTTGGCTTTGCATCTTACGGTGAGTATATTAGTAATTAGTAAAGTAAGCCATTTTATTTAATTAATATTTGTATGTATTTTTATGTAACTGTAATTGTGTTTCATATTTCAGACACGAGCTTTGCAGCGCATACATCAGCGGGCTACTACCATAGTGACTGATAGTCATGATGTCGAGATGTATGGACAGGCTCTGACAGGCATTGCCTCCTTGTGTTCAGATGTGTTGGGACGAGTCGACTACGGCCATCTTATACACATGCCCTCATCTCAGGAGATGCCATCCACGTCTAGTGCAGCGGCGGCTTCATCATCCCAGACGCAACATGAGAGAGTGATTCTTCAACCACGACAACGGCGTAGGCGTAGACATGAGCAGCAACATCTCCATGACGAAGCTGATGATGGGAACTTGTAGTTTGTCTATAGTATTGTAGTTTTTATTATGCAGTAGATGTTGTAGGAACACTTTACAATATTTGACGTATTTGATGTGTTCGAGTATGAATATTAGCTGATTACTTGTTATGAATCTTGGATGATTGTACTGTGTTATACCAGTTATGAATGTAAGTTTTTGTATTTGATTTGTAAAGGGTATTTTAAAGGTGTTTTTTATGTTGATGAGAGTAGGTGTTATGTATGTGATTGTGAAGACGTGTGTTGTATGTTTTATAATGTGTTGTATCTGGCTCGTAACACTTAAACAGGAGAAAAGAGACTTTATTTAAACCAAACAGATGAGTCCGGGTTGAAGTGGAGCGAAAAAACTGCGGAAATGCTGTTTTCGGACCTAGGCACGATCGTGCGTACCATCGTACGCACGATCGTGCGTGGCTGGCAGTAGCTGGTCGCCTTCAACCATATTTCAGGGGTAAGTCGCCAAACGGTTTGGCGACTTATAAGTCGCCCAACCGTTTGGCGACTTATAAGTCGCCCAACCGTTGGGCGACTTACCCCTGACCATGGTTTGGGCCAGCAGTAGATCGGTAATAAGTTTTTTTCCAGCATTATTTTCGTAAACAATTATTTAATTAACATTAAATCGAAAAAAAACTCCTTTTTTTGTTTATGTCACTGTCTTTAATAATTTAAGCACATAATCTTTACTTTATTATTTTTGTATCCATCAAACTTATTTAGTAACATTCATATTGATTGATTAAATGAGTTGAATTTATTGAAACAGATGAAACTCTAGCTAAGTAAATAAGTCTTTAAATAAGTCGGCTATGTCGACTTAAGTAATTTGTTGTTGGGAAAATGGAAATTAATTATCCAATTTTTTAGTGACCGTCTTACAAGTTATTCCAAGTTGATGACTTGTTATTCCAAGTTATTTCTTATCTTTACAAACCATTATACCATAAATTTCACCTTTCATAAAGATAATATTTTGCAAAGATAAAGAAATAACTTAGAATAGCAGGTCATTAACCGGTCATGGACCGACGAATGAAAATGAGGTGCAAGGGTTGAATTATTCTTGAATAACGAAAATGTGAGACTATTGTAAGAAGACTGTTAAAATGTTGGATTATTAGTTTCTATTTTCCCATTGTTGTTTTGCGAAATATGATATATTTAAAAATATTTTAATGTTAAATAAAAAAACCTTATGAAAAATAGCTATAATGATCTTTTATAGTAACTTAAGTCAATTAAATTACAGAAGTAACTTAAAACTCACATATTTAATGCGCAGAATAAAATTTGTGTGTTTCATAAACATACATGGCTGATAATAAGGATGTTTTTACTTGGACTGTAATTTGCTGGTCTGGTCTGGTCTGATCTGGTCTGGTCTGGTCTGAACTGGTCTGGTCTGGTAAGGTCTGGTTTCTTTGTATTTTTATAACTATCCAAGTCTGGTCTGGTCTGGTCTGAACTGGTCTGGTCTGGTCTGGACTGGTCTGGTTTGGTCTGGTCTGGGACAAATTACAGTCCAAGTAAAAACATCCTAAGACTGGCAAGTTAAAAAATACTCCGTATTAGTTACCAAACAGGCTCTTAATAGTTTTAACCTGAAAAGTAAATGTTAAAGTTATTAATAAAATTTCAAACCAATATGTTTCAAATCCCATAAGCTATTCTAAAATTTAACCTATTTTTAAAATTCACACACATCAACAAGAATTGAAATATTTAAAGAAATTTATACTACGTAACTTGTTTTAGCCATAGTTTTTTATTTTACACACATATGTATAGGGAGCGGATCATATGAGAAATGCTCTTAGGCTAAGAACTGCGAAGTTAAACTTATAGACTAAATGAATGGACTTTTAACCATTGTTCTAAAAATCGGCCTAGGCGGACTGATTAATCGGCCTAGGCGGCCTAGTCGGCCCTAACCGTAGAGGCCGAATCGGCCTAGTCGGCCAAAAAATCGGGCTAGTCGGCCGACTAGGCGCTAGGCGCCCCTCAACCGCCCGACTAGCGCCTAGCGAGTTTTAGAACAATGCTTTTAACCAATAAATCAAAACTTATAGACCCCTCAAAAATAATTACAAAAATGTCAGCGCGGAAAAAAATTACGGAAACCTGGATAAAAAATTTGACGCGGCGGCATTTTCGTAATTATTATGGAGAGCTTTATAAGTTATGATTGATTAGTTATAAGTTCCTATATTTAGTCTATAAGTATACTGCATTGTAAGATCAGATGCAAATCTAACGGCAGGGATTACTTCTCACTTCTCATTTTAAGGGTTCCTCTCACCTGATCTTTTCCCTACACACCATATTTTATTAATCTTAAATTTAGGTGTTCATTATTATAACTATCATTTTTCTTATGTTAAGTAGTGTTTACCAAAAAAAAAGTTATATCATAGGTATTCACTTATTTTAATTAATGTTATTTAAAATAATTGTAACATGTGAAAGCAAAGCCTGCAACTCTTGCAAGGATGGAAAAACATTTAAAGACTCCGCTACCAAGTGCGCAATTGATGATGAATACTGGTCAATTCGGTGTCGCATACTTTTTCGTTGCTACTAATAGTGATATTTTACACATACTATCAATATTAAAATTTATATTTCATGTAATGTAGCTTGAAAATATTCATATCGTTTAGCGACACATAAATGACATTAGATTTGCAAAATATTTGTAAACGTGGACAAATATCACGTAAAGTTAAAATGACAAAAATCCACCATCATTTAATCTAAACACTTTGTTATGTTGTATCTATACATATTAGGGCTGGGTCCGTAAAACCGAAAACCGAAAACCGAATCAAATCATACCGAACCGTAGCCAAATAAAACCGAACCGCTAACAAACCGAAACCGAATGTAAAAAACCGAACTGAACCGTTGTTGTTTGGTCCGGTTTTGGTTTTTACCCTTCAAAACCGAATCGAACCGAACAAACCGAACTAATTAAAATATAAAATTTATTTGTCAATTGTTAAGCATTAATCCTAATTAACTAATCCTAATATCATTAATAGTCTTTGGTTTCCTTGTACTAGAGAAATAGTGTTTGTGTTATGTTTAGTTTAGTTTATGAATTCATTTGCACATTCATTGCCTGTAATAATGTAGTTATACTGATAATATGTTTTTATTAGTTATTAGTATTAATTAACTTTTATTTTTATTTAACTTAAAGAATTCATATTGATGAAATAATAAATATTCATCTCAACTATATCACATACAATGTATATACTCATGAACTTTTTTTGAACTAGTCACAAACAATGTAAATATATATATATACACACTTTTATCTCTCTCACATACTCATATAATTCATGACATATTTATTTATTTTCATTTTTATTTTATTTGTTGTAGTGTGCTTGCATTCTTTATGTAATATATGTTTGATCCCTTAAAGTATTATATCAATTTTAAATCAAATGATATTTTTTGGTAAAAAACCGAAAAAACCAAAACCGAATCGAAACAAACCGAACCAATCAAACCGTGGTTCCAAGTTTTGAAGTGTAAAACCGAACCGAAACCGAACCGAACTTTTTACTTTGATTCTATATTTGGTTTTAGGTCAAAACCGAACCGCAAGAACCGAACCCACCCCTAATACATATCGTACGTAGCTAAAGTTCAGTCAATAATACTTACATCTCGAAATAAATATCTCAGTACTACTTGCAGGATCTTCCACGTACATGTTTGAATGTTTGCCAATTAGTAATAAAAATGTTTTTTGAACTGAAATTTTGTGATCTGATTCAGTCTGACTGATAAATGTCTGATCTTTGTGTATTTTACAACTATCGAATCCTAATCTAATTTGACCTGAATTGGTCTAGTTAGGTCTAATTTAATCTGAGACTGAAATAAGTCCAAATCAAAATATCCTCAATTCCTCATCCTAAATACGCATTCATCAAAATTGTAAATATGTAAGAGAAAAATGCACATTCATCAAAATAGTAAGAGATTATTAATCGAAATACAAATTAAAACAAATTGATCAAGACTACTTTGAAATAGGCATGGAGTCGGGCCGGTCCAGGTCAATCCCGGTCCTAGGCCCGGCCGGTGCCAGTTCTAAATAATTGAAGCCTGCTACTGGTCCGGTACTGGTTCCGGTCCGGGCCCTAACAATACTAGTCCCAGGTTGGTACCCACCCTCTAATTAAAATAAAAAATAACAATATATCCATTGGGACTGGAACCAGGCCCAGGATCGGCTAGTCCGTTCTCAAAAAATCAGGCCCGAGCCCGTCCCGTTTGTACGCTGGTTCGGGTACGTACCGGGCTTGTACCAGTACGTAAAACCGGTCTCGAACCGATCCAAACATTACCGGTCCCGGGTCAGAGTGCTCGGACCCAGTCCATCCCCACTTTGAAACAATACTTCATGAAAAAAATGGTCAAAATGAAATTTGACTTGAAAATTCACACAAATTCTTTCATCTGGTGAAGGCTAGACTCAAAATGAAAATACACAAAATTTCCAGTGTATACAAAATTTGTGTTTTTCCTTTCCACCTCACTTCTCTCTATACTCTTTTCATCCTCTTTTCCAACCGAAAACAATATTACAGAAATCTGAAGGCGTTCATTAGGGTTCTAACACTTCTAAGAGAACCTTAACACTCACATTGAACTCTCATTATGTTTTTGAAGGGATTCTTGAGACTTCTACCAATATTTTGTGAAGGGATTGAGGCTTGGAGAAAAATGGCGAGTGATCTGCGCCTTTAAGATGATAAACTTTTTCTGGAGGGCTTTGGTCAATCATGGTCTGCTGTAGAGCAATGGGGATAGCATTATCCTCTGGAGTTTCAATGTAAAATCTTTTAATAGAGCCATACTTAGCATCTGATAATGTAAGCTTCTCCAGAATTGGGGAGAAGGGAATTGGCCGCATCGACACTGATGCTAAAGAAACATCCTGAACATATTATGAATATAGAAAAGTAACATGGTAAGATTCTTAGACAGACAACCCCATTTCTAGAACACTAAAACTGAAAAGCACTATAATACTTTCACAACTCGACAAGAGCTTGTTAGGTACGGCATATTCAGTTGGTATGGATGGATTAATTGAATTCTCTGAAAGAAAAGCATTTAAAGAAACCATTTCAACCAAAAAAGAGTAAGCCATTTCAACTAATTTATAAGTCAAAATATCTTACTGCTGCTTATTTTCATTTTTTCATTATAATGATGAGCATCAGAATAATCCAAATTTGGACACTAAACGAGCTCTAAGCAGCATTTAGCTTATGCTGCGTTTGGTGGCATGATTTGTCTTATTCTATTTATCTGGTGAATATGCAGCATAATAAGACTAACAAAAACAACTAGTTTTTGACTTGCCGATTTGGCTCAAATGAACATTACCAAAAATCTTTTCCTTTCAAAGAAGACCACAAGAATTAGTCTTTAAGTTAAATAACCTTTTCCAAACAGCATTTCACTTAATTTCTAAAAAGTAATTTACCAAATGGATTATTTTTTAGAAAATTTAGCAGATTCGGCTACTCAGCAAAATAACCCATACCAAACGGCCCCGAAAATTTCCATTTTGGATGTAATCACTTCCAACCGTATCATGTTAATGAGAGTAGATCAGACGCAGCAAAATATCCAATAAGAAGTTAAAACAACAGAACATACCTTAGCAGGACTCTGGTTAAATAACAAGTCCCTCAAGAATGATTTGTCCAGGTCAATGGCAGTGGGTTTATCATTCTTGTCATCACCATAAATGAATCTTTGAGCTTGCATCATCAGATCATTTTCCTTTGCCTGCTAAAGTAAATATAATAGTACTAGTTATTGTAAAGGCCACACATTCTAGGCAAAAACATGAAACAGTTATATATATATACATAACTTCAGCCAACAATTAGTCAATTACAAAGAAACAGACTTCCAGTTAATAAAGCATCTACTCAAAAAATTCATAAAAATATTTTCCTGCCGTAAGAAGCAAAAAGAAGACATACATTTTGGGAGAACATATCAAGTATACTCTGTCCATTGGTTAACATAGCAGCAGCAATGAAAACAGCTCGGGAGACTTTTGAAGAGAAAAGCTCCATTGCATATGATATACAAGCACCACCGGAATCATGCCCTACCAAGATCACCTGTATATTCCAAGAAGATAAAGCATAAGGAGAAGAGATAAACCATTGTAAGTCATAAATGACACCTTTATTTTGTAACCTTTTTTGCTGCTTCCAAATTTATCAAACTAAACTTATCTGTTACTCTACCACGGATTTTTTTTTTAAATTAATCTTCATTTGGTCAAGCAGGACTCAATTTTGGGACACAAAAGCTTTAGAAATGAGACAATTACTTATGGGAATGGAGGAAGAATATAATTATACTAATGTTCTTATGCTTCATTATCACATCATGACAATTGAGAAAGCCATATGTCCTAAGATGTTGCGTACTACTCCTTCAATTGCCACATGCCAAATCGAGACGAGAACAAATGAGAAGAAACAGGGAAGATCAAAGTTTAAAACATGCATCCAGAATTAGAAATCAGTGGTCAAAAAGCAAAACTGTAATACGGAGTAAGAATTAACCTTTTCTCCATCAGCTAGTTGATTGAGAAAATCTGTAAGTGGCTTGACATACTGAGAGAGACTTGTAACACTATTTGTGTCAAAGGAATGAACTCCAGCCCCACTTAAATCTAGTGCGGTAACTCTAAATCCAGCAACTTCCAAAAGTGAAATCGTTTTATACCAGCACCAAGCCCCAAAACCACCACCGTGAACGAGAACAAAATGGCTCGCCTCCAAACCATCAACACAAACATCCAGCTGAATTGCAGAGGATACAAAAAACTGAGCATTAGATTAAGAAAGGAGAACGTGAAAATTTCAGATCATTTTCAAACATTACTTAGGGATGTAGATCTTTAAATTTAAATATCTCTAATATACTCCGTATTTCTATATTTCTAATACCAAATGATGAAATTATTGGCTAAAATTAAATTTCAAATCCAATTAGGCAATTAGATTAAGACAGAGAAGGCACGACCTCACTACTGAGTTGTTGAGACGGAGTCAATAGATCAGGGGATCGAACCGCGGAGCTCAAACTCCGAGGAGACGGCAGGAATGGCTGATGATTCCTCCTAGTCCTCGATCTCAATAGCTGAAGAGTGGAAGCCAATGCAGCACAATCAGAGCTGGTCGCGCCATCTCCGATGCCGTCTCCGTTCTGCAACTTCCGTTGGCACAGGATTGCCACCGCAGCGGCGGCGAGCTCGTGGTCCTGAAACACGACGTCCTGCCTCCTAGTCGACGGATTTCTTCCTCCCGCGACCGATGTCGAACGGAACGGGTTCGGTTTCGGCCGCCGACGATTCGCCGTCTCACTCCGGGATAAGCAGGGCCCCATTCAGGATAATTCTCTACTTGTTTACTCCGCTATTACATGCAAACTCATAGACACAGGAGATGCGCGTATTCAACGGTATTTATAGGGACTCTGACTTTTGAAGCTTTTGGGCGGGTTATGAAATGGGAACTCATAAACGACGTCGTATGAAAGCGGGAGGAAATAGCAAGTTGGTACTTGGTAGATAAGATAACCTCAGTGAACAAAAAAATATATCCGGTAGAATTTGTATTTTTTTTGCTAAAAATAGCACCGTCTTATAAAATTCTTACTCATTTGGTAATAAAGTTAATTAATTACTTACGTGTTATCACAATCTCGATCATCCAATTCAAACTCATTTGA
The DNA here is from genome assembly GCA_945859915.1 of Cuscuta epithymum. Taxonomy (NCBI): domain Eukaryota; kingdom Viridiplantae; phylum Streptophyta; class Magnoliopsida; order Solanales; family Convolvulaceae; genus Cuscuta; species Cuscuta epithymum. Next base: position 4,441,683 of record CAMAPF010001015.1, read on the forward strand.
CATTAAAGTTAATTAATTACTTATCTATAAATAGTGCCACCGTAAATAAAAGTCAGTTTGCGTAATTGATAATGAATTAAACAAGCAAAAAATGTCGTATAAGTAATTTACAATCACATAAACATTGCCAAATTTGATATTAGACTATCTTACCGTTACTGAGAAAGTTGAAACTATTTTAGCGAGACGAAATGTGTATTATTTATTTCTTATATCCAATCCTAACACTTAAAGGTGGTTAGTTCGAGTTTGATTTTCTCTGTTTTTTAATTTGTTTCCGTTTGAATTGAGTTCAGGAATGAAGACCAAATTTAACTTAGTTTGGTTTAGGTCCTTATTAGGTCTACTACTTGCTTTAAATTTGTATTTTCTTAAAATCTAAATATGTTAAGGTTTTATTAGATTTACTTATTATTCTAAAGATCGTTATGGCGCTCGATTAATCCCAGCCTAAGCGTTATGCGATGGTTTGACGCCTTGATTTTAGTCTAGACATCTCGATTAATTGGTTTGGTGCCTAAGTGAATTAGTTGACGGCCTAAGGCGCTTACTTGTTCGCCTAGAGTGCCTAATCAAATGCTTAGGCGTCTAGATAGATTTGTCGAAACTGTTTTTTTTCTTCTACCCTTAAGACATATATGGACCTTTAATTATATATATGAAGAAAGTTGCTAGTAAATTAAGATAATACTTAGTAATGTGATTAGTTAAAATATTCATATCTTCTTGAATGCAACAATTCTATCATTCATGTATGTTAATATGTGTGTGTATAGGCACTCACAAACACAATATCACTTATCATATTTAAGCAAAAATATCGATAAAAATATAATTTATGTTTCCGACTAATCCCCAGTTAGGCACCCGCGCATTGCCTTTTTAGAACATTGAATTTTCTTAATGAAGTTTTTTCAAAAATATATATTATTGAAATAAAATGTATTTACAAAAATGTTACTAATAGTTACTATAATACGGAGTATAATGTTGTGACACTTAAGTGTAAAAGTTAAACATAAATGACTATGGCTTTAGTTATCACTATAGTCATCATATTTAAGAGATCACATTTTTGTAAACAGACTTTTTTTTCTTATTTAATCTACTTCAATTTCTAATTTTCTATGTTTTACAATTATATCAAATTAAAAATAAATTAGATATGATTCATCTTCGATAGGATATACTCAATTAAATTCTATTCAGTGTGATAACAACAAATTGAATTGTTCATCGAAACTTGAATCATGTCGAATGTTACACATTATGTCATAAAACTTATCGGATAAAAGTGAGATATATAAAAGCATATTATTAAATAAAATTGTATTGAAGTATGTAATAACAAACTAGAATTATAGTTTATTTTTAAACACGATAATATTATATTTCAAGTAAGTAAATCAGCCCGAACACGAGAATTATTTCATCTTCTTATGTGATAAGGTCCATCCATCATTTCCTGGTTTACACAGTAAAACATTATAAGTTGAATGATTGCTCTCACAGTAAAACATTATAAGTTGAATGATTGCTCTCAGAATTTAGAGTTACAATCCCATTATATATAAAATACAAATACATTAATATTTAGTTTTAAAGTACATCTAAGGTCGTTATAATGCTTTACAAAAAAACAGGAAAAGTATTATACAATCCTCTAACCTCTGTGAAATATGTTACATAGTACAATATGAAATGATTTAATTAAAATCTTAAGCAACAACAAATAATCTAATCAGATGACAATTTTTTTTACATTCAACATTTCAAATATAAAATCATTTCACATATGCTACCATACACTCTCTAACCTCTCTTCAATGATTAACAATACACATTATTAACCCTTATATCATGATCATTATAATTCACTTCATGTGTTTCTGTATTGTGTACAATTTGAATTTTGAGAAAACCTTCTGAATAGTACTAAAATAATGTAAATTTCCTTTTCTCAAAATAGGAGTTACATTGTTTTTTCTCAACATACTACTCGTGCACTCCTATCTAGAGAATTTGTTTATCATGTAATTTTCTATTTTATGAATAAAACATTCATAATTTTAATTATTTTTAGAACTTTGCCTATGTTTTTATCCTATTTTATGCAATTTCTGTTAAATTTTCTGTGCAAGATTGAATTGAAATAACCGTTCCTCGTACATACATATCCATGCAAGACTTTCCAAATGCGTAACTTTTCGTAAGCCATTTTCATATAATTGTTTCTTTATTTTATTAAGAAAACATTTTTTAATATAGTTTTTCCACAATTCAACATATTTAGCCAATTAAAATATTCCAATTGATCTAAGCCCACGAAGCCGATTCAGTCAATTTTCAATGTTATCAAACAGAGTTTAAAACTTTGCTCCGTGTAGACAACGAACTCTTACATGCTCGGTGCACACCTGGTTTTGTTTATGCGCATATTTGTTTTTTTCATTTTTGTGAAGCAAATTGTCAATTATAAAGACAAAATAAATTGTTTGTGCCACAGAAAAAACAATTTGTCAATAAATTGTTTGTTCCACAGACAAAACACTTTGTCTGTGCCACAGACGTTTCACTTAAAAAAAAATGTCTCCGCACAGACGAAAAGGGGCGTGTACACATAGTGCACGGGTTTGAGTTTGTACAATAGGAATTATTCTCATTTATAGGATTATTCTTCGTGTACACGCCTATCGCGTACACGTCACTAGCGGTTTATACGCTCACTGAAACACCTAGGAGCGAGCTATATAAAACGGCTATTAGCCCTAAGTGGGACTAAAAGTAGCCCTAAATGCAACAATAGAACTTTAATCTTTTTATTCCCAAAATAAGAGTAATATATGTTTTCTTCCTATTCTACCCCCTTCTTATAATTTTAGTGGTAATTTGAGTTTGCACCCCATTTCATTATCCAAATTAGACTGTACCCCATTTTTAAAAAAACTTTGTTTTTGCACTCCAACTCAGTATGAAAACACAAAAAATGCCCTCGATCAGGAATATGTTAAAGGCCAACAGAATTGTTAATGAAGAGGCATTTTTGTATTTTCATATGAGGCTGGAGTGCAAAAACAAAGATTTCTAAAAATGAGGTGGAAAGTCCAATGTGGACAATAAATTGGGGTGCAAATTCAAATTACCCCTAATTTTTAATAGATTTATTTTATTAATAAGAAAATCATACTTTTAGTTATAATAAAAATATAAAAAATAATAAAAATATTTATAAATTAATAATAAAAATGGGAAAAATAAAATAAAAATAAACTAAAAATAAATATTTATAAAAAGTTTAAAAAGTCTAAAAAATAAAATACAATACCTAAAAAATATTAAAAAATAGGGGTTTGTCCTCAAATAATACTAATTAAAAGCATTTGGACAAAAAAGAGACTTTTCTTTTAAGTTCCAAAAATAAGACTAAATAATACTTAAGGGATTGTTACACCCTTACTAAGCCCAAACCCACTGGCCTGCTACAGTAACCCGTCACAGTGACCAAATGTGCAGTGACCAATGTTACAGTTACCAATGACATAGTTACATAATTCATCCAGTGACCAAAAATTAATACCTCACACCAATGACCCGCATCACAGTGACCAAATGTGTAGTGACTTTTCTCCAGTGACCAATTGACAAAGTGACATCCGCTCGGTGATCAATTTTTATAGTGATTCCCGTGCAGTGACCAATTCATATAGTGACTCCTACCCAGTGACTAACATCCGCCTGTCCAATGATCAACATCCGCCCATCCAGTGGCTAACGCCCGCCCATTCAGTGATCAAACCCGTCTGTCCAGTGACCAACGTCCATCATAGCTTGACCAACGTCCACCAGAGTTTAGTGACCAACACTGCCCTGTCCAGTGACCACCGCCTGCCATACCCAATTAGCCCTGCCGCCAATCGGAAGCAGCCACCGACGGTGGTCAGTGCCCCACCCAACTTGATTCTCCCAACCGAGTCCCTATCAACCAGCCACCTCCCTAGCAACTAGCCACCTCCCCAGCCCCCTCCCCTTCATCACCCAACCTCCTGCCTCACCCACCTCGTCCCCTGTGTCACCCCAGCCCCAGCCATATGCCTCATCCATCCCCTTCCCTCCTGCCTCACCCCATCCAATCCCTCCCCCGCCGCCACAATTTCCGCACCTCTTCTCCCGCCACCGGCCTTCTAGCCTCGCCGCCGCCCATTACAAATAGACCATAGCCATAACCCTAACCGGATAGATCAGATCTGGAGTGCAGACGACGCAGCGAAGCCCAAGCCACCTTGTTCAATCATCCACAATCGTACGAACAGAAGAGAAGAAACGTAAGAGAAGATGAAATAGAACGACGAAGGTGCAGTAGGGTGACAGTGACAGCGAAGGCATGGCCGGGCGAGGTCGACGACTAGGGCAACAGAGACAGGAAGGAGAGTGTAACACCGTCCCCAAATGTATTTACTTTTAAGTGAATAATATATTGAACCTTGTATAATGGTTAATGAGAATACGAAGTTGTGAATTTTTATTAATTATTTTGCGAGAATAGTAAATTCGCACGTGGGGCCCACACCGGGAGCGGGGGCCGCCCGATGTTCCCGAGACCGTACATTTTATTCATCTTGGTCAATATAATATTTATATAGTGGTGTATAACTCATTGGTCCAAAGAGACGATATAGAGTTGACCTGTTGATCAAAAAAGGCCAAATACCGGTACTAGTAATTTAACCGATAAAAGCCCGAAAATGGGATTTCGGAGACCTATAAATTAAAGTTGGGAAATGTATATTCATTATGAGGAGTATAATGATTAAGAACACATAATATATTTTATTTGACCCGATAAAATAAAATATATTTAAAACAGTCCGAAAAAATACAACTTTCGGGACCGATTGTACACTTCTGGACAAAAGGGGTTGACCTCCCACATGGGTGGGGGCCAACCCACGAATTTAGCCTATTTTTTCAAGGCCTTGGTCGGCTGGTATGCTAGGGAGGCATGTGGGAGGAAGTGTGATTTGAGAGAATGGGAATCAAACAAAATGAGGTGGATCCCATCCACACTCATTTGCTCATTTAGACAAAAGAACACCCCCTCACCCCTCTCCCTCATTTTCCTGCGGCCAACCTTCACCCACCAAGAGCAAAGAAACTCTCCACCTTCCCTCTCCATTGTTGAAGAAAGCTCCAACAAGAAGGAAGCTCTAGGAAAAAGTTTAAGCTCCAAAAGTGTACAAAAACTTGAGGAAAGGCTAGGTAATGACTTCATTTACCTTTTTCTCCTATTTTCTTGAATACATTATTATTTGAGAAATTATGAAGAACCCTAGGATTGTTCTACATGTTGATAAATGTGGAACAAGGGGTTGGAAGGTGGTTCTATGTCCAAAAATGGATTTAGAAGCCAAACCGACAAGTTCACCGGAAAATAACCTTTTAGAGGTTATGCGTATTGATTAAGGTTTTATGATGTTAAAACCTTGTTAGGAGCTTGATTTAGAGTATCTTTGAGCTTCGCCGGAGTTTCGCCGGAGTTGGTCAAAGTTGGCCGGAGTTGGTCAAAGTTCGCCAAAGTTCAACCGGGAAGTGTAGAACGCGCTTAAGCTCACTTAAGGTGAGGATGACCGACTATATTGTTTATAATTATTGGGTTAATTTCATAAGATTGCCTAAATGAACTATATGTGCTTGGCATGATTTAGTTATGATTAAAAATGCCTAAATGAGATATATTATTGTTTATAAGAGAGAATACATAATATACAAATTTATGAATAAATTGTGTATGATTATGTGTTGTGATTATAATGACCCAATTGTTGTGCAAATTATAAAATTGTATTGTGAAAAATATACTTTTACCTCATGGGGGGAATAAAAGTGATATTTTGATATTAAGTCAAGTTATACTTGAATATGGAGCTAAATTGAAATGTACGAATTATTATGAAATTAGCTTTGATTTATTAAGATTAAATGACTAGTATTGAAGGACTAGTCGGGGATGTTAGTTCAATAGTGCTTGGGAACTAATCCCAAGAGATTGAAGCTAAGTAACTTTAAAGGACAATTAAGGTGGACTTTATGAAGTCAAGTTATATTAGGAGTAGACCTCAAGGGTTACTCAAAAAGAATGGAGCCTAGACTAAGAAGTGGTTTAGGGATTAGATGACGTGACTACGAGCCGAGCTCTAGCACGTGGTAGTATGACTATGAGCCGAGCTCTAGCAAAAATGTAGGGGATGACTATGAGCCGAGCTCTAGCAAAAGGTAGTGTGACTATGAGCCGAGCTCTAGCACAAATTAGTATGACTATGAGCCGAGCTCTAGCAAAAATGTAGTGTGACTACGAGCCGAGCTCTAGCACAAATTAGCATGACTATGAGCCGAGCTCTAGCATGAAGGAACGTGAATTAATTACAAAGTAATAACATCCTAAGTTGAGGGTCTTGGAAATTGAAACTTTGATTATACTTAGTATAGTTGTCATTGTGCTTGTCAAATGCTTCCAAGTACTGACCTCCCCTTCACGGGGGAGGCCACCTCACAGTTTCAGGTAGAGAGTAGAGCTCGTTGAAACCGCCCGTTGCTTCGGAGAAGTCAAAAGAAGAAGAAGAAGTGGTTCGTGCTTCTTCTGTTTCTGTTTGAAAATAAATTAAATAATGCTCATGGATATTATTTCAAATATATATATTTGGGGGCTTGTATGCCCGTGGTTGCCACGTGTGGCTTGAGTGTTTGTAATGATGTTTCCGCTGCTTTATTAAACATTTTACGTTATGATTGTTTATGGATGTACTATGTGTGAATGGTATTCAAGACGCCTAGTATAGTATGGACGAGTTGGACTGCGGTTGACTATTCGTACTGTACGGCGGGTTGTTGACGTGTCCGGTAGGTCCGGGGCGTGACAATTTAATTGGTATCAGAGCCTTAGTCCGTAAACTTCATAATGAAGCTTCAAAATTCCTTTTGAAAAAGAATTTGAAAACCATGAGCATAAAGTTTTGTACTTATAGAACTTTTGGTACTTGAGTTGCAAAGTCTCTAATTGTTAAGATGGTACCCTTAACAATTGGCATGGCGGTGATTTGAGCCAAGAGATGTCCTTAAGTACCTATCCGTCACTTGACATTTGATACGAGTCTAACGGCCCATTCTAAACTTCTTTCAGAAATGGAGCCAATTGGAAGGATCACTAGGAGGAACCCGACGGGCCGTGTACCGGGTGGGTCCGAACGCGGCAGCCGGGGGTCCACTAGGGTGTCCAGGGGAAGGGGCCGTGGAGGCCAACAACAAACCGTGAGCGATGGCCACGTGGACACCGAGAGTGAGACTTATTGGTCCTATGAGGACTCAACCTATAGGCCGGAAACCGAGCCGGTGGAAACCCCATATGATGGGGAAGATGACGATGTGAGTGAAGAGAGTGAAGACGATGGCACTCTTGGGAGGATCGAGGCGCTGCTCCAACAATACCACCGGGAGCGCGAAGAGAGGAGACAACGCCGAAGGCGCCGAACGGGGCAACCTTCGGGCATGGCTTCGAGAGGAGGAAGCCAAGGTGCTTCTAGAGTCCATGTTGAACCACATGGAGGCCAAGATGTGGGAGGTCCAACCATAAGGATCTCCAAATTTATCAAAGAAGCACGAGATTTGGGATGTAAACCGTTTGATGGAACGGGAGACATCTCCGTTGCAGCCGAATGGATCAAAAGATTCAACGAGGCGGCCCTTGACATGCAGCTGCCACCCATCATGAAATTGAGGGTGGCAACAAGATTGCTCGAAGGCATGGCGTCCACGTGGTGGGACGGGGTCAAAGGAAAATACGGCGAAGCCGTCACATGGGAGAACTTTCGGCAGGAGTTCTTCAACCAATACTACTCCGACTTCGAGGTAAACATGAAGAGGAGGGAGTATACGAACTTGACACAGGGAGGCGCATGTACGGTGAAGGAACTTGAGCACAAGTTCAGAAAGCTTGCCGAATTCATACCGGAGTACATATGTGATGAGAACCGGATGGTGAACCACTTCTGGGATGCCTTAGACCTTGACATACGCGAGAGGGCAACACAATTGCCTAATATGACGTTTAGTCAAGTGGTTGAACAGGGCCTGAAGGGAGAGAAGGAGTGGGAGGAAAGGAAACGGAGGAACGCCGAGGAGGCGAAGAAGAGGAAGTGGGAAAGCCATGGCCCACAAGGTTCTAACAAAAAGGGGAACCACGGGGGAGGAGGATCGTTCAGGACACCGGCGCCGCCATCCAAGGGAAGCTCGGCTTTCGGCGGGCACAACTCGGGCTCACAAGCCTCGACAGCGCCCAGGTGCCGAAATTGCAACAGGAGCCACGCCGGTAAGTGTCGTGACCCTCCTCGGTGCTACCAATGTGGAGACACGGGGCATCTTAAACCAAATTGCCCTCAACTTGGTGGAAACCGAGGGGCGGGATCAAGCGGCGCTACTACGGCAAGTAGGAGTCGGACCGGAGCACCCCACGCTAGTACGGGGCAGGGGGGAGCGAGCGCCAGCAACGCGCCGTCCGTGAATCAAGGAAGGACGCAAGCTAGAGTCTACGCAATGACCGAGGCCGATGCTCGGGCCAATCCCGACTCCGTTGCAGGTAATACACGTATTCCCATGTATTTCTAGGCTTGCATTGATCATATACGTCGTAGGGATTGAGTGCGGGCCACCCCGGGGTCAAAACCGGGCAAGTTAGGCCAAATCAGCTGGAAACAGCCACTGCCGGCCAGGCACGCTCGCAGGCACGCCGTGCCTGGCATCGTGCCTGGAAGGCAGTGGCAACCGGAAGATTTTTTGGCCAGGCACGGTCGTAGGCACGCCGTGCCTGGCACCGTGTCTGGAAGGCAGTGGCACCCGAAGGAAAGAAAAAAAAAAAAAAAAAAAAATTTGGGCCAGGCACGGCCGCAGGCACGCCGTGCCTGGCGTCGTGCCTGGAAGGCAGTAGCGTCCGAAGTATTTTTGGCAAGGCACGGCCGTAGGCACGCCGTGCCTGGCATCGTGCCTGGCCGGCAGTGGCACGCAGAGTTAGTTCGTTGCACGCACGGTCGTGCGTGCCACCCAGGCACGCCGTGCGTGGACCCCCAACCCCCGAAAATTGATTTTTTCACCCCGTTCTTCTACGTTTGGACCCCCGTTTGATTCCAAACCTTAGTATTGACTTAATAACCTCCTAAAGATGTGTAAAAACATTAGAAAATGTATCTTACATGGTGTATAAATGTAGGAACATTAAAGATCAATGGTAGGTGTGCGAGGATCCTCATCGATACCGGGGCACAACGCTCATTTGTGAGTGAGGCGTTCGCCGAGGGACTTGACGTGCCATTGACACCTATGACGCAAACGTTGCTAGTCTCCACACCGTTAGGGGACGATGTGGAGAGAAATCATTACTATCCATCATGTGAGGTGGAAGTGACGGGTCAACCCTTGACTTGTGATTTCGTACCTCTAAGCATGTTGGAGTTCGATGCAATCCTAGGAATGGATTGGCTTGAGAAGCACCATGCTCGAGTAGATTGCTACACCAAGGTGTTGGAGCTCGAGGATGAGCAAGGAAACACGCTATGTTTCGAAGGAGATCGGGGGAAATCAAATGTTTGCATCATATCCGTGATGAGAGCACGGAAGATGATGAGAAAAGGGTGCCACGCATACCTTGCTTACGTGGTAGATGATACGAAGAAAGAAGTCGACATCAAGGATGTTCGAGTCGTGTGCAAGTACCCGGACGTCTTTCCCAAGGACCTACCGGGGCTTCCACCCGATAGAGAGATTGAATTTGTAATCGAAGTGGAGCCGGGAACCAAACCCATTTCGATTCCTCCTTATCGAATGGCACCGGCCGAACTTCAAGAGTTGAAGGTCCAACTACAAGAACTATTGGACAACGGGTTCATCAGACCCAGTCATTCACCGTGGGGAGCACCCGTACTTTTCGTAAAGAAGAAAGATGGTACACTAAGAATGTGTATTGACTACCGACAGTTGAACAAGGTCACCATCAAGAACAGGTATCCCTTACCGAGGATTGATGACTTGTTCGACCAACTTCGAGGGGCAATAGTGTTCTCGAAGATTGACTTGAGGTCGGGGTATCATCAGTTGAAGATCAAGGAGAGTGACATACCTAAGAGTGCATTTCGCACTAGATATGGTCATTACGAATTCCTTGTGATGTCGTTTGGTTTAACCAACGCACCGGCGGCATTCATGGACTTGATGAACCGTGTGTTTAGTGAATACTTAGATCAATTCGTGATAGTATTCATTGACGACATCTTGATATACTCCAAGAGCGAGGAGGAGCACGAACACCATTTGAGGCTTGTACTTGATCGGTTAAGGGAAAAGCAACTCTTTGCCAAGTTCTCAAAATGCGAATTTTGGCTCAAAGAGATCGGTTTCCTCGGTCATGTCATATCCGGTTCGGGCGTTGCCGTGGACAACGCCAAGATTAAAGCTATTATGGATTGGGAGAGACCCAAGAATGTGAAAGAGATACGTAGTTTCCTTGGCTTAGCGGGATACTATCGTAAATTTGTGGAAAAATTCTCCGTATTGGCGTCTCCATTAACGAAGCTCACAAAGAAAGGAGCCAAGTTCATATGGGACGACAAGTGTGAGAAAGGGTTCCTTGAACTGAAGAAACGACTTACCGAAGCACCAGTACTAGCCCTACCTATACAGGGGATAGGGTATGATATCTACAGTGATGCTAGCATCCAAGGGCTTGGATGTGTACTGATGCAAAACGGTCGGGTGATTGCCTATGCTTCTAGGCAATTGAAGAAACACGAGGCGAACTACCCTACCCACGATCTAGAGTTGGGGGCGGTAGTGTTTGCACTAAAGATTTGGAGACATTACCTCTATGGGGAGACATGTCACATTTTTACCGATCATAAGAGCTTGAAGTACGTATTCACTCAGAAAGAGTTGAACATGAGACAAAGGAGATGGATGGAGTTGATCAAGGATTATGACTTGATCATCGACTATCATCCCGGAAAAGCCAATGTAGTGGCCGATGCACTAAGCAGGAAAAGTACGTCGGGGACATTACTCACATGTCTAAGAACTTTGAGGGCACAAGTGGAGATGTCCACGAGTGGGGTCCTCATTGCTAGATTCGAGGTTAGGCCCACATTGCTGAGTGAGATCAGTAGATGTCAGGCCACTGATGATGAATGCCAGAAGATCCGCGAGGGGATCCTCGAAGGGCCCGTGGAGAACTTTCGGGTACGTGATGACGGTCTTTTATTGTTTAAAGACCGTGTGTGCATACCAAAGAGTGAAGAGCTCCAAAAGTCTATCCTGGAGGAGGCTCACTCTTCGGCATATGCTATGCATCCAGGAGGTACTAAAATGTACCGAGACTTGAAGGAAAGTTACTGGTGGTCGGGTATGAAGAGGGATATCGCAGAGTACGTGAGTCGATGCCTTACTTGCCAACAAGTTAAGGCAGAGCATCAGCACCCGGCGGGGCTTTTGCAGCCACTAACCATTCCAGAATGGAAGTGGGAGCACGTGACCATGGACTTCGTGGTGGGGCTACCACGAACAGTGAACAACTATGATGCAGTATGGGTAGTGGTTGATAGGCTCACCAAGAGTGCACACTTTTTGCCTATCAACATTACTTATCCTCTTGAGAGATTGGCAAAGCTATACACGGAGGAGATTGTGAGACTACATGGAGTCCCGATATCCATTGTCTCGGATAGGGATCCACGATTCACATCTCGATTTTGGCCCAAGTTTCAAGCATCTTTGGGTACTAAACTGAAGTTTAGCACAGCTTTTCATCCACAGACGGATGGGCAATCCGAGAGGGTGATACAGATTTTAGAAGATATGCTTAGGGCATGTGCTTTGGAGTTCCAGGGGAGTTGGGACAAACATTTGGCTCTAGTAGAGTTCGCCTATAACAATAGTTATCAGGCGAGTATTGGCATGCCTCCATATGAGGCATTGTATGGGAGGAAATGCAGGACACCGTTGTGTTGGGACGAGGTTGGCGAGGCCAAGCTCGAAGGGATTGAACTTGTTGAAATCACCAAGGCTAAGGTGAAAGTCATTCAGGATAGACTCAAGGCTGCCCAAGATCGGCAGAAGAGTTATGCCGACAAACGACGAAGGCCATTGGAGTTCGAGGTCGGTGATAAGGTCTTCCTAAGGATTTCCCCTTGGAAGGGTATCATCCGATTTATATCGAGGGGAAAACTCAACCCCCGATACATTGGCCCATTTGAAATTCTTGAAAGGATAGGGGCCGTGGCATACCGTCTGAAGTTGACGCCAGAACTTGAGAAGATACACGACGTGTTCCACGTATCGATGCTCAAGAAGTACGTGAGAGATCCATCTCATATTCTTGAGAAGCCACCGGTAGAGATACGTGAAGATCTACAATATGCAGTAGAACCGGTGGAGATTGTCGGGCAACAAGTGAAGAAATTGAGGAACAAGGAGATTCCAATGGTGAAGGTTCTTTGGAGGAGTGATCGAGTCGAAGAAGAAACCTGGGAGACGGAGGTCTCAATGAGGGAGCAATACCCGTTTCTTTTCGATTAGACACGTGGATTTCGGGGACGAAATCCCAAATAAGGGGGGGTGAACTTGTAACACCGTCCCCAAATGTATTTACTTTTAAGTGAATAATATATTGAACCTTGTATAATGGTTAATGAGAATACGAAGTTGTGAATTTTTATTAATTATTTTGCGAGAATAGTAAATTCGCACGTGGGGCCCACACCAGGAGCGGGGGCCGCCCGATGTTCCCGAGACCGTACATTTTATTCATCTTGGTCAATATAATATTTATATAGTGGTGTATAACTCATTGGTCCAAAGAGACGATATAGAGTTGACCTGTTGATCAAAAAAGGCCAAATACCGGTACTAGTAATTTAACCGATAAAAGCCCGAAAATGGGATTTCGGAGACCTATAAATTAAAGTTGGGAAATGTATATTCATTATGAGGAGTATAATGATTAAGAACACATAATATATTTTATTTGACCCGATAAAATAAAATATATTTAAAACAGTCCGAAAAAATACAACTTTCGGGACCGATTGTACACTTCTGGACAAAAGGGGTTGACCTCCCACATGGGTGGGGGCCAACCCACGAATTTAGCCTATTTTTTCAAGGCCTTGGTCGGCTGGTATGCTAGGGAGGCATGTGGGAGGAAGTGTGATTTGAGAGAATGGGAATCAAACAAAATGAGGTGGATCCCATCCACACTCATTTGCTCATTTAGACAAAAGAACACCCCCTCACCCCTCTCCCTCATTTTCCTGCGGCCAACCTTCACCCACCAAGAGCAAAGAAACTCTCCACCTTCCCTCTCCATTGTTGAAGAAAGCTCCAACAAGAAGGAAGCTCTAGGAAAAAGTTTAAGCTCCAAAAGTGTACAAAAACTTGAGGAAAGGCTAGGTAATGACTTCATTTACCTTTTTCTCCTATTTTCTTGAATACATTATTATTTGAGAAATTATGAAGAACCCTAGGATTGTTCTACATGTTGATAAATGTGGAACAAGGGGTTGGAAGGTGGTTCTATGTCCAAAAATGGATTTAGAAGCCAAACCGACAAGTTCACCGGAAAATAACCTTTTAGAGGTTATGCGTATTGATTAAGGTTTTATGATGTTAAAACCTTGTTAGGAGCTTGATTTAGAGTATCTTTGAGCTTCGCCGGAGTTTCGCCGGAGTTGGTCAAAGTTGGCCGGAGTTGGTCAAAGTTCGCCAAAGTTCAACCGGGAAGTGTAGAACGCGCTTAAGCTCACTTAAGGTGAGGATGACCGACTATATTGTTTATAATTATTGGGTTAATTTCATAAGATTGCCTAAATGAACTATATGTGCTTGGCATGATTTAGTTATGATTAAAAATGCCTAAATGAGATATATTATTGTTTATAAGAGAGAATACATAATATACAAATTTATGAATAAATTGTGTATGATTATGTGTTGTGATTATAATGACCCAATTGTTGTGCAAATTATAAAATTGTATTGTGAAAAATATACTTTTACCTCATGGGGGGAATAAAAGTGATATTTTGATATTAAGTCAAGTTATACTTGAATATGGAGCTAAATTGAAATGTACGAATTATTATGAAATTAGCTTTGATTTATTAAGATTAAATGACTAGTATTGAAGGACTAGTCGGGGATGTTAGTTCAATAGTGCTTGGGAACTAATCCCAAGAGATTGAAGCTAAGTAACTTTAAAGGACAATTAAGGTGGACTTTATGAAGTCAAGTTATATTAGGAGTAGACCTCAAGGGTTACTCAAAAAGAATGGAGCCTAGACTAAGAAGTGGTTTAGGGATTAGATGACGTGACTACGAGCCGAGCTCTAGCACGTGGTAGTATGACTATGAGCCGAGCTCTAGCAAAAATGTAGGGGATGACTATGAGCCGAGCTCTAGCAAAAGGTAGTGTGACTATGAGCCGAGCTCTAGCACAAATTAGTATGACTATGAGCCGAGCTCTAGCAAAAATGTAGTGTGACTACGAGCCGAGCTCTAGCACAAATTAGCATGACTATGAGCCGAGCTCTAGCATGAAGGAACGTGAATTAATTACAAAGTAATAACATCCTAAGTTGAGGGTCTTGGAAATTGAAACTTTGATTATACTTAGTATAGTTGTCATTGTGCTTGTCAAATGCTTCCAAGTACTGACCTCCCCTTCACGGGGGAGGCCACCTCACAGTTTCAGGTAGAGAGTAGAGCTCGTTGAAACCGCCCGTTGCTTCGGAGAAGTCAAAAGAAGAAGAAGAAGTGGTTCGTGCTTCTTCTGTTTCTGTTTGAAAATAAATTAAATAATGCTCATGGATATTATTTCAAATATATATATTTGGGGGCTTGTATGCCCGTGGTTGCCACGTGTGGCTTGAGTGTTTGTAATGATGTTTCCGCTGCTTTATTAAACATTTTACGTTATGATTGTTTATGGATGTACTATGTGTGAATGGTATTCAAGACGCCTAGTATAGTATGGACGAGTTGGACTGCGGTTGACTATTCGTACTGTACGGCGGGTTGTTGACGTGTCCGGTAGGTCCGGGGCGTGACAGAGAGGGCGGCGGTGATGATCCTTCTCTTGTCGTTGCTGATGGTGTGGCTGTCGTTGCTCATATCGAAGGAGAGAAGAAAGCAGTACAGGGTCCTGGAAATGGTTGAGCGCCGATTTTGTTAGGGTTCAGGGGCATTTGAGTCCATTTATCTCCTTTTTAGCATCTTTTTTGTCCATACGGAATTTACTCTTATTTTTGTCATATAACAACCCGACAGGTATATTATGGTCATTCTTTCTAAAAAATATGTAGGTCACTGCACCGCATCCTCCACTTCCCAACACCACCAGCTTCACTGCCACCCGCATCCTCCAACTTTCTTTTCAAAATTGTCATCAACATGACATTTTTTAAACTCGGTATTCTTTTCCAGCGACTAGAGGTGGCAGTGATGGGAGATGACTGAGGTTGTGGTAGGGGTCTGTAATTGTTTTTTACGTTTTGTATATGTTTAGTTCTATATTTTTATGTTTAATATTATTATTTATAAAATCTTATTAAGAATGACAAGGGAGAGACAGAATTGGATGAGTTAGTCCTATTTTAGAAATTTAAATTTATAGCTTCTTGTGTTACAATTTTGCTTTTATTATTTAGTCCTATTTAGAGAAATTCCGCTATATAAAAATGTGTATATTTCGGTGTAGAAACAGTTTTTTCTAACTATAAATGTGGTTCTCAAAATGCCATCAATAGTACTGATTGGTACGAAGTATGTAATTATGGGATATTTAGCCTGTTTGGTAACACAAAAATTTGCTGAATTGACTGATTCTATTGAAATTTATGAAGTTCTGGATGAAGTGACTGTATTGGCTGATTCTATTGATTTATGAAAAATTATACTACATATTTAAAATATTTGTTATTAATAAATCAAATAAAAAATTATATGAAGAAAAAGCTAAAATGATCGTCTACAGTAACTTCAGCCAATACAGTCACAAAAGTAACTTCAACCTTACTTTTTCTTATTATTACATAATTCAATGCGCGAAAGCAAAAGTTACATGTTTGGTGAAAAAGCTGGATGATAAGCTTGATAAGCCAAGAAAATGTGTCACCAAACGGGTTCATGGTTTATTCTCCCCTACTAGAAGTACTATATGTGGCTTTTTTGAACTACTCAGGATGTTTTCTTTTGGAATTCCAAAAGAAAATTTGCTGGTCTGGTCTGGTTTGATCTGGTCTGGTCTGGTAAACGTCTGGTCTCTATGTATTTTATAACTACGGAAGTCTGGTCTAGTCTGATATGGTGTGGTCTTGTCTGATCTGGTCTGGTCTGGTCTGGGTTGGTCTGGTCTGATCTGGTCTGGTCTGGTCTGGTCTAGTCTGGTCTGGGACTGAAAACAGTCCAAAAGAAAACATCCTCAATCTACATCCAGAGTAGTTTTTTCTTGTTTTTTTGAAAGACCTTGTTCTTTTTTCTTACTCTATTGGGCCCTTATTATTCTTTTGTAGGATGGTTCCTCAAGGGTGCTATTAGGCCTGGACTCGGGCCGGGTAGCCCGACCCGGAACCGGCCCCAACCGGCACTATTCCGGCCCGGTGGACCGGTCAGTGACCGGTCCGGGTAGGCCCGACCCGCGTGGGTTCCGGTCTGGGCTCGGGGCCCCCAAATCATGAACCGGCCCGGCCGGTTCCGGGCCTTTTTTTTTTTTTTCAATTTGTTTTACTTTTCGGGTTGGGCTGGGTATTTTGGGCCATTTGAGGTGGTTTGGGGGTGAGGGGGGGAGGGTTGGGGTTAACTAGGGAAAGAAAAAAAAATAACAAAGGCCCGGCCCGGCCCGAACCGGAACCGGGGTTTACCCGGGCCGGTTCCGGGCCCCCCATTCCAGAACCGCCGGCCCGAGTCCAGGCTTAGGTGCTATTCGAAATACTGAAATAGTATATTCAACCATTTCATTGTGATATCTTTATGAAGGCAATGTGAGATACTGAGATTATGAAAATGTAAAATTATGTAGGTAAAATGATTATTTAGAGAACGTACGTAAGACTATCCGGTGTGTTTGGTTGAGACAATATAAATAGAAAACTAATTATTTAAAAATAAAAAATTGTCAGAATACATTGTACATGATTTAAGGATAATAGAGCATTGCAATAGTAACCTTACTTCAGGGGCGGATATAGGGCCAGTTTGCCCAGGCATTTGCCTTGGGCCTCACTTCCCAATGGGGCCTCAAAAATTAAAAATATTAGTATTATGGATAATTAGATTTAGAAATTGAAAGACTTCCACTGGAAGAGCAATCGAGCAATCTGCAATTCCGTTCCCAAGACCGCAAAACAATCATTAATCCAAATGTCCGAATCCCTTCCAATTCCCAAATTCTAATACGTAGCATCTGAAAAACCAAAGCATTCTAAGAGGAATAAGGAACCGCTGGTGCACAAACGCGGCAACGCCATCCGGCGAGCGCAAACGGCACAACCTCTGAATTGCCCACCGCCTTATGCTCTTTATCACTTTGCCCGAGTCTAGTTATCTCATTAGTCTTATTCTCTGGATATGTGCAACTTCTGATTGTTTAACAAGGGTTAGCGGAGAAGGAATATACGAAGCATTAATTACCTTTTTAACAAGGGTTGTAAGGAAATAGAATGAGGGTCATGCGTGTCTCCGGCTGTTTGCATCTTAAAAGAAACAAGGACCTGAGGTATGACCAATGATTAACGCTTATTGAGTTAATATAATACTTAATATTGACATATTGGGGGTTGTTCCTTGTTGGTAATTTAAGTAATTTGATATATTGGTACATTAATTAATATTGACATATTGAGAGTATAAATACTTGAAGTGTAGCTTGTAAAATATTGAAGTAGTAAACTATGTATTTTGTGTATTTATGAGATTGTCCCTAGTGACTTCATTTGTGAAATTTGGTTTTTTTGTTGACTCGGTTGTTTTTTATTTTAGGTGTTGTCATGAAATTACAATGATATCGAGCCCGTTTGGTAGCACAAAAATTGGCTGTTTTGGCTTATTCTGTTGAAATTTATGAAGTTCTGGCTGGAGTGGCTGCATTGGCTGATTCTGCTGATTTAAGAAAACATTATTTTTAAAATATATTTTATTAATAAAATAAAGAAAAAAATCATATGTCAAAATAGCTAAAATGGTCATCTACAGTAACTTCAGCAAATACAATCAGAAAAGTAACTCCACCTTACTTTTTTTGTTTATCACACAATTCAGCGCGCGAAAGTAAAAATTACGTGTTTTGTGAAAAGTTGGTTGATAAGCCGAAAAACAGTGTTGCCAAACAGCTTCATGGTCTGTTAATATTAAGTATTTTTTTTGTCTGGGGCCTCCAAAATGCTAAAGACGCCCCTGCCTTACTTCAATTTATTACCTAAGTAATTCAAGATAATCACATTACCTCAATATTACATCGTTCTCCCAAGTGACGGCAGTCGGCAGCAGAGGCGGCTACGGCATTTTGGAGGCCCTAGACGGCTAGACAGACAAATACTTACGTCGCAAAATCATATCGTATTTGAATAAAAAAAACAGCATATAGAAAGAAACATATTCAAAGTGTACGATATAATATTTTTAATATTCAAAAGGATAAGTTTTAAAGGCAATAGTACAAATGTATGCAAAATACATCACAAACTTGTACATGTAACACCCTATTGGCCTATTCTTCTTGCCTTTTGAAGTGCAAAATCAGTAATAACATCACTACAATCAAGAGTAGCTAATACTTTTTTTTCAATCGATAAAATAGCTAAGCCACTTAATCTATCTTCCGACATGGTTGATCGTAGATAGTTTTTTATAAGCTTCAACTTTGAAAAGCTTCTTTCTGCAGTAGCCACTGTCACCGGAATGGTCAACAAAATCCTGTAAGCAATCCAAGCATTTGGAAAAGAAATATGCATATCTTTTATGTACTCCAACACTTCAATCACTTTTGTTGTGCAGTCCGGTAAAGATTTTCCAAGCAACTGTAGTTCCGAAAACAGCTCAACTACATCAATATCACAATTGTCCTCATGCTTCAAGAAATTGCCAAGCGTGTCACAACAACTCATCAATTGCTCATCGCTAAGTCCCTTCAACTTACTTAAGTCATACAAGAATCCAAATGTATTCTCGTATTTTTGAAACTGCTCAAATCTAGTAGTAAGTGAAGATATAGCATTATCAACAACAAACAAGAAGTAAGTTAACTTGAATGCACTTTCTGCTGATTTTATCGGTTCGTCCATTGCATTTTCATCGAAAAACCTCTTTTTGGTACGAACTCGTGTTTCACGAAATTGGGGTTGAATATTTAATTCAATCGCCAATTTTTCAGCTTCAACTTTGGCTTTCTCAAATCCATCTTCTCTATAATCTTTAAAATATGCAATCAGACCTTTCAAGAGAGTAATGGCTGAACTGATGATCATATCTTTCTGTTGGAGGACTTTGCTAACTTTGTTTACCTTGTTGAGTATCTCGTACCAGATTACCATAGCAACAAGGAAATCAAAGTTCATTTCATACTCACATATGGACTTTGCATCACTCACAGTGCTAGGATCGTTACTACATTTGGTCAAGTGCTCTAATGCTTGTTGTATCTGCGGCCCTTGAAACCTTATAGCTCTAACACTAGCAACACGACTTTCCCAACGTGTATCTGACCATGATTTAAGAGTGAGACCATTTCCATCACCATCTTTAAGGTACATCTTCAGAACCTCCCATCGTTTGGTTGAACCTAAATTCAAAGATATTTAATTATAAAAAGAGTATTGTTAAAGTTAATTAGTAATAAAATAAAAGTAATAAAAACTACTGAAATGAAGTTAAAAAATTACGATCATACCTGAAAATAATTTATAGATGCGTTGCACCACACCAAAAAATGTTTTTGCTTGTACACAACTCATAGCCATATCACAAAGGGCGAGGTTTAAAGAATGGCAACCACAAGGAGTATAAAATGCTCTAGGATATTCTCGTAACACCCTAGCTTGTACCCCTTTGTTATCTCCCTTCATGTTTGAGCCATTGTCATAACCTTGTCCCCTTACATTATTAAAGTCAAGTTCATGAGTGTCAAGCAATTTTTTAAGTTCGTCAAATAGGGCTTCACCTGTTGTCTCAATGACTTTAACAAATGTGATGAAAAACTCCTCAACTCTTATAGGGCTTGTAGACACATCTATACATCGAATCACAAGTGTCATTTGCTCATCATGACTAACATCCGGTGTGCAATCAAGAATAACAGAGAAGTACTTTGCACTACGAACAACTTGAAGGATTTTTTTTTTTACTTCATTTGACAAAAGTTGTATCATCTCATTTTGTATATTATGACCAAGATAATGATTTCGGATCTCTTTCTTCCGTATTCTCCTGAGATGCTCTTCCATTATAGGATCAAACTCTGCAATCATGTTAATAATGCTCAAGAAATTTCCATTATTTTCATCAGAAAGCTTCTCCTTATGGCCACGGAAAGCTATGTTGCAAGTAGCAAGAGTCTTGACAACAATCATAATCCTCTTTAAAACAGCTCTCCAATACTCCTTCTCTTTATTGATAGCTATTTCTCGGGAAGCATCAATTGTTACCTTTTTTTTTAACCTCATTTCCGCTTCCCTCCATGCTTCCATGCTAAGGATATGATCAAAGCTCTTTTCATGCTCTACAAGTCTACAATGTATGTTGTGCCAATCACTATAGCCTTGACCCACACTTGTTAGAGGGTTTAGCAGCACACTTTTTTTGAATAAAACACAACAAAAGCAAAAGACTTTATCTTTTATCAAAGAGTAAACCAACCATGGTCTATCATATCTCTCCCCATTTCCCAAGCATCGAGTATAGAGTTTGTCATTGAAACTCCTTTTCCTATCAACGGGATATTGAAGACCACTTATTCTTATAGGACCTCTCTCTACCAACAAATCTATTTGGCTTTGAGATATGGGTGCTTTCCAATTTCCCGGGTCAAAGAAATCATCTAATATCTCGGGCATAGTGACTTCACCTACAATCTCTTCCTCATCAACAATTACACTGTCCCTATGAGCATTAACATTCTCATTCTCCTCTCCAATATTTGCACTATTATTCTCATTCTCAGAGACAGGGATTGTATTGTCATTGTCAACAATATTTGAGGAAGAAGGATTTGTCTTTACAAATCGATCCATAGAGCCGGCAAACGACTGTATAACCAAATCTTTCCGCAACCTATTCTTTCTTTTTGTAGACCCCGATTCAAATTTCCGCTTACCCGTCATACTAAAGACGCTCCTAAAGATAATATTCATAGATAATACAAAGTAACAAAAATCACAAATTAATTAACAAAAAACGTAAAACTTTTATTCTTCTAAATACAATGACAAATTAAATAAAATAACTACTTTACTATCAAATAGACTACTTGTCTGCCACTTTATCTTAGCATTTACTACGTATTACTTAATTTACTTTAGGTCGGTGGGTTGGCCCCTTTACAGCCCAAGTTCCTTTATGGCTTTATGCTTTAGAAATTTCAGATTATAACACATGTATTTCATTACTAAGGATAGAAATTATAGAAATAAGAGAGCAATTTGAGCAAACTTACCTTACTCACGGAGTCGGCAAGGCAGCGACTAGCAGACCCAGCACTCGAGCAGCAGCAGGCCAGCAGTTCAGAACAGGTGATTTCTTCAAGTTGCCGACAAATCGGAATTCGGAAGTTTGGCGGAAGGGCAGATACTTGGAGATTTCAGAGTTGGGGGCCTGTAGCCGTATGCGTAAATTAGACTCCACCGCTCCACATCCACGGCCCAGATGGAGATTTCAGAATCCAGATAACTAATTTATTATTTCTATTATTATTATACATATAATTGGGGATTAATAGGCAATACTAATAGGTAATTTTTTTTTTTTTGAGGCCCTCTTGGAATGTGAGGCCCAAGGCACTTGCCTGGCCCAACTCCCCCTAAGGCCGCCTCTGATTGTAGTAACCTTTCACCACCGAAGGTTGGTTGGGCCAATCATTCTCCCATACCTTCTTCAAATCCTTACAGAGTAAGGGTTTGTACCTGTTCTCAGGAGTCATAAATCCTGTTCTGGAACAATGGGACCTATCCTACAATGAAGTTTCGGTATAAAAAACATAGTTAATAAGAAGAAGCAAATTAATCCAAACTTCATGTAATATATGATTATTGATTGTTAAACGAATGATAAACGAAAGTTCAACTTACCCAAACAAACAACAACTTTTTCTTCATATCTCCTAATAAATAATCAACAATTTGGTCAAGATAATCTGCCCTGTACATTTTTGGGACACACATAGATGTGAATTTGTGATCCGTAGATTAGGCCTTTGGGAAATTTGCTAGCATTAAAAACACTGTAAAATTTTAAGATAGAATACTGTATTTTCTCCTCTTAAAACACATGCCTTTTCTCATACTCGGTACGTAGTATTAATTTCACGCAAACCCAGAGTATGTCATAACATAATGTTCTTAATTATAGATACGTACTTGGCTCTAGATGTCCAGATGCCCACGTCAAACCTCTCGAAGCAGAAGTGCAGAAAATCTTCACAAAAGGGTCGTTTTGCAACTGCAAATTCATTATATAATCTGACTCAATGTTTCATTCCAAAAAGTCAACGTGTAAAGGGAGTAGTTCAATGTTTTTATATTGTAATTCATTATTTCATATTTTATCGATGTAAAAAATATTTCAACATTCATCCTCACGATCAAACACTTCGTCTGGATCAGGTGCTCATTCATTTTTAATTGATTCATTAGGTCATGGACATATGATGTTTTTAATTTGACTGAGATTTTTAAGTTTAGTCAGGTTTGATTTGGTCTGATCTGATCTAATCTGAATCGATATGGCCTGGTCTAGTAATTGTCTAGTCCATGTGTATTCTATGTGTAACTATTGAAGTTTGTTAATGTCTGTTTGATTAAGTTTGATCTAGTCCGATCTGGTTAAGTTTGACATGGCATGTTCTGGTCTGGACGGAAATAACTCCAAGTCAAAACTTCGTTACACTATTGTCGTCATTTTTCATAGTGTGCTCACATCATGATTGTTGATCAATATGACTCTTATATCGACTTGATGTTTAATTCTAAAAGATCAATCTTATAGAAGGATTAACCCGATATTTATTTATATTGTATTCCGTAGTTTATTAGTTCATGTTTGATGACTCAATGTGGGAAATATGTGAACATATACCATGGCACGTCATAAAGATATTTTTTGAAGAGACACAAGATACATGAATTTAGTGACTCCGTATAATATATGAAGAGCCTGTTTGGCAACACTTAAATTGGTTGAATCGGCTATTCTGCTTAAATTTATGAAGTTCCATTTGATGCATCGCGTTATGAAGGCCAGGTACTTTCCCTCTTCTGATTTTCTACATGCTAAATTGGGTAACAATCCATCGCTTATTTGGAAAAGTATTTCTGAGACTCAAGAAGTGTTAAAAAATAATTTCCGGAGAAGAGTTGGGAATGAGATCGATACACAGGTTTGGGCAGATTCTTGGCTGCTTGGGGACAATGGGCGAGTTATTTCTGATAGACTAGTGGGTATAAGAGATATGAATGTGGCTGCCCTTCGTAATAGTACAGGGAGAAATTAAATTGGAGTCTTGAAAGAATAAATAGTTGGTTTGTTCAGGAAGATAGACACCGCATTCTGTTTCATAAAAAGGTCAATTAAGTCCTTCTACCACTCTGTTCTCCCACCCACCAATAACTATCCTTCCTATCAACAAGACTTATCGTTCTCGAATTAATTTGAATGCGCTCCCGATTAAATTTTTAGTTGAAATTTGGTATGATTAAACTAGGCTTGATGAATAAGATGCTCAAAAAAATTCATCAAAAAATTCCACCGCGAACCGCCCCAAATCGCGACGACCGGACAAAGTCTCCTATAGAAGGACTTAATTGACTTTTTTATGAAAGTTCGAGGACCTATTTGACAGTTTTCTCAAGATTAATTTATAAAAGTCAACTTATGCATGCAAGCAAATTCAAATGATGCCACATATATCATGCGTATATCACACTTTAGACACTTAGATGTAATTATGCATCTAGGTGCAGAACTTTAGAATAGTTCTGTCCAACATTCTCTGGGATAGAACATGTGTCAGTTCTAGCTGCATGGTTAGTCATCACAGGATAGTTCTATCAGGTTGGTTACTCATCAACAATACTATTATTGTATCACATGTGTCAGTACCTATGCACTTTTTGAGAACATCAATTAATTTAAGACAGTGAAGTCATACATAATACTCCCTTTGTCCCTTTTTATTTAGTCCAACACTATTTTCAAGTCAATGATGTTAAATTTTGACTGATTATATATTTATACACGGAAATATTGATAATATGAAAATAATGATATGGAAATATTCTTTGTTAAAAATATTATCATAAAAGTATAAATTAATTAAGTTTCACATAAATATACTAGTTAAATTAATGGATCAAAATTTACAATCTTTGACTGGAAAAGTCAAAGTTGGTAAACAGAAAGGGGATGAAGATAGTACATTGTACTCACTGAGTCTATCTTCTCAACAAAATAATTTCAGTATTGTTTGTTTAAAACGGGCAAAACTAATACTCTACGGAGGAATATATACATATAAGGTCTTATAAGGGCATCTTCAATGCTGAGGTGCATTGCTATTCCACCTCAGCAAATGGACTTGGCGGATGTATTTGTCTTCTCCAATGCAAAGAAGAATGGATGGGGTCAGGGACGGATCCAGGATTCTGAGTCAAGGGGGGCGAAATTTTTCGTTAGTGTAGGGGGTGATTTTTTTTTGTTAGTGTAGCGGGGTGAAATTTTTTTCCCTAGTATAGCGGGGCGAAATTTTTTCGCTACTGTAGGGCTATGCGGCTATTTTTATTCAAAAAATGACATTAATGCATGCACATCCCGAACGACATTTAAATCTATTACATTCTAAGTTTAGACGATGACAAAGACATCAACCAATACATTTTTAATAACTTCTACATTGTTTAACCTCATGAATCGGTTATTGAATTGTAATTTTTGTCCACCAAGGAGGGTGTTCGTGAGTCATGACTTATGAGAAGTTTTCTTAATATTACAATAGTAGTATACTAGTATGTATGAGATTGTTATTTTTAGAATAATATGCACCACATACACACACACACATATATATGGTGCATATTATATTTTAATATTTTTATTAATTCTATAATAATTTAGAGTTTATTATCCATGCAATAAAATATTTTTAGAAAGCAAGAAGTAAATGAATTATGTAATCTAAAGTCTATAAATATTTATATTTTGGATTCATTTCACGTGATCTAAAAATTGTGTAATTAGTGTGTCTGGTATTTAATATTGTTTGATATATGTTTTACGAAATCCAGTACTTGTTATCTAATAAAGATAATTAAACATTACAAAACTAGGAATTCTTATATAATAAGTATCCTAAATCTTAAATAACGAGTTACTCTATTGTTTATTTGTTTAAGTAATGTAAATTATTTTAGATGTTTCTTCTTTTAAATCTCCAATTAAGTATTACATTATGTAAGACTATATATATTAATTATGAAAATTAAAAGCTAAGGGGGGCGAATCTAATTAAATTATGAAAGTTTTATGAAAATATTACATATATGGTTAAAAAAATTGAATGTCCAAGGGGGGCGGTCGCCCCCCGCGCCCCCCCCCCCCCCCCCCAAATCCATCCCTGGATGGGGTAAAGCTGATGTGGCAATTTAAAAAATGGAAGGAGGTCTAGTACAAGGTGGACCTTCGGTTGCACCGCTTGACAATTTAAAATAGGTAGAAATGGAACCACTTGCATGGAGGACCACCCACTTGCAGTTGTCATTTGCGTGGCAAGGCAACTCTATCATTTTTTACTCCGCACTGGAAGAGTCTCTAATGGACCCTCTTTTTTTTGAAACATTGATCCCATTTTGAAACAGACCTCTCAAATTTTAGAGCATTGGAGTTGCTCTAAGTTGGTCTACTAGTAATCTCATGCAAAATCCTCAAGGACAGCATGACGAGATGGGGTCGTAGGGGCGATTGAATTTTCTCTTAATCAGTGGCACTACGGACAGTTGGGATGTGAGGATAACATAGGACCAGAGCCGGTCCTATCTACTTTCGGGCTTATGGGCGAGATAATATTTTAGGCTTATATTCAAGACAAACAATAAACTATACTTATTTAGAATAATAATTATAATAAAATTATCTAATAAAGCTCATAAAATAAAAAAGAATCCCACTTTATTGTTATCACCTAAAATACATATTTGGTGAAAAGTAACAACACAAGTATCACATAAAAGAAAAACATTACTTAAAAATCTTTCTCGCAGAACATTGTAAAGAAAAATCATCAATAATTGCTTCATAATCAGCCTTTTCCAATATCTCATGTTCAATACTTAAAATTGCTAACCCATTAAGTCTTTGTTGAGACATAGTCGATCGCAGATAATTCATCAGAATCTTCAACTTTGAAAAACATTACTTAAACATGTTTCTCGCGGAATTTTCAAGATTCAATTTCTTTACAAAAGCAAATTTTTCCATTGACCCCTTCTAACTTAATTCTACCTTTTCTATTCCTCTCCTCTTTCTCTCTTTATCCCAACCTGATTCATCCATTTTATCAATAATGGTTTATTGGTCATTATTGGATTGTTTGAAGTCTTGAAAGAAGAAATTTTTTTGTCATGTTTGGCCTCCTCGGTTGATTGACATTCTAACCAATTGCTGAGGCACTCACTGCTTTGCAACATTCTTTAATCTTGTTGATTTTGGAATTTGGAAATAACAAATCAATTTGGATGCACTATTCCAATTGGGAGTTTTGGAATTGGGAGACTTAACATAACTTGGTAATATTGTAATTAAAAGGATTATAAAGCATAGAGATGTGAAGACAATTAAGATAGACGTGTCTCTTTACATTTATTTTAAAAATTAAACCCTGGGCCTAATTAATTGAATTTAAAAATTAAAAAAAAAAATAGGTATAATCACACTACATATAAAAAAATATTTGTGGGCCTATTTTTTTCTTCCTATTTTCTTGGGCTTAGGGTGGTCGCTCATGTTGCACCCCTAAGACCGGCCCTGCATAGGACAAATTTAGGGAAGGCATTGAAGTGTGGATTATTTTAGTGGGTACTCATCAAAACCAACCCATTGAATGCGTGATTAAAGATGAATGACATGAAGATTTAGTCAAAAGTTTAGTTATGAATTTAAAGGATTGAGCTAAAATTAGGAAGAATTTGTCAAAATAATAATTATGAATGATGAATAATTTGGGTGATGTCTAGTTGTCTACCCCACACGCAATACAGTCACAAGCTTCCGCACCTTATAACTCCTTAAGTACGTATCTGTCTTTTGATTCGCACATTATATTGGACTTTCTAGCATAATTATGTTGGAGAATTTTAATTTTACACCTTTTTATACTCTTATTTCATCTATCTTTGCATACAGGCAATTCGAATAAAAATGTAAAATATTTTAAAGTCATCTGTATACACAAGCAAGTGTATAAAAAAGTTTAAACCAAGAATTGTTTAACTTTATTTGGTGTTTGCATGGTTCACGTTGTTTTAGATTCCCATGATAAAGCTATAAAATTAATGTTGGATTGGGTTCGAGTTATAAGATTACGGATAAAGTAATACGGTCCTAAGGAGTATGAGTTAACAACGTGTTATTCAAAGTAAGATTAGTAAGTAATCGTAGACTGCCGACCAGAGGCGGCCTTAGGGGGAGTTGGGCCAGGCAAGTGCCTTGGGCCTCACATTCCAAGAGGGCCTCAAAAAAAAAAAAATTACCTATTAGTATTGCCTATTAATCCCCAATTATATGTATAATAATAATAGAAATAATAAATTAGTTATCTGGATTCTGAAATCTCCATCTGGGCCGTGGATGTGGAGCGGTGGAGTCTAATTTACGCATACGGCTACAGGCCCCCAACTCTGAAATCTCCAAGTATCTGCCCTTCCGCCAAACTTCCGAATTCCGATTTGTCGGCAACTTGAAGAAATCACCTGTTCTGAACTGCTGGCCTGCTGCTGCTCGAGTGCTGGGTCTGCTAGTCGCTGCCTTGCCGACTCCGTGAGTAAGGTAAGTTTGCTCAAATTGCTCTCTTATTTCTATAATTTCTATCCTTAGTAATGAAATACATGTGTTATAATCTGAAATTTCTAAAGCATAAAGCCATAAAGGAACTTGGGCTGTAAAGGGGCCAACCCACCGACCTAAAGTAAATTAAGTAATACGTAGTAAATGCTAAGATAAAGTGGCAGACAAGTAGTCTATTTGATAGTAAAGTAGTTATTTTATTTAATTTGTCATTGTATTTAGAAGAATAAAAGTTTTACGTTTTTTGTTAATTAATTTGTGATTTTTGTTACTTTGTATTATCTATGAATATTATCTTTAGGAGCGTCTTTAGTATGACGGGTAAGCGGAAATTTGAATCGGGGTCTACAAAAAGAAAGAATAGGTTGCGGAAAGATTTGGTTATACAGTCGTTTGCCGGCTCTATGGATCGATTTGTAAAGACAAATCCTTCTTCCTCAAATATTGTTGACAATGACAATACAATCCCTGTCTCTGAGAATGAGAATAATAGTGCAAATATTGGAGAGGAGAATGAGAATGTTAATGCTCATAGGGACAGTGTAATTGTTGATGAGGAAGAGATTGTAGGTGAAGTCACTATGCCCGAGATATTAGATGATTTCTTTGACCCGGGAAATTGGAAAGCACCCATATCTCAAAGCCAAATAGATTTGTTGGTAGAGAGAGGTCCTATAAGAATAAGTGGTCTTCAATATCCCGTTGATAGGAAAAGGAGTTTCAATGACAAACTCTATACTCGATGCTTGGGAAATGGGGAGAGATATGATAGACCATGGTTGGTTTACTCTTTGATAAAAGATAAAGTCTTTTGCTTTTGTTGTGTTTTATTCAAAAAAAGTGTGCTGCTAAACCCTCTAACAAGTGTGGGTCAAGGCTATAGTGATTGGCACAACATACATTGTAGACTTGTAGAGCATGAAAAGAGCTTTGATCATATCCTTAGCATGGAAGCATGGAGGGAAGCGGAAATGAGGTTAAAAAAAAAGGTAACAATTGATGCTTCCCGAGAAATAGCTATCAATAAAGAGAAGGAGTATTGGAGAGCTGTTTTAAAGAGGATTATGATTGTTGTCAAGACTCTTGCTACTTGCAACATAGCTTTCCGTGGCCATAAGGAGAAGCTTTCTGATGAAAATAATGGAAATTTCTTGAGCATTATTAACATGATTGCAGAGTTTGATCCTATAATGGAAGAGCATCTCAGGAGAATACGGAAGAAAGAGATCCGAAATCATTATCTTGGTCATAATATACAAAATGAGATGATACAACTTTTGTCAAATGAAGTAAAAAAAAAAATCCTTCAAGTTGTTCGTAGTGCAAAGTACTTCTCTGTTATTCTTGATTGCACACCGGATGTTAGTCATGATGAGCAAATGACACTTGTGATTCGATGTATAGATGTGTCTACAAGCCCTATAAGAGTTGAGGAGTTTTTCATCACATTTGTTAAAGTCATTGAGACAACAGGTGAAGCCCTATTTGACGAACTTAAAAAATTGCTTGACACTCATGAACTTGACTTTAATAATGTAAGGGGACAAGGTTATGACAATGGCTCAAACATGAAGGGAGATAACAAAGGGGTACAAGCTAGGGTGTTACGAGAATATCCTAGAGCATTTTATACTCCTTGTGGTTGCCATTCTTTAAACCTCGCCCTTTGTGATATGGCTATGAGTTGTGTACAAGCAAAAACATTTTTTGGTGTGGTGCAACGCATCTATAAATTATTTTCAGGTATGATCGTAATTTTTTAACTTCATTTCAGTAGTTTTTATTACTTTTATTTTATTACTAATTAACTTTAACAATACTCTTTTTATAATTAAATATCTTTGAATTTAGGTTCAACCAAACGATGGGAGGTTCTGAAGATGTACCTTAAAGATGGTGATGGAAATGGTCTCACTCTTAAATCATGGTCAGATACACGTTGGGAAAGTCGTGTTGCTAGTGTTAGAGCTATAAGGTTTCAAGGGCCGCAGATACAACAAGCATTAGAGCACTTGACCAAATGTAGTAACGATCCTAGCACTGTGAGTGATGCAAAGTCCATATGTGAGTATGAAATGAACTTTGATTTCCTTGTTGCTATGGTAATCTGGTACGAGATACTCAACAAGGTAAACAAAGTTAGCAAAGTCCTCCAACAGAAAGATATGATCATCAGTTCAGCCATTACTCTCTTGAAAGGTCTGATTGCATATTTTAAAGATTATAGAGAAGATGGATTTGAGAAAGCCAAAGTTGAAGCTGAAAAATTGGCGATTGAATTAAATATTCAACCCCAATTTCGTGAAACACGAGTTCGTACCAAAAAGAGGTTTTTCGATGAAAATGCAATGGACGAACCGATAAAATCAGCAGAAAGTGCATTCAAGTTAACTTACTTCTTGTTTGTTGTTGATAATGCTATATCTTCACTTACTACTAGATTTGAGCAGTTTCAAAAATACGAGAATACATTTGGATTCTTGTATGACTTAAGTAAGTTGAAGGGACTTAGCGATGAGCAATTGATGAGTTGTTGTGACACGCTTGGCAATTTCTTGAAGCATGAGGACAATTGTGATATTGATGTAGTTGAGCTGTTTTCGGAACTACAGTTGCTTGGAAAATCTTTACCGGACTGCACAACAAAAGTGATTGAAGTGTTGGAGTACATAAAAGATATGCATATTTCTTTTCCAAATGCTTGGATTGCTTACAGGATTTTGTTGACCATTCCGGTGACAGTGGCTACTGCAGAAAGAAGCTTTTCAAAGTTGAAGCTTATAAAAAACTATCTACGATCAACCATGTCGGAAGATAGATTAAGTGGCTTAGCTATTTTATCGATTGAAAAAAAAGTATTAGCTACTCTTGATTGTAGTGATGTTATTACTGATTTTGCACTTCAAAAGGCAAGAAGAATAGGCCAATAGGGTGTTACATGTACAAGTTTGTGATGTATTTTGCATACATTTGTACTATTGCCTTTAAAACTTATCCTTTTGAATATTAAAAATATTATATCGTACACTTTGAATATGTTTCTTTCTATATGCTGTTTTTTTTATTCAAATACGATATGATTTTGCGACGTAAGTATTTGTCTGTCTAGCCGTCTAGGGCCTCCAAAATGCCGTAGCCGCCTCTGACTACAATGAATCAAACACATTGTTAGTGGATGATTCTCCAAACAAGGCTTTGCTTAATCCTGTAAGTACACCAATTATTGAATACAAAGGGTTCTAATTAAACTTAAATCTAGTTTAATATTTCATCCATACCTTTAAGAAGTTCTTAGGATTAATTAGAGGTAGATGTAGTTATTATTAGGATGGCAGGAATAGGTTAAGGTTTAAAAAAATGATTTCGCATCCCCGAGAGTTTCCAGAACCGACATAAAAGTTATTTGGGGGATGTAAATCTAGTCGATAGTTCATAGTCGTATGACATGCAATAAAATTTGGAATATCTTCATAACTACACTTGTGATCCGGAAGTAACACGCTTAATTTGTCTAGCTGCAGTATAGGCAACACGATATATACAAAAAGAGTGACCCTTCTCACCCTGCACTTCTTGCACCACCATTAAAGCATCTAACTTAAACTCAACGTTGTCCCATTCTTCCAGAATCACTATAGCGATTGCCTCCCGGCCAGTGGCTGACCCATAAAAATTGAATCATTAACTTTGATTAGTATAGAAGTAATAAAACTATAACAAGAAAATACTAGAAAAGCATAAGAAACATTCATAACATTTTATAAATATTTCACCCCAAAAGAGGTGTAACCCGGACTAAATATTGTATACGGAAGTCTCATATGGAGTACAGAGAACCGAGGGGAGCTACTTGTGTGTGGGCAATAGACTTTAGCCAGGAGGTGACATGCGGAGTGGCCGGGTGGAGAAAGCAATTGGGCTGACGTGACTGACAACTAAGGATATTTCACTTTGGAATTTAATTTTTATCAGGCCAGAACAGACCATACCACACCAGACCAGGCTTGGATAGTTATAAAAATTAAAAAAAAAATCACACCAGACCAGTTTAGACCAAATCAGAACAGACCAAACTAGCAAATTAAAACAAAGGAATGGTTGGTGTTGCTCCGTGGGCGTTCACGGCTTGGCTTGAGGGTGAAAAAGGCTTCCGTTCATAAAATTTGTTTCAATTGAGAGCAAGTTTAAATTGATGCGTGGAAAGCAACATGACTACATGAGTTTCAATTATTTGAAATGTAATATTAGTACATAGTACTACGTATATTAAATGAAAAATTTACCATATACAATATAAAAATTTATTTCAAAATGAACTTAAGTGGACATTTTAATACTTACAAAAAAAATTAATTCACACTTTTTATTTTTTTATATTGGAATGTTTGATTTCTTAAATAATAATTATTGGTAAAACTAAAATTATCACATAAATAATGTGTACTAAAAAAGTAAGGATTTATGCAATTTATTAAAAAAATGTGTGTTGAGTTGATATACTGACGATGTTGAGTTACAGAGAAAAACTGAATTGACTGGATGTATATAACTGGTGTGAGATTGGATTTATTGACGGGCTGGACGGTTGCGATTAGCCTAAGAAGAGTCTAGCTAACATTTCCAAAGTCAGAGAAATGTAGAAAAGTAGAGCCGTCGGAATCGGCGAAGTTAAGAAGTGGAACCGCCGAAACTCTGCTAGAAGTGGATGGTACTACGGTAGTCTCAGGCCATGGTCACTTGGAGCTCTGGAATGAGTCAGAAGAGCCAAAGAGATGGTACTACGATTTTAGGTTGAAAAAAAGTCACCCAAAGTGAAGTAGTTTTGAGTTAATTAAATTATAAAAGATTGGAAAACTATCAAATAAGCCTCCATAGTATGCCAAAAAAGTCGATTAAGCCCTCGTACTTTACAAACACTCAATTAAGTCCTCGAACTATTAAAAAACGTTCAATTAAGCCCTTTCGGTCGGTAAGTAACCGGTTTGCCGGTTAAACGACGACGACAACGACGATGTGCTCGAACCCCAGCAACGGCGGCTGCCGGGAAACATGTTACATTTAACCAGGAAACCGATTACTTACCAACCAAAAGGACTTAATTGAACATTTTTTAATAGTTCGGGGACTTAATTGAGTGTTTGTAAAGTACGATGGCCTAATCGACTTTTTCGGTATAGTACGAGGGCTTATTTGATAGTTTAAAAGATTAGTTTTCTAGGAACGCACACGAACTACAACCTCTTCCAAAGTGATTTATAATTTTTTAGGTCAAACAAACTCATTTTATTCATTTAATTAAGATATCAATTCTTTATTAAATTTTAGTTTAGATTTTGCAACCTTATAGAGCATTTAATATAGTTTCTAAATATGTAAATTTTAATTATTAAAATTGAATTAATTAAAAATAGAGATGATTTAACTTTAACATTGATCGACCAAAAAATGATGACTTTGCAAAATGATTTGGGACGGAGGTAGTAGTATTATAGACATATACATAATTAAGTTAGTTTTATCTATAATAATACTCCCTCCGTATTTATTTACTTGACCCACTTTTCCTTTTGGGACGTATCAAAATAAATGTCTCATTACCTTTTTGGAAATAAACCCACTCAAAAAAGCAGCTACAGTACCGCTACAGTACTGCTACAGTACCACTACAGTGCCGCTACAGTACCAAAAACCCCCTACTTTACATATATTTGCCTTAAGCTACGTGAAAAAGCATACGGGTCAATTAAATAGATACGGAGGGAGTATGAGAAATCCCGTGAAGCCTTCCTCACTGTAGCTGCCGTATGACCGCCTCCATTTGAGGCGATCTCTGATAGAATTTTTTGAAGAAATTTTGTAGTATTTTCTTCATGAAGTTTAGATTATATTTTCATATTTTCACTCAATTGGTAAGTAAGTTAAATAAATAATTGAAAAACACAACATTTGTTATATCTATTTTGACGCAGTATTTTTCAATAATTTGTTAAATGGCACTCCAATTGAATTTTAAGATGATTTGATGGACATAATTTAAACTTCATCAAGAACATATGTACAATTTCATAAAAAAACGATGGAGAGCGTCTCAAATGGAGATATCTGAACGGGATATTTTTATCCGGAAGGTCTCCCAAGATGTTTGCTCTATGTCTAATTTAACATCATTAAAGTCTAATCTTAATTAGTTTAGGCGGGTCTGTTTAAATCTAATTTAGTCTGATTTCTCTATGGCTTCGCAGAGTCACACTGCGATCTTTCCTCATTCCTACACTGAATCAACAATGATGAATGATCAATCATTAGGTAACTGTATTCCAAATAAAGTTACACTTTCATAATTAATCAGTATGACTTATTCATTAATTATATTAATAATTATTTCACAGGCCCGGGAGGTGACCTTCGAGAATATTTAGAAGGGTTAGCAGGAGCTGATGAAGATGTAAGAACATATGTGGAGGATCACCCGTTCGGTCAAAAGGCCATTGACCATACAAACTCCAATTGGCAGGTTTACTCGGGAATTATTAGAGCTCTCTCGAGACACTCCTGATCATTTACTGACCATTTTGCCCTCTATAGACCCTTAAGTGTTGGTTAAGCCCCAATAAAGCGTTGTTCAAGGGGAACTAGCAATAAAATAACAATCGGCCATATATTCTCACGAATAGAGCTATCTTTAACAGCCTATCCTAGACTTGGCACTTTTTCTTGTATGGTATACTCCCTCCATCCTTAAGGGGCTGTTTACTTACAACTTAATGGACTTAATGGAGACTCCGACTTAATGGTTCAGCTATATGACTATGTTTACATATGACTTTATTAAAATTTTGACTTATTCGCTAAGTCATTTTATGTCTGATTCGTTCAACAACATTTTAGTACTCCTTGCTATTCAGACATATAAATTGATCGAAGGTCTCTTTTTTACCCTTGTTCTGACGCGAAGGGGATTTTATTGTTGGACTTTGCAAGTTACAACCGATTCTTCTTCTCCTCCTGTCAAAAAATCAGCCAAGCACACCAGCGAAGAAAGCTTTCATGGCCGACCTTCATTTTCAAAATTGTTTGTTAGAATAGAAATTTCTACTTTTTGTGGTTGCACACCCAATTTTTTTGCAGATAGCGTTTTTATTCTTTTTGATCCATTCATTACCGTACAATAGCAATTGTTTAATCTTGATTGGAATTTTAATTTGGGTGCAGTTTAAAGTCAAATGTTCGAGTATCCAATTTGTTTGCTTTGTCAAAATTACTTTTTGGGTGTGGTATCCTATTCTTCATTTATTTGACAGATTAATAGGGCATTTTTTTTGCATTTCTTGGGCAACTTTCTCTTCATTTAGGTAATTTCTTGAGTGGGGTTGCACAAAGCTTATAATATTTGAAGAATTTGCTAGAAGAAATTGTTAATAGATTAGTAAAATTGTTGTGTTTTGTGTTTAAATAATTCACAGAGAATACGAACTCAAACACTTGTTGTGGAAAAAGGATAAAATGGTTATTTAGCACACTCAGATAACTTATTCAGCATATAAAGTAAACAACTTGTAATCTTAAATTCACTTAATCCAGACAGACATCTTAATCCATACAGACGTCTTAATCTAGACATGACTTAATGGAAAAAAAAGTAAACAACCCCTAAATGTTGTTCCAATTGTGGATTACGAAGGTTGACCGACGATAAAGTTAAATGATCCCTGTGAAAACTCGGATTATTTTTAGTAAATAAAATTTACATATTCAGAAACTACATTAAACCCGCTACAAAGCCTGCAAAAAATAATTCAACTTTTATAAAATTTTGATATAAAAAGTAAGAGTTTAAGAGTGATTTAAGTTGACCCTCGATAAACGAAATGAAACTTCTTTTAGGGACAAAGGGAGTATATGTTTTTCGTGCAAGTAATCGCATCACTCACTATGATCTACATGACTACATAGTAGATGATATGCGTTCAAGTTTTCATATATTACCCCCTTCCCATTTTATGTGTCTCATTTGCAGTGGCGGACCTAGAACTTTTCTCAAGCGGGACACTACTGTATGTGCGGAGATGGGCCGGGTCGGGTGTGAGAATAATTTATTCAATGTGTAGACAATTTTTTAAAACAAAAACAAATTATTCATTGTCAGTTTCAAATGATTTACATCTATGTACATCAGTCTAGTTTTCAACCCATTAAAAATTCTAAATAATAATATTTGGTTTTTTGAAAGAAAAACATAATACTTCAAATGAATTAGAACTGAATCATCCTAGTGCCATTTCTGGTTTTGGATTAGAATTCGAGTTGTTTTTGTATTACAAACGGTAAGAATTTTGATTTAGAACTAGGATAGTGTCCAACGTTATGCGTCGTGCCACAGAATTACACTGTCCAAAATTCTTTAATCAACCTGGGATAATTAAAATTGTGAACCCAACATGTAATTCCTGACCGAGCTAAAGTACTTTAATTTCTTGATTCAATTATTTCCCGTTTGTTACTACTACACCCTTTTCTAACAACTCTCTTATGATATCATTAATTTTGTCGGAATATGCCCTTCATTTTACAAGAGGATCCCAACATTTTATTAACATAACCATAGACAAATTATCCAAAGAAAAGTATCCACAAACGTTTTATTTATGCAATAACCACAACGACTCATTGTATTTGAAAAAAAAACAATGAATATACCTTGGATATGAAATTTCATTTAATATAATATCTTAAATCCATTAAGCTCACCACACTTATAAGAAGTCTCATCATATCATTGACTTCTAATTTTGGAAAAAGATAATTCATATATAAAAAAAACCACTAATGCCACTTTTCAAAGAATGAGCGTGTCAAAAACATGTCTAACTGTTTAAAATCGCTTCATCATAATTTTATAGTCATTTAAATGTCTTATAACAATTTACATATGTTCTTTGACAGAATTATTGCATATCTAATAGTCATAGTTTTGTATCAAGAAGCGGGCCCCCGATTTTATCATAAGTACTAATACTAAATTTCGGGGTCGGAAGCAGGGGCACTTGCTCCCTAGAACCCCCCCTAGGTCCTCCACTGCTCATTTGGTTTTGACACAATTTTTAATTAAATGGTTGAAAGGGTAAAAGTTATGGTTGTGATTTGAGTATAATAAAGTCAAATGTTATGAACCACATATATATTTCCAAAAAGAGAAATGTGACACTTATTTTGGGATAATCCAAAAAGAAAAGTAAGACAGGTAAAATCTTGAGTTGTTCTCCTATAGAGAAGTTTTCCCTAAAATCAGGACCAATCTTGTATTTTTGAAGGCCTAGGGGCGGACAAATAATATGGGGCTAATTATAAAAAAAAATTGTAAAACATTTTTTTGTGTCTAAACTAGCATGCATTATAATAATAAACGTTCATCTAAATTCTCATCTTTATGATATACAGAATTTGGCTTGTTTAACAAACAAACTTCTCTATGTATAGAATCATTTTTTTTAGCGCCGCTTTCTCTAAATTTTTCATCATTTTTTCTGTGTCATAGGCCGCTTTAATGTTTTTCAAGGAACCCAGGCTCGAGTCCCCGCAGAGACTGTGTGGAGGCCACAACCTCTGAAATAGGCTGGATCTCTGGCACGCACGGGCATATGGGCTTACTGCTGCTCCGCCGACTGAGTCACCATGATTTATATCCCCCCATCTGCCCTGTCGGGTCGGGGCGTGGGAGGCTCCGGGGGTGAAAGATTCCACCTTTTGGATCAAGAAAAACCTAATGCCACTGAAAGTTGAAGTTATTTAAGATTTCATCTATTTATTCATTATTTTATATATAGTCGATGCAAGACAAATCTCAATTGCTCAAATCATGATCAGTTCCAGATAAATAAACCATAATCAGTTCAAATTGTGATAATAAACCGTAATCAGTTAACTAAATTATTGAAACATATTGCGCATTATGTGTTAAAGTCCCACACCGGTAAATTTAGAAGTAATAGAGTGCTATATTAAGATATGGGAGGAAATGTCGGACACCTTTTAGGATGGAACCCTAGATCTTAACATGGTATCAGAGCCAATTCCGGTTGAGGTTTGACGGCTTGTTTAGCACCCATGATTAAGGATAGCTTGTTAAGGGTTTGTTTGGCCCGTTTATACACCCCGATATTGTCCAGCCCGGTTCAAGCTGAGGGGGCGTGTTGAAGCATTTGTCCCACACCGGAAAGCTATAAAACAATTAAACACTATATAAGGCTTTGAGTTACTCCTCTTATCAGGTTGACCTTTTAGGATGGAACCCCAACTCTTAACATGGTATCAGAGCCAAACTTATCCATAACCATGGTGTGAGCCCCTTATGAAAAATGATGACACGATTATAAAAAATGACAATCACGAACGACGAAAAAATGAATGACGGCGCGATCCAGAGGAAACCTCTAGTGTCGAGGAGGGGTGTTAAAGTCCCACACCGGTAAATTAAGAAGTAATAGAGTGCTATATTAAGATCTGAGATACTCCTAATAGGGTTGACCTTTTAGGATGGAACCCCCAGATCTTAACATTATGTACATAATCAGTTCAAATTGTGATTTTTTTCAATGCTATCCTCAATAATATTTATATATCTGTTGATGATCATACACAAAAAAATTACCCCTCCGTCCTACTAGGATTGTCTCATATTAAATTGATAAAGTTTGAGTGATTCTATATCAATTTTGTTTTATTCTTATGCTATAATTCAATATCAAGCATGCAAGCTCACTTTTCCACTTTTTTAATAAACTGTGCCACATACTCATGTCACAATTTAAGTGGGATGGAGATAGTAAAAAATATAAAGTCATTAAACGAGCTAGTGTCTAGGAGTGATTATTGACTAAAAAGCCCAATGGACACACAACAACACATTTCAAAGCTCACTTTTACACCTAAGGTGGCCACATTCACGTGTGCAATGACCCACACTCCCATGAGCACGCAGCCTTGGGCCCATGGCAGATCCCATCAAAAGCCCATACTATGCTGAGGAGGATATGGGAATAGTTGGTTACATCTATCACAATATAGTGAAAATGAAAAATGTAAGGGTAATTCTATTCACAGCCACAATATTACTAATCACAACCACCTAATTAAATTTAAATAAATAAAATTATAACAAATGTCTATTTTACCCCTAGCAGCCTGACTCGTTTAATAATCCTGCGCAATTGAACTGGGAAGAAGATGAACAAAAATCCCTTGTGGTCGGAACGGCGCACCAAATCAGATAGGAAGATTCTTTTTTAGATTGGCTTTCATCCGATTCTGGCTAATATGAGCAGATGACAAATCACCCACATCTTAGGACTTAGGGACTGCTCGCCTTCAATGCACACAGTTAAGGAGAAAACTGTCCGAGAAGGACCTGCCTGGGTGGGGTTCTAATGTTTCCGATCAGGAAGATGATCGATGTTTCTCCAATTTTGTTGACTTCCGGCTCTTCATAAATTTAAAACCACATAGATGATTCTCCTAAGCAGTTGATCTATCGTTACATACTGTATTTGCGTAAGGCTAAAATCGATATTTAATATAATTTTATGTATTTAAATTTGATTTGAGTGTTGTGATTAGTAATTTCGTGGCTGTGTATAGAATTACCCAAAATGTAATCATAAGGTCATATGCAACGTAGAAATAAATATTGTAATAGATATGGAACGAGTAAATAAGCTACGGAACATGGGTCGGCCCTACAGAAACTCTAGGCGGCAAACTTTTAGACGATCTAATCTTTGGCTTGATTTCTCATATTGAAAAGACTTTTGATGATTGTGATGTTTTCTGGACAGTAATGAATCAATTGTTTTGTTATGTTATTCCTTTTTTCTCTATCTACTAGGGTTCTGGTTTTAGTCCGACATCTTCTCTGGCTAGAGTTATGTCTGCTTCAGGTGAACGTGTATTTTGTTCTTCTTCTAAGAATGTCTAGAGGTTGTGTCTTCCTCGTCCGTGTAACCGATTGAGTGCTACATTATTAATGGTTGGCAAGACAGATTCAACCCAGTTCTTCTAAAGCTTCAATTACTTGTCCCCTTCCTGAACCACCGCCTCCCTCGAAGAAAAAGATAGCACTCAACTGAATCTTCTTTCCGGTGGCTGGTCAAACTGATTATCCAGACAATTTTTGTTCAATTGATTTTTTCATTTGTTGGTTGATGGTTAGACTAATTATCCTTTTGGTACCCGATGAAGCCGAATCTTTTAATCGTAATTTTTTATTTTTTCTTTGTAGTAGCAAGAAGAGCACATCATGCCTCTCCCCCAGGCCCTCTTGTGTTTACGTACTTATAGGATTGTAAACGAACATGATCGAGTCAAATAGTGTGATATTCATGTTCATATTTGTTTAATTTATTTAAATACGGATCCGATTTGAATATGAAATGAATGTCAATTATTTCAATTTATATTTGTATTCGTGTAACAATATGAATAGTTAACGAAACAATTTATAGGCCAGAAGGAAAGGGCACACACTTGCACCTCATGCCTCCCCCAGGTCCTCTTGTTGTTTACGTACTCATAGGATTGTAAATGAACCTGATTGAGTCAAATAGTGTGATATTTATGTTCGTATTTGTTTAATTTTTTTAAATACAAATCCGATTTGGATATGAAATAATGGTAATTTCAATTTATATTCGTATTCGTTTAACAATATGAATAGTTAATGAAACATATAGAAGTTTTGAATCGATCAATTTTATCATAAGTTAATTATTGGTCAAATATTGCTTTAAAACAACTTTTCCTATATTTTTTTTATGTTATAAATGCATGCTATGAATTAGTACGAGTATGTGTTTTTAAAATTTAACTTGTAACATTATATTTTTTCTTTAAAGTTTAATGGATCAATGCGTTTTTGGGTGGTTCACAATATACTAAAGTGCATCAGTTTCATGGCTAATATACATAAATCTATTTCAAAGTTCTTGAAATAAACACAAACATACATATTAAATATTATATATACCTATAATGTGTTATAAGTAAGTTGATAGTTATATTAGAGTAAAATGACTCTAAATTTTAATTAGATACTATCCTCCGTTCTTTAATTCTTGCAACAGTTTGACTTTCACGTTTGCCAACGTACAACTTTGACTGTAATTATATTTAATTATGTATTAGTAAACATTATAAAAAGTTGATATTTTGGAAATTCACATTGATAGGAATTCAATAACATTTTATACGTAATAATTTGATTATGTATATTAGTAGAAAATCGTGGTCAAAGTAAGGTCTGTGAATAGTGCAAAAATCACAATGTTATAAGAATTAAAGAACGAAGTATTAAATATTGTTGATAATAGAAAACCCTTATTTGACTTTTTTTTGTTAGTACATGAAGAGCAATCTTATTCCCAAAAAGAAACTCAGTACTATGTTATACTCCCTCCGTCCTTAAAAATACTTCCAACTTTCCTTTTTATCTGTCCCAAAAAGAACTTCACTTCCCTTTTTGGTAAAGAATTTGTGGTTCACAACAATTCTTACACATTGCTCTCTCCTCTGTACAATTCCACCACACAATTTTCACTTTCTTAATTCGTGTGTGCCATTTGTACTATGGAAGAACTTCCAGGGACGGTGGGAGTAGCTACTTAAGTGTAAACATTGACCATATGTCACTATGAATAAAGTTACTTTTATAGTCAATAAAATTAAGATGTCCCATTTTTTGTGAAGTACTTTTACTTTAGTCATAAATATGTTCTTATTTTTTAAATAAATGCATATTGTATATATATGTGGTGTGTTGTCTTACTTGTCTATTGAGCTTAATATTCAAATACACAAATGTATTAACTATGAGATTGATTTCAAATTTGATATTGAGTATACATTTATTGGAATATTATTTGTACTAAACCTTTTAAATGGCGCCCCCAACAATTTTTATTCCTGGATTCGCCCCTGCACATACTGGGTATTTGATGTTGTATAAGTAGAAACGAATCACAAATAAAATCAAAATTGTTTGATTTGTAAAGTCCCAGAGTAGTCTTAAATGTAAATGTATTAGAACAAATGTTTTTTTTTTCTTTTTTTAACACACATGTTATGTAATTATTCATACAAGAGTCATGAATTATTATTACTATGTCGTTTTGTTTTATACTTCTTGTTAAAGTAAGTTCTAGAATATGAACTACAATAAATCAATTAATAATTCTTTATTTTATCATTAATTCTTTAAGCAGTATTGGGTGCTTAGCTATATGTTGTTGGACTATTCTGCTTTTATGAAATTAGTACAATTATTGATCAAATATATTTGATTAACATTCCAATCGATTGACATTCTTATTTATATCTGATAACAATTCGAATCAAATTTTATATTTTTATTTGTACTCGGATTTGAATTTTTTGAAAAATTTCATACGAATTAGAATCCTGAACTAAACATAAATTATTTGATTCATATACAACCATACGTACTGATATTAAAAGATATATTGCTTATTAATTCAAAGATGTATTGCTTGGTAGAGACTTCAGTTATGACATACTTCCCCTGTTCTTTTTTAGTTGCAACATTCCTTTTTCACGCTTGCTGATGCACAACTTTGACCGTCATTATATTTAATTCTCTATTGGTAAAAAACTTTTAAAAATCCGATTATGAAACTTTGTAATGAGATGAATTCAACATTGTTTTTTAAAAAAAAATCACATACATTAATAAATAAAATGTAGTCAAAGTAGAGTACATGAATAGTGTGTAAAATCCAATGTTGCAACTATTATGATACGTAGGATAGTATGACTCAAGACAAAGTTCGGTAGTGCCCACTACCCAATACACGGTTTTTTTTTTTTTGCTAAATGTGATATGAAAAGTGGACTCATGTAATAAAGAGTTTTTGCAACTTTCAATCCTCCAATTATTATGTTATTCATACTTTTGGT
This sequence comes from Cuscuta epithymum, assembly GCA_945859915.1. Classification (NCBI taxonomy): domain Eukaryota; kingdom Viridiplantae; phylum Streptophyta; class Magnoliopsida; order Solanales; family Convolvulaceae; genus Cuscuta; species Cuscuta epithymum. The sequence goes on from CAMAPF010001015.1 coordinate 4,484,991, forward strand.
ACTCGATTTTAATTTTTTTTTCGTTTTTAGTCCTTCGACTAATGTGTGAAAGACACTTTTGATACCCGCATATAAAAATTTCCGTATTTAGTTCTTCAGCATTCATCAATGTGAATTTTTGTTCATCCAACTATTATAATAGTGACATTTTTAGTCCTTCACTTATTGTTTAAAAATCATAGTGGAATGACAAAAAATGTCAATCTGCTAATACTTAGGAGACTAAATATGAAAAACTGTAAAATCAAAGACCAAGTGTGTCTCTCACACAATAATTTAAGATTACAAATGAAAAAATTGAAAATCAAGTATAAAAAATGTCATCGATACAATACAGGGAACCAAAGTGACCAAACCGTGTAATAAATTAGACTTGTAAGATGTAAACAAGTAAACGATGGTGAAAGTAGGGAATCAAATGCTAGTAAGATAGAGGGGTGCCATCAATTCAAAGGCCTATCTAGATACCCCCTAGCTACTAATAATTCCATTGAATTTGAGGCTATAGATATACTTGTATATATAATCCACCGATTCCCATCTAAAAGCGCGGTACGTACTCCTCAAAGACATAAAATCAGACCTAAAAGTCATGAATGTTGAGAAAGAGAATATGGAGCCAACCCATTCCGAGGAAGAAGGTGAAGCCTCAAATGGTGTTGCTCTGCCTTTGACGATCGGGAAGAAGAGGAAGCTGGTGATATTGGATATTAATGGCGTACTTGCCCTTATGGTTAGGCACTCGATCCCAGGTGGTGTCAGCTTTCCCGGCGGGTTGACGAGTATGCATAACTCACACATCCTTTTACTCCTACTTGTTTGACATAAATATATTGTAGATTTGATCACTAACTTTAGTTTTGCACGTCTTCATTTTCTAAGTCTGTTTGATAATATTTAAATTGTGATTGAATTGGTTAAATCTATAGAATTCTAAAAAAATTATATTTATAATATATTTTACTAATAAGATTTGGTTAAAATTAAACGAAAGATAGCTAAAATCTTCGTATAAGTAATTTGAACTAATTCAGCCAAAAAAGTAACTTTAATCATGCCAATTCTGATCCTTACACAATTGTGCGTGCGAAATCAAAATATGATTGACAAAAAATATGACTGATGAGGTGATAATCTAAAAGCAGATGTTATCAAAAGGCTCTCAATTTTAATTTCATTCATTTTTATATACACTATTATATTTATTTCTTTTGAAACTTTGTCATCTTTCATATGCTTGTACTATATAAAAATTATTGCCAAAATTTATCACCATTGACTTTTCAAGTAAAAGATAACAATTTTTTAGGGGTAAAAGTAATAATTAAAAAAGTTGTCCACAAATTTTTTTCCGGATTGTTATATTCCGCATAAATGATGTACAAGCTTCATATGAAGTACCACATATTAATGAGCTCTACAATATTAGGTAGTGTTTATTTTAAACAACTCAATCCCTACACTTTTGCTCCACCTTTGATCTATCAATTCAAGGTGTGAACAATAGTGGAGGAATCATTATCTTTATCTTTATACGAGAATCTATGAATAGAGTATGGTGGGTACCCAATAAAAATCTATTTGAAGTCAAAAGAAGTGAAAAATGTTATCTTAATTAATGAAGCATTTAATAACTCTTAAATTAATAATAATGAATAAAGATTATGTAAATATGTAATTTATAGTTACAAGTTATAAATAACACATTTAAAAATGTAATAAATATAAATATAAAAATTGAAGAATTAGAAACATAAAACATCAGAATTCATTTGGACACATAAAAAATAAAGAGAGAATAATGAAATGTTCTGATCAAAAAATGAAAATATAGAGTATTAGATTATATTTAAGTGTGAATGATCCGGCTAGAAAAGTTCTGTGAAAGAATACTTCTTTTATAAAGTTGGCAATAAATTAACTGCAATTGCAGAATATAATTTACTTGAATAACACATTACATGTATGGTAATAAACAACAATCTACAAAGCATATAAGAAAATATTAATCATTCAAAAATATGAAGACGTTAGCAGTGTCCATTTTCATACAACTAACATTTCATTGTTCAAAATTTTGATAGGTTAATTGTTATTTTTTAAATACAAACATATTGTATAATCCACCCACAAACATAACTTGAAATGAATTGAAAACCAACATTTTCACGTCTCTTGATTAATAATTTAATAGTATTATCATTTTTTCGTTTATGTAAATTGTGAGGTAATCACCGTTTTTTCATTTATATTAACATTCACAGTCCTTATAATAGAGAGAGGTGAAGGGAGATATAGTACTGGTAAATATCTTCAACTTAGGATGATATTTATTAAAAAATTATAATGCACAATAAACTCTCAGCCTAGACACAATATGTTATTTAAAATACTTGCATTTATAAACAATGCATTGAATAGTCATCACAATCATAAATTATCTATGAATAATTGTAGTATAAAATTATAAGATGATAGTGATAGAAATGCTCATTAGACTAAAAAAAATCAAAGACGATATAAGAATGCTTATTTGGTTGCAATTTCAAATTATGTTTCAACTTATATAAAATAAGTATGTACTATGTATATACATGTTACTAATGAGCCTAATTACGTACACACAAAAAATTAAGCTTATTCATTATTAGTGCAACACATGTGCCACCTGACTAGTAAATGTTTTTTTTTGACAACATTTTTTTAAACTAAATGCTGTCAACATTTTTTTTGACAACATTAGTAAATGTTAATAAATGCTAAGATTTCAACCCCTTATATAATTAATTAATGAGGGGTATTTATAGTAGAGGGTGTTAGCCGAAAGGCGTGACATGCCGCTCTCTCCAAAATTTAAAGGAACAGAAGATGACTTGTTTATAAGATAACAAGTTGACAGCACAACCTCGCCCCAGGATGGCATGTGTAGTTTAGCCATACTGAGCATACAACAAACTTTTTCTATAATGGTTCAATTCATTCCTTCAGCTACACCATTGTGTTAGTGGTGTTAGTGGAACCGTTTTCTCATGTATGATTTCACATTTAGCGCAATTTGCTGAGAATTCCCAGAAACTTTATTCTACTCCATTGTCAAGAAAATAGAAACTTTAACTTCTTCCTTGTATCTCTTTCGAAAATAAAAAATTCTACCATGACATGAAATAATTTGAAATGATCAAACACTTGATCATTATTTTAGACGCCAAGTCCATACCTTTCGTGATGCATCATATATCAATGAATGTCGCAAAATATATACTGGCCCAAAATGGGTCCTCTTCAATGGATCCACATACATTAGAGTGGAGAAGACGGAGTAACACAGAATGGCTCTTTATGGTGGAACTAAAGGAAACTCAGTGTTGTGATACTCGCATGGATTCAAGGAAACACCTTTATCAATGGAAATGTCTTCCTTCTTAGCAAGAATTATCAGGTCCTTTCATGCTCAAGTGGTCTAACCTTCGAGACCACAAGTTTAGTGATGTCTCTTCTTCAAGAAACCTTTTGATAACTTCCACATACCTTGTTTGAATTGATTATCATATCCCTAATGGTTCATAGTTGCATGATGTGAGTTTTCCCGCACTTAAAAAGATTGTGGTAAAGTGATGAAAGTACGAGTATCATCTCCACAGGGACGGACAAAAGGGAAATAAGAATTAACTAAATTCAGCGATAAAACAGAAAATAAAAAAATGTAATGGTGCGAGATTGATTGGGTTGGAAAATTAAATTGCAATTAAACGAATAAAATAAAGCGGTTTCTTCTTAATTAACGACAAAGGGAACATGGATTGATTCCGGGGTAACCAGATTTCTGGCATATCAGGCTTAATTACATGAAATTAATTTAATTGAGCGTAGCTAAAATTACCAAGTTTTTACTGATCTCGCAGCGTAGAGTACAATAATTTAGGGGACCAGACTGATCTCTCAGACTCTCATGCGACAGGTTCCTAAATTATTGCCAAGACGAGCGAGCTTATGACTCACAACTCATAATTGAAGAATCAACATAATTGGGATGAATAGAATTAATTGTCATTAATTAAAAAGATTGAACTTACAAATAATATTAGGGCCGTGAAGAAAACAGAGGAAAAACGCAGATAAATTCGTCCTTAGGCCTCTTTATGAAGTTCGTAACCCCAAAAATGAGTATGAAGGCCTTATTTATATAAAACAGGCAAAATTCGGCTCAAACTGGGATTTCTGGGGTCAGGCACTACCGTGCCTGAGACCGTGCGTCCGGAGCACTTCGTGCGCAATATGGGCAGGAAGGATCGTGCCTGGCTTCCAGTAGCTCAGTTCCTCTTCCTTCTACAAGCAGGGCGTGCCTATCCGACAGGCACCACCGTGCCTAGTTTTTTTCTTCCGAATTTGACTATACTTCCTTCACCAAAGTTGTAAAAAATGAAGTCATTTATCCACCACAACTTGCAAAACCGGATTTGAATCATCCAATCAAAAGATATGAATAAAATGGTGGAAGGTTGCATTCTGAAATCGTAACAGGGATCATCTGACTTCTTCATCTGTTTTCACCTTCCTCCTCTCAGATTCTTGCAATGGTGTCTTCATATGATTTGTGGCCCTTGAGGTTGGATTTCATATGGAACTTAAATCGTGTAATTTGGATGTTTCTACAAAAAGTTATGCTTGAACGATTAACAGAAGGTCATCCTGATCACCGTTTTCAAGCTCTATTCATCTTCTTTTGATCCCGTAGCCAATCCTAGAGCTTTTTTGCCTTCAAATCTTCATCGTTAGCCTCCAGGTGACCTCCAAAGCTCTCAAATCAATCTAGAATGCTTCTCAAATCGTCCCGATTTCTTCTCAAGCGCCGGTGCCGGGCTCAAATTCCCTGATTTTGACTCCAACAATATAAATCTCGAACCAACACCCGGTAAACATGACTTGAGCTAAAATTGAGAGCTGTGACACAAAATAATTAGGGAAACCATCAAAAGCCGATCCCAACACACATCAAATGTGTGTCGAAATACGGACTTATCATTGCACCAGAAATAAGCTACACTATGAGATCCAGAACATAAGTAACATCTTTCAACACAAGTGTGCATTTGACATTGGTTATTATGACACATCAACAATGTCAACAATCTTCATGAAACTCGTATCTCCCATCATCGCATCTCCAAATTCTCCAAACTTGTAGGTTGTGAATAGATTTTGGCATTGTGTGGTGTGAAATAATGTGGTTGTATCAACCACACACTCAATATCATGAGTATCTACATGTAGACATTGTTCACCATATGTAACAAGTAAGATGTTTGATGTCATGGTCACCATAGTCTCACCATATTCTTGTAGGCTCGTTTTTTTTTACTCGTCTGGGGCTGCTCTCATAAAACTTTCTAGAATCTCTTTTTCTATGCTAATAATAACCACAATGACTACAATATCCTTCACATCTAGTATAGTTCTCAAAGGACACACCTTGTTCTCGTGATCTGCTGCAAACATGAGACTTCCTCTATTTTTACCTTGACCTCTACCTTTACCTCTTCATCCATTTCTGTTTCCCCTTCGTCTGTTGGTTTATGACACGAGGACATATAATCAGTCTCGGCTTTTTTCCTTTGGGCTTCTTCATTCATCAATACATCTTTTATCATCTACTATACATTGTCACTTTTCTGTTGAAAAAAATACTGAGAGTAATAACAAGAGTCTCTCGGCTATCAGGTAGAGAGCTCAAGAATAGTATCATGTGTTCTTCATCTTTAAGCCTCTGGAGGCTCTCAACTGGTTCACGAGGTCCTGGAACAAACTTGTGTGTTCTGCAACTAGATACCACTACGTAACTTGTGCTTTACCAATTGTCTCAGTATTAACGTCTTATTTCGAGCGCCTTTTGTGTGATACATGCTAGCAAGTTTCTCCCATAGTAAGTAAGCATTATGTTCTTCGGCAACATGGTGGAACATACCATGATCGATCCATTATCGAATTTGTGCGACTATTTTTCTATTCATTTTAATCTACCCTTCATCTGTTTTTTGTTTGTTTTGGCGCCATTATTATCAAGAGGATCGGCTAAATCCTTTAAATTTAGCAAATGATCCATTCGAGGTTTCCACATATTGTAATTTGTGATAGTAAGAGCAATCATGGTATCCGTCTATGAATTATCCACAATAAGTGTACAATATTTCTCATTAATTATTTTTTAATCCAAATTAGGTCAAACGAATCAAACATTTGGATCTGAAATGGTCAAAATTGTGGGAACCGGGCTGACCTCTTTGAAAACTGGTTTGGAAGATGGTGAAAAGGGCTTGTGAAATTTGAAGCGGTTCAGTCTGGTCCATGCAGCTGCCCATTGTGCAGACACGAGTGTCAGTGACTTGGCGATAGGTGACACACATGCTACTGACCCTTGTATGACGTAGTGACACATATCAGATGACGTGGCAACAATAGAGGTGGACTGAAAATCTGGTGGATGATGATGGGCCGGTTACATATGCTGACTGAATGATGATGTGTAGATGATGTGAGCCTGACGTGTGTGTCGTCTCCGATCTCTAGACGGTGTGTGCAGTGTGTGCTGTGAGTAACTTCCACTCGTCGGTGTGTGGTGGCGCGTAAAGCTTCATATGGTGGCCGTTCTGACGCCTGATTAAAATGAGATTAAAATAACAATTTTTTCTTGTTTGGAGCTTAATCTATTAACTCGAGTGATTTACACTAGTTAATTAAAACCAAAAAATAGTGAGGTTGAATTCTCTAACTTTACATATATGATTATACTACGTAAATAAATTCGTGTGTATGTAGTTCTAGAAATGGTATTTTTCTGACAAGCATGCGAGTATGGCAATATGCCACTCGATCTTAACATTATTAATTACTTGTACAATATTTTTTAATGTACTAAAAAGAATCATGTTCATGGTATCTAATGAATTTGCAGTAGCAAAGCGACCCTTCTGTGAAGATTTTTTGCAATTCTGCTTCGAGAGGTTCGACGTGGCCATTTGGACTTCTAGAGCCAAGTATGTATCTATATATAGAAACATTGTCTTATCATATGCGTATTACTACAAATCTTAAACAATTAGAGATGTTTCATATCATGTGAAAAATGGAAATGTGGAATTGTTGTCTTGTGGATCCCTAAATAAATTTTAAACTAATTCTAAATACCTCCCGCAATTAGAGATGTTTCATAAGTCCCTTAAATTTTTTTTATCTATCCTTCCCTTTTTGGATCCCAAAAAATTTGTTACTATTCTTTTTAATAAAGAATTTGTAGTTCCTTTTATTTGTCTCTCCTATACATGTACAAATAAACCACATAGTTTTTACTTTATTATTTTTCGTGTCATTCAAATTTTATAATGTTTTGATAGATGGAGGGAGTATTTAAATTCAAAATTTAAAGTATATATAGTGGGTGATACATTTGTAACTTTAATTTCCATAATTTCTCTTTTAATTTTGGGAAAAATAAACATAACACCCGAAACTTTAATGGAGTGTGAGATAAATACTTCAAACTTACGTGTGTAATTTATACTAGTCTATCAGCTCGTGCATTGCATGGATAACGAATAATTAATTTATTTTTAACTGAATTCTATCCACGAGTAATACTCCCTCCGATTCTTAATTAAGTTCCTGGTTTGACTTCACACATATTAAGGAAATAAATTTGACTTTACTGTGGAGTGCACTGTTGTGCACTGTTTGACACTGTTTTGCACTGTTTTAGCATTGTTTTGGTGTAGATTTGTTTGCCAAATAAGGAAATAGGAACTTGCTTGGGACATCCGAAAAAGGAAAGTGAGGACTTAATTACGGGACGGAGGGAGTATGTGTATAAATATTTATACTATAATTTAAAATAGAACATGACATAGAATTATATTAGTACGCATTAGAGTACATGTATGATAATTATCAGAGATATACTCATTAATATAAAGTTACCAAATAATAATTATTTGGGTTCATTATCAGAGATTGATTTATCACACTTGAATATAATATAGTACTCTATTTTTTAAATTAAACATAGAATATACATGTTCCAACTTTATTATGTCATGTATCTTAATTAATTCTGCATGTATATGTTTGTAATGTTTTTCATACAATTTTATTTATATTTATTATCTTCAACCTCATTTTTCTAATGCTTTATTTATAACTTCCAACTATTAATTAGGTTTGTACTTAATCATTGATTGTTATTAATCATTTAATAATTAAATAATACTCATTAATTATGATAACAAATTTTCACTTCTTTTGGCTCCAAATGAATTTCTACCATATTTTCTTTATAAATATAAAGATACCTCGAACTTTATATAAAAAGTTATTTTCGCATCATATTATATGTTTTTTTACTAATATAAGTTTATTGGAATAATTACATAATTTAAAATACTCAAAGCTTTCTTAGAATGCAATTAACATTCTAGAATTTCATTTATGGAATAAAGAATATTACATCTGGTACAATTTAATTTGAATTGCATCGTCATAAATGTTTTGTGTATTTTAAGTTATATATGTAGCACTATAAAATTGCATTTAATTTGTAAAAAAACATATGATAATGGTGCTAACGTAATTTTTATATAAAGTTTGGGATATATATGTATACACACACACACATGTATATTACATGTGCAAGTTTGGGTATTTATCTCAATCCCCTTCAAAATTTATGATATTTGAATTATTTTTTCCTTTACTTTTTGGTAGTCATGACTACTTTCTGAGTATTATTTTGTTTACTATAACTTTCTTTTTGGGATGTGTTACAATTTTTGCCACACAATCCTTTTTTGATATTTTCTTTTTAAAAATAATAATCCTTACCTTTTGTACTTATTATCCTCTCTTTCATATTTTCCATAATATTTCTTAGTTTTTGTATAGTATTCATTAATCTTACTAGTTTTCTCGTAAACCATGTGTCAAACTCTATAGTAGTAAACATTACAATATGGAGGATATCTTTTTAATCTATTATTTTCTATTAAAAGCTCTGGAGTAGTCATATATGTGGCTCATTTTATTGCAGAGTATAAAGTTCTTTCTAAATGATTGCATGCTAGACTATCATGTTACATCTAAATATATCAAACAATATGCTTCATTTCATATAGTATGTTTCCAAATTGTTTCCCAAAATTTCTCATTTAACTATATGATTATGGTGCTAGATGCATGATTGAATTCATATATGGTAGCTCAACTAAGACAACATCAAAATGTGATCATAGTACGTACATTCAACTCCAAATTTTATCTAGGAAATAATATATAAGTGGGACCAACATTCATGACAATTCTCACACAAAAAGGTATAAATATTTTCGAATATGTGACGAGACACACGTGGAACAAAATAAGAAAAAATTAATGAATGATATGAATACATGTCAAATAACATCATTTTAGACACAAAGTTATTAGTCTTATGACTAATCGATATAAATGAAAAATTAATATATAAGATTTTAGTGATATATGGAGTAATTTTCTCTTTTATCAACCATATTATGGCTAAATTTCAATTTTCTATTTATAGATAAACTTTTTTACTATCTAGCCGATTTTCAAGGCTACTATCTATGAAAACGAAAAAGAAATCTCACAAGAGGAAAACAAACTTACACTATAAACATAGGAGTTAATGTTTAATATTTACAATGTGAGAGATATTTTGTGATGGGATGAAAACACCCTTGTAGAGGTTGACAATTAGCTTGGTCACTAGGCCGCTAGATTCCCTAATTAATTTAAGTAGGGTTGGTGGATTTAATTATATACTCCCTCCGTCCCCCAATTAAGTTCCTCATTTCCTTTTTGGATAGTCCCTGGATTAAGTTTCCCTTTCCTTATTTAGCAAATTAACTACGTCAAAACAGTGCCAAACAGTGCAAAACGGTGCCAAACAGTGTCCAAACTGTGTCAAAACAGTAAAGTTTACCCCCCCAGTAAATTTTTCCTTAATAAGAGTAAAAAAAATGGGGAACTTGATTGGGGGACGGAGGAAGTATTTATATTAGCCATCCAAAGCAAACAGCTAGAATCATCAGTTTGACCAGCTAGTAAAAAGAAATTGCCAATATAATCGGTTTGACTAATCGTTGGTTCCACCAACGAGGAATACACAAACCCTAGACATCGCTAGGAAGAAGCCACATATAATAATGTGAAAATACTAACTGATGAAGTTTAATTCCAATTACAAGAGCTAATTTACAAGATATAGAGTACTTGGGCAGCGTAAGGCAGCTCTTTTATTAATCAGAGAGGCGGATCCCTTTTAGGTAAGTACAAAACGTATTTATAGACATAGAGCCACAGTAGTCTAAGGAGACATAACCGGTACAATAAATAGGTTATAAAGAATGATCAGATTTCTCTAATTTATCCCATAATTCTCCATTTATTACTTCTTTATGTCTACGTCTCTTCTATTAAGTCTCTGTTGTTGCCAGATAGCTATGATAGATATGCCACATAAGCCCTAGGGTGAGCTCGAATTCGACCTTGACCTCGCTAGAACTCTTCCCAGGCTCGAGGCTTGCTGATCAGGTCAGCCTAATGTGGGTTCCTTTCACTGGTCGTGATCCCTTGTTAGGCCTAGTTGGCTCAGTTAGTTAGTTAATCCCAATTAATCGGTTTGGTTTATTGATCTCGTGTAATGGGCTTCCGCATGATACATAATTGGGTCATGGTCAAAGTTCACGGTACCATCGCTAACAAAAGAGGTTTGATGAGTAGAAAGAAATTTGAGAAGATCGGAGAAGAGGGGAGATGACTACATTTTTTTACCTTTCTCCTCTCCCCAAGTCTACGAATCTAAAGTGAAAGATGTGTATGCTATCAAATTAAAAGTTCGTTTAATAACATTAAAATGTGCTAAATTCACTAAAACTGCAGAAATTAATGAAATTTTGGATAAGATGGTTAAATTGACTAAACCTGCTAAATTATGGAGAAATATTGTTGTAACCATATCTTATTAATATAATTGAGAAAAATTTATATGAAAATAGTTAAAATGACTCTCCAAAACAATTCAATCAGAAAAGTAACTTTAACATTACTTATTTTGATTATTATACAATTTAGTTCAGACGAGACGAGGCGAGGTCAGACTTACATGTTTGATATAAAATTTGACTGGACTAGTTCAGACGAGACAAGGTCCCGACTTAAATAGACCGAATCAGACTTGGAAAATTTCTATCCAATTAAAAACATCCTTAGATCAATGGATCACTATAAATGAGTTTAAATAACATTAGTTGCGATTTTGGGGGTTGACTCACAAATGGGAATGTCTAATATTGAATCTCATCAATGTGTGTCCGAAAACTGTGCAGGGAAAATTATCTTGACGAAGTTGTTGATTACTTATTGGGAGATATGAAGAAAAAGTTGTTGTTTGTTTGGGTAAGTTGAAATATATCCCTTTACGAATTGAATTGCAGTTTTGCGAAGTTTAAGATTAATTAACACTAAATTTAATTCATTCTTACGAATAATTAAAGAGTTTTTTATAAGAATATTACTAAAATAAAACTTATTTACATAAATATGACTATTCATTACTACAACGTAGTGTTGTGGTAACTTAAGTTCAAAACTTGAATATGAATTACTATGATTTCATTACTACTCTAATAATTAGTCATATTTTTATAAACCATCTTTATTTTAGTCATATTAATGTAATTGTTTCATAATTAAATCACTCGAAGGAGTAAATGTTTGTTGGGAATCAAGTGGTTGACTTCACTAAATACGGTGCAACCTAATTGGAAGGATATGTTTATGATTTTCTACCTAGGTGGGAAAAGATAAAGCTCCAACCAGAGACGGATCTAGGGCATTGGGCCGAACTGAGGCCCTAACTACGCCCCTGACTCCAAGGGATTCGCTCCACTAGCAAACTAGAGGGTGCAAATAAATTCTGGACACACCTATGCCCCAAACATGGTTTAGTCCCTTTTATTAATTGGAATATAGGATATTTTTATTGCAATTACCACTTCACCACCTTTTCAAACCAAACCCATTCTGTATCCAAATTCTATTCCCTCAAATATCCGGCCACATTGTTATATTTCTCACCAGAAACCAAAGATTGCATCTCTACGGATAATTAAATCAATTTTAATAATTAAGAATTACATATTCGGTAAATACATTGAAAGTTCTATAAAGTCACAAATCCAAATTAGTGTTTAATAAAAAATGATGTGCTAAATAATTGATAAAGTGAAACTATTTTAACCAAAGAAAAGATGACTTAGCTTTGCAAATTAATTTGGAACGGAGTATCACATGAATACTTGAAAGCAGGTCAGTTTGGATTAATTTGCCTTTTCTTATTAAGTGTGTTTTTGTTGTGATGTACGTTTTTGGTAATGAAACTTGTAGGATAGGTCCTATTGTACCCGAACAGGATTTATGACCCCTGAGAACAGGTATATACCCTTAGCCTGTAAGGAGTTGAAGAAGATTTGGGGGAATGAGTGTCCCAACCAACCTTTTGTGGGAGGTTACTACAATGAATCAAACACGCTGTTAGTGGATGACTCTCCATACAAGGCTGTGCTTAATCCTGTAAGTACATCAATTATTGAATACAAATGGTTCTATTAAACTTAGTTCTAGTTTAATTTAACATATCTTCCATACCTTTAAGAAGTTCTTACATTAATTAGTGGAAGTAGATATTTGTAGTTATTATTAAGATGGCCGGAGTAGGCCATATTTAGGTTTTAAGGTTTTATATACCGGTATTAGCTAAGGTTGTTTCCATCTTTTATTTTCGATCTATCCCACTAAGATTGTCTCATACCAATTTGGTGAAATTTGTGTGGTTCCAAATTATTCTTTATCAATTCAATATCAATTATATAAAGCTATTTTTCTTAATAACCATACCACCTTCTCATATCATGTCCCAAGGTTAGTGGGATGGAAATAGTATTAGTGATTGCTCTTGAGATTCAATTCTAAAATATAATTTGAAATAGTTTTTAGTAATCATGAAATGAATATATGTTAGAAAAAAGTTACAGAAATACCTATTATATGATAAGATAATGCAAAAAATTACAATAACCCATTGTTGGAAATACATATACATAAAGCGGAAGCAATACAAGAACAAATCAAATGAATTGTTCTATATTCCAGGACCTTCATCATATTGAATAATAGAGTATAATAAGATTACTACCTGGATCCATAGCGAAGCCGCAGGAGGAATGGAACAAGGTAGATGGCGTCTGGATCTTCCTCAATTGAACTCGAGGCCTAAGTCTCTCTTCCGATGGGGAGAAGAGAAGTGAGTTGGTGTAGTTCAATGTATTGGGGACCATAGCCTATTTATAGAGTGTGTTGGTCTAGCTAGGGCTCCCATTAAACCCTAACAAGCAACACGGGCCTCTGCCCATTTATTTGGCCCATACAATTTATCTTAATAGTCTATTGGGCTTAATTAGATAATATTGACCACATAAATAAAACCCAATTGATAAATAGCTAATACAATAATTATAATATTAGCCCATATTAATTATTGAAATAAAATATTCCAACAATCTCCCACTTGGGCTACATATTGTAATTATATTTCTTTAGGCGCGCCTTAGTATGCTATTTATCTTTAGACTTGAACTTAGTCAATCTGGTCCACCTCATGTATTAATAATGGAATTACTGCGGCTTTTGTCATATTGTTAATTCATGACTAAACCACAACAACCACCATAAAAAATACAATTGATGACATAGATCTGTATGGGTGAGCAGCATGAAAATTACATGTGAAGTGGTCTCCATCATGCCTATTTTCAACTGGTCCAACTTTAGTCTTTATTGAGATTAACCTTAGATCTCTTAAGTGTAAATTAAATATTACACTCAACTAGATACAAAAAAAATGTTAGCTATAAAGCTAATAAACTTTATTTCTGCAGAAACTTTGAATTTTTTTTTTGTATCAATGGAAAAATAAAGCATAAAAGAACAACTCCCACTCAACTAGACAACATCGGCAACCACACCCATATGAGTTCTATGCTCATGAAAAACTTTAGGTGGTAATCCCTTAGTCAGTGGGTCTGCAATCATCAAGTTTGTTCCAATATGTTCTATAGACACTTCTCCATTTTGGACTCTCTCTTTAACAACTCGAAATTTGATCTTAATGTGTCTTGTCTTGGTGGAGCTCTTGTTGTTATTGGAATACAACACTGCAGATTTATTATCACATAATATCTTTAGTGGCCTTTCAATTCCATCAACAACTCGCAATCCCATGACCAAATTTCGCAACCATAATGCATGAGCGGATGCCTCAAAACAAGCTATAAATTCCGCTTCCATGGTAGAAGTGGCTATGATTTCTTGTTTAGCACTTTTCCAAGATATAGCTCCTCCAGCAAGTAGGTAAACATAGCCTGAAGTGGATTTAGAACTATCTTGGCACCCAGCAAAATCGAAGTCAGAGTACCCGATGATCTCTAACTGATCCGACCTCCTATATGTGAGCATGTAGTGTTTTGTTCTTTGAAGATAATGCATAACCCGTTTGGCTGCCTTCCAATGATCCATTCCTGGGTTGCACAAATATCTTCCTAACATCCCACCAATGTACGCAATATCCGGACGCGTACAAACTTGAGCATACATTAGACTCCCTACTGCCGACGCATAGGGTATCTTATGCATTTCCTTACTCTCAAAGGTATTCTTGGGGCACTGCTCGAGACTGAATTTATCTCCTTTAGAAATAGGGGTATCAGCTGGTTTACATTCTTGCATGCCAAATCTCTTAAGAATTCTTTCAATATAGATTTTTTGTGACAAACCAAGAGTACCCCGAGAACGATCTCGTTGTATCTCGATTCCTAATACAAAAGATGCTTCACCAAGATCTTTCATTTCAAATTTCTTTGAAAGAAATCTCTTAGTTTCATGCAATAAACCTATATCATTACTGGCAAGCAATATGTCATCAACATATAGCACAAGGAAAATGTGCTTACTCCCACTGAACTTATGGTATATGCAATCCTCAACTGCATTCACCTCAAAACCAAATGAGATGATCACTTCTTGGAACTTAAAGTACCATTGACGAGAAGCTTGCTTAAGTCCATAGATGGATTTCTTTAATTTGCATACCATTTTCTTTGCATCTCCCGATACAAATTTTCTGGTTGCATCATATAGATTGTTTCATCAATATCTCCATTGAGGAACGCTGTCTTTACATCCATCTGATGTAACTCAAGATCAAAATTTGCAACTAACGCCATTATTACTCTAAAAGAGTCTTTAGAAGAAACTGGAGAAAAATTCTCTTTATAGTCAATGCCTTCCCTTTGAGTGAAGCCCTTAGCAACAAGACGAGCTTTGAATCTTGTTATATTACCCTTTGAATCTCTTTTGGTTGTAAATATCCATTTACAACCAACAAGTTTCACACCTTCAGGTAATACGACAAGTTCCCATACGTCGTTGTCTCTCATGGACTTAATCTCATCATTCATGGCATTGATCCACTGTTGAGAATTAGAACTTTGCATAGCTTGACTAAAGTTGATTGGATCCTCTCCAGTCAAGCCTATGCCCTCCTCATGTTCTTGGAGAAATACAATATAGTCGTCTGGAATTGCATTTTTCCTTTCCCTAGTGGATCTCCTTAATGGCACTTCTTGAGGTTGTTGGGTTTGAACTAAAGGTTGTTCTATGAAAGGAATTTCAATGTTGTCTTGAACTGGAGTGGTGTTAGGTGTTAAAGCCTGAGCACCATTATCATTAATTGGATCTGTTTCTTGAGCAATGATGGGTATGAATACTTGTTCATTGCTAATAACAGATTCTTCAAAAACAACACTTTTATTATTTCCTTCCCCCCCAAACTCAACATCCTCAATAAATCTTGCATTTCCCGTTTCAAAAAATGATCTTGTATTAGGATTGTAAAATTTATACCCGCGAGAGCACTCCGCATAACCAACAAAGTAGCAACTAACCGTCTTTGCCTCTAGCTTACTTTCATGCGGCCTATAAGGCCTTGCTTCAGCTGGGCATCCCCAAATGTGCATATGCCTTATGCTGGGTTTCTTTCCAGTCCAAAGCTCATAAGGGGTTTTAGTGACTACTTTACTTGGCACCCTATTAAGAATATAAACCGCAGTCTTTAATGCTTCCCCCCAAAGAGACTCCGGTAAAGAAGAATGACTAATCATACTTCTTACCATATCCTTAAGAGTCCGATTTCGCCGCTCAGCAACTCCATTCATGCTTGGTTTTCCAGGCATTGTATATTGCGGGACGATTCCACATTCTTTGAGAAAAATGGCGAAGGGTCCTAGACGTTGCTCACCTGATCCGTCATATCTACCGTAGTATTCACCACCACGGTCGGATTTGACAGCCTTAATTTTCTTTCCTAATTGAAGTTCAACTTCAACTTTGAAAGACTTGAAAACGTCTAAAGACTGTGACTTCTCATGAATCAAATAAAGGTAACCATACCGAGAGTAATCGTCTATGAACGTAATAAAATATTTTTGTCCATTCCAAGATTCTGTAGGGAAAGGACCAAAAATATCTGTATGTATTAGTTCTAAGACGTCTTTAGCTCTTTCGGAACCAAAATTCCTTTTGTTTGTCTGTTTTCCCTTAATACATTCAACACAAACTTGAAAATCTGAGAAGTTTAAGGGTCCGAGAATTTCTTCAGACACAAGCCTCTGAATTCTTTGTTCAGATATATGACCTAAACGCTTATGCCATAAAATAGCAGAATTCTCATTTAACTTTCGTTTTGTACCACGTGAGTATGTATGCAATATTTCACTATAGGAGGGCTCAATATCAAGCATATAAAGATTATCAAATAAAGACCCATAACCTACAATATCTGAATTATAAGAGAGACTAACTTTATTATCTCTGAATGAACAAGAGTAACCGGATTTGTCCAAAACAGAAATAGATATTAAATTCCGCCTAATAGACGGTGCAACAAAAGTCTCAATTAAATCCAAATAAAAGCCAGTCTTTAAAAGTAATCTAAAAGTTCCTATAGCTTGAACTTCAATTTTATTGCCATCCCCGACATAAATGTACTTTTCAGTATCATTTGGTGGACGGCTCCATAGACAACCCCGCATAGACATACTTATGTGGGTAGTAGCACCAGAATCTACCCACCACATATCTTTAGGTACAGAAACTAAATTAATTTCAGAACAAACAAAAATGAGAGGTTTATCCTTCTTCGCATTGGCGGTAAAGTTAGGAACATTTATAGTAGCAACTGGATAAAATAATAACATATTAGTATGCGCATCAAATTATTAACAAAACACACACACACATTTAACCTTTGTGAAATTAAAAAACCCATACAAGATACCTAGTGCAACATTAAACCCCAATCTTTGGATTGGTGGGATAATTGCTATTGGTACTCTCAATGCATTAATCAAATATTGGTGATAAATCCTGTCAAATAATGGTTGCCTTTGGGCATTCCACTATATACATGGAATGGAAAATAATATTTAAAAATAAGTATATTCCTCTTTATAATCACCACATATTTATTATTGCAAGTATGTAAATAATCCGGTCAAATTAAGTCTTCCTTTGGGCCGATCATAATTCACATGAATCATCACATACTAACATCTATGATAAAAAAATAATTGAACTAGTCAATCCAACAGAGGTTACTTTGGCAACATGTGGTTTAAGTTCATCCAATTAAAAAATTATCAGACAATTTCATTTAAATGGGAGGTCTTAAAATTTTCACATTCTTTATTACTGAACAAGAGATAACTCTCTTTAATGTTATAATATGTATAACCGAAAAACCGAAGGCACAAAGCATTAGCCATTAAAAAAACGGATATATGTATAATTAAATATGATCGTATGCAATTATATCATACCGATAACGTATATACACCCATGTTTAACATAACCATTAATCCATCACATACATTTGACTGATTAAATAAAAGCTGTGCTATACGTGTGATATTTGTAACAAATATATTTTAATATTTGCACGTACGTATTACTTAAAAAATCTAATTTAAAGTATATAATTTTAACACATACACGTATAAAAAAACTAAATCACAATTAACTTGATAATTAGTTTAAATATTAGCTATCTCATCACAAGATACCTAGCGCAACATCTAATCTTGTCTTTGGACATAAATTAGACTTGCAAGTGGTACTCTTGGTGAAATAATAAAAAAAAATTGATAATAAAATCATGTCAAATATTAAACCTTTCTTTGGACCGACTTAATATTCACATGAAAACTTCATAATTATCACAAATTTTATTATCACAAATGTACTTAAATTTCGGCCAAATAATAACCTTCCTTTGGGCCGATTATTATCCGCATGAAATATGAAAGTGCATAGTCATCATCTTAATATATGAGTTACTTAATTTCTACAAGAAAGACTACTTTAGTAGCATGGTTTGTTGATAAACCAACTCAAATATTAGACATGCTAACATTAAACCAATTTAAATATAAGGTACATATTTACTTATCATATATGCCGTATATTTGAAATACATACGTATGTGTACTTAACATATATAATATAGTATATTTTACTATAAAATAGACTTACCATTTACATGCATATGTATATCCGTATGTAATACTTAATGCCTTAATTAAACTTTAATATGGTATAATTAAAACTTAACATATACATGCTTGTGATATTATGATGGCATAACATACTCCATTGAACATCACGTATGATCTTACACACATATGACTAATTTTAATAACAACAAAATTCAATCGTACATGTCACATATGTATATATACATTATAAAATTGAAAACAAATTAAAGTTTCAATCATGTTGAGTAAGCATGCATATGGCTAATAAAACCATAGCCTTATAGCTTTAAACTCACATAATACATAATTTTAATCCGTTAATCACAACGACCAATTAAAAAAAAAATATAATCACAAGAAAAAATATTTCTGATGAGACATATATTGGCCGCAATTACATATAAGTATTTAATTACCAAAACTGGTAATCACAAATATGTACTTAATTACCAAAACCATATAAAATTTCAAAAAATTGAATCACCGAAAAAACGAAACATATAAAAATTGATACACACATATTACGTAACGGCTGAATCCAAAAGTGATTCCATATCAAGTTAATTCCTTAAATAAAAAAAAGGAACTCAAAATATGATTCACTATAAATCAACTCAGCCATAGTAATTCAATCACAAGAATGAAAAAAAAAATCATTAGCGTGCATGTGGCTCTTCAATTCAAGACTCAAGCAACGTCAAAAATTGGAAATAAATCTCTCCAATTTACTTGATCCACAAATTGCCGGCCGAACAATAAAAGAAATACATAAAAGAAATCATCAAAATCTGGAATATCCCTACGGATTCCAATTCAATATACCAATCAAAAACTCAATTGTTCCCATAAGTCATCAACTGCCAAACTTATGAATATATAGGAACGAATTACATAAAAGTAATTTCGCATTACCCTAATTTCATTCAATTCGGCAGATCATATGACATAAACAAAAAAAAGTATATATTTTTTTTTTATCCCGGAAGGCCAACCACCAAAATCAGTGGGGCAAACGCCGGGGAACGTTTGCCGGTATTTTATTGATAATCCAAAACCAGTACAATCAGAAGAGGGGGACTATACCGAAACCTCCTCCAAAGGGGCATTCCCCTTTTCGAAAAACACCTATTGAAAACTGTTAAAAGAAACTAAAGTAGCTCAGACCCAATTTATCAGCAATTAAAGTGCGTCTAATATGAATTAAGTGGAAGTTGTCTAGCATTATTAAAAATAACCAGATCAACAGATTTAATCTTGGAGAGGAAGTGAGCAGTCCAATTAATCTCACGTGGTATATGCCTGAAATACAGATTCGAACTAACCTTCCACCTTCTTAGATCCTCTACCATTTTCGACCACCGTCCCTCCATCTTACCTCCCAAAATTTCATCTACCGCCACCAATGAATCCGTCTCTACCTCCACCGCCTGAAATCCTTTCTTGACCGCCCAACGAACAGAAAGATGAAGCGCCTGCATTTCCGCGTCTAGAGCTGATGTTGCAGATATAGGAAAATGAAAAGCTACCTCCAACTCACCTGACCTGGATCTTAATACCGCTCCACCTGAAGCACCATCGGACCTGTAGGACGCGTCGATATTTAGCTTGTAATCCATCTCAGGTAACTCCCATCTGATAGCTCTAATCCTTGATTTCTTAGTCCGAAAAGATGAGGCAAGAAACCCCTCTTCATATAGGATTGAAGTAGGCTTACCAAATTTAGCTCTATGAAGTTTCACTTCAGCCCAATTCTGAGAGAAGGATTTGATTTGTCTAATAGTGATCTGCCAATTTAGAACAACATCCTCCCCACCCCAAATAATTCGACAGTAAACTTTCCAAATATGCCAAGAAATAATTCCAGCCATATTATACTTAAACACATCTATAAGGCTTCTATTCCCAGCTTCCAGCCACCATGCAATGAGCATCTGTCTCAGAGAAATTGGAATAATAGGAATAGGTATTTCAAACACCCCAAGAAAGTATTTCCAAATTTCCAAACTAAAAGAACAATTAACCAACACATGATCCATCAAATCTGAGTCCTGTTTACAAAAGGGGCATCTAGTAGGGAAGACAGCAATGTTGAACTTACTCATGTTATCTGGAAATGGAAGTATTCTATTAAGAGCTTTCCATTGAAAAATTTGAACTTGATTATGTTGATACTTATTCCAGGCATGCTTGAAGGAAAAAATAGAACTGCTGGTTCTTCTCACACTATGAAATGCTGAGGATAAAGTGAACCTGCCATCACTTTCTGGTAACCACAATAGTTCCCCATCCTGATTGTGTGTACTAAGAGCTTGCCCCAACTCATGAATTCTGCAAACCCGTTTCCAAATATTTGAATCTGCTTGCTTTGGTATCATATTTGTGCCCCTTGGGTATTTAGCATTACAAAAGGTGGCCCAAAAAGATTTATTACATCGCCATTTCCACCAAAGCTTCAAAGAATAAGCTTTTTCAATGTCAATAAGGGACCTTATATTCAGACCACCTTCATCATAAGGCAAACAAATATCCTTCCATCTAATCCAGTGAAATTTATTTTTTGTAGCATTGGAGCCCCAAAGAAAATGTGACATTTTCTTTTCCAAACATTTACTAACTGCCTTGGGAAGTGTGTCTACCGCCAGAGTGTGTAAAGGGATAGTATTTAAGACATATTTGATTAAAATAAGCCTTCCTCCAAAGCTTAAATTCCTCTGTTTCCAAATAGTCAATTTTTTATCAAAGCTTTGAAGGATGTCCTTACAATAATTCTTTCTGTTGATACCTTTGTGCAGGGATGACCCTAGGTACTTCATTGGCAGACTGGTCCTTGTCATATGTAGAAGTCTCTCCATCTTCCTTATTCTGGCAAGGGAAGTTTTACCACATCCAAAGCTGCTCTTTTCAAGTCAAAGGTCCTTAATAATACTACAAGTCACCCAACTCTTGTCGATAAAGGAAAATCGATTGTGATGGAGCCAGTGATTCAGCAAATCGAGCCAACGGATATCCCTTCAACTTCTAAGGTTCCAGTGGAATCTGATACAGAGGTGGAAGAGGTTTTCACTGAAACTGGGGACCATCCTGAACCTTCCAATCTTCAACATACAGATTTTGTTTTGCCTTCTTTTCACAAGCATGAATCCATTACAGAAGGTATTTCTCCGTCTGAAATTTACCAAACAAAGAGGGCATCAGATGATTACAAATTGATGCAAATTCTTAAACTACAAGAGTATGATCCAACTATTTCTGCAAAGGGGTACTCATCGGATGGAGATGGAGGTTTTATTGAAAATTGTCAAGCGTGGAGGAAGGGTCAGAAGGTGCTTACCTCTAAAATCAATGCTCTCCTGCAACGGAATTCCTCATCGCAGACGGATTCTGAGTTATTAGCAAACCTGACAACAAATAATCATACCAAGACGGATGGTTTTATCACAGTGGCAAGGAGGAAAAAGAAGAAATCAATACAGATTGTTCCAGACACTCCTAGAATCACTAGGAATGCAGCAAAAAAGCTGGCTCTAGCTTTTTCTGCCATTCCATGATGAATTGCCTTCTTTGGAATGTTCGTGGTCTTGTTTCTTCCTGTCCAAGACTACGAGATTTAATTAGACAGTGGAGTATTCAATTTTTAGTTACTATTGAACCAATTGTTTCTTCTTATAAAATAGATGAGATTGCTAATCAGATTGGGTTAAAGTCTGCATTTTGCTGTGATGAAAATAAAATCTGGTTGTTTTGGGATAAGACAAAGCTGGATATTTCAGATATATCTACCGGTAGCCAATTTATTCATATGAAAATCCATAGTGGATCTTTTGGTTACTGGTTTACGACTATTTATGGAAGTCACAGTTATATTGATAGAAGAGAACTTTGGCAATTTTTGGAAAATTGGGCTGGGAATAATAAAGATCCTTGGGTTGTTGGTGGTGACTTCAATGCTATAGCATATCAGGGAGAACACAAAGGTCACAATATCCCTCTTTTAAGCAGTATGAATGAATTCAAGGACTGTCTAGCTAATAGTGATCTGATTGATTTACCTTTCATTGGATCTCCTTTTACCTGGTCTGGGGTTAGACCCAATGGAAGAGTGTGGCGCAGATTGGATAGGGTTTTATTTAACTCTTCATTCTTGGGGTTGTATGATACCATTCAGATTAGCCATCTCAATAAGACATCTTCAGATCACTCTCCAATCCTGCTGCAATGTAAAAATCAGTTAGTAGTGGGTCCAAAACCGTTCAAATTTCAGAATATGTGGATTTCTCATCCCACCTTTTTAGAAGTTGTCAGAAAAGAGTGGGATGCATGCACTACAGGAGGGGGTATGAGAGGTTTATATAATAAACTGCAAAACCTTAAAAAGGCCCTGAATGTCACGCCCCGGACCTAACCGGACACGTCAACAATCCGCCGTACAGTACGAATAGTCAACCGCAGTCCAACACATCCATACTATACAAGGCGTCTGGAATATCATTCACACATAGTACATCCATAAACAACATAATGTAAAATAATCATTTAAAGCAGCGGAAATGTTCAATACAAATGTGCACGCCACACCTTTCGCAACATGGGCATACAAGCCCTAATACATATTAAAGAAAAACAATATCCATGAGCATGGTTTAAATCGTTTTCAAAACAGAAACAGAAGAAGCACGAACCACGTCTTCTTCTCTTGAATTCTCCGATGCAACGGGCGGTAGCGGCAAGCTTTAATCCCGACCTGAAACTGTGAGGTGGCCTCCCCCGTGAAGGGGAGGTCAGTACTTGGAAGCATTTGACAAGTACAATGACAACTATACTAAGTATAATCAAAGTTTCAATTTCCAAGACCCTCAACTTAGGATGTTACTATTTGAAATTTATTTATGTTCCTTCATGCTAGAGCTCGGCTCATAGTCATATTAATTTGTGCTAGAGCTCGGCTCATAGTCACACCACATTTCGCTAGAGCTCGGCTCATAGTCATTCCTACATTTTTGTGCTAGAGCTCGGCTCATAGTCACACTACATTTTGCTAGAGCTCGGCTCATAGTCATTCCTACATTTTTGCTAGAGCTCGGCTCATAGTCATACTACCACGTGCTAGAGCTCGGCTCGTAGTCACGTCATCTAATCCCTAAACCACTTCTTAGTCTAGGCTCCATTCTTTTTTGAGTACCCTTGAGGTCTACTCCTAACATAACTTGACTTCGTAAAGTCCACCCTAATTATCCTTTAAGGTTACTTAGCTTCAATATCTTGGGATTAGCTCCCAAGCACTATTGAACTAACATCCCCGACTAGTCTTCAATACTAGTCGTCCAGTCTTAATAAGCCAACGCCAATTTCATAATAATTCATACATTTCAATTTAATTTCACATTCAAGTATAACTTGATTCAATATCAAAATATCACTTTTATTCCCTTCATGAGGTAAAAGCATATTTATCACCATACAATTTTATAACTTACACCACAATTGGGTCATTATAATCACAACACATAATTATACACGATTTATTCTTAAATTTGTATATTATGCATTTTCTTTTATGAACAATACTATATTCCATTTTAGGCATTCTTAATCATAAATAACTCATGCCAAACACATATAATTCATTTAGGCAATCTTATGAAATTAACCCACTAATTATAAACAATATAGTCGGTCATCCTCACCTTAAGTGAGCTCCCGCGCGTTCTACGCTCCCCGGTTGAACTTTGACTAGTTTCCGGTGAACTTTGACCAACTCCGGCGAACTTTGACCAACTCCGGCGAAACTCCGGCGAGGCTCAAAATACTTTAAATCAAGTTCCTAACAAGGTTTTAACATCATAAAACATTAATCAATACAAATAACCTCTAAAAGGTTATTTTCCGGTGAACTTGTCGGTTTGGCTCCTAAGTCCGTTCTTGGACTTAGAACTACTTTCCAACCCATCATTCCACACTTTTATCAAGTAGAACAATCCCAAGGATTCTCCATAAGATATACATCTCATATGATAGAAGAAAAATAAAGGAAAAGTCAATATAAGGTTATTACCTTAATCTTTCTCACTTTTCCTAGCTTTTTCTCCCTTTAATCTTTCCCCTTGGATCCCTAATGTTGGAGCTCTCTTCAAGGATTGGAAAGGAGGATGGAGGTTTTCTTTTTTTTTCTTGCTTGGGTTGTGCTGGCCGAGAGAGTGATTGAGGGAGAGAGAGAGAGGATTTCATTGTCTCAATAGTATGAGTGGAGTGGGGGGAGAGGGCCACCTTAATTTGTTTGATCCCCTTCTAATCAAATTCCACCCCTTCCCATACCCCTCCAGCCGACCAAGCCTCCTAATGGAGTGCCCAAATTCGTGGGTTGGCCCCCACCCATGTGGGAGGTCAACCCTTTTTGTCCCAAAGTGCACAATCGGTCCCGAAAGTTGTATTTTTCGGACTGTTTTAAATATATTTTACTTTATCGGGTCAAATAAAATATATTATGTGTTTCTTAATCATTATGACCCTTATAATGAATATAAATTTCCCAAACTTAATTTATAGTCTCCGAAATTCATTTCGGGCTTTTATCCGTTAAATTACCAGTAACGGTATTTTGGCCTTTTTGATCAACCGGTCAACTCTATATCATCTCTTTGGACCAATAAATTATCCACCACTATATAAATATTATATTGACCAAGATGAATAAAATATACGGTCTCGGGAATATCGGGCGGCCCCCGCTCCCGGTGTGGGCCCCATGTGCGAATTTACTATTCACACAAAATAATTAATAAAAATTCACAACTCCGTATTCTCATTAACCATTATACAAGGTTCAATACATTATTCACTTACAAGTAAATACATTTGGGGACGGTGTTACAAGTTCACCCCCCCTTATTTGGGATTTCGTCCCCGAAATCCACGTGTCTAATCGAAAAGAAACGGGTATTGCTCCCTCATTGAGACCTCCGTCTCCCAGGTTTCTTCTTCGACTCGATCACTCCTCCAAAGAACCTTCACCATTGGAATCTCCTTGTTCCTCAATTTCTTCACTTGTTGCCCGACAATCTCCACCGGTTCTACTGCATATTGTAGATCTTCACGTATCTCTACCGGTGGCTTCTCAAGAATATGAGATGGATCTCTCACGTATTTCTTGAGCATCGATACGTGAAACACGTCGTGTATCTTCTCAAGTTCTGGCGTCAACTTCAGACGGTATGCCACGGCCCCTATCCTTTCAAGAATTTCAAATGGGCCAATGTATCGGGGGTTGAGTTTTCCCCTCGATATAAATCGGATGATACCCTTCCAAGGGGAAATCCTTAGGAAGACCTTATCACCGACCTCGAACTCCAATGGCCTTCGTCGTTTGTCGGCATAACTCTTCTGCCGATCTTGGGCAGCCTTGAGTCTATCCTGAATGACTTTCACCTTAGCCTTGGTGATTTCAACAAGTTCAATCCCTTCGAGCTTGGCCTCGCCAACCTCGTCCCAACACAACGGTGTCCTGCATTTCCTCCCATACAATGCCTCATATGGAGGCATGCCAATACTCGCCTGATAACTATTGTTATAGGCGAACTCTACTAGAGCCAAATGTTTGTCCCAACTCCCCTGGAACTCCAAAGCACATGCCCTAAGCATATCTTCTAAAATCTGTATCACCCTCTCGGATTGCCCATCCGTCTGTGGATGAAAAGCTGTGCTAAACTTCAGTTTAGTACCCAAAGATGCTTGAAACTTGGGCCAAAATCGAGATGTGAATCGTGGATCCCTATCCGAGACAATGGATATCGGGACTCCATGTAGTCTCACAATCTCCTCCGTGTATAGCTTTGCCAATCTCTCAAGAGGATAAGTAATGTTGATAGGCAAAAAGTGTGCACTCTTGGTGAGCCTATCAACCACTACCCATACTGCATCATAGTTGTTCACTGTTCGTGGTAGCCCCACCACGAAGTCCATGGTCACATGCTCCCACTTCCATTCTGGAATGGTTAGTGGCTGCAAAAGCCCCGCCGGGTGCTGATGCTCTGCCTTAACTTGTTGGCAAGTAAGGCATCGACTCACGTACTCTGCGATATCCCTCTTCATACCCGACCACCAGTAACTTTCCTTCAAGTCTCGGTACATTTTAGTACCTCCTGGATGCATAGCATATGCCGAAGAGTGAGCCTCCTCCAGGATAGACTTTTGGAGCTCTTCACTCTTTGGTATGCACACACGGTCTTTAAACAACAAAAGACCGTCATCACGTACCCGAAAGTTCTCCACGGGCCCTTCAAGGATCCTCTCGCGGATCTTCTGGCATTCTTCATCAGTGGCCTGACATCTACTGATCTCACTCAGCAATGTAGGCCTAACCTCGAATCTAGCAATGAGGACCCCACTCGTGGACACCTCCACTTGTGCCCTCAAAGTTCGTAGACATGTGAGTAATGTCCCCGACGTACTTTTCCTGCTCAGTGCATCGGCCACTACATTGGCCTTTCCGGGATGATAGTCGATGACCAAGTCATAGTCCTTGATCAACTCCATCCATCTCCTTTGTCTCATATTCAACTCTTTCTGAGTGAATACGTACTTCAAGCTCTTATGATCGGTAAAGATGTGACATGTCTCCCCATAGAGGTAATGCCTCCAAATCTTTAGTGCAAACACTACCGCCCCCAACTCTAGATCATGGGTAGGGTAGTTCGCCTCGTGTTTCTTCAATTGCCTAGAAGCATAGGCAATCACCCGACCGTTTTGCATCAGTACACATCCAAGCCCTTGGATGCTAGCGTCACTGTAGATATCATACCCTATTCCCTGTATAGGTAGGGCTAGTACTGGTGCATCGGTAAGTCGTTTCTTCAGTTCAAGGAACCCTTTCTCACACTTGTCGTCCCAAATGAACTTGGCCCCTTTCTTTGTGAGCTTCGTTAATGGAGACGCCAATACGGAGAATTTTTCCACAAATTTACGATAGTATCCCGCTAAGCCAAGGAAACTACGTATCTCTTTCACATTCTTGGGCCTCTCCCAATCCATAATAGCTTTAATCTTGGCGTTGTCCACGGCAACGCCCGAACCGGATATGACGTGACCGAGGAAACCAATCTCTTTGAGCCAAAATTCGCATTTTGAGAACTTGGCAAAGAGTTGCTTTTCCCTTAACCGATCAAGTACAAGCCTCAAATGGTGTTCGTGCTCCTCCTCGCTCTTGGAGTATATCAAGATGTCGTCAATGAATACTATCACGAATTGATCTAAGTATTCACTAAACACACGGTTCATCAAGTCCATGAATGCCGCCGGTGCGTTGGTTAAACCAAACGACATCACAAGGAATTCGTAATGACCATATCTAGTGCGAAATGCACTCTTAGGTATGTCACTCTCCTTGATCTTCAACTGATGATACCCCGACCTCAAGTCAATCTTCGAGAACACTATTGCCCCTCGAAGTTGGTCGAACAAGTCATCAATCCTCGGTAAGGGATACCTGTTCTTGATGGTGACCTTGTTCAACTGTCGGTAGTCAATACACATTCTTAGTGTACCATCTTTCTTCTTTACGAATAGTACGGGTGCTCCCCACGGTGAATGACTGGGTCTGATGAACCCGTTGTCCAATAGTTCTTGTAGTTGGACCTTCAACTCTTGAAGTTCGGCCGGTGCCATTCGATAAGGAGGAATCGAAATGGGTTTGGTTCCCGGCTCCACTTCGATTACAAATTCAATCTCTCTATCGGGTGGAAGCCCCGGTAGGTCCTTGGGAAAGACGTCCGGGTACTTGCACACGACTCGAACATCCTTGATGTCGACTTCTTTCTTCGTATCATCTACCACGTAAGCAAGGTATGCGTGGCACCCTTTTCTCATCATCTTCCGTGCTCTCATCACGGATATGATGCAAACATTTGATTTCCCCCGATCTCCTTCGAAACATAGCGTGTTTCCTTGCTCATCCTCGAGCTCCAACACCTTGGTGTAGCAATCTACTCGAGCATGGTGCTTCTCAAGCCAATCCATTCCTAGGATTGCATCGAACTCCAACATGCTTAGAGGTACGAAATCACAAGTCAAGGGTTGACCCGTCACTTCCACCTCACACGATGGATAATAATGATTTCTCTCCACATCGTCCCCTAACGGTGTGGAGACTAGCAACGTTTGCGTCATAGGTGTCAATGGCACGTCAAGTCCCTCGGCGAACGCCTCACTCACAAATGAGCGTTGTGCCCCGGTATCGATGAGGATCCTCGCACACCTACCATTGATCTTTAATGTTCCTACATTTATACACCATGTAAGATATATTTTCTAATGTTGTTACACATCTTTAGGAGGTTATTAAGTCAATACTAAGGTTTGGAATCAAACGGGGGTCCCAACGTAGAAGAACAGGGTGAAAAAATCAATTTTCGGGGGTTGGGGGTCCACGCACGGCGTGCCTGGGTGGCACGCACGACCGTGCGTGCAACGAACTAACTTTGCGTGCCACTGCCGGCCGGGCACGATGCCAGGCACGGCGTGCCTACGGCCGTGCCTGGCCAAAAACACTTCGGACGCTACTGCCTTCCAGGCACGACGCCAGGCACGGCGTGCCTGCGGCCGTGCCTGGCCCAAAAATTTTTTTTTTTTTCTCTTCTTCGGGTGCCACTGCCTTCCAGACACGGTGCCAGGCACGGCGTGCCTGCGACCGTGCCTGGCCCAGAAATCTTCCGGTTGCCACTGCCTTCCAGGCACGATGCCAGGCACGGCGTGCCTGCGAGCGTGCCTGGCCGGCAGTGGCTGTTTCCAGATGATTTGGCCTAACTAGCCCGGTTTTGACCCCGGGGTGGCCCGCACTTAATCCCTACGACGTATATGATCAATGCAAGCCTAGAAATACATGGGAATACGTGTATTACCTGCAACGGAGTCGGGATTGGCCCGAGCATCGGCCTCGGTCATTGCGTAGACTCTAGCTTGCGTCCTTCCTTGATTCACGGACGGCGCGTTGCTGGCGCTCGCTCCCCCCTGCCCCGTATTAGCATGGGGTGCTCCGGTCCGACTTCTACTTGCCGTAGTAGCACCGCTTGATCCCGCCCCTCGATTTCCACCAAGTTGAGGGCAATTTGGTTTAAGATGCCCCGTGTCTCCACATTGGTAGCACCGAGGAGGGTCACGACACTTACCGGCGTGGCTCCTGTTGCAATTTCGGCACCTGGGCGCTGTCGAGGCTTGTGAGCCCGAGTTGTGCCCGCCGAAAGCCGAGTTTCCCTTGGATGGCGGCGCCGGTGCCCTGAACGATCCTCCTCCCCCGTGGTTCCCCTTTTTGTTAGAACCTTGTGGGCCATGGCTTTCCCACTTCCTCTTCTTCGCCTCATCGGCGTTCCTCCGCTTTCTTTCCTCCCACTCCTTCTCTCCCTTCAGGCCTTGTTCAACCACTTGACTAAACGTCATATTCGGCAATTGTGTTGCCCTCTCGCGTATGTCAAGGTCTAAGGCATCCCAGAAGTGGTTCACCATCCGGTTCTCATCACATATGTACTCCGGTATGAATTCGGCAAGCTTTCTGAACTTGTGCTCAAGTTCCTTCACCGTACATGCGCCTCCCTGTGTCAAGTTCGTATACTCCCTCCTCTTCATGTTTACCTCGAAGTCGGAGTAGTATTGGTTGAAGAACTCCTGCCGAAAGTTCTCCCATGTGACGGCTTCGCCGTATTTCCCTTTGACCCCGTCCCACCACGTGGACGCCATGCCTTCGAGCAGTCTTGTTGCCACCCTCAGTTTCATGATGGGTGGCAGCTGCATGTCAAGGGCCGCCTCGTTGAATCTTTTGATCCATTCGGCCGCAACGGAGATGTCTCCCGTTCCATCAAACGGTTTACATCCCAAATCTCGTGCTTCTTTGATAAATTTGGAGATCCTTATGGTTGGACCTCCCACATTTTGGCCTCCATGTGGTTCAACATGGACTCTAGAGGCACCTTGGCTTCCTCCTCTCGAAGCCATGCCCGAAGGTTGCCCCGTTCGGCGCCTTCGGCGTTGTCTCCTCTCTTCGCGCTCCCGGTGGTATTGTTGGAGCAGCGCCTCGATCCTACCAAGAGTGCCATCGTCTTCACTCTCTTCACTTACATCGTCATCTTCCCCATCATATGGGGTTTCCACCGGCTCGGTTTCCGGCCTATAGGTTGAGTCCTCATAGGACCAATAAGTCTCACTCTCAGTGTCCACGTGGCCATCGCTCACGGTTTGTTGTTGGCCTCCACGGCCCCTTCCCCTGGACACCCTAGTGGACCCCCGACTGCCGCGTTCGGACCCACCCAGTACACGGCCCATCGGGTTCCTCCTAGTGATCCTTCCAATTGGCTCCATTTCTGAAAGAAGTTTAGAATGAGCCGTTAGACTCGTATCAAATGTCAAGTGACGGATAGGTACTTAAAGACAACTTTTGGCTCAAATCACCGCCATGCCAATTGTTAAGGGTACCATCTTAACAATTAGAGACTTTGCAACTCAAGTACCAAAAGTTCTATAAGTACAAAACTTTATGCTCATGGTTTTCAAATTCTTTTTTTTTTTTTTCAAAAGGAATTTTGAAGCTTCATTATGAAGTTTACGGAACCTGGCTCTGATACCAATTAAATTGTCACACCCCGGACCTAACCGGACACGTCAACAATCCGCCGTACAGTACGAATAGTCAACCGCAGTCCAACACATCCATACTATACAAGGCGTCTGGAATATCATTCACACATAGTACATCCATAAACAACATAATGTAAAATAATCATTTAAAGCAGCTGAAATGTTCAATACAAATGTGCACGCCACACCTTTCGCAACATGGGCATACAAGCCCTAATACATATTAAAGAAAAACAATATCCATGAGCATGGTTTAAATCGTTTTCAAAACAGAAACAGAAGAAGCACGAACCACGTCTTCTTCTCTTGAATTCTCCGATGCAACGGGCGGTAGCGGCAAGCTTTAATCCCGACCTGAAACTGTGAGGTGGCCTCCCCCGTGAAGGGGAGGTCAGTACTTGGAAGCATTTGACAAGTACAATGACAACTATACTAAGTATAATCAAAGTTTCAATTTCCAAGACCCTCAACTTAGGATGTTACTATTTGAAATTTATTTATGTTCCTTCATGCTAGAGCTCGGCTCATAGTCATATTAATTTGTGCTAGAGCTCGGCTCATAGTCACACCACATTTCGCTAGAGCTCGGCTCATAGTCATTCCTACATTTTTGTGCTAGAGCTCGGCTCATAGTCACACTACATTTTGCTAGAGCTCGGCTCATAGTCATTCCTACATTTTTGCTAGAGCTCGGCTCATAGTCATACTACCACGTGCTAGAGCTCGGCTCGTAGTCACGTCATCTAATCCCTAAACCACTTCTTAGTCTAGGCTCCATTCTTTTTTGAGTACCCTTGAGGTCTACTCCTAACATAACTTGACTTCGTAAAGTCCACCCTAATTATCCTTTAAGGTTACTTAGCTTCAATATCTTGGGATTAGCTCCCAAGCACTATTGAACTAACATCCCCGACTAGTCTTCAATACTAGTCGTCCAGTCTTAATAAGCCAACGCCAATTTCATAATAATTCATACATTTCAATTTAATTTCACATTCAAGTATAACTTGATTCAATATCAAAATATCACTTTTATTCCCTTCATGAGGTAAAAGCATATTTATCACCATACAATTTTATAACTTACACCACAATTGGGTCATTATAATCACAACACATAATTATACACGATTTATTCTTAAATTTGTATATTATGCATTTTCTTTTATGAACAATACTATATTCCATTTTAGGCATTCTTAATCATAAATAACTCATGCCAAACACATATAATTCATTTAGGCAATCTTATGAAATTAACCCACTAATTATAAACAATATAGTCGGTCATCCTCACCTTAAGTGAGCTCCCGCGCGTTCTACGCTCCCCGGTTGAACTTTGACTAGTTTCCGGTGAACTTTGACCAACTCCGGCGAACTTTGACCAACTCCGGCGAAACTCCGGCGAGGCTCAAAATACTTTAAATCAAGTTCCTAACAAGGTTTTAACATCATAAAACCTTAATCAATACAAATAACCTCTAAAAGGTTATTTTCCGGTGAACTTGTCGGTTTGGCTCCTAAGTCCGTTCTTGGACTTAGAACTACTTTCCAACCCATCATTCCACACTTTTATCAAGTAGAACAATCCCAAGGATTCTCCATAAGATATACATCTCATATGATAGAAGAAAAATAAAGGAAAAGTCAATATAAGGTTATTACCTTAATCTTTCTCACTTTTCCTAGCTTTTTCTCCCTTTAATCTTTCCCCTTGGATCCCTAATGTTGGAGCTCTCTTCAAGGATTGGAAAGGAGGATGGAGGTTTTCTTTTTTTTTCTTGCTTGGGTTGTGCTGGCCGAGAGAGTGATTGAGGGAGAGAGAGAGAGGATTTCCTTGTCTCAATAGTATGAGTGGAGTGGGGGGAGAGGGCCACCTTAATTTGTTTGATCCCCTTCTAATCAAATTCCACCCCTTCCCATACCCCTCCAGCCGACCAAGCCTCCTAATGGAGTGCCCAAATTCGTGGGTTGGCCCCCACCCATGTGGGAGGTCAACCCTTTTTGTCCCAAAGTGCACAATCGGTCCCGAAAGTTGTATTTTTCGGACTGTTTTAAATATATTTTACTTTATCGGGTCAAATAAAATATATTATGTGTTTCTTAATCATTATGACCCTTATAATGAATATAAATTTCCCAAACTTAATTTATAGTCTCCGAAATTCATTTCGGGCTTTTATCCGTTAAATTACCAGTAACGGTATTTTGGCCTTTTTGATCAACCGGTCAACTCTATATCATCTCTTTGGACCAATAAATTATCCACCACTATATAAATATTATATTGACCAAGATGAATAAAATATACGGTCTCGGGAATATCGGGCGGCCCCCGCTCCCGGTGTGGGCCCCATGTGCGAATTTACTATTCACACAAAATAATTAATAAAAATTCACAACTCCGTATTCTCATTAACCATTATACAAGGTTCAATACATTATTCACTTACAAGTAAATACATTTGGGGACGGTGTTACACTGAAAAATTGGAATAGGAATTCTTTTGGAGATATTTTCCATGATATTAAAAAATTGGAGGCTGAAGTCACTGATGCAGAGATTATTTTTGAGTCTGACCCTACTGATGCGCATAGAGAGGACTGGTCATTTAAACAGGCTCTTCTCCTTTCTAAACATAAACAAGAAGCTGAATTCTGGAGGCAAAGAGCACATCTTAAATGGCTAAAAGAGGGGGATTCTAACACTAAGTTCTATCATGATTATGTAAATATCCTTTGATTTGAAAAGAGCAGCTTTGGCCTCCACTCGATACAAAGGGGTTCCCTCGGTGGTGTTCCCGGATGCTGATGTTCAAATCTTGGCCTCCAAACATATCAGGGCTTTGGTAGGGTATTTCTTCAAGGGACGTCCGGCCATGCCTACACTTAGGAAAGCCTTTGAATTAATTGGGTTTAAAGGTAAATTTCAACTTGGGGTCTTGGAGAAAAAACATGTGCTTATAAGGTTTGATTTGGAGGATGATTATCTTAGATGTTTTCATCGTCGAATTTGGGATATATTTGGTAATGAGATGCGAGTTACAAAATGGACTCCTGACTTTGAGCCAAATGTGGAATCCTCGGTAGTTCCAATTTGGTTGAGTTTGGAAGGCTTGCCAATTCATCTCCATGACCAGAGAGCGCTGTTTGATATTGCTAGATTGATTGGAACACCATTGAAGATCGACGCTGCCACAGCGTCATTATCTAGGCCATATTGTGCTAGGGTTTGTGTTGAGGTAGATTTATTACAAGAGATGCCTAACAAAATTTGGATCCAATGTGGATCGCGTGGCTTTTTTCAGGCTGTGATATATGAGAACAGACCTTATTATTGTGGACACTGTCTCCATTTAGGGCATTCAATTAATTCTTGCCCCAAGAGGAATAACTCCAAGGTTGCTGCTGCTCCTAATGGGAGCATTGGAGTTGATAAATGGGTTCCTAAACCCAAACTTTTGAACAAGAATGAAACCAAACACATTATAACAAAAAAAAGTATATATGAAAAAACTCCAAATAATTCAACATGAAGGAGGCTCTGATACCAATTGTTGGAAATACATATACATAAAGCGGAAGCAATACAAGAACAAATCAAATGAATTGTTCTATATTCCAGGACCTTCATCATATTGAATAATAGAGTATAATAAGATTACTACCTGGATCCATAGCGAAGCCGCAGGAGGAATGGAACAAGGTAGATGGCGTCTGGATCTTCCTCAATTGAACCCGAGGCCTAAGTCTCTCTTCCGATGGGGAGAAGAGAAGTGAATTGGTGTAGTTCAATGTATTGGGGACCATAGCCTATTTATAGAGTGTGTTGGTCTAGTTAGGGCTCCCATTAAACCCTAATAAGCAACACGGGCCTCTGCCCATTTATTTGGCCCATACAATTTATCTTAATAGTCTATTGGGCTTAATTAGATAATATTGACCACATAAATAAAACCCAATTGATAAATAGCTAATACAATAATTATAATATTAGCCCATATTAATTATTGAAATAAAATATTCCAACACCCATAACCAATAGACAAGGAATTCATGATATGCTCACTTTTATCCTTGTAAGACCTTTGTGATCGAAAAATGAAAATTTGACTTCACAAACTTTATGATGCGGCTATATAGAACGATTTACACAATTACACTTTCTCGAAAAACAACTATAGCATATTGTAACTAGTTATACAATTGATAAAATGGTTGTAAATAGGAGTAATAAAGATTGAACGTGCACACGTGGGACTCCTCTTTTTTTAGACCAAAATAGGACTTAATTTTCATTTTATTCCTATTCTACCCTTAATGAATTGTCCGCTCCAGATTTATGGCTGCGGCAGCTAGATCTGTGGGGGAGGTGGCCCGATCTGCAGCGGTGATCGTTCTGAAGCGGTGCCTGGAGGTCCGGCGAAGGTCCGGCGAAGGTCCGGCTTACTGTCAGGGATATTATGTTTAGCTAAGCTTGAGGGTATTTGTGTCTAATTACAAATAATAACTCCTATTTGGGGAAATTTTAAACTTTGGTCCTATTTTAGCAATTGATAATTGATTTAGTCCTATTGAGGTAAATATCTCTATACAATTAGGTTGATTTTAATTGGAGAGTAGATTTCTGATCTAGTCAGGTCAGATCTAGTCTGTTTAAATCAAGCATGGTCTGATAAATGTGCTCTATGTGTATTTTACCATTTTAGAAGTCTGATTTGATCTGGTTTGGACAGATTTTAATTGTTTAATGTGCTCTTTGTGAATTGTTTCGTAGGTTCACACTGCGATCTTTCCTCATTCCTACAATGAACCAACGATGATAAATGATCGATCATTAGGTAATTGTATTCCAAATCCAGTTATATATACTTTCATAATTAATCAATTATGGTTTAGTCGTTAATTATAATATTTCAGGCCCGGGAGGTGATCTTCGAGAATATTTAGAAGGGTTGGCAGGAGCTGAAGATGTGAGAAATTATGTGGAGGGTCACCCGTTTGGTCAAAAGCCCATTGACTATACACACTGCAATTGGAAAGTTTACTCGGGAATTATTAAAGCTCTCTCCGACCGTTCCTGATTATTTATTGACCATTTTTCCCTCCATGCACCCTAAAGTTCAAGTGAACTAGCATAAAATAAAAATAAGCCGTAAGTTGATCTGTCCAATAGAACTATGTTTAAGAGCCTATCCCAGTCTTTTTAATGGTATTTTTCTATGGTATTTTAATTTATATTTTGTGCAAGGAAAGTATCTCCATCACTTGACTTGCTTTTGTAGACTTCCCTCTTGAAAAAACTAAGACCTATACATAAGTATACACTATATACTACTTTGTGTGTATTTAAATTTTCATATTACATGATTGGATCTCATAGCTATCGCACCAAGCCTTGGATCGAGTGAGCATGTTGGAGTTTATCTTGATTAAATAACTTTAATGAGAAGTCTTGAGTTCAATTCCCAGTTAGGAAGATGAGGGGACAGATTGGTCGCCATGATTCTCAAGCTCCCTACCTCCACGAAGTAAATCAGCGACTGAGAAGACATATGACGACAAGGAAGGTGGTAAGTTTGTGTGGTGGAGAAGTAGCCTAGAAGAGATAGGTGATGTAAGTCTTGCTCAATTCATCATTTAGATTTAGGATCGATGAGGTTGACTTTGATCAGGTCTAGATTTACTTGTCTAGCGGTTTTCAAGGGTAGTTCGTAGATTTCAGGATAATGAGAGCGTATACTATATGACTAGTTTCAAGATAAGAGAAAGTGCATGGGAATGGAAGAGGAGCCGAATCACAATAGCGTTCTAGAGGAAGGTGAATCGAGGAAGCGCAGGGTAGTGGATCTAGAGAACCTTGTGGAAGTTCAAGTTAATATGGAGGTTGATGAAACCGGTTCAAAAAATGTAGTTGCGGCGGTGCTACTGAATCAGCACCACCTGGAATTCCATTAGTTGGTGTAAGTGGGAGTTTTCCTTCGGAGGTGGCTGGACAAACCTCTTCTCCCTTCCTGATGACCATCCAAATTGGAATGATAATATCTTTGGAGGTGTCCGATCAAACCTCTTCTCCTTTGCTGGTGGCTGGTAAAACCAGGATTTATGACTATACTGCTTATTTTTAGTTTTTGAACTCTAGTTTTTTTTATCATTTTGTCGTAGTAGCAAGTATAGCGATGGTGTTAGAATTAATAGCTTGCCATTATGTGGAGTTAGCTATCTGACATGGCCTTCTAGGACTAGCTAGTTCTATATTTCACTTCAAGGTTGCTCTGAGCTATTGCT
Source organism: Cuscuta epithymum (assembly GCA_945859915.1). Classification (NCBI taxonomy): domain Eukaryota; kingdom Viridiplantae; phylum Streptophyta; class Magnoliopsida; order Solanales; family Convolvulaceae; genus Cuscuta; species Cuscuta epithymum. The sequence continues at coordinate 4,522,604 of CAMAPF010001015.1, forward strand.
CTGCTTTGTCTATTGTTAATTAGTTACCTTTAATATCATTAATAAATGAATGTTTTACTTTCAAAAGCAAAATTGTATTTGACTCTTAAGATCATCCTATAGTTCTAATATATGCATCAAAGAGTTATTTAAAACTTTGGACACTATGAATCATATGAGAGCGCGCAATCGAGCATACAGAAAGAATCACACAATCCATCCACAAGGACGACAAGCTTATTAAACATATCAGATTCATTGAACCGACATTAAACATCTTCGATGAAACTTTTGTATAACCACTAATTTTACCATAGCTATTTTTTCCATAGAAATGAAAATGGGTAGGTCACTGTGGAATATAAACATAAACCAAATGTAATGATGACGATTATGACGAACCAACATAAAACATCGATGTGATGTCCACCCCTGCAAAGAGTTGGGTCATGAGGGAAAGTGTATATAAAATCCCGACGATTATCTTTTCTATCAAATTGATCTTTCATATTAAAAGAAGAACATCTATCTATAATAATATATAGGAACAAGGTGAGGAGCCATTATGGTTACAATTCCCGCCTAAAGCCTAAGAGCTATTTATGGAGACATATGAGTATTAAATGTCTTAATAAATGATTTTTCTCTTAGTAACGTATGATTAACATATGTAAGTCATAATCCAATTAGTTCTGTGTATGGGTAACCCCACGATGATAAAATAATAATCATCTAAAATAATAATAATAATAATAATAATAAGCAATGATCTGAGAGACATTATAAGTGACTCATGTAACATATTTAGGCACTTACATAAATAACCATTGCAAATTTAAGATTTTCAAAAGATTGTACTTTTTCAAAGCATGGAAGACATCATCTCTAACGTGAAGGTAGGAACGATTGCAGTGGCTAATAGTTTGAGTATAAGGGGTTGTTTACTTATTTTTCTATTAAGTTCTGTTTGAAATAAGGAGTCCGTTTAAGTGATATTTGTATATGAAGCTGTTTATTTTGAATGCTGGATAATCAGTTTGAAGATTTAATTAAGTTCATTTAAATAACATATTCCAAAATTTTATTGATTTTAATATTTAAGTCCAGTTATTTGGTGTTGCATGTTCTTCCTGAAGATGAGGAAGCTTACACATCCCTAATAAAAAGATTATCATCAATCATAATAGTTTAGTTCCAGAATTGAATGTTTTTTCACCACGCTGCTAATAGCCTGATTTGAATGAGTATTTCACAAAAGCAATACTTCCTAATATTTTCATTTTATTTTCTTTAAATTTAATAAAAGAGAAAAACCAAATAATTTACAACATAATTAAATTGTTAGATTTCATTCCAGAAAATTATCGAACACTTAGAGAGCAAGAAGATTCAATATTTAAGACATTATTATTTAAGTATCAAACACTCAAAGTATGAAACATAGAATATTTGGAGGAATCCCGATGGTTATTCAAAGTTCAAGAACAATAATCGGATATGAACTATCAAGATGACTGCTTATTATAAAAAATTGTCGGGTCTTTTATTGAATTTCAGCTATTCTCAGTCCGTTTTGATTTTTCGATTACTTTGTTCAGCCTTAATTAAGATTATTACTTTGTACTCTTATTTATGGTATTATCATCTCAAGCCTTTTGATAACCTCTGTGTTCAACTCTCCGTGTTCAACTTTTCAATCTTTTCTAAAGAAAAATTATCAGCCTTATAATAAATCATATATTCAATCAAACATAAATGTTTTATATATTTGGCATGTCCAATGATGTAATAGCCAAAATAAGTAAAGTTATATATATCATTTTGGCCACTATTTCATATAATTTTTCCTTTAATTTATTAATAAAAAAAACTTAATACGGTTATTGTCCTACATTTCAACGCTTCGGCCAAAATTTCATCAATTTTTCTGGGTTCAACAAATCCAGTTAATTTCAATACGGTTATTGTCCTACATAGGACTAAAGAGTCATTAAAAAGCACAAATAAGACTACTACATAGTACATATTAATTTCTCCAAATAGGACTAAACATTGATTCTACCCTAAATAATAATAATAAAATCAGGAGTAAAAAATAATAATACAATGTATAAAAAAATCGTTAAAAAATGATAAACTATTTACAAAATAAGAAATTCTAATTTTATTTTTTATAAAATAAAAAATAATAATAATAACCCATAGAAAAATTTAAAAACAAATATGGATACCTTTCCCACCGCCTCCCAGCACCACCACCTCCGACTGGTGAAAATTATGCCACTTTTTGTAAAATGCCAAGAAAATAGCATTATTACTTTTCATTATTCCAAAATTTTCATTTAATCTGTCATCATTATGACATTACTAAAAACGTCACCAGATTTCCTCTGGTGAAGGAGCTGGCAGTGCTAGGGTGGCAGAGGTTGCATTTTTTTGCATTTTTTTTGGTTTTTTAAAAACATTTTTTTAATTTTTTTTAAAAATATTTTAATATTTTTTACGATTTTTTTATGATTTTTGTTATTTTTTATAATTTTATTATTAATTAAAACATTTCAAATGCTACAAAGGTATATTTTGGCTCTGATACCATGTGAGAATAATACCAGACTTAACCCTTATGGTAGCCCTGGCAGAGATATATATATATATATATATATATATATATATATATATATATATATATATATATATATATATAGACAAAAGAGTTATAATTACATAAAGAGTTCCACAATAATAATAATATTAAAACTACACTATTATATTTGTCCAGACACATAAATAGTCCTACTGGGGGATTTAAAAAATGTAGTCCTATTTGTACAATTTGACCACTTTTTAGTCCTATTCAGGTAATTGACTCATTTCATGGATTCTATAATAATAATGACAATAATTATATAGTAGGTCGTATTATCTATAATAATAAATTAATAATAAAAATAATTTTCAAGAGATTTCAACTACACATATTTAAAACTTTAACTTTTTTATTGACTTCAGTGCACAAGGAAATAATAATGAAGGTTGGAGATTCTAACGATAATAATTCAATCATACTTGCTAATTAAATTAAGATATTTTTCAAAAATATAACTGAATTAAACTTATTTAATATTAAAGCAACTATAAGTATAGTAATTATATGGTAACTTAAATGTAAAAATTGAACAAAAGCTACTATGTCTAAAGTTGCTATTGTACTTTTGTTTATTTTTTATATTGAACAAAAGCTACTATGTCTAAAATATAAAGTCAGTACACGTTTAGTCATACTTTTGTTTATAATTTATAATGTACAAACTGCAAATACAAATATATATATGTATAGGGATATAAAAGGACAACTTTTATTGCTAGCAGCCTAGCACTAGGTAATTCCAACTTTGCCGAACTAACTTTGTTAAATTGCTTGAACTATTCATTAAATTCTCACCGCTATCTGATGACATAATTAAACATATAAATTATACATCTCCGTGCAACGCACGGGTTATGAATCTAGTAATGAGAGACGAAAAAAGAGTCGCTGTGTAAAATTGGAACAAAAGGGAATTTCAAACAATATTGTAAAACTCTAAATTGTAATGAAATTTTAAAATTCTGGGCAATTTTAACTTTAACTTTTATTTCGAAAAGTATGAATTGCATTTTGTTCTCATAAGATCATGTACATTTGGAAGCCAAACAGTTCTTTACGACTCATTTTTGTATTGATAAAATGATAGATTTGTTGGAGTGATTTTAATTGGACATAATTTTTGAGTTAATAACTTACTTTGGTAAATATTTGTGGTACGTGTATTAGAAAATGTATAGGTAACAATATCCCGCCTTCACCCGCCCAAAACAGCCGCCGTATTCCGCCGTAACTTCTTCCTCAAATATCGCGTCCTTTCAATAACGTCTTGCTCCACCCGCCGTGCAAACCCCCAGAACTCCACACCGATCCCCGCGCCCCGCCCATTCCACCTCCCAAAAACAGTTAATGTCGTCCGTCCGTCCAAATTTTACATTCTCTTGCTGTAATTTCTATTTAGTCTTTGGCCTCTCTTGGCAGGCAAAATGTTAGAACTTCTCAGAACAGAGGATCTCAAATTCTCAATCCGCCACCGGAATGGAGTCCCCGATGAATGATGATATGATCTATAAGCGCCCATTCCATGTTACTGGTTCAGTGTATGATAGTAATGATGCTTCCGGGGAAACTTTTTCCCGGAAAAAACTCCGGGTACTCGGCGGCGATGACGTTATGCAGGGGAGAGCCAAACTTTCCGATGAACTTCCACTGGACGACGGACGAAATGGTCGTCGACGGTGTTCTGGCGGAATTGACAAGAGCCCAGTTCCTATTATTCATCATCCAGTGGACATTTCTTCCCGGAAGAAACTACTGATTCTCGACGTCAACGGTCTTCTTGCGGCCGTTGACCGCCTAACCTCAGCTGGACGCGTCAGCTATTCAGGCAAGACAAATTAACTTTCGAATTACCTTAAATATAATTTCAACTGTTTATTTATTTTTTTAACTCATCGAACTCAACGGTTTAAATGTGCAGTAACAAAGAGACCCTTCTGTGATGACTTTTTGCACTTTTGTTTCGAGAGATTTGATGTTGCTATCTGGTCCTCGAGAATCAAGTAAGTATATACTCCCTACCATAGAAAATAAAAAATTTCTAAATCGGACTAACAAAAAATAATTCTATTCAAATAGTACGGAGCATTCAATTTAATTTATTCGTACGTAACATGTACACATGCACTTCTATTATGGAAATTCTTATTGTTTGTTCTTTAAATACTACCCCGTTCTTAAATAAATACAACATACCGGTGGGTGTAGCTCAACTGGTAGCGAGGGAGTGCCATAAGGGTTATGTCTCGGGTTCGAATCCCGGCAACTGCGATGAGGGGTTACTATGCTGAAAAATGCATAGGGCCTCTGCAAGTATCAGGGACAGAGCCTCACTCTCTATCTGTCAGATTGTGATTATAGTCCAATTTACATCCTCCCATCGTGTCGTCCGGTCGGTGTTGGGGGCCCTCCCGGATGGGGTGTCATCCTTTTTTTTATAAATGCAACATGTTGAATTTTACACTATTCTCATTCTTATTTTTGAAATTTTCTTATGACTTACTCATATTTTGTGCCCCTTTTATCCCATAACCAACTCATCACTTACACAGTTTTAGTATAGCTAAAGTGGGAAGTTTATTTTTCAATAATACCCCTAATTTATGTCAAATCTCAAATGAAGTAAAAGTAAATAAAAGTATGGTTTGATATTCGTTATTGAATTGTTGCTTTGTATATTAATGAAAATTTTATTTTGAGACATCTAAACATGAAAGTGAGAATTTAGTTTGAGGACATCACTAGTACATAATACGCAATTACTACCTAGCACATGCATCTTTCATACTTCGTATGTAATAATTTCCACCTAATTACTTCATCTGTCCCTAAATAAATGTTCCACTTTCCTTTTCGGATCATGCCTAAAAAAGTCTCATTTTCTTATTTAGTGAATAACACAATGCAAAATAGTGTCAAACAATGCGAAACAATGTCAAAACAGTGTCAAATATTGTCATTTTCTAACAAGACTAATTTGCTGATTTGGATCTCTTTTTTTTGTATTGGGCCTTTATCTATTGGGCCTTAAGTATATTAGTTGTACTTAGTATATACTCCGTATAGATTAGTTTTTACTCTAAGTTAGATAAGTGAATTCATTCGTTTTCTGTTCATCAATACAACACAATTCTTGTATTCAATCGTTAACATTTTCTTAAATTGTTTGTAAAACAAAGTGAGACTTTTAAATAGGGACAAAAACATGCATGCATTTAAAAATGCTAGCTTAATTACACTCAAATGATTATGTGCAGGAAGAATCTTGATCCAATAGTTGACGATATGTTTGGAGATTTGAAGGGAAAATTGGTGTTTTGTTGGGTAAACCTTTAAATTAAAAGACTTTGCTATTTGACATTATTCTCACGTAAGGATGAATGGTGTTTAATTTGCATTGTGTGATTTTGCCTACCTGGAAATTAAACTTGGATGCAGGATATGTCTTATTGTACCCGGACCAAATTTAAGACTTTGGAGGATAAATATAAACCCATAGTTTTTAAAGAGTTATGGAAAGTAAGGGACTCAGGATTTCCAAATCAGCCTTGGCCAAAAGGATACTACAATGAGTCAAACACATTGTTATTGGATGATTCCCCATACAAGGCCTTGCTTAATCCCGTAAGTGCATATATTTTCCATGTCAATTAATTTTAGTTGGTTCATCGCTAGTAAAGTTTATCGATCTACATATATATACGTTTAAAAGAATTGTTACTTCTAATAGGTTTTTGTAACACTTCAAAAATATCGATCTAACAGTATCTACATCATTTCGTAATCACCTTTCACTTTCCCAAGGAAAATCCATTAAAATGAATTAGAGTTTGTTACAAAATGACATGTTATTGTTCACATTCTATGATGTTATTTGTAACGTTCTATGATCGATGTCATATGATGACATTACCAAATATTCCCTATTGCATAGATAGTACTACGTATTAAGTATGATATGGCTACTCCTTTTTTATGTGCTTAATCTTTAGACTTGCTTTGATGTAGATTCACACTTCAATCTTTCCATCTACCTACAAATCCACGATCCCGGATGACAAATCAGTAGGTGAGTTAACTAATAACTGAGTACCTACTACTCCCTCCGATTCCAAAACAAGTTCCACCTTTCCTTTTCGGGCAGTTCCAAAATTAAGTTCCACTTTCAAACTTTTCCTTATTTGGCAAATTATCTACATCAAAATAGTTCCAAGCAGTGTCAAACAATGTCCAAACAGTACACTTCACAGTAAAGTCAAATTTCTTTTCTTAATATGTGTGAAGTCAAATGTGGAACTTGTTTTTGAATCGGAGAAGTACTTAATTTGCATCCCAATTCACGTCAGTTATATAACAAAACCAAAGTTATAGGTTCGTTCCTGTATCCTCTCTTACTTGGACAAACCTTTTCAAACAGACGTAAAATGTGTAAATAAACGGTGTGACGGTCCCAGCTACTCTAAATTTAGAAAATTGATCTATTTTTTGTGTAAAAGTTGTACAAGAACTTTTCTGAAAACATTCTTTGTAACGATTGATCCCAATTTTTGCTCATGACCTCTTAATCTGATTTTTTAAATTGTTAATGTTTTCAGGTCGAGGCGGTGATATTCGAGCTTATCTAGAAGGGTTAGCAATTGCCGTTGGTGAAGACGTGAGGGAATATGTAAAGGGACACCCATTTGGGCAAAGAGCCATTGATGAAACTAGCTCTGACTGGCATTTTTACTCTCGAGTCCTTGGATCCTTTTCTGCACTTTCCTAATCAACTACTCCGTAATTGCTATGTAATTCGATTCCTTCAAAATCTAATTGAAACCTCGTGAAAGACTTGGTCACTCTTTTGTCCTAGTTCCAGTGTCATATGCGCTCACTTTTGAGAAACCCATTTTTGTGACATAATGTTTTGTCAATTGAGAATTTGTGTTGCATCAACGTCGGTTGTAAAGATTGTCACCCTATTTTTATTAAAGTTTCTACACAAATATAAAAAACATCACGGCAAATCAATATATATATATATATACAAAGAGAAACTTTTTAAGAGCATACGGCGTGCGTGCCAAATAATCTTGTTATGTCATTATATATAACAATTACTTAATTACTTTTTATACCTTTTATTTTTTTCTTACATTCTATTTTTATTGCATATTGATATGCAATGAAAAGATTGTAGGATATAATCCAATGCTAATACGTTAACGGTGCATATGTGGCATGAGAGATAGCCAGTCAAAAAACAATAAATAAAATATCTCTCTCCTTATTTGAAAAATCTTATATCATTTTGGTAAGTACATAAAATAAGCTAAAATATCTCTCTCCGTATTAGTATTGGAGATGCTCTAATCTAAATTCAATCACTCCCGTTGAAAGTTGTTTACAAATATTACATGTGGCGGTTTTATGTTTTAAAACATACGGAGTAAAGCAGAGGTACGGGATGTAAAAGTGTAAAACTACTCTCTATGTAGCACCGATACCGGTACGCGGAAACGCGGAAACACGGAAACGGGTACGGGGATACGTCAAAACCAAAAAAAGTAGGATACGGATACGGGGCCATATTTATAAATATTAAAAGTTATGGGGGTGTATTTACAAATATTAAAAGTTATAGGGGTCTATTTATAAATATTAAAAATAGATTTTTTTGAAAATATATATATATATATATATACATCTAATATCCTATGATGTCTACCCATTCATTGCATTGAAGCATTTTCCTTTTTCAAGATACTTAGTAATAAATTCAGAATATTTCTCATATACACTAGTGTATCTCGAAATATAAATGTACTTAATAAGTCATTAATTTAAAATCAGAAATAAGTCTAACAACTACAATCTTGAAATTAAAAGTGCAAGTACCCAATTCAGAGTATGAGTTAATGACTTAATTCGGATATAGCCATATAGGCCCATTATTTGATTACCAAGTAAAATGTAGTTTTAGATTTTCATTTTTTTAGAATTTTATTAAGTAAATTTTGGGATTTGTTTTTTAAAAAAAGTTGATACGGGTATCCGTCAGGATACGAGTATCGGAAACTTTCAAAAAATTACAAAAAAAAAAAATGGAAACTTTTAAAAATTGAAGATACGGCCCGGGAACGTACGGTACGGGTATCCTAGAGTATCGGATACGGGAACGTATCGGATACGCCGATACACTACCCTAGGGAAGTATCCGTGCTTCATAGACTACTCTTTAAGAGATTTACCAAAATAGGATAACAACATAGCATTTATTTCAAATATAGGACCTAGTAGTTTAAAATGTTATAAATATGATCTTTTAATTGTGATTGGACAAAACTACCCTAATCGGGTTGGAGAATTGCTACCCTAGGTCGTTGGCAGATTCTAGCCACCCATCGCCGTCGCCGCCGCCTGCCGCCGCGGTTACTGTAATCCGTCGTCGCCAAGCTGCTGCCATCACCGAACTGACCTTGGTTACGTTATTTAAGCGGACTAGGGCAATGTAAACAAATTAAGGAATTCCTCTTGGTTTCTTTCGTAATCTTACAAAATTGTAGAGGGGCCTAAGTTTATTTTAGGATTTCTAGCCACAAAAGGCTCAATTGTATAGGTTTCTTGCTTCTATTGGGCCTGTTCATATTGGCTATCCTTCATTATTTCTAGCCCAATCCTTTAATTGGCCCAATGTATTAATAACTTCACATCCATTTCCTTGCTCATCGGCCCAATTTAACTCATCAGTTTATCAATTAAACAGATTAAATATGAATGTCATAATTTCAAAATGACATTCAAATGCCTTTTACTAGGAGGTTATTAATAGGATAAATAGAATAAGTAGAATCGTATAATTTTTATGCTCGGCTTATAATACTTTAAAACTTGTCATGATATATATTTGTTCGAATACAAGTCTAAAGTAGATTGTTAGTGTGTGAATAAGAGGAAGAATAAGAGGATATTGTTCAAATTAAGACTAAAACATACTTTATTTATTTGTTTTCATCAAATAGGAAATATGTTGATTTTCTTTAAGTAGGGCCATTCATTCTATTTTTACGTACCCATAATTTAATTAATTAACTAAAAAATCTAATAAACTAGCCTCCTTGCATAATGTAACTAATGTTAGTTTGTTGGTGGTGGGTGTGACCATGATGATTTGCTCATAGCAATCATTTATAGTCGATTACATTTTCCCATAAATTTTTTTCGAGTAATATTTAAGAATAAAGTCGGATTTTTTTTACTATTCTAATTACTTAATATTAAATAGTACTTATACTTATTATTTTATTATAAATATATGATTTTATCCTAATTACTACATCTTGTTTGAAGTTATATTTGTTATCATCCTAAGAGCCCGTTTGGTAGCACGAAAAATCGGCTGATTTAGTTGATTCTGCTGAAATTTGTGAAGTTCTGGCTGAAGTGGCTGCATTGGCTGATTCTGCTGATTTAAGAAAAAATTATTTTTAAAAATATTTTTTATTACTAAAATAAAGAAAAAAATATATGTAGAAATAGCTAAAATGATCATCTACAGTAACTTCAGCCAATACTAGGGGTGGGATTTTGGAACCGGGAACCGTAGAACCGATTGGAACCGAACCGTTAACAACATCTAGGAACCGAACCGTTAACAATTAATGCCTCATTTGTAGGAACCGAACCGAAACGGGTTATAACGGTTCAGTTCCCGGTTCCTATAAAAAAGATGTGCATGGAACCGTTAACAGGGGCGGATCTAGCTTTAACATTCAGTAGGGGCCATTTTTTTAATGAAGGGCCAAAATTTAATTAAATAACGTATATTGTCAAAAAAAATAAAAAGTGAAAATGTAGTAAAATAATACTCCGTACTACATTTGTATTATTATTTTCGAGTATAAATTGATATTTGTTGCAACATAAATGTCGAAGACAGAAATAAATATTACAAGAACAAATTTTTGTCAAAGTCAATTTAGAAGTAAACGTTAATATAAAAATAGAATTATATAAAGGCATAAATCTGAAAAGCTAAAAGCTAAAAAAATGAATATATAAACAACAAAGTTATTAAAGGCTCAAGGCAATAAAGCCATAATAGCCCTCTCTGAAATGGTTTATAATGGCAACAAAATGGTTTATTTAACTAATTTATAGAAATGCATAAGTTTTGAAACTCTGAAAAAAATGGAATAATACACATATACATTGAAATTAGGCCGGGAAAAGGTGCAAATAGGCCCATGTACTAATCAACAAAGGTCAAATAAGCCCTTATTTAGGTAGTTCTGTCCGGCCGTCGTCATTTGGGGTGGTTCTCGGTGGAATTTTTTAATGAAATTTTTTGAGCATCTTATTCATTAAGTCTAGTTTGCTCATACCAAATTTCAGCTAAAACTTCCATCGGGAAGGCATTCAAATGAATACTTGAAGATAACTGCGCTTCTAACTGTGCAGTTATTTTCAATAATTCATTTGAATGCCTTCCCGATTGAAGAATTCTTGAAGATAACCGCGCTTCTAACTGTGCAGTTATTTTCAATAATTCATTAAAATGCCTTCCCGATTGAAATTTTAGCTGAAATTTGGTATGAGGAAACTAGACTTAATGAATAAGATGCTCAAAAATTTTCATCAAAAAATTTCACCGGGAACCACTCCAAATGGAGACGGCCGGACAAAGCCTCTTAAATAAGGACTTATTTGACCTTTTTTGGTTAGTACATGGGTCTATTTGCCACTATTTAAGTTTTTTTGGACTTGGGAGAGTAGAATTCCAAAATCTTGGACGTTTAAAAATCTCTGCTCTCCAACGGACACTGGTCAGATTCCATCTCGCCAACGCGATCTTGTCATTACAATTCGGCTTTTAACTTTATTATAGCATTTCCAAATAACTATATATAAATAATACATATATATACTACTATTTTTTTTAGTGTGGGCCTAGGCCCTCCCTAGACCTAAGGCAGATCCGCCCCTGATCGTTAAGGAACCGTTTAAAAAAATAAAATAAAATAAAATTAGTAGTAATAGTAACAACAACAACAACAATAATAATAATAATAATAATAATAATAATAATAATAATAATAATAATAATAATAATAATAATAATAATAATAATAATAATAATAATAATAATAATAATAATAATAATAATAATAATAATAATAATAATAATAATAATAATAATAATAATAATAATAATAATAATAATAATAATAATAATAATAATAATAATAATAATAATAATAATAATAATAATAATAATAATAATAATAATAATAATAATAATAATAATAATAATAATAATAATAATAATAATAATAATAATAATAATAATAATAATAATAATAATAATAATAATAATAATAATAATAATAATAATAATAATAATAATAATAATAATAATAATAATAATAATAATAATAATAATAATAATAATAATAATAATAATAATAATAATAATAATAATAATAATAATAATAATAATAATAATAATAATAATAATAATAATAATAATAATAATAATAATAATAATAATAATAATAATAATAATAATAATAATAATAATAATAATAATAATAATAATAATAATAATAATAATAATACTCAAACCATTCGTAAATTTCATCTCACAATACGTTAAAATAGTAATAGGGTTGAGCACGGATCTGGGATTTCCCGTTCCATACCGAGAACCGTCTCAAACCGTACCAGAACTGAACGAAACTGGAAAAATATAATATTGTACCGGACCATACCGAACCTATTTAATAATATGGTACGGTACCGGTTCTTGAGTGAGAACCGTCCCAGAACGGCAGAACCGTACCGAACCGTATTGAACCGAATGGTCCCGAACCGTCCCATATCATCTCGAAAAATTGGCTATATAAAATACTCGTAATATATAGTGTATTATATACGGAGTATAAAACTATATGACATTATAAATTAAAGAACCTAGCTTTACTCTCACATGCCAAAAACTGTGTCTGTGTGGCATATATATGTGTACCCGTACCGTTCCATGCTCACTTCTAAATGGTAATTCTGCTCCTGCTCCTACTTGTGTTTGATTTATTTTCTACCACATAAAGATAAGTAAAGTAGTCAATGATGGTTACTAGAATGAGTTTACGAACATGCGTTTGGTGTGGTATACATGGATTATTAATAGTGATAGTTTGATTAGGAATTAGGATGGAAACGCTATATATATAGGCCGGGGGACACCAGACATTTCATGAAACTGATCAATCTATGTTCTTTGGAAACAGGATGGTATCGATCTTTCATTTCATTCATTCATCAATCATCATATATTACTTCCCAAGACGTAAAGAAAAGCTCACTTTCGTTATTTTAATTTGGAGTTTGAAACAAAAATCTTCTCAAATGACAAGACGACTAGACGAGTTATAAGCCATTTTTAGTGTATTTGATCAATTACCATCTAAGTCACTTAAAGTCTTAAATACTCATGTTCACTGGCCGGCCAGTCCAATAAATAATTAAATAATTTTGGTACAAATTTCCACTAGCCCATTATCCTAATAGTTATCGGATTTTTAATTTAAAAGCTTCAAAAAACTAATAAGCACTTCTATATTTTGTTACGAAAGTTGTTTTTGTTGTTACTAATTATGTTGCATACATCAGAATTTCCGTGTTGACCCTCTCCAATCTCCACACATTTTCATTTCTATCTCTATTTATATTTATATAATTATTTGTGCTACGCATTAACTGGAACGAGGCACAATCCTAAACAATGGGTACATCAATATATTTTAATAACCCGTAAAGTAGCGTGATTATTTTAAGGGTTAGTTCTCTATAGTTGGTTTGGTCTTTGCAACACTACTTTTAAAATGCTGTACCATATATATTAAGAAAAATATACTCCTTGTGAGACATTGCCACGTCATATCAATGTTAGACAACACGTCAATACATGTTCAACACCAAAGCAATTAAATATTCAACATTTCTAAATAAACAAATTAACTTGAAATTTTTCAATACACCAACACATTATCCAAAATCCCACATGTCAAATTTTATGTGCTCCATATAACATAGAGTTGTATATTAAACAATTAAAACTCGAGGTATTGCAAGTTAAGATACGTCTAATAGATTGTAGATGTCATGTTATAAATGACGAATTGAGGTCCCGTAAAATAAGAAAAAATGAAATAGCATGAACCGTGCATTTAAAAAATAAAACAATGTTCCTTTAGCTTAGGAGTGTTTGTGATTGCTTCTACTTTAAAAAATTGATTTTTTAAAGTGATTTTGGAGAAAGTACTTAATACGGAGTAGTAAAAGTTGGTAGTGTTTGAGAAAAAAGTTATTCTGAAAAAGTAAAAGTTGGTAGTGTTTGGTAAAATAAGTGTTTTTTGTGTAATAGAAAAAGTGAAAAGCAGTTTAAAGTATCATTCCACCTTCTTCCAGCTTTTAATTTTTAAGTGATTAATTTAAGCAGAAGTTGTCTCTGTTTTTGTTTAACTTTTCTTAATCCAAAAGCTCAAAAAAAGAAATAGCATTGGCACCGATAGACAAGACGGCACTGGTTGTTAGAGGCATTTGAGAGCGCACTTTTTTTTAAGTAAATGCAAACAAAAAAAAAAAGTCTATTTGGAAATTGAAAAGATAACAGCTTGAAGAGGAAAATGATTTACAACAAATAAAATTAAAATTAATTGACTATAACAAGTCAGAATATGAAGATGACTCGCTCGAGGGCAGGGGTGGGTGGGGGACCATGATGTGCTCAATGGCAGAATTAAAAATATACTACGTATTTATATACAAAGTATATTATATTTAAATAATTTGTTAGAACTATTAATTATTATCATGAGGAATATAAAAAATGGCTAATGGAATGACATAATAATAGATAGAGTTGGAATGAAAGATAAAGGAAGTGTAGAGATAGCGATTGGCTGGTGCTTGCCTATTGAATCCCAGGCATCCCTCATGCGTGTCTCTTCACGTGGCACTGCATCTAATTTTATTAAGGAACCTTCTATTTTATATTTTAAATTTCCCTTCTTTGATAATCCGTATATTATTATTAATTTAAAGCTGTATACTCCATTATTAATCCTCGTCAATGAAATTTTCATTTGTATCACTCTTCAGGGTTTCTCGTAAAAAGAATAAATACAAATATAAATTCAAGAGCTTAGTTTTGCTGGATATATACTTGAGAAGCATTACATAGAGAACAATACAAATAAATGAATGAAATCACTTCTCGAGTGTAGCAAAAATCCAATTAATTTTTGATTGGATTTTTGATCGATTTGGAGCCATAAACCAATTCAGGTAAGATTCGGGATTAGTACAAGTGCACCTCTAGAGTACTGAAAAGATTTATATGAAACGCCCTTTAAAAGTACACCACTTAGATTAATTTAAGAGTGAGTTAGTCTTTCTTCTTCTAAACGGTTTGCGAATCACGTCCAAGTCCTAGCTAGGCAAGGTGTGTTATTACCAGATCATGATAGTTATTTTGATGAAGTTCATGTTAATGTTGTAAGAGAATTAGCTAGTGATTTATTGAATTAATGATATGGTGGTTGTGTTTTTTAAAAAAATACTCCTTCACAAATATTAGCCAACTATTGAAAGTAAAGATGCGTTTGTCATGCTTTTTAAAGGAAAAAAGTGTTTAATTTCTTCAAAATTTTCCTCTCAATTTGATGTCACATACATACTCTGCAATTAAGTTAGTCCCTCCATCTCGAAATAACTTTTCTACTTTCCTTTTTGGTGTGACTCATATCAATTCACTTTTTCTATTCAAATCTTAACCACAATTTTTACTTTTTCAACCACTTTCTTAAATTTTGTGCTAAAGCAAACAAGACATTAATTTCAGGACGGAGACGGAGAGAGTATTTTATAAATTGAAAAAAGTGTGTTAAACAATTTCACTATCACAATAGAGGGTAAAGAAATGTAGGAAAAATAAGAGACAGGAGGAAATATTAGAAAATCTAACAGTATTGCAATATGTTTTTGCTAATTATTATTATTATTATTTAAATGAGTAAGATCAAATCTACTTTACCAATACGACAGAAGAACATGAACCCAATCAGACCGGCCATGTTGAGGCATGTTACATAGTTCTATTTGCACTTCGTAGTTTGGCTGTCAACCCCCGTCGGATATATGTCCTCTTTCTTTAGGTTATACATTTTCTGAAGGTCATTATCATTAGTTAATTATATTCGGCAACATTAATTGGCTGCCCAAATGGTTGTCATTTATATTGCCAATAATTAGCCTATTTAATAATATTACAATATCACGACCAAGCACTTTCTCAATGTTTTCCTCATTACCCAACACCGTGATAATTCTTGGGGTCTATTTGGAAATCAAAGGTAAAACAACAACAACATTACTCCAGTACCATAAAGACTCCCTCCTATGGTGGAGTAAGAGGGTGAGATGCACACCGTCCTACCTCTATACTAAAACACAGAAAAATTGTTTTCGAATGACCCATGATGAAATTTGTCACGAAAATTGCATAATGAGTGACAATGCATCACCAATTCACAATATCTCAAAATTAATGTATTAGCTAGTACATAATTGCAAAATGGAACAGCGCGCTAGCCAAGATAGCGACTAAGCTTTATTTTCTTCAATGCAAATTACTTTGCATTCAAATCATGCATTAACAATCATTCTACTACCATTTTGTTTTGTTCTTTTTTTGTTAAACTATCTACAAAGACGACAACCTAAACCTTGACAAGATCTACTGTCTTTTGTATGTCAATAAATTAAGAGGTACGAAAAAGAAGGGAAATTTACTAATTAAAAGCTAGCTTAGCTGTGATATGATATTAGTAATAGTAATACCATCTGATCTGTAGCCCTGGCTAGGTTACATTAGTTGTTGTATGTACGTAGTTTAGCAGTCCCACCTGCTTCTTCTGTTTGGACGACATTAAATTAATAGTTAATTAATACTACCTTGTTAGTTGTTCATGCCTTCAAAAAGAAGGAAAAAAATTAATAACGCTACCTTGTCAAGTCATATCATTAATTAATAATTAATAAAATGCTTCCTGAATTTTAGGTTTCTACCATGTATTTGATTCTTATTATACAGGAACACCCTATAAATCAATGGGAAAATGGAAACCAATAATCCAACCTTTTAGCGGTCTTCTTACAATAGTCCCACCTTTTGATTATTCATGAACAATCCAACCTTTGCACTTCATCTTCATTCACCGGTCCTTAACCGGTTGATGACCTGTTATTCCAAGTTATTTTCTTATCTTTGCAAACCATTATACCATAAATCTCACCTTTCACAAAGATAATATTTTGCAAAGATAAGAAAATAACTTGGAATAGCAGGTCATCAACCGGTCAGGGACCAGTGAATGAAGATGAGATGCAAAGGTTGGATTATTCATGAATAATCAAAAGGTGTGACTATTGTAAGAAGACCGCTAAAAGGTTGGATTATTAGTTTCCATTTTCTCTAAATCAATTGCAACGTGTATAATTAATTTACGGATCAAATTGTAGCCATGTGAGGCCCTCGTGTTAAGTATGCAATAATTTCTCTTTTTTACAAATAATAATGTTAAAATTTTAAGGTCACGGATTCGAAATGAAAACAATTTTTTCCGCAAATTTGGTACTGTACTTAATTATTTATTCGTACCAAAATAAGTACTGAACTTTTGTTTTGGTTAAACTAGAGTGGGCAACATGAATATATACCTACGCAATGATTGTTTCAAGTACTTGAGATTTATTATATACGGAGTATTAAAAAATCAATTCATCAAACTCCATGTTATACACAACTTTAGTTATCCTTGTGAGTTGTGATTAAAAATCTTTAATGTATAAGTCCATGTGATCGATTCAAAATGTTTGAATTGAACCCCATAATTTTATGATTAATAATGGAGATAATACTTTAAACCAATATTTAAATGTCCTCTAATATTTCTTGTAATAATTATAGCTAGTCTTTCGACTATTATGTGAGTGATATATACTTTTTTTGCATGTTTGAGTTTTTCAATTTTATTGTTTTGACTATTTATTATGACAAAAGAATATGTGCTTTGAGTTTTTCAATGCTTTTCTTCCAAAAATCAAACATTTACTAGACCGGATTAATCCAGGCCAGATCATATCAGACCGGAAAATTTCAGTCCAATTAAAAACGTTGTTACAACTCCGATCCTCTCACACCCAAAATTACATATCTACCATTTAAAAGATACTCCGTATTTCCTATCACCTCTATGGGTATTACCCTACAATATATTATTCCGTTTCTGCATTTTATAAGCACAGTAGCACACTCAATTTAGACTATCCCTTAAGAGACATTCGTTCATACTCCGTACAAATTTAGCATAACTTGTGATAGCATTTTGAAGATTAGAGTTAATGGCAAATAAAATTTATTGTTCATTATTCTAATATAGGTATCAATGGCTCACTAGAAATAACTTTTGATCAAGTGCAATTTCTAAAAGGAATAACGGGAAAAGATAGGCATCAATAATTTATTTTGGAAAAATTGAAAATAATAATCCCAACTATTGCTGATCCGCTGACAATAATCCCAACTATTGATTATTTTTGTATAATCCCAATTCCCAACTATATGGACCGTCCGCCAATAATGGTCCATGGTCAGATATTACCTTTATAACAAGTGTTTTTGTAATAGAAATTAAGCATAAAAATTAAAAGTTGTATTATTTATAGGGATTACTTGTTATATCTCTTCTCATCCGCTTTAAAAACTACAAGAATTTATTTATAGGGACCATTATTGGCGGAAGGTCCCTAAAGTTGAGATTATTCTGAAATAATCAATAGTTGGGATTATTATGAGCAGACCGCCAATAGTTGGGATTATTACTATCAATTTTTCCATTTATTTTTAGTCATGCTTGTTTTATTGTGGAACAGATGTATCTAGAGTAAGGGATATCCAATTTAATAACTTTGTGATTCGTTGGTATCAGTGTCACAGTTCCAAGAAAAAGGTCACAAAATTGAAAATCATCTCAGTTTAAGGATAACATTTGACGTAAAACATAGGAAGTATATTGTATACGTAGTATAAATGTATAATAGATTAGTGAGTAGAGTAAAAATAAATAAATAAAAATGACAAAAAAGGGATATTAAACAAAATAAGCTTGATAGAAAAAGCTAAATTAGTGTGATGACAAAATGAGGTACGTACTTCAAACAAACGTATTAACTATTAAAGACACTAAAAGAAGTTTGGGTTGATTTAGAGGCCGTTTGGCAACCCTGCTTTTCGACTTATCAGGCTTATCAGCCAATTTTTTCACCAAACACGCAATTTTTGCTTTCGCGCGCTGAATCATGTAATAAGCGAAAAAGTAAGGTTGAAGTTATTTTTCTTGCTGTATTGGCTGAAGTTACTATAGATTACCATTTTAGCTATTTTTACATATAATTTTTTCTTTATTTTATCAATAAAATATATTTTAAAAGTAATTTTTTCTTAAATCAGCAGAATCAGCCAATGCAGCCACTTCAGCCAGAACTTCATAAATTTCAACAGAATTAGCCAAAACAACCGATTTTCGTGCTACCAAACGGGCTCTTATTGAATTATGTTGACTGTTGAGCTCCAACTAAAACAAGTGTTTTATAGAATGCACAATGTAGAATAGTCATTGATGCTGGTCGTTCACACACATTACAGCCAAGGGGGTTAGGGTGGTCAGCCGACCCCGTTGAAAGTTCAAGAACATAGAGTTCTGAAATACCTTCGATTTGATATATTATGGGTCCCGTAACTCGTTACATACGAGTAAAAAGTTATGACTTTTGGAAAAATCAGCACCATCTTAACTTGAAATAAGCAAAATTTGACGCATGGTGTTGATTATATTCTTAAATTTAAAAATAATACACCTTATTCAGTCATTAGTTGTGTAAACATTATAATACATTACTTATATATCAATACATTAACCGAAAGTGCTCATTAAACTACAATTTATCTCAGTTACATATGAAACAATTAACTCAAGTATTGTATAATTATCCATTATTTTGATACTGTATATAATTAAATTTCGACCCTCCTCACACAATTTTCTGGCTCCGCCCTGCTCGCGTGTTTATTATTGATTGATAAAAAGTAGTGTCATGTGCTCATCACGTAATAGAAATGCAACATGCTATTTTATACACAAAATTATCTCATACTACGTATGATTGAAAGCTCATATTTTTGCCGATATAGTATAGGTCATATCAGTCTTTGTTTCCCTAAATCCTCTCTGTTCTCTAATCATCTTCATCTTCTTCATCTTCTCAATATCTCTTATTCTCCAATATATTTTACATTTTTACTATGTACTCCCTCTGTCCCAATTTGTTTTGCAAAGTCAACAATATTTGGTCAACCAATAATAAAAGTCAACCCTCCGTATGGATAATTAATTCAGTTTTTAATAATTAAAATTTACATATTCAAAAACTACATTAAAATCTCTTCAAAGTTGTAAACTCCAAATTAGAATATAATTAAAAATTGACATCCTAATTAAGTGAACAAAACGAGACTGTTTGACTAAGAAAAGTCAAATTTGCAACTCTTTTTGGGACGGAGGTAGTAATACTTTTACAAGTATAATGTATGGTATATGTATAGTACATGATACTTCTGATGCATTGTTTATTCTCTAAGATGGGTAAGGGAGGACCAAACAATACATGTATCGAATACATGTTGTGATATCTAATATACTACGTACAAAATATTCGTTTACTTCATGTTTAAGCAAGAATTAACTATACTAAACCAAATATCACAAATTGGGATCGTGCAAGTATATAATGTGAACTACTTGAATAAATTGCTATTAAGTGGAAGTGATATGAATGCTTCGAATGTTTACAGTAAAGAGAATAGCTTGATCTCTCAAAAAATAAATGTCGAAAGAATCAAAAGTCCCCTATCTATGCTAGTTTTCGGATATTTAAATTGCTTCCTCCGATCATGACTCCAACTGTCCGACGATTTAGGCGGCACCCCCTTTTCTCTACTCGCACGTTCCCTTTCTTTTCCTCCAAGTTTAGCTCATGCTTATCCATTAGGGGTACCAATCATTTAACCCATCTCATCTTTCCTTTGCTGGGCTTCGGTGCTTATCTGGACATGTCAAGTAGGCTGGTTATCTTAATTACTTATTCTCCAACTGGGCCGTGTTTATTGGACGGAAATTTCCTGGCCCAACAATTGCCCCCAATTCGATGAAGCGGTTGAAGCCGAACCATTCGCCCAACGCTACTTCGAATTTCAAACCAAACCGTCTTGGAAGTTGTGCAACCGACTACTTTCCAGACTCATAATCACTACCACCGGATCGCTTGCCATTCCACTCTTCCTTCTTCAAGAAACTTTTCCTTTCCTTTCTTCCTTCTGCAACCAACTCGTCAGCTCTCATGGCTTCTCAATGCTTCATTCCGCAATTCATTCTAGAGCCCAAAAGCGCAAAACAAGCAAAACTCACCGAGGAACAGGTGGAACTCATCCAAACCTCCGCCGGCTTCCCACCCAATGCCGTCATCCGCTTCCCTGCAGCGAACGAGCGCATGGACTGGTTTTGCCCCGGATGGGTCAATTTCCTGTACTATCCCTTCAAAATTGGGATGAAGTTCCCTTTTTCCCCCCTAACTCGGGGTTTCTTGGAGTTCGTCAACTTGTCGCCTTCCCAAATCATGCCACAGGTGTGGAGGATTCTTCGTGCGCTGGAGGTTGTACGCGAAAAGTATGACATCCCCTTCGAATTTGAAGACTTGGGCTTCACTTACGAACTCCGAACTTCTGGGCCTGGCCGATTCACCGTGGCGATGAAGGACAAGAAACCCAGACTCATTCACAAAGTTGACAAAGCGAATGACAGGGGCTGGATGCACTGGTACTTTTTTGTCCTCAAAGATTCACTTGGTAGTGAAGGGTCTTTCCTTGAAGATAACCTGCACAAAGGTAAATAATGGCGTTCTGTTGCCTTGTCTTTTTTTTTTTTTTTTTTTTAAATGTGCGGTAAATTGCAATCACATTCGTAACCCTCGGTTTCAGAGAAGAAGGCAATATCCATCCCTTATGGTCCGAAATTGGAGGAACGTACTGCACGAATTCAAGCTATCCCTGTGGAAGAACGCTGGTTTGTAAACCTGGTTGCCGAATCTCCAGGTATGCCCCCTACTCTCACTCCTGATAGATCCGTCGGGTTAAGGCGTTCTGGTCGCAATATGAAGGCTTCCATTAATCTGATTTAAGACTCGTCTGTAGTCTCACTTGAGGACTCAGATCAGGAATCAGAAACTTCGAAGGCTGGTGCAGGAGAGAATGCAGATATCTACATCCCAATGCAGGTCGTCTTTCCGGTGGGCGATAGTTCTCAGACGGTTCCCAAGAAGTGTTCCTACCCAGCTACTGGTAAGTATCTGATTTTGTTGTTTGACTTGGAACTTGTCTAGTGTAATGCGGCTGTTTTTGTTCCCATTTCACGTTGTATGCATTGCTGCAGCTGCTGCGTCTTCCTCCAGCTCTCGCTTGGTCCCGTCCGCTCATGAATTGCTTGCCCTGGATTCCAAAAAGAAAAGAGCCTCTCCCAGATTAGCTTCTACTCCCCTGAAGATTCCCAAGGTTACCATGCCGGTCGAGACCAAACCCAACATTCCTCGGCCCTCTGAGGCTAAGGCTGCTCCGGATTCCAAGTCGCTGGATGTAAACCTGTCATTGTCCTCCGATTTTTGTAGATTGCAAGACGTGTCCCTTATGAGAAGTGAAGTGCACAAACTCCTGCTCCCCTCTTCCCTGGATGTCTTCAAGTCTCTTCCACCGATTGGAGTACTATCTGCATCGTCGGTTTATGCCTTTCAGGTAAGTCTTTCCTCCCCCTTTTTACCTATCTCTTCTCTTGAAACAGGTTTCTGAAACTTGATTAAATAAACCAACAGAGTATGCAAGCGAGTCTAGCTGCGGCTGAGAGGGTAGTTTTGCTAGAGAGGGCCCTTGACGAATCTAGGCGTAAGGAGTCGACTGCCCATTCCTTGGCAGAAGAAAATGCCAAGCTGGTCCAAGATTTGCAAAGGGAGGTGTCAGCTCAATCTGCTCAAATCTCACGACTGGTCAACAGGACTAAAGCGCTGGAAGCTTACGGTCGGAAAAAGAAACAGGAAGTCACTGACGCAGCTTGCTACTACGTCTGGCAAACCAGGGGAGACCTTATGGCTTCTTTTCTTGCGGGTGAGTCATCCAACTGGAATGCTGAGGAGGATATTGCAACCTGGAAAAAGGTTCAAGAGGATATGGATCCTCCAGTTGCTGAGGACGGCTTCGATGTGGGTCAGTCCGATGGCGAGGCTGACTCCCAACATGCTTAGGTTGCTCTGTTCTATTTGACATTTTTGCTAAACACTTCTGATCTTGCTCCCGGTATCCTGGTGGTTTATCCAGGACGGGAAGCACTCTTGACTCTTTATGCCTGTGCACTTGGTGGTTTATCCAAGGCCTGACTTTCATTTTGCTATGTTTGATGTGAAAACTTTGATGTGTCTGCTTTTGTATCCTGTGTGTGCGCACTAGTGCTGTATATATATATGTGTGCTGTCATGTATGTGTGTTGATTTTGGCCAAAAACATATATGTTGTAAGGGCCGATTGGGACTGTAATCCATGATACTCTCATGGGCAGCCCAACCCTTTCCCTTTTTTATGTTGATGTACAATACCCAATTGGTAAGAGTAGAAATGATGTTTTCCATCCTTTGTAAATTGGTCCTCCGTCGCTTGTCTCAAATTGACCCTGCACTCACTACAAACTGTCAAAGTTGGCCGTCGGCTTTGAGCCAACGGCCCTCCGATGGTTAAGTCAGTAAGCAATTGTGAATGTGTCTTAAGAACGAAATACATACCATACCTTCGACATGTCACGGCTTTACCATAGAGCACCTCTTTTAGTGAGCCAAGGACTTACCAGGTTAACAAGTACAGAATATTTCGAAGGAAAATGTAAAGATTATTAGAGAGACAGCATTTAAAGCATCCCTAACGTATTCTAAACCAGTCACTATGACTTATACTCGATATGAGATTTTCCAGACTAAACTCACTGATCCGTCAAGGATCAACTTGAAAGATAAGGCAAAACTTCAAAGTGACATGCAAACTAATCATGACGTTATGACAGATCCGTCATACCCGAAATGTCATGGCCCTTACCAGGATGTATGACGTATCCAAGGGACCCACCTAGCGCTTCGCTTGGCTTCCTGCACTTCAAAGTTTTGTTAGGTCTGGCCGTTGGCTTTTAGCCAACGGCCCTCCGATGCTTAAGTTAGTGACTCGCTCTAATCGGATCATTAAATAAGACATAAAAAGATTTAAAAATGGAAAAATTTTAAGTGTACTGCATTCCAGCTTCTAGGAACCTGTTTACCGTCGATTGATTCTAAGCGATATGCCCCCTATCCAATAATGTCGACGATCTTATACGGACCTTCCCAATTGGGGCTGAATTTCCCGCTTGCTTCATTTCCGAATGCTCTTCTCAAAACCCAATCTCCTTTCTTGAACACCTTTGCCCGAACGTTCTTGTTAAAACTCTTTGCCACCACTTGTTGATAGGACTGTAGACGGATCTTAGCTTTCTCTCTAATTTCGTCGATAGTGTCAAGATCATGTATTAACTCGACGTTGTTCCGCTCTTCAGTCATAAGCCCGTATCTTGAGGATGGCACTTCAACTTCTGCTAGTATGACCGCCTCACAGCCATACACCAAGGAGAAAGGAGTCTGTCCGGTCGCATTCTTTGGAGTCGTCCTGTCAGCCCACAATATCAGGGGTAACTCGTCAGCCCATCTGCCTTGTGCTTTCTCGAGTCTTTTCTTCAAATTGGACACAATGATTTTGTTGCTAGACTCGGCTTGTCCATTGGATTGTGGGTACCTAGGAGTCGACGTCTCCAACCTGATGTTGTACCTTTCGCAGAAGCGTCGGGTTTTTGCACTTATGAACTGGGATCCATTATCACACACGATCTCCGACGGAATGCCAAACCTGCAAAGTATATTACGTCTAATAAAAGATATTACCTGTTCATCACGTACCTGACGGAATGGCTCAGCTTCCACCCATTTTGAGAAATAGTCCGTCATTGCCAACATGTAAACCTTCTGTCCTGGAGCTTCGGGCAGCTTTCCCACGATGTCCATTCCCCATTTCATAAAAGGCCAGGGTGAGAGGACCGAATGAAGCGATTCTGACGGCTGATGACGGATCGGACCGTGCTTTTGAAAAGCCTGACAACTTTGGGTGAATGTGATTGCGTCATGCCGCATGGTTGGCCAGTAGTATCCAAATCGGAGAGCCTTGTTAGACAGACTCCTCCCCGCAGCATGGTTTCCACACTCGCCTTCATGAAGATCTCTGAGCACTTTCATGGCTTCTTGAGGTGTTAAAAATCTTTAGTATGGACCTGCTTTAGATCTTTTAAACAAAACATCATCGATTAATAAGAATTTAGTTACCTTGGAGAGGAATGCCTTAGCTTCCTTTTTGTCCAATGGCAAGACGTTATGTCTCAGGTATGCTATGTATGGCTGCATCCAGTCATCCTGTGAGGGCGGATTGATTGTGCAGACGGACTCCAACCTGTCAATTGCCGGACTTGTCAAGTGGACGAAAGGGATGTTACTATTGACCTCTGCCCCCAGACATGACCCAATCGCGGCCAAAGCGTCTGCCTGTGTGTTCTCTTCTCTTGGTACTTGTTCAAGTGTGATCTCGTCGAACCATGCTATCAACTCCGTGACGATTTGCAAGTAGGACGTCATCTTGGGATCCTTTGCTGCATAAACACCATTAGCTTGGTTAACTATTAACAAGGAATCACATTTTACCTGGAGTAGCTTGACACCCAAATCCTTTGCCAAAGTTAAGCCTACGATCAATGCCTCATACTCCGCTTCATTATTTGTGGCATTAAAATCACAATGAACGGCTTGGAGCATAGTGTCCCCCTGTGGTGACTTTAGCACTACGCCCAGGCCTGCTCCGTTTAAGTTCGACGCCCCGTCCGTGTGCAATGTCCATTTTTGTTGAGGCAGACCGTCTGTGATGATGCATGCTTCTTTTCCGGCTTCGGTCTGGAGCTTAGGGCTAAAGTCCGCCACAAAATCAGCAAGCGTCTGGGACTTCAAGGCAGTTCGTGGCTCGTACCTAATGTCATAGGCTCCCAGCTAGATTGACCACTTGGCCATGCGACCTGACAACTCTGGTTTCCTCATGATTGATTTCATGGGATAGTTAGTCCGCACACAAATAGTATGTGATTCAAAGTATGGACGTAATTTAACCGATGCAGTAATCAAAGCTAAAACTAGTTTTTCAAGTAAAGCGTACCTGGTTTCGGGTCCATTCAATGACTTACTTACATAGTATACCGGTGTCTGCATTCCGTCATCTTCTTTGGTTAACACGGCGCTGACAGCATGTTCTGAGACGGCCAAATACAGTTGAAGCTCGTCGCCCTCCTTTGGTTTTGTCAACAACGGCGGGGTTGTCATATATTCCTTCAATCGCTGGAGTGCCTGCTCGTGTTGATCTGTCCACTCGAACTTCTTGTTCTTACGAAGTACGTCATAGAAAAGGCGACACCTGTCAGATGACTTGGAGATGAAGCGGTTCAGAGCAGCAACTCGACCTGTCAACCTCTGCACATCTTTGACTGACTTTGGTGATTCTATGTCAATGATAGCTTGGACCTGCTCTGGGCTTGCTTCTATTCCACGTTCACTGACGATATAGCCCAAGAATTCCCCTGAGGACACACCGAAGGCGCATTTCGCCGGATTGAGCTTCAGGTTGTATTCCGTCAACTTCTTAAATGATTCCGTCAGGTTGTCAACGTGGTCCTCAGCTTTCCTTGACTTGACGATCATATCGTCTATGTACACCTCCATGGTTTTTCCAATTTGATCTTTGAACATCATGGTGACGAGCCTTTGAAACGTTGCACCTGCATTTTTTAGACCAAATGGCATAACAACATAGCAATACGTACCTGTCTCAGTAATGAAGGCCGTCTTTTCTTGATCATCAGAATGTAGCTGAATCTGGTGGTATCCGCTAAAGGCGTCCATGAACGAGAGCATCTCATGTCCGGCAGTCGCATCGGCCAATACGTCAATGTGTGGCATGGGGAATGAATCCTTTGGACATGCTTTGTTCAAATCGGTGAAGTCTACGCACACTCGCCACTTTGCCTTTTTTCCTTTTGCTGCCTTCTTTTTGACGATAACGGCGTTAGCTAGCCAATCTGGATACCTGACTTCTCTAGCTTTCCCGGTTTGGAGAAGAGCCTCGACCTCCTGGTTTATGATGTCATTCCGCTCCCTTGCAAAGCGTCTTCTTCGTTGTCTGACGGGTTTATATGACGGATTGACATTTAACTTGTGCGTGATGATTTCTGGGTCAACTCCAATCATGTCATTATGACTCCAAGCGAATACATCTTTATGTTGTCTAAGAAACTGGACCAACTCAGCTCTGAGGCTTGCTGGCAAGTTTGTCCCGATGCGGATGACCCGTTCTGGATGTTCGTTGTCGATGACTACTTCTTCCGTTTTTTCGTCATCTTCCTCCAAAGCTGGGTCACCCTTTAGTTGCTATGCTGAAGGTGGAGGATTTGCTGTAGGCTTCATGGCCGTCTGATAGCAAGACTTGGCTACCACCTGGTCTCCTCGAATGGACTCTACTCCCCAAGGCGTCAGAAACTTGACGACCTGGTGATACGTCGACGGAATGGCTCCCATTTGATGTAACCATGGCGTCCCCAAAATCATGTTGTAAGCTGGGAGGTCTTGGACTACATCGAACCTGACCTGCACATTAAGACCGTTAGCGTAAACAGGGAGAGAGATATTACCTATGGTTCGGTTTGGCTCTCCGTTGAAACCGACGAGGGTAGATCCTGATTTTGCTATGTCATCCTCTTTGATTCCCATCTGTTCCAGCATCCGCATGGTAGTTATGTTGGCCGTGCTTCCGTTGTCAACAAGGACTCGTTCACTTCAAAGTTCGCCACTCTAAGGGATATGACCAGAGTGTCATGGTGGGGTTGCATAGGGTCTGGCATATCTGACTCGTCAAAAGCAATGGCAGTGTTTCTCCAGTCGTCACGTCGTCTTTCAACTTGGCATACCTGCAATGACTTGTCTCGGGTATACTCCCGAGCGTGTCTCTTGGCAGCAAAATACGTTGACCACATAAATCCGACCCGCCATTAATAAAATTAATTACCTGACAGGGAGCCGAAGGCGATGGAGGTCGTGTCGCTTTAGTTGACGACTTGTTAGTTCGTCCTAAAAGGGCTTTAGTCCGTTCTGACATAATTTCTGTCAAATATTCGTTCTTCAAAAGATAAGCGACCTCCTTTCGCAACGCGACGCAGTCCTCGGTGTTGTGCCCGATGTCGTTGTGGAAATCGCAATGTTTGCTCGGGTCTCGCTTTCCAGCTGGTTTGTCGATTCTCTTTGGCCATCTGACTTTCTCTCCTAGCCTTTCCAACGAGTTGATGAGCCCTGCAGTACTGACATTGAAGCAAAAGTCAGGGATAACTGGAGGTAGATCAGGATCGTCGAGCCAATGCATCGTTGCCGCAACGGGTCGCTCTTCAACTTTGGCATAAGGTTTGCCAGTTCGGTAGTCATGTCTCCTGGACGTACTGGACTTGCGGTGCCCCCCTTCGTAACCGTCAGCATGTGGTTGCGCCCGCAAATCCTCTTCTAACCTGATAAAGGCTAAGGTCATGGCCTGGACGTCTTCAAATGTGCGACAAGGAAACTTTGTCAACTCCCTGTACAACTCAGAATCATTCTTCAATCCCCTCCGGAATGCTTCGATTGCTGTAGGTATGTCACATCTTGAGATTGATACATTTTCCTTGTTGAAACGATGAAGGTAGTCTCTCAAAGACTCGTCTCGCTGTTGGATAACCCGGTATAGGTCACTTGTTTGCTTTTCCAGGGTGCGGCTGCTTGCAAATTGTTGTGTGAACGAGTCGACCAGTTCTGCGAACGAGTTGATCCCTTCGTTTGGTAGGTTGACGAACCAGGTCAAGGCTGGCCCTGAGAGTGTCGTTCCGAACCCACGACACATACACGCCTCCCTCTGGTCCGGAGCGAGTGCTACGGCTAACATACGCTGTTTGAATTGAGCGACGTGTTCCACTGGATCCGACGTCCCATCAAACATCTTCATGGCGGGGGCGACAAACTTCCTGGGTATCTCGACGTTGGTGATCCGCCTACTGAAGGGTGACTCTGCGTAACATGTCCTGGATGCTCTATCCAAAGGCGGGGGAACACCTGGTAATCCGTTGATTTTGTCCTGCATCTGACGCATTTGCTCCATCAACATGGACATCTGATCTGCCACAACTGGATGAAGCGGAACCGGGAATGAAGGAGTCGGCCCAGCCAATGGGGTGGATTCATAGCGTTGTTCAAGAAACGTCGGTGCTGGCAACACGTCGGGTCTGTCGAGGCGTCGCGTCTGGGGTTCTGAAAATGACACACTATGCCCACTGCGTCTGGCGTCCTGCATGAAACTTGACGAGCCGGCTTCTACGCCATTTCTGCTTCTGTAATGAGGGATTGACGGCTCTGTTGGGGGAAGAGTCACAACAGTGGACGGATTGGAGTTGGATGGACCGGGATCTCCACTGGTTCTGCTCCTGTAATGGGGGATCGATGGTTCCGTCGGGGTGGAATGCGGAGTCATTGCCGGCATGCTTTGAGTTGCTGCCTGCAAACCTGACCCGTTCGATCTGGCCCGAAGGGTTTCCGGTAAGAAACAAACTGGTATGTTGGCCGGTGGCGTCGTCTCTGGCACGAGTGGCGTATATGGGATGACTTGCGAGATGACGGGTGAGGGTGGTTCTCCAGCTGGTGCTGTCGACAGGCCTAGCGTAAGAGATACTGGATCCGTCGACATTGCGGCTAGATTCGTCGATGGTGGGGAGATGCCGAGATCCAACCTCGTTGCAGCGTTCATAAGATCAGTCCTCCGATTGGGCCTTGAATTCGAGGCTATCGACACTGCAGATCGTACCTGGGACCGAAGTACATCGTTCTCCCGTTGAAGAAGGGCCATCCTTTCCGCCATCTCGCGCCAGAGCTCTTCTCGGACCGTCTCCAATTGTTCATGGAATTCAATTAGCAATTGATTCGTTCCTTCCATATTTGAATTCTTTCTTGCACCATGCCCCACGGTGGGCGCCAAATTGTTTAAGCAAGAATTAACTATACTAAACCAAATATCACAAACTGGGATCGTGCAAGTATATAATGTGAACTACTTGAATAAATTGCTATTAAGTGGAAGTGATATGAATGCTTCGAATGTTTACAGTAAAGAGAATAGCTTGATCTCTCAAAAAATAAATGTCGAAAGAATCAAAAGTCCCCTATCTATGCTAGTTTTCGGATATTTAAATTGCTTCCTCCCATCATGACTCCAACTGTCCGACGATTTAGGCGGCACCCCCTTTTCCCTACTCGCACGTTCCCTTTCTTTTCCTCCAAGTTTAGCTCATGCTTATCCATTAGGGGTACCAATCATTTAACCCATCTCCTCTTTCCTTTGCTGGGCTTCGGTGCTTATCTGGACATGTCAAGTAGGCTGGTTATCTTAATTACTTATTCTCCAACTGGGCCGTGTTTATTGGACGGAAATTTCCTGGCCCAACACTTCATTCGTAGATTATCTTTCTCTTTCTTTATCTTGTTTCACTATACGAGTCATGTTGAAGTTAGATGGTCAATGTTGTCTAACATAATGTTTAGTAGTTCATCGGTTGTTTTCGTTAGGTGAAAACTACAGAATTGAAATAAACATATTCAGATTTGTTATTTGTATAATCCTTGCCCTCCTCCCGTTATTGTTAATGATGATATCAATTTGTTGTTTCATGTGCAAATGAAGACGTACTAGCGTACTCTTGAATCAGATATTAATAAGCTTCCTCTATTTGGAATGATCGAAAACTCTTCAATCAAAAGTGATAACAAGCTTCTTCACTGTAGAATGAAGACGTACTACTCAATCAGATGTCATTTAGTGCAATGATATTTTTCATTTAGTGTAATGAATTGCACTAATTTTGTTTGTCAATGCATTAGATAAACTACCATTAATGCATGAATATCTACACATTCAATTTTCGTAATCACCGTGAATATTATCGATCTAACAAGGAAAAAGTAATAAAAATCAACTTACGATATTGTACTTCCTTCATCCCACAATTAAGTTAACACTTTGACTTTTTGAGTCAAATTTTGTTAATTTTGACCTTTAGCTATTCAAAAACTGTATTATTTGGTTATAATGATATTAGAACAATAGAACTCTGTTATTTTCATTTAAAAGACATTCTACAATTTTAGGGATTATACCTCATCTCTTATATAACTTAATTTGATTAAGGTTGACACAATTACTAAAGTCAATTATATTATATTGTACTCCGTAATATTTTCTAAATTTTCAGAGTGTCACAGTTAGCGTGGAAAGTTTCATAGTTAGTAATAAAACAAATGTTTCTAGAGTTAGTAGTGTTACTTCATACTTCGTATTATGGACTAATGATATAGGGAGATAAATGGTTCAAACAGGATCTAAGACTACTACAATTCATGCATGAATGTCAGAAAAACATTGAAATCACAACCAAATTTGTTTCTAATACCATAATAAAAATGAGGATTATACATGCTATGGAGAAGTAGCAGATCTTATATATTGACTTAATATTTATACTTACGGGTATGAGATGAATAAATCAACATAATTAACTATCTTTGTCTCGTCTTTCTTTTTTCATCTATTCCATTAAATGTATCTCATACGTAGTATTCCCTCCGTTTCTATTTGGTTGACACACTTTCCTTTTTTGGACGTTTCAAAATGAATGCCACACTTCTTTATTTCCTTATTTGGTAAACAAATCTTTACCTAAACAGTGCAAAACTGTGTCAAACAGTGTTCAAACAGTGTCAAACAGTGTTCAAACAGTGCCAAACAGTGTACTCTACAGTAAAATTTACCCCTCAATAACTTTTTTCCCTTAAATCTTGACAAGTCAAACTGTGTCAACCAAATAGAAACGGAGGGAGTACTATATTTGGATAGAAACGAGAATCATTATCATCTTTTTTGTCACATTGGCTCCTATCACTTCTGTTAAAGGCTATGTTTGGCACACATGAGTCCCTCCCTTCTAGCTTTTGTACGGTTCAAAAATCTCTAAAAGCTTCTAGTTGTATGTTTGGCATGACAAATTTTAAGAACTTTTCAAAAATTAAAATATCTTTTTTGAGATGCTACGTGCAGTAGCATCTGAGAAAAGCCAGTGACTTTTAGTACTAATTAATCCTAACAGCTTGTATATCAAACTATAGGAGATTGAATAAGACCCTTTGAGGGGAAATCTTTGTATTACTACAATTTATACAAGAATAATGGTAGTATCTAAGGAAGGGGAGTAATTACAAGAGGATTATGGGGGATTTATACATTATTGAGAATATTACAAATCATCTAAGTATGGCAAGAATATATCTAAATATGTTATGCTATTACACCCCCGTAGTCAAAGCAGGAGATGCCCGGATGCTGAGACTATCATGAAAACGGCAGAAAAGTTATCGAGGAAGGACTTCAGTAAATATGTCTGCATATTGATACTCAGCAGGAATATGAAGAACCCGAATGTATCCAAGCTGAATGCGCTCACGAACAAAGTGTATATCAATTTCAACGTGCTTAGTGTGTTGATGTTGAACAAGGTTACTGGAGTTCAAAAAGAAGATTTCGCAGCCAACAGGATTCAGCAACATCATTAGCAACTCCTCTATATTCAGCCTCTGCACTGGAGCGGGAAACGGTTGGCTGGCGTTTAGAAGACCATGAGATGAGATTGTCATCAAGGAAAACACAAAATTCGGATGTAGACCGGCGTGAGTCAGGGCAGCCTGCCCAATCAGCATCGGAGTATGCGGTAAGGCCAGAAATGGGACTAGCAGAGATGAAGAGCCCGTGATTAATGGTCCCCTGCAAGTAACGTAAGATGCGTTTGAGAGCCTGAAAATGAGGTTCATGGGGATCATGCATGAACAAGCATACTTGTTGTACAGCATATGAGATATCAGGGCGGGTGAAGGTCAAATACTGTAGAGCACGCATAAGACTATGATATAAGGTGGGATCTACCGGAGAGGAGTTGGTAGATGCACCAAGCTTAGCAGATGTGTCAACCGTAGGGATGGCAGCGGGGCGGATCGGGGATGGGTACACATAAAACCGAAACCGCCCCGTTGGATAAATGTTTGCCCCAAAACCGCCCCATTACCCGTTTGGGTAATTTTTATTTGAACCATACCCGCCCCAACGGGGAATCGGTTTATACACGGGTAACCGTTTGCCCAAATGATACCAAATAACCAATTTCTAATCTCACTTGTTATTTATATATTCAAAGCACCCTAAAACATACAAAAGTAAATATTTAAGCAATCGAGCAGACTGGCCTAAATTCAATAGACATGCACCTAATATATCTTGTAACATAATAAAAAAGTAGTAATCATCCCAGAATCAAAATTCCAAAAACTGGTTTAGTCTTATATTTAGTTTTAGGCCTAAAAAAGTAGTAATCCATCACACAAAAAAATTGTTTTAGGCCTAAAAAAGTAGTAATCCATCACACAAAAAACTGATTTAGTCCTATATTTAGTTTTAGGCCTAAAAACGTAGTAATCCATCACACAAAAAACTGTTTTGGGCCTAAAAAAGTAGTAATCCATCGCAAAAACAATGTTTTAGGCCTAATTCGCAGAAATTGTTAGGGTTTGTTGAAGTGGGCCTCTGGTGTATTATTCTTTATATACTTATATGATATATACAATTTAGTATACACAATTTAGCATATATACTTATTATTCTTATATATAAAAAGTTATAATTTATTAATAATGTTACGGATCGGGTAACGGTGCGGGTACCCGCACCATTAGTGAACGGGGCGGTTTCGGGGCGGATAACGGGGCAGATTAGTATAGAACCATAACCGCACCATTATCCATTTAAAAATTTCGGGTATTCCCCGCCCCGTACCCATTCCCCAGTCAAACCGGTTTTCCTTAGTTTGACCAAATCGGTTCAGTACGGGTATCCAACGGGTCGGCCGAAATTGTCATCTCTAGTCAACCGGTGTTGCTACTGGTTTGCAATTTGTCATAGAAGCACGAGCAATGATCTCATGTGCATAGAGTGATTGTGACAAAAAAAGGCCAGATGCAGATCTAGTCAAAGTAAGACCAAGAAAATGATGTAGTGGGCCAAGATCGGTCATGGAGAATTCATTCTTCATCATGCTAATAAACCGTTGCAAAAGCAAATCAGACGAAGTGGGCAAGAGATATGTAGTGTCAGATCCGAAATGATACATAAATAGAGAGGAATCACATGTACTAGCCCCGAAAACCACATCGCGTAATAAAAGTAGCAAACCTCTGAAACCATGCCCTTGGTGCTTGCTTAAGACCATATAAAGATTTGCGTAAGAGGCAAACATGATTAGGGCATGCTGGATCAAGAAAACCAGGTGGTTGATGCATATAAACTGTTTCAGATAAGTCCCCATGCAGAAAGGCATTCTTAACATCCAATTGGTGAATATGTCATGATCGTGATGCAGCAATAGTGAGGACTGTGCGAATGGTGGCAGGTTTAAGCACGGGGCTAAAAGTATCAAAACAATCAATACCAACCTGCTGAGATTTGCCATTGGCCACCAGGTGGGCCTTGTACCGTTGTAGAGACCCATCAGAGTGAAACATATGCCGGAAGAGCCACATAGATCTAATGTCATGGGCACCAGGAGGCGTGGGACCAGATCCCAAGTATGTGTTTTTAATAAAGCATTGTATCTTCTTGCATTGCATTATTCCAGTTAAGGTCCTTTAGGGCGGAAACGTGAGAGCGGGGAAGAGGTGATATATAGGGTGGGGTCTGAGTATGGAGGTCAAAGACCGGTTTGGGTTTGAAAATACCGTGAGATGCACGAGTGGCCATAGGGTGAGTAGGTGGAGGGGGGAGGGGGGAGGCGATGGGTTTCGAGACTGTACAGGGGAAGGGGTGGTTGGGGTTGTGGGTGGAGTGGTGGGAGGTGATGTGTGGCGAGGGGGTGGGATATATGGGGAAGATGTATGATGTAATGGTGTAGAGTGGGGTGGTGTAGGTGTACTTGGGGATGGTGGATACTCAAGGTGGTCAAGAATAAGAGGGTTGGGTGAGAGGAATTCATAGGATGTAGGTAGAGGAGTGAGGTAGTTCCGCAAAAGGAAACACTGACTCATCAAAAGTAACGTGTCTAGAAATAATAAATTTGTCAGTAGATAAATCTAGACAGCGATACCCACGATGGTGAGGCGGGAACCCGAGGAAGATGCATCGAGTGGACCGGGGAGCCAATTTGTGGGGAGTTGTAGAACTTAGGTTGGGATAGCAGAGACAACCAAATGTCCGGAGATGGTCATAGGTTGACTGACAACAATACAAGGCTAGAACGGGGCAGCGGAAGGACAATGTTTTTGTTGGTAAAATGTTATGAAGATAAACCGCCATGTGAAGAGAGTCAACCCAATATTTAGGTGGAATGGAGGCGTGTGTCATAAGGGTACGAGTTATGTCATTAATACGACGAATCATTCATTCAGCTTTGCTATTTTGTGGTGAAGTTTGAGGACAAGAAAAGCGAAAAACAAAACCACGTTCTTTGGCAAAATTGTGAAACGAAGAGTTATGAAATTCACGCCCCATATCACACTGAAAAGACTTGATTTCTTTTTCAAATTGAGTACGAACAAAAGAATTAAACTCTAGAAATTTTCCAAAAACTTGAGATTTAACTTTAAGTGGATAAACCCATAAATAAATAGTAAAATCATCTAATAAAATGAGATAATATCGAAATCCAGTATTACTATTAATAGGACAAGTCCATAAGTCACTATGAATAATATCAAAAGGAGCAGTAGTATTAGATCCAGACGAATAAAAAGGTAAATGAACATGTTTGCTAACTTGACAGGAGTGACAGAGTTTTAACTCACTGTCTTTATTATATTTAATTAAAGATTTATTACGAAGTAAATCTAAGATAGCCTTTCCAGGATGGCCGAGACGCTTGTGCCAAAGTTCCGGCGACATAACAGCTAGAGATATAGGTGAACGGTCGGGTGACACTGCATTAGTGGCTATAGGATAAAGCTCCCCGCAGCTATTGCATCTCATAATAGGGGTCCCCGTAGTCAGGTCCTTCACAGAAAAACCAGATGGATCAAATTCAACAGAAACATGATTATCAGTAGTGAATTTACGGACATATACAAGGTTTTTTATAATATTAGGGGCGACAAGGGAATCTTTGAGATAAAGGGTACGGTTAGGTAGGTTTAAAATTTTGGAACCACGGGCAATAACTGGGATAGAATTACCATTGCCAACCAAAATTGAGCGTACATTGCTATTATTAAAAATACGAGACAAAGTACCTGGATTTGCCGTAAAATGTGATGTAGCGCCCGTGTCCATATAAAATGTGTCATCCGACTGATTTGAAGATAAAGAGTTGTACGCCTCTGCTATATCTTCGGGCTTTAAAACTTCAGTGGTTGGGGTAATAAGGGTCTGGCCCTTATTAGACAGATGTGAAGCCTGACCCTTGGACAAAACCTGTGAGCGAGGAAATGGAGCTGAAGGACCCGACCAGAAATTCGCCGCCGTCGTCATAGGATAAGGGCACGGTGGAACGGCCCAGTAAGGGATCCATGGGAAACCTGGAATCGGAGGAGCAGCAACAGGTGCAACCCCAGGGAACGACGGGCGAACAGGAGAGAAGGTGCCGGCTGGAGTAGATCCAGGTGGGCGGCGACCGTTCGAGCGATTTCGGCGTCCTCCTGTGGAATCGAGAAGCACGGAGAAGCTTGGCGAGCAGGAGTGGGAGCCTGATTTGGTGATGGAGCTGTGAAAGCAGCACGTACAGCCGGTTCTGGAGTCGCCAGAGCAGTGGGTGGAGCTGCAGAAGATTGGTGAAGCCGGCGTTGTTCCTCTGTGCGAAGCTGTGACCGGGCCGCCTCAAACGACGGCATTGTTTGTGAGATGAGCGAAGCTACAGTGTCATATTCCGGAGGCAGGCCATTGAAGAGCTGTATAACCAACCGCTTCTCATCCATGGCAAACTAGAGATCATGGAGGCGATCTGAGATAGCTTTGAGCTTATCACAGTAATTATCAACATCAGAACAATCTGTGAACTTCAGATTGACAAATTTACTTTTCGGAGTTGCTGCACGAGTACCTTTATTGTCCTGAAACAGAGATTTTAGTCGCTCCCACAAATCCTTGGCAGTTTTACCAGTCTTGAGAACTGTGAGCATAAGGTCCTTTGACATGGTAGAGAACATCCATTGTCGGACTGATGCATCAAGCTGTTTGCGGGTGGATACATCTATGGTACTAGGAGCAGGATCCTCGTTGATGAGAAACATGAGGTTATGTGCCTCAAGGTGAAGTTCAAACAGAAAAACCCATGATGAATATTCATCATCCTTCATATCAAGAGTGATTGGGATGTGAGTTTTAATGTTGTTAATAGTGAGGGCAGGATGAATGGTTGCTTTTGGCGTGGAGGATTCACCAGCCATGGCAGAAAATAGGGAGTAGTATCGACCTAGTCTGATACCATATAGGAGATTGAATAAGACCCCTTGAGGGGAAATCTTTGTATTACCACAATTTATACAAGAATAATGGTAGTATCTAAGGAAGGGGAGTAATTACAAGAGGATTATGGGGGATTTATACATTATTGAGAATATTACAAATCATCTAAGTATGGCAAGAATATATCTAAATATGTTATGCTATTACAAACCGAACTAAATCAAACAGTCAGCTTTTTACCAAACAACTACCACCTTTTCTTTTTAAGATCTTTTCAGTCACTAAAAGCTAAAAGTTATTAAAAAGCTTACAAAAGTATCTTTTCAACTAGTTGTGCCAAACATACAAAAGAAAAGTTAAATATATGACCATTACCATCTTTTTTTATTAAGAAAAGTAATTAAAAAATTGATAAAGTGGACGTTTTATTAACAAGTCTAGAAGGAAAAACTCGCACTCAAATAAACACTAATTAGTGGTGATCCTACGAGAGTGAAACAAGGCCGCCGAATCCAATATTTTGCTCAGGAGAAGATCGATCGATCAACATGGACTGAAACAGGGCTCATGACAGGGATCGATTGAACAGATTAACAGGTTCTCTTTTAGTTTTTGTTTCTTTTTGTCCTTGGTCCAATTTGGACTTTGGTTTGCGGGTCGTTTGATTACCCGTCTCTGGTCCGGCGCATCCATTGCTGCCGAGGTTTCTCTTACGTTCTTTATGGACGGTTGCTGCTTTGATTACTGCTATTCTATCAAAAGGTGGGTGCTTGTTGTTGAGAGAGGGTTGCGAGTTATGTGTTTCTCTTCGGATGTGTTCTTTGGTTGCTTTGCTGCTGTTTGGATGTCATGTGTTTGCTTTGTTTTGGTTTCCACTATGGAGGTTGATGATGACGGACTAAAAAATGGCTCTGCGGCGGTGCTACAGGTTGAGCACCGCCTGAAATCCTATTAGAGCTTATGAGAGGGATGATTCCTTTGGGGGTGGCTGGACAAACCTCTTCTCCCTTCTCGATGGATGGTCAAGTCGGAATGCTATCTTTGGAGGTGGTGGATTAAACCTCTTCTCCCTTTCTGGTGGCTGGTGAAACCAGAGTGTCTATTGATTATACTTCTTGTCAGAATTCGAATGCTTGTTTTTTATATTTATAATCTAGTAGCAAGTCTAGCAATGCTGATAGTTTATAGCCTACCATATTGTGGAGTTAGCGATCTGGCACGGCCTCCCAGGACTAGCTAGTTCTATGTCTCGCTCCAGGTTTGCTCTGAGTTGTTGCTCTGCTTTGTCTGCTGTTACTTTAAATATTATGAATAAATGAGTGTCTTTCCTTCAAAAAAATTAAACACTAATTAGCACATGGCGGTTACATGATTAGTTTATAAAAAAACTCACATGGACTTTATAGATAGTATATTTCAAAGAACAACAAAGGGTAACATGTAGAATTCATACTATTGATCTATTATACAATTTATACAGGCATACAGCATATCATAAGTCACACTTTCCCATGAATTTAATATTACCTCCGTTTCAATAAATATTGTTAACTTTATATTTTTTTTTTGGTTACACCGGGAGTGAAAAAAACAGAAATACATTAATATCTAATACGCTCAAAACCATTATATTGAATATGAAATAAAGAAAATAAAACTGTGTAATTGAGGTTTATATTTATAGTGGAAAAAAATTGAATCACAAATTCATGCCTTTAGAAGTAAAATAACAAACTTTTTAAAATAGAAAATTACTACAATTGGACACGTCTAATAGGAGTATGATTGAGAGCCTCATACATGCTTTATTCACCATAAGAATATATGTGGCTATGGAACGTACACTAACGGAGACCAATAATACGGAGTAATAATACAGAATAGTACGGAGTATACCGCAACTATATACATGTGTGATGTGTCCATGAATAACATGATACCCGTATTTAAGTCAATAAATCAATATACAATTAAATATCAAATGGTTATTAGAATTTAAAATTCATTTAGTAAAAAAAAAGAATTTAAAATTCTCTAACTTTTAAATGATACGGATTGCTACCCTACCAATCTGAAATTCACGTCAAATCAAATCAAACGATTTCTTTGTATGTAAGTTTAAATCTCCAATACAAATCTTTAGTTTGAACTTTGAACGACCCAGCGACTCGAAATTAAAATGTAAAAGCTCCTTCATTAGTTTCATATTTTGGTGACTAAAGTCCAAATCATAAAAATGGATCCCCTAAAAAAGTACGTTTTCTGTCCCGATAATTAAGATCAGAAATGTATTGCGGATTTTCAGGTTTAATCAATGAAAATGTTAATTCTCCTGATCATGGTAACAATACTTAAGGAAATAATAAAAAGTATTCAAAAATCACATTAAAAAGTTATGAATCACGTCAAATGAACTTGAATATGACTCAAATTTGATACATTATATAAAGATATAAGGGCATCCCCATTGGTAGGATTATTAAGAGATTAAGTAAGTGACATGGCAGATTTTTTAAAGGAACATCATTGAGAGACATAAATTATTTAATGAGATTATTTGCTATAATAATCCGGGATCAAAATATGAATCCAGATTATTTTAAGATTATTTAAAAAGTATATGTAATAGAAGTTAATGCAAAAACGAAAAAATCTGATTATTTGACGATAATGGTTGGGAGACATAAACGAATATTGAGATTATTTAAACATTAATTATATAACAATATTTAAAAGGTAAGAATCATAGAAAAAATTGATTATTGGAGATCATGAATGGAGATGCTCTAAACAAATTCACACTGCAAATGAATAATAAATACTCCATTTGAGTAGTATAATAAATGGTAAATTACACCGTACAGCCGGCTGTACCGTACGCACGGTACAGCCGGCCTTTTTTGGATTTCCGTCGCTTCGCACATCGCACCCTTCTGCACATCGATCGCCGGAATTTCCAGCAAGGCTCAAGAGTTCCGCCTTGCTCTCCCGTTATTTGCTCTGCTTTTTGTTTTTTCATTTTTCTGTTCTTTCAAAGTTTAGCTGCCACAGGTCGCTACTATGTGGGGACATCTCTATCTACTGGACAACTTTTGAGTTAACCCTTTTAGCTTTTGGTGGATTTTCGGATTTTGAATTTTGCTTGAATACTTAATTTCATTTAATGTATTGATGCTTCTTTATGTCATTATTATTATGAATACATGAGCACATACAAACGTATATTTGAGGACATTATATATATCAAATGAGTTTTTGAATTTTCGATACTCATTTTGTAAATTATGTATGCTCATTTGATCTCAAATGAGTTTTATATTAAACACAAATGAGTATATGAATAAAGGAAATGCACATATACAATTGAACATTAAGCACATTAAAAATGAGTTTTATATTAAACCCAGATGAGTATACGCCTCAAAGATATGAACATACAACTGAATATTAAACACATTAAAAATGTGTTTTATGTTAAACTTAAATGAGTATAACGTTCAAAATCAATGAGCACACACAAATGAGTTTTGACTTTTTTGATACTCATGTTGTAAATTATGTATGTTCATTTGATATTGCTTTATGCTCATTTTAAAATGATGCACATGTCAAATATAACGCCCAAAATCAATGAGCATACACAAATGAAGTTTTGAAATTTTTGATACTCATTTTGTAAATTATGTATACTCATTTGGTACTGGTGCTCATTGTTGGGCTCCTAATACTCAGAAGAACAGACTCGATGCTCATCCAAATTACATTGTTGCTCATTTAAGAGAAGCCATGAACTTCATCAAAATTACAAAAAAGCCACCGGTTGTACGGTGCAAGCCGTACAGCCGGCTGGATGGTATACGCTTCCTAATAAATGGATACTTTCATTTAGGGAGAGATATCATTTTGGGAGGGACATAGGAGGTGTTTCACAATAAGAAATTGGCTCTCGCTCTATTAATTGATAATCAATGATATTAGTGATCTCGTTGGATTCAGTGATTTCAGTCAACTATTTTAATCAACGGGATTCAGCGCTAAATTTAGAGCATTTTGGTAAACTCAAATTGGTTCAATCAGCTGATCCTGCTCAAATTTATAAAGTTACTGAAATGATTGCATTGGTTGATTTTGTTTATTTTGTGAAAATTTATATTTAAAATACTTTTTATTAAAAGAATAGAGAAAAAATTATATGGACAATGCCTAAAAAATCTTCTACATTAACTTCGGCCAATACAGTCATAAAAGTAACTACAACCTTACTTTTCTTATTATTACACAATTCAGCGCGTGAATCAAATGTTACGTGTTTGGTTAAAAACATGGTCTCTGAACAGGCTCTTAGTGAATTGAAGTAAAATGTTTGGTAACTTTTACTACATAGTACTCCGTATTATTTTATACACTTACTGCTATTATTATTTTTAGTGAATTGAAGTAAAATGTTTGGTAACTTTTACTACATAGTACTCCGTGTTATTTTATACACTTAATGCTCTTATTGTTTTTAGAGAATTTACCCAAAATAGGACTAAAAAGGTTTGAAAATTCCAAAATAGGACTGTCATATTTTTATTCCTAAAATAGGACTAATTACTGTCATGTTTTGGCAGTACCACACTTCAAACATGACAGTATTTTCCAAACTTGGCAGTAATTACTCCTATTTTGGGAATAAAAAACATGACAGTCCTATTTTGGAATTTTCAAAGTGTTTTAGTCCTATTTCGGGAACTTTCCCTTATTTTTAATACATATACATGTACACGCATAATCACACATACATATAGAAGTATTCATTTATTTTTACTGTTATTATTTTAATTTATACCCGACTACTCTCTGGTGGCGTATCCACTGTGGGGCTGTGAGCCGGGGGCAGCTACGCTCACTCAACTCTAATCCAAACCCTATATGTGTGTCTAAAGTATTATAAGAAATTTCTCAAAATAAGGGTTAAATATAAGAAAATTTCTAAAATAGGATCAAGAGTGTTTTCTTTCATATTAAAAGAATGAAATGTTAAAAAATTCACTAAATTTTGTTATGTTAATGCTACTCAATACTAAGTTCCTACCGCTCTCGCAGCGTATAGTACAATAGTTTAGAGAACCATGTTGATCTCTCATGCGACAAGTTCCTAAATTATTGCCAAAACGAGCGAACATACAACTCCCTAATGGTTACTAATCTCTTAGTGAACGATTAAGTGTGTGAGAAAGTTTCATAGAATAAATTAGGCAATTCTCTCAATTAATTGCATCTTTGCAAACACGTAATATAAATTGATCTTCTTTTTATTCATACTTGTACATAAACGGAATATATCTTAAACTAAATCTAGAATCTGTTTGGTAACACAAAAATCGACTGATTCTGCTGAAATTTATGAAGTCCTGGTTGAACTTGTTGTATTGGCTCATTCTGTTGATTTATAAAACAATTATATTTATAATATACTGGTATTTTATTAATAAAATAAAGAAAAAACAATATGAAGAAATAGCTAAAATGGTCATCTACTGTAACTTCAGTTAATACAGTCAGAAAAGTAACTTCAACCGTACTTTTTCTTATTATTACACAATTCAATGCGTGTAATCAAAAATTACGTTTTTAATTTTAAAAATTGGTTGATAAGCCTAATATGCCGAAAAGTAGTCCCCAAACAGGCAAACAGGCTCCTAATCAAACAATATTAATAATGTGATTTGTTACTTGTGAAATATGTGATCAAATTTAGTGTAAGTTTTTCTTCACTCGCCAAATTCCTAAATACGCGACTAATTACTCTAACTCGTTTTAAATATAATATTCTAGGATATAATAGCAGCATATTCGTAACAAAATTTATTATCGATTGGAGTGTCACTATTATTTTATTTTATATCAATCAATATATTTTTTGAATAATTATTAAATAATTAATGAATGAATGACATAAAATTTGGAGGGTGTAGTATATTAGGCGTTAAATATAAAATCAAATCGTTGAGGCAAAATAATTACTCAAAATGGCTCTCACATTTGACTTTTTTACATCAAACTGTCAAATTAGAAAGTCACATTCATCAAACATAAAAATAATTGTTTGACACAGCGGGCCAAACAAACAAAATCAATTCAAAACGCGGGCCAAACAAACAAAATCAATTCAAAACGTTAAGAAATGACTGGTAGACTTCAGGCTAAGAGTAGCTCAATTGGTTCACGGAAATTTCTAACGACGATCGAGGTTCAAAACCCATAGAAGTCGTGTAAAGGTTACTGCTCTTGTGTAATGTGTTGTACCTCTGGTAACGACTGGTGTGCACGGGTATAAGACCTACCATCATTGAATCGGCTGAATTATCGAGACTTACTACTCCATCATCCGTCGGGTCAGGGTGTGGGGGCTCCTGGGGTGGGAGATTCCGGAACAATGATGCATAGTACGTGAAATAAAGGCAGAATATTGAATTATATACTCGTACGTAGTAGTATTCCAGTAGTATAAATCAAATTTAGTGGGAAAAGTGATAATTTCAATAAAACAACCAACGAAAAATACGTGTGAAAAGTTTCATACAATCTTCTAAATTATCTAAAGTTATACTCCTTATTAGGGGTTGGATTTTGGAACCGGGAACCGTAGAACCGATTGAAACCAAACCGTTAATAACATCTAGGAACCGAACCGTTAACAATTAATGCCTCATTTGTAGGAACCGAACCGAAGCGGGTTATAACGGTTCGGTTCCCGATTCCTATAAAAAATATGTGCATGGAACCGTTAAGGAACCGTTATTAAAAAAATAAAAAATAAAATAATATTAGTAGTAGTAGTAACAATAATAATAATAATAATATAATAGCAATAATAACCACCACCACAACAACAATAATAATAAAACAATATAAGATATTTAACTAAAAAAAATATAAGATATTTAACTAACAATTCTAATTTAATCAATGGAAAAGAAGTAATAAATATTGTACATGTGGTTGATATAATACATTAAACTCCTTTGTACAGATCAAGTTTTGTTCCATCACATAAATTTTATAAATATAAATTAACCCAAATAACTTGTAGTTGATTGCACATATTTTACTTTACTATTTTCATGATATTTTTAATTATTAGATTTATTATGAATCGATAGAATGTAATAATGTTTTT
Source organism: Cuscuta epithymum (assembly GCA_945859915.1). Taxonomy (NCBI): domain Eukaryota; kingdom Viridiplantae; phylum Streptophyta; class Magnoliopsida; order Solanales; family Convolvulaceae; genus Cuscuta; species Cuscuta epithymum. Next base: position 4,567,244 of record CAMAPF010001015.1, read on the forward strand.
TTATATCTATACATGCAAACTCAATGTCTTTTTTTTATGTTTTGAACGACTTGAAGTAGGCGTCCTATTCTTGCTACTATAATGACGAGTAACCTTCATCGCTCCGACACTACAACGATTTTTAATGTTTCATTTCTTACATGAAAATTTAAATCACTTTTGTTCTATTAAGTGTTCAAAGTTCATTAGTTAAGTTTGAGCTTTGATGTTTGAAGTGATTAGAGCTTCAAATAAAATTTTAATACTCGTGTTTTGAATTTTCGACGTGTTTAAAATTATGTGTTAATTCTTAGACGAGAAAAAATTATTCTAGGAACCGGTAAAAGGAAGAACCGAACCGTTTACTACCGGTTCGGTTCCATAACGGTTCTTGATTTTTTATATAGGAACCGAACCGATTTCATTAGTTAAAACTTTTATAACGGTTCCACTCATTTTGAGTAAGAACCAAACCGGTCCCAGCCCTACTCCTTATTATACAATTCATAAATCTCATAACAATTTACAGAGTGCGGAGTATTATTTATCATTATCATCATCATTACCCCAATGTCACAAAAACTCCCACTTGCGGTAGGGTAAGGATGATCGGATGTATGCAGTCTTACCCATGTATTAAAACACATAAAGTCTGTTTCTGGATGACCCATAGTGAAATTCACGTCGAAAATTCCATGGACTGAAAATTGCTTCATAACAAAGAAACACAGACAATTTAGTGAGTGATTTTGCTTTGTTTAATTTCATCATACTTCCAATCTAAAAATAGTTAGTCCCTTTATGCATCTACAAAAAGTCACCTCATATTATGAAAATCCACGTTGGGACAGCCTCTTTATTACCTCCACTTGATTCTTAATTTCTATCAGTCGTTGAAGTGAGGCATGTGACCTATGAATACGAAGTACCTCTCCATAATGACTGCAATAAAAAAGAATAGTACCTCTTCTCCATAACATGTACATATGTTCATGCCAAATGACTACTTTATCCTTTACTCCTCTAATAAATGTTGGGAGCGTTTATGGGTAGTTCAGTGAAACTACAACAACAAGACTGCGAAAAGTTGAAAATATTGCTCCATGTTCTTGGTGAGGCCAGATCTAACGGATTTGGATCTCATCTAAAATTATTCTGCTGCTATCATCATTGCGGAAGTAAAATGAATATGTAATGTGGGTACCTTTGCACGTTATGGAATAAAGCGCCCAGCCATTATGATACCCCTTGAAACTTGAAAGTTAAAGTGTGTGATTACAAGGAGTTTATCCCAAATCTGCGGCCACAAAATATAAAATAGTACTTCACACAAAAGAAGGAAAGAAATTTGACTTTACTGTAGAGTACACTGTTGAGGCACAGTTTGACACTGTTTGGCACTGTAGAGACACTGTTTGGCACCGTTGAGACACTGTTTGACATTGTTTTGATGTAGATTTCTTTGCCAAAAAAGGAAATAAGGAAGTGTGAAGTTTATTTTAGACCGTCCCAAAAAGAAAAGTGTGAAATTTATTAAAAACTGGAGGGAGTACTATTTCCGTGTGACACAACTTTTAAGAAAAAATGGAATCGTATAATTAGTATTGAATTGATAAAGTGTAGATAAAGTATGAATGAATTGCAACCACTCCCAAAAATTCAAATATGGGAGTTTTTTCCCAAACGGAGGTAGTGTCTAAACTTATTTACCAAATAAAGGTAGTTTTAAACTTAGGCTATGTTTGGCGGGCATAAGTCCCTGACTTCTAGCTTTTGTACTGTTCAAAAAGTTCCTAAAAGCTTCTAGTTGTGTGTTTGGCATGACAATATTTAAGAGCTTTTCAAAAATTAAAAGATCTTTTTTGAGATGCTACCGGGAGTAGCATCTAAGAAAAGCTAGTGAATTTTAGTATTAATTAATCCTAACAGCTTGTATACCAAACCGAACTAAATCAAACAGTCATCTATTAAAAAGCTCACAAAAGTATCTTTTCAGCTAGTTGTGCCAAACATGCCCTTATTTCTCAAAGTAAGGTAGTTTTTGCCATGTCATCCCATTTCGCCACGTCACTTATTCCAAATCATCTCCTAGGCATTTCATGTCATCAAGCATCATATTCACTCCGATCCCGTTGCTATTAAAATATAAAAAATATGGAGTATGAAGAATTCCAACCCAGAACCTTCATTAGGAACTCTTCACTACCAAGCCACTGGACCCGAATTTAATTGTTGATACATTTTCTTCTCTACGTATACTTAACATAAACGGTTATACATTACTCCTTCCATAATTTCCATAAACAATTAGAGAATACTTTGTATGATATACGAGTAATACTTAATTTGATACATGCAAAATTATAATACAACGCCATTTGATATATTCAATTAGAAATAATTTAAAATAACTATACACTATATAAAATAAGAAACAAATAAATATCATGATAGGCTCTAACTCACCACAAATTTAATAAAAACTCTTACATTATTAATATAAAAAATATAAAACATAAGATTTGTGTACACTATATTATTTTTATAATATCCCAACACTAAAATACATTATTTTTATATTCATAACATAAGTTTTTTAAGCCTGTGATGGATTAGGATCTAAAATGGAATTTATTTATTTTATCTATCAACTAAAAACTATGTTAAAAAAGAATATTAATTTCAAATGAATATGATAAAATTGCATTAAAAGAAAATATAATAGATACTTAATTTCATATATGAAATTAAAAAATTAAAAGTAAATTTAAAACTATAACAAAAACGTAGGGTGATATATGCTATTAAGTAGGTGGTAATAATTCGTAAAAGAGAATTTGCATCAAGTATTTAACGTAGTCCAGTGGTTTCTAAGGATGTTTTCTTTTGGACTGTTTTAAGTCTCAGACCATATCAGACCAGACCAGACCAGACCAGATCAGACCAGACCAGACCTGACTTCCGTAGTTATAAAATACACAGAGACCAGACGTTTACCAGACCAGACCAGACCAGACCACACCAGCAAATTTCAATCCAAAAGAAAACATCCTAAGTGTGTAGTACATCAGCGTGTCGTGGGTTCCATTCTTAGGTTGCTTATTTTTTTTAATTTTAATAATACATCCAAATGAGACCATATAAAGTGATTGATGACATTGAATAGTTGGTGGATGATGTGGAACAGATGACGGGGCAAAATTAGACGACATGGCAAAAACTATCCTAATTTGGGAAATAAGTTTAAAACTACATTCATTTGGTAAATAAGAATCAAAACTACCCCTATTTGGAAAAAAAAACTCACAAATATGGTACGCGACAAACTTAATGGGATGGAAGGCAAATGTAAAAGGAGACAAAGTTAGAGGACGGAGGGAGTAGTATATAGATCGAATTTTGAATTATTTATCATATCAGGTTGATCAAGAAAAAATTCCAAAACATAATATGATATCAAAGCCAATTAAGCTCCAACGAGCAATTAGATCCCAATAAGTCTCAACAACGAGCACAAGCATGTGAATTACAAGATTGGTCTACTCTAACGAACATCATCTGGCCTTTTAGAATGAAACCTTGTGACTTAATACAATTTACTCTCCATGTACGAGGATTTTAATTAGACTGATTTCAGTGTAAGATCAAATTATACAAACATAGCAGTTTTGAATTAGATTTGATATTTTCTTATCCGGTTTTATATGGCCTATACAAATTTAGTCTAGTATGATATGTGTCCGTTTTATGTGTATTTTACTATTGTCTAAGTTTGCTCTAATTTCAATTTGTTTGATCTGATATGTTTAAGTTGGTCTAATTTGATCTAGTCTAATATAGCCTCATCATGCCTGATCTAATTTTGTTAGTTGAAGTCTGATCTGATCCGAGATTGAAGTCATTCCAAGTGAAAACATCCTCAAACAGGCTTGACTTAGTCAGACCTAACCAAGCCTGACTTTGGTAATAATAAAATACTCCCTCCATCCCGCTATGATTGTCCCATTTTACCATTTCGGTCCGTCCCACTAAGATTGTCTTATACCTTATTTGGTATAGTTTGTGTAGTTCTAAATCATTTCTACTTTATTCTTACTTTATCAATTCAATATCAACCACATAAACCCACTTTTATTAATAACTGTGTCATCTTCTTTTGTCCCAAACTTAGGGGGACAGGGGTAATACATAAGAAGTATGAAACACATGATGCACACATCAATAGTAAAATACACATAAAACGGACACATATCATACTAGACTAAATTTGTATAGGCCATATAAAACCGGATAAGAAAATATCAAATCTAATTCAAAACTCCTATGTTTGTATCATTAGACTGGGTGAGTCTAATGAACTCGGGATTACCTTTTTGTCTTATACGATATTGATCATATCTAATTACGCACATGGATCCTACTTTTACAAATTCAATACTACTCCGTATAACGTAAAAACCTCACCTCAATACTAACTCTAAATTTTCCAAACGTTAATGGCGCAAAAAAGTATATAACTAAATGACTAAATAAATAGTTAGTGAATAAATAAAGGAGGAGATAATACAATGGTCAAGGAGAATAGTTGTAAAGACTAAATAGTACAGACTTTTGTTTTGGAAAGGGTACAGACTTTAGCCAGTACATATACAATAAACCCACTTCTTATTATGATCCATTTATCTGACAAGCTCCACATGCCCCATGTAGAAAAAAGGGAAATGATAAGAGAGAAATACTCTTAATTAGCTTCTACCCAAGAAAGAGACCTACCACCCCCACTTTTTTTTTGTCCTGCCCAAAATATAATTGTTTGGCAATTACATAACCCACGATATATTCTCAGTCAATGGCCCACTTCACTCACATATAGCCTCATCCCCATCCCTCCACCCCACCTAGCTAGCTTATTAGTACTCAGATAAGATTAGTGATCATATTAGTTAATTGACAAAAAAGTAGTTGTTTTGTGTTTGCTCACTTTGCTGTATGCTCATGTGTGCATCTGTTCTTAATTTAATGCTCTCCATTAATTGGATTTAAGATCATACATTATCAAGTTAGCTATTTATAGGGGTGGGATCGGTCCGGTCTGGGTCGGATTTTTGCTGAACCCGGAAATTACCCGGAAGGTCTCGGGTTATGAAAATTAGGGACCGGAACAAAACCCATTATATTCGGTCCGAGTCGGGTTTTTGGTAGCCTGAGTTCGGTCCGGGTTCGGGTTGGACCGGTTAAAGCCCGGCTGTGAAATATGTCATTGTTTTATATTTCAACACTTATTTTCAAATAAAATTAATCAAAAATACAAACCGCAAATAATCACACAAATATTAGTCTCCAAAATCACCAACAATTCAAATTTAAAGAAGATAATTATCTTAATATTTTATGTAAGATGTATATATATAAATAATATAGGTTTCTTAAAAATATTACGAAATAAATTTTATAAATCAAAAAGTTACTAGAGTTGCTATAAATATATTCTCATGGTCATGATTACGCTAAACAAATTCAACATATTTGTAGTCACTAAAAGTTACTAAATCTTTTTTTATCCACCGTGATTATAATCATATATTAGGAAATATTTTATTTATATTCATATACTATATTAATTTTATATTAAAAGTAATTGTTTCGGGTTTTTTCGGTCCGGGCCGGGTTATAGATTTTCAGGCCCGTTAATGAGCCCGGAATTTTCGGTTCGGTCCGTTTTTTTTTTAATTCAGGCCGGTTAAAAAGATAAAACCCGGACCGGGATCATAATTCGGATCGGTCCAGGGTCGGTTTCCGGGTTTCGGTTCGGTTTTTCCCACCCCTAGCTATTTATATTTATAATAATAAGATCGGTGTTAATGATTCAAACTTTACATGTTTAGAAATTGCATTAAAAGTTTTTTTAATCACAAAAAACTAGATTTGAATATAGTAATAAGTCCTTGGATAAACTATTCGTTTTTGCCTTCTAGTCTTGCCAGCTTTCTTTCTGTGATTGTCATACAAATTTAGTCATTATTATCTCATAATCTCATTTAAGCAACTATTTTGTAATTGCTACTATTTCTCTCTTTTCTCTAGATTTCATCACGTAGAATAAATTTACAAAAGATGGAGATAGTACAAAATTGGATTGCAATTCAAAAAGATGGTAACAACATTATGAGATAATAAAATAGATGGCAAGAATGTTTATAACAAATAGACCATTTTCATATAGGTTTATTAGATCAGATCAAGCTACTTGTTTTTATAACGGTATCAATTACTAATTTATTGATAAGCTATATACTTCACCAGTTCACCCGTCCAATAAAATTCTTCACACTTAGAAGCTGTTCCGTTCACCTGATCTGAATGTTTCTGATCTGAATTTTTTAAGTTCTGATCTGATCTGATCTGAATTTTTCTGATCTGATCTGATCTGATCTGATCTGAATCTTTCTGATCTGATCTGATCTGATCTGAATCTTTCTGATCTGATCTGAATCTTTCTGATCTGATCTGAATGTTGCTGAACTGATCTGAATGTTGCTGATCTGATCTGATCTGATCTGAATGTTTCTGATCTGATCTGAAAGTTTCTGATCTGATCTGAATTCTTCTGATCTGAATCTTTCTGATCTGATTTGAATATTTCTATAATTGTAATTATAATTATAATTATTAGATTTATAATTGTAATTAAAAATATAACTTAAATAAAATTACAATTATAATCATAATTATAAAAAAATAATAACTAAAATTAAATTTAAAATTATAATAATTATACTAATTACACTAATTATAAGTACAGATACAATTATAAATGTAATTATATTTTTAATTATGATTAATTTTATAATTATTATTGTAATTATAATTATAATATTTATTTCTATAATCATAATTATATCTATAATTACTAATTTAAATATATAATTACTCCGAAGTAATAATAATTACAACAATAACAACAAGAACAACAATTATATTAATAATAATGATGATTATAATTATAATTACACTGTAAATCATAATTATAATTATAATTATAAATATATTATATTATATTATATTATATTATATTATATTATATTATATTATATTATATTATATTATATTATATTATATTATATTATATTATATTATATTATATTATATTATTATATTATATTATATTATATTATATTATATTATATTATATTATATTATATTATATTATATTATATTATATTATATTATATTATATTATATTATATTATATTATATTATATTATATTATATTATATTATATTATATTATATTATATTATATTATATTAATAATTTTATATTATTAACATTATTATTATTATATTATTAATAATATTATTATATTAATATATTAATATTATTAACAATAATTATAATATAATAATCATAATTAATATATTAATAAAAGTGATAAATCATGTTTGAATTTTTTGATCTGATCTGATCTGATCTGAATGTTTCTGATCTGATCTGAATGTTTCTGATCTGGTCTGATCTGGTCTGAATCTTTCTGATCTGATCTGAATGTTGCTGATCTGATCTGAATCTTTCTGATCTGATCTGAATGTTTCTGATCTGATCTGATCTGAATCTTTCTGATCTGATCTGATCTGATCTGAATCTTTCTGATCTGATCTGATCTGATCTGAATAAAATAAGATTAAGGAATAAGTAATAAGATTAAGACGAACGGAACAGCTTCTTACTCCGTACCTCTTTGTGATGTTTCAAGAAATTCTTCTTATCTATTTTTTTGAAAAAATTTGTATAACTAACATTGATTTATATTTTCTTACTCAACCGCAATCATATATTTCAATTCTATCCACACTTTCATAAACTCTAATCAAAGTCAACTTGGGGTGAATTTTATAGGATAGAGGGAGATTATGACTCCATAAGATGTTTATGTCCAAATATAAGTTTCAACACCCAACTTGAAGTTTTCAAAATCCGAACTCCTGAAATATTTGTGGCTATTACTCTTCATTTTTGCTTTCAAGTCGGCAACTGAGTGGAACAGAGCATCATCTACAGTTTCAACAAATTCAGTTACTGCACACATTTCGGGCAAATTTTTCCTTTACCGAGCAAATTCTTGACTTTTACAAACATCCAGTTTTTAGTCTAAAATGCCCTCAATTATGAAACTTTTTCAAACCTTATCCATGTCACATTTCAGGGCCCTTTTGGATATTTCATAAGGTTGAGAAGACCATTTAATAGTGACATTTTAACAAAAAACAAGTATAATTAATTAAAAAATAAAAAAATAAAAATAAAGTACAAGTATAAAATCACTCCTATTACATCTCCAGCGAGTCTTGTTAAAGGAAGCTGTCTTCTCCTTGACAGTTCCCAGAGACAAACTCGGTTTCTCTGTTCTTTCTCTGTTCTGTGAGGAAACCCAGAAATTCTTATTCTCATTATATATAAAAACGAAGAAGCTCTTCTTAGTTATTATCCATATAAAGTAGATCACCGGAATGTCTGTAAGAGCGGCGGCGGTTTCTGCTCTGAGAGAGGATGATCACCGGAATCTGAACAAGCAGATTGGGTGCATGAACGGAATATTCCATCTCTTTGAACGGCACCATTTCCGGCGTGTCGGCCGGCACACCAATAAAAGGCTGCTTTCAGGTTTCTTTTTTTGCATTTCACGATCAAAGAACACTTCTTGCCCACATCTTCTATTTTTGCAATTCTGGGTTCTTCGGTTAACTGCTTTTTTTGGCTAAAAAATTGTCCCACTGCTTGTCATTTTGTAAAATTAAAAAAAGAAAGTAAATTGTCCCATTCCTTGATTCAAAGTATTCACTTTTGGCCTTTCTTGAGGTTCTTTATTCTGAGCTAAAATAATTTTTAATATTCCAAAAAGATGTATTATATTTTTTCATTAGAACTAGCTGTTTTGTTGTTTTGTAATCCTTTTAAGAATGTTTTTCATTACTTACACTTCTGTTTTTGGTAAATTTTACTCTATTTTTCATTTGTTTTCCTACATTTTCTTTCTTGCTTTTTTTGCTTGTTTTCACCTTCTTATTTTTTTCAATTTTTTCATGGTTTTTTTTACTTCTACACCATTCTGCATACCAGTTATTTTACTTTTAAACAACTCACAGAAGCAAGAAAGGGAGTGTTAATTAGGGAAGGTCTTTTGCTCACCTGTGTGCATATACCCTGAAAAGATACTAAGGAATCTATGTAATTTTTTATTACCATCAGTAATAAATAGTCTTTTACTGATGCATCACTGTTCTTTTTTATCCAGCAGCCAACCACAACATGGAAAGTGCAGCAGAACAGCTGAAACTGGTGAGATTTTGAAATCTAAAACAAGAATTTGCACACAATGGCACACCCTATTTTACAGATTAACTTACAATGGATTCAACAAATGCAGGAAAAAATCCCAATGGTATTCAAAGAGTCATCCAAGATTCTCCCATCACTTGACCAAAGTAAAACAACTAAACTGGAATCACCACCACTCCCACCCTCCAACCAAACTAGCTTCCACCAACGGGATCTCAAAGGCGCGGTGAAGGACTCGATGCACCGAGAAGCCCGTAGTATATCCATAAAAACTGTGACCAAAACAGAAGGAAGAGTTCAAGTAGTGAAACATGTAGACTCCCCGAGACCTTCGCAACCAGACGGGTTGACGAAAGCTCATGCTAAGAAACTTCTAGAACCTCGTCGTCTCTCCTATGACGGTAGAGAGTCGGGTGGAAAGGCGATGAAAGTAAAAGAGATCCCGAGGTTGTCATTGGACAGTAGAGTCAAGTCCATACAAACTTCTGCATGTGAATCCAGATCAAATTTCCTTTTATTGGGGAATAATCATAAGAGATCACCAAGTGTGGTGGCAAAGTTAATGGGATTGGAAGAGCCCTCGTATTCTCCTCCCTCCCATGAGGACGAAATGGTACCAAAAGGCTCTGGGGTAGCACCACATCAGCAGCGCTTATCGGTGTATAGTGAAATCGAGAAAAGGATAACTGAGCTCGAGTTCCAGAAATCCGGTAAGGATCTGCGAGCACTGAAACAAATACTTGAAGCGATCCAAAGGAGTGAAAGACAAGAAACAAACACTCCCTTGGTCCAGCAAAACAGCATCAGCCATTCCCCAAGAAGGTCAATGGAGTCTTCTTCTCGTCATATCATTAGGAAACCAGCAAAGCTTAATGATGACAAGATCAGACCAGTCAGTTACAGAGAAAATTTGGTTGCTGATGAGAGGAAAAGTTTGTCACCAAGGAGAAGTTACAACAAAGATGCAGGTCAGCACCTTTCTAACGGAAAGAAGAAGAACGGGAAAGCAGTACAGGGCGGCTTGACTGGTGCAGTGAGTCCAAGATTGCAACCACATCTCCCGCCGCTCGAACTGAGCAGAGTGAGAAAGCACCAAGGCACACCACAAACAAAAGAATCAGGATTGAGGAGCAGAAGATATAAGCTTAAATCCAGCAATCAGAAGCCGGAAGTCAAGATTGAGATCCGCAATGACATAAAGAGCTTCAGTGATCAATATGATATAGCTTCGATACAGTCAGAAAGTGACAACAGCTTGGCATCATGTATGGACACTGAAGTCACAAGCAAATATCGCTCTAAACCGAGAAGAAGCTGTAAAGAGATGGTAAGCAATTAGCCTAGTGTGTACATCTATTTGAGAAACATGCTTCTTACTTTTTAAGCTAACTAGTCACTTCCATTATTCAATCCAGGATCCTTCAATGATGCTGAATGAGGAACTGCCAATCTCTGAACTTCAAATTTCTATGAAAGAACAACGAAGTCCGGTGTCTGTGCTTGACTCAACATTTTACATTGAAGATTCTCCATCCCCTGTGAAGAAGATATCAACACCTTTTAGAGGTTCCCATCTTTCCCTGATCAAATAACAGATCTTTTTATGCAATCTATATGACATATAAACGGAGCAGATACATTGCAATTTATATTTTACATACTCCCTCCGGGCCATCTACCAGGTCATGTTTCTAATTACAAGGTTTTAATGAGTTAAGTTGAAGCCCCTTTAGAAAGATCAAAATTAGTATTAATAATTAAAATTTACATATTTGGAAACTACACCAAAAGTTCTTTTGAATTTCAAAAACTGAATTAGAATATGTTAAACAATCGATACATGAGATTATAGGTTAAAATGTATTAAGCTGATCGCATGAATAGTAAAACTGACAAACAAAATGGCACCAGTGGGGTAAAAGACTAACAGTTTAAGAAAAGGAAAACACTACATTCTCATACATGAATGTAAACATTAGTTTTCCGAAAGCACGGTTTGACTAACATGAAGTCCATTCCTGTCTTCTTACAGATTATGATGCTATAGAAAATGATGAAGCAAAGTGGCATTCAAAGGATTTCACCACCAACGCACAATTTCTTCTTAGCTCAGAGATCAAGAACGACAAGTCTAAAGAAGATGATATCCTGCTTCATAATCTCAGACTGACGAATTCCTTGCCTTGTGTCGACCAAACAGAATTTTTCTGCCATGATGATAATGATGTTGATGAAGATCATGAATACATCAATAAGATACTATTGGCCTCAGGCATCCTAAGAGATGTGAACCGTGCCTCAACAATTTCTTGGCTTCATCCGACCGTCCATTTGATCAACCCCGAGTTGTTTGATGTGCTGGAACAAAATGAACGATGCAGAAAACAGACCTCCCCGCTAAAGTTTAATCAGAAAACCCACAGGAAGATGGTATTTGACACAGTTGAGGAAATCATTGTCCAGAAACTATCACCAGAAGGGCTTTTGATACAAGGCAGGAAACATTCAAGTGGACACCAGCTTCTTAAAGAAGTACACCGAGAGATAGATTATCTACGGCCTGCTAAATCAGACATTAGTATGGAGACCAAGAAAGATGAATCGGTCAGCATCACAAATACGGATATGAAGCACGAATCAGCGGACTGGGTGCAACTTGACTGCGTGATTCCAAGATTAGTGGTGGACATTGAGTGCCTAATCTTTAAGGATCTTATTACTGAGGTCATTAGTGATGAGGCTGTACAGATGCATGACAGATCAATGGTGTATCGCAGGCAACTGTTCAGATGATAGTTGTTTGAAACTTTCAATCCTTATGAATGATGCAATAGTCAATGAATGAACTGCCACGATTGTAAATAAGATTCAATTCTCAAGAGCTAATTACATTTCAAATGTATGTATTGTCCCAAACTTCTTGAAGAAAAAAGCACTGTTTTCGGGTTCTTTCCAAACAGAGCCATATATGCATATGATATGGCGTTTAAGAATCCCAAATTAAATATTTAAGAAAGATAGGTTGATCTATAAAACTCAATAGATTGGACTCAGTTTGTTACAAAAACTCCTATCTGGTTATAAATACAAATATGAAATATGTCTTGATTAAGGGCATTGTAGATTCTGGATACAAAAGGGAAGAATATATATAAGATTAAGTTAAGTGCACGACTCTCTTAAGAGTATATACATCATCCCTACCAAAAATTCAAAGAGAAAACTTAGTAGTGGAGAAGATACATTTACAATTCAATTTACAAATTTTAAAGTTAATGTTGGTAAGAGAACTTGCCACTTTCCCTTTGAGGTGATTAATTTGTATTTCCTATTATTTCACTCTGTTTTGCAAAAATCTTAACCATGCAATTCTTACTTTATTTTCTTATTGCAATCTTAACCAATCAAACTTGTGAAACTTTCAAGGGACCTAAAGTAAAAGAAATAGGGCTATTTCTTTCATTAGACATTGAGCAGTTGCGTTTAAAAAATCGTCAATATGTGCATGAATAACATGGAGGTTCTAAAGTCAAGAGTACCCACTAATGACAGTTCTTCATTTGGGGGTGAAGCATGTGCTAAACCTGATCATAGCGGGGGTCCACCACTGGTTTGGCCCATGTGCATTATAACAGTATGACTAGACGGCGTGCCCAATCATGAATTATCATGATGAAATATGGATCTGTTTGGGAAGAGATTATGAGGGTGTTTGGATCTATTTCTTCAAACTCATTTTGCTTCTTCAATGGGTGAAACTACAAAATTACTTCTGGGTGCTCCAAATTGTTCTGAGAAGTAGTTTTTTAGAAATTAAGAGAAACCAGCTTCTGAAGAATTGATTCTAAAAAAATTGATTGTGAATCTATTCCAAACACCCCTATGAACATGAGTTTGATTGCTGCATTAGAGTATTACTGCAGTTGAGAGGCAAATAGGCATTGATTATGCTACCTTGAATTTTAGGGTAATGATAAAAAGGGGTAAGAAAAAAGGTAACAGGCTCCCGCCAATTTAGTAGGGCAGAAATTTTCAGCATAAGAATCATTACTTTTTTAAAGGGAAAACTGTCAAATAGGTCCTCAAACTTTTCATAAAAAAGTCAATTAAGTCCTTCTATAGGAAACTCTGTCCGGTCGTCGCGATTTGGGGCAGTTCCCGGTGGAATTTTTGATGAAATTTTTTGAGCATCTTATTCATCAAATCTAGTTTACTCATACCAAATTTCAGCTAAAAATTTAATCGGGAGCGCATTCAAATTAATTCGAGAACGCAAAAATGCGCAGTTATCTTCAAGAATTAATTTGAATGTGTTCCCGATTGATTTTTAGCTGAAATTTGGTATGAGTAAACTAGACTTGGTGAATAAGATGCTCAAAAAATTTCATCAAAAAATTCCACTGGGAACTGCCCCAAATCGCGACGGCCGGGAAAAACCTCCTATAGAAGGACTTAATTGACCTTTTTATGAAAGTTCGAGAACCTATTTGACAGTTTTCCCCTTTTTTAAAGCACAAAAAGGTCTCCTATTACGGAGTATTTTATTTTATTGAGCACCGGACAACATAAATGGGCTACAAACATGTATACATTGTTAGAGACAATTATCTGCATTTTGCAGATACATCCAGGAATACAATCTCTAATAAGGCACATGATGACAGAAAAATGTGAGGCAAAGCTATACTAAATTTACAATGAAAGCTACCAATTACAAACAAACTCAAAAAGATGGAACCTATTGAAAAAAACTGCATAGATTTCTCAAGGGAGGGGAGAGGCTTCTTAGTCAAAGTGCTGATGGGTTAAAATTTAAAAATACAGTTACACTTTCTTTTACCTTTACATGACATCAACACAATGTTAGTCACCTCTTAACAAGATGGAGGTTGAAGTTGCTTTAGCCGTCTAACAACTTGCTTCATTGTGGGCCTAGTTGACAGAGACTCCACGGTGCAGACAACTGCCAAATGTAACACCTCCACCAGATCATCCCGTGGGCCTGAGTCCCACAAACCGGCCGTGAAGAACTCCTTAGCCCGTCCTTGCCTCAATAGCATGCATGCCCAGCCAACAATGTTAAAGCCATTTCCGTACGAGGAGAAGGAAGGATCCAGAGCCTTCTTATCTGAAATCAACTCAAGCAAAACGACCCCGTAACTGTACACATCAGCCTTGTCAGAGACACGACAGGTCATTGCATATTCTGGGGCCACATATCCAAAAGTTCCCGCCACACCGGTAGTTGCGTGAGTTTCTGAAGTCCCCAAAAGCCTTGCCAGTCCAAAATCGGATAGATATGCATTGTAGTCCTCGTCTAAAAGGATATTGCTAGGCTTGACATCACGGTGAAGAACGCGAGGCACACACTGATCGTGTAAGTAGGCAAGTGCCCGGGCTATGTCTAGAGCAATCTTGTGAAGTACTCTCCAGTCAGCGGCCCGCGCTGGCCTTTCCTGGATGAACTTTTCCAAATTACCCCCTGGTAAATAATTATATATAAGAAACATCTCCGCTTCACTGGCATGATATCCTATCAAAGTCACGAGATTCGGATGCCGAAGCCTCCCCAGGGTTTTTATTTCTGCGTCAAATTGTTGAAAGCCTTGGAAACGTCCCACTGAAAGCCGTTTTACAGCAACTAAGACTCCTGGTGAGATCTGAGCCTTGAACGTTGCTCCAAATCCACCATTGCCAATGCAATTTCCGGCATTAAAATTTCCGGTGGCGTGTACAACATCTTCGTATGTCAAAGGGACTCCAATTTCCGTGAAGACTGTGACTTCCCTTCGTATAGATCCGGCGACTCTGGATATTGGATTCAACTTTCTGGTGTAAATGAAGATGATGATGAGACCAATGAGAACCAACAGGATAGCTGATGCCGATGCTATAGATGCAATCTCTATCGAATTCAACCCCCCATTGCCTCTTTTTTCATTCGAACTTATTGGAGGTAGTACTGGAGCGTTTTGTGAATCCCCCAATACCCCTAGCTGATTTGTGGATGGTAATGGAGAGAAGATATGGCATGGTTGGAGATTAGGGTTCCCAAGAACACTATTGCACTTCGTAAAATTGGCATTAGGGGGTAGCGGACCAGACAAGTTATTAAAAGACACGTTAAATGCACCTAGTGTGGTCACGTTTACAAATCCAGATGGGATCTCACCTGACAGCTTGTTGTTGTTGAGGAGGAGGACATCCAAGTTCCTTAAATTCACCAGATCTTTCGGTATCCTGCCTGACAAAGAATTTGAGGAAAGATCAAGCACTTCCAATGACTTCAACTGATCCAAGCTCACCGGGATGGACCCATTCAAACCATTGCCAGCTAAAGAGAGATACTTGAGATCCTTCATCATCCCAAAAGTGCTGGGAATTTCTCCTTGCAATATATTCCAACTCAAATTAAGAGAAATGAGAGAAACCAAATTCCCTATACTTGGAGGAATGGACCCAGAAATCCGATTCTTGGAGACATCAAAAAGCTGGAGACACCTGCAACTAGAGCCAATATCTGCTGGGATCCAACCAGACAACCCATTGTTGCTCACGTTTACAATCAAACTTCTCATATGTCGACACTGATCCATGATACTTCCAGGAAAAGTCCCTGTCAACCAATTACTACCAGCAAGAAATGCATAAACAGGTATGGGATCTCCTAAAAATGAGTCACGTTCTATGGGCAAAAACGTCAGTTGGCCGGTAAAGTTGTTGCCATTGAAGTTATGAACCACGGCAGGACCAAAACCATCTCCAAACAATGTTGTGCTGGCTTCAACCATAGCTCTATGGGTAAAGAATGAAAGGTAAGCTGAAAATGAATCTCTTTTCACACTTGCAAGATGATAACATGTTTTGTTATTTCTGAATGCTGGAAGAGAACCTGAAAGATGATTCCCACTCACGTCAAACACATTCATGCAAGGAACTGGAAGTTCTTCAACAAGCTCGCCAGTTAGCCTGTTCAGGCTCAAGTCCAGGAAATATAAATTCTTGCAGTTACTAAACAACCCCGATATATCTCCTGTGTAGTAATTCTGACCCAGGTTCACCATCTCTAGGGTGTTACATTTACTCCAGTTTCTGGGAAAGCTGCCTTCCATTGTTGCCCTAGGAGCCCATATCATCTGCAAACCGGGAAGTCTGACAATTTCATCTGGAATCATTCCCTCATAAAAATTGTACTCATCACTATTGGCTGCTGATTTTGCAGTTGAGGAACTGCCTGCTGAATAAGAAGTATTAAGAAGTGGATCCCACAAATTCGACAACACGATTATGGATAACTTTGTGCAATTTGCCAGCTGAGATGGAATGAATCCACTAAGGCTGTTTCTCGACACGTCCAACACTTGAAGTTGATTCAATTGACCGAACTCAACAGGTATGCTCTCTTCGAACATGTTTGAATAGAGGAGTATCGACTTTAACTGTGTGCAATTGCCCAAACTTCTTGGAATAGCTTCTGTTAAAAAATTACCTGCCAGCTCAAAATACTCAAGGTTTCCACAGTTCTGCCCAATCTCACTAGGGATAGGTCCGCTAAGTCCATTGAAAGATAAGTACAAACCACTCAGGTTCCTAAATTCACCAATGAAACGGGGAACAGTTCCGTTAACTTGATTTCCAGCCAAATTCAAAACTTGCAGCCCGACACAACTTCTGAACGAATTTGGGATCTCTCCTGTTAACTTATTAAAACCCAGATTGAGAACCCTCAGTTTCTTTGAGCCTTTAAGCACATTAGGGAGAGATCCGGTTATCAAATTTCCCTCCAGATCCAAAACTTCAAGATTCTCCATAGCCCAAATCTCTTTAGGAATCTCGCCACTTAATTCATTAAAAGGAAGCGACAAGACGCTAAGTTCAGTGAGTTTAGCTAGAGACGAAGACAGTTTGCCCACGAGTTTCACATCACTATTCCAACAATCCCTTCTAATCCCAAAGCCATAGAGTGGAAACTGAGAAACTTGAGTACAAGATGAAGAAGCAGAATTACCTCCGCCGCTTATGTTCAAAGAAACGACCCGGTAATTGGAAGCACATGAGATTCCGGGCCACGAACAGTAACCAGAACTGTTTAAGCTCCAGCTCGACAATACTCCGTGTGGATCCGAAACTGAAGCCTTGAACTCCAAAAGAGCTGAGTGATCCGAATCCACGCCCAAAGCAACACTGGAGAACGACCAAATGAGAAACAAAAGATTCAGGGATTTTTGAAGATGGTACCATTTGACCACGGAAGAACGACGACCCATAACTGGAATCCTAAGAATACTCCAAGAACCCAAGTCCGTTGCCTGCTGCTATGAAACAGACCTGGAAGTTTGGGTTTTGCTGCAAGAGAAAAACCCTAACCCTAAAAGCTTGGGGTGGTTCTTGTGAACGGTCGAGGAGGAAAAGAGAAGGAACAGAGAGAAGAGAGGAAAAGACAAGATAGACAGCACAGTGGGCACTTCGTTTCTTCTTTTGACAAACCGCGTAGCTCTTTACATTTTAATACGTTAGTATTCCTTTTCCAAAAGTGAAATCAAAATTTCAGTGTAATTTTCAAAATTAAAAATTAATCCCATGAGTCTCATCAATTAATTTTTCATAAAACATTGAGTATGTGGACTAAATTTTAATTTCACGCATATAATAATTATTAAAATAAGTAAAATTAAAATTACTTTGTACTGAATTGGTTGAAGTTTATATAGGGGAACTATATTAACTATTTTTTCACTCGGAGTGTAATATCTTCTTTATTTAATTAATAAAATATATTTTAAATTTATTTTCTTATAATTAAATAGATTCAACCAATTTAATTATTCCAGTCAGAATTTCATCAATTTCAATCGATTCAACTGATTCCACAACTTTCAAATTTGTAAAATAACTCTAAATCTACAAATGCGTACAAGCAGGACTAACATATACACAAAGTGCATAAATAGGAATAATTGTATTTTGTTCTCAACATAAGAATTATCTTATACTACTAAAAGTATAAAACTTCCACAATTAGGAGTGAGTGAATATATAAATGTTCTTTATTAATACTAATGTGTGCGTTTAATATATCTTTTGAGAAACAAGATAAATGAAGATATTTTTAAATTAAATTGAAGCATAAACAAAATGTAAAAAGAAGTCTATTATTTAGAGATTAAAAATTAGCTAAATTATTTGGGTGAATCATGTCATGGACTCTTAGAAATGATTATAAAAACTTATCACTTTTTTAGTGACATCAAGCTGATATCATCATGACATCATCATTACGCAGCTCCCGCATCTTCCTTGCGTAGGAAGGCCTCTCCCATTTTCTATATTCTTTTTCCATTAATGGAGTGAATTGGGTAAATTTATGGGCTTCCCTTTCAAAAAACCCGCATTCCCTGCTCACCATGGAATTAGGGTTGGAGAAAATATATAAGAATTTCAGTATATCAAAACTTATTGTTTTCCTTGAAAAAACTTATTATTTTCAAAATGTACACAATTTATCGAAATTTGTGGAAACTTGTGGTTACACTAAGAGCATCACGAATGTGTCACTACTGACGTTGAAAAAAGTGACTCGTCATAACACTCTAACATATCCATTTCGGTTATATATTCATTTCCAACGCAGTATGTTATCGTCAGTCTAATGCTGACCTGATAACAATTAATTAAAACAATGTTAACGTCATTGTCGTGGTCTTTCACATACTGACTCAGCAAAACGTGTGAGAGAAATATAGCCAAAAATGTATTTAAAAAAATCCGCCAAATTTTCCACCGATTAAAATATCTACCGCCAAAAAATTCATTTACGAGATAAGTAGTAGGATAAATGATATCGCCCACCCACTTTGCTTTTACGCCTTTTGGCTCTCGTGTAAAGCTTTTGTAGATGTTCGTTCCAAGGTAAAAAAATTCTCTTCTTCACTGTATTTAATTTCTGATAAGTTAAAAGATTTCTTTCATTTCCACATATTTCTTTTCATCATCTTTACTTCATGCCACAAAGGCTCCCATCTACGGTAGGGTTAGGGGTCAGATGTACGCAGTCTTACCTCTGCACTAAAGCACAAAGAGACTGCTTCTGGATGATCTATAGTGAAAATCGCATCGAGAATTGCATGGAGGGCTTCATAACTAGGAAACGCAAACAGTTTAGTGGTCCATTTTACTCTATTTCCACATATTTCCTTTGTTAAATTAAAATCTTATTCTCTCAAATCAGTTTTAGAAGCAGGTCTCTTTCTATCAACACCACTTTTTGATTTTTTAAAAATGATAATGAATCTATATATAATTCAAGAAATGATAAGGAGGTATGATTGATTCTCATGAGAAGTGATTCTATCGGCATCACTACAATCAAATTATTTTCCTAATATACATGTAAAAGAAACATCAGTGATTATTTCAAAATATAACATGTATGATTGATTCTTATATGATAATATAACATGCATGTTATTGTACTTGGATAACATACCAGAAGTGGTAATTATACCGTTATACCAAAAGTCAAATTAGGTATATCAGAAGCAATTTATTTTAAGTGGAAATGATCCTAGCTATATCCATGTTGTTTGAATTATTTTTACTTTTTGGGGGAGATCGTTATTGTTTTATACATATCTATGTTTGTATATATTATTTTAGAAAAATGTGTTGTTTTAGCATGTGATATGTTTAAATGTAGAAACATAATTATAATAATTATTGTTCAAGATTGAATATAATCTTAATAGGTCCTTATTATGTTTTATTTAGAACAAAATGCTTCGAATAGAAACAAAACATAGATAAAGTTGTTAGTCTGGCCGTCTGGGCCATGGGCGTAGACAGGGGGTGGCCATCCCTGTCCATGGCCCAGCCCAAATTTTAAAAATATCTAAATTTTTAAGGTAAAAAATTCTAAAGTAAAAAAATATCTAATATTTTAAAAATATTTCTAAAAATATTCTTTGTACTGGCCCAGTCCGGCCCAGTGTCCTGGCTCCGCCCCTGGTCTGGGCCATCAAAAGTATACAAATAAATGTAATTAACTATGTTTTATTTTCAAAGTAGGAGTTATTTGATTGTATCATAGAAATAATTAGACTAAAATAACGATTGTTTACAAAAACATGAATAATTTCAGAGTAGTAATGGAATGATGGTAACTTATGTTCAATTTTTAAACCTAAGTTACTATGAAACTACCGTACATTGTAGTAACTATATTAGTCATAATTGTGTAAATAAATTTTTTATATAGTGATATTTTTGAGAAAAAAAACTACGGAATATATTATAAGCATAAAACTTTCCCGACTAGGACTGGAGTTCTACTTTAGGAAGAAAATAATATTAACCTTATTATTTTTTTTAAGCAGAAGTTTATTAAAATTTTATTAAGAATAGTACAAAATGAGAAAGCAAGTGAAACAAAAAAAAAATAGAGAAACTAAATCGCTAATGAGTGAACGACTCAAAAAGACCCTACAAATCCGCCACCAATCAAATCCCTAAAGTAAAACAAATAGCTCCCCGATGAATTGTCTTGAGTTGCCCGAAAGAGATGAAATCCCCAAAAATCCATAAGCTAGTTCCGTAAAGATAGAAGCAACCCTATGCTTCATCTAATTTTTTAGCCTTGAGACGAGCACTCCGTCGAGGTAGCAGCAATCTAGAACTGGCCGAGTCCCATTCAGTGTCAGCAACTCGGTCTAGCAGCTCACGATCAGAAAGTATTCTTTTAACAGGCGTCACTTCAAAAACTTTTCCACCCGAAGCATTAGATTCTGAAACTTCAGTCTGAGGAGAAATCAATTCCTCCGCTAATAGAGGTTCAGTGTGAGGTTTGGGGTCTGCTAAGCGATCAAGCAGCTCTCGGTCCGTTAATAACCTTGGTACAGGCGTAGCTCCTAATTCATCATCTGATGAATCCGAAAGATCAGTATCCGTCACTTCCAAATTAGTGGAGATTACTCCCACCTCTAATGTGGATTCCAAATTATGACCCTCAAAAGAAACCTGGAGAGGTTCAACCTCTAAAACATTAGTACCGCAAACTTCTTTGTCTTCCATCCCGATTAAAGTGGAATTTTGTGAGTCATGACAAATAACAGAGGAACCTTCCAAATGTACCCCAATATTGTTCACATCCTCTCTAAATAGTAAGGAAGATATTGAGTCCACACTATCCGTAAAAGAACCCAAATAAGAATAATCAAAAGCTCTAAAATCATCATCCCATTGAGTGTGAGATTGCATTATGGAAATTTCCTCAGATATACGTTGTTTATCAAACCATTTGAGTGCTCTTTCCAGTTCTGATTTAAAACGATAAAATCCTTCATTATTCCAGCCTTGAGGAACTATAATATTGACCTTATTTATGCACAATGTCTATGTTGTAATCATATTTAATAAATATTCTTAGTTTAATTTGTTGTTATTTTTTAAATATTGATTTTAGTATATCACTGGTAGCACCAATTTTGTTGATTTTATTTTGCACATAATAATTTGTTGCATTAAAATTTGAGTATGACATGGTACTATACTAGTATTGTACATTTATGGTACCAGAAAATTTGATATGTCGCAGTATGGTACACCAAATTTTGGGTAAGATAACTGTATATATTTATGTATATATGTGAAAAGTTTTGATACGTTAAGTATCAGATAAAATATACAATATTTCGTAACAAACCATCCTTATATACAATACAATATAACAACGTAAATGTTTTTGAGGTGGATATATCATATATCCAAGAATAGGATAACTATTATTCATCTCATGAATTACAAAGGCGAGTAAAAAACTATTAATGTCATCACTTTTTCCATAAAGTACGGCTACTTTGATCTATTTTTTTGAGGAACAAAAAGTATGCCTTGTATCTTTTTGGCATGTTATTGAAAAATAAATGCAATACATTCTCTTGTCAAATACTTGTGAGCTATCAGAATTGGGGGTGACGGTCATTTATTCTCCGTAAAGTTTTTAATTTTTTTCATTGGCAATTTTATCTATGGTCTAACTTTAGAGATGAAATTATGTGCAACTTTTTTTTGAAAATGTGTAAAAAAGTACAATTTTATTGTATGTGAAATTACAAATATAGTTGTGTCAATGTTATAAAAAGTTAACTATGTAAATCAATTTTAACGGTGATAACGATAATTATAAATATTCGGGCAAGTGGGGTGACATTTATAGTTTTCAAATGATGGGATCATTGTGCCCCAACTAAGGAGGAAGATCACAATATCCGCGAAGACGGAATAGAATCTGAATAATGAGTACAAATGAAGTAAATAAAAATAAAGTCCGACAAGATTAAGGAATTCAAGTTCCGGTTGTTTGGTAAAATAAGTAAAAAGACCAATTAAAAAGCTAAATTTTATGAGTGGGTGTGTGATTTGAGATTTTTGAATGATAAAAAAGGTACGAGTAATATTTATCTTGCATCCCCTGCCATGTTTCTTCAGTCAATTTGGAATTTTTAAGAAAATATTGTTACACTATTTGGACTTCCCTATTTTTGCTTTCCACTCATCTCTTGCCTTCTTGCCATACCTGCAATGCTATTATATATGAGGCTACAATACGATCTTATCACATAATATGGACAAAATAAATAATAAAATTGTGAACCACATTAGCTAGATTTATTACATATGCCATGTTTGTTTAATAGCGGTTGGAGTGCAAAACGCTAAATCGTGCAATGTAAGTTGATAAAATTTACTACGATGTCCTATGCATTTACATGTAATTAATCATAAAAAATTAGTGGTGTAATTAGGATCTTTTTTCCGAGTTCCGGGTAGCTGGAAAAATAAACCTATTCATATATTCTTTACTTAAAAGCATTCAAAATTGAAAAAAAAAATTAAAAACAAATTATCTAACTTGGGACGAGCCGAAGTTGCCCAATATAACTAAGCTCTTCCACACATTTGATATAAATGTATCCTTATAACATTCTTCCAAAAATAGGATCATATGTTTAATCATTCTTCCAAAAATAGGATCATATGTTTGATTTAACTTAATTAATTAATTAATTAACCTAAGCTAATCGATCAATTGTCCCCTAGTTTCCTTGTGCATCATCAAGTTCGTGGTGGCAGCAGCAAATTCGGGCGGCGGCGGCGGAATAATGGTAGATTAGCGGAGAATTCTAGAAAAAAAAAGTCTTGTGCTAGGCAATGGTCCAGCGAAATGGGGGCAACAGTGCTCTAAACCTATGAGAGTATTTTGGTCCAATCACAAATGAAAAGTCCTATTTAAGTCATTTTAAACTAGTACGACCTATTTTTGGAAGAAGAAAAAACTATGTTTAGTAATGCAGGAGGAAAAATCCATTGGGTGGCAGAGGCGGCAGTCTTTTTTTCCGTTGTTAATTTTCTTTTTAATTTATAAATATTTATTATTTTTGACATTTTTTATTATTTTTTACGATTTAATTATGAATTAAAACATTTTAAAAACTACAAGGTTATATTTGTCGAAACAAACATAAGTAGTCCTACTGTGGGGATTTTAAAAATGTAGTTCTATTTGTGATTTTTTTTTGCCCTTTTTAGTCCTATTTAGATAATTTGATAAAAATGTATAATGCCATGAATTTCTCAAAAACTTCAAAATGCATTAATGGTGGAATTACAAGAGAAAATCAAAGAAAGTAACGAGACACTTAGAGAGTCTCAATTTCCCAACCGAGTTCTATTTGAATACCAGCCTACTTAACCTTCACCACTTCTGCTATTTATTTCACTCTATTCCTCGACCTAGGATTGCCACATCGGCTAACTATTTAACTGCTTATTCCTTACCCTCCTACGGTACACTTTGTTTTAGTATTTAATAACATTTCTAGCCACATACAATACATTCATGTTCTTGTCAATTCTCCCGTCCTTGAAAATTCACCTTGTCCGGCCAGTGGTGGAAATCAGGAAACTGTTCCTGAATGACATGCAACACTTTTCAAAGAATTTTCATATTTGGGTAAATCCATCCAATGGATTTTTCCTTCAACATTCATCCTTGAATCCACCACTTTTTCAAGCAACACATGACGTTCTCATTCCTCTATTAAGCACTTAGGAAGAGCCTATCATGGAATACTAGGATACAAAACATTCTTGAGTAAGAAAACATGGAATACAGGTTGTCGTAGATAGTTTTAGTTTAAATGCCATTGAACTAAGCTTTTCTATAATCTCAAAAGGACCATAGTACTTGGGCTCATATTCTCATTCATCCTTATTGTCAAACTTTGCAACTTATATGGTTGTATCTTCAAAAACAAATTTTCCCCTACTTCCATCTACACTTCTCTTTCATGTTTACTAACCTATTGTCTAATCTAATTTTGAGGAGTGGCTAAGTTTCCTTTTACCTCTTCTAACTTCATATTTCTCTCAGGTGTAAGTCTCGCTACTTCTTCTATGACAGTAAGGTTCACATCCCTTTTTTACTATTGGAGGATTTTGCCCATATAAAGTCTTATAAAGTGTCTCTTTGAGGAATACATTGTAGTCAGTGTTGTACCAGAATTCTACCAATGGTAACCATTAGTCCATTATCTAGGTTTTTTCATTTAAGCATCTCAGGTATGTTTTTCTAGACATCTACTGACCACCTCTGTCTGAATATCCGTTTAAGGGTGGTAGGTTGTGCTGGATTTTAACTGACTACCTGTCAGTTTGAACAATTCGGACCAAAAAGGGGTGAAGAATATACTACCTCTGTCACTCTCTATGTATTTAGAAAATCCATGTAGTTTAACCATTTCTTGGATAAACACTTCAACTACATCTTTGGTATTAGGGGACGAGGTAGAGCCATAAAATGGGCAAGTTTGGTTATGTATGTTAACTACAACCAGCATGGTATCCTTTCCTTGCTCCTTATGTAGACATCCATTGAAATCCATGTTGATGTGTACCCATACTTAGTGGCGGATTTGGATATTAGGTTTTGGGTGTTCAAAACCTTTTTACAATTACATTTAAAGAGTAATAAATAATTATACCAAATTTACACATATGTACGTACATGTTTTTCAAAATTTTGGGTATTCATGTGCATACCTTGGAACATGAGTGGCTCCGCCACTGCCCACACTTGATTTGGAATTGGTAACGGGTGAAGCAAATGTGCGGGTTGTAGAATTTGATACTTATTTCTTTGACAAATTAAATATCACATCCCTACATATAATTTTTAATGTCCGTCCTCATGCTTCTTGAGTATAAAAGGTTAGAAATTATCTTCATTCTAAAATACCCTTAGTGACCACACTGTTGCAGAATCGTTATATTCCTTTAGAGTTTTGGCTATTCTGGTAGACTCCTTAGGTAACACCAATCTGCTTATATAATAGAGGACCCCCTTTATTAACTGGAAGTCTAAGAATTGATCAAGTGGAGTTACTTATTTCTGAATAATGTTATGGCATTTAGAATCCTTTACTAACTCTTCTTCTAAACCCTCCCATTCCTAGGAAGTCACTATGAACAAGGAATGTAAACTTTGTTTCCTTGAAAGAGCATCCACATCTATATTCTCAATTACTAGCTTGTATTTAATAATGAAGTTATAACCCAACAACGTAGCTACCCATTTTTGCTGCTCTTCTCTCATTAATCTCTATTTGAGAAACTTTAGAATTCTCTTATTTGTGTGGACTTCAAACCTCCTGCCTAGTAAATTTTGAATGTCTAACATAATGATCATGAGCTCTTTTTCATAAACTGGTTTATTTTTCTTCTTCAAGGATAGTTCTTTACTCATGAATGTAATGGGCTTTCCCTCATACATCAGGATTTCCCCCAAACCCTTTCCAGAAGCATCAGGTTCCTATATAAACAATTTGTTGAAACCTGGAGCTGTTAAAAATGGTAAAGATGTTATGGTCTTCTTAAGTTCTCCAAATGCTTTATTTGCCTTAGGATCCCAATGGACGTTATCTTTCTTTAAGAGTTGAGTTATAGGTGCAACAATTCTGTTATAACATCTTATAAATCTTTTTTAATACCCAGTCAGTCCAAGGAAACCTCTCACCCCCTCTTGATACCCTTAGGTTCATACCAATTGACCATTGCTTCTATTTTGTTGTAGTCAGTTGAACTCCATACTCTGAAATGATGAGACCCAAATAGGTTTGTTGAGTATGCCCAAATGAGAATTGTTCAGGTTAGCTAACAATTGATTTTCTTTTAGAGCCTGCAAAAGTTTCCTCAATTGCTCCTTATTCTCCTCTTTTGATTTACCCTACACAAGAATATCATCAAAAAAACACCAAGACAAACTTCCTTGAAAAAGGTCTTACAACTTGATTTATTAGGGCCTGAAATGTAGATGGAGCGTTTGTAAGGCCAAAGGGCATCACTAAATACTCATAATTCATAATGTCCCTCATGTGTATGAAAAGTTATTATGTGAACATCAGTCTCCTTCATTCTTAGTTGATGATATCCAGACTTCAAATCAAGTTTGGAAAATAGTTTGGCTCCACCTATCTCATCCAACAACCCTTCAATAATAGGAATTGAGAATTATATGGGACTGTAATCTCTTTTAAAGCTCTATAATCCCCACAAAAATGCCAACCTCCATCATTCTTCTTTACCAGCAAGGTACGGCTACTGTAGGGACTATTACTTGGTCGAATGATTCCTGAAGTGAGCATTTCCTTGATTATATTCTGAATCTCATTTTTCTGGTATTGGGGTACCTATAGGGTCTAATGTTTGATATGCTAGCTCATTCTTGTATATTAATAGCGTGATCATATGCCCTAATAGGTGGTAGATCTTGGATTCATTGGAAACTTGGAAGTCTTTTAATATCTCTTCCCAGGTATTATCTTGTTCCTAACCTTCCCATGTATGGTTCAGAATTTGAGTCAAAGTCTTCATATAAATCTCCATATTGTTTAAAAAATTGTCTCCTCCCACTGTATTTTCTATCTTTGAACCTCCCACTTAATGGTCTGATTTTGAAAATTAATCTTCACATCTCCTATACTTTTTACCAACTCCATTCCTAACACGATATATGTCCCTCCTAGGTCCAGAATATAGAATATTTGATGAATTTCAGTTCCCTGCATCTTTAATTTGAAACCCTCACATCTTTCATTGTTAGTGATTATGTCTCCATTTCCATTTGAACATTATATCCCTTGAGAGTATTGTAAGAAAATTTCCATCTACTCACTAACTCTTGGGATATAAAGTTATGTGTAGCTCCACTATTAACTAGCACATATACCCTTTGTTCCTATGTTGCCCATCGCAAGTACTCTCCCACCTTGAAAGTTTTCATGGTAGGAATGACTTGTTTGCTCATTAAATACAATTTCATATGATTATATTCCATCACATTTCTTTCTTCCTCTTCTGGTGCACTAGTTGTGACTTCAGAATCTTCTTCTCCATCAGAACAAATTTGAAATGCTTCATCTTATAAACATGTTTTTAGTTTCATTTATCCCCACATTTAAGCCATGATCCTTTCCTAATTCTCTGCTGCAATTGTCACGCCCCGGACTTACCCAATAGCGTCAACAACCACCACACAACCTACGAGAGTACCCTTCTTGATCCTCTCGTCAGGTCATGCAAGGCATTCAATATCATCACTCTAAGTAATTCCATATAAGAGAAGAATAATATTTGAGGAAATGCTCAATGATACAACGGTAAATTAAAGGATAAAAGTTTGGTAAGATCAAATGACATTCTGGCACGCAGGCCCAAACTACAATTTTATGATGAAGGGCAGTCTCATGAGCAACTAACAAAATAAAATATGATTCCCAAGCCTCAGGTGGATCCAAAGGAGAGATAGGACTCAAGATGTCTTCAAAGATTCCTTGACCTACAAATCTGTGAGGGGTCAGCTTGTGAAACTGCCAAGATCTCCTACTTAGTATACACACCATCTCACCAGAAGGGTTTTGTAAAAATATTTTATAGTAACATTTTAAGTCATGTAACAATCAACCACATAGCCTATTCAAGATAACTATGTAAAATACTTGCCATTTATGCTAGTTTTATTTATAGGAAAAATATTTCACATAACAATGTCCGACTCTACCGCATCAATATGCCTAGCAAGGCAAAACGTAATAGGGACTGATTGACCATTTGAGTAAAGACATGCACATTCCTGGAAAATGACTTATCTGCTAGGCTTGTCCATCCCGACAAGGTTACTAAGACCCCAACACCATCGGACCAAGTCATAGTCTGATTCTAAAATATTTGAGAAGTCAACTTGTCCGCTCGGCTTGTCCATCCTGACAAGGTTACTAAGACCCCAACACCATCGGCTCAAATTCACATCTCAAAACCACGACGTCGTTTTCCAACTCGTACATGGAGCAATTGAATCCAAATGTACGGTCGCTTAATATCCACCCCCGCTGTACTCAAAATTTGGAGTATCGGTAGGTTCCTATTCTACATCCTAGTAGAATAATGTTCTTATGCTAATATTCTAGCACATTACAATTTTATCACACAGGCAAGTATTTAATTAATGCTACACATAAATTTAGTTTAGTGTTCATACGCAGTTGCTTCTTCTCCATCAGAACAAATTTGAAATGCTTCATCTTACAAATATGTTTTTAGTTTCATTTATCCCCACATTTAAGCCATAATCCTTTTCTAATTCTCTGCTGCAATTCTCCTTGAGTTAATATGGGCCCTATTTTCCCAATGTTATAGTTTCCTAGGGTTCAGATGGTTTGCTTTCCGTTGCATTCTTTCCATTAATGGTTTGCAGGACATATTGTTTCTCCACCGGTTTCCCTCTCCCAATGTCTGGGGTTGAGAAACTCCTCCCTTTTATTTCCAACTTCTTTTGTCTTTTCCTCTATTTTTTAATGTATGTATATCATTGTTCTTCTCTTCTATTAACAAAGCTATATCCATGATATCATATAGAGATCTATAATTGTAAAGCTTCAATTCAACTTTAATCTCCTCCTTTTGTCCATTGATGAATATTCCTTTTAACATCTCCATACCAACGTTCATCTGAGGAGCAACCACCATTTCAAATTGGTCCTTGTACTACATTACATTCTCATTTTGCTTTAGACTCACGATTGGACCCAAAGGATTTTGAACAAGTTCTGGCTAAACTCTGTGAATCAAAGCTCTTTTAAAGCCTCCCAATTGCTTTCCGTTGTTTGACCTTCCCACCATTGAAACCAATTTAGGGCCCGATCTGCCATCTCTACCACTGCTACTTCCACCTTGCCTCCTTTCATAATATTATTCATCCGGAAGTATCTCTCCATCCTAACGATCCATCTGTAGGCATTGTCTCCATTAAATAATGGTAGATCAACCTTTCTTCCTGTACGTATAGGGACTTTGTTTTCTGTATCGTCTCTGCACCAAAATGGGATGAAGAGTGATTGGAATTGTTTTTTGATGTAGTTGGGCTAGTTGTATTCCTCATATGTCGGTGTCGTGGTGTGTGCATGGCTGCATGCGATCTCCCTCTGGAACGATGACGGTCCTTGTTCAACGGTGCCTTCATCATCGCTCTCATCTCATCCATGTTTCTTTTCATATCTTCCATCTGATTCGCCATCCTCGCTCGTATCCTGACCATCCACAGCGATCGACGGTCTCTTAAACCAATGATAAATAACTCACAAAGTATTAAAGAAAATGTATAATACCAAGAGCTTCTGAGACTTCAGAATGCTTTAGTGGTGGAATTACAACAGAAAATCAAAGAAAGTAACGAGACGATTGTTGAGTCTCAATCTACCATCCTAGTTCTAACTGAATATCAGCCTACTCAACCCCACCACTAAGCTACTTATTTCCCTCTATTATGCAACCATCCAACCTGGGATTTCCACATCAGCTAACTAATTAACTTTTATTCCTCCCCCTCCAACTGCACACATTATAGTTTTTAATAACATTTCTAACCTCATACATGTCATTCATGTTCCTATCATATTTGTGGATATACTGAATTCCCCTAGTATGGGATATACTGAATTCCCCTAGTAGGGGAAGGTGCTGCGGTTGACTAGGGTGAACATCCAAGTCTCCCCTGAGAGGTCTTGGGTTTAGTTCCCACCAAAGGGGATAATAGAGGTGTTGCTCTCCACGATCTCTTTGTCTTCTTGGAGTAGCTCAACAATCGAAAAGGGAGGGAATTGTTAAGAATTAATTACGTAACACGAAGAACAATTAAAGAACACACGAAATTTGGTAACCCAGTTCGTCACGAATGACTACGTCTGGGGGCGCTACCAAGCTAGGAATATTATTGCTATTTTCGGATCCAAGGGATTACAAGGGAGAGAGGTTGTATTTATAGAGAGTAAAACATAACCCCTAATTAAAGTAGAACGCGCGTTTCCTAAAAAATTAGTAAACCGTACGGCCCAATCTGTACGGAACTGTACGGAGTGTGTGGAAAACTTGATCGTCAAAAACGGACCAAAAATTTCAGCCATGGTATGCTCATGAGTAGGCCGTGGTAGGAGTAGCCTAACAACATATGATGAAAGCATATAATGAAACTATGAAAGCTAATTGTGATCAATTACGGGTTTACTTGTCTAGAGGGTTTGGGGGATAGTTCATAAATTTCAAGATTATGAGGGGACGAGCCCTGACATCTAGATTATAAAAAAATCCCCTAGTAATAATGGTACAATAATGTAATGTAATGCAATCTCAAATTAAATGTTTCAGCGTCTCTATCTTGCATGCTGTTTACAAATGGATTCAATTTTCATCTTCACGCTCAATCTTAAGAATGTTTTTCTGAATTGGCCAACACTTATTTATACAGGGAGAACCGGAGAAGTACTTATATCCACTTGATATAAGGAATAACAATATATAATCTACATAGCTGCAATACCATGCAGGAAAAAAGATTTAGGTGATGTAAAAACTTAACTTCAGCCCATCCACGCTTTTGCATGGGAGGTCAAAAATGTCTGGGCCAAAACAAAGTGAAGTACAAGAAATGGAAATGCCAGACAGTTTATCATTTATTTACACCCAATTATAAAAAGATTGAAGCAGTTTGGAGTGAAGGTGGTGTTGGAGTAGACGTTGCATTATCTGTCCAATTTGTTTCTCCCCAGTGCCACAGCATGCTCTCCCAGAAGCAAAAATCTTCGAAACAGATCTGTAAACGCGGATCTTTTATCTTGATCTTCCAATGGCCATCTGTGAAGTTAGCTTTCTCAGCTTCCATTCGATCCCACTCCAGGGCAGCCTTCTGTTTGGATCTAAGCAAGCAGTATTTGTGCAGGTTCTCGGGCATTGCGTCATGGACCTTCCACCATGTCTTGTGGGCGACATCACTTGCAAACTCTTGCAGTTTCCCAACATTCCAGTTGCAATCATAGTCGCGGAAGCACAACCATGGTTTCAACCCTAAATAGTGAAGGACATAGAGGACAGGAGGGTCAGCACCAAAGAGTTGAGTTTTTCTGTCTTTCTTCTCCTCTTCATCACCTTCCCAGTAGTGTTTCAGAAAGTTCATGTGTTTTGGGATTCGGTGCCACCATGTGAAGACCTCATTCAAATACCCCTGGTCCCCACCATTGTATGATTCAATCTCATTGATATGATCCATCAACAACTGGAAAGTGCAATTTGATGGTTCAACCACCATCACCCCTGAGTTAAACAGTGTAGCATTATTTCCTATTGCAGTTATTTCTGGCATCTCGAAGAGAAAGTCGATGTTTCTTAGTATTAACAAATCTGCATCAATGAAGACGATTTTGTCATAATCTGTCAGCTGCCAGAGACGAAATTTGCTGTAGTTCCATTCATTGTATGCATCTCGTTCGGCTTTTGGGTTCCTGATTCTTTTTATTGTATGAATTTTCCATCCTGCTGCCTCCAACCCTCCCCTGTGGTAGTCACTTATTGTCTCATCTACAAGTATCACAAGATCCCGAGTAGAACCTGCCATGCGAATACTCTGTGCTGCAGCTATTGCCCCACATACATAAAACTGTGCTGAGTGCAGGATTGTTGCATAGGCTTCTCGACGTGCATTACTTGAGTGCCAGTGCTCTGCATAAAAAATAAAAACATTACACGTAAAGAATAAAATGACTTCACTCATTGTATTGCTTCTCAGTCAGAGAGAACTCAGACCCCCCAAAAAAGTTCCAAATAGAATTAGATGTGGTCAACCTCGTTCTAATGTATACCCAGCAGGCCTGTTTCTGAACCAGATGATGAGTTCGGAAAGTCTCGAAACAATTCCATCATCATCATTATATCCTTAATGGCTTAATCCCAACTATGTTTAGTTCGGGGGTGGGGGGAAAGAAGGTGCTGTTACATACTCCTTAATATCTTGCCCTTATTTTATTTTATTTTATTTTATTTTATACTTTCTCTGTCCCATTTTTTGTATCCCTACCCGTGGAACAAGGCAATACCAGAGGCAATTTCATTTCTTCTTTTGTTGTATTAAATATGAACACATAAAATTTAAATACTTAAAAACTACACAAAAAAATTAATAAATGACTAAGTGGCATGACAATTTAACTATACAAGAATATTATAGATTTACTCTAAGAAAGGACAAGCAGTTTGATCAATGATTCGATGAATAGTAGGTACAGCGTTAATAAGGAAAATGGGACTAAGGAAGTGATAGATAAACACTTCAATCAATAAATGAATAATTACAAATATTACGATATATCTATTCACCCAAAAAAGGTTGGTATTCAATCTTCAATAAATTATTGTAATATATTCAATGAGAAATTATATTTTGAAACAATGAATCACATGCCATTTTAATAAAATTATTTATAGTTATAAATATTAATTTCAAGAATAACAAGACATCGAGAGAGAAGAGATATGTAAGATGCATAACGGAAAGAGAAGTGTGATAAACAGAATGGAAAACTACAAAATAAATTTGCAAGTGTGAAGATAATTTAGTCCATGAGATAAACTTATTCACCATCTTCCGCATTCACCCATATTTGGA
Organism: Cuscuta epithymum; assembly: GCA_945859915.1. Lineage (NCBI taxonomy): Eukaryota > Viridiplantae > Streptophyta > Magnoliopsida > Solanales > Convolvulaceae > Cuscuta > Cuscuta epithymum. The sequence continues at coordinate 4,600,598 of CAMAPF010001015.1, forward strand.
GGGGAAGAGGGAAAATGTTAGAATAAATCCCTGGGTTATCTACTCCGAGTACTCAGTGAGTACTCGCAACTCGGGTGGTGACCTTGCCGATTAGCTACTTGATTCAGTCCATATATTATTTCCGAGTTACTCACCGAGTAAGTTTTTCAACTCGGCGAGTTACTCGGACTTACTCGGTTACTTATAAAATTTGAAATTCTACGATACAAAGTCTAGGTTTAATAGAGTTCCAGGCATCGGCTACCCTCCTAGAGTGATGATCTGACTTGAGAATAAGTACGAGCAGCACAACAAGGCACTGAGGCACAGACAAATATGAGGAGTCAAAACAGAAGTGAGAATGTGAATGCATCACAGTCTGCGTAGAAGTGGAAGAGGAAGAATAAGTGGGGAGTTTTGACTACTAAAGATCTATTTGGGGACATGAAGGATGAAGAAGAAAATCACGAGTATTAATATCGGACCAAATTATTAGATGATTGATTTTCTTGAAAACATAGAACGTTTATGACTTTTTCTACTTCATCATTAGGATTTCTATCATTTTATTCATTTCAATGCATTTTAAGACAATTTTAAGACTTTTATATTTTTATACTCCCGGGCACCTATATTATTAAATTTAATTAATACAAGGCCGAGTAATCACCGAGTAATCCCAAGTAATCGGTCCTACTCGCTACTTGGCCCTTGACCGAGTTGCTACTCAGTAGCGAGTTAACTACCTAGATAAATCCCATCTCCTGATCTCCTCATAATTTCCCATACCCAGACAAGGGAAAGAAAGAAAGAAAAAATGCAAAACTGCTCCCCTCGCCTTCCCTTCTTTTGAACCAAACACCGTGTAAGTGCCTAAACTTAGGTAGCAATATACATTCATGCAAACAAAGAAAATGACAAAGTTTTTAAATGCTTTTCATTTCACAAATTTTATATATAGGAATAATGAGATTAAAGGAAGTAAATGACCCATACTGACCTTTAGCTTTGAGAGGTACTGCAAGTTCACATGATCCAACAGGTAGTTGAAGTTTTTCCCTCAGAGTGTTTAGATTTGGTTTATACAACCACATATTTCCTTCTTGCAGAACTAGATCTTTACAAGTAAACAAATTTGGAGTTGGAAAACATTCAGTGACCAAGAGTACATGTGCTTCATGATATCCTTTTGCAGAGGCAGCAAACCCCGCTGCTGCAATTTGCAAGTGCAGACGAGCCACATCTCTCATCCAATCCCCAGGCTTCTTGCACGGTAGCTTTACTGCTATGAGATGAATGCGGGGTTTGCGTGGAACCTGAAGCTTGGGCAACATAGGACAAGTGGGAACCTCAAATTCTTGCTCTTCATCTATCCATTCAGGGTATAATGTATCCCAAGTAACATTGTTTGAGACATAATCCAGGTTCAAGATCACATGCTCCGCATCAGGTAATAGTTGTTCCCATTGATTAATTTCATTGTCATTAAAGTTTAGCAAACCAACACCAAAAGATTTATGAGTGTTACTTAGTTTCCCAATAACTCGTGGCATTTGGTCCCATTCAATATCTAGTACAGATATGTATCGTTGATCTACAACATCCTTTCTTGTCTGTTTGTCTATCAAAATTGGGCTGCACCATAATCATTCAAAGATAGGAGTAAGAAAGGTAAGTGTAAGGATAGAAATGAAACAGATAACTAAGATTTATGTTATGCATTTGCAATCAGGAAAAGCAACAGCTTCCTTTGCATGATAAATGAAAACTGACACTTGACTAATATGACGCAAGGGAAAACTAATGGTTGCTTCTGGCATAAACTAAATTATCGAAGGGGTATCCAAAAGGGCTCTAATGAAAAAATGATATATAAATGAATAAAAAAACATTACCTAGATCTTGGATTTGGTGTAATATCAGAATGAACTTTAAGGGAATGCCATAGTGTAATTAATGCTCCCAATGCAATAACAGCAAAGACAAGGTTCAATATAGAAAACTTGCAGGTCAAAGACCTATCTTTGGTGGGACTGAAGAGCACCTTATCCCCCTCCCTGGAACTTTTGCTTCTAAAAAGTTTCTTTTTACTGGTCTCCTCGCTGAATACAACAAAAGCTGATTAACATGTAATGATAGAACAATTCTAAGAGAGTAACAAATAGTGGAACTAGATTGGAGAATGGTTCATGTAAATACAACTAACTACAATCAAAGAAATGTTATCGGTGGAAGGAAGAAAATACAATCGAAATCACATAGGTGAAAACATTCAGGTGGAATTGTGTGTACTCGATTCAAGTGCTTTCTGACACGGGTAATAACTGCGCTAATTAAACATATTTTGTTAACGAAGGCACACAAGTTTGGGAGTGAACCTAAGACTTCGGGGCTGTAAATATTAAAAGAAAAAACAGTAATCAAGGTAAAAGATGATTTGGTTAAATGTTCAAGCTTTGCAAATGACATCTCAGAAACACAGTTAAGGGCATTAAATTTGCTATTCTTTTTTAGAGCAAGCATGAATGCATGTTTTGAGAGCCCTGTGCACTAAGCATGTTCTTTTAAATTTTAATGACAATTTATTTGTTTAGACACTCTCGCGTATAGACGAATTATCTTTTCATCAAAATATGATTGCCATCACATAAGTTTGTTCAAGAAGAAGCTAATGAGCACAGAAAGAAAAAATGCAAAGCAGAACTCCTAATCTCTTTTGTTAACTAGACAAGCTAGTAAAGGGACAAATCAATTCACTTGTCATTTTGTCAGCAATACAGAACCATTAGATGTTCAGATGGCTACGAAATATTTGAATCAAGATCAGATAGTTTGTTCTGTTATTTCAACTGAACTCATGTGTATCCAAAAATCAATACAAACTACTAAGGGGAATCTTGAAAGTAGGATATCTGTCTTATCGCAAAATAAGAAACATTAAAAATAAATTAAGTAAATAATTAATTGAAAATAAATAGTAAATAAATAAATAAATAAATATTTTAAAATGTCATGTGGTCTTGTGGATGAACCTCTGGTTACCTCCCCATATGTTTATATAGAAGAATAGGCAACTGCTAAGCCCATTTCAACCCTGAAAGTTAAACAAAACCATAACCTATGAACCTATAAAACACATTTGCCAGTGATCAGGCAATCGCCCTATTTGTTTCAAATCAAATTTAAAACTTCAACCTTACTTCCTCTCCTTTCCCCTAGGCTCACCTTAAGCAAAAGGGAAAACAAAAAATCGCCTACATTCAACTATCCGGAATGCTTAACACTATCAAAAGATCAATGCTAACAATTCATTTGTTTTCCCGCCCTATCCATCAATAAAATCTGCGCAGACAAAAACGTATCACACTGCCACATTGATTTTCAGAACTACGCACTCAATTGAACAGATTGCTGCATGAGCAAAAGTTCATACTGATCACGGAAATGCGCACTCCAAACTTTGATTGTGAAACCAAAAGTTATAAAATCTAAATAAGAAAATACCCCATTCTTATGCTTGAACAGTACTCAGCGATTCATACCCAGAAACGCGTGACCGTGATGAACAGATCAAAGCAAAGGGAAAGAGTGAGGAAGCGGAGAGCTACCAGGATGCAGAAGAGAGCCTGTATCTGGGCTCCAATAGACTAGGAGAAGAAGTACCGCCTCCACCAAGGATTCCCCTCATTTTCACCTTGGTAGCAGCAGCTCCGAGAGCTGGAGAAGACGGTATCTGATTCCGATCCGAAGCAAGAACCCCAAATGTAGAACCTTGAGCAGGTCAGAGTTGAAACTTGAAAGCGAATGTATCTTATTTGACTTTTGTCGGGAAGAATGACGTCTACGTTTGGTCAGAATTTTTGCAGGGGAGGGAGGGGGGAGGTAAGTAGTCGGTGAGATTAGGAGAGAATGTTATAAAATCACCTAATTTCTTTAAATGAACAATTGGAAAAATGGTTTTAAAAAAAACAATTGGAAAAATATACTTCATCCGTCTCATTTAAAGGTTCTCGTGACAAAATGTCACAATTATTTAGACAATAATTAAATATGTTAATTCAAATATATTTTGACAAATAATTTTGATGAGTATGTAATGAAGTACAATGAGTTATCAAATTTAAATGAAAACATTTAAATGGGATGTAGGGAGTATCATTTTATTATGGTCTTCATCTCTAAATATCTTATCAAATTTGATTACTATTGGCACAATAAAATAAAAGTTGCTGTTGAAAGTTTCACAAATAAGACAAACCATTGGAACAGCAAATTTATTGATTAAGAATGAAAGTAACAATTTATTTACAAGAAATGATGACAAAGTTAAGAAATCCGATAGAGTATTTTAAATATATCGCTTAAATCTATAAAAAGTATTATAAAGCACCTTTAATTTGAAAATACAATCAAATCACTTTTGATTAAAACTATAACAGATCACTTTTGAAAAAATAACAAAATTTATCATTTGTTTAAGAAAATTCTCTCCGTCCCAGAAACAACTTCCCAATTGAATTTCACACATTAAGAAAATAAATTTACTAGGGGGTAAATTTTACCGTTTTGACATTGTCTCGACAACTGTTTGACACTATTTTTGTTAAGACCTGGGGTTCCATCCTAAAAGGTCAACATGATAGGAGGAATAACTCACATCTTAATATAGCACTTTGTTGATTCAAACTTTTTCCGGTGTGTGTTTCTAACACCCCTCCTCACGACCAGACACTTTGTCTGGATCGTGCCGTCATTCATTTTTTTCGTCGGTTCGTCATTGTCATTTTTTTATAATCATGTCATCATTTTTCATAAGGGGGCCCACACCATGGATCGATTTGGCTCTGATACCATGTTAAGACCCAGGGTTCCATCCTAAAAATTCAACCTGATAGGAGGAGTAGCCCTTTATTTTGCATTGTTAATATAGCATTTTGCATTGTTGATTCAAACTTTTCCGGTGTGAGATTCTAACAATTTTGCATGGTTTTGATGTCGATAATTTGTCAAATAAGGATGTGTGAATTAATTTTGGGACTATCTAAAAAGAAAAGGTGGAAGTTGATTCTTGAACGGGGAGTATAAAATATAGAAATAATCGAGTTTTTTTCTAAACTAATTCTACAAAAATAATTAATTACAAAAATAAGGTGTTGTTAAAAATATTTATCAATGTACTGTTGATTTAAACTATGGTTAACAAAACACGCCAAATGGATAAAAGGCTATGCCCGTGGGCTAAGCAGGTTTAGGATCGGGCAGGCATTGCTGTTAATGTTTCAAGCTCGGTGGAGGATTGGATAAAAGGTAGACTGGTTTCGGGTAGCATTAAGGAGAAGGGGAATTTTGTTTCAATTTTATGGAGTATCTGGAAGAGAAGAATTAATGCAGTATGGAAAGATAAAAAAGATTCTGCTATATGTGTATTACGTGTTGCATCGAGTATGGAGGATGGCTGGAGATCGGTTCAACCGGGGAAATCGGGCTCACTGCAGCAGGCACGTCCGGGGCAAGCTGGGGGCGAATCCGGGGGAAATGCAGTAGAGGTTCGGATGGATGGGGGCGGTGGTAACAGACTGCTGGGGAGGTTGCAACAACGAACTCCTATGCAAGGAACTCTTTTGCAGCAAGATCGGCTCCAGACACAGGCAAGCAGGAATACTAAGGACAAGTGGTGCAGGTCGAGAGAAGGGGTGGTGAAAGTTAATGTTGATGCTGTCATAAATGAAGATGGATAGGTCAGAGCATGAGGATGGATTGCTCGAGATGCGGAAGGCGAATTCATTAAAGTTAAAGGAGTGTCAGTCAATGGTTCATGGTCAGTAGCAGAAACAGAAGTAATGGGCATGAGGGATGCGGTTATGGAAGCAGTTAAGAAAGATGGGAGGCAGTGGAGTTTGAGACTGATGCACTGACAGTGGTTCAAGGGATCCAGAAGGGAGATGGCTCGACTTATTTACATTTAATTATTGATGATATTAGAAGTATTTTAGAGTCTAAGAGGAATCGTGCTACTCATGCACTAGCTAGGGCACACGTGTTTATCTCAGATCAGGAGTGTATTTATACGTATGCGCATACATCTGTTGTAAGCCATCTGGCAACTGATTTGGTAAATTAATATGATGGTTGGATTAGATGATAAAAAAAAACACGCCAAATGGAACGGCGACTTTCCTTGGGAAACACGGAGCGCCCAAAGCAGCCTCTGAAGAGAGAAACCATTATTGCCTAGGAGATAATATTAAGGTGGGAGAAGTAAAATAAAAAAACCCCATCTTCATTAAACTTTTGTGTGTTTTAAATTTTTGTTCCAACTTTTTTGAAAAATATAACAAATTTCATAATTTTTTATTGTCTTTCACATGACACCAATATTATATATATAAAGTTTAAAAATTTCTCAAAATCATACCGAGTTAAAAGATCAGTTGCAACCATGCTCGTCACTAAACTTGATTGCAAACCAATTTTTTACAAAAATGGGATGATCTAATTTGTTGATTTAAGTTCAATTTTTTTCATAAATAGATCCCGTTTAATAACACTAAAGTAGGTTGAATCGACTGATTCTACTGAAACTTATGAAGTTCTGGTTGAAGTGGCTGTATTGGCTAATTATGATGATTTATGAAAAAATTATATTTAAAATATTTTTTAATAATAAAATAAAGAAAAAGTTGTATGAAAAATAGCTAGAATGATAATCTACAGTAACTTCAGCCAATACAGCCATAAAAGTAACTTCAACTTTACTTTTTCTATTTATTACACAATTCAGCGCGCGAAACCAAAAGTTACGTGTTTCGTAAAGAAGTTGGCTGATAAGTCTAAATCTAATAAGTAGAAAAACAGAGTCACCAAACGGGCTATTAAAATAAAATCTCACAATTATTTTTTAAATCGTTTATATATACTCCCTCCCTTAAAACTTTACCAACTCTACTTTTTGGTTGTTCCACTAACTTTGTCACTTTCCCTTTTAAGTAAAGAATTTGTGGTTTCACTTAATTCTTTCTCCTCTGCACAAACCTCAACCACACAGTTTTTAACTTTTTACTTTATTAACCCCCGCACCGGTCAAACTTGTCAAAGTTTTAAGGGACGGAGGGAGTATTTTTCATCTGAAGTAAAATAAAAAATATATTTAGTGGATGTCTTGACAATGCTAGGGGTGGAAAAAACCGGACCGAAACCCAGAAACCGACCCTGGCCCACCCCGATTGATGTTCACAGTCCTGGTTTTTTCTTTTTGACCGGCCCTAATAGTAAAAACCAGCCGAACACGAATATTAGGGCGCATAAACGGGCTCTAAAATCTATAACCCGAACCCCCCGGTAAAAACCCGAAACGATTAACTTTAATATAAATTCAATATTATACTACGTATGAAAAATGACTTAGTAACGTTTACTAACTACAAATGTGTTCAATTTTGTATACCGTATTGATCAATTTATACTACGTATTAACTTAGTTTATTTTTATGTTTATTGGCGGATCATGGTTCTAATAGACGTTTTCATCCCATATGGTCTTTAGTTTGTTTTGAATTTTATATATTCAATATTGGTGTCATATGAAAGATCATAAAATGTTATGAAATTTGGTTTATTTTTTAGAATATTCAGAATAACCATGTAAAAGATATAGCACTTTAAAGAAAAATAGAACTCTTTAAATCTAGATGCCACTTGGCACCTTATCCCCTCTGCAATAGGCTGTTTCCATTCCTGGTGAAGGTATTTTGGAATAAAGGTGGCCTTTGGTTTGGCGGTTTTCCTAACTCTGGTTTTGGGAACAGTATATCCTTAAATTGTTTTAACTCTACACCAATTTTGTAAATAATTTACTCCCTCTGGTTTTATTTAATCTTCACACTTTGACTTCATACAAAATAAAGAAAGAAATTCGACTTTACTGTAGAGTACACTGTTGAGACACTGTTTGGCACTGTAGAGACACTGTTTGGCACTGTTTTGATGTAGATTTCTTTGCCAAAAAGGGGAAAACTGTCAAATAGGTCCACGAACTTTCATAAAAAGATCAATTAAGTCCTTCTATAGGAGGTTCTGCCCTGCCGTCGCAATTTGGGGCAGTTCCCGGTGGAATTTTTTGATGAATTTTTTTGAGCATCTTATTCACCAAGTCTAGTTTACGCATACCAAATTTCAACTAAAAATTCAATCGGGAACACATTCAAATTAATTCTTGAAGATAACTGCACATTTTTGCGTTCTCGAATTAATTTGAATGCGCTCCCGATTAAATTTTTAGCTAGAATTTGGTATGAGTAAACTACACTTGATGAATAAGATGCTCTAAAAATTTCATCAAAAAATTCCACCGGGAACCGCTCCAAATCACGATGACCGGACAGAGTCTCCTATAGAAGGACTTAATTGACTTTTTTATGAAAGTTCGAGAACCTATTTGACAGTTCCCCAAAAAATTGCAAAGATAAAATCAAGTGTTATTGGATTATGTTCTCGTTCATGTATGTATGTAACATCACTAAATTACGCTAAATGTCACGTCCTAATAAATGTCATGTAAATGTGAATCACAATATTTTTCTTGAAAATTGTTCCCTTTTCATTTTTATCTTGGTATTTGTGTTTGTTAAAGGTTAGTTATTTATTAAATAATTGTACTAAATGAGACTAAAACATGGTTAAAACTCCAAAATAGGACTTGAAGTTTTAAATTGCATAAATGAGACTCCAGATTACATATTTACCCTCAATCCCTAAATCACCTTTTCCCCAATCCCTCTCTGTATCGATCGTGAGACTTGCGAAGGCATCCCCTGCGAATCAGCTGCCATGGACTCTGCTCAACCACCATCGATCGCAACTCGACCTGCTATTATCACAGCTGCTTGCTCGACGCTGGCCGCCACCTCTTCAACGATTCTCGCAGCTCCGCCATCGACGACCTCTGCTGCAATTTTTCCAGGTATGTACTCTTCATCTTCATCATCATCTTCTTCTTCCTCTTCTTCTTTTCTCCTTCTTCTTCTCAACCTCTTCAATTTTCTGGTACTCTGTTATCTTGTTCTTTGGATTACAATTTTATTTATAAAGCAGGAATTGAGAATGCCATAAAATTATCAATAATTTGAAAATTGTCAATTTTATCGCATTACATTTATGAAGACAATTTTACTTTGAAATTTAAAAAAATTAGATAAATGCCATAATTGATGTTTAATCCAACACTTATTTGTAATAATGCCACTTTTATGACATTACATTTGCCAAGGTGACAGTTCAAGAAGAAAATGACATATTCAAAGAGTAATAATGTCATTCACATGACATTTTCGAAACAAAGATGACATTTTTAAAGTGTCAGTTTTTTGAGTAACAATGTCAGTTTCATGGCATACTGTCATCATGATAAATGTAATGTCATAAAATTGACATTTTTCTAATTGCTTGTAATTATGGCATTTTGAGGTTCCAAATTAATCAAAATTAATTAATAAATAAATAAATAATTGAAATCTAAAGAAAAAGAAAACAGAGGACCCAGTTCGAAGAGGATGTGAAGGAGAAGATAAAAAAAGAGGAGGAAGAAGAAGAAGAGGAGGAGAGATGGGAGAGGAGAAGATTTGGAGAAAATTACCTGGATGTTGCTGGAGAAGAGCAGACAAGCAGGCAAGCGGCCTTGGCATCTTCATCGCAAATCGTTGTTGGTCTTCATCGCAAATCATTGTTTATCGCAGATGGCGTGGGCATCTGCATCTGATCGATGTTGGTCTGTCGGCGGGAGTGATGGGATGAATTGTAGGGGCTTTTTTAATTAAGGGCAGTTTTATCAGATTGCCTCTTTTAGTCCTATTTTTGCAAAATAAAACACAGCAGTCTTATTTTTACAATTTTACCTTGTTTTAGTTCTATTTAGACAAATCACTCTTATTTATTACTAAGTAGTTGATATTATAATTTGGGAAAAGTTGACACCAAAGAGGATGTATGCCATTGAACTTTTCTTTTGGCAAAAATCTTTATGAATCTTGTAAGAGAGGCAATCACCCCCTTGATTTAACGGGAGCCAGTTGGTAACCGTTTTTTCTCCTTTGAATGGTCAATGAATTAGTACTCCGTAATGTATTTTAATTTTATTTATTAAACTAATTTTGTAAATTAGTTGGATTATAAAAATTTAAATAAAACAATTAGAAATACAAGTAAACCATAAAAAAGCGATATAGTAATTAAATGACAATTTAAAATTTGATATGATCTGATCTGGTATAGGATTGAAAACAGTCTTTACCACACTTAAATAGACCATACCAAACAAGATCATACCAGTTCAAATCAAATCAGACCAGACCAGACTTAAACAGATCTGACCAGATTATCAAATTTCAGTCCATATAAAAACATCCTAAAGGTCAATCTGATCCCCGATAGCCATATTCCGGTATTTGTTAGCAATTTTCTTCATCTTCCCTTCGTCGTTCAAATCCAAATCGATCCGCCACCAAAACAGTTTGAACAAAACGAAGCAAGCCTCTGCTTCCCCTCTTTGCCATAAAACTTGTTCGAAGATCACCTGAGGCAGAACCCTCCCCTCACCGTCCGATCACAATCAAACTCGAAGAAACCCGCTGACGCCAATCCCTCCCCCCGTCGATCGAGGAAGAAGAGCGGCGCAACGAAAAAACTAACCCTAGACCTCTAGGGAGACGTCCGCCTCTTTCTCCGGAAAAATTATGTTAGTAATACACATGTCAATTTTTTTTTTTATATTTTGATATGAATATTAAGAAATACGATTAGATTATATTTTGTGTTGCATATGTTTAACCTTATTTACCACACAAAGCCTGTTCAATAATATATGGTTTCGAGTTTCAACTTATCAGTCATTTTTTTGTCAAACTATTTTAAATCAGCTATTTTAGATAAGTTGTATAACAATCAAAATAAGTGAGTGTGAAGCTGATAAAATCGACTCATTTTTTAAAAGCCAAACCATTTTAGCCTTTTCATCTAACTTTTTCTTTATATTACTACATGAGATGAGAGGGATTGAGGGAATAGTGCAGTTATTATGGAAAGTTGGACTGTGTTATTAATGTTAAACTGACAAAGTGTAAATAAATTAAGAATGAATTGGAATTGTCTAAATATTACCAAATATGGTACGTTGTAAAGTTAATGCAATAGACGGAAAATGTTGAATGGGACAAAGAGGATATTTATAAAAATATATTCTAAATATCATTTCTTTGTAGTTCAATAGATTTAATTAATTGAGTTGTTTGAGTCAAAATTTCGTCAATTTTAGTATATTCAAACGATTAAGTCAAATTCAATGTTATCAAAGGGGTCTAGCCATAGAATGGAGTAATTCTTTTTCTAACTGTTACTACGTAATATACTGCCCATGTCGCACTAACAAAATACGAAAAATGCTTGGCAAATAGAAAAAGCTTCAAGCGGCAAGTGTGCCTAGCGATTTGATCGAGCAGAGAAAAAGCTTCAGGTAGGGTTCCTAGCGGATACCATAGTTGGGAGAAGATTGTCGTTCGTAGAGCTGGGCCAAACTTTAGATAAACCGGGTACAGTAGTCGCTTGATCGGTTAGTCCTTCGAAACCTCCCAATTTGTGGGAATTAGAAAAGTCGGTCTGAGAAGGATTTTAAAAAACCTTCAAAAACTTTCCTTCCATTTTAAAAAACTCCCAAACGCAAAATGGGGGGGTCATTGAACCTCATATCCCTTCCCCTCCCCCCAAAATCTGACTCCCAATCACACCCTTAACGACAGCAAGAGTGCAAAACTTTAGTGACTAGGTTCAAAATCATGAAAACGTGATTATAAAGTTCATGTTTCATGTTTGAAAATGTGACCTATGTTTTTTATATGAACTATTTTGCGATCATATATGAAAAGAATTATTTTAGTTAAATGTTAACATCTTTTTATTGTGAAGTGCTCAGTATTTTGAAACTGTGACCTCCTTAAAAGTATTATAATGATGCTATCGAAACCATGGACGTAGCTATGATTGAAGATTGTGATAGGTTGGTGCAAAGAATTTTTTATATAAGTTTTTACATTGAAAATACAAAAAAAAACAAATTTGGAGTGAGCCAGTGTCCAGTTGGCTTGCCAACATTTAATAGGCCATGCAAAATTTAGTCAATTCTGTCTTATTATCTTTTTCTCACCTTTTTCTTTTTTATATACCTAACTAAATTAATCGCTTATCATATTGGGTAGTATTTATGTGATTCTAATTCATTCTTAACTACTAGATATATTTACGTTTTATCAATTCAATATAAATTACATGTCTCCAACTTTCTAACAAGGGAAAATTATGATTAGCCCCCTGAGGTTATACCATAATTACTAATGCAACCTTGCATTTTTAAAAATCAATTAGTTACCCCTTAAGATATGATTATTTTCACCGTTTGCCCCCTCATGTTAATATTTATAAAATTTAATTTAATATAACTCTTAAATTCAATAAAAACTATCTATAAAATTAAATTTTAGAGTAAATCACAATTTAACATTATTATAAGTCATTGTTGTTTATCGTTATTTTTATACTTAGCTACTCAATCATGGAATAATGAAAGTAGTTAAGGGAAAAGACTCATGAGTAAGATATAAAATATTATGAATTTATATTTTTATTTTAAAAAATTAAATATCATTTAAGTTTATTAAATTAATAAACTTTTTTTGAAGAAGAAATCATCAAAATTAGTAATATAATTAATAAAAAAATTAAACAAATCCAAATCTATATTATACGGAGTATATTTTAGTTCTGAGATCGATAGGTTTCATTTATTCAAACCTTATATCGATACTATATCAATCTTTTACGTCATAGATTGATAAAATTCATTTTCTTGGTTATTCGCTACATATGAAAGAAGTGTTATTGAGATTAATTCGTCCGGATGAATTACAAATAAGACTTTATATTGATGATGAAGAGGTGTATATAATTCTGATAGCACATATTTCAAATAATATTTCTTTTATGTATCCCATGAATATTACTCAATTAAGACTCTTCTACCTTAACTACTTTGATCAATATTTATTCCACGATCGAGTAGCTAAGCAAAAAAAATAACAATAAAAAAAACGATTCATAATTATGATAATAAATTGTGTTTTACTTTAAAAATTAATTTCACAGACAATTTTCATAGAATTTAAGAATTATATTAAATTTAATTTAACAAATATTAACATGAGAGGGGCATATAGTGAGAATGATCAAAACTTGGGGGGTAACTAATTGATTTTTGAAAATGCAAGGTCGCATTAATAATTATGGCATAACCTCAGGGAATTAATAATAATTTTCCATTCTAACAATCACATAGCTTCCTGATGTCCTGCCAATATAAATTCTACCGGTTTTAGGATAAAAAACAATAACGCTTATACTCGGGAGCATAGCCTGGAAAAACACACCAAATAGAGCGACGGAAAAAATTATTTGATGAGAGGCGTTAAAATTAGAAAAACAAGCGCAACAAAAAACTCACAAAAAGGAATAGTAATGGGTGTGATTAAATAATTTTTCGTAGATACACACATCACCTAAAGTTAGAGTCGACAGGGGCGGAGCCAAGGTTGGGTCACGGTGGTCAGCCGACCCCGCTGAAAGTTCAAGATGTAGAGTTCTGAAATACCTTCGATTTGATATATTATGAGTCTTGTAACTCATTACGAGTAAAAAGTTATGACTTCTGAAAAAAATCGTCACGATCTTAACTAGAAATAAACAAAATTTGATGTGTGATGTTGATTATATTCTTAAAGTTAAAAATAAAGCACCTGATTCAGTCATTAGTTGTGTGAATATTATGATACATTACATACGAAGTATATATCAATACATTAATTGAAAAGGCTCATTAAACTATCATTTATCTCAGCTACATATGAAACATTTAACTCAAGTATTGTATAACAACTATCCATCATTTTGATACTGTATATAATTAAATTCCGACCCCCCTCACACATTTTTCTGGCTCCGCCTCAGGTTGGAGAGGTAGACAATTAATAATAGGAAAATGCTAAGTATACACACCATGCACACAAGTTGTACATACATGGTATAAAAGCAAAAAAAAACACATTTTCTCCTCCCTCTTCTCCCTCTCTAGGTTCTCTCTTCTTCCTCTCTCCCTTCTCTCTTTCCTCTTTACCCAGTCTCTTCTAATATTCTCAACAACAACAAAATTATCTTCTTCATCCTCCTCTTTCCTTCTTCATCCTCTTTTTCTCTACCTTTATTTATCAATTGTTTTTTCATTATTTGCACAAAATCAACTTATTCATCTTATTTCATATATTTTTATTATGTTTCTAATTTTATTCAAATTAATGTAAATTGATTACACATACAACTAAAGTTAGAGTCGACAGGGGCGGAGCCAGGGGGTCAGGGTGGTCAGTCGACCCCGCTGAAAGTTCAAGAATGTAGAGTTCTGAAATACCTTCGATTTGATATATTATGGGTCCCGTAACTCATTACGAGTAAAAAGTTAAGACTTCTGAAAACAATCAGCACGATCTTAACTAGAAATAAATAAAATTTGATGTGTGATGTTGATTATATTCTTAAAGTTAAAAATAAAGCACCTGATTGAGTCATTAGTTGTGTGAATATTATGATACATTACATACGAAGTCTATATCAATACATTAATTGAAAAGGCTCATTAAAATATCATGAGATATTACCCGAAACAGGACTAAAAAGGTTTGAAAATTCCAAAATAGGACTGTCATGTTTTTATTCCCAAAATAGGACTAATTATTGTCATGTTTTGGCAGTATCAGACTTCAAACATGACAGTATTTTCCAAACTTGACAGTGATTACTCCTATTTTGGGAATAAAAAACATGTCAGTCCTATTTTGGAATTATTAAACTGTTTTAGTCCTATTTCGAGAACTTTCCCAACTATCATTTATCTCAGCTAAATATGAAACATTTAACTCAAGTATTGTATAATAACTATCCATCATTTTGATACTGTATATCATTAAATTCCGACCACCCTCACACATTTTTTGGCTCCGCCCCAGGTTGGAGAGGTAGACAATTAATAATAGGAAAATGCTAAGTATACACACCATGTACACAAGTTGTACATGGTATAAAAGCAAAAAAAAAACTCAAATTCTCCTCCCTCTTCTCCCTCTCTCGGTTCTCTCTTCCTTCTCTCTTCTTCCTCTCCCCCTTCTCTCTTTCCTCTTTACCCAGACTCTTCTAAAATTCTCAACAACAAAAAAATTATCTTCTTCATCCTCCTCTTTCCCTCTTCATCCTCTTTTTCTCTACCTTTATTTATCAATTTTTTTTCATTATTTGCACAAAATCAACTTATTCATCTTATTTCATATATTTTTATTATGTTTCTAATTTTATTTAAATTAATGTAAATTGATTACACATACAACTACATCCTTCATTTGGATGTATATCGAAAATTGAGTTTTTTGTTCATCCAGACAATTAAAATTGATCACACAGACAACTAAAGTTGATCACACAGACAACTATTGTCTGTGGAACGCACAACTATTGTCTGTGTGGTAAAAGTTGTCTGTGCACACAGACAAATAATTGTTTGTGCAACATGAAAATATTGTGTGTGCAAAGGCACTGCACATATATTGATTGATTTGCAAGCTGATGTCAGTGTCAGGCGGCTATCAGCGTACTTTTTACAAAAAAGTAAATGTCTGTGGACCGGTAGGGTTGTACACGAACCGAATCGAGTCGAATAGTAGGATTTTGTATCTGTATTTGTTTAATTTTTTCGAATACGAATTCGAATTCAAATATGAAACGAATATTAATTTCGATTTGTATTTGTATTTGTTTATCAATACGAATAGTTAACGAATCTTATACGAATATCGAATAGATTTGAGCATAGGTTAAATATTAGTCAAATGTCACTTAAAATTAAATTTTCTTATACTTTTTTATGTTGTAAATGTACGCTATGATTAATATTTTTTTTTTTTAGAATTTAAATTCAATGGATCAATGCATTTTTAGATTGTGCACGATATACTAAAGTGAATCATTTTTATGATTAATAAATATAAATCTATTTCAAACTTTTTGAAATAAACACTAACATATTATAAATTACACTTATAATGTGTGAAATAAGTTGATAATTGTATATATCAAAGTCAGACGACTCTAATTTTATTATCCGAATCGAATACATAATTATTTGTATTGTTTTTGAAAGACATTTGAACCAAAAATCCGATTTGTATTTGTATTTATACTCTGATTTATTACAAATGGACTTATAAATTGTATGCGTAAATGTATATATGAACTACACACTTTAGGGTATTGCTATCTTTTAAAAGTTATTATAGTGCTATTACTATTATTATTAATATTATTATTATTATTATTATTATTATTATTATTATTATCACTACTATTAATCGAATATATTTGATTAATGTTCGAACCGAATACACTGATATTCTTATGGGATATTACCCGAAATAGGACTTAAATGGCTTCAAAATTCCGAAATAGGACTCACATGTTTTTATTTCAAAAATAAGACTAATTACTGCCATGTTTTGGCAGTACCAGACTTCAAACATGGCATTAATTGCCAAACTTGGCAGTAATTGCTCCTATTTTGGGAATAAAAAACATGGCAGTCCTATTTTGGAATTTTCAAACTGTTTTAGTTCTATTTCGGGAACTTTCCCTATTCTTATTTGTATTTGATAACAAATCGAATCAAATTTAATATTCATATTTGTATTTGAATTTTCCGAATTCGAATCGTCTTATACGAATTTGAATCGCGAATCGAGCACAAATTATTTGATTCGTTTACAACCATATGTGGACACAGACAAAAAATGTTTGTGTACACAGACAACTCTTGTCTGTGACCACCGACAATTTCGTACCAATTGTCTGTGACCAACATTTTGTGTACAAGTTGTGTACAACTTGTGTACCCCTAGCATGGTTATTAATAATATAGGTAGCGGTAACAACACTACCCAAAATAAATTGATACCGTCTTATTTGAAAATGGAGTCGTGCCAAACGAGTTTAAGAGCCTGTTTGGTAACACTGAAAGCGACTGAATCAGCTGATTATGCTAAAATTTATGAAGTTCTGGTTGCATTGGATGCAATAGCTAATTCTTCTGATTTATAAAAAATTATATTTAAAACATCTTTTATTAATAAAATAAATAAAAAATTAAATGAAATTTTTTTGAGAAAATTTGGCATTTTCATTCAAAGAGTAAAGTGCCATCTTTATGGCATTCCCCAAGAAAAATGACAACTTTTACATAAAATGACATTTTTTCCTCTGATCGGAGGTGCCGTTGATGGATGGTGGCCAAAGCTGCGGGAAAGGGGTCCATAATTATTTGTTATATTTCTTAATGTATTTTTATCCATTTTTCATTTATTTTTAAAATTTTTTATCTTTTAAAAATATTTATTTTATTTTATATTTATTATTTCAATATTTTTTAAAAAAAAGTTTAGAATTTTTATATTTTTAGTTTAAAAACATTTAAAAGTCCTATTTTAGAATTAATTAGGATAGGGGTATTAAGGGTAGAAAATTAATGTTTACTCCTATTAAAAGAAATTTGAAGTTTTACTTCTATTTGTGCAATTATGTTTATGTTTACTCCTATATTGTACAATTTCTTAATATATATATATATACATACATATATATATATATATATATATATATATATATATATATATATATAATAGAGATCAAATACAAACCATGCTTAATTTACAAAGTACAAACTTATCTTGGCCATCCGATGAGTTGATCTAAGGGATATAAAGGCAAGGTGGCATTTTTGTAATAAAACCTAACTTTTCTAGGGTGCAACTCATTGAACGTTAATGTGCAACTGCTATTTTATGACTATATAATATGCAATACTTTGAACGTCAATATGCAATGCAAATAACGTCAAGGTGCATCGTACAAATTTTTGCACAATAAGCATACTTTGTACTTGATCTTTCCCATATATATATATATATATATATATATATATATATATATATATATATATATATATATATATACACAGGAATATTCCTGTCCGGAATTTCCGGACAGGAACCCCCGTCCGGCCTCCTCCATTTGGGGGCCTTCCCGGTGGCATTTTTTGCTCAAATTTTTGGTGTATGTCCTCATCAAGTCTAGTTCATCCATACCAAATTTCAGCAAACAATTCAATCGAGAAGGTCGTCAAATGATTTTTTTTCAAGTTAACTGGTCCGGAATATGTATTTTCCGGACCAGTTAACTTGCAAAAATCATATGACGACCTTCCCGATTGAATTGTTTGCTGAAATTTGGTATGGATGAACAAGACTTGATGAGGAACATACAGAAAAAATTTGTGCAAAAAATACCACCGGGAAGGCCCCCAAAAGGAGGAGGCCGGACGGCGCTCCGGTCAGGAAATTCCTGACCAGAAGATTACTCTCTCTCTCTCTCTCTATATATATATATATATATATATATATATATATATATATATCTTGAACTTTATATAAACATTTATTCTTTCACTATGATGCATATTTATTACAAACACAAATTTATTGGAATAATTGCATAATTTAAAATACTCTAAACATTGTTAGAATGTGGGCAGTTAACATTCTAAAATTCCATTTGTGTAATAAATAATATTACATCTCTTACAATTTATTTTAAATTATGTAATCATCATCATCACAAATGTAGCAAATTACATTTGTGATGATAATGCTAACATAATTTTTATATGAAGTTTGAGGCATTTATATTACATGTGAAAGTTTGGAACACTTATCTCACACCCATTCAATGTTTTGGATGTTTAAATTATTTTCCCAACAGATACAGAGTATGAATTACAGTATCATTAAATTTTTGACGAATAATTTTTTTTAATTTGATATTCGTGTTACTATATTACAGTAATGTGTAATTATTAATAGTACAAAAAATTAGAGAAAAAATTATTTATTGATTGGTCTTTAAAAGTCATCATCATTACGCCAGTGTCGCAAAAGCTCCCACCCTACACTTGGGTAAGGGGGATCGAATGTACACAGTCTTGCCCCTATACTAAAGCACATAGCTTTTTTCAAAGTAATGTGTTAAAATGTACTACTGTAAAATATTGATTGTTTTTTAGACACAAAAAAATTGATATATTTTTAGATAATAATCTTGAAATATTTATTTTTCTGCTATCATTTATATTTTCAGTTGAAATTATTACGTAATGGAAATTAAATTTTTATATCGTAAATTATTAATTATATATTATTTGGATCATTCAAAAGTTTACTTTTTTACATATGAGAAATATATTTCCCGTGCATCGCACGGGTATAATACTAGTTATATGTAAACATAGCTAAAATGATCATCTACAGTAACTTCAGTCAATACATCCAGAAAAGTAACTCCAACTTGACATTTTCTGCCTATTACACAATTCAGTGCGCGACAACAAAAATTACGTGCTTAGTTAGAAAGTTGGCCGATAAGCCTAATAAGCCAAAAAATAGTGTTGCCAAACGGCCTATTGATCTTCTTGTTTTCATTGTTTACATTGAAATCAATGTTTACATTCTTATATTTCGTATTAGACAAGTTACATTTCGATTTGTCTGCAGTTACATTTCTTATCAACTTGAATTACATTTCCTTACACACGAATATGGGAAAATATACTCCGTAAGTCCGTATTCCAGGACCATATGTCCATATATGATCAAGTATACAAATCAAATGCAAATAAAGACTCTGCAAATAAATACTTCGTATGTAGGTAGGTTTGCCAAAAAAAAATGTGTAGGTAACTAAAGAACACTAGAATACCATTCCATACGTCAAAGGCAATTGATTAATGTCAAAGCAAGAGCAGTTAGTATTGGTAATGAGGTTGTTGACCTGGATTGACCAGCGGACTTCTCCAAGAGTATTCATCCATATCTTTTTGTAAGCCAGAAAAAAATTAGATGAATAATAAAATAAACTCCAAAATGCGGTATATTCAAACATCTAACACATACTCAGATAAATAAATAAAAATTACGGAGTATCTCCCATAGTAGCAGAGAGATGCATCTTAGACAAACAACAGACAGTGATAAAACTGATAATGGATAATAAAGTTTGACGGTTGAAACAGCAGACTTTTACAAAGATGTGTTGGGGGCAAAAGAATCAATTCCTCATTTAGTGAGCATCTTCTTCTTATTCTTCTTCTTTTTCTTCTTCTCCTCCTCCTCCTCCTTAGGGGTGGACTCGGGCCGGTTCGGGCCCGGGCCCGGGCCTCGGTTCATGAAAGGGGAGGCCCGGAACCGGCCCGGGTAACCCCCGGGTCCGGTTCGGACCGGGTCGAGCCTCGGTTCAACTTAATTTTTTTTTTGGCTTTTCCTAATTAACCCCCAACCCTCCCCCTCACCCCCAAACCACCTCAAATGGCCCAAAATACCCAGCTCAATCCAAAAACTTGCAAAAAATTCAAAAAAAAAAGAAAAATAAATAGGCCCGGACCGGGCCCGAGGCCCCAAACCGGCCGGGCCGGTTCACCTTTTCAAGGGCCCGAGCCCGGCCAGGCACCCCAGCGGGTCGGGCCTATCCGGACCGGTCCCTGGCCGGGCCGGCGGTTCGGGCCGGTTCAAACAGTGAGCGGGGCGAGCCGGTTCCGGGGCGGGCCGCCCGGCCCGAGTCCACCCCTACTCCTCCTCCTTGGCATTCTCCATCTCTGTTGTCTCCTTGTCCTTTGCGGCACTCTTAAACGAGTCCTCCACAAACCTGTCCTCAGCAATTGAAAAGAAATAACCAAAGATTACAACTAAAAAATTAAGCAACTCTTCAGCCCAGTCAAGGATGCAAGTTTATAATAAATTGAAGACCAGGTCGTTAACTTACTCTCACATCAATACACATAACACATACCGCAACACGTAAAAAATACATCACAGGATAAATACACTAATCAATTTGATCAGAGATAGATAGAAATGAATGTACTCACATATAACTCTGAACATAGAAACCAGTCTCAATAGAACATTGTGACAGGAGCGTGGCAGAAAACTTGTCCCCTTCGGATTGGAGACTGACCTTTGCATACGCAATATACTGCAATTTACCAGGCCATTCATCTCGCTCACCATCCAAGAATATATGTACGACTGTGCTCCCATCATAGCACTGCTGGGCGAAAGCATGTGGCACTTCTCTGTCGAGTGGCAAGCCTGCCACATTCAATTCTTCCATCACCATGCTTTTGGAAAACAAATCGTAAAGGGACCAAATACCTGCCTGGAGAATAATTAGAAGAAGACTTGAGCTGCCATATTCCAAAGGAATGAGGTGCTTAAATGTCCAAGTTTCCAGCTTTTCAGAGGTGACAGGGAAGTTGTGGTCATAGGTCTCCCACTGGTTCAACTCATAATTAAACGCACGAAGATGAACTGTGCGACTTAATAAACTATTCGAGCACAACATAATCAAAGGCTTCTCACGAAGAGGCTTCCTGGGGTCATTCCACAGAAAATAAGAGTCAAATACCTCATACTCGTGCAATGATTCTACAGGGATTGTTCGAGCCGAGAACTGATTCAAAAGCGGATCATAAATCTTGAGCGCACACCTTTGGCACTTATCACAAAAGATAAGTATCTTGCCATCATAGGGGACTACCAATGGCATCAAATATCCTAGGGGATAGGGATCAACAGTGGGTGGGCATGCGATGGTTTTAGAGCAAAGACTACCTGATGCAGTGGCAGCAGCAGTATCAATGCACCAAATAGCATTTGAACCGTCATCATCATAACCTATCACGCCTACATCTTTTGCAGCATGGCGCCGTAGACCTCCCACGAAGTATAAGCAACTTCCAATACGACAGGCTCCGGAATAGATGAGCACAGTGTCATCTTCTCCCGCACCATCACTGAAAAGTTCCACGTCAACTGGCTCTAGCGCATCAATATGCAGCAAATCTTTCGATATATCAGCCATGGTGAACTTAAAGAACTTCCTGGGGTTTTCTACCTCCGGGTGGTATAATTGTCCAAACACAACAAGTGCCGAGAAACTTAAATCTCCTTCCTCTTTGTTCTCTGTCATGCTGTTTGCTTTTTGTCAGGTTATACTAAATCATCTCCTGCATAATTAAAACATCCCCCAAAATTAACTCTTAAGGAACGGGGAAAAAAATCCACTAGCTGCTAAGTATAAAATCAGTTGAGGGTACATCCAGCAGGTCTCCAAAGTAGAGAAAGGACCATCCATCTGCATATAACGTGACTAGAGCAGCCTGGCCTCACCTTGAGTATGTACTGACATGGAAAGGGCCAGGCTTAAGATTAGTTTGGATAACCACCCTCCCTCCCCCCAAATTATACTTGGGATGTTTTTAGAGGTAATTCCCTAAATAAGACTAAAACAATGTTTAAATGCACAAATAGGACTCTCATATTTTATAGGACCAAAAAGCAACTGATTACACAAAAACGCCCTGGAATTACACGTTAAAAAACCTTCCCCAGGCCCAACTGCCTCATTCGGCCATGCACATGGCCTGAACATCAAACATAGCTGACACCTTCACTAGCTTCCGTGCACGGGCGCCGCTGTTGAGACTGCGCTGCAGCCAAGCAAGACCGCCGCCGCAACCAAGGCAGACCACCACCGCAACCAAGGCAGACCGCTGCCGCAACCAGGCAATACCACTGCCGCAACCAAGGCAGACCGCCACCTTAGCTCTTACATTCCTAGTGCGAGAGTGGAGCCATAGCTAAATTCTTCTCTAGAGTGTTTTCCTAATCACATACTCATGTCTACCTCCTATGGAGTGTATTTTATCAATAATGACAAAAAAATGGCATTTCTACATGCAAAAATATGGAATTTTCAGGTGACAAATCATGGCATTTTCCCATTTTAGAGTCCAAAATGTGAAATAGGAGAAGAAAAATGAAGAAGCAATGTTGCAGAGAAGTTCAATTCAATGCCATAAAAATGCCAGAATTTGTGAAAATGTCAAAACTTTGGCATTTTCAAAGATGCAATGTTCTCATCTCCATAAAAAATGCCATAAATGTGGCATTTTTTACAAGCTGATAAAGATACACAATAATAAAATTTAGATCTGGATGTTTTTGAACAAGAGGTTCGAAATTTCATACCTAACTGTTTTGTATTCAAAAGTTTCAAACCAAAAATTAAATTTCCAGTAAAAATCGAAAACATATTGGAATGAACTGACAGAAATTAATCATAAATGCAAGATGAGTAAAAGGATTAGATCGAGGAGGAGGAACAGGAAGGAGAAGGGGAAGAGGAGAAGAAGAAGGAAGAGAAAGAGAAGGAGGGGATGAGTGGATTACCTGTAGAAGAAGAGAATCGTTGGCCGGAGCCGGTCCGCCGGAGTGGTGGGTGGAAGGGAATCTCAGAACTTGGAGAAAGATGCTGATGCGGTGAAGAAGACTTCGATTGATCGATCGAGGAGTAAGATGAGGAGATTGGGTTTTATTATAGCAGGGGTAATTCCGGAATAAGGAGTCTTATTTAGGAATAATTAAACATTAACTCCCATTTAGGAATTTTGATCATAGTTTGGTCCTATTTAGAGGTAAAAACTCATGTTTTTACTTGGATTGTTTTCAGTCCCACACCAGACCAGACTTCCGTAGTTATAAAATTTACAAAAACCAGACAATTACCAGACCAGACCAAAGATCAGACCAGACCAACAAATTACAGTCCAAGTAAAAACATCCTTAGAATAGAATATCTGAAATATTTATTTCATCATAGTTTTTTTTACCTGTAAGAAGTTCTTACATTGCTAAATAATATAAATCCTTTTGTTTTATTGGTCAATGATACATACAGCTAAACAAGGCAAATGGCAGGTTCAGAACCACAAACAAAGTGTATTAGCAGGATTGATAAACTACAACGGGTTAATGATTAATGCATCATACCAAGCAATGGTATGAAGAACTTTTTCCATTTTTTGAAGTTTACAATCAAGCAGAACCCAACCTAGTTTTTTAATCTAATTTCTTACAAACAAATTCTGCAGTCTCAGGTATTGCTTGAGCACTTCCCCCCATACAATTCAGAATGGGAGAACGTTCAAGTATATATGATGAAAGAAAAAGTATCATATTGAACAAAAAAAGGGATTTATCTAAGTACATTAAATAGTAACTAACGTGGTAAATTAGGCAATTAGCAGCGAAAGATCTAAAAAATCAATACACAGGTAATAACTAAAATCGCAACTATAAAAAGGGGTCCATTACAAAGCAAATTCATCACAAACCATCACTCCGTCTTAATGTGAAAGTTTCACGGTTTAAGTGCAATATGAGTATAACTTAACATATATATGTACATATGTGTGTTTATATATATATACACACATGAAACCAATTAAATGCTTAGTGTAGCTTTATATTGGACCAAAAGCATGTTCCTTTACTACTTCTCACTCTGTGTAATGAACATATCCTTTATTTAATTCATAAAAAGGAACACAAGAGATACATTGTAGAATAATCACTTCAGTTCTTCTGGATGTAGGTGACATTAAGGGTTAGTGTCAAACTTTGTGTATGATCCACTTACAAAGTGTTTTCAAGATCTTTTAGGTTTGGAAAAAGCTTATCTTTTATTTTTAGTGTCATTAATCTTTACACGTGCATTTGCATCAAATTCATTGACAACATATTTTATTGATTGTACTGCAAATACCATTTCACAAAATTGTATTTGTCACTAGAGGTGGGCCAGGACTTGGTTAGGACACCTACATAGAATGTTTGTGAGAGATGTCACCTAATTTTGTCACCTAAAATGTTTGTGAGAGATATCACCTAATTTTGGGGTTGTTTAAGGACACTACTACTTTTGTCCATTACATTGAAAGTGCAATTAACATACTACCTCCGTCCCGTTGGAATGTTCCCACTTTCCTTTTTTGGATGTCCCAATGGAAAGTTCTCATTTCCCTAAATGGAAAGTTATCCTACATCAAAACAGTGTCAAACAGTGCAAAACAGTGTCAAACAGTGTCAAACAGCGTCCAAACAGTGTCCAAACAGTAAAATTTACCCCCTGATAAGTTTATTTCCTTAATATGTGTGTAGGTCAAACCGGGAACATTCCAACAGGACGGAGGTAGTATCACTTTTAAAGCCAAACAAAACCTCAAGTCAAGAAACTGGTGCAAAAGGTGTATTTTTTTGTATTCGACTTACATTATTCCTTCAAAGAGGTAATTGTCTCCTATACTTTTTTTTTTAATTTTTTCAATGAACGTAACAAAATTGAGTTTCCATAAGTCTCATAAATATTACTCCCTCCGTCCCGCTAAGATTGTCCCATTTTACCTTTTCGGGAAATCCCACTAAGAATGTCTTATACCAAATTTGGTAAAGTTTGTGTGGCTCTAAATCATTCCTACTTTATTTTTACTCTTTCAATTCAATACCAACCACATAAACTCACTTTACTTAATAACCGTGCCACCTTCTTACGTCCCAATATTAGTGGGACGGAGGTAGTAGTTTTTTGAAGTTTAAGTATCATAGTATTCATCAAAATATTTAGAAGTATATATGTAAATTTGAAATCTTAGCATTCTGAAATAGTAGTTTTATACTTAGTATAAAAGAGTTACTCAAGTCACAGACAAAACATAAAGGTTGATAACACCTTTAAAAGGTATATGAAGAGAAATCATAACCTATTATGCACTCTCCTGTATAGTTTCCAAGTGCTCTTTCAACATAGACATGATCCGAAAATTTAACAAGTCACACAAGTTGCAAATGTAGGTGGAAGAGAGTGTATTTGATGACATAGTAGATTCACTCATTTCAATCTATTGCAAATGTATAAATGTAATGTCCTTTAGATTGTTAAAAACACATTATTGATCCATTTTGTAAGAGTATGTAATTATAGTAGTCTTAAATTAATCACGACTTTTTTACTTATGATTAAATAGACATTCATTGAAAAAACTTCCAAATGAAATTATATTTTGGAATGATAAATACATACATCAGTTGGAGTTTTGAAAAGAAAAAATACGGAGTAGTAAAAACTATAATATTGAATAGAAAAAAATAGCTTTCTTATACGAGTACAATAACCAACCTGAAAAAATCAGCAGTCTAAAAAACAAATTATACATGTAAAGCTAAATGGAAAACCAAACAACGACCTGACATCGAACAAACTCCAAACAAATTACCTAATTTTTTTGGATGAACCTAAAAAATAAATCTGAATAAGGCTAATACAATAAGAATTTGATAAGATTGTAAAATACTCCGTACTAGTAAATCTAAATGCATACAGAGGTTAATGGAACACTTGATTATCGAGATAAAAGAAAAATTAACACAAAGCATAACCAAGCAATTTAGCGCACGCAGAAGATTTCAGACCTGGTGCGACCAATACATTGATCTCAAATGGTGAAAAACCACTTCATTGATTTGATTTTTCAATTTTGAATTAACGACACATGGTATTTTGGAATGATCTAATGAATGATTCATACTGAGTATTTAAATAAAAACACGACATTGACAGAAATTACCGTTTGGGTGAGACCGGTGATTATTTTCGATTCGTGTGACGATGGTGACTGATGATCGAGGGCGACGGGGCTGAGCGACAATCGATGAGGGAGAAGCTGCATGCCTATCTGGGGTGAGGTTATCTTCCTTAGAGACCACTGATGAGGATAAGGGGTGCGAGGTTAACGGCGAATAGCCCTTGCGGTGAGAGGGTAAGACGAGATGCGAGTCTAGGGAGGTTACACGCCTAATCATGAAAACGTGATTATAGAGTTCATGTTTCATGTTTGAAAATGTGACCTGTGTTTTTTATATGAACTATTTTGCGATCATATATGAAAAGAATCATTTTAGTTAAATGTTAACATCTTTTTATTGTGAAGTTTTTATTGTGAAGTGCTCCGTATTTTGAAACTGTGACCTCCTCTTTAAAAGTGTTAATGATGCTATCGAACTCATGGACGTAGCTATGATTGAAGATTGTGATAGGTTGGTACAAAAAAAAATTATATAAGTTTTTACATTGAAAATACAAAAACACAAATTTGGATTGAGCCATTGTCTAGTTGGCTTGGCAACATTTAATAGGCCATGCAACATTTAGTCAATTCTGTCTTATTATCTTTTTCTCACCTTTTTCTTTTTTATATACCTAACTAAATTAATCGCTTATCATATTGGGTAGTATTTATGTGATTCTGATTCATTCTTAACTACTAGATATATTTACGTTTTATCAATTTAATATAAATTACATGTCTCCAACTTTCTGACAAGGGAAAATTATGATTAGCCCCCTGAGGTTATATCATAATTATTAATGCAACATTGCATTTTTAAAAATCAATTAGTTACCCCTTAAGATATGATTATTTTCACCGTTTGCCCCCTCATGTTAATATTTATTAAATTTAATTTAATATAACTCTTAAATTCAATAAAAACTATCTATAAAATTAAATTTTAGAGTAAATCACAATTTAACATTATTATAAGTCATTGTTGTTTATCGTTATTTTTATAATTAGCTACTCAATCATGGAATAATGAAAGTAGTTAAGGGAAAAGACTCATGAGTAAGATATAAAATATTATGAATTTATATTTTTTATTTTAAAAAATTAAATATCATTTAAGTTTATTAAATTAATAAACTTTTTGAAGAAGAAATCATCAAAATTAGTAATATAATTAATACAAAATTAAACAAATCCAAATCTATAATATACGGAGTATATTTTAGTTCTGAGATCGATAGGTTTCATTTAATCAAACCTTATATCGATACATTTTTGTCTTTTAGGTCTCTTATCAATACTAGATCAATCTTTTACGTCATGGATTGATAAAATTCATTTTCTTGGTTATTCGCTACATATGACAGAAGTGTTATTGAGATTAATTCGTCTGGATGAATTACAAATAAGACTTTTATATTGATGATGAAGAGGTGTATATAATTTTGATAGCACATGTTTCAAATAATATTTCTTTTATGTATCCCATGAATATTACTCAATTAAGACTCTTCTACCTTAACTACTTTGATCAATATTTATTCCACAATCGAGTAGCTAAGTAAAAAAATAACATTAAAAAACAATGACTCATAATTATGATAATAAATTGTGTTTTACTTTAAAAATTAATTTCACAGACAATTTTCATTGAATTTAAGAATTATATTAAATTTAATTTAACAAATATTAACATGAGAGGGACATATAGTGAGAATGATCAAAACTCGGGGGTAACTAATTGATTTTTAAAAAAGCAAGGTTGCATTAATAATTGTGGCATAACCTCAGGGAATTAATAATAATTTTCCCTTCTAACAATCACGTAGCTTCATGATGTCCGGCCAATATAAATTCTACCGGTTTTAGGATAAAAAACAATAACGCTTATACTCGGGAGCATAGCCTGGAAAAACACACCAAATAGAGCGACGGAAAAAATTATTTGATGAGAGGCGTTAAAATTATAAAAACAAGCGCAACAAAAAACTCACAAAAAGGAATAGTAATGGGTGTGATTAAATAATTTTTCATAGATACACACATCACCTAAAGTTAGAGTCGACAGGGGCGGAGCCAAGGTTGGGTCAGGGTGGTCAGCCGACCCCGCTGATAGTTCAAGAATGTAGAGTTCTGAAATACATTCGATTTGATATATTATAGGTCCCGTAACTCATTACGAATAAAAAGTTATGACTTCTGAAAAAAATCATCACGATCTTAACTAGAAATAAACAAAATTTGATGTGAGATGTTGATTATATTCTTAAAGTTAAAAATAAAGCACCTGATTCAGTCATTAGTTGTGTGAATATTATGATACATTACATACGAAGTATATATCAATACATTAATTGAAAAGGCAAAAAAAAAAATTAATTGAAAAGGCTCATTAAACTATCATTTATCTCAGCTACATATGAAACATTTAACTCAAGTATTGTATAATAACTATCCATCATTTTGATACTGTATATAATTAAATTTCGACCCCCCTCACACATTTTTCTGGCTCCGCCTCAGGTTGGAGAGGTAGACAATTAATAATAGGAAAATGTTAAGTATACACACCATGTACACAAGTTGTACATGGTATAAAAGCAAAAAAAAACTCATTTTCTCCTCCCTCTTCTCCCTCTCTCGGTTCTCTCTTCCTTCTCTCTTTCCTCTTTACCCAGTCTCTTCTAAAATTTTCAACAACAAAAAAATTACCTTCTTCATCCTCCTCTTTCCTTCTTCATCCTCTTTTTCTCTACCTTTATTTATCAATTTTTTTCATTATTTGCACAAAATCAACTTATTCATCTTATTTCATATATTTTTATTATGTTTCTAATTTTATTCAAATTAATGTAAATTGATTACACATACAACTACATCCTTCATTCGGATGTATATCGAAAATTGAGTTTTTTGTTCATCCAGACAATTAAAATTGATCACTCAGACAACTAAAGTTGATCACATAGACAACTATTGTCTGTGGAACGCACAACTATTGTCTGTGTGGTAAAAGTTGTATGCGCACACAGACAAACAATTGTTTGTGCAACATGAAAATATTGTGTGTGTGCACAGGCACTGCACATATATTGATTGATTTGCAAGCTAATGTCAGTGTCAGGCGGCTGTCAGCGTACTTTTTACAAAAAAAAAGTAAATGTGTGTGGACCTGTAGGGTTGTATACGAACCAAATCGAGTCGAATAGTAGGATTTTGTATCTGTATTTGTTTAATTTTTTCGAATACGAATTCGAATTGAAATATGATGAAGCGAATATTAATTTCGATTTGTATTTGTATTTGTTTAACAATACGAATAGTTAACGAATCTTATACAAATATCGAATAGATTTGAGCATAGGTTAAGTAGTCAAATGTCACTTAAAATTAAACTTTCTTATACTTTTTTATGTTGTAAATGTACGCTATGATTAATATGTGTTTTTAGAATTTAAATTCAATGGATCAATGCATTTTTAGATTGTGCACGATATACTAAAGTGAATCAATTTTGTGATTAATAAATATAAATCTATTTCAAACCTTTTGAAATAAACACTAACATATTATTAATTACACTTATAATGTGTGAAATAAGTTGATAATTGTATATATCAAAGTCAGACGACTCTAATTTTATTATGCGAATCGAATACATAATTATTTGTATTGTTTTTTAAAGACATTTAAACCAAAAATACGATTTGTATTCGTATTTATACTCTGATTTATTACAAATAGACTTATAAATTGTATGCGTAAATGTATATATGAACTACACTTTAGGGTATTGCTATCTTTTAAAAGTTATTATAGTGCTATTACTATTATTATTAATATTATTATTATTATTATCACTATTATTAATCGAATATATTTTATTAATATTCGAATCGAATACACTGATATTCTTATTTGTATTTGATAACAAATCGAATCAAATTTAATATTCATATTTGTATTTGAATTTTCTGGATTCAATCGTCTTATACGAATTCGAATCGCGAATCGGGCACAAATTATTTGATTCGTTTACAACCATATGTGGACACAGACAAAAGTTGTTTGTGTACATGTGACCACAGACAATTTCGTACCAATTGTCTGTGACCAACATTTTGTGTAGAAGTTGTGTACAACTTGTGTATCCCTAGCATGGTTATTAATAATATAGGTAGCGGTAACAACACTACCCAAAATAAATTGATACCGTCTTATTTGAAAATGGAGTCGTGCCAAACGAGTTTAAGAGCCTGTTTGGTAACACTGAAAGCGACTGAATCAACTGATTATGCTAAAATTTATGAAGTTCTGGTTGCATTGGATGCAATAGCTAATTCTTCTGATTTATAAAAAATTATATTTAAAATATCTTTTATTAATAAAATAAATAAAAAATTAAATGAAAAAATAGCAAAAATTATCTTATACGGTAACTTCAGCCAATATAGACAGAAAAGTAACTCCAACCTTACTTTTTATTATAATTACACAATCCAACGCTCGTCAAAATTTATGTGTTTGGGGAAAAAGTTAACTGATAAGTATGATAAGCCGAAAAACATGATTACCAAACATGTTCCAAATTTAAGACTGAATCTATCATTTCAATAATCATGATACGGGTACAAATTCAACAAAGTATTGGACCGGACCATAACTCAACCCTAATTTGAATGTCGTTCTTGAAAGAACATTAATAATGGAAAAAAGTTGTCCTCTTTGATTAATTAGCATTAATCAAATCGAAAAAAGATGTCCTCTTTTATAATATGCAAGTATAAATCATGAATTGATTAGTGAATATTGAAAGTCACTCTTCTATTTCGGTTCGGTGAGAATAGTCTCCGTGAAAAAGGGAATAAGGGTGAATGGGTGATAACGTAAAAGGATTCACATTTTGTTTTGAGCATTACACCTTTTTGTGTACATTTTTCATGCACTCGTGTGTGTGGACAGACACGTAAAATTGTCGTGGACAGACAACTTTGTATGCATGAGACAGACGAATGCACGAAAAATGTACATCAAAATGTGTGCACCAAACATTTCAGTTTTGTTTCAGGCTTATCAGCCAACTTTTTAATCAAACACGTAATTTTTTATTACATGTCCCGAATTGTGTAATAATAAAAAAATGTAAGGTTGAAGTTACTTTTCTGACTGTAGTGACTGAAGTTACTTTAGATGATCATTCTATCTATTTTTCATATGATTTTTTCTTTATTTTATTAATAAAATATATTTTAAATATAATTTTTTCATAAATCAGAAGAATCAGCAAAGTCACCAGTCACCACATTCATTTCTCTCTTTATCACATTCTCATTTAATTATACGGAGTATTATATACATACAGACATCAGACACACGTTTGAATGCATCTCTCTACTGCAGTCTGAAACTTTGAGGATATTGTAGTCTGGAGGTGTAATATTGGTGAAAATCAATGAATAGAAGAACTAGGATCAAAGCTGGTGCAAAAGATAGTCAAGAGGGTGTAATTCTACCCGCTATTGATGATGATGATGATGATGATGCCTCCTCCAATTTGATCATTGATTTCTCTGTCCCCTTTTTCTAATTCTTCATCAGCTCGAACTGTTAAAATTTCAAACTCCGATCTGCCTCAAGGAATGACGCCGCTTCCAGGTAAGGTACCCACCTTCTCTCCCTCCTTATCGCCTTTTTGTGTCTGTTCTAAACATTTCAGAACAGAGATATACTTGCTCAGATCCTCCTCTGATTTTTTTCGTTTTTAACACCTCAGGATCAGCTTCAAAAGAGAATATAATTTCTGGTTGAAATATAGTTTCGAAAAGGGTTAGCCTTTATAATTGAAAAATGTGATCCGTTTCAACTGAAAGTTTAAGGCGATACTTGAGTTTCACATTTACTGTTCTTCGTCATCCGAAAATATCACTCTAATAAATTATCACTCTATAATACTCGTAGTATTAATGAAACTTTGTATATTTATAAATTACACCAAATTAAACTGCAAATGCGGAGTTCGAATATATTGTAATTTTGATACACAAATAAGGGAAGAAAAAGAAAAGATATTAGGTTGAACTGATATTGTTTGATGAACCAACCTATAATCTTGATCAACCTAAGAAATCAAGATTTATGTCATCCCTGGAGCTCAATTTGTGAATCTTGGTGATTTTGGGAAATGCTAACCACACCTAATGACATAGTTCCTCCTCTATTAAGGCTGCTTTCCCCCTACCGGCCTACGGCCCTACTCATGATGCTTACTCTGTGCATGTTATTTTTATTGCTTACTGTTTATTTGAAAGGCTATTAGAAAGATTCAGACGAGATCGTGATGGTCTAGACCAATTCTTATATTTCAGACAAGATTAGGGAACATCCAAGTTTCAGATTTTTAAAATCATTCAAACCAGACAAAAAACATCCAGACCTGATCTGGCCACATTTTAAAAGCTAGATAGATCAAATTACATTCTTTTGAATAGAATGAATTGCAAAAAAGAGGGATCATGACCATGAATTTCTAACAAAAGAGAGCAACCATAACCACTTTTAACTGTTTATGGATGCCATTGGGTATTAAATTTGCAGGTTATGATTAATCCAGAGGGAGATGGTGTTTGTGGCTGCCTATTGTTTTCTCGGGCCTAATAAGGAAAAGGCCTTCTGTACACAGACGAAATAAGCGTGTACACGGTGGTTTACACGGCCAAATGTGTGCACCAAGAATGACTGGCCTAATAAAGATGTACAACCCAACCTCAACTCATTGCTTCCACAAGTCAACCGCAATTGTACAAAAGGTCAGCATGCAAACCTACAACCAACTTTTATTTGACACTTAGCCTAATTCCAAGAGAGCCCTTGATGCTCTCACATTTTAGCCTGTGCTTCCTCCCTTCTCATGATGAACAGATGAGGTTATGGAGGTTTCTTTTATGAAAGTTGTGTGATCAACAGAAACTCAAAGACTCAAACACTTTCAAAGCCACATTTATACTGATCCCACCTAGTAGTGGGGAGCAAGTACTTTAGTATTCCCAAATCATTGAGATTTTTGTAATATACCACGTAAAAGTTAGGGATGGACAGTCCTAATCTAATCCCAGACCACAACCATCTGATACATTTGCCAACAACCTAATTTAAATTTTTTAAAATTCCTGTCTGTAATAAAAACGAGCAACCGATGGTCCGATATAGGCCTGGACTCGGGCCGGGTGGCCCGACCCGGAACCGGCCCGAACCGGCACTGTTCCGGCCCGGCCCGGTGGCCCGGTCAATGACCGGTTCGGGTAGGCCCGACCCGCTGGGGTTCCGGTCCGGGCCCCTCAAAACGTGAACCGGTTCGGGCCCGGTCTGGGCCATTTTATTTTATTTTTCTTTTTTTTTTGAATTTTTGTTAAAATTTTGGGTTGGACTGGGTATTTTGGGTCATTTGAGATGGTTTGGGATAGGGGGGGTAGGGGTTAATTAGGAAAAAGCAAAAAAAAAAAAAAAAGAGCCGAGGCTCGACCCGGAACCAGGGGTTACCCGGGCCGGTTCTGGGCCTCCCCTTTCCTGAACCGAGGCCCGGCCAGGCCCGGACCCGAACCGGCCTGAGTCCACCCCTAGTCCGATATAAAGGTGGTCAATTCCAGTTAGTTTGAATTGTGCCAGAACCAGTCAATTCACAACCCGTTTTAGGAAACTCAAATTTCCGATTTAACCATTCAAAACTGGACCCAGCTCCCGCAAACAAACCAAACTAGCACATGTTTAACCAATTCTGACTCTTCCATTTTTGGAATATAGACCAACCCATTAATGGAATAGTAAGCAACTAAATGGAATATCAACACATGGAAAACCAGGAGATACTATTGTATTAATATTTGAGAACCAATACAATGATGTTAATGAACTATATAATGAAAAAATTATAGAGGTTCAGGCGTCTGTATTGTTAGGGGTTAAGCTACAGGCCTACAGCTATGTAATGAACACGATAGTAACAAATTGTGCAACTTTCCCTTGAGAATTGAGATGATATCCAAGTTTAATAAAGAGAACCCAAAAATGTAAGGGCTACTTTTCTCAAACAGAATAAAGTTATTCTGTACTATTTTACATTTTTATGCTGACTCCCATCTTCCCACTTTAATGGCAATTTACAAAAGGAAAACTGGACATTCTAATGCTCTAAAATGAGGACAAGAAAGGACAAGAGAACCAGGCATTTGGTAAATCTTTTCCAGAGGCAGAGCCAAGACCATTCACCATCTCTTGCCTTTGGAGTCAAAATCTCCCTCTCCAAAGATCTCCTCAATCATACTGCACGTCGGTAAGAAATCGAAATTAAACTTGGGGCAACTCACATTATACACGTCCCACATTGTTTTACCATCAGATGATTCTAAGTTATATCCATTCCACTCTAGGGAGCCATTATCTGGCTTCAAGGGGCCACCTTGCACCCCTGAATCTGAAGATGTGCATGATCCTCCTCCATCTTGGAGACCAGTTTCTCCACCGTCAACAGACTTCTTCATACCAGGTGACTCAAAGGAAGGATCAAAATCAGAAGAATTCCGGCCAGGCCCCTCATCAGAGAGATCTTC
This sequence comes from Cuscuta epithymum, assembly GCA_945859915.1. Lineage (NCBI taxonomy): Eukaryota > Viridiplantae > Streptophyta > Magnoliopsida > Solanales > Convolvulaceae > Cuscuta > Cuscuta epithymum. The sequence continues at coordinate 4,635,878 of CAMAPF010001015.1, forward strand.
GTCATCATCCTCACTTTCATGACAATGCTGCTTTTGAGGGAAGTCAAGACCATCCTGGATAGTGGACTCGTCGTTGTCACTCTCCCCCTGCCATTCATCATTATCACTATCAATGTTCAATGGGTCCCATCTGTTTTGCTCAGCTCGCTTCCTAAGCATGTTAACGTTGAAGTAGTAGCTGACAATCTCCATCTTTGTTTTTGAAGGGAAAGCAGTAGACAGAGTATTCCAGAAATTCTTGCCCATTGAAGCTGGGTTAGAGTATACAATCTCGTCAAACAACTCCTCTTCCTCTTTACTCCATTTGTCAGCCACAACTTCACCCATCTCGTCAAAACCCAACTCCGTGAAGGTGGCCGGACCAAAAGTTCTCCTCAGTTTGTCTCTAGCTTCTGCAACATGTTGCCTCACACATCTGATAGAACCCTCATCTGGGCATGTACATTTGGTCCAACCATTCATGACTTTTTCATCAGTCTCGGGATTTGGCAAGACAGGGATCCCACCCAATTCTCCCTCATAAGTTTCCTGAGGGTTCCAACATGGAATAACAGCTTGGTGATCAGGCCCAACAGGAACTTGCTTCCGAGGAGGATAATCTAACAAGCAATTATATGAATCATCTGGGTTTATTGCTGGTCTGGCAGAACAGCCAAAAGTGAAATATCCAGGGAAGAACGGAGATTGAAACGTATCTTCTGGCAGCTCATCTTCATCACTAGTGCAACTACTGGTAGTCCAATGTGACAACGAAACAGATCTTGTCACATCACTTTTACCCATGTTAGCCTCACCTGTAGGCATCATTTGTCAGCCAAGCAAACAAATAATCAGGATATGGAAAATTGTTTGCAACAAAAGCAAGAAATATGTCATAGCTTATTATGACTTGTTCACGTTTCAAGGTAGAATGATTTATTCACAAACTGATTAAATAAGAATTGGAACGCAAAATCATCTGATTTGTACGAGCGTAATGTCACAGCATACTAAACAGAGATTTCCCAGCTAACCAAAGCAATACTAAAAACCGCAAAAAGTATATACTCCTATTAAATAACTATTCTCTACAAGCTATGCGAAGAGCACTGCGTATCAAGAGCTTCAATGTTATCCAAAAAAAATCTCAAGATTTATCGAAGAAAAATCCCAAAACTTGCAACAGAAACACTCACCTGCCAAGTCCTTGCCTAGACCGTAGTTCTTCTCGCATAAACCTCCTTTAGAATAACTTTCATTACATGAAGTGATATCTGCACCATGTTTATCTTGTCTATGATGTTTAGGATTACCCTCATAGACCACCTCATCATCAAAAGGCCGTTTGTTTGTCATATTTACCTGCAAGAGAAAATCTAAATTAGGTAAAGCATGAGGTAATCAAGAAGCCTTTAGATTCAAACAAGAATAAACAAAAGGGAAAGAAAATGTACTTATTCATCCCAACACTCAAATTTACAAATCAATGTGTGATAAATAAAAGATATGCCTACTACATCATCAGAATTATACTTTCACGGTTGGCACAAACACACCTAGAAGCAGTTTTTGCGATGGTTGCATTAAAAGTTTTCTTCAGTTCATTCATCTGGATGTCTGGCCTCATCCAAGACATGAATAGAAATGTTTCCACAGAATGGAATTAAATCATGATTAGAAATGTTTCCATACAATGACAGCATCATAAGAAAATCAACGCTCTGGAGAGTTTCCAAAGAGTTTTTGTATAGTTTATGAAATAGGAAACCCCGATAGTTTCTGTGCTTCATAGAGAGAAACTGTGAAGAAGCTGATTAGCTCCATCTCTTCACAAATAGGCCCATTTAATAATGTAAGGTAAGTTGGCAATCCTGCTTAAATATACACACAGCAAAGACATACATCTCACTGATTCCCATTTCCAATAAAGCCCCAATGCAAACTGGAATACTTTATATGCCCTATATAAGCATTGTGAACTTCTCACATTATGTCTGAAGTAAGTAGTCAGCTGACGCACAGCTAAGATGGGGCATATGAATTGGCAGGGGTAATGGAGGTTCAGCCGTATCTCTATTAAGGACGAAGTCAAAGTTATTTTATGTTTTCTTTTAAAATAAAGAGGGAACCTTGGTCACTTAAAATGTTTTTTGTAATAAAATAAAACACAGCCCAGGTGACGTCAGGCTATCAAGATTTGGGGATACGTGCGTAACATCGACCAAACAGGCAGTCTTCCAAAAAATTGCAAGAAATCGAGAATTTCTAAAACAACCCTAATTAGGAATAAATCGAATATTACAAAATCAGAACCTAGGGTTTCAAATCAAATCGCAACCATGAGATCTGATGAATCGAACAACAAATTACACCGTGAGATCCCGTGATTCGAGAAATTAAAACACAACCCGATCGATCGAAGATTTCAACCCGAAAAGATACGTCCGAAGGAAGAGAGAGAGAGAGAAAGAGGCGTACCGCGACCAGATCGGAAGCGCGTGACGGCAGAAAGACAGAGAGGGGTGTGGATTAAGAAATCGGAAGCCGGATCGGGGATTGAAGGGGGCGGCGGGTGAAATCGGCGGCGGCGGCGGATGGAAAAGGTGAAAACAAAAGGGGATCTAGGGTTTGTGAGCGTGGGTGTGTGGGAGATGATGAGGATTTGACTCAGGAGGGTCCCGTTTGGGTGGCGTGTAGGAAAGTAGGGGCTGATGATCGTAATTTCACCCAAACTCTACCGCGCCTTATATTTCCCACACTCCCACTTAGTTTCCGCGTTGCCCAAAAGTCAGTGCCCAATGCTAAACCGGAGTATATAATGGAAGAATACCTTTTGTCATCCTATAAAATAAATAAAAATTATTAAAGGGAAAATGGAAACTAATGATCCAACCTTTTAGCTATCTTTTTTTAATAGTCCGACCTTTTCGTTATTCATGAATAATCCAACCTTTGCACCTCATCTTCATTCATTGGTCCCCGACCAGTTGATGACTTGCTATTCCGAGTTATTTTCTTATCTCTGCAAACTATTATACCATAAATTCCACCTTTCACAAAGATAATATTTTGGAAAGATAAGAAAATAACTTGGAATAACAGGTCATCAACCGGCCAGGGACCAGTGAATGAAGATGATGTGCAAAGGTTGGATTATTCATGAATAACGAAAAGGTCGGACTATTAAAAGAAGACCGCTAAAAGGTTGGATTATTAGTTTCCATTTTCCCATTATTAAACGTCAAATATACTACTCGGTCTACTCCGTATGTAGTTGTTTACTATAGAAGTATATGTTACACAATGTTAACTTCTCAAGAATTATAAATGATTAAATGCTTGCTGCTGATCATTGCCAACCCAATAATCTTAAACATTTTACACTCGTACCTATTAATAGGGTGAGGCTATTCCGAAGTGACATACTTCAACAGTCATCTCATCGGTATCATGAAGATTCAATATCGACAGACATCTTCTCGCCGTTCTCGGTATCTTGAAGATTCAATATTGAGACAGATGACTCGTTCAGTGTTGTTACTATATTTGTATGTGGCTCTAGCGACACTCGAAAATTGAAGACTAACCCACTTCACATGGTCATCTCCTCAATATTCAGAAAATTCAGTTTTTTCAAAACAGATAACTCGTATGGTGATGTTAAACCTGTAGGTGGTTCAAGGTACATCGATCGGAAATAGAACTTGCACAATATGTGAGTTGTTCAAGGTATAAAGTGCAAACTTCATGTGTTCTATATTTAAATACTGAAACTGTTTCAGTTTTGAACATAAGTTATCTGTACTTTCTAAGAGAAATACATAAATTATCTATTTACATGTCGTAATTGTATTACTAGTGGAATTTAATGTATTTGCATTACATTGCTCATATATTATTTGTATGTTGCATTACCTTTACTCCTGTTTTTCAACTCATGTTCTATTACATTGTGAGTTCCTACATATTTAGACATATGACTATATGAGCAAATCTAGTAAGTCCATGCAATCCATTTATTAAATAGGAAGGCTAGTAACTTTCTTAATGCTTTTTCAAGATATTTGTTGTTCATGGATGTTACTTTAGAAGTTCAGGAAACCATATTTTCAAAATGTCATTGGTAATTGACTATAATGCACTCATACTTCACCCCCATGTCTATGCGCGTATCCGATATCGATACTTACCATACTTTTAAGAATACCAAATGCAAAGATCTTAATTAAGCACTGGATAAAAGAGATTTAAGTCAATTAGTCATCATGCTAAATTATCATATGTTTTATTTGTCTCAATTCATATCATATTGAAATTTTAGTGGCGGGTAGGGCCAACTCCCTGTGTTTTGAATTATATAGATTCTTTTAATTGCAATATTTGACTGTTTTTCTTCTTCTAAGTCCACTCATTGCATCTTTTGTAAAGGCTCGGGGCAAGCGAGGAGATGCTCAAGATGAGAGGGACTATTTGCATTCAGAGTCGAGTATGTCAGTTAAATGAAATGCTAGATATATAAATCAATTGCTAGATAAATCTTTATATGAGAATTTTAGTTTGGAGTCTAAGTTGGAATTTGCAAAACAAGATGTCGTTATCTTTATTCAGAAACATCAAACTCAGTACCTAACAAACTGATAGTGCTGAAATATAATTGACCTAATGAACTAAAATTACATGATGTATATGTTTAGGTGGCCTTCTATGGTTATAAGATGTCTCATGTTTACAATGCAAAGAATTTATGGAACCCTATATGACTCTACTATGGAGTCATATAGCACATGTGGCATTATCACAATCATTCAATTCTATAGTGGATTTATAGTGGAGGACCCTACTTCATGAGTGAATGATTGTGATGGTGCCACATATGCTATATGACTCCATAGTGGAGTCATATAGGGCTCCATAAAATTTTCCGTTTACAATGTGCTTTTTAACCATTCTTTTGTTAGTCTTAGGAGTTTGGACTTCTAATTTCATGGGGAGTTGTCTGCATCTTGTTTTTGGAGACCTTTGTCAGACTATATTTGTGGCATTTTAATTTATTGGTTGATTGAGTTATCTTTTTTACCTAGGTTATTTGCAGCTGAATAATTGTGTGGTTTGGCTGGTCAAATATTAATGGCACTTGATAGCAAATTTTTGCTACACATGGAGTCACGATGAACATGAATTGCCATTGTGTTGATCAAACTTTAGCTGAGGAATACACAAAAGCATTCTACTACACTGACTTACTGTTTTGTCTTAGAGAGTGGCATTTCTATTGGTGGATCATTAAAGTATTTCTCGTTTAAGTCTTTAGTTTGAACTTTGAACATTTCCATGGTGTAGGGAAAAGGGTCAGAATAAGTCTTTCTACTATTTTCAATACGTCAATTGAGCCTATGTATTAAAAAAGTATCATATGAAGCACACCTACTATAAAAAATGATCAATGTGACCATTTAATCCGTTTTTGGCCAATAATAGCAAATTTTTAATATTTAAAAAACTTTGAGAATTGTTAAATTTGAAGACTTGTATACAAAAATTTGGAAAATTTTTAGAATATCAAAGTCAATACTTTAAAATTATTTTTAATTATTTGTATATTCTACATCTATTTAGAATGGTTGTTAAAGTTTTTATTTTTTGTTTTTTTAGGGCTGGGACTTTGGAACCAAGAACCGGAGAACCGAACCGGACCGAACCGTTATGACCCGGTTCGGTTCGGTTCCGACATTTATTAGTTATTTGTTAACGGTTCGGTTCCTAATTTTTATTAACGGTTCGGTTCTCGGTTCCTGAAAAAAATATGTACCAGGAACCGTTAAGAAACCGTTATATATAATAATTAAAATTAAATATATTTTTTATGAATATATATATTGTAATGTATATTTACTTATTTAATTTTATATTATATTCATTATTTTAGTTTAGTTATATAACTATTTAAAACTATTATTTATTTCAACCGGTTCTCTTAGGCTTCTTAGGCCTCTCATTAGGTCCAAACTCCAGCTGGTCGGAACTCGGAAGGTCCAGAGTATTTAAAATTATTATTCTCTTTAACTGGTTCAGCATATATGTATTGAGATTTTGAACGTTGAATGTCTTTTTGGCAAAAATTTAGTCGTGATTTGTAAGAATTTTTTCAAAGACTAGGAACCGTTAAATGACAAGAATCGAACCGTTAAAAACGGTTCGGTTCCTTATCGGTTCTTTAAAATAATTTATAAGAACCGAACCGTTAGTAAAATTTCATATTTTCAAACGGTTCCACATATTTTGCCTAGGAACCGAACCGGTCCCAGGCCTAGTTTTTTTATGCTGATCTATTTTTTCAGTTTTCGTATTTTTTTTTACTTTTTCATGCTTGTATTTGTACTATTTTTATATTATTATTTGATTATTTTTTCAATTTCTATGAATTTTTGTATGATTTATCAATATTCGTAATTTAATTTTTAAAAAGTAACATGTAATAGGAAGCCAAAATGGCTTGGTTGATTGTATTTTGAAAGTGAGCGTACTTATATGATGTTTTTTAAGTAGAAAGGTTTAAATGATGAATTAGAAATAGCAAGGGAGTGTATTTAACTCTTTTTCCCATAGTTTATAATTTCATCTAATTTCTATCTTTAGCTTTCTCATATTAGATCATGTATTATTTTCTTTTCATCAATAAAAGCATATTTGTTTCATTAGAGCATGTATTGTTTTTTTCATTCAACAATTATGCCTATATTTTTACATTACATCTTAATAAATCGAAAGAATTCTACAAAAATAACTTATTGAGAATCCCAATTATATACGGAGTATATATATATATATATATATATATATATATATATATATATATATATATATATATATCTACTTATATAATAAGCGCCATCGTACGTTATATGGTTCTTTTGCCGTCTAACTTTTCATTTGTTCGTCAAAACAACTGCCAACCCCGTCAATTGCACAACTGTTTGGTTGCTAGGCATCTCTTTGTTCATTCGGCAATTATTCAACCGTCTCCTTGTAGATCATATACTAGGGTCGGAGGAATGGCAAGTATTCTTCCTCATTTGGTCGGTTATGTTCCATTCTACAAGAAGAAGCGGAATCAGAGAACCTGCGGTGCCATATGAAGAACCTGCCGCGCCCAAAGAAATTACACTACCGCTATAACGTAAAGAGAAGGTTTCATAGCGTTATAGGAAAGAGTTGACGCCATAGACAGAAGGAAGAAAAACATCAAGTGCGCTGAATTGGATGTCTGAATCTCTGTTCAGACAGTAATGTCATCAGGAGTATAATTGATAAAGAGTCCTGGAATGGGAGCATTTCATCTAGAGTGTTCTACATTGCTGCTTGTGCATTTAATGAGCAATGGCTACAGTTCAACTTTGCTTTTCCTCAATGGTCATGGCGGCAGGGGCGGACCTTCTTTATTCAGGGGTGTTCATGTGAACACCCAAAATTTTGAAAATTAAGTGTAAAAGAGTCCTTTTCTTGTCCAGCAGGTCTGACGGGAACCGCCGTCCGGCCGAGGGCATTTCGGGCACTTCCCGATGGAATTTTTTGATGAAATTTTTTGAGCATGTTCTTCATGAAGTCTAGTTTATCCATACCAAATATCAGATCAAAATTAGATTGGGAAGGCATTCAAATAATTTTTTGAAGTTGACTGCGTCAAAGTATACATATAAAAACTCGTCAACTTCAAAAAATTATTTGAATGTCTTCCCGATCGAATTTTGAGCTGAACTTTGGTATGGATAAATTAGACTTGATGAAGAACATGCCCAAAAAATTTCATCAAAAAATTCCACCGGTAAGTGCCCAAAATGCCCTCGGCCGGACGGCGGTTCCCGTTAGGCCGGCTGGACATGAAAAGACCTCAAGTGTAAAATACATGTATAGAATTGATGTAATAATTTATATATTGTGCTATTAGATGACATTTTAAAGGTAAAGTAATTTCGAACACCCAACATTTAGTTGCAAGATCCGCCACTGCATGGCGGAGATGTCCAAACCTTCTTGGGGTTCCTTACACTGGAATACACGGTTCATCTTCTTCTAAAACTAGATAACTACTAACCATTTTAGCATGGTTAAAATGAATTCACTATAACTGCATTGGCTTCTCCCTTAAATTCCACCTGCGATTTAGACATTGATCAACGGCCTTTACTTCACATTGAACCATTTTGAACAAGCGTTATTATATTCAAATGCAACTCGGTTTAAGAAAAGTCAAATTTTTACATAAATTGTTTCCTTGACAAGTCCTAATTCCAACGCTCTGAAAAGTACATACTCCGTATACAAGATGCCTTAATTCATTTTCATAAATTAAAACAATCCAAAATGGAGGTTTTCTTTATTATTATTATTGTACATAGGATGTTTTTACTTGGACTGTAATTTGTTCCAGACCAGACCAGACCAGTCCAGTTCAGACCAGACCAGACCAGACTTGGATAGTTATAAAAATACAAAGAAACCAGACCTTACCAGACCAGACCAGTTCAGACCAGACCAGACCAGACCAGACCAGCAAATTACAGTCCAAGTAAAAACATCCTTACTCAATGTGTGTTTTTACAAAAAATTGAACTCCTATCCCCCCAAATAGCATGTCTTTGTGTTTTAGAAATCATACTTTTTTACCCACCACATTTTAAAATAAGCATATGCGTTAATTACAAAGGATAATGTAGAGTGCATCTACTATATACACATTCTTACTCTAAAAAATTACATTAACCAAGTTGTCATACACGATTTGCCAAACAACAAACAAATTGCCGCATATCTTCAACACAGTAAAAAAGTAAACCAAAACAAGGTACCCATAATAGTTAATAATTTCTTCAGACTTCCAAATTCAAAGTGTTTGCATTTATTTCGGGGTTTTTTCGTGTTTTTAAGAACTAAGTTTCTAATATAGTTCAAGCATGCTTTCTTGTTTATGGTCCTTTAAAACTGATTTTTGTCAACCCCTACTCACTACCACATCAAAGTGACTATTTACTCTTCATGCGTGATTAGAGGTCTGCCATAAAACCTTCTTTAAAAACTTCAAAAAACTAAATGGATTTATTCAATACCATCAAATTCTAAGGGTAGTGTCACTAAGGTCGCACTCTACTAAAGTAATTACGTTCCCAGTAAATAACTTATCACATTTTACAGAATCCAAACCCAACACAGCTCATACCTGAATGCTGCTATCAAGTAAGTCTGCTAAATTGGTCTAACTAATCATATTTTCTCAATAGGTGTGAGGACTTTCACATGTCATGTGTATCAGAGTACTACACAGTTCCCACAAAAGTTCCAAACGAGTTTCAGATTTATGATTGGGGTTTATCCCAACTCCTAAGATAATTTGGAGTTTAAATATGTAGAGGAGTGCTCCTCATTGGGTGTTATATTTCATTACTAATTTTATTTTCTCTACTATGTATTAACTGGATATATTTAAAAGAACCACTTCCTGTTTTACGAACTCAATTCCAAATTTTTAATCTTGCATAATAAGAAGGTATATTATCTATATTTCTGCTATTGGTGTGAATAATTTGGTTGTATGTGATGCATAGCAGGTAGTTCTCGATGTGCCGAAGTAGTACTCATATAAACAAGATTCATTTATTCAAGAATTATGTAATGTTATCTCATTATGTTCTTGTGTTTGGATTTAGATTAGAAACTAAATACTCCATCCAATATTAGAAAGCATTTTTATTTGCATCTTTATCTTATTAGAATGATGATTCGGATGGTTTTATTAGGATTTGGTGCTATCTTTCTAATGTTTGTTAATTATTGATCCACGACCCTATTAAGTCAATTTTAGATGAAATTCATACGAAGTAAAAAAGTATTAAAGTCAAATTTATTGACATTATTTATGTACAATATCCTGTATAAATTTATTTCCCTTACTTGACCGCTGAAGTTACAGGTTTCGTCTACCAATCCACATGAATAACAGGACTTCCAATTGGGCTTCAGAGCTCCTCAAGTAGCTGCACTTGGATTTTGAAGGTATCTGCACATAACTTAGAGTTCTCTTCATTAACTTTAACCTTAATAGACCTTAAATTTAGCTTTAAAGTGAATGAGTCTCCTCTAATGGATTTCATAACTAATAAAGTGCAGAATAGCTTAAATGCCAAACATTCAAGAACTCTAAATCATTTTGGCAGACTCGAGAAATCCCCTCTATTGGTTTAATGTCAATTGAGTTCTAATATGGCTTTTAAAGCCCAATGACTTTGGAAAAAGTTGTCTTTGGACAAACATGGTGTAGTAGAAGAAGAAAAATACATAAGAAGGTCCCTGAATTGTTTTCATTTATTATTATCGTCACTTGGTCAATGTGTGTGTACAAAAAAAAACTGACCCCCCCCCCCCCCAAAGCATGTCCTCATGTTTAGAAATCATACTATATATGGGGATAAAGCGGTAATTTAACCCACATTCATTATACATGATAAGTAGTAATTTAAATAGCATCTGCTACGTACAAACTCCACTCCATGCCTTCAGATGTGAACCAACGTCTCATACAAAAAGGTAACTAAAACCATACTTATGATTGTTAAAAACCACTTTTGGTTTTCTTAGTTTTTAGAAGTTATTTTCTCTTATAGTTTAAAGATGATTGAAATAGGACATAATGTGTGATTTACTGAAGCATTACTAGTCTTTATGGAGCAACATGTATGTGGTAAGTATTTGGGACTTGAAATAGGATAAACTCTTGAAACATTTGGAACATATGCGTGACATTGTGCTACCAAGTTCCCCAGAAGCTAAGAGGAGCTCACTGTGGATGAAAGCAATGAATCAAAATGCAAGGAATCACAGTTCCAAGACTTACTCACAAATTCAATGACCTCTATAAAACAAGGGAAAGAAACACCACAAGTGTTAGATGCTAGCTATGATGTTGTGTGGAATCATAATGCATAATCATCTCTGCATGGGAAAACATATAATTGTGATGCATATTTACTATTTAAGATAATAATTATTATAAATAAGCAAGGTCCTGTGTATGGCTTTGGACATAGAATTATTTAAACAACTGAAAATGTAAACTTAATGCCATTTCTACAGTGGTGTAAATTAAACATATTGTTCTAAAGAGAGATGTCTGTAGAATTTAATTATTCTCTAAAACACAAGTTCTTGGGTCCTGATTTTCCCACGTCTTTTCACTATGAATTCTTCACAATCACTAAAGACAACTCCTTCCCTCTATTTTTTACAATCACTAAAGACAACTCCTTCCCTCTATTCTTCATTTGATGTCTTTGTACAATTAAGGTGTGTCATATTTTCTGTCTCATTGAATTAGGAACATTTTTGCTGAAGTTGTATCAAACTGTTACCAAATGTGTGACACCGCACCCGAACGTCCTTGAAAATTCAATTAAAAATTCAAAGTTTATGTATTGAATTTCCGATTCCCAAACAATTGTAAAACGATTAATGTTTTACGTAATAATGATCGATTATTGTACTGTTCGAACTCGTATATTAGTGTCGGGCTTGCAAATACTTATTTGGGCCTTATTAATGAATAAAAGAGCCCAACATTATCTAAATAATGATACATAACCTTTCAAGACTAGTTGAGAAAGGTTGGGCAGCCCAAACATTATTTTGGGCCCAACCTGCTAAAAATACTAAGTATTCAAGAATGACGCCCTAGGCCCACTGGAGGGTGACCCACACGGCTTGTATCCAAACAATGTGTATAATGATGTCAAAATAAGTGATAGGATGATTTGGGAAGAATACAAACACCTATGGTCCCATCTTTGACATTTTTGAGCTAGATAATGGGAATAGGTTTCTTCTATAATTTTCATCACATAGATTATTGGGGTGAGCCTACACATATTGGAGATCAATAGTATGATGTAGGGAGTTGACTTGTTCTAAATAAATTACAATGAGTACAAAAAGACATCTTTTGACAAAAGATAAAACAATAGGACCCATCTTCCCATTTTTGGAAGTATTGGTAGATATTTTGGACCACAAAATGATTGGGATCAATTGGGAACCACTCCACATGATATTAGTACCTGCAAGACAAATAAAAATGGGTGAGAAGACTTACCTTGGCCGCCACCATGGAGAGGATCTGCACAAGACTTGATAGGAATCAAATTTTGGAGCCACCATCACTATTTTCGCACAAATTGGTGTGCTGTTTGTCTCCCTTCATTATGGGGGTTGTACTCGTCCAAATAGCTTGATTAAGGTGTCCTTGGATAGCCTTTGAAGTCTATTTTCATATTTGAGTGGTTTCTGAGCGAGAGGGGAGAGTTTATGTGTCACGCACTGGACCTACCGGACACGTCAACAACCCGCCGTACAGTACGAATAGTCAACCGCAGTCCAACTCATCCATACTATACTAGGCGTCTTGAATACCATTCACACATAGTACATCCATAAACAAACATAATGTAAAATATTCATTCGAAGCAGCGGAAACATTAATAAGGTGTTTATGCCACACTTTGGCAAACATGGGCATACAAGTCCCCAAATAATTATTCAAAAATAATATCCATGAGCAATAATGTAATTGTTTTAAAAACAGAAACGGAGGAAGCACGAACCCCGTCTTCACTCCTAGATCCTCCCTCGGAGCAATGAGTGTTGGTAGCAAGCTCAACTCCTACCTGAAACTGTGAGGTGGCCTCCCCCGTGAAGGGGGGGTCAGTACTTGGAAGCATTTGACAAGTACAATGACAACTATACTAAGTATAATCAATGTTTTAATTTCTGAGACCCTCAAAATAGGGTGATATCATAATATAAATAATAATTTATATTTCCCACTTATTATCTCTATAATAAGTAAATTCGTTTATTTGTCGGCACACGGCCCATCTTGTTGGTCCCGATTGAGTGGTGAACAGTCTAGAGGGGGGGGTGAATAGACTGTTCTGTTTTTACAGATTTTTCACAAAGTCAAAGCTGACTTATCAGAGGTGGTCCAAATCTGATGACAGAGATGGTCGAGTTCTGATGGCAGAGCTGGACCAGGCAGCGGATTAAGGTTAAGTCAGGATAGCCTCAAGAAAAGTACTAAGGCAAATGCCCTTCTGATAACTCTTAGCACCAGATCTGCTGAACGCAGATTCCAAGTCTTTAAGAGTTATACAGTTAGAAACCTAAGTGCAGTAAAGTAAATGACACCAGGGATTTTTATAGTTTTTTAAGGAACAACGCGTTCCTCTAGTCCACTGTTCCACTAAGCTTTGAAGTAAACAGTTACAAAGCTTTAACCCTAGCACTTAAGAAGCTCTCCACGTCTTCTTCAAGCCTAGTTGCCACCCAGGATGCAATTCCACTTCCTGATGGCTGGTCGTTTCACTCAGCTTCCCGGAAGTATCACCACTTCACTACTGCAGCTACTTGGACGCCCTTCTTTGCAGAAGATGTTCTGAAAAACAGAGTTTTTCTCCAACTTGCTTCGTTACAATAGATTTGTTGTTGAAGTTCTTGAAGTGTTGAAGAACTGGAGGGACTTTGCTCTTTGTTGGGGTTGAAAAACCTGAGGAGTTTAATCTTCCCAACGTAAGCTTGTCTTGTTGATGATTGTGGAGGTTGAATCTCAAGAGAGCTTTTTGAATGATTAAGAGAGCAAAAGTTATCCGGTTGTTCTTCATGAGTATCCTTTTATACTGGGAGTTATCTGCCCGTTGGAGGAGGAGACAACTGCATTGAATGTGCATACTGTGGAGTTGACCGGTTGGACCCGCAGTTTTGGCAGGTTTCTATTTTTGTATAATATTCTCCAGGAATCTCGGTCAATCATCTGCAATTACTCCACAGCGTATCAGGCTCAATAAATGAGCATTAAATGCTTTCCTTTGATGAAATATCTCCTAGCCGTTAGGGAATTTCCCGTTTGTTATACGGTCGTTGAAAGCAGCTTCTAAATCTTCTAAGTATCTATCCAGGTCCGATGAGGTTCTCTGATGGCATTCTGACCTTGGATTCTGATGAACTTAGATATGGAACTCTGACACTTCTCTGAAGTTGAGTTCTGATGAAGCTTTAGATCGAACACTGATGGTTCTCTGATGAGCAGCTCTGCTGGTAGTTCTGATGCTTCCCTGATGAGCAGCTCTCATGAATCATCAGACTTGTAGTTCGGCTAGCATCTCTCATAAATTGCCAAGAACAACTCTGAAAGCAATTCTCATAGCAGCTCTGATGCTTCTCTGAAGAGCAACTCTCATGGAGCAGTTCTCCTAGCAGTTCTGATCTGAAGTATCAAGAGGATCTCTGATCCGACGACTATGCTAAACTTACAAGGAAAATTCTAATACAAAATTTTTATAAGGGGTACTTTAAAATTCTAATCTATCCTAGCATCATCAAAATCTAATTACATTTATTCCTTACAATTTCCCCCTTTTTGATGATGCCAAAACCCTTAAACTATTTCCAGAGAAGTGCCTTTCACCAAATCAGAAAATAAAGTAAAACTTTTCATTTAAAATCTTGGTGGGCAACTTAGCATAGGAAAATAGTAAGAGTACGATTCAATCAATTAAGGCATAAATAAATAAACACATAAAGCAATAAAGAACACAGAATTGAGATTGCCATGCAAATTAGAGGCAAGATGGTTATTTCATATATCAGATATTACAAGGAAAAATTACAATAGACACAGAATTGAGATTGCCATGCAAATCTAGCAGGTTCTCTGATATCTTCCCCCTTTTTGGCATCAGCAAGATCACCAAGTAGGAGTCCAATCTTTGAGAATTCTGAGGCTTGATTCTCTTTGATTGTTTCAAGAGCTCCAGGGAGAGTTTGAGTTACAGAAGCCAGTCCTTCTATCAGCTCCTTTTGTTTATCTACTGCAGATTGGTTATCCTTAATAGTAGCTTCAAGGAGAGTCAGCTTGTGATCTCTGTCCTTGCCACTGTTGATCAATTTTAGCGCAAATTCCTTGTTATCCTTGCAGAGGCCTTCCACATCTGTCAAATGCTCTGCATTCTTGTCATGTGACCACTGAAGATCATCTACAGCATTAGATAATTCTTTGATGGCCTTGTCCTGAGCTGTGAGAGTCTGAGAATGCGAGTACAGGACAGTGTGTATGTTTGCAACCTCTGTAGCGATATTGTCTACCTTCTCATTAGAAGTCTTCATAAAGCTCAGTAGAGAGGTTGTCAAAGTGGAGAGGCTGGTTGAAATCCTAGCAATGTCTGACTCAAGGTTGTATTGAACAAGATCAAGATGTGCATCGTGCTTCTGATTGAGTACAAGCATCTTGTTCAACCCAGCAATTACCTGATCTCCAAATTCTTCTGCAGACTCCACAAACTCATTGAAAGGAATGCAGGTTTCTTCTCTTTGAGGCTCTGGCATATGCATCTCACTTTCTTTAGGCTGCTGAGGGATGGGAGATTGTGGAGGAGTAGGTTTCTTCCTCTTGTTGGATTGAAGATCACCAGCCAATGAGGATGTAAGAAATCCATCATTGTCCTCAGAGGAAGAGAGAATCCTCACAATTGGTTCTCTCTTTGGAGTAGAGGCGACAGAATGTTGTGGAGAGGGGGGTTGTGATGATGGCTTCTGCTGTGGAAATGCAGACTTGGATTTCTGATGAGGAGAGCTCTGATGGAGTGAGGTCTGCTGAGCAGGGGTTTTCTGATGTTGGGGTGATGGAGGAGGTGATGGTGAGCGATTTCTGATGGGGGTAATCTGATGACAGGGTGAAGCCGGTTTGGGTGAAGATTTCTTTGGGGAAGGGGTTTTCTTGGGTGAGGGAGTTGGGGAATTCTGAGGTGGTTGAAGGCTTTCTGGTGGTGTGGATAAGGGTGTGGTTGGTTTGGGTGAAGGAGATTTTGGGGGAGATGGAGTGGGTTGGGCAGTAAAAGGAAGAGTAGGAGAAATATGAGTAGGAGGAGAGTTGAGGGTTACCTCCATAAGGGTTTCTTCAACCAGGGACTCCCTCCATTCCTGAATTAGATTTCTCATGGCCAGAGGTAGGTCATTTGCAGTTGATGGCTCACTTTCTGCACCTGGAATAGGTTTCATCCTGATCAGGGACTCCTTCCTTTTCTTTTCCAACAGCCATACCTCAAAGATAGGAACCCCGTGCTCTGCTAAGGCTTTGACATGCCTCTCTGGTGAGGTAGTAGTGATCTTCTCCTTGCCTTTGAAGTTTGCCTTCTTCTTCTCAAGGACAGATTGTAGAAACTGAAGATCAAAGCATAAGGAGACATCATCTGTACCTGCCCACTTGAGGACGTCTTCTTCTTCAGATACATAAGAGGCAGCTTGAGCAAGGATCTGCTGCAGGGGGGCCATCCTCCATTTCCTCCAAGTGAGTACCCTTTGAAACTGTCTCTCCAGGGCAGTATGGGGATCCATCTCAGGGACTCGAGTAGGAGTAGCTAGATGCTCTGGTGGAGAGTCATCAATGAACAAGTCTGGTACAGAAGAGGGCTGAACCTCTGATGCAAGTTCCCCCTGAACATCAGCCTTCTCTGATGCTAGTTCCCCCTTAGGTTCTGATCCCTTAGGCGGTGAGGGGACTGGCTTCTTCTTCTTCTTCTTCTCTCTGATAGGAGATTTGGAGCTATCAGAGTCGCTCTGAATGACAGCTCTTCTTCTCCTCTTCTGATTGGCTCGTTTAACAGGTGTGGCTTTAGGAGCCACATCAGACTCAGTGTCCTCTGATGCATTATCTAGTGATGCATCCTTCTCAGGAATGACCTCAGGTTGCTTCTGAAGCTTCTTCTTCAATCCCTTGGCCTGTTTTACCTTAGGCGTATCAGAGACTGCTTCAGATTCCTTAGAAACCTGTTTAGGAGCAACCTTGGACTTAGCAGCAACTTTCTCTCTGTTTTGCTCCAGTTTCTCCTCCCTCATCAACTCCGCAGCAATAGCCACATGCATCTTGGGAGAAGCAGTTAGAAAGATGCTCTTGGAGTGTTCAACAGTAGATGGGTTTCTGAGCTCTACTTGAGACTTGGAGATGACCTTGGGGATGAGAAGACCATGACCCATCTTTGTGGAGAATAGTCCTGTCTTCTTATCTTTCTTCTCAATAGATTCAGAGATTGATTTGGCATTGGTGTTGTTCATCTGGTCAGTAGAGCCAGTTTTGCACCACAGGCATCGGTGCATGATGCTCATCAGCTTCTCATAGTCCCTCTTCAGCATGGACTTCTTCATGTACAGTTTATCTACTCCGGTGGCATCTGGCCGGCAGTAGGTGTCCACAAAGGTTTGGACAGAGACATCGACTGATTCCAGGTCGATGAAAGTGGGAGTATCTTCATCTTGTGAGTCGAGTTCGATGTTGAAGAACTCATTGAGGGCTTCAGCGTCGATTTTCAAGTTCTTCCCTTGGACTTGAGAATGAATGGTGTTATCAGTGATGTAGGCGTTGAGGTAGAACTCAGCCACATCGACGGTACTGAAATTCTCATAAGGATGAGCCACAATCTTTGTCAGTTGGGAGTCATTCATCCCGGCAATGACCGCCTTCATTATTTTCTGGTTCTCAGCCAGTAATGGCAGTGATGACATATCGACCTTCATGCCAGTGACTATGTTTGTCATGAGGGTTTTTGCTTGTTCTTCAGTGAGGTCGGTGATGTTGATGAACTTCATTTTCGAGAGTAAAAGGAGTTTGAGAGATAGAGGGTTTGAGAGTTCTGAAAGCTTGAGTTCGAAGAGAGATAAAATGCAATGGCGGTTTAGGTTATGAGATGGGGTATAAATTGATTTGGGTTAGTGGACGTTTGATATAATTTGGAGTTTCGAGGTCGCATTTAATGGATTGTGGGCGGAAAGCCGTTTCCGATTATGGAAATAACTATCGGGGGTAGAATAGTAACTTCGGATCCATTAAATGAGTTCGCCCAAATTTCAGAAAATTTTCTAAGTCCACAGCCATTCTGATGAATAGTCACCCATGTATCAGAGGAGGGGTATTCTGATACGAGGTCCTCTGATGGATACCAACTCTGATCCTTCAGCAACTCTGATTCATGCATCTCTGGGAAGATCATCCATCATCCCCATCTCTTCTCTCAGCTTGTTGAACCTTGCCTCAGAGAGAGGTTTGGTTAGGATATCTGCTAGCTGATCTTCAGTTGGAACATGCTCAATTGATATATGCTTCTTCTCCACATGATCTCTGATGAAGTGATGTCTGATCTCAATGTGCTTTGTCCTTGAATACAGCACAGGGTTTTGGGTGATGGCAATCGCACTTGTATTGTCACAAAGGAGCTTGATCTCCTTTGCTTGCACTCCATAGTCCTTGAGTTGTTGCTTCATCCAGAGTAATTAAGCACATCAGCTTCCAACAGCTTCTAGCAGCAATATACTCAGCTTCAGCTGTACTTGTTGAAATAGAGTTCTGCTTCTTGCTAAACCAGGAGACAAGTCTCCCACCTAGCAGTTGGCAGTGACCAGAGGCGCTCTTCCTGTCTAATCTGCAACCTGCAAAATCTGAGTCAGAGTAACCAATTAGTTCAAAGTTACCTCCCTTGGGGCACCATAGTCCTGCATTTGGATTTCCTTTGATATATCTGATGATCTTATTAGCAGCAATCAAATGGCTCTCTTTGGGCTTTGATTGGTATCTGGCGCAGATTCCCACAGCAAATGCTATGTCTGGTCTACTTGCAGTTAGGTAGAGAAGAGATCCAATAATTCCTCTATATGTTGTTGCATCAACATCTTTGCCTTCATCATCTGGTCCAATTCCTTGAGAAGCATTCATGGGAATCTTGACTGAGGATTTCCCATCAATGCCAAACTTCTTGATTAGATCTCTGGTGTACTTCCCTTGGTTGATAAAGATTCCTTCTGGAACTTGCTTGACTTGCAATCCAAGGAAGTAGCTTAGTTCTCCCATCATACTCATCTCAAACTTTTTCTGCATAACTTGAGAAAACTTCTTGCATAATTCTGGATTAGTGCTTCCAAATATAATATCATCAACATAAATTTGCACTAACAGAATATGATTAGCAACAGAAATCTGAAATAAAGTTTTGTCAACATTTCCTTTAGTAAACCCATGATTCACTAAGAATAGGGACAATGTGTCATACCAAGCTCTGGGAGCTTGCTTAAGACCATAAAGGGCCTTTCTAAGCTTGTAGACACAAGAGGATTGAGTAGGAATGACAAAACCTGGAGGTTGTTCAACATAGACTTCCTCTTCAAGTTCTCCATTCAGAAATGCACTCTTGACATCCATCTGGTAGACTTTGATGTTGTTGTAGGCAGCATAGGCTAGGAATATCCTGATTGCTTCCAGTCTTGCAACAGGTGCAAAGGTCTCATCAAAATCTATGCCTTCCTCTTGACAGTATCCTTTTGCAACAAGCCTAGCTTTGTTCCTTACAATGTTGCCTTCTTCATCTGCTTTGTTCTTGAATACCCACTTGGTTCCAATGACATTCTGATGCTTTGGTCTAGGAACAAGTTCCCACACTTGATTCCTTTCAAACTGTGTGAGCTCTTCTTGCATTGCATTGATCCAGTCTGAATCTTCTAGAGCTTCTTCTACATTCATTGGTTCCATCTGGGATATGCAGCAGGTGAACATGGCTTCTCTTCTGGATGATGATCTGGTTTGAACACCTTTAGAGAATTGTCCAATCACTTGATTGGAAGGATGATCTTTTAACCAAGTTAGATCAGGTTCAGACAATTGTTGTCTGGGCAACTCTGGTTGTTCATCTTCTGATTCTTCATCTTCATCTCCGTCTTTGTCTATCAGAAGTGGATTAGCAGCAGGGGTTGAGAACACAGGGTTAACTGTGACTTCTTCTGATGGCTCTGAAACCTTGTCTTCAAGATTGATTTTCTTCAGGGTTTCTGATATTTCTTCAGCAGAGGTGCTGTCATCGAACTTGACATGAATGGATTCTTCAACTTGTAGAGTCCTTCTGTTGAGTACTCTATAGGCTTTACTTGAACTTGAGTAGCCTAAAAAGATGCCTTCATCAGCCTTCTTTTGAAATACCTTTAGATGCTCCTTTCCATTGTTGAGAATGTAGCATTTGCATCCAAATATGTGAAAATAGCTGATGTTGGGTTACCTTCCTTTCCACAGTTCATAGGGGGTCTTCTGATGATTCTTGTGGATCATGCTTCTGTTCTGGGTGTAGCATGCAGTGTTGATTGCTCCAGCTCAGTATCTGATGGGCAACCCTGATTCAGCAATCATGGTCATTGCAGCTTCCTTCAGTGTTCTATTCCTTCTTTCTGCAACACCGTTTTGTTGAGGTGTTCTGGCAGCAGAAAGTTGGTGAACGGTTCCATTCTGATCACAGAAGTCCTTGATCACTTTGTTGACAAATTCAGTTCCTCTGTCAGATCTGATTGTCTTGACTTTCATGTTCTTCTCAGTCTGAAGTTGCTTTAATAGAGATGGCAACTTCTGAAGAGTTTCATTTTTCTTTGTTAAGAACACAGTCCATGTGTATCTTGAATAGTCATCCACCATGACTAGCGTATATCTTTTTCCTCCAACACTGGGAGTTTCAACTGGTCCAAATAAATCCATATGAATCAGATTTAGAGGACAAATGGAAAGATCTCCAGTTATGGGCTTGAATGAGGTCTTTACTTGTTTGCCTTTCTGACAAGCACTGCAGAGGGGCTCCTTCGTGTAAACAATGTCTGGCAGACCATCTACAATGTGTTCCCTTGCCAGTTTGTTGATGGTTTTGAAATTCAGGTGGCTAAGCTTCTTGTGCCAGTCCCAGCTTAGCTTTGAATTGTCTTTAGCTATCAGGCAAGTACCATCTTTTACTGTTTGCCAGTCAACAACATAGATGTTCTTTCTTCTCTTGGCTGTAAGAACCACTTCCTTGGTTGTCTCCTGCTTGACATAACATAAGGTCTTGGTGAATTCAACTGTGTAGCCTTTGTCACAGAATTGGCTAGCACTCAGCAGGTTGAACTCCAGACCTTTGACATATGAGACATCATCAATGCTTATCTGGTTCTTGATCAGCTTCCTTCTTCCTTTTGTTTGACCTTCTTTATCATTTCCACCAAATGTAACTCTAGGTCCATTGTATCTCTGGAACTCTGATAGGCAACTCTTGTCACCTGTCATGTGCCTGGAGCATCCACTATCAATAAACCATTCTTGCTCTAAGATAGCTCCAGCACACAGTTCCTACAAAATTAAAAGGAAGATTTAGGTACCCAAGCAGTGTTGGGTCCTGGGGGGTAATGGAGTCTTGGTAGTTGGTACCATTTTGGTCTCATCAAGTGAAACCTCGGATGGTACCCATTGTCCACCTGGTAGTCATGGTAAACAGCAGTATGATTCACTTTGGGCAGATGCTTGTGAGGCTCATGCTTTCTGTTAGCATATTTCTGCATAGCCTTCTTAGTTGGAAAGAAGTCCCATATACTATCAAGAGCAGAGAGGCGTTTAACCTTGGGCTTCTGAGGTTGACCAGACAACCTCTTTTGCCTAAAGTTAACTTTCTCTTGATATCTGCCTTCCTGATAGTGGTTTCTGTTACAGTTATCATGAGAATGTCTGTTAAGGTTTTGCCTTTGATTATTATTTTTCTGAAAACTTTTCCTGTGATTAGGTCTTCTGCCTGATTCATTAGTTTTCAGAATTTGTTTTGGTTTGGCCTTGTAGAGAATATCTTTGGTTATGTTGTCAAGGTTGTACTGTCTCCTCTCTTCTTTGGTCCATTCAGATCTGGCCTTTTCAATCATCTCAGGCTGTGTCTTATCAGCAGCATAAGCAGTATTTATCTTCATGAATTTGGTGAAGGGTCCTTCTTCAAGGACTTCCCACATTTCATCATGAAGAGCACATAGATGTGCCTTCATCCGGATCTTCCAGTCATCATACTTCTGATCTGAAAACATGAGGTGCTTTGCAAGAGAGTTATCCATAATAAAAGTTAAAGAGGCTAGGAACAAGTGGATCTTTGTTCAAAGAGTAACCTAAAAGATTACAAGAACAAGGAGGCTCTGATACCACTTGTTGGTCCCGATTGAGTGGTGAACAGTCTAGGGGGGGGGGGTGAATAGACTGTTCTGTTTTTACAGATTTTTCACAAAGTCAAAGCTGACTTATCAGAGGTGGTCCAAATCTGATGACAGAGATGGTCGAGTTCTGATGGCAGAGCTGGACCAGGCAGCGGATTAAGGTTAAGTCAGGATAGCCTCAAGAAAAGTACTAAGGCAAATGCCCTTCTGATAACTCTTAGCACCAGATCTGCTGAACGCAGATTCCAAGTCTTTAAGAGTTATACAGTTAGAAACCTAAGTGCAGGAATAAAGTGCAGTAAAGTAAATGACACCAGGGATTTTTATAGTGGTTCAAGGAACAACGCGTTCCTCTAGTCCACTGTTCCACTAAGCTTTGAAGTAAACAGTTACAAAGCTTTAGCCCTAGCACTTAAGAAGCTCTCCACGTCTTCTTCAAGCCTAGTTGCCACCCAGGATGCAATTCCACTTACTGATGGCTGGTCGTTTCACTCAACTTCCCGGAAGTATTACCACTTCACTACTGCAGCTACTTGGACGCCCTTCTTTGCAGAAGATGTTCTGAAAACAGAGTTTTTCTCCAACTTGCTTCGTTACAATAGATTTGTTGTTGAAGTTCTTGAAGTGTTGAAGAACTGGGGGGGACTTTGCTCTTTGTTGGGGTTGAAAGGTCTGAGGAGTTTAATCTTCCCAACGTAAGCTTGTCTTGTTGATGATTGTGGAGGTTAAATCTCAAGAGAGCTTTTTGAATGATTAAGAGAGCAAAAGTTATCCGGTTGTTCTTCATGAGTATCCTTTTATACTGGGAGTTGCCTGCCCGTTGGAGGAGGAGACAACTGCATTGAATGTGCATACTGTGGAGTTGACCGGTTGGACCCGCAGTTTTGGCAGGTTTCTATTTTTGTATAATATTCTCCAGGAATCTCGGTCAATCATCTACAATTACTCCACAGCGTATCAGGCTCAATAAATGAGCATTAAATGCTTTCCTTTGATGAAATATCTCCTAGCCGTTAGGGAATTTCCCGTTTGTTATACGGCCGTTGAAAGCAGCTTCTAAATCTTCTAAGTATCCATCCAGGCCCGATGAGGTTCTCTGATGGCATTCTGACCTTGGATTCTGATGAACTTAGATATGGAACTCTGACACTTCTCTGAAGTTGAGTTCTGATGAAGCTTTACATCGAACACTGATGGATCTCTGATGAGCAGCTCTGCTGGTAGTTCTGATGCTTCCCTGATGAGCAGCTCTCATGAATCATCAGACTTGTAGTTCAGCTAGCATCTCTCATAAATTGCCAAGAACAACTCTGAAAGCAATTCTCATAGCAGCTCTGATGCTTCTCTGAAGAGCAACTCTCATGGAGCAGTTCTCCTAACAGTTCTGATCTGAAGTATCAAGAGGATCTCTGATCCGACGACTATGCTAAACTTACAAGGAAAATTCTAATACAAAATTTCTATAAGGGGTACTTTAAAATTCTAATCTATCCTAGCATCATCAAAATCTAATTACATTTATTCCTTACACATCTTATATATTCCCTTTCGATTATCACTTGCACAACCCAACCCGTGGGTCTTATTATTTCTACGGGATTTGCTACCGCTGTCCGAGACCTCATGAGGCTCTCGGTTCGGACTTCAACATCCCGCCCCTGGGCTCATACCCATCATCCCGTAGGAAGGTAAGGCCCTTCGGGGTCCTATCTTATGTGTTCGTTACCGCTACCGGAGCCTAGTTAGGTCTCCGATTCGGATTCCACCCTAATCCGTGATCACGATGCAAGTCCATGCTATCCAACCCCGCTCTCTAGAGTCGGGAAGGGCCATGGTCCTTGCTATTTACCATAACTTACCCGGCTATCCTCAAGGACTACCGAAATACACCTGTAGGCCAATCCTACATCTAGGATCAATTTATTATTCACTTTATCTTGGGTATCCTTTAAGGCCTACCCCTCGTATCACTTAAAGTTCATGTTAATCCACCTTAGTATCTCTTAAGACTACTTAAGGTTCAACACTTCTCAATCCCAACCTCGGATCAATTCTAACATATTCGCATTCCAATACCCCGACTAGTATCTTAATACTAGTCGGATAAATTCCAACAAAGAAAACAAATTTTCAGTTTATAGTCATATAGACAAATTCCAAACTAATTTTCCATTAAAAATATAGTTCACATCAATATACAAAATATAACTTTTAATCACTCATATACTCTTATATGGAGTTAAAATTATATTTCAACATATAGTTTATAGTTAATTCCATTATCGAGCCAACATGCTCATAACGCATAATCATACACAATTTATTCTTAAATTTGTATATTATGCTCCTTTTCCTTATAGACAATAGTCTTCTCATTTTTTAGGCATTATTAATCATTAATAATCCATAAAAACATATTTAATTACCTTAGGTAATCTCATGAAATTAACTCATTAATTATAAGCAATATAGTCAGTCATCCTCACCTTATGAAGTGCTGAAATAGTTGCCTTTGTTAAGCCCTCCGATCAATCCCCGT
Organism: Cuscuta epithymum; assembly: GCA_945859915.1. NCBI lineage: Eukaryota > Viridiplantae > Streptophyta > Magnoliopsida > Solanales > Convolvulaceae > Cuscuta > Cuscuta epithymum. The sequence continues at coordinate 4,660,449 of CAMAPF010001015.1, forward strand.
TCTAAACCGATTGGAGATGAAAAATCTGGACAGCAGACGAAAGCCGGGCGGCTTTTGCCAAAGGTGGGCGGCTTTCGTGGTCTGTAGCTACGAACAGCTCCTTTAAAGTGGCGGTTTCCGGCGGTTTCAACTCCTATTGATTCCACGACTCTTCTAAGTTAAATACCACCACTTTATAACATTATTCTACACTTTTAAACATGTAGAACTCCATGTTTAGCCCACCATATGATTTCTTAAAAATCATACAAAGAATACTAGTTAAAGAATAAAGGTTTGTTCTTACCTCTTCTTCTAGCTTTTCTTCCTTTGGATCCTAGTTAGTTAAATACGGTACGGGAATTAAACGGGGTTTAATACGTACGCGTTTTATTTGGTAACATAAATGAAAAAACGGTCAAAAATTCGTTGAAAAAAACGTTGACTTTTAAAAAACGTGTAAATACGTATACATGTATAATACGATATCTATTACAAAAATTCGGACTAAAAATACGGGAAATTATTTTGAACATTTAAATTATATACTTCACAAAATCACATATATAGTGAAAAGAAATAAAAGTATATGCATACTCAAGTAGCAAACCCCATTATTACATAAAAGAATAATCCGTAATTGCATAAATCGATGACAAACATAAAAAATAGTAATTAATTCAAAGACATAATTTTGCAAACTAATGTTAAAAAAATGAGGCATAATAACAATAGAATGAGACTAAGTTAAAATCATTATCTTTATTTGATCATCAAATAACACTCAAGTTAAACTCATCATTTTCATCAAGATGACAGATGACATATGAGAAAAGTTGTGTGACTGCTACGTTTATTATTGTTTATGTGTAAAAACTTATACTTAAAAAAATGCCAGGTTTAGAAAAAACTTTAATTTTGATATGCTTGTTCGGAAAAACATTATAAACCTAATAGTATTTCACATTTTAGTATTTTAGGATGCTAGTTGTAGCCGCCATATAAATAATTTTGGTATTCAATAATTGCATTGTAACAATACAAAAACACGAGGTCACGGGAAGGAAGTTTTCCATTTTTATTTTAAACTATTGTTGATCTTCTATTCATTTAATGCATTCACTCAATTGACCCGTTCATGTTTATATCTTTTGTAAAATACGGGAAAAATACGTTTTATACGGGAAGTAAGAGTTTTTTTCATTTTTAAACGGACCGACATTATTTTTCGTTTTAAACGTGTTTTTTTGCTCAAAAAAACGGTACGTGTTTAAAACGCGTTTAAAACGCAAAAAAGCTAACTTAGCTTTGGATATCCTTTCTTCTAGCTTCCTCCAAGCTTGAGGTTTGTGGAAGTCAACTCTAGAGCTCTCTCTCCTTTCTCTTGGTTCGTATGAGTGGAATGGGAAGGGGGGAGGTACCTCTACTCAATCAAGCATCCAAAATAATGCATGAGTAGGGTCCTTTGGGGTGTTTATTTGTCTTAAGCCATCCCTTCAACAACAACTTCGCCCAACCCATGTTTATTGGTCTCAAAATTATTATTTTGAGGCCTTGAGCCAAGTAAGAAATCCCCAAGTGGGTGTAGGAAGTCTCCCCCAATTATTCCTGCTATTTTTGGCAGGCTGGACCAAAATAGCACTCGGGTTGTCCAAATATTTTTATCAACTTTAGTTGATACTTTATTGGGCTTCTATAATTATCACGTTGACCCAACTAAATATTTGGTAGCCCATTCTCATTATTACGGATTCGATAAATAATTTAATTAATCACGCATTAATTAAATATATCATTCCTTTACACGAAATCATTCGCTAGAAAATTCAAATACATACTGAATTCAAATTCAAGTACATCCGGGTGCGGTGTCACATTATCATACAAAAATCGAGCTGGAGTGAACTGCTGTGTGTAAAGTCGAGCAGTGATATTAGTACCTGCAAGACAAATAAAAATGGGTGAGAAGACTTACCTTGGCCGGCCAGCATGGAGAGGATCTGCACAAGACTTGATAGGAATCAAATTTTGGAGCCACCATCACTATTTTCGCACAAATTGGTGTGCTGTTTGTCTCCCTTCATTATGGGAGTTGTACTCGTCCAAATAGCTTGATTAAGGTGTCCTTGGATAGCCTTTGAAGTCTATTTTCATATTTGAGTGGTTTCGGAGCGAGATGGGAGAGTTTATCATACAAAAATCGAGCTGGAGTGAACTGCTGTGTGTAAACTCGAGCAGTGAGAGTGTTGAGGCTGTTTGGTTGATATCTCGAGTTATACCAATCCAAATAAGGCGTGCAAGATACCAAAAGAACGATCTCAAGACGAGGAATCCGTGAAGGTCTGGTTTGAATCAATCGGAGTAGCGGAAAGCTTCCAAATTGTCCGAGAAAAACGCAACCTCGCAGAAACGGATCTAGTCTTCTAAAGTAAGTGTTAACCCCAAAACCTTTCCTTTCATTTTCCAAATGATATGAACAATTGATGGAGCTATTATACACCACTCCAAGTGTATAATATGTCCTTATAGAGTTAATGTATTGATGTAAAGGTTAGATACTAACCTAGATCAAATCTTGGAAAAACTAGGAAACGAGTTCGCCGGAAAACACCCATTCTAGGGGCTGTTTTCGTATCGACGTTTAGGGGTTGAGCTAGCACTTTGAGGAGACTGTTTAACACTCATATTTAAGAAAGGAATCAGTTCTTAATCCACCTTGACCGAAGCTTTGACCATTGGATCAAGAAGGAAAAGTTTAAAGCTCAATTAAGGTGAGGATCGACATCTAATTGCTTACAACTTGTAGGTTAAGCATGAGATTACCTAAATGCCTAAATCATAATTTTTCATGGATTGTGATGATTAAATATTGATGAAATATTGATATAGTTGCCAAAGAATGAAATTGGAAATGATTTGAGGATGAATGCATAATATGAGATTAAATGAGCAGTTGGAGCTAAAGTTAAGTTATGGGCAGTCTTTAAGGATTACCCATGGTAGTTTATTGATATGTCAATTCTAGGCATAAGTTGCTTAGGAATTGGACTTTAGTGCATGGTGATGTAATAGAGCCGAGCTCTAGGATGCATGGTAAGGTGGTAGACTTGTAGTCTATGTATTGTATAACTAGAGCCGAGCTCTAGGGCTTGCACAGTGATGTAATAGAGCCGAGCTCTAGAACGCAAGGTAATGAAATTGACCCAAGTGACATGAATTGTATGGTGATGTGATAGAGCCGAACTCTAGAATATAATGCCATGTATTAGGGTTGGACTCTATGAGTTGTCGTGGCTTATAGTCACGGGGAATGAGAATGGTGATTTCTAAATGAACATGGGCCCATGGGCCGACTACTTGACTTTTATATAAAGTAAGTATATTTTCAAACGGGGGGGGGGGGGGGGGGGGGGGTAACTTAGAGTTACAACCATATTGTACTATCACCCTATTTGAGGGTCTTGTGTTTGAAATACTTGTTGCATATCTATTAGATGTCATCCACACTAGTACTTTATAGCCCTATAGAGTACTAACCCCCTCGGGGGCGTCCCACCACCATTTCAGGTTGAGGCTAGAGCTTGCATCCTGTGCTCGTTGATCGAGTGATTCCTCGGGGAGAAGACTTGGTTCGTGCTTTCTCCATTCTATTTGAAATATTAATAAATTTGCTCATGGATATTTTACTCTAGAGCCTGTGTGCTCATGTTTTCCCTGTGTGGCATTTGATTTCAAACTATGTTTTCCGCTGCGTATTAAATTGCTTTTTATGTATGTTTATGGATGACTTATGTGTGAATGATATTCATGACGCCTCGTATGATATGGATGTGGTTGACTATTTGTGTTGTACGACGGGTTGTTGACGTGTCCGGGCAGGTCCGGGGCGTGACAAAATGCTTGTTAAATATTAACTAAAATCGGACACCTGTTATTAGATGGAGACCATCCAAAAACCTACATGCAAAATGGAGAACAAAATTCAAATTATCATTTTTAGAAGTTATAAGGAATATTTTAAATTTTACTGCCTAAAAAAACACAATGTAAATTAATATAAGTGAATAAAATATCAATTGAAAATTTGCCCACAATAAACTGCTGAGTAAATATTGCAAATATTGGGCATCATTCGCACGTAGTGCGTACGCCGCTAGTGTATATATACATATATTATATATATATATTATATATATATATATATATATATATATATGTAGAAACTTCCATATAAACTAAACAAACTTAAAAAGATTAACTACCGCATATAAGTGAGCCCTCAAAGTTAGATTAAACACTAATAATGTCACCAAATTAACAATTATAGACATATATAATATTCTATTGTGTGCATGGAATACATAGTATCCTCATCAATATGGCAATAAATGAATTTGACGGGTGATAATTTTTTTTCGGTGAGTAATTTATATTACATCATAGTGTCTCAATTTCTTATGTGTATGCATTTGTTATGCAAAATAGTATATTTTCAAAAGGTGATAAATGTTCTTTCAAAAAAAAAAGTAAGATTCGAGGGCAACCATGAGAAACCGTTTAGAGTTTTTCTCGTGTCCTCTTTTATGCAAGCACAGTTGTATGTTGTGACTTGCGAGTCCGAGTGTGACAATACGTTTGACTTAAATCGTAATATGTGACAAAGAAAGAAATTTAAACAAAGCTACACAAAACTTTGTCAATGAAGTCTTTAACTAATTTGTGTGCTTAATAAACTTCTAATATACGTTATAATTTATTTACGATGTCTCTATTCGGGTGATAAAAAATTAAATATAAATCATAATGCTTTATAACTAACATTCATAATAGATGCATATCACATCATGTGAAATACTAGTTATTAAAATGTCACTTTTGCAACATTTTATTTGACTAATAAAATTATTTTATCTATTTTTTATTTAATTGTTTCGAGGTACCACAATCTATCATACTTATAAGATGCTTCATTCCAAAGCATGAGCTGTCACGCCCCGGTCTGGCCGGTCATGCTAACAACCGCCGCATAATCCGATTAAGGCAACCACAGTTCACCCTACTCGAACCATGCAAGGCGTACATGAATATCATTCACATAAGTACATCCATAAACAATCATAAATAAAACATTTCAAATATACACAGCGGAATACAAATACTTTTAAAAGTCAAAGGCCACACAGGGTTAACATGAGCACGCAGGCTCCCAACTCATTTATAATTTAAAATAGTTCCATGAGCATTATTTTATTTATATCAAAATAGAACTGGAAGAAGCACAAACCACGTCTTCTCTCCATAGATCGCCTGAAGCAACGGGAATGGGAAGCAAGCTCTAGCTTCTACCTGAAAACTGTGAGGTGGCCTCTCCCGTGAAGGGGGGGTCAGTACTTGGAAGCATTTGACAAGTACAATGACAACTATACTGAATATAATCCATGTTTCAAACACAAGACCCTCAACATAGGGTGATACTATATTATGGGCATAACCTATAGCTACCCCGTTTCAAATCACTTGTATAGAATCTATATACCAAGTCAAATAGTCAACCCGTAGGTCCATTTGTATTTCAAAACAATTCCCCTTGTATGGCCCTTGGCCTATTCTAGCATATAGCAATCTCGAGAGGTTACCTCACCCCTAGTCTGAACCCAACTCCATCGAGAGGGTTACACAAATTATCCTTTGTACTCATCCACGTTGGACTTACACACCCTACAGTGTATTCATTCATTTTGGGCTTACACACCCAGACACCCAGTATAATATCTTTGATTCATTTAGAGCTTACACACCCCGTATAATCTTAGTTCGTGTAGGGCTTACACACCCCGTATAATACTTTACTCGTTTAGGGCTTACACACCCCGCGTAATACTTTATTCGTGTAGGGCTTACACACCCCGTATAATACTTTATTCATGCAGGGATTACACACCCCGTGTAGTATCCTTTATTCGTTAGGGCTTACACACCCCGCTTAATGCTTCATTCATGTAGGGCTTACACACCCCGCGTAATACTTTATTCATGTAGGGCTTACACACCCTGTATATGTTTCATTCGTTTAGGGCTTACACACCCCGTATATATATCCCCGTATACTCATTGTATACGAGCAATCATAATCTATCAACCTCGGGCTAATCTTCATCAAGACTCCCCGGGCTACCTTCATATAGTCTAGGTAGACTCCACCATTTCCTTTGAGTGTGACCGTAGTCCATCACTCATTCTAAGTTCATGCCTATCTTATTCAATACTATAGATAGCACACACAATTAATCACTACGGATTCATATCACTTTGATCATATCAATAACTCAAGTATTCCTTACTTCACATTTAATCACTTTGCCTATCCACATAGGTATCCATATATCCCTTTTAAGATCTTATGGAATCACACATTTATCAACATTTGTCTATATCATTCTAATCCTCAATATCAATTCAATAATTAATATATTTCAAGGATTTCTCCCCTCATGCATAATATCTTTGCTTATCCACCTTTGTAATATCATGTATCAATTTATATGACCACATAGCAACACATTTATTCACATTGAAGTATATCATTTAATTCCATCAAAATCATAATTTGATTACTTAGGTAATCTCATGCTCAACTCACGAGTTATAGACAATATAGTCAGCCATCCTCACCTTAAATATGTCTAGCAAGGTTGCCTATTGAAGCCCCATCATTAAACCTTCAATCGGGAAATGATTCGAAACAACATTGGCTGGCAGAGGGCAAAAGCCGTCCGGCTTTTGCAAAAGCTGCCCGGCTTTCGGGCCCTGCAGCACGAAAACAGCACCTAGAAGTGGCGGTTTCCGGCGATTTTGATTCCTATCGATTCAACAACTCTTCTAAGTTAATTACCAACACTTTATATAATTTTTATACACATTTAAACGTGTAGAACATCCTCATTATTCCAACATATGATTTCTTAAAAATCATATTCACTAAACAAAGTAAATAACTAGTTTGAACGAGATTAGCATTCGGTTACCTAGAATTGAGCTTTCTTCTTCCCGGAATCCCCCTCTTTCTTCCTTATTGTTCAAAGAACGTGTGAAGCTCCTTATGAGCTCTCTCCCCTCTCTATGAGGCGTAGGATGCTTCTCAAAATGAGAGGAGGATAGCCTACCCCTTATCCTTTCTATAATTAGAAGGTTTGGGCTAAAATGAGTTGTGTTGTGTAATGGGCTGCCTTCCTTTTATTTAATCCGTCCCGAAGCTATTTACAACTTAATCCTCCCGTTTATTATGGGTTACATTTTATATGGGATACCCCGAATTAAAGTGTAGGAAACCTTTCACCCTTATACTTGCTATTTCCGGTAAATTGGGCTAGAATGCCACTTTGTTTACCTTATCATTGGGCTTTTTATTCAATTTACCGTGGTCCAAGAATATATATTAGTTGGTCTCTCCCCATGTTTGGGGTCCGACCCACAATTAAATTAATCGGTATTAATTTAATCAATGAATCATTTCTAGTATGATTAATATACTTGTAACTAGTTTTCAAAGTGAATATATAATCATGACTTTAACTAATTATCCTCATCGAAATTAGTATTTGTACGTTCACTTAGATTTTAATATCAACGGATTAATGAATCCAAGTTTAAATTGGGAGCAGTGTCACATGAGCTATTATCCAATTTCTACGATAATAAAAATTACTAAGTGTTACACCTGATCCGCAAATTTACGGATGATCTCTCAAGTATAAACATTATCAGTTTTAGGGTATTCGGAAATAGATGATTCTTCCCTCTTAGACACAAACTCACTTGCTGGAGAAAAAATGATTCATAGTCATAAGACAAAGGAATTCCCTGAAATAAAACAAAATTACACCAGGGAAGCCAAGGTCTAGAAATCTATAGTTGGTCTATGCTATTACATAGCATTAGAAATTTAAAATATAATAACTTAATAATTTCACACGGAACACCAGGACAGAACATGATATTTTGTAGATGTATCAGTCCCATCCCGGTTGATACCAGTACGGGACCGGCTCGGGATAGTATAAGAGAGTGAGAAGAGATAACTTTATTGATCGTTAGAATGATTACATATATATAGTTTATGAGCAGCTATTTAAGGTAATTAAAGATCTAACATAATTACAAATGATATCTTAAATATATAACCTAATGATGTGCAGACTATTTGGTAATAAGAAAATATTTATTTTCCCTATACAAATGTAAAGAATTGGTACAAGGAAAGATTTACTTTGTTTCTACACGCCCCCTCAAGCCAGGAGTGGCAGGAGCAATCCTGAGCTTGGAACGTAAGAGGAGGAAATGTCCACAAGAAAGTTGTCTAGTCAGTGCATCGGCGAGTTGATCATCAAAAGGAACATGACGAACACGAAACAACCTTTTCTGAACACGCTACCGAACAAAATGATAGTCGATGGCGAGGTGTTTCATGTGGGAGTGAAGAATGGGGTTCGCACAGATGTAGGTTGCAATGACATTATTACATAGCAGAGTCGGAAGATTGGGAGTAGAGATTTGAAACTCTAAGAGGAGGGATTGAACCCAGGCAACCTCAGCTGTGGCTGACGCTAGTGCGTGATACTGAGCCTCCGTTAAAGACCGCACAAATGTCATTTGTTTAAATGACTTCCAAGATAGCAAGCATGGCCCTCAAACACTAGGTAAGCATTGATAGAACACCAATTTGTGTGATCATCAGCGTTACTGTAATAATCTCTTTAAGGAAGTCCAATCATCTTTTGTGGGTGCATGTATTCGTTGAGCTAGTCGGTTAACGGCAAAGTTGATGTCAGGACGAGTTAATTGAAGATATTGGAGGGAGCCAATCACGTGTCGGAAGAGTGAAAGATGTGTGAATGTGGGACTGTTTGCAAGCGGCTAAAATGAGGACATCATGGACGTTGACTTAAGTTTAGAATGTTTTCTTTTAGACTGTTTTCCGTTCCAAACGAGACCAGACCAGACCAGATTTTCGTAGTTATAAAATACACATAGACCAGACGATTACCAGACCAGACCAGACGCGATCAGACCAGACCAACACATTTTAGCCCAAAAGAAAACATCCTTGACATCCTGCATTTTTGTATCTAGCAAGATGTCATGTATATAATGGCTCTAGCTTAAAAGAAGCCCATATTATGACTCAATGTTTCATCCTACAAAGTTAACTTGATAGAAGGAGTAGTCCAAAGTTTTATACGATAGTATAATGTTTTACTGTTTTATAACTTTCCGGTGTGGGAAAAATACTTTTAACAAGTCCCCTCAGCCCGAACCAAACGGGACAATATTGGGGTGTATAAATGGACCAAACAAACCTTAACAAACTAACCTTAATCGGGTGCTACACAAGCAGTCAAACCACAACTAGACTTGAACCTGATACCACGTAAGAGAGTGAGAAGAGATAATTTTATTGATTGTTAGAATGATTACATATATACAGTTTATGAGCAGCTAATATTTTTAACTAAAGATTTAACATAATTACAAATGATATCTTGAATATAATCTAATTATATGCCGAATATTTGGTAATAAGAACATATTTACTTTCCTTATATAAATGGACAAAGTTAATGGTAACAAGGAAAGATTTACTTTCCTTACACAGACAATTCCGAAAATGGTATCGTGATTTGATTTGAAAAATGCAAATAAATTCAACTGGACACACACCCGCGCTCTGACATCACTTGTTCCCAGCATTACGACAAATCACATATAATAATGATTAAATAGAGAGAAGATCAATTTAATATTCAATACTTCATAGCTGATACTGATTAACAATCTCATAGTCAAGTTTTTAGATCGAGGAGTACTTGATGAATATTCAAGAGGAGTTCGCAAAAGCAACTTTTGCACCCATCCCTACACTCAACATCATAAAAGGTATTGTGTGTAGCGGAATTGGCATGTGGAGAGTATGTTTATGGGGTACAAAGTCTCTTGGCTTAAAGTTAAGCGACAAGGATACTGTTGGAAAATGGGTAACTTACCAACAGAAGTTCTCAAAAATAGATGGCACCATTGGAACGAATTTTCAAATTCACTTAAGTGATAGGTTGGTATTTATTGTGAGTATTGATTCAGAGTTTGAGGAGTGGTTGGATGGCAAATATTAGAATTGTAAGAACGATGCACACTCTGTTATGTGCTGGGAGACTACTTGTACTGATTTCACGTCTTTGTTCGACTCCTTATTTAAAACTGTGAGACATTTATAGGGTAAAGGTCTGTATCACGGTTCTATTGCTTCAGGGGTCGTGATACACAATTCTAGACCATTTATATGTATAATATGAGTGATGAAGGCTCCCCGTGGTACTATTTTTGATGCAACATATATGGCGTACCTTCTTGCAGATATTACCAATATTCAAATCGACAAAAGAATTGAGCTTCAAGAAACAGAATCGAGTAAAAACTACAGTGCATTGATCACAAAAGTGGAGATTGTTAGAGAATATTTTATTGTGATCAATTTAATTTTAATTGTCTCTTAAATGTATACATTAGACTAGTTTTATGTAGACTAACTATTATACGTAAATAATGTCAAATGTGTATTGGGCCACCTCATAAAGGAGCCCAATAATTCCTTTAGTCACATCGGCTCTTCAAGTATATAGATATATTACCTAAAGGGAATGAGCTCAAATCACTCTTTCATTACATTTATGCACATATAATATGTAGAGAGAGAGAGAGCAGAGTGGTCCGCTCTATTCACTGCATCCATCTGTTAGACTAGTAAAAGGACATAACATCTGGTATCAGAGTGGTCCTGTGCGATTGATTGACTCAGGAATTAAAGAATAGTGCTTCCTGCGCTAACCATTGTTTTGACGTCTTTTTTTCATTTTCAGGTAAAAATATCTATTATCTACGATCAATGGTGGATTATGAGTAACCTCATATCATTTTCTCCATCATCGACTCAGATATTAGTTTTTGCGTATCGTCTTTCACTCTAGCGTAAAGTTCAATTTAGTGCATCGTTTACTCAGGACCAAAGTGTTGTGTGTGAAGTTTACTCAGGAGCAAAGTGTTGTGCGTGAAATTTCATAAGGAGCAAAGTTATATGACTTTAACTGTTTGGCTTTGTCAAACATCTGTCATGTGTTTAGTAAACAGTTTTTTTATTTGGATGTGTGCTACGGAAAAACCAAAAATGAAAAAGCCACTTTTAGTAACTTTTCACAATGTCCTTTTGATATTATTATTTAAAATCCTTATATACCTTCTCATTCTAGCCCTCTCATTAGTTATTTTAGAGCTATTCAAAAAATGAAATAAAATGAAATAAAATTACGAGAATATAATAACACCGACAATAAATATCGTAATTAATATATTTAAAATATACTCAAAATAAAAATAATAATAGTGATTATATAAAATATTATTTTAAAAGTTACTAAAAATTCATATTTAAAATATCAATACTAAAAATACATGATTCTAAAAAATAAAATACTAAAAATACATGAATGTGTGAATATATGTTATATACTAGAGCATTTTTGTATATTTGTGTGCATGTATATATATATATATTCAAGATAATAATAATAATTGTGATTATATAAATAATGGTTAATGTACTTAAAAAAATAAAAAGGTAAGTTAAAATTTTGTTTTTTATTACTCCCTCCGTCCCGCTATGATTGTCCCATTTTACCTTTTCGGTCCGTCCCACTAAGATTGTCTCATACCTTATTTGGTAAAATTTATGTGGTTCTAAAGCATTCTTACTTTATTCTTACTTTATCAATTCAATATCAACCACATAAACTCACTTTTATTAATAACCGTGCCACTTTCTCTTGTCCCAAACTTAGGGGGACGGGGGTAGTAGTAGAAAGTATATGTTTTATTATCAGGCCACCAATTTTTTTTACCAGCCCAGCCCAAAGCCCAAAGCCCAAAGCCAGATGCGCTCTTAGCGAACCGGAGAGAAAGAAAATCGAAGAAAGAGCTCGCGACGAAGGCAAGAAGCTGCCGACGAAGAGCGAACACCAAGCCATCAGCCGCGCCGCGCGTCCAGCCGTCCTTCCTCTCCGGGATCTGCCTGACTGCCTCCAGCTCTGGCGCAGCCTTGCAGGTGAGTTTTTTGTTTTTAGATCTTTACTTTCTTATTTTGTAATTTTGTTAACTTGTCTTGTATATTAGAGAATAATTATTAATTAAAATATTTACTCTCTGTCCGTATATTAGAGAATGATTAAATTATTAATTGAAATATTTACTCTCTGGCCGTATATTAGAGAATGATTAAATTATTAATTGAGTCTCTGGCCGTCCTTCCGTTAGTTAATCAACTTCATTATTAATTGAAAATTTCAGTACATAATAAAATAGGACAAAAATTCATTATAAATTTATAATGATTAAAAATAGAATTCAATCTTAGAGAATGATTTACTGATTATACAATTATTAGAGAATGAGTTATTTATTGTGTGGACATGTAAGAAAAAATTGAAGAGTTCAATTGAATTTTGAAATTGGGAATACTTATTAGTTTTATAATTTTATAGAAGTATTTTAATTCATACCAATATTGAAAATGTTTTTTAGAATGGATAATGAACATATTGAGAAGAAAGAAAAATGAAATGAATATTTACTTATTATGAAATTGAGCTTGATTTTGGTTCGATAGATTTTCGGTGTTCAATTTTAACACACGATAAACATCCTCGAATGTAGAAGTTTAGACTATACTCGTTAATGGATTCATGTTCAAATTATTCAATAAAAACTCGAATCTTTAATAATCATTAATAAATTTATAAAGTTGCACTGAAAACGTTTAAATTTTAAGATATACGTAGTACTTCGTATATTATTTATTCCTAAAATTTGTAAGTAAAGGATAGGATTGATTCCAGATCAAACCAAACATCACTATGTTCAAACCAATGTTCGAAATTGTGTATTGCGTAATCATGGCGAATTTTTAGAATTGCATATTGCGTAAGCCTCATTGCGCAATGAGGCGTATGACTGAGGCGTAAATATAAATAAATAAATAAATAAATAAATAAATAAATATTTTTTTTTGAACAATAATAATAAATAACTATATAATAAAAAAAACACTACTCAACGGAAATCAACAGAAATCAACAAATATATCAATAAACAGAAAAATTAAGATATTAATATTAAATCAAAGTTGAAGTTATTGTTCAATATAATAACTGAAAAGACATGTTGGTAAGTTGAAACTTAATGGAAGGATAATAATAAAATATTAATAGGCAGAAAATTAACTTGAATAGAAACAAAAACTAAGCATTCAAATAGGGTAGATATATTGAAACTTAATTGAAGGATAATAACAAAATATAATAGACAGAAAATTAACATTAATACTCCATATTTAGTATTTAATTCAATAAAAACAAATAACTAAGCATCAAACATATTGGCCGACAATAGAAAACTACGCAGTAGCGTAGAACTGTACAAGAAGATTGGCCGACTTATGAAGGCTGAATCACCCAAGCAGGAGCCAGGAAGAAGGTGCTGGAAAGAGCAGGTTAAACTAAAAAGCGGCCTACAAGATTATTGCATATATACTGAACAATATAATCGCATCTGTTTTACTAAAAAGTGGGCCCAGCGGGTAATTTTATTTTAACACCACACAGTTAATCGTACGCCATACGTACGCCTCATGGCTTACGTTTTACTACTATTGCGTACGCCTTAACGTGAAATACGTATGCTTCAGGCCTAAACGCAATATGCAATGCAATTTTACGCAATGGCCATAGAAATAGCTGAGGCGCGCCATATGGCGTTATGGCATTGCGCAATTGCAAACAATGGTTCAAACTCACCTTGAATAATTATTCAAACTCAAAACCTAGTCTGTGTTTGAGTTTGAAGCTCGTTAAGCTCGGATCATTAAATGAGGCAAAATCAAGCTTGAACTCAAGTATATAATTCCAAAAAAGCTCGATTCAATAACATCCTTGAGCTAAACCTTGCATGCATAGTAACAATTTTTTTTAACTACTTAGCCCACCCTACATGTCAATCCTTGATCCGCCCCTGAATTCGCAAATGATAGCGGCTGTTAAAAACAACTAACAGACTACGCTGGTATCAAATGGTCAATATAATCGATTATCAGCTAACAACCAATAGTGGATTGCCAAACACCCCCATAGAATTACACAGAGGAAGCAATCTAGCTCAATTAGTCATTGACTCACTCGCATGTACGGGAAGTCTCGGGTGGTCAAAACTCTATGCATGGAGTCTGAGCCTTCTTTACCCTAACTATCTCCTGCCACTATCCTGATTCCTGACCCCCGGTAAAAGAAAGAAAAGATATGATCTCAACTTTGCCACGTTTATGTGAAGTGAGATATTAGAAAAGTAAGAGTTGTGTGGTTTAAGTTTGTTCAGAGATAATAGAAATGAACTAAGTCAAAAACTCATTGCTTCAAAAAATGAAAAAGTTTTTTGGGACAAACAAAAAAGTTTTTGGGACACACGGTCACCTTCCCGATCCTTATCTCTTTTCCTGAGTATCTTGAGCCGTGGACCATTACTTGCCATATGAAACTACTGACCCTCATAGGTAAGGATAGGTGGGGGATACATGTACTCCTCATCAGCCCCTGTGGTAATGTTGCTCAATCCCAAGACAAGATCAGTGTGGTAGGTACAATTTCTTTCATGACTGTAAGGAATATTAGATCTTAGGGGTTCGGATTCTTCCAAATTATCTGGTGAGTATCCCGTCGACTGATTAGTATCCTCGTCTAAATTCGATTCCGGAACTGAGGGTTCAGCCGGCTTCCACTCAAGATTTGGTGTCGTCAATGAAATCCCCAGCGAAGAAACTTGAGATGACGATTGGTGATGCTCGGTTAGCAATGGCGAAGTGGTAGAAACGGTTAGCGCCTGTGACAAAGCTTGCGAACTCAGCGAATCAGGTAGCTACAAACTCTGCAAACTTGACGAATTCTGCGAACGTTGAAGAACTGTTTGCGAACTGCTCTTGCTTTTCGAATTCCAATAGTGCTTTATGGTCAATGATCTTCCTCGCTCACGACGACCGTACCACTGCAGTATCAATTTGCGCAACTCTGCTAAATCATTCCGTATCTCTTCGTTACTCCTCTTCCATGCCTTCCGCCTCTCTTCGAGACTAAGTTCCCCTTCGCGCTGCAAACTCTGCAGCTGACTTTCCTTCGCTTCTTGATTAGCGATTATTGACAGACGACAGAAACAACAGCTCTGATACCAATGATAGGTTACAGACCAGTTCACAGTAATTTCAGAGAGCTAACTATGGAGAAATCAAGATACGTAACAATGGTGATGGTTCGTATAACAGAAAAGAGAGAGAAAATACAAAGGCAGTTAAAGAGTGCCAACTCTCCAAGTTCCAAACCCAAAATGATAATTCCAGCCTCCTCTCTTCTACCCTCCTTCCCCATTTTATAATATTCCTATCCTAAAGAGCTGGCCCAAGTCAGGCCCAAAACTCTCACTTGTACACTAACACTAATTACTACGTGGTATTATTCTATTATATCAGTCTTTATTGTCTAGGTCCCTATCAATATCTGCCTCCTATTTTCACATATTCCCATTAGTTGTTAGTATTAATTTATTAAACTCATATTCTCTCAGACCTGTTGCAATGGATGTTATTTTATACTTTGTACATTACATATTGGCCCCCGCTGGATGGTAATGCTAGATCCGCCCCTGGATGCTGGACGAAGCTCTATTAACAGGAGTATCTCTCTTCTGCAAAGTGAAAAATAATTATAGAGAGAGGGGAAACTCGGACCATTTCTGTAGCCTCTGTTGGATTTACTCTGTAAAATGGCAGTTGAATTTGGTAGAGCTCTTCCACACATTCTGATTGCGCTTGCTTTTCATTCTACCATGTGTGTATGCTCTTCAATTTCTTATCAGGTCAGTAAACCCTCCCCCTTTTGGAGTGATATACTTTTGCTTACAATTTTTGGTGCGTTTGACTAAAATAATGCATGATATTAAGAATTCACCGCTGTTTACTCTTGGTAGATGTGGCAATAGAGCTAGTTTATTGATTTTATTGAATGGTTCTTCTTAGTGACAATTCTATCTTCATCTTTTGGAAGAACAATGTGGAATGGGTAGATCAGGAATATTGTTGATCGGTTAATAAGGATTATATAAGGTTACATATCGCCATGAAAGTTTGATTTATTGAGGTGTTCGCAGAGGTGTTTTGCATCTCCATTAAACTCAGAGTAATTACTGTAATAAACTCTTAATCAGTCTTTGTAACAAATTCCTCCACCTACTAGCGAAAAGTTGTGTTACCCAGTCACTCACCCACTCTCTGAAGAGGGAATGTTCTTTATCCAATTATGAACTCAAATACATTAGCTTTGCTAATATATACGGAGTAGTTTATTTTGCGTATTTGCGTTTTAACTTTTAAGTTTTTCAGTTTCATGTCATTCACTATTCTAAGCATCTTTATATTCTTCTTAATAGCAGATCTCTTATGTCAAGTGGGAATTTTGACAAGCCAAACACAGTTTCTGTGGCAAATGGCAATTGCTTGTTTCTTAGTTAGATTCTGAAGTGGTTAAATAAAAGAAGATCTAAAACAAGTTGCTTAAGTTTGAGCCGATCATTTATTTTCCATTAAATTTTAGAATTATTAGCCTATTTTATTTCCCTAGTAGTTTTTATGTTCCAATTAATCCCTTTAAAGTTTCTTCATAGACTCTTCCTGTTATTGTGTTTCAGGATACTGACAACAACTACAAAGTAAACTTTAACAAACACAACTCCAGTTTGTTGCCTTGTTATACAAGATACATCTTAGAGTCTTATTTCAGAGAGTATGAGAGTTGCAGTGATTCCAATTTCCAAGAGTATATGGTGCATAGGATCCCTTTTGGGTCAGAAAGAACATTTGGCAGGCTATGGAACTTTGAACGCCGTCTGATTGGAGAAGGTTCTCATCGCCGCCTATCTTCATTTATCAGATTCAGCATTCATCAAGATTGGATAGCTGATATTTCCTTTCAGACGTGTGAGGTCATACTCATTGAGAAATTGCCTCTTGGGGTTTTTGCAGACCCTTTTGAGCTTGAACATCTTCTTCAGCGTGGAGGTGTTCTCCCTATTATGCTTTAGAAATTTCCGATCAAGGTCTTGTTTGGTAGCATTAATCAGCTTATCCTACTCACGTGGAAAGCATTTAGAACAAGCAAAACAATTATTGTTTGACTTGCTTGTTTTGGCTGAAATCGATTTCACCAAATGGTTTTCCCTTTAAAATGAATCAACATATTCAACCATTCCAGTGAAACCCTTACCAAACGGGCTCTAATTTTCAACTTTCTACTATATTGACTCCAGAATCTCCATTGCAGTTCTCAGAGACGGTTTTGTTTTTGGAGATGCAAATTTGGAATTACCTTCTTTTCTTTCCAACCAGTCAATAGTTGAAGTTCACTTAGAAGCAGCCTTTGATGAATTGGCACAGAAGGAGATTGTAAAAGAGTTCAATGTAGAAATCCCGATACATGCACGATATTCTGTAAGCACTACGCAATTCGTCATTCTTCAACTGCCAAAAACTGATATACATTTGCCTTACCTTGAAATTTCTGGCTCTATGGATGTCTTTCAGATTTAGATTGATCTGAAGATAGAGGTGGTATCACCATTTAATATACCGAATCGGCAAAAGAAATTATTTTTCCTTTATGATGGCATTATTCCATTTATTTCTTAGGCTATGTTGGTTTCAAGAAAGTAACATGGTTTGGGAAATGTCACCCTCCAAAATAAGTTGTTTTGTGTGTGCTAAAATGTTTGATTCATGAAAATAGAAAACATAAAAGTGTCTCGGAAACAACTTCCCTTATAAAAAATGGGTACTAATTTCCTAATAAAGTCTAAAGAGTCAAAGAAAGGAAATATTTTCCGTTTGCAAACACAAAAAAAGTTGCTTGGTAATGAAACCGTTTTCCCTGCCTACACGGGAAACTCAGATCTTTTAGGAAGATTCTTAATAAACAGATCTTTTAGAAGAAAGAGTAAAAGAAGTGATATACTATGCAGATTCGAAACTGATGTAATAGTTGTCATTGTGATTTTTCGGCTGTACTTTTGACAGGTTAGAAATCAGTCATCTGAGCTAGGAATAGGAAGACATATTCATTGTTTTACTGTTTTCTTTATAACACTACATGTCTCTTTTATAGTTGTAGCATTCTTTACTACTCTGATAATCTCTTTCTTTCTGACAGCACCACGAAGAAAGCGGATATTCAAAAGTCAGATTTGGAGTTGCTGACTTATTTCTTCGGTGCAAGAAGCAAGGGGAGTCAGCTGCTGAAAGATGTGTGTTAAAACCTATTGGTAGCAGTGTGAGTCTGAACGATGATGAAATCGTGTGGAGCATACCAGCAGGTATGAAGGCACATTCAAGTATTGTATCTGCTGTTACTTTTACATCCGCACTATTATCAGCAGTTGGGATTATCATTACTTCCTTCCGAAGCAATCCTAATTAGTTTAGTTCTATAATTTAGTACTACAAAGAGTGCAGATAATATAGGTACTCGCCCCCATTGATTTCCTTCTCCTTTATTTTTGTTTTTCTTGTCCCCTTGTCAATCATCTGATGCTTCCGAATCACTGAATGTAACATCATCCAATACTGGGCTTTTTGTTGATAAAAGATTTGATTACTTGTGTGTATATTGCTGCAGAAAACAGGTCAAGTTATCTGTTGCTTCTACTATGAAACCTGAATTTAAATGTGTAGCTGTCTGAGCATGCTTATTGGGATGTAAATAAAAATATTTTAGTTGGAATAAGTGTAAATAAAAAATGATTGTATACATAGGTTTACCACGTAGAATGTGTAAAAAATAGAGCTACTATATAGAAGAGGGAAATTCTTGATTGATTGTTTACTCGCAACAAGTGTAAATAGAAAATGATTGTATACATAAGCTTAACACCTAGACTGTAAAAAATAACATGTAATATAATTATATATTATATATACATGTATGTGTGACCGTACTTTCTTTTACATACTCCGGGACAAACAGTTTAGTTAGTGATCCACTAGTTTGACCATTGACCCAGTGTCCTGAATGGGTTGACATTCATTCGAAGTTTTAAACCTTGCTTCATTGCGACAAAAAATATTTGAAGCAGAACTCTCATTGAAATGAAGTATTGTTTAATTAAAAAATGTCTCACAAGCCCACATTCCTTCAATTTGGAGTATACACAAACAATGTAATTAGAGTCTCATACTCTAATTACATTTCAGATGTTTTTAATTGGACTAAAATTTTCTGGTCTGGTCTACGACTGAAACCATTGCAAGTGAAATATCCTTCAAATGGGCAAAATATGGTTCTTTGCATGAACAATCAAGCTAATTCCTTACCAATATATCCAACAAAGCCCGAGCTAATTAATGAAAGTGGGGTGAAATAGTGTTTTCCCTTTTGCTCTTTCTAGCCCAAATTCTGCAGATTTGTTTTCAAAGAGTATGCGACATCCGTAAACTCAAAACTACTTGCAGATTGATTTAGTAGGACATCCTGAATCATTTGTCTCCTCTATATTCCTATAGTTATATCATGTTTAATCCTGTTGTTCAACCTAACAACTATCTCGACTCGGTTTGAGAAGATGAATGGGGTCTCTAAGGTCACTAGTTCAAGAAGAGAAGGGCTATGTGAGACTTACCTGACCCGGTCCTCGGGATAAGTCAGTCAATATGGTGTGGAGACAGACGATAATTGGAAAAAATGTAAAATTCTATTGCTCCTACTAGAGTGTCAAAGTGTGTGTTCATGTGTCATGAAAAAATAAGGGCCTGTTTATTAACAGAAATATTTTCTGTTTTTCCAAAAATTTGGAAAACTGGAGATAGAAAAATCAGAAAACGTGTTTACCTGAACATTTTCCAAAATGAAGAAACCGAAACAAGTCTCCGTTTTTCTCGTTTTAGAAAACTCGCTGCTACAGTAATATTTAATTACTCATGTATTCGCTCGCCTTCCTCCGCCTACCTTTCATTACTCCGCTTTAACTAAGTCTGACCTTCCTCCTCCGCTCCAGCTTAAGAGTCAGATGTGAGCTTTGCCAAACACTGCACCTCTTCTCCAACACGTCACAACTCTAGCTTCGTCCTACCAGAGCTTCCCTACCACTTCCTCACATGTCTACCACGCTCCACGTTCACAAAACAGGGCATCGCTGGTAGGAGCTGCACCCCGACATCACGGAATCTCCCAGTTCTTCGGTCGGCTCCTGTTCTGGCAAGGATTTCAAGTTAAGCTCTCAAATTAAATAAAATTTTCACTTTTTCTTGTTCAAAATTGAAATTCGATTGATATCCTGAAAACCAATTCATCTTCTTGAAGCCCGAAAGTCGTGGTTAGGGCTTCGTATTTTTTTTTAATTTCATTTTTACCTTCGTTTGGAATCCTTAAAACCAATTCACTTTTAGCTTCAGTTTTTTCAAAACCCTCCAGAAGCCCTACTCCAGTATATGCACTACACCCCATATTTGTTTTTGGGTGCAGTGCTGCAATATATGGATCAGAATTTGAAGGTATATTTTTTTTTTGGTTTTTATTTTTATTTATTACTCTATAAAGGAGTAAAGGATATAATATTTGTCCTTGATTAATTTTTGAGTGCAGGGCTGCAATAACTTATCTGTCTTAAATTAATTTTTCTTACAAGTTATATTACTTCGTTTATATTAACTTAATTAACTGTGATTAGAAAAAACCAAATAAAAGTAGAATGAGTTAGTGAACTACACAGTTTGCTAGCCATGCTAGGTACGATGTTGCCTTTCTATTCTAAATAGTTAATACTATGATGATTTTATCAGTCCTCATACTATACGAAAGACGTATATGCGCTTGTAAATTAGCTCATTCAATTTTTTTGTTCCCTGAACAAGTTGAACCATTGGTACTTTCTTCTTTCATACTCCTGTATTGAGTGAACTTTCAAGAACTTGGATAGAGGAATCTGGAAACAGATTTGCTAGAGGGGTTAGTAATGTGATGAATGACTTTTATCATTTAGTTTTGTCAAGAAGTAGCAGTAGAGAAGAAGATACTTTGGATTTATGCATTCATTTATGCTGACAGGTTAAAATAAAGCTATCTTAAATTACTCTCCACAATTTATGCTGACAGGTTATTAAACCTATCTCAAAATTTGAATTGTTTTTCTGCGTTTATGAAAATCAAAGTGACTTTTCATCTCATCATTGATTATCTGTATAAAATTGTTCTAAGGTAACCATATTTGTGACATCTGAAAAATTTCTGGGTGTGATAATGTTTGAAAGATTTGGAGGATTTATGAAATTCATTATTGATTCCTTCACGATTTATGCAATTGAGATTATGATAAAGCTCATAAGCTCAGGAAAGACTTGCGTGGAAGCTTGGTTTAAAAAAGCGCGCCTGAGGCGCGCAAAGGCGCTTAAAGGCGTTAGGTCCATCACTTTTTATATCCCCAGGCGGCGCAGGTTCCATAAGGCGCGCCTTAATCGGCGCTTTTTGGCGCTTTTGCGCTTCAGAGAGGCGAGCGCTTTTAACGCCTCGTAGAAGTAAGTGTCCGATGGATTTTTTTGGCGATTCCCTTTCCAAGTCTCTCCAGCCTTCTCCTTCCTTTCTGCGTTTGGTTAGTCCTTGTTTCCGCTTATCTTGCGTAGGTGTTTAAGTCTTCCGAGTTCCAACTTGTTTCTTTTGCTGCTATCTGCGTCGCAGGTAAGTGTATTTACTTTTTTTGTCTACTGCTATTTATTCTCTTTTATTTTAAGTTGTTATATTTATAAAAATATTAAAATTATTTAAATAAAAAGTTAGATAACTGATACTCCGTACATATTATGTTTCACTATTTATAAGTTTTGCTAGATAACTGAAATCAAGTCTTTTAAGTTTTTAAGTTTTTTAAGTATTTTAAGTGTTTAAATTTATAAAATTATTTAAATTATTTAAATTTACAAATCTGTCTGTAATTAATTTTACAGAACTGTATTTGTGTGATAGTTTGTTAATTAAATATGTATCATTTTATAGTTTATTACATAACAATGATAGTTTGTCAATGATAATATTATAATACTATATAATATATATTGTAGTGTTATAACACTGATTTATTAACTATGTATTGCAAAGTCACCGTAGATTCTTCAAAATTATCCGAGTCACTGTAGATTTATTAAGTGACTTGACTTTTGGCAATTATGCCTTTAAATATATATTTCTTGCTTCTGACTTATTGTCTTCAATAAATATTTGTTTCTTTTATGAGGTTTATTAAGATTGTTTATTAGTTTGAAGTATTTTTGAGAAGAGTGCTTCATGTAGAAGTGCTAAAATTATGTCACCAAAGAAATGTGGCTGAGATCTGTGAGGCGAGTGCCTCATCGCCTAGCGCCTCGCGCCTCGGGTAAATTAATAAAATCGCCTCAACTCTCAAGCCACCTCGTGCCTTTTAAAACTAAGCGTGGAAGTAACCTTGCTATGAGAACTATCTGTTCACTAACTGAGCTTCTAGATGTGGAGTCTAAAGCCATCATAGTTGAAGTGTGTCATTGTCTTGCTGCAATATTTCTCTCGGTTAGAGAGAACCGTGATGTTGCTGCAGTTGCTAGATATAAGTTGCCTTCACTGGTGGCTTTTGCTAGTTCTTCAGCTTTGCCTGTAGCGGAGCAAGCCATATGTGCTTTAGCAAATCTTCTTTTGGACCGTCAAGCTTCTGAAAGAGTACTTAGTCACGTCTTATAAAAATCATTACAATTGGGAAACATGTGTGACTGGATTTAAGTAAGAAAATGGGTAATTTTCAAAAAACAAAAGGTAAGAAAATGGGTATGTGATTGGTGTGCTGGCAGATTGTATACTGAGTCTGTGATTGGTGTTTGTTTTGGTATTAAAATATAACATAATTGAATTAGATATCCAACTTTAATATTCAAATCAATTGGATATCGGTTGGTTAACTTATGTTGTTAGCACATTACAATTTCATCTACAATGTTGTAGTAGATGAGTTTAACTCAAGAAGAAAAGGATGATGCCACGGCGGAAGAGGATATGATATTTAACACGGCGTCAAGTTCAAGTGAAAATGGATCACTCAAGTTTGATATGTCTCAACAACAACAAATGCATGAAATTCGAGAAAGAATTGCTAATGCAATGTGGGATGATTATAAAGTATGAGATGTCCAAGTACGACTATCGTTATGATAAACATAATCTCACTTATTGAATTTTCAGTGTTGGGGAACATTTATGTTAAGTTTTTGTGTTATCAAGCATTTGTAATTGTGCATTTCTTTTACAAATATTTAGTCAACGTTTTCTGGTAAAAATGAAATGGAAAATTTTTAAATTATGGTAAACATGTTTTCTGATTTGGAAAACAAAAAATGCAATACGAAAACAGACCCTAAAAAGAAAACCAGAGACTTGAAAACAGAAAATGAAAACAGAAAATTGTCTCTGTTATAAACAGGCCCTAAACAGTCTCTAATTTGACCCCTTTTCCTTCAACTTTTCCTCTGGTCCTCCTACCCCCCTCATACTTTCACAATTCCAGATGAACACTGAGGGCTTGGGAATTTCGGAATGAAAATATGGTATGAGGTGGTATTTAAAAAAATTATTCCTAAATTTATATTGTTGGAACTAACAAATGAAGATAAATTAGTAAAAAATCAACCAAACCCTCTTCCCTTGGAAATCCCCAGAGCAAACCTTGGCTAAGGTTTCATGGAAATGCAAGGTAAATTGAGTAGCTGATCGTCATCAATCTTAAGTGACAACTCAGAATGCTGGCAAGTATCAGAAAGCAGTTTATAATACGAGTAGTAATCAAGAATACTTGCATCAGTAATTCAACTTCAAACAACTCACTTCAACAATAAAACTGAGCACATGCTTCCCAAAGAGATCAAAAGGTACGAGAACCTAGCCCGTTCAAGTAAAGATGTCTAATACAAGGATTTGATTTTGGTATTCGTCTCCATGTTACTATTAGTCTGTTTCACTTTTGGTGTTGATTGTTGATAAGACTGCAAGTATTTAGAATTCTAGCTAAGCCTTTACAGCATTCTGATCCATATTGTAATGCCAGTATTATTTCAGCCTTATAGAAATACTCAGTATAACTCAACGTGTATGATGTTACAAGAAATGGCGTAATGGCAATTTCCCCAAATTGTCGGAAGAATTCAGTTTTTTTTCCAGCTACGGTTATAAATTTACCAGATTGAAGTTTTTGTTCTTTTTTTTTATGAAATGGAAAGGTGGAGGAAGTAATTAGCTTCAGTGATATACTTTCAGTGATATTGATTTTCTTTTATGACATTCTATACCCACATAATCATGCAGTTTCAATAGCCAATTTAGCTGGACTTTGTTTAAGGTAGACAGAACATGGGGACAGCTCAGTTCGAAGTTTCATAAAACATGTGCTTTGATCCTTTTGAAATCTGCACCATTTGGGCTTGTGACCAGACACGTTTTGAGCACAACAGCACATGGAATTTTCTTCCTTGTCTCTACATTATGCTTTTAGTTCATGTCCAGCTTTATATTGGTTGATCTTGTTATTTTTTCATTTAAATGATGGTAATTTGAGCTTTTAGATTTTGAGTTTTGAGAGTTGTATTGGGGGTGTTCAACACACACACACACATATGACAGATTGTTTAGTTTTGAGCGAGCTGAAAATTGTTTCAAGTGGTTAAAAAAGATAGATATGAAGTATTAGTTATAAGATATAAATACATGTAAATAAATAATTATAATCGGCATTATAAAGAGTTATATTTATTGCTAACAAGTTCATAGAAGGTGCTTCAATGAGAGTTGCGCAACTAATAACTACAATACTCAAAGTTTGTTTAGAAATATACGCAGATGTGACAAGATAATTGATGAAGCTTATAATGATGTTTGTTGGGAATGAGGTGGTCCTATGCAAATCCCCCGGGCATACTTGTTTGTACACGTTTTTTATACTTTGTGTACACTTTCTATTTTCCCGGTATACAAAGGTCATTCATTTGAAAGTGTAGAAGTTTTTTGTGCACATAAACAAGTGTGCTAGACGTGCATGAAATTTGATAATTTTGATTTTGAGTGATTATATTAAGGGCTGTCTTGTCACGACTCACGTCTTCAAAAATATAATGCCTCCGTCCCCTAAAGAAATTTTCCATTTGACTTTCACACACTTTTATGCAAGTAAACTTACCAGTGGGTAAATTTTACTGTTTTGACATTGTTTCGACACTGTTTGACACTGTTTTGATGAAGATAACTTTCCATTTAAGGAAATGAGAACTTAAATTAGGGACATCCAAATAAGGAAAATGAGAACTTCTTTCGGGGACGGAGGGAGTATACACTAGGCCAAAATCAATATCTTGATCCGGTCTGATTCCTCCAAAATAGAACCAGGACCTTTACCCTGAATTCCAAATTGCGGACCATGATTATGGATCGGGAATTGACCATTTTGGATATGACTTTTTCATTGATGGAGTGACACCCATTTTTTAACACCAGGGGGTCTGGGGGAGAAGGCCTGGAGTAATGAGGGTTGAAACTCACTCCATTGAGTTTCGAACCCTTATGTGTCTAGCGAGTTTCGAACTCGAGACCTCCCACTAGGCACGGTAACCTCACAACCAGCTGGACGGGAATGCTTGATATACATGGTCTGACTCAAGTTTGTTTTGCTTACAGACCGGTGAGTTTGACTTGTTTAGGTTTGGTCCAAAAATGAAGTTACACTATTCACTGGTCAATCCATTTCACTTTTGATCTCTAATTTTATGAATACAATATTTTATTTATTTATTTAAATTTATGTTTTGCAAATGTATAGATCTTGTAATTTAGTTGATGAATATGCAAATTTTCATTTTTAATTCTGATCGAAGAATTGTCAAGGGGAAGTTTCTTTATCGTTGATCAAACCTCAAATCCACAATGTAAATGTAACTTTTTGGATAGATGGAGTACTTTAAATGAAATTGACAATTTTTTAATTGCAACGGTTAGAATGTTAGATAAAAAAATGTTGGCAAAATACTTTTAGATGGAGTACCCTATAATGTAATAATATACTATCGTGATGTTCTCAAAGGCGCTAAAAGACAGGGCTTGAGTGCGCTGAGGCGAGGTAGCAGGAAAATGCACAACATGGTAGAAAAGCGTGAAAAAATGGTTAACTGAACCCGATGCGTGAAAAGGCCGTAGTCTAAACCCCAAAAGTGAGGCCTGCGAGCAGGGGCAAATCCAGGAATCTGAGATGCCATAGGCTGAATAGGATTTATACTATGCTTAAATATTAGAGGGGTGAGCTAAATGTTAAAAATGAAAAAATTTACACTAAAAAAATTGAAAAATTTTTAGGTTGCCCTGGACTTCAGCCTACCATAGCCGTACATAGATCCTCCCCTGTCTGGGAGTGAACAAACGAGTTATTTTTAGATAAATTATTTATTGGAAAGAAAAATTATATATTCCGAATCAAGTAAAAATTATGCTCGATCAACCTTGTATACTGACATATTATATTTTTGGACATTATTTTTGTTTCTTCATAAATCATTATAAAATACGGAGTAGTAATTATCAATAGAAATCTAAAACGTTTTTTTCAAGCCTAGATTTTGCCTATTTTCACTTAAGCTTCAAAGTTTGAGCCTTGATTCTGGCGCCTTGTTAGGCCTCACGCCTTTTAGAATACAAGCTCAATGGCTTCATCTTATAATGTTCTTTCCACTTACCTCTTTGGTATGTCACAAAACTTTCTACCCATTTGCTTTGAAGTAATAGTTTGTATTGTATAGACTTACAATTCATATTTCTCAGCTCAACAACAATTATACATTTTCAGTTTATTAATTAGCGCGCCAATTCAAAGTGATAAAAATAATTTAAGATGGAGGTAGTATATTATTACATTATATATATATAATGTTTTCAATAGATATATCTATTATATTATATGCGTGCACATACATAAGTGTATATGCTCCCTTCATATTATGCTCCCTTCATATTCTATTTTTTGCTACAATAAGTTTGACACAATATTTAAGAGAAAAAATGTAGAAGTAATGAATAGGGTCAAAAATAAGAGAGAGTGTGGAAAAATATGAAAGAGAATATGAAAAATAAAACATGGTAGTTGAGTATTTTTAAAGGAAAAAATTAAAAAGGGAGTGTGTAGCAAACAAAAGCCCAAAAGTTGTGAAAGTGTAGCAAAAAAAGAATATAGCGGGAGTATAATAGTCCTTTCGTAGTCCGTACATAAATAATTGTTCCAATTTCCTTTGTGGATTGTATCAAATTAATTTTCTCATTCCTTTTGTTGGGAAAGAAATCTTCCAAAGGAACTATAATATACTAGTACTTTAATAAAGTACACAGTATTGAAATAAACTTGTAAAGTGTAAAATAAACTTATACTCTCTCCGTCTCGCAAAATAGTTCCTGGTTTTCTTTTTGGGCCGTCCCAAAAAATAGTTCCAATTTCCCTTTTTGGAAAGTTTTGTGTGACTCATATTCATTTAATTTTTTCTTTCTCAACCACAATCATACATTTCTATTTTATTCTAACTTTCTTAAACTTCGATCCAAATCAATGTGGGTACTATTTTAGTTAAAAATGTGACCCTAGTAACTTCATTGACTATAATTGTATATTTGTATTTAAATACTACATTATAGTAACTACTCCTATAAAACTTACTTATATTAACATTATAGTCACATTTTTGTACATAAATTATTGTTTATAACTTATTATTGTACTTTATTGCTATCGATATCAACTTCCTCACCACTACCGTGTTATTAAATGTATTTTTTAATATTACAATCATAAAATTTATTGATGAAAAATATGACTAGATTGACTATAAGTATACTCTATCTGTCTCGAGGAATGATCCTGTCCAATAGGAGGGAGTAACATTTTCTTAAACTAGTGAAAACCCAAATGAGATACTCATTTTGATACGAAGTTAACTTTAGAACCCATCGGTAATGGTTGAAGCAAGTCATATGCATATGGGACGCTAATATATGGTTCTAGTTTCGGTCCATGTAAAATATCGGTTTCAAAACATGGGCAATGGCGCAATGTTTAGTTTTAAAGAAATTGCTCTAAATTAAATGGGGAGAACTTTTTGTGAATTCCAAAATTTGTCTGTCATGTTTTGATAGACTAAATATACATAATTACTGTCACATTTTGACGCTTCCAAAGTCTAAACACAACAATATTATTCAAGTTTGATAATAATTACTATTCCCCCCGTCCCGTTAAGATTGTCTTATTTTACCTTTTTGGGAAATCCCACTAAGATTGTCTCATACCAAATTTGGTAAAGTTTGTGTGACTCTAAATCATTCTTCATTCTTATTTTATCAATTTAATATCAACCACACAAACCCACTTTTTTTAATAATCGTGTCACCTTCTCTTGTACCAATCTTAGTGGGACGGAGGTAGTAATATTTAAGGAATAAAAACATGATAGTGTTATTTTGAAGGGTTTTTTACAAGAATATTACTAAAATAAAACATATTTACATAAATATGACTATTCATTACTACAATGTGGTGTTGTGGTAACTTAAGCTCAAAACTTGAACATGAATTACTATGATTTCATTACTACTCTAGTCACTAGTCATATTTTTGTAAATCATCTTTATTTTGATCATATTTATATAATTATTTCTATTTTGAAATTTAAAAATGTCTTTAGTCATATTTGGAAATTTTATCTTAGTTTTATCATCTAAGCAAGAGTCAGTCCGCATAAAGAGCTTATACGGAATAATATAGAGCTCTTTTGATAACAATGAAATTTATTGAACTAGCTAATTTGATGAAATTGGAATTATGAAAAATAGTTAAAATAGTCATCTGCAGTAACTTTGGCCATATCAATCAGAAAAGCAATTGAATCTTACTTATTTTATTTTGATTATTACATAATTAAATTCAACAAATCTTAAATTAATTTAATTGATAAGAACGATAAGCTAAAAATATGAGCTAGGAAATGGGCGCCTAATTCTTCAAATAAGGATGTTTTCTTTAGGACTCAAATTTGCCGATCTAGTCTAGTAAATGTTTGATATCTGTGTATTTTATAACTACAAAAGTCTGATCAGATCTAATCTGATCTGATACTCTAGTCTGAGACTGCAATAGGTCCAAAAGAAAACAAGACTAAAAAAATCCAAGCTAAAGCCCTAGATGATGTAAGCATCTTTCTAACTCATGAAACTTTTGTGATACAAATACACAAAAGATGCTTAGCATTCAGTAACATTTCACATTTGTGATACATTTTTTCGATAAAATGTTTTTGCCAAAAAAGGCCACAAGCTGATTGATTGATTGAACGGTTGAACCACGAAGTGTATCCATCCTTGGGTGGAATTAATTGGTACCCGAAGATGGGAGCAACCAAATATAGATTCTGCTGCGTTTGGACGAGTGAAAATGAATATTCAGGATATAACACCCTGTTACACTGTAATTTATTTATTTATAGTTGCTGGCCACACTGTCCTTGTCTCTCAAAATAGAAATATCTGTTTTCTTTTGGAGAGAAAAATCAAAATGAAAAAAATAAATATTCAGACCAGTCTGTTTTGGATACCCAGAATGAGGACCAATCAAAAGCATATGCAGCACATGCCCACATAAAGCCATCTTTATTTTTTGTAAAAACATTCAATGGAAAAAATCGGTACGGAATTGAACACTTCCGTTCAGCTAATTTAGAGCACGTAACATTGTTGGTGTAATAATTTAGAATGTGCATTAATTGAATAAATAAAAAATTTAGAGTTATTAAAATGAAAATAAATAAATATTGAAATAGATAAATGTGAAGAAAAAAGGGGAGGAAAATAGGAAATAGGCAGAGCAGGTAGTAGATGTCACTGCAGTCCGTAACACACCATGTGAGGGCATAACATGAAAGGGGCAGTGCTGTCTATTTCTTCACTCTCATTATCATGTGAGCCTATTTAGCTGCTCCTGGCCTGGCCGTAATTATAGGTGCAAAATCTAAGTTGCACACATGTGATCATACAATCATGACTCAGGTAATAAACAAATAAATAAATGCATAATTTAACAAAAACAATGCAAGCTAGATATAGAGTCTGTTTGATCGTCTCGATTTATTGAAATTTATGAAAATCTAGTTGAAACGATTAAATTTACTAAAATTTATGAAGATTTGTTTGAAATAGTTGAATGATAATCGCTGCATTATTGAAATATTTTTATACTTAACAAAAAGAAAAAAACTATATACTCCGTAGAAAAGAACTAGAGTGATCTTCAATTCTAAAATTACTTCAGCTAGAGAAGCTAATTAATTTAATTATTATTTATTAAATAAGTAAACAAGCGAAATAAAAAATAGGTAATTAGTGGAAAAGTTAACTCATAAATTGATTTGCTAAAACTTGAAATCTAACAAAATATGACTTGTTAAAATTCCGAAATTTGTTGCCATTAATGGAAGGAGTTTTCATGTTACATTAGAAAACCCCACGTGTTTATTTTAATCCTTTTCCAATCTCATTTGCTAAGCGATATAGGTCAACGTATAAAGTTCAAAGCTACTTCTAATTAAAAGATTAATTAATCAGATTAATCGCATATGATGATAGAAATTTTAACTTCATCAATATAATAACAAAGAGTTATTTAAACTTTCACATTGATTTGTTCCAACAATACACATTTTGCAAGTATATGTGAGATACCCTCAATTGGATGTTGGATTTTCATAAGTGAACCCGTTCAGCATTAATTTCAAATGAAGATGCTATATTTTCCTTTTAATATGTTTCTATTAAGTTTTTAAGCCACAAGTCTTGGGTTCAATTCTGACCTAGTACAACAGAGATGAGGAAGGTTTAGCTCCACAAGATCTCCCTATCTTCATGGAGTATCTCAGTTTACAGAGTAGCTCAACAATTGAAAAGATAGATAATGATAATGAGGTAATAGATTTGTAATGCGGAAGGGAAGGATAATCCTGAAGGTCGTTCATACATTCTTGAATTTAAAAAAGTCCAAGTCATATATTTTTAGTAATAGTTTTGCAGTTCATTATTTGTAATTCTTCATGTGTGGTAAATCAGCTCATGAACCTTAAACTCATTATATATTTAACTATTTTGGGTTGAACGTAATATTTGTTGTTTTGATTAGTCCTATACCTCACAATTGATGGATACAATACTCTCTTATTTTGTTACTCCCTCCCTCCGTAACTTTAAAATCTTCCCATTTCAAAAATAGGTAGATTAAGAATAGTGAAAGAGAATATGAATTATTGAGAGTATGATGAGAAGATAGTGGAATAATGTGATGAAATGTAGGATAAATCCAAAAAGTAGTTGTAATACTATATTATTTTCAGAATTATTGAGGGTATAATGGGAAGATTTAGAAATAGAAAGATTTTTATGTTACGGACGAAAAAGGAAAGTGATCGAGAAGATTTTTTTGTTATGGAGAGAGGGAGTAATTCTTAACGCCTAATGCAAAGTCAATATATGGAAGTTACATATACTACGGAGTACAATATAGAGCGTACATTTGATTGTTACTTATTCAATCAATCTAAGTAGCACGGAAACGTCAAACGGGAAACGGGAAACGTGAAACGGGAAACGCGAGAAACGTAATTTCTAAAAAATATAGGACACGAAACGTGGGGGAAACGCGTAAATATTATAAAATATAAGGATATATTTATAAATATTTTTTTAAATATGTACACAAGTTTTTCCATGTGCACATTTTTTTTAATATAATTTGTTTAGTAACCAAATAATAAAATCACTCTACATGTTCAAATTTAGATATTATTTCATATTAGTACATAATTAAATATAAAATGTACAAAGTAATACATTTCTAGCAGGACATTGCGTTACGAAATGTAACAAGTGTTGCCGCTGAGAAATACCACAAAAATTCACTAAAAAAAATTATTTTCAACCATAGAATCTTTTGAAAAAGAAAAAAATTTGGAATCCAAGGTTTCCGAAACGTAGTGAAACGGGTTTCCAAATTTTTCTTAATTACGGAAACGGCCCCGAAACGGGAATTTGAAGTTTCCGAGTTTCCGAAACGCTTCCGAGTTTCCGAAACGTGGAAACGTGAGCCATGGAGAGTTTCCGTGCTTCCTAGCAATCAATTCAACTCGATCAGTCTTTAACAATCAAACGAACTAATTAAATTACGTTTATAATTAACGACCGAAATCTAATATAATAATACTTGGTATTTGAATGCGTGATTACCTAATTTGTACATATTAATTATGACTATTTCGTTTATTTAACCAAAAACCAACCCCATGTGTTAATTAACTCCACTATTACCTGAGATAATTTAACATTTGACTAAGCAAATGCTCCCATAAAGGTGATAAAGAGAAAGCATAGGATCTCTCAAGTCTTAGCAAACAAACCTTATAATAATAATAATAATCTAAAAGCAATATTCACCTGTTTATTTAAATTTTTAAAAATCTAGCAGATTAAAATTAAATCCCATCTTCATTCATGTATCCTATGGCACATCATTTGAGAAAACAAAAATGATCAAATAAAGATGCTAGCAGTATTTATGATTGGCACTTTGATCAATAAGACAAAGAGAAGAAATATAATAGAATCATCATCAACTTGAATTGCTTAAGACGACACAATTAAGAACCTAATTAAAAAATTAAAAAAAACAGAAGGGAGAATTTTCTTTTTTTCCTTTCCTTTTTTTTGTCTCCTCAAAACCAATTTCCATCCAAGATGAGGAATAAAAAACATCTAACTTACTGTACGTCACCATTCTGGTTCTGTGGAATCCCGAGATTACTACTATTACTATCACTACCACTGCTCGACCCGTAAATGCCGACCAGTTTCTGTAAAATGGAGACCTGGGTTCTGAGAAGAACAATGTAGTTCGCCGTGTCTTGGAAAAGCTGGTCGGATTTCCGGTCACCGTTGATCGCGGGTATGAGCTGTTTCAGAGCTTCGATCTTTTCCGGTACAGAGGAGTACGCCGGAGCTCTGTCTCCGGCGCCGCATTGGGTTCGCCGGCGGGTGGTGGATCGTCTTTTCGTCTTTCTGATCGGGAGGTCGCCGGAGATGGGGATTGATCTTGAACCCATCGCGTTTTCTGTCGCCGGAGGAACGGGAAGCCGTTAACGGCGTCACGGAAGTAGAGAGAGGACAGAGAGATGAGAAGCGACGTTCCGTTGGGTTCCCGTTTAGTTATAACAGACAGACAAGGGAAGCGAGGAGACGTTTGGGGAAGGGGTTTAAGTAATGGAAGGTTTGGAGTAGTGCCACCGTTTTCTCCTCGAATCACTATTTTGCCATCATCACTCATTTCGGGAGTTGTCACTTTGTCCCGCTGGACACGATTTTTTTCCTTTTCAGAAAAGGAATAAATTGTTTTCTAAATATAAAAATAATACTCGTAACAAACATTATACATAGTATATATTTAAAATTAATATATTGTAAATGGTATATTGACTTGTTGTTTTGCAAAAATTAGCTCGTGGTTAATGTCCAGGAAGGGTCAAAACTCGCATGGTTTGACTTTCGAAGTCCT
Source organism: Cuscuta epithymum (assembly GCA_945859915.1). Lineage (NCBI taxonomy): Eukaryota > Viridiplantae > Streptophyta > Magnoliopsida > Solanales > Convolvulaceae > Cuscuta > Cuscuta epithymum. The sequence continues at coordinate 4,694,226 of CAMAPF010001015.1, forward strand.
TTTTTTAAGAAGGGAGCTTATATTGATATCATAACATTCAGATTTGGATTAAAACAACAAAAGAATCACATGTAATCACCAGCTCTTGCACCAGACTCAGAGTTAATCACATTTGACAAAGCAATATAACTCGTTGATCCTAACTTGAGCATAATTAAGCCAAAGACGGTACCGCAGAACTCTCATCACTCATTCCTAATGCAAGAGTCTTACAACAACAAATAAAGTAAAAGCAAAGAACAACAGTCTTAATGTGGAAATTAAAACGCAAAACAACAAAATAATAAAAAACAAAATTTGTTTTCTTCAGCAGAAGCACCACTCGCATAGCCGGCGGGTCTAGAAGGCCGGACCGCCTTCTCCCCGTTTTTTGCTTTATCCAGAAACATGCTCTCGCCTGAAGGATCCTCTTGAGGCTGCTCTTCTCAAATCCTTATATGCTTTTGGTTCACTGGCACCTCCTTCATACTGCCTATGCCTCCTTCTTTGGTAACACTATTATTCGTGCCCGTTGTAGCTTCATGCCAACCCTGTCCCCTGATACCTTCACCCTCTTGATATGTTTTCTGTTGTCTGGGCACCCCTGAATTTGAAGACTTTTCAACTAGCCATTTAATGCCCCCTGTAGGACTGGTCTTCACCCCTCCACCAGCTCGAAGTTCTACCCCCAAAGGATTTTTCCAATATTATATTCTCCTCATATTTTAAGGGACGGAATTAGTTAGAATGCCCAATCACCCCACAAATAAAACAAAAATTAGGAAGTTTTTCATATTTGAAATTCACCCAATGCCCAATACCTCATCTCTTAAGGGTCGAACCCTTCTTCAAAGGCTTCCCGACATCCATACACACCCTAATTCTCATATATGATTCCCATTTTCATCAAATTGACTTTCATCAAAATGAATAAACCTACCAATATAAATTCCAATTCTTCTAGCAGTTCCTAGCTAGATTCATGAAATTATAAGGTACATTATGCACCTGAACCCAAAACTTTGCTTCACACAATTTCATTGTACGAAGAATATCATTTGGTTTAACTTCCTTAAGAAGCAATAAATTTATTTCAAACCGCCAAGGGCCATCTTTGAGAACACGATTCATATCCACAATATGGTAAAAAGTAAACCGATACCTTTTGTCCTCTATTTCTTTTATGGAAACCCCTTACCTGGACGCCAACAGATCTTTGAAAACTTGAAATTTGATCTTCCAGTCCGTGAGCACAACGCCAACCACTGGGAGTTCAACTCTCTTCTCGATTGTGCTAATCTCCTCGTTACCCTCTTCATCAAAGTTCAGCTCGTTATCTTCCTCTCCGATAGCCATCTTCTCATAGCGATCCACAAAATCCTCCATCAAAAGCCAAAAAAACAATTCACAAAACCGCTACCCCTTCGATCGCTCAGGAGGCACCTCCGGTATGCCTTCAGACTTCGTTAACTAAACTCGTCATCAAACTCACCGACAGCCTTCTGCCTTCGTAGAAAAGATCTTCGCACCAACCTAGAGCAATCCGCCTAACGCGATCGTTCTTCGTCCTCGACGAAAATGGAAAAGAGAACCTGTTCTAGCGGCCAAGCCCTAGAGAGAGATTTTATCGTAACATTAAAACACATTATTTCCCATTAATAATATGATTAAAAATCGTTTTTATTTTTATGTGAAAACATACTTTTTTTTATTCTATGTATATGCAATAAAAAGTTGCTATTCAAATTTCAAATGTTATTAGATTTAATGCTATATCCCAAAACAATTTTGACTTTAGCCTGATGTCCCAAAGTTCATATTTCCCCCTTTAGAGAGTGTTTGAGAGTTGGTTTTTGGGAGTTGATAACCTTGTATTTGTGTTTGGGAGTTTAAAGAATATTGAGTAATGATTTCATAAGGCTTTTGTGACCCTCCAAAATTCCTACAAAACTTAAATTTTAACTTCCTCCATGACGCGGGATTTAGAAAGATAACTAATTAAATGATAATTTAAACTAATTAATATGAATATTAATTCAACTTTTTGAATTCACAATATCTCTAAATTGATTTTCATTATAATTCCTTCTAAAATTATATTTTTCAATTTTACTTTGTTTATACATCATAAAGGACTTTATCTATTTTACTACCCTCAAATAAGAATGAAGTGTTTTCTCATCTTCCCCTCTCTTTCCTCTCCAACAACTTACCTTTAATCTCTCCTCCCCTCTTTTCCTCTCCAACAACTTACCTTTAATCTCTCCTCCCCTCTTTTCCCTCACTCTAGAACGACATCTATGGTTTCAGAAGGGATGGACTAAAGTGATATTTGAGACGGATGTCATTGTAGTTGTTCAAGGAATTTATAAGGAAGGTGGAATGTCTTATTTTGATCTTTTACTTAATGATGTAAGAGATGTGCGAATCGTGTTGCCCACATCTCGATAGACAGGGCCGGTCCTGACAATTTATAGGCCCTGGACAAAAGACAAAAAATAGGCCCCTAATTATATATTCCATATATTATTGAAATGTATTACAAAAGCTTCAAGTCAAAAATAAAATTCATTACACAAGTAAATGTTTTTGTTCCTAAAAAATACTTGGTATAATAAGCCATACAAAACAATTCTTTAGGCATTGTTAAAAGAAAATTTTAATTTTAAATTCTCGCCTTTGTGAGGAAGGTAGAAAGTCATCTAGTTGTGTTTCGTCTGTAGCTCTGCCGTTGTGGCTCAGTCTACGGATATGAGGATTGAGGGGTATCTTTTACGGAGTATTAGAGATTTAGAGTATAAGGAAATGATTTGGTCAGGCGCACTTGACAAAATGACCTGGTCAAAATTTTTTAATAAAATTTTGTGGGCATGTTCTTCATAAAGATTAGATTATTTACACAAAATTTCAATTTCTAATTCAATTAAGAAGTTAGTTAAATAAATTATTAAAAACATTGCGATATTTAAACATACATAAAGCACACTGTTTTTCAATAATTTATTTAACAGATTTTCTGATTGAATTTTGAGTTGACATTTTTTTGACCTAATCTACACTTAATGAAAAACATACTCGCAAACTTTTATCAAACAATTTCATCCGAAAGCGTCTCAAATAGATTTGTGGACCCGAGGTGAACGAGACTCAATATATATTACTCCTAAATAATTTATGGGCCCTTCTTCCTGGTGGGCCCTGGGCAGAAACCCATCCTGCCCCTATATCAGGACCGGCCCTGTCGATAGACCAAGCGTAGCCATCTCAGGTCTTAAGTAATGCTATGAGAGTATTCCAAATTGCATTGTAAGTTAAGAATAGGTTATTATGTGGTTAATGATATTGTGCAAGCTATGTATTGATAAGGATATTCAATGTTTTGAGAAAATCATTTCATGTATTAATAACATTTTATGCATTGTCTTAAATATAATATGTTTTTTTTCAATACGATGACATATTAGGATGTTTTCTTTTGGACTGAAATTTGTTAGTCTGGTCTGGTCTGTTCTGGTCTAGTGTGATCGGGTCAGGTTTGAACAGGTCTGGTCTGGTAACATTTGGTCTCTGACTCTCTGTGTATTTTATAACTATATATAGAAGTTTGGTCTTATCTTGTTTGATCTGATCTGGTGTGATCTGAGACTGAAAACAATCTAAAAAAACATTTTATTGAGCGAATTAGTTTTACAACGTGCACATTGTAAAAATTGTCATAACTTTTAATTGTATTTTCCCTAATTTATTCCTTATGTTTCTTAATATAGTGTAAATTTTTGAACCCCACTCCAAAGAGGCTTTTGATGTTGGAGGCATTCCGAATCCACCACTCACGTTCCTGCACATTACCCCTGGCTTGCATTGTTATCTTTTCTAATATGTGATGATCGCTAACATCCATTTAACAGCATGTCTTTTCAATGTCAATTTTAATAAAATTAATTAATTGTTCAATCCTATACTATTTGGCACGTGTTATTGGTAGTCTTAAATGTGATATTGTCCTCCCTAATATAATGCATCATGTTTTTAGATCAGATGTCTAGGGGTGGGAAAAACCGAACCGAAACCCGGAAACCGACCCTGGACCGACCCGAATTATGATCCCGGTCCGGGTTTTTTCTTTTTAACCGGCCCGAATTTAAAAAAACCCGGACCGAACCGAAAATTCCGGGCTCATTAACGGGCCTTAAAATCTATAACCCGGCCCGGACCGAAAAAACCCGAAACAATTACTTTTAATATAAAATTAATATAGTATATGAATATAAATAAAATATTTCCTAATATATGATTATAATCACGGTGGATAAAAAAAGATTTAGTAACTTTTAGTGACTACAAATATGTTGAATTTGTTTAGCGTAATGATGACCATGAGAATATATTTATAGCAACTCTAGTAACTTTTTGATTTATAAAATTTATTTCGTAATATTTTTAAGAAACCTATATTATTTATATATATACATCTTACATAAAATATTAAGATAATTATCTTCTTTAAATTTGAATTGTTGGTGATTTTGGAGACTAAAATTTGTGTTATTATTTGCGGTTTGTATTTTTGATTAATTTTATTTGAAAATACGTGTTAAAATATAAAACAATGACATATTTCACGCCCGGGCTTTAACCGGTCCAACCCGAACCCAGACCGAACCCGAGCTACCAAAAACCCGACTCGGACCGAATATAATGGGCTTTGTTCCGGTCCCTAATTTTCATAACCCGAGACCTTCCGGGTAATTTCCGGGTTTAGCAAAAACCCGACCCAGACCGGACCGATCCCACCCCTACAGATGTCCTCGGTAACTACTTTACATCAATTCTTTTTCTCGGCGCCAAACTCATTTTTTAAAATAACGACACTTACATTTTAAAATAAAAATAAAAAATATAGAAACTTACAACATTCCCAATGTTATACGTAGTACGTAGTAATATGTAGTTATACATGTTACATAAAAGAGACAGATATTATAAAAATAAATTAATGACATTTTCTCCCTTTCTTACCACACTCTTACATATTTTTAATAACTTTTTCTGTGTAATATCAACCACAAGATCTACACTTAGAACGTCTCCAATACAAAAACATAAATAATATACATGTGGCACGAGAGAGACACACATAAAATAAATAAGTAGAATATCTCTCTCCTTATTGAACGGTCATATATGTTTTTGACAAGTTTTTCTTCACATTGTCAAGTACAATGTTCAAATATAGACATTGTGATTGATATATTCAGTAAAACTTATCAAAAACTCATAAGAACATGGTGATATGGTTTGAACTAGAGTTTGGTTTTGTTCATCCTATAGGAGTTTTTTCCTCTATTAATCTTAGTTTCCTTGTAAAACCCCAAACAGAAAGTGAAGAAGATCAAGGTCTGAAGGAGTATATGTAGAAGGTAGAGAATGAGCTCTCCAATTTGCACTGACAGCATGACTGTAATCAATGATCATCTTATCCCCGTCTCCTTTAACAAAAATTATACTTTTTATTGCGAGATGTGAGGAGCGGATCTGTGACCACAATTTTCTATCTTTTAGTTATTTGACAGTTTTTGGGTGGTTATTAGCTTAATTGCAGGAAAGGGGATTATTATCGGCACCTTTCCAATTTTCTATCTTTTAATTGCAGGAAATGGATTGAAAGAATGACTACAAGACCATACTTTATTTCAGTTCAGCTCAAATTTGTTATTTTGTGATGATATATTAAGATTTTATTGATTTTTTAATTTCGATTTGGTTGTATACGGTTTGGAAAAAATTCTATCAAACTCAAATAATCAAAATACTACATGATTCACTTTCGGTTCAGTTTAGTTAGATTTGATCAAATCGAGCTGATTTGTCCACCCATAACTTAAATATAGCTGCAAATGTTTACTGGTAGAGATTTATAATGCACATGTTACAAATCTTCTTAGTTGGCCCTTTATTGACAAATGTGATGGTAAATTGTAAAATATACATATTTTTGAGCAAAAATATACATTGGACATTTATATAATCGCGCATCGCGCGTGTGAAAACGAGTACAATGATAAAAATACATCTATTGTAACATCAGTCGTATATAACATGCTAAAAATGTTGCATTTGATATATTGTGACATCTTTACACCTATTGCAACATTTGACATGTGCTACGTACAAAAGCTATACTTTGTTGGAATGATCTCACTAGCTACGAGGCCTTCTTCTTTTACTCAGTTTTTTTTGGAAAGAGTATAGTTATTTATGTTTTTCCATAGACTAATCCATCATAATTTTAGTTATATATATATATATATCCTGTTGGGGTATTGGGTCCAGGCCCAATACCCCCAATCCATGATGGGAAAAAGCCCGGAGGAAACAATTGGCCCAAAACGGTACAAGACACCCCGGTCAAGATGCCCGAACAGCGTTCGGGCATCTCAACCCATGGAACATTGCCAGCCCAGTGACATGTCTAGCCCAAGCAGCGTTCGGGTTATTTGGCCTACTTGGGAAGAGTCAACGAGAGCGTTACCATCCGAGGACTACGCCCCACACAGGCGATACCTGACCGGTGTTCGGGCCATTTCACCCCAAAGGGGGCAATACATCAAGTACAACACCGGCTAGGACCCCGCACCCCGGACTGGGTGCCCGGATGCAATAACAGCAAGTGGCAACCGCATTTAATGCTAGAGTATGGCGGGAACTAGTGGAAGCATGGCGGGAAAGGCAGCAACCAACAGGGTTTGGCCACGTGTCCTTCTCACTACTATTCCTTACTATAAATAACAACATTTAATTCATTGGAAGGGGAGAGCATTTGTGTACTCGGAGCTTAGAGAGAGATTTATTGTCCTATTCTTGTATTAATTCACTACTCCGTTAGGCCGTTCGGATAGTCCTTGGTACTTGCGATATTAATACAAGTTCAGCTCCTGGATGCAATTCTTCTTCGTGTGTTGGGCTTCAGGATCTACGGGACTTAACCTCAACATATCCAAATAAATCTCAATTACATTATACTTCCTCCGTTCTAAATTAGATGCAACACTTGCCATTTTTAGAAATTTCAAATTAGATGCAACCTTTCCCTTTTAAGAAACAAATAATAGAGTAAATGGCTTTAATGCCCTTAGGTATTCTACTCCCATTCTGAATCTTCTTTATCTCTCTCTCTCTCTCTTTATTATCTCGACCATCCTTCTTCCACCCACAAACCCACTCCGCTCCTTTAATTCTTCCACCCACTTCTTCTCTTATTTCTACCAACTTTTTAATCTCATTTAATTCTTTCCACCCACATCTTCCATTATCTTCTCTTTTCCCAGTATCATTCTTAGTAACTTTAATTGCTTTGTTGTTTAGTGTCACTGAAATGGAGAATCCGCCAGGAGATTTGAACGAAGATGGAATCGATCTCTTTTCTCCACACACTCCACCTCGAGATACAACACCCGCAGACACGGATTTGGTGGTTCCCGATACTCCTCCTCACATTCTTGCGGCAAGAGAGACAGGTTGTTCGATTACATCCAGATTTTGGGCAAAACCTTTGTTGCCGCCCATATCGCCGGTGCAGGTGGTCCCATCCAAAAATCCAGCGAAGATGGAGAGGGTTTACCATCCAATTTTCGGTTACCATACAATCTACAACATGGAGTTTTTTAAGATCCTTTGGCCCAACCAGTTTGAAGAGGAGGGTTTCTCCCCAAGAGGTAATTCTTTGGCAATTTTCATGTATGTAATTGATTTTGGATCTAATTACTAGCAACTATGCATCCATTTAATATTGTAATGTGTAGATATTAAAATAAAAACAAGATTCCTTTTTCATTTCTATTTATGTCCTTCCAATACATTGATTAGTTTGTATTGTTCTTCCAACTTGACAATTTTATTAAATACTTCAATAGATTTTTATAAATCTGCTTGGTGTACACTTGTAGTAGACATCCATATGTGTTAATCCCTCTCTTGGTGTTGTATTTATGTGTGATGTTTTCTATAAATATCATGGGCTTTTTTGTGTATGTTTTTTGTTATAAACAACTTCAATTAAAATACTTAAACAAATAGATATACAAACTTGACATATAAGGCCATCTATGCTTATACTAAAGCACTTGAACAAACTGCACAAACTGGACAAATGCTTATACTAAAGTACCTAACTAAACTACACAAATGCTTATACTAAAGTACGTAAATAAACAGCACAAATGCTTAATACAAAAAAAACAATTACACATAAAGCACTTAACAAAAAAGCACAAACTGTTAACAACATTCATGCTTATACAAAATGTTTTTTCAAAATAAGGCCAACCTGTTTCTGCCAATGCAAAACTATAACAAAAATCAAGCTTCCTAAACTAGACAGTCAACAAAATGAGACAATATAACCAAAAGAAGGTTGCCATAGTTAGAACCTGGGATCTATACTCCTAGGCAATGTTGCAAAAAAGTGGCAACATTACAAAATTATCCCAAAAAATACATATATATTGTGTGAAGTTTAATTAAGTGTAAGTGTAGTATTGGAATCTACACCCACACTAAACTGAATTTCACCTTCCATTAAGTACTGCCTGGTTTCTTCAATTAACTCTTCTGGAATTTCAAGATGTTCTGGCAGTAGTCCCATGCTGTCTAATTTCCTCTTTGATGCGTGGGGATTCTTGTAGTTATTTCCACCTTTGACTTTCAACACTTCTAACATAATGTATTGAAGATGCAACCAAGTGTAGTTTAAGACTTTTGGATCAAAACTATGATATGCATCATTGACAGCCCTTATGAGTTCATCCACATCTCTAGGAAAAGCTTTATATTGAATAGACTGAATAGCTCTAAAAAATCCAAGATCAAGGACATTAACATCTGGACTTTGGGCGGGCTGACAAGTCAATCTAATGTTGAATCCAAAAGCAGTGGCAGCCTGTTTGAATTGTTCATCATGCACACTTATATGAGGCCGTGCATTGTCTTGTTGAATCCAAATGTCTTTGCATGCATTAGCAGGCCATTTTTCCCTTATCGCTGGCAAAACTGAATAAATAAGTTTTGCTCTTATAATTTCCTTTGTGACACTTTGTATAGCTTTAGTTTCTGGTGTGCCTGCAGTTCTGTTAACAGAGTTTCGTTGTGCATAGACGACTTCTGTGAATGGGAAAATCCCAATTTTACCATCCCACGTGACTTGACCTGTGACTGAAATGTGTGGCCTACCCACAGCTGCCAAAAACATAACCTTTCCAATGAACTTTTTATTTTGGCAGCTTCTATATGGATCATCCTCCCAAGGAAATAGATAGAACCTTTGTGTTTGTTGTGACATATAGAACCATTTCTCATCTATGTGAACCATATTGTACATTGCACTAAATTTAGGAATTGTATCAACTGACCTTGGTATTATCTGGTTCATAATGTGTTGTAGCCTTTTTATCATGTGTGCATGACTTAATTTAGGCTTGATGCTATTCGTATGAGCTCTAATCTGTCCACTTTTGAGCATTCTGTAAACATTTGAATGACAGATGTCAAGTGCTATAGATAAGGACCTAATTGTTGTCCTTTGTTGAAGTGGCACAACGTGGAGTCTCTCTAAATCAAACACCTTGGCCTTCCTTCCCACTCTTCCCTTTTTCTTGTTTTTTACATTTATTAGTGAGCCCCTACTCATTTGTAATTTGGCAGCAGACCAAAGTCTCCAGACTGTTGTTCTGTGGACATTAAATTCTGCTGCAACTTTTGATACAACGCCTTTTGGTAAGGTTTTGCCATCACTGAGCACTAAAAGCTTTTCTACGAGGTGTTTCCTTTGATTATTTTGTAGCTCTGGTTTTTTCCTTCCCATTGATGTGCCACTAACTGTAGCAGAAACATTGTTTGCATTTTCTGGAACTTGTTCTTCATTTTCTGAGTTTTCTTCTTCATTTTCACTTTCAGAGAAGAAAGAAGAGAAGATGACAGCATCTGGGTCGAAATTACCCTCACCAAACATGAAATCTTCCTCCAGTTGAAGAAGCTCTGCAACTGTGATATCTTCCTCCATTAGTACTGCTGATTTTGTTGTTTGTATTGAAGTGTAAACTGTCAGATTTTGCTGCTACCTTTTTCCCATTTTTATTCGTTTTGGAGTAGCTTTTAAGTGCAGCAGAAGGAAGCTTTTAGGTGCAGGAAAAGGTAGATTTTGTTGTTGCACAAAGGAAGAAGTAGAAAAGTTTCTGGTGCAGGGAGTGTTTTCAATGCACGTATATGTAGTGTGTTATTTTTAGTTGGAGGGAAGTTTTTGTTTTTAATTTTTTGTAATTCCCTCTCAAAATTTGGTAGAAGTTGTATCATAACAATTGTACTATGTCTGGCTGTCTGCGTACTACTTTTTGGCTACAGGGACAGTTTACTGTTTTGAACAGTGTTCATTACAACCTTTGTTGTGCACCGTGTAGTTTGAAGGGCAATATAGGGAAAAAATATTACTGTAGCACCTTTCTTAATTCTTGTGTCCAAGTCTATGTTGCATCTAATTTAGAACGGAGGATAGTAGGTAGTATCAAATTATATTTTTTTAGAGTCGTAGTATCAAATTTATGAAGTGTGTTAGTTATCAAATTTAGTATCAAATTATTTTGTGGGATAAAAAGAGTATTATTTATCACTACAAAAAAACTATAGGATTAACACAAATTTGGTACAGATTTATCGATGATTTCGTGCCAATAACTCGTGCCTAAACGTTGTTTGCACGAATTTGACATATCCCAGCTGCCAAAATTCCTACCAGTTTCGTAGAATCTTTGCTAAAAGTTCTTGTCAATCTCGTGTTTTTTTGTGGTGTATAGATATTTTCCCTTCTAGGAGTGAAGTAAATGGATGCTATATTTTTGTTTTGACAAACGCAACTTCACTTAATTATTATATATTTGAAAACTATTAAATTGTGTCTGAAAAGAGAAAAGAAAAGCGAAAAATGGCATGTGGAAGTGATTCAAAAGATGGTGCAAAGAATGTGCAAAAAAAGTATCCTTGAATTTACTATGAACATGGATGGGACTGCTCAGGAGTAAACTTGTTTCCTGTCTCCTGCCGGCATCCGATCGATCGGTATACTATACTCTCACTTCATTGTGTTTAATTTATTTATTTCACTCACGGGTAATATTGCATGTTTTCATACAGTACCCATATTTCACTACTATTCAATATTTGCACTATGGATGACTCGTATTTATTAATCAAATTCATAAATAGTCTCAAGGGTCCATATAAATCCCCACCTGACCTACTCGCATTCATATTACTAAGATTGATTGACACATGCAAGAGAATGTGTCATGATTATTAAGAAAAACAAGTTTGTGTGATTGATATTAAATTGATAAAGTAAGAATAAAGTAAGAATGGTTTAGAGTCACATAATCTTTACCAAATTTAGTATGAGACAATCTTAGTGGGACTTTCCGAAAAGATAAAATGTGACATTCTTAGCGGGACGGAGGGGTATTTTATTAAATACGGCGTATTAGACTTGTGTGATCAAGTCTCAAATATTTTTCTAAACACACTAATTGACTAATACGGAGTATCATACTTCTTGTTCACAATATTATCTTCACACACATACTTCCAAAAAAACGTAAAGGTTTGATGAGACAACTCCTTGCGAGTCGTGCCGTGTAAATTTTGTGCATGCACTAACTTCACGTGATTTAAAAAACAAAATTTTCATAAATAGGAGAGAAATTTTGTGCATTAACTTCTCAAAAAACATGTATGCACCCCTATCTAGGGAAGTTTCTATTCCTATATTCCTTAAGCACGACTATATAGGTCATATTTTAAGAAGAAAACATATATACTTGCTCCTATTTCGAGCATATTCTATTTTAAAAATGTGTCAAATACCAATGTCTACAAATCTTATAATAGCCAATGAAGGTTAGAGCATTTTAGGTAGGAAAAAAGTGTTGGTGTAATCATGGTGCTTGTTTCATTTGTGTCTTGTGTTTCACTGTTTGTATTCTTTAAAAATATCTTTGGGTCTCCGTTTTATCTCCGTTTGTTGTTGTTAGCCTAACAACGACCATATATCCCTTCCGTTTGTCCATCTCTGTATGCTTTTTCAATGCATCTTCCTTCCATTCTGCCCCGACACTCAAGCGGTTACCCACCGTTCCATTTGAGCTGTTATTACCACTCCATTTAATTCCCTAATTCAATGCCCTAACAATTGATCTCCCAATTGGTTCTTTGAAGTGCCTCCCTAGCAGCAGATGTTGATGGGGAGCTTAGCAGTGCAGGCGATTGTTGGTGTGGATTTAAGAGCAGGATCACACGATTGCCTCCTTGATTTACCTTCTATCATTTCTATTTTCTATTTCATTTCTATGTGTACCCTCTCTGCTCGCGTCCCATGGTTACGCAAATTTACATGCTAATTGACTACCTTTTAAATTTATAAACTGCAAACTCAAATAGCGCTATTGCACCATTTTCTTATATTGTTCATGTCAGATTTTAGTGTCGTAGGGGACGCTTATATGGTTTCTGATTTTCTTCAGTCTCAAAATCATCCCTGAGTTTCATATCCGAAGCGTTGGATACCACATGCAAATATTTTAAATTTTTTTTCTTCCTTCTGCATGATGGGCTAGCTTTTACTCCAATAGAATGTCTAGCTTACCATAGAGAAATATCATGCATACAAATACTGAAATTGAGGCTTTATGGCTATGCTTTCATTTTCCCCAAAGTATGTTATCCCACAGGTGTAAACGTCAACTTTATTAGTTATTGGTTAGCTTACTCTGATGAAATACCAGACATTCAAACACAGATATAAAGCATCAAAGCACAGTGGTTAAAGGTAGATATTAAGAAAAATAAGAATGGTTTTCTAATTCTATAATAAAAGCTCCTTGTGAATGAAGTTGGGTGGCAGTGCTATTTGTATTCAATATTATTATTGATAAAGTTAAAGGGTCAAATAGGTCCTTGAACTGACTTAAAGTGTTCAATTAGCCCCTTATATAGGAAGTTCTGCCCGGCCGTTGCTAATTGTGGCGGTTCCCGGTGGAATTTTTTGAGCATCGTCTTAATTAAGTGTAGTTTACCCATACAAAATTTCAGTTAAAAATTCAACCGGGAATGCATTCAAATGATTTTCCGAAATGTACTGTGTTGTTTAACTTCACAGTTATCTTCAAAAAATCATTTGACTGCCTTCCCGGTTGAATTTTTAGCTAAAATTTGGTATGAGTAACTAGACTTAATGAAGAAGATGTTCAAAAAATTTCATCAAAAAATTCCTCCGAGAACCACCCCAATTGACGATGGCCTGCTTGTGCCTTCATTGGCTTTATTTATATTCCGCTTCTCTTGTCTTTCTAAATTACAGGTATACTATAAGTGTTTCACACATAAAAAATTCCTTTTCATATTTTTCTTCCTTGTGTTTCATTGTCATTTCTTTTTCTCTTAACCAGTTACGAGATGATTGATCATTGGATCAACTTGACTGGCAGAAGCTCTAACCCCAGGCTGAATTTGCACAAGAGGGTCTTCATATATGTACTTCTTTGGTCGACCCAATGGGTTTGCTACACTACCCTCACTTGAAAGCGAATCAGGGAAAGGCAAATCAGTAGGTCTATGTTGTGATTTGGTTTCAAACGGAGAATAAGATGGAGCACCTAACAACTCATCTTCACGGATCAAGAACTACGAGATCAACCCCCTCATTTTGGGTTGACGGAGGGATCATATAACTCGGGCCTCCTAAAAGTGGAACCGGCCCGGCCGGTTCGGGCCTAATTTTTTTTTTTTTTTTAGTTTTTTCAATTTTTTTTTTCTACTGAGTTGGGCTGGGTGTTTTGGGGGGTGGGGGGTGGGGGGTGAGGGGGAGAGAGGGGGGGGAGGGGGGGAGGTCGGGGGGGGTTAATTACAAAAGCAAAAGAAAAAAACATTGAACCGGAACCGGCCCGGTTCCGGTTCTCCCTTCCCAAAGAAAAAGCCCGGCCGGGACCAGGCCCGAACCGGAACTGGCCCGGCCCGGGTCCATCCCTAACTCGAGGTTGTTCTATCTTTGGGTAAATAGCAATTGATTTAGCTGCTATGCCCACGAACTATTAAGTAGTTCTCTCATAAGAAGTGGTTTTTAGATTCAACCACAAAAGATTCTATTCAAATAACTTCAATCCGATGTTTTTTAAAGAAATAATGACAAATTGAGATATATTATTAGACATTTCATGCTATTTTTATGATATTTCCTTGTAAAATTAGGAAAATAAGGTCTGGCTTTTTTATGGCTGTGTATATTTTTTTCCTTTCAAGCCCCATTCCTCTCACGATGAAAGAAAGTTTGAAAAATTGTAGGGAAAATGGAAACTAATAATCCAACCTTTTAGCGGTCTTCTTTCAATAATCCCACTTTTTGATTATTCATGAATAATCCAACCTTTGCACCTCATCTTCATTCACTGGTCCCTGACCGGTTGATGACCTGCTATTCCAAGCTATTTTCTTATCTTTGCAAATCATTATACCATAAATCTCATCTTTCACAAAGATAATATTTTGCAAAGATAAGAAAATAACTTGGAATAGCAAGTTATTAACCGGTCAGGGACCAACAAATGAAGATGGGGTGCAAAGGTTGGATTATTCATGAATAATCAAAAGGTGGGATTATTGAAAGAAGACCGCTAAAAGGTTGGATTATTAGTTTCCATTTTGCCAAAATTGTATTCTTTGATTGCTATAAATATTAACATGCTAAATACTAAATATAATCATATAAAGAAAAAAATGAAATATGCATATTTTTTTTATAAAAGGTGCATTGGGCATTTGTACAGTCGCGCATAGCGCGTAAAAAAACTAGTATTATAAATAGGCATTATATATATTTTATGATACACTCATCATACTTTATCCGCATGGATCAATTAAAATATTTTAATTGAATCATGAATTATCGACTTAGACTAATCAAATGCATAATAGGTAAGACACTCTTACTTTTGCGATGAGTACTTAGCATTCACCTTATAATAATTAATCTTGAAAATAACACCGTTAGGTTAATGAATAAATTTAGTAGTGTGAAGCTCACGTATCTTAGTGCTATGATTAAATATAAAAACAAAAATTACATTATATACTAATAAATATAATAATTACATTTCTTTAATTTGACAAATTTAGATGGGTGTGTTGATGCTTATTTTGAAGGTTATTGTTATTTTACCACACAAACAAGTGATGGTACCATAGGTACAATGCATTTGATGGGTTGAAGTCCTAATTTCATAATTTATTTTTTATTTATCCACTTAAATAAGCTAATAAGATGCCTTGAAGTACGGTAGAATGTATTTTTTTAATGGACTACTACGAGAAGTTATGTATCACAAAGGGGTTAATTAACTCATTGATCTGAACCCCATACTTAATTTTTCTCAAAATAAATATTACTAAATATGTTTTGTTTCATATTACCTTTTTCATTATATTAACATTTAACTTCAATCACACATGTTTTTGTAGCGTAAAAAGTTAAATTACGAGTTAGTAGCGGGACAGAGAAAATATGAAACACAACAAATGAAAGAATTAATCTGAGGAATTTGACATTGATAAATCTTCTAAAAATCAAAACATGACTATTTTTTTATTTCTAGGACGAGAGGGATCTTTATTATCTCCTTGAACAAAAAAGTAGAATCACATGAAATGCCCATGATATGATGATTAGACGTAACAGACAATAATTAAAGAATGATTAAAGGTTGCACATTATTAATTGCGAGTTTGTACGATTCTTTAAACTTTGAATTATTAGCATATATAAGCAACTAATTAAGACAGCTCAATCCCAGAAATATACTTTATTTAGAAACTTCTTAGCGCTTGCCATCATTTCAATTTTTTTGGAGCGCATTGGAAATTAAATCCAGAAACTGCATATTCTCATTTTCGGACCATTTATATAAGTAATTTGAAGACTTTAGGGCTGTTTCCTTTTTTCCTCTATAAAGTCCTTTCTGGATAAAATTTTTGTCTGTATGGATCAAGTGATGTTTATGTATGAAGCTCCATCTTTATTTTATGTGCTGAATAAACCATCTGATCGAATAGAGTAAAATTAGTCACTTTAATATTATTGTTGAGTTATTATGACAATTTTTTTTTTATCATTGAGTTATTATGACAATGAATAATTCGATTTATTAACATATACGTAGTACTTAGTATATATCTATTTCATCTTAGTAGTATTAGGTATAAAAGTTTGACCTAATAGACATCTTAATGAGCATCTTAATGGGAAATAGTGTCTTTTCACAACTTATGACTAAGTCGGGTTTTTAACTGAATATGATCAGTTTGTAATGGAAGTAGCAGACTCCGGTTGTGGCGGCATATTCCGGCGGTGGCGCAGTTTTCCAACGACGACAGTGTTGGTTTTCGGGCAGATTGGCTGAGAATTTTTGGGAAAAAATCCGGCTACCTAGCAACATAGAAGCAACAATGCTAAATGTTGGGATTATAAAATTCTTATATTCAATATCAAGAACAAAATTACAATAGGAGGAACAAACTCTCACACTCAACTATTACAAAAAATCAATCCTCACCAATACACTTCTACTCTAAGTGTATTTCACTCTTCACACACTTTTCTCACTTTCTAAAACTGATACAAATGAACAACAATACACTCTCTATTTATAGGTGTATATAGGAGACGTGAGGAAGTTGCATCCAAGCTTCTATTCATTTGTTGGATAACTCCTTCCTAGAATGTGTGAGATACCTCTTGGCAACTTCCAAGAAAGAAGGTGGAAATTCCCTACACTAAAGCCCTACGAGGCGATTTTGATCCAATCACAAAAATAGTCATATTTATGGAATTTAATTAAGATTAGTATGTCCTATTTTTAAAACAAAAAACTATATTTCAGTCCTATTTGAGGACTTTCTCCCTAATAAATATACACCATCACCGTATGAAAACATGTATGAGACCTAGCAAATGATGAATGCGGCATGTTCATTCCAAATTTCCAATAGTATACAAACATGCATCTAATTTAATTCAATTACCAGAGGAGATCAAATACATGAATTCGCCATAATCATCGTCTCACCTACTAGTTTTTATCTTCACTACAACGTGTTTGATTCGAGGGCTTTAATTTGAACAAGGCAAGAACAGTTTCTCATTTATGATTTCCTATATGGCTATATTCCTATACTATTGGGAAATGAGTAAATTCAAGATAGTTTGATTTTTTTTTAATCGAACTAGTTTAGAGTGATTTCTAGTATTATATATTTAGGTCTGATGTGGTCTACATAACTACATTATACTCCCTCCGTCCCGTTGAAATGTTCCTGTTTACTATTTATTGGTCAACTTAAGTCACCCCTAATCTTTTACTTTATATATCAAATTTTTATCAAATTGAACTTTTCTTGATTAGGCTTTGTAGCGGTTTTAATGTAATTTCTGAATATGTAAATTTTATTTACTAAAAATAAGCGGAGTGTGAACAAGGATCGAGTTGCTTTATCGTCAGTCAAACATCGTAAACTGAACGGGAACATTCCAACGGGACGGAGGTAGTATAAATCTGGTCTAATTTGTTATTTTGTTGTAACTCGAGAATGGAATCAATTCATCCTAACACTCTCAGCAAAATGGAGAATCCGGATAATTTGAATTTTAATCAAATTAATAGGAAATAGACTAAGCTTTTCTAAAAAGATTACACGTTATATATGAAGTGTAACAAAAATGGATGTTACTCTAAATTTCGACATGGTAAAGTGTGTATCGATCCCTCCATCATTACATCCGTTTATAATGTTGTGACAAATTGGAAATCACCAAATTATAATAACGAAAACATAATCGATTTCTCTAAACATGACTAGTAAAATACTAGTATATGATGAGTAAAGGAAAGCCGAATTGGGAGGGATGCTAGAAATAGCCTCCTACTATACGAAGGAAAGGTAAAAAGAAGCTCGAGAACTAGTGTTAGCTGTGGAACTAGGGAAAAAATCTTTTAAAAAATGTTACTCCGTATAACTTTTTTTACTCAAAAAATATACTAGTATATATCAAATCCATTGCTCCATACTTTTTATGTTCAACACCAATATCTAATATATAAAGTTTTGAAAAAATGAAGTTTCTAACCGCCAGAGTTTTTAAGTCTAAAAAACGTGAAACACAAATTTTTAATTTATTATGCCTCCACAAGTGACCGAAATCTATTTGAACCCATTTTATTATTTATTAACCAAGAAAAGTAAAAAAAATGTTTTTTTTCTAACACTGCATGTGCATTTTAAATTTTATAATTATTAAAAAAAAACTCAAAGAAAAACTTTATTTTACTAATTTGACAGGAAACAAATATGTTGACGTGCACAGTGATACAGGTAATCTTACCCTCCTCGTTAATGCCCCTGCCCATCAACGTAAATTAAAGCACTACCCCATCTCTACAAGTCCGCACCACATGGTCTATTGCCTTCCATCAATTGTACTTTCTTTCCTCAAAGGTACTTTTGAGTAAATAATTTAATGAGAACAACAACAAAAATGGCTAAATTGGTCTTTCTTAATCAATGATGATCAAGTTTGACCAATGATGTTTTCTAATTCAAAATTATTTAAAATATAAACATTATATGAGCATATTCTTTATATATAAAAAATCTTCCATAAAAGTATAAAATTTATAAACTACACACAAATATAATACCAAAAATCGTTGTCTGAATTTTAATATTATTGACCAAGAAAAGTTAAATTGATCAATCTTTTTGGAATGGAAGAGGTATTTATTTACGAGTTAATTGAAAGTATGACTTAATCACCCAGTCCAAAAAATTAAATGATTCAATCATTAAATCAGAAAATAATAGTCACTCATTAAGACGTATTTTCTGTCAAATTTTTAGGAATGATTTATGTCGATAAATGAAATTTATCATTGACAATAATAACCCAAGAATAATATTAAATTGATTAGAAATAATTACATATTTATAACAAAACTAAAGTTTGTTTACAAAAATGATGACTAATGACTGAAGTAGTAATATAACCATAGTAACTAATTATGTTCCATTTTTAAACTTAAGTTACAATGACACTACATTGTAGTAACTATTAATCATATTTGTGTAAATAAATTTTATTTTAGTAATGTGTTTGAAAACCCCCAATTGATTATCTTAGTTAATCCAGACTATTTATTAAACACAAAAAATAAACAACCTCATAATCCAGATGTGACTTAATAGAAAAAAAAGTAAGACTATCAAACCGCAGTTCACTAACACCAATGGTCTAACCGGTCCAATTAATAATCGGGCACTTTTGGTGACCCCGAACTTGTCAACTCACGTCTACAAGGCTTTGAACTGAACGGCCCATCAATATCAGTTCCGGCCCAGTAAGGATGTTTTTACGTGGACTATTTTCAATCACGCACTAGATTAGATCAGACCAGACCAGACAAGATCAGATCAGACAAGACCAGACATGGATAGTTATAAAATACATAGACACCTGACATTTATCAGACCAGATCAGACTGTTTCAGGTCAGACCAGAGCAGAAAATTCTTGTCCAAGTAAAAACATCTTAAGCCAACATAAGGTATAATATATTATAATCATATATAGGGAAAATAAAAAGTAAACAAATACTCCGTACTACGTATGCCGGCCTTAATTAGTGTATGAACTATGAATATGTAATATAGACCGGGATATAATTATGCATGTGATACGAAGGTCAACCCTAACCCTTTATGTTAGCTGTGGGTCCATGCTAGTTTAAAGTATATCCAGAGCAATTTAATATTGAATTAAACTATAAGTGATGTAAATAAAGTAATTAGGAAATCGAGGTAGGTGTTGTTTCAGGTGGGTAAATAGGAACGTACGTACGTAAAGAGCGCATGTGGAAGCACATGCATGGATGCAGTGGCCTGGCGGCATGTGAGGAGGAGGAAGGTGAGACGACAGGGAAGCAGCATCAAATGTACCCCATGTTCTGCACATTCCCTGCATCCCCTCTCTACCTTCTACTTCTCCATTTTTGCCCTTTCCATCCTCTTCCTCCCTCTCTTCAATTCACCACTCTTTCCTTAGCTTTCTTTTTTATTATTATTGTAGCTTAGCCTCAAAATATCTTATTTCCTTGCCATTCAATCATAAGTTCTTTTTCTAATTTAAATGAAATGTAAAACAGACCCGCACGGGTAGCTTAGTTGGTCGAGTGGTGGGAAATTTGGAACAATGATCTAGATTCGAAACCTGCAACGGCCGTGTGGAGGTTACAGCTCTTACGTGTTGGCAAAGAAGATGCAATTTTTTAAATATTAAGCCAGAGTGACACTGTTTTGAGATGAGCGCAACTTTCACACAATTTGAGCCGATCCCATGATACAATTTGAAACAAAATCTAACTGGTTCTAATCTGAGGTCAGAAATGGTGGAAGTGTGGCGCAACCCAGATCTTATTAGCCTATATATGGGCTGAAGTGTAAGACTTTCGGTCTTGATCTAACCATCCAACCAAACCATTTTAGAATCATCAAAAAGACATGGGCCGGTCCTGGAGTGTGCAAATATGCAATGGGGCATCTGTTCACTCACTCTATTGTTTTCATAATTCCCTAAACTTTTTCAATTTCATAAGAGTATATTAAAATAATTAATAGTGTTAGAGGCCGTTTGGCAACACTATTTTTCGGCTTATCAGCCAACTTTTTCACCAAACACGTAATTTTTGCTTTCGCGCCCTGAATTGAGTAATAAGCAGAAAAAATAAGGTCGGAGTTACTTTTCTGGCTGTATTGGATGAAGTTACTGTAGATGACTATTTTAGCTATTTTTACATATAATTGTTTCTTTATTTTATTAATAAAATATATTTTAATTTTTTTTTTCTTAAATCAGCAGAATCAGCCAATGCAGCCACTTCAGCCAGAACTTCATAAATTTCAGCAGAATCAGCCAAAACAGCCAATTTTCGTGCTACTAAACGGGCTCTTAGTCAGACTATCCTCATGCTTTTGTTCTGGGACTATATATACATTTTTTTTATAAATCCTTCTAAACCTTTATATAGTATCTGCTCAAAGAACAACTTGTACTACGGTTATACACACTAATTTCCTAACAAGAATTAAATTTGGTGAACCTCTTTTTCAGCTTATCTGTCAAATTTTTTACCAAAGGAGTAACTTTTGATTTCGCGTAATGATATGTAATAATAAGAAAAAATAAGATTGAAGTCACTTTTCAGGCTGTATTGACTAAAGTTACTGTAGAAGATCATTTTAGTTATTGTTTCATATAATTTTTTTCTTTAATTTATAAATAAGAAATATTTTAAATATTAGTTTTTCATAAATCTGCAAAATGAGTCAACATGACTCATTTTGTTTCATTTTTAAAATATTAACTATTTTTTTTCTTTAAAAAATTATGTTTCATATAATTTAGTTTAGCTATTGTTTCATAAATTTGAACAATTTCAGTCGATGCAGCCATTTTCTGTGTTACCAAAGAGGCTCTAAAATGAACCGGGAACTGACTCAAAATGAATAGATGTACATGCACTCGGTGATTAGTTCGGTTCTAGTTCAATTTCTTGCATCATGACACTTGAATTAACTAGACTGAATTAGATGAGTCTCAACCCATCTCCGACTCCAGTCTCCTTCAAACAAAGTTCTAGATATGTATGTAGCCAGCTAGTGGAATACATACCTTACAATGTCTTTATCTTCAATTAATCTGTTCCAAAACATTTTTATTTATCTTTTTGAAATTTTCCATTAATGAATGTAGGCTGTCCGAAGATTTCCAAAACCTTTTTTACTCCTATTTTTGGAATTTTCCATTAATCTAGGTAGAGTGGGTGAAGATAGACGTGATCTGAGCTATTCTAATTTCTACTCCCTCCTCCGTTTGGAAAGAAATATGTGGTTTACAACATTTCATTTTATTATAGTTAAATCTCAACCACAATTTTTAATTTTTTAACAATTTTATCAATAATTGTGTTAAATCAAAGTCTATTTACATATAAGAAAACAAATAGCTCATTAAAATACTATTTTGCCCTTACTAAAGCATACGTGTTCCCCTTCCCAAGTTTCTCTCCTTTCACACATTTCTGCCACGTGGCTATCTAATTTGTTTGCGTGCTCCTCACCTATTTTTTTGAAGCGTTGCTACAAAACTATTACGGAGTATCTATTAAGAGAGATGCAAATGATAGGCCAAGTACTAAAAATCTCCCTCTTTTTTTAAAGTATTATAACTTTTTTATTTTTTTACTTCAATTTTTAAAAAATATATCAAAATTCATGATTTTTTATAACCTTTAAAATGACACCCATATCACATATATAACTTTTTCAAAAAAATTTGAAGGTAAAAGGTAGATTATTTGCTTTAAATGCAGATGTGAAACATACTCTAATTTTTTGTTAGATGAATAACCATTTGAATTCTACCATTCATAAACGGTCAGAATTTATTAAAAAACAGTGACGTTTTAATTAAAAACGCTTCATTACACACGCTTTATTGATGAACTCATGAAAGTATAGAAGTATCAGTTAAAATGTCAGATAATTTCAAATTTGCATAATCAAACTGTAAACTATTTAATAGTTAATTTAATATAATGACGGTCAAAGTTGTGCATTGGCAAACGTGAAAATGACAATGTTGCAACTTGCAACTAATATTTGCGTCAGTATTGATAATATGAAAATACTAATGTTCATCGTTAATTGAAAATACTATCATAAAAGTATATACTACCCCCGTCTCGAAAAAGTTCGTTATTTTGAGTTTTCTTGGTCAATGTGGACAAACTTTGGACGATGATTTTTATTATTATATTTGTATATAATTTTTTATGGACAAATTTGTATATAATTTATAAATTTTATAATTCATGAAAAGTCAACTAGGTGAACCTTTTAGGGATTCTCATTGACCAAGAAAAGTCAACTAGGTGAACCTTTTAGGGATGGAAGGAGTATTTGTTAAGTCTCACATAAGTATAATAGTTAAAATAATGAATACAAGTTTATCATCATTGACTAGAAGATAAATGGACTACTATTGAACGAGGAAATTTTTTGTAGTGCTTTTAAGTTTAAAATTAGAGTGTTAATAACTGAGCGCGACATTTCTCTCTCTCATATACAGTGCTTTTAGATATGAAGTATAAGCCATGTGAACTAATAATTGAGTGGGACAATTTTCTCACTCATATGTAGTGCTTTTAGAATATTTCAGAAAATCATTTGACCGCCTTCCCAGTTGAATTTTTAACAAAATTAGATATGGGTAAACTAGACTTAATAAAGAAGAAACTTGAAAAATTTTATAAAAAAATTCCACCAGAAACCTTCCCAAATGGCGACGGCTAGACAGAGCTTTCTATATAAGGAGCGATTTTCACTTTTTATGTACGTTCGAGGGTTTATTTGGTAGTATTCCCTATAAAATTAGATAAGCAGACTAATAAGTCAACAGGAAAAAACTTCTCTCTCACATGTCCTGCTTTTAGATATAACATGAGCTGACTCATAACTGAACAATAGAATTTCCTCTCTAATAGTAGTATATATGTAATATAGTGCTTTTAGGTATAAGATAAGCGGAGTAATAATTGAGCGCATGAATCTTCTCTCTCATATGTATATAGTGTTTTTAGGTACTCCTTTGCTATACCAATGCCATGTGGCCTTTTACTTCAAATTAGTAAATTACCCAACTTCTCCAATGTGGAATAGAAAGGGAGCAGCCATAAGAGATTCAATTGGTGGGGCCCAAGCTATAAAAAACCCCAATTTTCTTTAAAGTGTTATGATTTTTTCATTTTTAATCCGATTTTTACAAAAAATATATCAAAATTCATAAATTTTTATGATCTTTCATATGAGATCAATATTGAATGTATAAAAATATAATTTATTAACGGTCTCTATAATTATGCTTAAAATTATTTATATACATTTTTAGATCTATTTTGCTCTCTGAATTGGGAAGTTATTGTAAGTGATCATTGTTAGCTACATTTGATATAATGTTTTTCTTTAAAGTGTTATAACTTTTTCATTTCTAATCAAATTTTTACAAAAAATAAATCAAAACTCATTATTTTTTGTGATCTTACATATGAGATCAATTTTGAATATATCAAAATATAATTTATTAACAATCTCTATAATTATGCTTAAAATTCAGATAATGTTTTCCTTTATTTAATTAATAAAAGTAATTTATTGCATTCACTTAAACTTTACGTCACTCACTTATTGTACTCACTTTTTTAGAATTATTATTTAATTTTAAAATTAATCT
This sequence comes from Cuscuta epithymum, assembly GCA_945859915.1. NCBI lineage: Eukaryota > Viridiplantae > Streptophyta > Magnoliopsida > Solanales > Convolvulaceae > Cuscuta > Cuscuta epithymum. Next base: position 4,718,634 of record CAMAPF010001015.1, read on the forward strand.
AATCATGGAAATGAATAAGTAGCAAATTCTAATGAGTAGTGTCAATTAATTTTTCTTAATATACTCTTCATTGAATATATATTTTAAGGTATTAGCTGATTGAATTACTATTTTTTTTTCGAAAATGTAGAATCCTAAAAAGTTATTTTTATTTTAATATTTAATTAGATCATGAGTAAAAAATATATGCACCAACCGTTCTATCTCGTGCGTATGCACGGGTACTATACTAGTAAGCTATATAAAATGGGACGATAGTAATAGATTATGAAGGACTTAATTGGCCGATTAATATGTGTGAGAATGTAATTAAGATGTCTGAAAATACACGTGAGTTGTGGTTATTTAAAATCTAGACTAATCAATAAATTAAATTAAATCACATGGATGCATGTGATCGGTTAGCAAACAAAAAATACGGCATGTGTGGTACGTGTGATCGATCTTCATAACGTGATTCCACCGGGGACGACTAAATCTGGGAGTCCAACCCTTCACAATGCAAATGGTCAACTGCCCCTTTGCTTCACAGCCTTGCATTGTCTTTCTCACCCACAAACAATACCGTGAATTTACGTACACAATCACACAATACGGCATGAGTGTATTCATACATATGACTATGATGGGCATTGGGCACGGCCCGGGTAGGGCGGATAACGTATAATTTTCGAAGAATAGCCGGTTTCACTATTCGGCCTGTTTGAAACGTGTCGATCCGATTCGAATCTTTTGGTTTCTGTCTCAGGTGAAATTCTATGGACATAATATATACTCCGTATCCTTTATGAAGAACATCCTAACAAAATTTCATCAAATAATTAGTCATAGAAGCCCACTCAAACGAGCTTGTCTATACATGTCATCTTGTTAGGCGCGTTTGACCATATTATTTCTCTATACTAGATACTCCGTAAAATTGATAATATTGTTTTCTTATTAACACTTTTACTTCTAAGAATGCCCAAAGAAATTGTTTGGTATGACTTGTGATACCGAGTAGTTCTATGGACAAAAACATTTACTTGCGTAACGAATTATTTTTGACAATGAAATTTTTGAATTTTTTGTATTGCATTCTTATAGCATATGTAATTAGGGATCTGTTTTTTTTTGCCTTTTATCCCGGACCTATAAATTGTTGGGGCCCGCCCTGCGTTTCACTTTTAGCTTCTTAATATTTGTTGCTTTATTGCGATTAAATATTTGCTAGTTCAATATATATGTAGTACGAGTATCATAATTTATGTGCCAACGATTTAATGGTGAAGCGCGATAATGATTAAAAATATTTTTTTTATTTAACAGTTAACTCTTAACATACAAGAGTTGAATCAAAATGATGTTCTCTGTTCTTATACCGGTTATTCAAAAACAATTGTTGTACCAAACTGATATTGGATTAATGGTTCTTTAAATGATTCCTATTTTTTTTCAATGAATCAAACCGATTACCAATCTCACCCCTATTTGTTTCTTCATAAGATGATAAGTAAAGATAAATAAATAAAGCATTTTTAACTTATATTTAAGTTTATCTTGTGTAAGAATATTTATGTACAATTTCCTTGTTCGGATTTTATTTATCATAAAATGCACCTAAACTTTTAATATTCACGAGCTTAAAAAATTATCATTAATCTCTTAGACAATACCCTCCTAACCCCATAAGTCGCTAGGTTTTTGTATTAAGCGATAGCACATGCGCTTATGCTCTAAAAAAGATTTACTTCAAAGATTATGAAAAACGGGTATCTCATAGGATTAGTAGTAATAGAAGTTGATAGTTTGAAAACCCATTTGATTTTCAAAATGTAAAAGTTGGAAGGTTTGATAATGAAAAGGTATTGGTAAAAATTGATAGAGAATGAATAAGTCATTTTAAACACCTCACGCCATTACCTTTTGGGCTCTTGACCCACTTCCCAAACGGCTATATAGCCGTTGAGTGGGTACCAGGGGGGTCCGGGGCCTTTGGGGGGTGGGGGGATGGGATGGGGGTGGGGGTTAAAAAAACCTATAAATACTCCTAATTTTAAACATTTTTTCACACCTCTTCTCCAACATTTCCTAAATCCTACTCTCTAGTCTCTACTCATCTCCATATTCATCTTCTCAAATTCTCTTATTCTCCATTATATTTTATTTTACTATTTAATACTTATACAATTATTATATCTACTTATATATTAATTATCTACTTATAAATACATATACTATATTACTTATATTTCTTATCTATTTAATCTCTACTTATATCTCTTAATACATACATACATACATACATACATACATACATACATACATACTACATCTACTTAATATATACTTTATATATTAAAGTATTAAATATACTTTATAAACTATTAGTATATACTTAATACATAATAATATCTACTTCTCTACTTATATTTCATATATACTTATTTTCTTATTCTCCCATCTCCAATTCTCCATTATACTCTAATATTTAATTCTTATACAATTATTATATCTACTTAATACATACATTCTACATCTACTTAATACTCCCTCCGTCCCTTATAACTTTGCCAACTTTCCTTTTTTGGATGTCCCATTAACTTTGCCACTTTCCCATTTAAGTAAAGAATTTGTGGTTCCAATTAATTCTCTCTCCTCTGCACAAACCTCAACCACACAGTTTTTACTTTATTAATCAACGTGCCGGTCAAACTTGGCAAAGTTATTAGGGACGGAGGGAGTATATAGTTTATGGGGGTGTTTGGAACTGATTCTGCTTCTGCTTCTTTTTTAAAAGCAGAAGCAGAAGCAGAATCAGAATCAGTTTTCAGAAGCTGGTACCTCCCAGCTTCTAAAAAAACTGATTCTGAGAGTAAATTAGAGCTCCAGAAGTGCTTCTGGAATTTCACCCAAACACTCAAGCTTCTACTTCTGCTGCCCTGAAGAAGCAAAATCAGTTTTGAGAATCAGATCCAAACACCGCCTATATATTAAAGTATAAAATATAAGTGTATTACTCATCTTATAGTAGTATACTTATATATTATATACTATAAACATTATATTATATATTAGTTACACTTTAATTAATATCACTTAAAATAATTCTATTACCCATTTACTCCCATTAATTACTATACACATTCATACATTTGTCTTATTAGTTACATTTTTTATTAACATTACTTGATTAGTTAATTAGTATTCCCACTAATTGTTACATTTTTCATTATACTAGTTAATTAGTTCATTAGCATTCTTGTTACATTTTTCATTATACTAGTTAATTAGTTAATTAGTATTCTTGTTACATTTTTCATTATACTAGTTAATTAGTTAATTAGTATTCTTGTTACATTTTTCATTATACTAGTTAATTAGTTAATTAGTATTCTTGTTACATTTTTCATTATACTAGTTAATTAGTATTCTTGTTACATTTTTCATTATACTAGTTAATTAGTTAATTAGTATTCCCATTAATTGTTAAAACAACTCTACTTCAAAAAACTAGTTAATTGTCATTATAGTTAAATTCACATTATAATAGTTTCAATTTATATTTGAACGAAAAAATAGTAGTTCAATCATTTAATTAAAGTACTTAACATTTTATTTAAGTAGTTTTTACTTAATTAAAGTACTTGAAAAGTTGCTATAATTTTAATTTTAGAGTCACATATTAATTCTAGTTTGCACTAAATTAGTTTGAAGTATTAATTAAAAATTTAAAATAGTTTTAATTAGTTGCATTACTTTTGTATTCATTATTATATTTGTTGCCAATTAATATTTGTTACATTTTTAAGATGGAAGGTGGTAGATATTCGGTTGATTTGGGTAACCTCGAGCCCAATTGAAGGAACGAGATTGGGAGGAAGAAATCCCGCAAAGGTAAAGAACTTGTCGGCTCTTCATCTCAAAGCCGAGATGATTTTGAAATGGATTACCAAAGGAGAGATGGAGATGCGATGTCCGAAGAACAACTACAACAAGAATTGGTCTGACATAATAACCGCTTTCTACAACAACAACAAATCCCGACGACCATTGACGAAGAGGAGCTTGAGGATGAAGATGCGGAGGAAATGGAACCAGAGACGGCCGAGGAGGAGGGTGCCGACAGCCACGACGCCAACGAGCCTGCCTCATCCCAAACCGCTACCGGTAATAAAAAAAGTAAATCTGAACTAATAAAAAATAATTTTGATAAGTGGAAGGACCCACAAACCAGCTATTGGCACGCAACTTGCAAGTGGTGCAACAACAATTATAACTTGGGGACCTCCGGCGGATACGGATCCGCCGCAAGGCATCTTAAGGCAAAGCACCCCGTGGAGTATGCAAAATTAGGCGGCGGAATGGGTAAGCAAACTCAAATATCGAGGTTTGCGAATTCTCAACCTTTTGGTAATTTCTCCTACAATGATGCACAAAATTTGACTGGTATGGCTAACTTAATTTGTGAAGAAAATTTGTTTTATATGTTTTCTGAAAGTCTTGCTTTAAAGATTATACACAAGGTAGTTTAAATCCTCAATTTAGAAGTTATAGTCGCAAAACTGTTAAGAAAAAAATTATAAGGCTTTATAATGCGGAAAAGACAAGGTTACAAAATTTTTTTGCAAACTTTGATGGGCGTGTTACTATTTGTTCTGACATATGGGAGCATGATTTTCATCATTTATATTATTTGGGTCTCACTGCACATTATATTGATGAGGATTGGAATATGCATAAATGTGTTCTTGCTTTTCGTGAATTTAATGATCGTCACACTGATGAACATATTTATATTTTGTTTGAGCGTATTTTAATTGAGTATAATTTGATTGATAAGGTGTTTGCTATTGGTTTCGATAATGATACTAATAATACTGCTGCTATACCTAGATTGCGTGAATTGTGTGGTGTCAATACTTTGATGGGTAGATTTTTTCATCAACGCTGTGCATGCCATGTTATAAATTTATGTGTACAAGACGGTCTAAAAGCGTTAGGAGATGCTATGGAGGTAGTCGGGGGGGGGGGGGGGGGGGGGGGGATTAGACGTATTTGGGGTAATGGTCAACTTAGATTAAAATGGCAAACTTATTTGATTGAAAGAGGTGTGAGATATGTTGCTTTTCCTAAAGATTTGAGTATTCGTTGGAATAGTACTTATAAATTACTTAAAGTTGTTCTTAGATATAAAGAACATTTTCCTACTTTTTTAAAACAACATGATAACTATATTATAAACTCGGCTGAGATCGACACTTGCGAAAAAATTTGTAATGTTTTGATATTTTTTTTAATGCAACTGAAACTTTTAGTCATGTTTATAAACCTACCGCAAACCAATTTATTCGTGAAGCTGTTAATCTCGCCGGTGCTTTTAAAGAATTTGAGAATGCCATTTTCGTGAGTTATTTTTGTGATTATATGAAGGAAAAGTTTTTAAAATATTATGCGCATATTCCCCATATTTATGGTATTCCATTTATTCTCAATCCTCGTTTTAGACTAACTAATTTGGAAGATTGTTTCAACTTCTATTATCTTGCTTTTTTTTGGTGAATTTCCAATGTATGACGATAACCCCATAGATCTAAAAACGGAATACAACGAGGTTAGTGCTTTATTTTATGCCTTATTTAATGAGTTTCGTGCACAATATAGCAACGCTCCCCCTCCCCCGACACGAACATCTTCATCTAAAGGAAAATCGATTTTTAAAATCTGCATTTGGAAATCTTATGAAAAAAACTAAAACAACTCACGTCATTGAACAAAGTGCATTGAATGAGATTACTTTGTATTTAACATATGATGTTGATTTTGAAGAAAATGATGACTTTGACGTTCTAAACTGGTGGAAGTCAAAAGAAAGAACGTTCCCGATTTTAGCACGGATGGCTAAGCAAGTACTATCAATGCTGGTTTCAACAGTTGTTGTGGAACAAGAATTTAGTTCGGCCGGCAACGTCCTAACGGCATCTAGATCGAGATGGAGCGCGGAGTTTCTTGAGACGCTTATATGCTACCACGATTGGTTGAAGGCCGCACGTAGAACTCAAGAAATGAGCATCACCCCCTCCCAAGATTTTATGGATGACTCAACAACCGATGGTGGCTCTACCTATGTCGGAGATTCCGATTGATTAGTATTTTCGAATTTATTATGAAATGTATTTTGTAGCACTTGTCAAATTAATTTGTACTTGTACTTCATATTTCAAAATTGTAAACTTGTACTTCATATTTCAAAATTGTAAATTTGTAGTGATGGAGTATATGGACTCCAACCCCTCGGTCTGCCGACTACTGGGCCTGGACAGGGGCCCACACACATTTAGCGGATTCATATTATTGTACATTATTATTCAGATGTTCTAGATTAGCTTTTTATACTATCAGTCCATTTATGTAACCGGGTCTGTGAGACCCATATTAGAGGCCCAGACCCGAATTTTCTCTTTATATACTCCTTATAGGAGGCTTGTAAACTCACAACTCATAGAACTCACATTTCATTCATTATACAACTTATATCTTCTTCTCCTACATTCTTGTTCAATCTTTCCTTTTCGTACAATATGGGTATCAATTATCCAACATGTAGTTGTACTCCAAATTAATTTGTAACTTGTACTTCATATTTCAAATAAATATGCGTTCATTTTTTCATATGTAGCACTTCTCAAATTAATTAATTGGTTATAAACTTACGACTTAAAATTATTTTTCTAAAATCTAAAGGCGGTTTTTAAATTAAAAATACATTTACAATATGTAATTTTTTAAATACTTATACACCTATTTTGTAACATTTGTAAATTATAAATCAAACCACTTTTCTAAGTACAAATAGCTTTACTTAATTCATTAAATTAATTAATTTATTTTACAATATGTATAACTTAAAAAAAAAGATTTAATTTTTTTTAAAAAAAAACCTCCCGAACGGCTATATAGCCGTTGGGGCTTTGGGTGGGGGGCGGGGGGGGTCCCGGGGGTGGTGGTGTGGGGAGTGGGTTCAAAAACATCTATAAATACATCTATTTTCTAACATTTTTCTACACCTCTTCTCCAACTCTTCTCCAACTTCATCTTCTCTTATTATCCTACATTCCTACTTATACATATACCATTTTAAAGATGGAAAGTACATCTTTCCTTATGCAAAACAATTTTGACAAGTGGAAGGACCCGAAGACCAGACTGTGATGGACAACTTGCAAGTGGTACAAGAAAGAGTGTAGCTTGAAACGTTCACACGGATACGAGATGCCAATATAACATATGAAGTCCTGTAAGGCTGTGACAATTGACAAAGGGAAAACAACAATCAACGGTGGCGGAAAGCCCAATTGATATTTATTAGAAAATGTATTTCGTATTATTATTTTTTTCTCAATTCTCAAATGTAGTTCCTATTTCAAATAAATGCACTTGAACTTTGTTTTTAATAGGAATTTGTATAATCTATAATAATTTAAAAAAAAATGAACCGGCCCGGCCCGGCGGGTGGCCCGAACCGTGACCCGGCCGGGTGGCCCGGCCCGAACCGGAACCGGCCATAGCCCGGGCCGGTCCCGGGCCAACCTCTACCAGACCCGAGGCCCAACCGGGCCTTGGCCCGGCCCGGGTCCATCACTACCAGGTCCCCAAAACCGGCTCAGACCCTTGTTCCAGAACCCAATACATACACGATTATGATTCTTGTTACACCCTTTCATATGGGAGTTTTACCTAAATTCAAATGAATAATCAATATAAAAGTTCAATTTGATTCAGTTGAGTTTTATTTTTCATAATTTGAAATCACGGTTTGTGTAATTCATTTTACTTCGGCTTGGTTTTGTTTTTTGCCAAAATATTTTTAATGATTAAAATACATTGTAATTGGTAAACAAAAGCGAAAGATAAACAGATAAACTCATAAACTCACATCAAACAATAAATAGCGCATAATGTAATACAAATACAAAAACATAATTAAAAATGAGAGAAATAAGTGCACTTTCAAACAACAAATTAGAGTGTATCATTCTAAAATAATCAAACACACAACTACACAAGTGTATATACGAAATATATACAGTGTAGCCTCAAGTTAAACTTTTATTTGATAACTCTAATATATAATCAAACACTCTAATATTCTAATATAACTCTTAAAAAAACTCTAATATATACAGTGTAGCCACAAGTTTAACAGCAAATTATTTGTTAACAAATTGGAGTATCATATATCAATATCTCAAAAATCATAATAACTCTAGTACTAAACATTAACAACTTTCAAAAACTGTAAATTAAGAACTACAAAAATAAACTTAATGATGAACACATAAAATAAACTTGATTTGTTCGATTCAGTTCAGTTTTTTCAAGGATCTGGAACCAGAGAGCTTGGTAACCACAACTATAACATCAACATACTTGAGGCCAAAATTGTAAAGCATTGCAGAATTTTAAAACTTGAAGACGGTATAGAAATAAGCATGCTACATGATTGAAAATGTAATCAAATGGACATTATTCTTAGAATTGATGTTTAAAAGGGAAGAGCAGGGTTTGATTTCACGAAAACCATTGAACTACTATAGTCCTGCCAATCACCTGACCAGATTGCTTTGCCGCAAAAGCTTTCATGGTAAAAACTGGAAGGAGGCTTATCAGAATGATACAAGCCTCTAAAACAAGAAACCTAACAATGACAAATGTTATGTTATGTCAGGTGGAAGCCAAAGAGTTCTTTTTTCTTCTATTGGTGATGAAGAATGGTGGATCAGATGCAATTTTCAGATACCTCCCACTTTCCATCACATGAATAGGACGTAGAGGACGTGAGATGTTGGTATGACCTCATAATCAAATTTGATACCTTCTCCTGTCAAGTCTAGGTCAGGTTATCCACATCTACCTCCAACTTTGCACCAATGTTTGATAGTGCATTGATCATGGCTGGAATGCTCTTTTGTAGAGTTCCAGCCAATTCCTAATGAACACAACAGTACAATATGGCATTTCCGTAAGACCATATTTGCCAAGTGAGCTAAAAGAAATCTATGTTATTATTGCCAAATCACATATTAAAGCAGATAGTTTACCTTTCTGCTCTCTTGTTGATGCTTTATAACTTCAACAGGCCATTCATTTACTAGCTTCTGAAGTTCAGCCATAACGGCTTGCCTCTTAGACTCAGGTGAATTCTATTTCATGCATGCAGTACAAATATGTCAGTAAGAGAGAGAGAGAGAGAGAGAGTTAAGATATTTGAACTGTAGAGAAACATTTAGCCAATGAGAGAGAGAACTGTTGCTCCTTTAATCTATTCTTTATGTTGCAAAGAACAAACAAGTTTTCTAAAAATCATCCAGGAAGTATTTAGCTACCTCATAAAACACTTGAATTATAGCGGCGGCTTCTTCTGGTTTGCAATCAATCAAGAAACCCTGTGGAACACATCATACATCAACCACTTATGTAAAGCTATTCATTTTTATTTAACATATACTACCTCCGTCCCGTTAGAAAGTTCCCGTCCACTATTCATATGGTCAACTTAAATCATTTTTAATCTTTTGCATTATATGTCAAAATTTTATCAAATTTACAATTTTTTTATCAGGCTTTGAAGAGGTTTTAATTTAGTTTCTAAATTTGTAAATTTTATTTACCAAAAATAATCAGAGTGTGAACAGGGATTAAGTTGCTTTATCGTCAGTCAAACATCGTAAACCGTAACGGGAAAATTCTAGTGGGACGGAGGGAGTATAATACAATGTTAGATCCCGGATGATGGAGGGTGTGTAAAAATGAAACTACCTTAGCACATGAAAAAGCACTGGAAATGGTGTGGCGGTTCATGGATTCTGATCTTGTCTTCTCAATCTTCCAAAGAGAATCAACATCTCCTACAAATGATGGTAAAAGAATTCGATAAAAGACAGATAAAAATGTACAAATCTTACTAGATTAAGCATTAGACAACTAGCAGACTATAGGCAGACATCACGGAGGAGGTTGGTTGCAAGTACCCATTTTAGCAGCACATTCCATCCACAAGTCAAAGGAACCTTGACGCAACCTGACTCCTCCTTTGACAAACCTTTTTCCATATTTACACATTAACTCCCAATTGTCATTGTTGTAGCAAATGCTGCAAATAGTCATAACCAATAGAAGAAACAATATGAGTCTGGTGCAATTCTTTGTGACTAGAAACATTCCACTTTCCTATTGTTCCGCAAATCTTTGTAGCTAAAAACATTTCACTACCCTCTTGTTCCACAGTCCACACATAACAGAATGAATTGATATAGCAATTAGCAAAGTCACTTTACACAGTAATCTTTAAAAGTTTAGAAGGCTATCACCCTTGCAACTATATAAAGATAAGGAATATAGAAGAACATTGAGTACCAAAAGAATAGCAAAGATAGCGAAGCAAGATGAAATATCACGAATAATTGGTACGTACCTGAAAACCAAATCTGCTGTACCTGCTTGTAGAGGTAAATCATTCTTCAACACAAGTTTCATAGTATCTACCATGAGATCAACATCGTTATGCTGTTTCGCATACATCTGCAGTCATGTAAAATCTATATCTCATAAATAAAGAAGTTTAGTAAGAAATGCGAATGAATGAATGGATGGATAATTATACATACTCATATAGTGGCATAGAAAGGGGCACCCCAGGCCCCCGGCGCACTCCAAGGTTGGTAAAATAAATAATGGGTATAATTCTTACTATAAAAAGAATAATATGGATGTTTTTTTCCTGTGGCTCCATAAATACGCAAATACAAAAAAACGTATGTATAAAACGTCTGTAACTATAGATATTTATGCATATACTATTAAACATCATAGCAAATGTTAGTAGATACCAACAAATGGTGGGCAGATCCAATATTAGGACTTAATCCATACACATTGTGCTTAAATAATGCTTTTTTACCTGCATATCACAAAGTAGGACATGAAGATTCTAGCAAAAAATATCTTCAAAATTGAACACAGCCCTCAAGTTCATAGCTAAAAGCATAATTTTAAATATTGCTATTCATACCAAACTGAATGGCGCCTACTCGTATGCACGCCTTTGTAACTTCCTGGCAGAGTGCACAGTTGAAATTTTCATGGATTCGAAGATTTGAAAGTCTCTGAATGAGCATTAAATACAACAAAGCGGTCACAATAAGAATCAAAGGTAGAAACAATTGTAAAATTACAGGCAATGGAAGAATAACTAACAAATATTCTAAGTCTCTTCAAGACGTCAAATAGGAGAATAATATCTTCTTGGTTTGAACATTTTTCAATAAGTGACCATAGGAAAGCATTTGGAGGAGCTGATCTTTGTTCCACAATAGATTTCAGAATCTTCTCATATATTCCCTTCACAGTTTCTGCATTAGAAACAGTAAAGAAGTTAGCTAGGCCAACTATTGTTCCAGAGACAGAAAGCATAAAGGCATTCGTGATACAACTATCACCTGTAGAACCATTTCCAGCATCAGTTGTTTCAGAAGAATATGAGGACCTCTGCAACACATGGCATTTCAAAGATAACACTAATTCTCTTGGGTATTTTGATATCATCTGCATAGGATTTCCAGACATGCCTGTTCATTCGACAATGTCAACTCTATTAATTATATTATCTACGTGCGAGAAGTTTCTTTCGAGATGGAAGAAGAATCTAATAAATAGTCATCACTATTGTGAAATGTGTGTCACATATACACATATTCTTACTTCAGTCAAGTGAAGTGGTTAATCTTCAAATTATTTTGTTCACTGCAATATCCATTTAAAAAAAATTGAATTCGCAGATAGCCTATATTGGAATTATAACACACCAAACTTTAGTAAAACAGTATCGAGACAGTGAACAAAAAAATCTTCTTTTCGATGAAATTTAAATTGATAGACAACCTAAGTAGTTAAATCGCTACGTGGTGGCAACTCAGTCAAGGGGCAAGTAACTCGGGATTACTAGGTGATTACTCGGCCACGTATTGAGTAAAGTTAAAAACATAAATGCTCCAAATTTCTAGAATATATTAGTCTTATAATTTTTTAATATGAAAGAAATAATTATAATCCTAAAGATGAAGTAGCAATAACTCCCAACAATCATCAACATTCTAACTTCAGAGAAAACCAATCACCTAATAGTACTTAATTCTGAACTTTTGTCCTAAAGACCTAAACCAATCTTCATTGGGTTTAAGGTCGTCATTTTCTTCTTTATCCTCCACATCCTTGAACCTATACTGTATTTGTAATCTAATTTTTCAATTTTTTCAAATACCTACTAATTAATTAAAAGTTCCATAATATCCCAATTTAGTTTAAAATTTTCAGATTTAACCCCAAAAATTGAATTTTACTGGCTGCTGAGTACCTCATAGAGTCAACTTTGTCACCGCGTAATTAAAATCGCCGAGTACTCAGCGAGTTACTCGGGAAAATGGAATAGTGAGACTCAAAATAGTATTCGACAAGGCCCTACCCCGAGTAGCGAGTACTCTGTTCATTCTCAGCGATTAGATAACACAGTGGACAACAATCATTCGTTTGCAGATTGAAATGCCCAATGAAGGTCTGTAATTCTCTCTCCCTATTGTACTGCACTTTAGCATTTCAAAATTCACAAAGATAAAATATCATCTCTTAGATAGCTACATTCATATGCATGGGGAAGTTAACCTGTGTAGGATGGAGAAACCAGATTGGTGTGTTGGCAGTGCCTTTGCAGAGAGAAACGAGAAACTTCAATGGTGTGAAGTTGTTCAGAGTTGGATAGAATTGAAGATCTATCCCTCAGAACCCTAACCAGACGGCGAACTTTCCAAAGCCCCTGCATTTTCTAGATACTACAGAAATAGAGGTAAATCTTTAAGTAAGCCTTCACTAAGTCAAAAGAAAGTTATCATTCTAATAAAAGTTTCAATTGTTTATTTACTAATAAAAGTACTAATTAACAATAGGATGCACCATTTATGTTTTTATTAAAGCTAACCCTAGAAATTAAAGACTTCAGAATTAAAGGTACTTAGACTCGAATTTTTCCCAAGTATATTACAGAAATGAAACTTATGGACTAACATACGAGCATATGACTAAAGGTACTATGAGTATAACGTATAAGAGGTCACATTTCTGTCCATTGTCTTTATTCTTAGTCATATACTCCGTATATGAGTCTCATTATTTATTTAAACTCATGCTAAATAAACTGGGACAGAGGTAACAAAATGAAGAAATTAAACACTCATATACATTCAAGACAGACTACTTTAATGGTTAGTTATATACAGGGGCTCACTCCTATACACACTTTTATGCACTAACTAATTAAATACGATAGTATATAGCTGCGATAAGTATTGCCTCTTGCGAATTCTGGCATCAAATGCGCCAAGATTGGCTTTTCATATGCCCTTCATTGGTCACTTGGTATATTGTTATCTCATTTTATTTTTCAGCCTTGGATTGTGAATTGGGTTTAGCAATTCAAACAAAGGGGTGGGCTGAGAATTATAATTTGAAGAAACATACTTACATACATTATAATACGTCGTCAACACTTTAAATATTCATCAAAAATTTTAAATTATAAAACTTCTATAAAATTATAAAAGTAATAAGAGAAAACAATCGTTGTATAAATACTTCTACATGAAAAAAATTGTGGATGTAAACTAATAAGAATAAACAATGGTTATATTATGTCATCGTCTACAAGAAGAACATGTAAATATTTGTGTAAAAAGTTAAAAACTTCTACAAAACAGTTTTAATATTGGTATGAATACTTCTATAAAATTATAAAACTAATAAGAAAAAAACAATTTTTGTACATAAACCTAATAAGTATTCCTAATTTTTGTAAATAAATCATTCTCTAATCTTTAACTCTAACATTAATCATTATAAATGTATAATGAATGAATACTATTTATTTATGTACTGAAAAAATCAATTAATAATTAAAATATTTACAAAACCAAAAATAATACTCCGTACGTAGTACTACGTAGTACGTAATACACAATGACACAAAGTCACAAAATAATAAATTAAAAGTCTAAAAGAGTGACATTAAATAATACCTGCTCACCTAGAGCTGGAGGCAGAACCGCAGGTCCCAGGCGCGGATTCGGAGAGGAGATCCGGAGAGGGAAGACGGTCGACTCAGAGGCGCAGGGCCCTGGACGCGTGGACGGCGGCGCGAATGCTGGCCGCAAGTGGGCTGGTGCCCGGTGTTCGTGTCTTCGTGGCAGCTCACAGATTCGTCTCTTCGGCCTGCGTTCTTCACTTCTTCCGTTTCTTCGCAAATTCTTGGGGTGGGCTGGGCAATAATTTTGGGATGGATGGGCCTATAATTAGAGAACAATTTTGTTCACCTATCACCCATCCTATTGGGCTGCCACATGGCATTGACAATTCTTTTAAAAAAAAATATCATTAGAACATGCTTTCATTCATATCATAAGTTTCAGAATGGTTACATCAATCGAAGGGAAAGAAGAACTGACATCAACTAAACTCCAACAACTACGACCGTAAACCCTATGATCAGACTTAGAGACGGTCACCCCTGAAAGAGCAACACGAATCGTTAACCATGTAGTGGGCTTGACACAGCCATCCATGTTCCCATAGATCTAAACATACGCAATGACATACAGAGAGGCTACAAACTCAAACAAACTGTCAAAATCAACAACAAAGACGGACACAAGAAACCAAATGACAAAATAATAAAAACTACTAGGAAAACTTTCACGGACTCTAGCACCTCGTACAACCCATGGTGGCGGCTCAGGAGGAGGCCGTGCCACTAGTACCTTGCTAATTGATCCTCCATTGTCGAACACAATCTGGCCTACTCGAAGCCCTTGTAACTCTCCTCGTCCCACACTCGTAGCTACGTCACCCCTTTTGGCCATCTTCTTCTCTATCAAGCCCTCCTCGATCTGCCTTCGCCAAGCCGCCATCCGTTGAGCACAAAATACTGCTTCGTTCTTCCTTTTGTCGCAAGCCTTCCTCCTTCTACCGCCTCCAGAGTAGACCGCAGTCGACTTCGCTCTTCGTGCGTCGTTCTCCAGCCACCACGCAAGGACCGAATCAACCATCGGAACAAACAAAACCCAAGGTAGGCCGCACCTCGGAACAACCAAGAGCGGAGAAACGAATAACCCTAGCGGCGGAGCCCTAGGGAGAGAGATTATGTTTTGACTCACAATTCTTTTAAACTTTGAAATTGTTATAATATTTTCATTTATGGTTCAATTTTTTCAAAAAGATATTAATATTTTTAATTTTTATGATATTTCATAGGGAAAACTGTCAAATAGGTCCTCGAATTTCATAACAAGTCAATTAAGTCCTTATATAGGAGGCTCTGTCCGGACGTTGCGATTTGGGGTGGTTCCTGTTGGAATTTTTTGATGAAATTTTTTGAACATCTTATTCATCAAGTCTAGTTTACCCATACCAAATTTCAGCTAAAACTTCAATCGGGAACGCATTAAAATTAATTCTTGAAGATAATTGGGCAATTAAAAGCGCAATTATCTTCAAGAATTAATTTGAATGTGTTCCGGATTAAAGTTTTAGCTGAAATTTGGTATGAGTAAACTAGACCTGATGAATAAGATTCTCGAAAAAATTCATCAAAAAATACCACTTGGAACCGCCCCAAATCGCGACGGCTGGACATAGCCTCCTATATAAGGACTTAATAGACCCTTTTATAAAAGTTCGAGGACCTATTTGACTATTTTCCCTATTTCATATGATATCATTATTGTATACTCCCTCCGTCCCTTATAACTTTGCCAACTTTCCTTTTTTGGTTGTCCCAAAAACTTTGCCACTTTCCATTTTAATCAATCAATTTGTGGCTCATGTTATTTCTCTCTCCTCTGCACAAATCTCTACCACACAGTTTTTACTTTATTATTCTACGTGCCGGTCAAACATGGCAAACCTTTAAGGGACGGAGGGAGTATTTAAAAGTTTGAAAAGGGGAGATTTCCCAAAATAGGACTAAATAGAGTTTGGAATTTCAAAATAGGACTGTTATATTTTTTCTTTCTGAAATAGGACTAAGATGACAGTATTTACTATCATCTTTTAGTCATGGCTACCAAATAGTTGCAGTACTATGCATTTAATATGACAGTATTTATTATAATTAATGACATTATTTTTCTATCATGACAATATTTTTCGATCATGACAGTAACAACTCCTATTTTGGGAAGAAAAATATAGTGATCCTATTTTGGAATCCCCAAAATTATTTACTCCTATTTAGGGCAATATCTCTTTGAAAAATGGCTAAAAATAGATTTCAGAAAAAACAATTTTTTATATGAACTATGGATACCAATGGAGAAAACATAAAAAGTTACTCGGTATTAAATCTGATATATCTATGAAATTTAGATTATATATAAAAAAGGTTATAATAATTTAAAAAAAATGTAATGCCAAATTTATTGGAGGGAGGAGGTGATGGTCACCCTTCTCAAAGATGGTGAACAAAATCGGACTCTGATAATTAAATTTATACTTATACTAATAAAAGAAATGTTAAAGCTTAAGTTCGTGTCGTTATACCGGGTACGTCAGAGTGCGGCAGCGACATGCGGCAGTGTAGTAAGTTGGTTGTAGAACTGGGTGTTCCAATGCAGCAAGGCAGCGCGATGCGCGCGATAGGCGGTGGTGGCTTGCGGGCTCGAAAAGAGATAGCGAGAGACAAATTTGTTTGTCTGGATAATGCTCGGTTAGTTTGACTATTTGGGGGCTGACCATCAACACCTATGCAACTTAATTTTCTCTTTTTCAGGTGTGGGCATTGGCCCTATCTCTCCTACGCCCAATTTGCTCTTGCCCATGAAGCTCAATTTGTCCCTGCCCCGTGCAACTCCTTGCCTCTCCCTCGCATTTGTGAGTCTATGGAACAATGAAAGAATCATTGATTTGTTAAAGGAAATTGCATGTAGTGTACTATCAGTATTACATATAGAATATGCGTGGAGATCATGTATACACTAAGTTAATGGGCCTTGAGACATGTGCATTGTAAAGCCTTATTATTCTTATTTAGTTGGACCATTTCGTGCAATGAGTACACACACTTCCCATTGCACGTTGTCAACATGATTCGAAAATATATTTGTAAGCTACAGATTCATTAGTCATGAGTATAAAGTATAAACATCTATGCCGTAAATTCCTCATGTATGCATATTGCAAGATTGGAGACATAACATGATATATATGTTTGGGAAAATTCTCGAAATATGAATAACAATGTTTGAAAAATCCAAAATAGGACTGTCATATTTTTATTCCCAAAATTAGAGTAATTAATTCTAATTTTGGAAAATATTGTCATATTAAGTCAGTTACTACCAAAAGATGATAGTAATTACTCATATATTGAAAGTAAAAATATGAAAGTCCTATGTTGGAATATACAAACGTATTTAGTGCTATTTAGGGTAATTTCCCTATATTTTTCTCCCACATATGAAATACGGAGTACATAATCAATTTGGTCCACTATTATATATAAGGGATTATGTCCTGAATATTACTAATTTTGACTCAATTACAAAAAAGTGACCACTTTTAAAAAAGGGCAAAAAAGTGATCTAGAAGGTCATATTAATGTCATTCCCAGATCTTAATGTCACTATCATGTTTTAATGTCACTATCAAATGTCACTGCGGCCACCGCCCGTGTCACTGCGGCCACCGCCCGTGTCACTGAGGCCACTATCAAATGTCACTGCGGCCACCGCCTGTGTCACTGCGGCCACCGCTCGTGTCACTATCTTCACGAGCCGCCAGCCACGTTGACACAAAATTACTCCGACTACCGCCCTTGGTCAATTACCATCGCCTCCCCGCCGGATACCACCACACCCCAGCCCCTGCCCCACTACCACTGCCCTTGACCTGCCCCTTACCCAACAGACCAGCTCCCCCAGCCCCAGTCCCACTCCCCAGCCAGCAGCCCCCCTCCCCTGCTCCCGCCCCATGTCCTCCCAAAGGCCTTTCCCCGGCCAGTTTTTCCGGCCACCATGGAATCCTTGCTGCACCCCCACTAAGATGACAGTTCCATAACCAGCAACCAAAAATAGTAGCCACCGTTTGTCACGCCCCGGACCTACTGGACACGTCAACAACCCTTCGTACAGTACGAATATTCAACCGCAGTTCGACACATTCACACTATACGAGGCGTCTGGAATATCATTCACACGTAGTACATCCATAAACCAACATAAAGTAAAATCATTCATTAAAGCAGCGGAAAGGATATTACAAGTGTTTAAGCCACACTTGGCAAATTAGGCATGCAAGCCCTCAAATAGTTATTCAGAAAAACAATAATATCCATGAGCATTAAATGTAATTGTTTTTAAGACAGGAATGGAGGAAGCATGAATCACGTCTTCTCTACTTAAACTCTCCCGAAGCAACGGCGGTGGTAGCAACCTTCAAGTTCTACCTGAAAGTGTGAGGTGGCCTCCCCCGTGAAGGGGAGGTCAGTACTTTGAAGCATTTGAAAAGTACAATGACAACTATACTACGTATAATATAATCAATGTTTCAATTTCTAAGACCCTCAATCTAGGGTATTATTACATTATAGTTAACCTCGTTCATTTAATATCAATTCACCGTGCTATAGCCCTACTTCTAGTCACTCCTACGTTGGTCTAGAGCCCAGCTCATAATCACCGCTATTTACGTCGGTCTCGAGCCCAGCTTATAATCACCGCTATTTACATCGGTCTAGAGCCCAGCTCATAATCACCAATTGCCTACATCGGTCTAGAGCCCAGCTCGTAATCACCGATTATCTACATCGGTCTAGAGCCCAACTCATAATCACCGATTCTTTACAATTCAATTTCTTAGGATTTAGTTCATCAATTATTTAACTAACATTTCTAACTAATATTTCAATACTAGTTATTTATTAATTTCAATATAATTTCTCATTCATGTGTAATTTGGCCTTAATATCAAAATATCACTATTATACGTTCATGACTTCTTCTCATGAAATAGAAGTATATTTATCACAAATAAAATCCATGGTTAATACAACCATCATACCATCATATTCATAACACATAAACATACACAATTATTCATAAATTTGTATATCATGCACACTATACTTATAATCAATAGTAATTTCATTTAGGCATTATTAACCATTAATAATCCATGCAAATCACATTTTTATTCATTTAGGAAATCTTATGAAATTAACCCAATGATTATAAGCAATATAGCCGGTCATCCTCACCTCGAATTAGCGCTATGAAGTTCTACCCCTCAGTTGAACTCCGGCGAAACTCCGGCGACTTTTGACGAACTCCGGCGACAACTCCGGCAACTCTTTCAACTCCGTGAAAGATCTTGAAATACCTTATACAAGTTCCTAACAAGGTTTTATAATCATAAAACCCATATTAATACAAATAACCTTCAAAAGGTTATTTTCCGGTGAACCGGTCGTCTTGGCTTCTAAGTCCGTTCTTGGACGTAGAACCACTTTCCAACCCATTATTCCACACTCATATCATGTAGAACAATCCTAAGGGTTCTTCATATGATATATATCTCATATGATAGAAGAAAAATAAATGAAAAGTCATGATAAGGTTATTACCTTAATTTTCACACTTTTTTCTAGCTTTTTCTTCTTCAAGCCCCCTTCTTTGACTTCCTTAAGCTTGAGCTCGAATTTAGCTATGGGGATTGGGGTTGCAAAGCTTCCTTTTCTCTTTCCTTTGGGTCTTGGTCGAGCATGATAGGGTGATGGGTTGTGAGGCTTGGTTTTTGTCTCGAATGACCAATGAGTGAGGGAGGTGAGGTCCACCTCAAGTCATACTCACACCAACCCTCCACTCTCACCTATTTCATACCACACACTCCCATAATGCAGCTCCCTTTTGTCAACTATGAGCATAAAAAACCGTGGGGTGGCCCCCATTCATGTAGGAGGTCATCCCTTTGTGTCCCGACGTGTACAATCGGTCCTGAAAGTTGTATTTTCGGACTGTTTTAAATATATATTTTTTTATCGGGTAAAATAAAATATATTACATGCTCTCAATCAATATGGCTTCTTTAATGAATATGCATTCCCCAACTTTAGTTTATAAGCCGCCGAAATTCATTTCGGGCTGTTATCTGTGAAATTACCAAAAACCGGTAATTGAGCCACTTTTGACCAATCGGTCCACATTATGTCTTTTCTTTAGCCCAAATAAATTATCCACCACTATATAAATATTATCCTGGCCAATATGAATAAAATATATGGTCTCGGGAATTTCGGGCGGTCCCCGCTCCCGGTGTGGGCCCCACGTGCAATTTTACTATTCACGCAAAAGAATTAATAAAAATTCACAACTCCGTAAATTCATTAATCATTCCATAAAGTTCAATACATTATTCACTTAAAAGTAAATATATTTGGGGATGGTGTTACACCGCCCGTCTTATAGATCTGGCATCGCTGACTCTAAGTCACAACTATCTTCCATCTATGTAACACCGCCCCCAGGTATTTGTACTTTATCAAATTATGTATTGAACCCCGAGAAATGAATAAACGCATTTTTACATGATTGTAAATTTTTATCATTTCTTTTATGTGACTAGTAAAATTCACGTGGGACCCACACCGGGAGTGCGCCTGATATTATCGGGATCACATATTATATTCATCTGGGTCTAGATAATATGTGTATAATGGTGGATATCCTTGTTGGGTCATAGAAATTATGTGAGTAACCAGTTGAGCATATAAAGCCCATTTATCGATACCGAAGTACTAACAGATAAAAGCCATAATAAATTATGGAGACCATTAACTTAAAAGTTAGGGAACATACATTCATGCTAATAGCCAATGAAAATTGGAAGAATGATAAATATTTCATTTGACCCGATAAAACTGAAATATAGTTAAAACAGTCCGAAAATACAACTTTTGGGACCAAGTGTACACTTGGGGACATAAATAGATGACCTCCCACATAAGTGGGGGCCACCCCACGACCTTGGTCTTGCAAAGATCCAGGAGAGCCTCACCTAATGTGGGTGATTGAAGCTAGAGGTGATTGAGAGAGCAAATGAGAAGGAAAGGGGATCCTTTCCCCATATTATTGTGAATAAGCCAAAAAGGAAACTACCTTCACTCCCACACCTCACCCATTTGACAAGACCTCAATCAAAGGGAGAGAGACTGCTAAAACACCATTTCTATTGCCATTTTCGCACAAGGCAAGGGGAGGAAGAAGAAAGGAAAAAGAAGAGAAAGGAGGAAGTTAGGAGGAAAACTTGTGGTTAACAAGGTAATGACTTCACTAATCCCATTTCTTCCCTTTAATCATATTTCATACCCATAGTATTGTTCTACACATTTAAAAGTGTGGAATGGGGGTTGAAAGGTAGTTCTACGTTCATGAATGAGCTTAGAGGCCAAAGTGATCGTTTCGCCGGAAAATAATCTTTTAGGAGTTATTTGTGTTGATATGGGTTTTATGATGATAAAACCTTATTATTAACTTGTATAAGGTATTCCCAGAACTTTCACGGAGTTGAAAGGGTCGCCAGAATTGTCACCGGAGTTTCGACGGAGCTCAACAAGAAAGGCTAGAACTCCATAAGCTTCATTAAGGTGAGAAGACGACTATATGCTTTATTACTTTTGCGTGAGGCATGAGATTACCTAAATTAATCAAGAATATGTTTTATGAATTGATTAATGGTATTAAAGCATGTGTTATGTCATATTAAGGAATACAACATAGTTGGAAAGCATGATTTGTAGGTTTGATTAGTGAAATTATTTTAAATTGATATGTCTGATGTTCCACGGAACCAAATAGGTATTTTTGGGATAAGGACATCAAGGAGTACATGCATGTAAAATTTCACGTTAATCGGACTTCGTTTGGGCGGTCAAATTGGCGTTGACCACCAAGTTAACTGTTATACCCGACCGGGTATTGGCAAATACCTGACCGGGTATTTACTGGAATTAGCCCAAGAGGCTACTGCCTCGTATACTCGACCGGGTATAGGTAGGTACTCGACCGGGTATTGGGTTTTAGACCCAAACGGTCAGTTTCGAATGAGTATAACGTGAGTTGTTCGGGTGGGACCCGTCCACGTTGATTATTAAGGATTTTTATGTGACTATAGGGCGAGGTATTGTCCATAGTTAAAGGAATGAAAGGTTAGCCATATCCAGGTTAGGGTTTGGTAAGGAATAAGGATGGGGTTGAGTATCCCCGGGACGGTAAATGATCCTGAAACTCGGTTGGGGTTGAGTATCCCCGGGACGGTAAATGATCATGAAACTCGGTTGGGGTTGAGTATCCCCGGGACGGTAAACGATCCTAAAACTCGGTTGGGGTTGAGTATCCTCGGGACGGTAAATGATCCTGAAACTCGGTAGGATATTATAAATGTAGAATGTAGCGTGTGAGCTAGACATTCGGGAATGTATGGGAAAGGTCAGGTAAGTACCTTATCTCTGAAAGACTCTTTAAATGAAAATGACATATGGGTCAAGTATTTTACAAGTATATACGGTATGTATCATCTTGTGGATGGGGTAACGATGGTTACACCTATACTTATATGTATCACCCTATTTTTGGGTCTCGTGTCTGAAACATTAGTTATTCCTCATATAGCCTACTTGTCACTTGTACTTTCTATGGAGTACTGACCCCTTCGGGGGCCTCACATTTTTCAGGTTAAGGCTAGAGACCTATACTTGCACCTTTGCCTAGGGTGATCATCAAATAAGGAGGACGTGGTTCGTGCTTTGATGTGTGTTTTCTCGCACTTAAAATAGATTGGAGTATAGGGTGTAAGTACGAGTATCGTCTCCACAGGGACGGACAAAAGGGAATTAAGAATTAATTAAATTCAGCGATTAAAAATAAATAAATAAATAAAAATGCGTCGTGCGAGATATGATTGGTATGAAAAATTAAAATGCAGCTAAACGATTAAAATAAATGGGTTCTCTCTAATTAATGACGAAGGGAACAAGGATTGATTCCGGGGGTAACCAGATTTGTGGCAGATCAGGCCTAATTACATGAAATTAATTCAATTGAGCCTAGCTAATCATTACTAAGTTCTTACCGCTCTCGCGGTGTAGAGTACAATAATTTAGGGGACCAGGCTGATCTCTCATGCGACAGGATCCTAAATTATTGCCAAGACGAGCGAGCTTACTGCCCCTCAATCGCTACTAATCTCTTAGCGAACGATTAAGTGTGTGTGAAGGTATCTTAGAATAAACTAGATCTCTCTTAATTTATTCTACAAGCAATTGTAATTCTAGCGCGCGTTCTAGGTTACAAAAGATATCAGTTAAATTATTCAAACACAAATTAAACGGCATTCATGCAATTAATCCATCAAGAAACTAGCCATACATCATGATCAACCCCTTCATCAATCCCAATCCCTAATTAAACTACTCACAATTCATAATTGAAGAATCAATACAATTGGGATGAATAGAAATAATTGTCATCAATTAAAAATACGAACTTACAAATAATCCCAGGGTCTTGGAAGAAAATAGCGTAAAAACGGTGTTAAATTCGTCCCTAGGCCTCTCTATGATGTTCGTCACGTCAAAATATGGGTATGTGGGTCTTATTTATAGAAAACAGATGAGTTTGGGCTGAACTGGGACTAAAAAGGGACTGAAATCCGCGAAATCGTACGTGGCAGTGGCTTTCTTCCGTTTTTTTCTCGGACGCACGATCGTGCGTTCCCCTGCGTACGGCGTGAGTCAAACTTCCGAATTTGACAAAACTTCCTTCATGAAAGTTGTAGATAATGAAGTCCTCTATCCACCCCAATTTGCCAAATGTGATTTGAATCATCCAATCAAGAGATATGATCAAAACGGTGGAAAGTGTCATTATGAAATCGCAGCAGAGATCATCTGACTTCATCGTCTGTTTTCACCTTCTTTCTCTCATAATCTCGTAATGGTGTCTTCATATGATTTGTAGCCCTTGAAGTTGGCTTTCATATAAAACTTGAATCGTGTCCATTGGTTTTTCATACAAATAGATATGCTTGAACGACTGACAGAAGGTCATTCTGATCGTCGTTTTCAAGCTTCATTCATCTTCTTTTGACCCCGTAGCCAATCCTAGAGCTCTTTTTTCCTTCAAATCTTCATCGTGAATCTTCCGGTGACCTCCAAAGCTATCAAATCATTCTCAAATGCTTCTCAAATCAACCCGATTGTTCCTCAAGTGCCGGTACCGGGCTCAAATTCCCTGATTTTGACTACAAACAACACAAAACTCGAACCAACGCCCGGTAAACATAACTTGAGCTAAAATTGAGACTTGCAACACCTTAAAGATGGGAAAACCATCAAAATCCAATCCCAACACACATCAAATGCATGTCTAAACACGGACTTATCATGCTTCCATTCTCATTTGAAACTATGTAATTGCCCATGGACATTTAAACAATGTTTTCTATTAAACTATTGAAGGACCTGCGTGCTCATGTTTGCCACGTGTGGCTAATTATCAAACATATTTTACTTCCGTATTTTTTTGAGTAATATATTGATGTTGATTGTATGGGTTTACTAATCGGTCTGACAATAGAATATATCGGACGCCTTGTATGATTTAATAAGAATGAACTATGTTGTTCTTATTGGGTTGTACGGCGGTTGTCTACCAGGCACGAATGCGGTCCGGGGCATGACAATCTAGACATAGGATCCAACATCGGCGGCCATCTAGGTCGACGGAGAAGCTACAGAAGCGTGGGGGGAGAACGAAAGGGAAGAAGATGCCTGAGAGGTCTTCTATGCTCGCGAGATCGGCGAAGAGCAGGGCGAGGGCGAGAATCCGGCGAGAATCCATCTGCGCAGGGCGATGGCGGCGCGATTCGTCTGCAGAGGCTATGGAAACGGCTCTTCTCATCTGCGGAGGCTGGGTGGTCTTCTATGTTCTTCTCGTCTGCAGAGGCTTCCAGCGTAGGTGTTCAAGCGCCAAATGACAAAGGGGAAAGTTAGCTCACTTTTTTGTCTAATCAAAATTTGGTCATATTTTGATCCATTCAAAGTTG
This sequence comes from Cuscuta epithymum, assembly GCA_945859915.1. NCBI lineage: Eukaryota > Viridiplantae > Streptophyta > Magnoliopsida > Solanales > Convolvulaceae > Cuscuta > Cuscuta epithymum. The sequence goes on from CAMAPF010001015.1 coordinate 4,743,810, forward strand.
AGGAGTTATACAGGTGCCATTCTTTCTATATATAAATACATGATTAAACCTGATTCTAACATTATGAAATATAACATTGTTTCATCATTGTTACATAGTCTAAAAGATTCAAAGCATAAATAATTATTATATGCTCCAAAAATTATATGTCGTGTAGTTTCTAAGAAACAAATCATGTATGCTTTAACACAAGGCAAAATTGACACCAATAATCCCTATTTTTGCACATTTTACAAAAATAATCGTTAGTGATAAATTTCACAAAAATAATCCTTACTAGCTAACTGTTTCACAAAAATAATCTGAGTTCTAACGGTGTTAACTTTTACGTTTTTTTTTTATTTTGAATATATTAAAAAAACATGTATAAAATTAATAATATTATATTTGATTTTATCTTTTTCTACGATAAATTTAATTTAATATTTAATAATTTTTCATATAATAGAAATATTTGTATTAAATATTCAATATTCTACATAATTTGTATTAATATGTAATGCAGTATTACTAAAACTGCTTTGAAATATATATTATAATGAGTAACAAAAATGAATATAAAAAATATATTGATATGTAATAAAAGAAAATAGAGAACTTGAAGAGCATATGTGAACTATGTAGTGTTCAAAAAATTGTAGGGGTAATTTGAGTTTGCACCTTATACTATTGTCTAAATTGGACTTTGCACCCCGTTTTTAAAAATCTTTGTTTTTGCACCCCAACCCTATATAAAAAGACAAAAATGCCCCTCCATTAACAATTCAGTTGACCTTCAACATATTCCTGATTGAGGGCATTTTTGTCTTTTCATATGAGGTTAGGGTGCAAAAACATAGATTTTTAACAATGGAGTGCAAAGTCCAATTTAGACAATAATATGGAGTGCAAACTCAAATTATCCCAAAATTCTATTATGTTTTATGAGAAGTATTGAATATTAATTTAATTTTTTAGTAGAGACAAGATTAAACTCAAACATAATAGGGAATTGCTAGGCGCACCTCCATTATACTTTATGCAATCCTTGGAAGACTATTTTATCCTTTTCAATTTTTTATTAAATTTGTTCTCGAACAATAGCTTCACACGTGACAAGCTTCTATCAAATTTTAGAATTGACTCTACAATCAATAATTTCGTGGAATGTGGTAACCAATTTTTTTTATAAAATGTTATACGTTTTACATTCATGACTCTGTCTTTTCAAAAAAAAATACATCACACTAAAAATAATATTTTTAAAATGAAACCTAGAAGTGTCTAAAAAAGTTCTAAAAAATGGTGTAGTCTCTCTAAAATTAATGCTGATTCAGGTGACTAAATTTAATGAATCTCTTAAATTGTGAAAAAAAACCAAAATAAAGAAAAGAGTTGTATGAGAAATAACTTCAATAGTCATCTTTTACAAATTCAGTCAAATTAATCAAAAAGTAAATTCAACCTTATTTATTGAGATTATTTATCAGGTCTTTTTTCATGAATATTACTAAAGTAAATTCAAAAGACAGAAAATATGATTTATTTAAAATTGGGAAAACTGTCAAATAAGTCTATCTAGTTTTACTAAAAAGTCAATTAAGTCCACATACTTTTTATTGAATCAATTAAGTCCTCCAAGTGTCAAAATTTAACCAAATCGTCCTTTCAGCCGGTAATCGATCGATTTTCCGGTTAGATCGTGTAGCTGGCTGTTTTTAAATACCTTTTCTTTTAATTCATTTTTCTCTTTCCCCTATTTTTTTTCTCTTTCCCCTATTTGTTTCTTTCCTTGGTGCCCTGCGTCTAGCCGTCAACTGCAACTCTAGCGGTCCAGGAGCTTGGCTTTCCTTAGTCCTTCAATCTTCTTCCGGGCGGATCCACCACCGGGTTATGGGGATAGGGGTGGAGGAGGGAGAAGCTACGGAGGTAGGGGTGCCGGAGGAGAGGCTTCGAAGGTGGTGGCCATGGAGGTTGGGGTGGTTGCAGGTCGCTCCAATGGAGGAGACAAAGGTGGAATCTGCGGAGGTGGTTGTCGGGACAGTTGGGTGCGGCTTTAAGGAGGTCGGGGCGGTTGGAGGTCACTGCAGTGGACGAGCCGGAGGTGGTTATTGGAGGCGGCGGGTACGAAGACGCACAACAGAGATGGATATCGCGGTGGTGACCGGTTTGGAGGTGGGGCGGCAGAAATGGAGGAAACGTGGCTGGGGGTGGCTGAAACATGAATAAAGGGAGTGGAAATGGAGAAAGATGAAAAAAGTGGAGAAGGGGTAAACAAGAAAGACAAAAGGGGAAGAAGAAAAAAAGGGGAAAAGGAAAAGGAAACAAAAAAATAGGAAAACAACGATCCACGTCGGCTATTCACCGGGAAACCGGTCCATTACCGGTTAAGTGAGCGATTTGATTGTTTTTTATACTTGAAGGACTTAATTGATTGATTGAAAAGTAGATGGACTCAATTGATTTTTTAGTAAATTAGATGGACTTATTTGACAGTTTTCCCTTTAAAATTTTCTAAAGTATAACATATTTAGTGACTACTTCATAATAATGACTCGTCATCTACAACGACTTGTCATTCTAAATTACACTATAATGACTCCTACATGCATAGAGGCTAGTCATATTTTTGTCCAAAAACATAACTAGCCATATTTTTGTCCGGGGAAACTTTATTGGTAATATACATGTCATTTTCTATTTATTACATCATCCCGAACATAAAATAAAAAAATGTGATATTTGATAATTAAAAATTGAATAATAAGATTGATAAGATGAAGACATGAATTACCAACAGGTTGTTAAGTTCACATCTAATCTAATTTATTTGAATCTATTTGGATCGAAATTAGTTCAATTAAAAACATTCTAAATATCATTCGAATTCACATCTTAAATCTAGTCCTTCTAAAACATTCTAATTACATCATATTTGCCTCGAGTTTTAAAAGGCGGGCCCCCACCTTTGAAATTATTTAAACAAATAAAAAATCAAGATAATTAGTTTACTAGAATTGAAAATGTTACTTATTCAAATATATAAATATACTTGTTTTGCAAAATGCCCAATAATTTTTTGCTTGATGTAATCATTTGGTTTAATTCTTAGTTAGTGAAACTGATAGAGAGGTTGTATATATGGAACTAATAGTCTAGTACGGAGTAATTGACAAAAAATATATGAAAACATAAGAGTATTAATTACCATATTACAATGTGATTGTATACAAAAGAGCCGGGGATAGAATTATGGGCATAAATGATGTTATAATACGTAGTAATAATAAAAAATGATAAAATGCAAAAAGAAACATTTATGAGACAAATCCATGTATATTGACCCCTTGGCGTTATACTTGGCCCCCTTTTTTTTGTTGAACATGAAATTTATATTTTTCACTGTTCCAGCAGGTATATAAAATTATTACAAACCTGCAACAAAAACCTTCTTAAGAATTTAGAAAATCGATAGCTGCATTTAAATGTTCAAAGCTAGTGTATAAAATGTGCAACAAATCCGAAGTATAAGAAACTCAAGAAAAGTATTCGTCAAGATCAAACAACCTACGCTAGCTAGAGCAACTTTCATTGACTTGTCTGAAAACATACATAAATTTTCTTTTCATCAACCAATAAGCAACTTGTTCTCCAAGAAAGAGTAAGTAGGCAGCTCAAGGCATTCTAATTGTGATAACACATTAAAAAGCGTGCTTCTTGCATCTTTATATGATAATAGGACAGTGGACATTAATTTTTTTATGCAATATAGCCTATATATGTTTAGCCTTAATAATGTTTTCACCATTGTTTATGCATTTCAAAGCATTCTAATTGTGAACACACATTTAAAAAGTGTGCTTGCATACTCTACCAACTCATCAATCATACCTCATAAATTCGATTCTTAAGTTTTAGATACACACATTAACATCATATTGTAACTGACAAGAATATATCCCTTACAACCTCTAGAGTCTCTCGGGCTTCTTGTTAATTGAATGCAGAATGGGACAAGAAACTTATACAATTAAATATTGTAAATTTGGAAATAAATCTAAGAATTAAATTATCAGAGAATATAGCAACCAACCTTGTACGGTTAAGAGGTTGGGTCTTCATATGGGTGTGTCGATCTGTTTTCTTCCATTAACTATATTTAGCATGAAATGCTCTTTCCCTTTGTCCATCTTAGGTGAGGACTAACTCAAGAAAGATTATGAGCAATCTAATGACAGAGCAATGTAGTTAGGTGTGGACACGGTCTAGTTCTAGGTCGTTTTTTATCCCAAACCGGTCGGTCTCTGAAGAAAAAATATGTAAATTGGACCCGAGACCTATATTTCAAATCCCCGTTTGGTTTGTTATGTTCTTTTTGTTTTATATTTTAAAACCGTCCATAGTCCATCACATAATACATGCTAACATTTTTTTTGGGTCTGATAGCTAACACTATTTTAATTCTACAATCATTTTCTAACTCATTTAATGATGCAAATTAAATGCTAATATAAGATTAAAAAATCATACTTTACATTACAACATCTAATTTATATGTAACACTCACATAATATGCTTAATTATTGATTGCATTGTGTATTAAATCATATTGTAAATTATGTTTCAAATTCAATACTTCAACTATATGGATAAATACCCCCAGTTTGTACCGTGAGTGAAGAAATTATTATATGAAAACATGATAACAATGTGCATATAATATGAATGTTGTCTAAATTTTCACAGTAAAAAAATTCATACATAACAATTATTATTATTCAATTATGCACAACTACAAGAATAACAATAATGTACTCCCATCATCCCTAGGAAATCCAAAGAACCGCAATGTGGCCGCAACGGGGATAGGTCATGATCCAACACGTGTTGCGGTTGCAACATTATGGTTGCATTCTGTAGCACAACGGCATCGGCCTGCAATGGAGGTGAAATTTCAATTCACAGAGGAAATCTACTATGTAACCCAATGAAACCGGAACGTGCCCGCAACGGGACCATACTCGATCGTATCAGAACATCAACACTAATTATTTTCTTATTTCGTTTGAACGTAAAATAAATTTACACCACATTGGCTGCAATACGCATCACAACTGCAATAGCCGCAACCGCAGTGACCACAATCGCAATGCTGTCGCAATAAAAAACCTTGATACAGACTAAAGAGTAAATATATAATATATGACGATGGATAATTTAATATAGTCTTTTGAAAAATAAAATTTTATAATTGTTTGTGGTTAGATCATAGTCAAAATGCATTATATTAAACTTTGGATCCTATGAATAATTCACAATACAGAGTATTTGTTAGTATATTTCATTTTAACTCATATCAAATTGATGCGCCACCAAGGCACTGCCCCGGGATTTACAATGGTCTTCTTCACTAAAAAACCATTCGTGAATCTTCTTCTCACGTGTCTTTCCTACTCTCGTGTCCCACTCTCAATCCATCAATTACTTTGATTCCTTCTATGGAAGATCTCATAAGACATAATGTACTTCGTATCAAATTGTCCTGTTGGACCTCGAGATACTGTTCTTACTAAGAAATAGTATAACCCTCTTTGTCCTCTCAATAAGTGATGGAGATTTACGGCCTGTTTGGATTGAGTATTAGCGGGTGTTAGTAATGGAAGTGTTGAGGAGTGTTTAGTTTAACACTTGTTTGGGAAAAAAATTAAAAAAAATCCAAGAGTGTTAGTAAGTGTTAGTGGGTGGTAATTGTTGGGTGTGTTTCAGAAAATAAAGAAAATCAATTAAAATAAATTAATTAAATAAAATGACGAAAGAAAACAAGAAAAGAGATGGAGCAGAATTTGTCAAAGCTCATGCTACGCACGATGTCCTTAAAACGTATTTGTTGCCTCCCACGGTGCTAGGAGCGTTGCAACAATAGTTTCCCAGGATACGATGACAACGAACTAGTGTTTGAGCACTCAAACAAAAGTTCCAGCGAACGAGAACAAAGACTGAACACAGAAGGAATTTTCAGAGTGCTAGCAGTATGTTTTAGAGGTGCAAAACGTGAATGGAGTGTATGAATTCATGTAACGGTTCAGATCGGAGGCCAATCAGAAGACCCCCAGAGGGGTTCTGCCATCAGAAGACCAACGAGGTGTTCTGATCCGAGCACTTCTGCCGCTGGGAAAAAATTAAACGTTTCGGGAAGAAAACAAAAAATAATCATATCTCTTGAGAGATATGATTTTTGGACGACATTCGTGTCCGCAGGTCGCCCGCGCACGCAAGTCACGGTTTTTCTTCTCCGATTTCGGGATTTGATTTGCACCCCCCCCCCTGCGCGCGTGGAGAGAGCCTTTACCCTTAAGAATCTTAACTCCTAAAGGGGGGAGTCCCTTTATAAAGGGTTGCAAATCCCTTGGGTTTTCCGGTGTGGGAAATTAACACACTAGAAACCCATCTTTTTTCCCAGTTTTTCCATTCTAACGGGTAAACTTCGAAAAGCGATTTCTCATTCACCCGTTATCCGTTTTGAGCGTACCATATATCGAATTGTAGCCCTTAACAAGGAAAATCCGAAACCACTTTGATCCGACCCAAATCGGAAGTGGACCCCACTCAAAAAATTTCCCCAAAATAGCCATTTAGTGCAATTTTTCACACATTTTTCCCACATTAACAATAACCTTCCCAACACCTACATTTATCATTGTTTTTAACACTCCAAATTGGAGTGTAATGAAGTGTTGACAACTTTTGCCCTTCTTATTTCAAAATCTACTCATCACCATCGTCCCCTATTATTTCTTCCGCAGCAAAGAGCCAGACGGTTCTTGTGACACCGCACCCGAACGTCCTTGAAAATTCAATTTAAAAATTGAACGTCTATGTATTGAATTCCCAATTTCCAAACAATTGTAAAACGATTAATGTTTTATGTAGCGCATGATTGATTATTGTACTGTTCAAACTCGTATATTAGTGTCGGGTTTGCAAATACTTATTTGGGCCTTATTAATGAATATAAGAGCCCAACATTTCCCAAATAATGATACATAACCCTTCAAGACAAGTTAACGAAGGACGGGCGGCCCAAACATTATTTTGGGCCCAACCTGCTAAAAATAGTAAGTATTCAAGAATGGCGTCCTAGGCTCACTCGAGGGTGACCCACACGGATAGTAGTCCAATAATATGAATGACAATGTCAAAATAAGTGATAGAATGATTAGAGAAGAATACAAATGCCTATGGTCCCATCTTTGACATTATTGAGCTAAATAATGAGAGTAGGGTTTTCTTCTATAGTATTCATCATGTAAATTATTGGGATGATCCTACACATATTTGAGATCAATAAGTTTATGTAGGGAGTTGACTTGGTCTATATAAATTACAATGAGTACAAAAGACATCTTTTGACAAAAGATAAAACAATAGGACCAATTTTTTCCATTTTTGGATGTATTGATTGATATTTTGCTCCCAAAATAATTGGGGAACACCATGCTGCGTCCCATCTCTTCCTTCCACCTGCAAGACAAGGAAAATAATGTTAGGGGGCGGCCACAGCTGACTTTAGAGGCTGGACTTGACAAAGGAAGCAAGAGGGAACCCCACCTAGTCTATTTTCGCACAAAAAGATAGTGTTGTCTCCCTCCATAAGTGAAGTTATACTCGACCAAATAACGTGTATAAGGTGTCCTTGGATAGCCTTTGAAGTCTAATTTCATATGTGAGTGTTTTCTCAGCGAGAGGGGAGAGCCTACCATACGAAAATCGAACTGGAGTGAACTGTTGTGTGTAAACTCGAGCAGTGAGAGTGTTGAGGCCGTTTGGTTGATATCTCGAGTTATACCAATCCAAATAAGGCGTGTAAGATATCAAAAGCAATTTCTCAAGACGAGGAATCAGTGAAGGTCTTGTTTGCATCAATCGGAGTAGTGGAAGGCTTCCAAATCGTCCGAGCAAAACACAACCTCGCAGGAACGGATCTACTCTTCTAAAGTGAGTTTTAACCCCAAAACTGTAACACCGTCCCCAAATGTATTTACTTTCAAGTAAATGATGTAATAAACCTTATATAATGATTTATGAATTTACGAAGTTGTAAATTTTTATTAATTCTTTCGCGTGAATAGTAAATTGCACGTGGGACCCACACCGGGAGCGGGGGCCGCCCGACATTCCCGAGACCATATGTTTTATTCATCTTGGTCTAGATAATAAATATATAGTGGTGGATATTTCATTTGGGTCATGGAAAGGCCCGGAGTTGACCGATTGGTCAAAAGAAGCCCAAATTACCGGTACTGGTAATTTAACAGATAACAGCCCGAACTGAATTTTGGAGGCTTATAAATTAAAGTTGGGGAATGTATATTCATTATACATGTCATAATGAGTAAGAGCACATAATATATTTTATTTGACCCGATGAAATAAAATATATTTAAAACAGCCCGAAAAATACAACTTTCGGGACCGATTGTACACACCGGGACACAAAGGGATGACCTCCCACATGAGTGGGGTCCACCCCACGTTTTTTTGGGCTGTGAGAGGAGGGAAGGCTGGCTGATTGGAGAGGAGGGGTGTGGGAGTGGTTGACTTGAGGGGATTGGCATCAAAAGGACACATGGGGGGTCCTTGCCATGTTATCATGGTGGAATAAGCCAAAAGGTGGCATTTCCTCCCACCTCCACCCCCATTTTCGACCAACCCCATCAAGAAAGGAGAAGGAAGCTCTCAAACCATCCTCCATAGCTGCAAAATTCGAGCTCAAGCATAAGTGCTCAAAGAAGGAAGATTAAAGAGGGAAAAAGTTGGGAAAAGTGTGAATAATTAAGGTAATGACCTTATTATAACTTCTCCTTTATTTTTCTTCTACCATATGAGGTATATATCATGTGAAGGACCCTTAGTATGGTTCCACATGTTATAAGTATGGATTTATGGGTAGGAAGATGGTTCTATGTCCAAGAACGGACTTAGAGACCAAAACTACCGGTTAGAGGTTATTTGTATTAATATGAGTTTTATGATTATAAAACCTTGTTAGGAACTTGTAAAGGGTATTTCAAGTGATTTCCCAAAGTTGGAAAAGTCGCCGGAGTTGTCGCCGGAGTTGACCAAAAGTCGCCGGAGTTTCACCGGAGTTCAACCAAGAAGGGTAGAACTTCTTAACGCTAGTTCAAGGTGAGTGGACGGCTTAATATCTTATAACTTTTGGGTTAATTATGAGATTACCTAAATAAATGTTATATGAGTTCATAATGATGTTTAAAAGATATTTAAACATGTGATTAGCCAATAGGGTTAAGTTTGTATGAAAGAAATTAATTGTTGATGCATGGAATATGATATGAAGAATTATATGAAATGCATATTTGCTTGAAGTATATTAGAAGCACAAATGAATATTATTAACTTAATTACATGATGATTAAGTTGATACACACAAGGCATGAAATGGCGGTCAACGAAAACGTGGACCGAAGAACAAAGGATTTAATTAATACCGGTTGGTATTAATTAATTATAAATCTATATGAATGCATGGTTTGCATGGATTGTGATACATAAGATTTATGTATTGGATTAGTTATGAGTAACTAAGTATGATATAGACTCTATCTAGGTTGATAGGAGGTTGATCATAGGAAAAACTTGGTGGAGGACCCTAGTACTTAAAAGTACTTAACACTCAAACTTGGTGGAGGACCCTAGTACTTAAAAAGTACTTAACACTCAAAACTTGGTGGAGGACCCTAGTACTTAAAAGTACTTAACACTCAAACTTGGTGGAGGACCCTAGTACCTAAAAGTACTTAACACTCAAAACTTGGTGGAGGACCCTAGGACTTAAAGTCCTTAACACTCAAACTTGGTGGAGGACCCTAGTACTTAAAAGTACTTAACACTCAAAACTTGGTGGAGGACCCTAGTACTTAAAAGTACTTAACACTCAAAACTTGGTGGAGGACCCTAGGACTTATGAGTCCTTAACACTCACAAACCGGTGGAGTATCCAAGGATTATGATCCTAAAACTCATAGATTATGATATACATATAGGGACAAGGAGGAGTCCTATACACTCATAGGTATATGGGTGGGTTGGGGTTTTTAGTCAAGAATATTGACTATTACTATTTTTCCCAAATAAAATGGTGATCTACGGATCGGATATTTTCCAAGTATATATATACTAATAAGTATTTCATAACTTGGGGGAAAGACTATTTATTTAAGTATCACCCTATGTTTGGGTCTTATACTTGAAACGCTAGTTATTCTATATTTAGCCTGCTACTCGCTCGGTACTCTTACTGACCCCTTCGGGGGGGCCCACCATTTTCAGGTTGAAGCTAGGGCTTGCTACTTGCACCTTCTCACGGGTGGTATCATATCGGGAAGACGTGGTTCGTGCTTCCTTATTTTCTTTCAAACTACCGAACACTTGCTCATGGATATTTGTTTTACTATAAACATTTTTGTGGCTTGCATGCCCATGTTGTTGGCCGGTTGTGGCTCATGACTTACCGTTGAATATTTCCGCTATTCATTGGTTGAAATGTGATGTTGTTATGTATGTTTACTACTGAGTATGGATGGATTGTTTTCTCGAACGCCTTGTGTAATTAAGTGAGGTTGACTCGTGGGTGACGTCACTTAGTTATACGGCGGTTGTACACGCGCTTGGATTTCGGTCTGGGGCGTGACAAAAACCCTTCCTTTCATTTTCCAAATGATATGAACGATTGGTGGGACTATTATACACTACTTCAAGTGTATAATATGTCCTTATAAAGTTGTTTTATGTGTGTAAAGGTTAGATACTAACCTAGATCAAATCTTGGAAAAAACTAGGAAATGAGTTCGCCAGAAAACACCCATTCTAGGGGCTGTTTTGTATCGACGTTTAGGGGTTGAGATAGAACTTTGAGGAGGTTGTTTAACACTCGTATTTAATCAAGGAATCAGTTCTTAATCCACCTTGACCGAAGTTTTGACCATTGGATCAAGAAGGAAAAGTTTAAAGCTCAATTAAGGTGATGATCGACATCTAATTGCTTACAACTTGTAGGTTAAGCATGAGATTACCTAAATGCCTAAATCATAATTTTTCATAGATTGTGATGATTAAATATTGATGAAATATTGATATAGTTGCCAAAGAATGAAATTGGAAATGATTTGAGGATGTATGAATAATATGAGATTAAATGAGTTATAAATGAACTATTTTGTGAAATAGGCATTTTACTCATGTATGAATTATGTGGATACATAAATGAATATTTATGTATTGAGATTGAATACTTAAGTTGCTGCTACATACTTATAAATTTGTAGAGAATTACAAAATGAGAATATTTGTATGATAACAATAATCTTAATAGTATTGAAATATTAGTTAGTGATTATTGGAAATTGTTGATAGAATTGATCTTAAGGATTGGATTGTATGAAATGCACTTGAATATACTTCAAGTGTGTATAATGACTTAGTATGAAACTAAGGTTAAGATATGGGCAGTCTTTAAGGATGCATGGTGATGTGATAGAGCCGAGCTCTAGGATGCATGGTAAGGTGGTAGACTCTAAGTCTATGTATTGTATAACTAGAGCCAAGCTCTAGGGCTTGCGTGGTGATGTGATAGAGCCGAGCTCTAGAACGCAAGGTAAGGAAATTGACCCGAGTGACATGAATTGTTTGGTGATGTGATAGAGCCGAGCTCTAGAATACAATGTCATGTATTAGGGTTGGACTCTATGAGTTGTCGTGGCTTATAGTCACGGGGAATGGGAATGGTGATTTCTAAATGAACATGGGCCCACGGGCCGACTACTTGACTTTTATATAAAGTAAGTATATTTTCAAACGGGGTAACTTTGGGTTACAACCATATTGTATTATCACCCTATTTGAGGGTCTTGTATTTGAAATACTTGTTGTATATCTATTAGATGTCATCCACACCAGTACTTTATAGCCCTATAGAGTACTGACCCCTTCGGGGGCGTCCCACCACCATTTCAGGTTGAGGCTAGAGCTTGCATCCTGTGCTCGTTGATTGAGTGATTCCTCGGAGAGAAGACTTGGTTCGTGCTTCCTCCATTCTATTTGAAACATTAATAAATTGCTCATGGATATTTTACTTTAGAGCCTGCGTGCTCATGTTAGCCATGTGTGGCATTTGATTTCAAACTATGCTTTCCGCTGCGTATTGAATTGTTTATTATGTATGTTTATGGATGACTTATGTGTGAATGATATTCATGACGCCTTGTATAATATGGATGTGGTTGACTATGGTTGACTATTCGTGTTGTACGGCGGGTTGTTGACGTGTCCGGGTAGGTCGGGGTTGTCCTTCTCCAGGTTTGTCCCTTTTTCTTCATATTTTTTCAGATTCGATGTGTTCTTCAACCAATATATAGTTAACGAAGTAATATTCATCGTAAATAGGATCTGTATGAACTGATAAGAATACACTACCGTGAAATACAAAGTGATAACATAGCTATAAAATCTATATGTGATATAACCCATGCACACTACGTCTCCTTCGGCTGCTCACCATAAGTAGATGAAAGACCACCGCACTAATTATTATTGTTCTTCATTATTAACGGCAATCACCTCTCTTCCATCATATGTAAATTCATTGATTTCTATTTATATTAGAAATTGACTACTATTTTCACTTAGCTAGGATTCAATCGTTGTATACAGTTTTATTTAGAGATAGATCATTTTCTTCAAATTTTAGATAAAACGTGATTTTTTAGACAAATCGATTTTTTTTATGATCTTATGGTTTGGTTTTAGAGTTCCTCTACCATTTGTTTTCATTTATTATTATCCGGATTGTGGTTGTCATTTTCATTCTGTTTCATCTTTGCTAGAATCCCTCTTTTTGTTTATCCTTTTCAGTTTTGAGTGTGCCCTTTTTAATATGGTTGGAAATCAATCCTCTTGTATATGATATTTGTGGTGGGTGATGTTGCAAGGTGGAATTGTTGTTCTGACTATTGTTTTGGGTTTCATTTTTTATTTGAGTTTCATATGGTACTTGTATATGGCACTTTTGTATATACATATATACACACACAAAATAAGTGTGTATTTCGTAATCTCAAATTTTTTATATATGAATATGTTTTTAATCTATGTGCATTATTATTATATTTTTATTAAGGATGACCGGTAGAAGAATCGAAGTAAAAGATTTGTATAAATTGACTTGAATGCGTCATTTAGCTATAGCGAAAGTCATATGCATTGTTATGTATTGGGTTGGATTGCGAAGACGGAACAATGTGAATCGTGTACTGTCATTGGAGGGAGAAAGGGTAAGGACTATACTATTCGACAGGGTTGTAACTCATGATTCAGGACCTGGTATTGTACGATTGAGCGCGGAAGCATTCGTGGGACATTGTGATATCTTAGTTAGATATGGTGGCCTTCGACCCACAATACGAGTTAGCGTTGAAGAACGGGTAGCAAAAGCCCTATATGTGTTGGTACATGGTGTGACCAATCGGTCGTTACGTTTCTTTTTTGATCGGTCTAAAGAAACAAATAGTCGTCATTTTCATAACGTCTTGAGAGCTATATTAGAAGTGGAAGACAGATTTCTCATACAACCAAATGGATCTGAAGTTCCTGAAGAAATATTCAACAATTCAACTCTTGATACTATCCTTTTTTAAGGTGATTTTTATTTTATTTGAGCAATATATAGCAGTACTACAAGATCAAACTACTCAATTTAATTTACAATGTCAGGATTGTGTTGGAGCTATTGATGGGACACACATTCATGTAAAAGTGTCTCCTAATGAAGCTCCTAGATATCATGGTAGAAAAGATAAACCTATAGTAAATGTTTTGGCTGCATGTTCATTTGATTTGAAATTCACATATGTGTTAGCTGGATGGGAGGGTACGACATCTGACTCTAGAATAATCAAAGATGCATTAATAAGAGAATATCCTCTAAAAGTCCCAGAAGGTATTTAATTATAAAGTATAACTTTGTGTAAGTGTATTATGAGTAATTTGAAATATAAAAATTTATATGATCAATTTATATTGTTTTAGGACAATATTATCTTGTTGATGCCAGATTCATGTTGACACGTTGTCTTATAACACCATATCGAGGATAACATTATCACTTGAAAGAGTACTCACGCCGCAACGCGCCACGAAACGCACAGGAACTATTCAATCTTCGACATGCAGCGTTAAGGAATGCGATTGAGCGTGCCTTCGGTGTACTAAAAATGGTTTGGACTATTATTGCAAGTGAACACCCCCACTATGGGGTTGAAACTCAAAAGGCGATTATTTTAGCATGTTTTATTTTGCACAACTACAAGATGGATGTCGATCCGGATGAGGATGTGATTGCACGAGTTGATGAGGCACTTGAAAATGCCAATCCTCCAGAAGAGCGACATTGTAATGGTGATGGTGAGGACTCCAGTATAGGAGAAGCGATTAGAGATTCCATAGCCGCGTCTATGTGGGCTGATTACAATATGTAAAACATGAATGGTTATGTCCCAAACTATGTGTTTTTGTAATTTTTGTTTTTTGGTTGAACCATTGGATTAACTGCTAGTGTAATAACTTTTGTCATTTTAATTTGAGTTTTTATTTACGAATTATGTTGATTCATATTATAATATATTAGTGTGTTTGTATTTATGAAGAATGGCTCCTAGAAGGAAAACTTTGGATGACAACAGTTCAGGTACAAGCAAGTCCACAAGATCATTAAATTGGTCTAAGCTCATGGATGATGCTCTTATTGATGCATATTTGAATCAAGATACTCTAGGCAATAGAGTGAGTGGAACTTTCACTACACACGCTTATGATAATATCCTTAAGGAACTGAAAGAAAAGTTTCCAGATAAACTGATTGACAAGGATATGATTTAAAATCGGATGAAGAATATCAAAAGGATTTGGTATCCATGTTACGACTTATTCAAATGTGGTGCCGGTGGCTTTGGTTGGAATCCCGCTACGGAAATGTTCACGGCTGAACCTGAAATTTGGCAACACTTGATTGAGGTATATTAAAAGTAAATATTTAAGTTTTGTATGTATGGATATGTTGTTTATGTGAAATATATTTTTTTAGGTGAAACCAGAAGCTGCGGAATGGAAAATAAGCAAATGCGTAACTTTCACAAGTTATGCTTGCTATTTGCGAAAGATAGAGTTGATGGACTTTATGATGAAACTGCACCTGAAATGAGAAAAAGAAAAAATGCTTTTAATGTAGAGAGCGAAGTTTACACATCATTGGATAATATTGATGATTCGGATTCAATACTTTAAAGTGATGTTAATGTGGAAAACCCTTTTACGTCTCAACAAAGTGGACAGAGAAATACAGCTCAAGGGGTCCCTACTCAAAATGAAGAAGAAATTGTGTGGTCTCACTCAATATCTCATGACAAGGCATCCTTGGGGAAAATCCAAGAAGAAGAAGGCTAAAGTTGATGGAGAAGTTGTGCTTTTGTAAGAAGGACTTGATAATGTCGCTCAAGCTATTGCAACTTCAACATCTGAAATCGTTAAAGCGACCACTCTTCCAATCTCAGAAAGTGAAGTTTGGAATTTATTAGTTGATTTAAATATTGCTACTGAGCATCGTAATGTTGCTATATGTTTCTTGTTCAGAAGCCTGATATGATGAGAGCTCTTCTTGGATGTCTAGTTGAAAGCCGGAGCAGTCTTCTTTATGTTGGGTGTGTTTCGAAAAACAAAGAAAATTAATTAATAAAAAATTAATTAAATAAAATTACTAAACGAAAACAGAAAATAGATGAAGCAGAAATAGCCAAAGCTCGTGCTATGCACGATTTCCTTAAAACGTATTCGTTGCCTCTCGGGGTGCTAGAAGCGTTGCAACGGTCGTTTCCCATGATACGATGGCTACGAACAATAGTTTAGCACTCAAACTAAGGTTCCAACGAACGTGAAAAAAAAGTATGAACACTAGGGAATGTTTTCAGAAGCCAGAGGTGCTTTTCAGAGGTGCAAAACATGCATGGAGTGTATGAATTCGTGGTTTTTGCAAAGCACCTGCTAGCCAATTTATAGGGAAGGATTTGGGTGTGTTAATGGCCTGTTTAAGGCATATGAACGTTGGAATCAATGCTTTGAACGTTGGGCATTGATTCCAGCAAAAGACAGTTCATTTCGTGTGCATTAAGGCCATGAACGTTGGGCATTTATGCTGCAATGTTCCAGTTTAGCATGGAGCAAAAATAAAATAGCAACGTGTCGGAAAAACAAACGATATTCGTGTCCGTAGGTCTCCCGCGCACGCAAGTCGCACTTTTTTTTCTCCGGTTTCGGGATTTGATTCGCACCCCCCCTGCGCGTGAGAGAACCTTTCCCTTTAGGAAGCTTAACTCCTTAGAGGGGTTTCCCCTTATAAAGGGTTCAAATTCCCTTGGGTTTTCTGGTGTGGGAAAAAACCACACTAGAAACCCACCATTTTCCGAGTTTTCTCCATTTCAACGAGTGAACTTCAAGAATCAATTTCTCATTCACCCATTATCCGTTTTGAGCGTACCATATATCAAATTGTAGCCCTAAGCAAGGAAAATCCGAAACCACTTTGACCCGACCCAAATTGGAAGTGGACCCCACTCAAAAAAATTGCCCCAAAATGACCATTTAATGCAATTTTAACACATTTTTCCAACACTTTATGACATGATGGCATGAGCTAGCGAATTGACGTTTTATCATTATATTTTTGCATCTAACGTTCAAACAATTTATGCACTTTGAGACTGTATTACTTTTACTTGGTTTGGAACTGTTGTATTGCTATTTGATGATTTGGAACTAATTTTGCTCATATTTTTGGTCCCATATATTTCACATTTTTCGAAGGGTCATAAACTCGTAATTTATAATTGAAATTGAGAGTCCTGACTTTGAAAAATAAATTATACAAGTTGGTGTTGTAGTTTAATGTGTAGTGTTGATCCACACTTTTTAGCACTTTACATAGGATATGATATGTACACAATACATATATCATATGTAGAATATTTTAATTTTAACATATTGCATAAAATATATTTTTAGCAATTTCTTTTTTTACCATTTGACGTGGAAAGTTTTCAAGTTGAACAACAACTACAATTTGATTTGATTGATTAGAGCTAGAACACTAGCATTTTTTTAGCATTTACGTGGAGAATGTATTATTATACGGACTTATGGAGTATATAGACTTATAGCTAATATTAAGACTTGAGGATATTTTTGTCAATGTATGTAAAAACACTTCCATTACTAACACTTCAATTTTTTAGCTCTCCCAAACAAGGTAAGGTTATGTTTAACACTTACACTTACCTTCCTTTCCGGGCCGTTACTAACACTTACTAATACTTCCATTACTAACACCCGCTAACACTCAATCCAAACAAGCCGTTAGACGTTTTCCAAACTAACAGTCTTGCAGACTAATGAGACACCAAATCAATTGGAGAAGACATTTTGCAAATTTGGGAGACACATTTCAATTCTTGGTTTTTCATATGACAAAGAAGTTCTAGAGAACTTGAAGAATGTGGCCCCACAATGATGTTTGAGAATTGAGATTCTTTCCTGTAGCTATGATATGGGAAGAAATGATAAGAACAAAAAGTTGCTTGCATTATTAACAACCCGATTTTTTATTATGTGGACCGAACGGCCGAACCGCATATCGAGCCTTAGCATATGACTATCTTGAGTTCTCCTCTCCGATTTGCTTATCTGTGGCGAGCATACGAGCATGGATATCTTTGCTCTTCATGGAACATGGATTTCTATGATGCTGCCAATACGTAAGAAAGTTTTATAGCTTTTTCACATATTAAAGTTTTCTTATGAACAATGGGTTTTACCCTTTCATTCCAATAATCTAATCCAATTGCTTATCACATGTGAATGCTCTTCGTCGTTGTTATCGTGGGCCTTATCTGTGTACAAAACGTGAAGACCATTCTATGTGGTTAAGATAATGCAATCCTAGTATTTTCTAGGCAAATTGTAATCTTGTTTGTTTTCAGACCTATCTAATTATTTATTTATGATGCAATAAAATTTTGATTATCTATTTGACAATTGTCATATACTATTTCATACCAGATTTAACATCAGCACACTCTTGAAAGTGTTAATATTCTTAACTTGAAAGGTGTTTTAGGCATGATATATGAATGGCGTTGTCATTTCCACCAACATCTTACAGTAAAAAATCATATTTGTATTCTTAAGAATAATATACTTGGTCATAACAGCGGAGGATTCTTATGATTATATCTCTAGGCTTGCTTGAAACGCACATCATTGGATCCACGGGTAAGATTCTCCACCACCTGGTCTTTAATAAGTCTCCTCATGATTTTGCCCGAAGGTGATTTAGGTATGGAATCAACAAATTGCATAACTCTCACACGCTTGTAGTGTGCTACGCAAGATGCAATGTAGTTCATGATGTCCTCTTCAGTATCCTTTGCTCCAGGAGACAAAACCACACATGCAGCAGGAACCTCTCCAGCTTCCTCATCAGGTAACCTGCAATTTATATTTTATTTATTAAATTTATAGGCACCAAACATAGTACTCCGTATTTTCTTTCTTTCTTTTAATTTCCACTGTACCCGACAACAGCAGCATCTTCAACTGAAGGGTGGCTGAGAAGTGTTGCTTCTAACTCGGCAGGAGCTACCTGTAAGTTTAAATCAGCAATCTTGACTACTTGATGAAGGCCGAACCTATTTTTAGGCATTTTTTTAACTACTCCCTTTTGGACACACTATGTTTCATTTTGGAGATTTTTTGGTTCACAATATGTTTTTCTTTATAAATCCAGACACCATTTAATTCTAATTTTCCATTTTTCCTTTCATAAAACCAAGACAACACCTTTCAAAAAAAAACCAAGAGAGCATATTCAATGATAGGAGTAATTTCTCAGGGGAAATATTTTTAAAAATTCCATTTATTGATTCTTTAAATACACAATTTTTCTCCATAGTGACTTATTATGAACTGGAGGTAGTATGAGTTAGCCGTTAGTAGATTTTTTACTTGGAAACCCTTGAACTTGATCAACTCCTTGATGCGGTCCACGATGAAGATATCTCCATCATCATCGATGTAACCAATGTCCCCGGTATGGAGCCAGCTATCCTTATCTATTGTAAGGGCAGTCTCATGCTCGTTGTTGTAGTAACCTGAACAATAGTTTCAGTGATCTGAGCTAAAAGATTTGTTGTTTTATCATAAAAGAATGAAATACAGAGTTATCGTTTCCATCTTTTCACCTTTCATGACACATTGGCTTCTGACACAAAGCTCCCCTGGGGTGTTTCTTGGAAGAGATAGACCAGATTCAGGATCAATGAACTTCACTTCTAGATTAGGAAGAATAAAACCTACTGAATTCTTCTTGGCAATGCCATGACCCAATTTTGGATCTCCATGAGTAAGCGTGATGCAGCTGTGCTCAGTCATGCCATATGCCTGTCAGCAAAAACAGTAGTCATGGCGCAGTTCAGGGAATTTGATATTACTTATGTAATCTTACGTTACCAAAGAAGCCCAATGTCGGAACAGTCTTAAAATATTCCAAAGGAAATCTCACATTACCAAATAAACCCAATGTATGTGATCTCACATTACCTCTCACATTACCAAGGTAAAATGAGATTACCTGGACAAAACACCCCCTTAGAATTATTACATTTTTATGTTGGGTGTATTCAAACATCAGCAGATTTCTTTCTCACCTCTTGGACTTCAACTTCAGGGAATTTCCTCTGGAATTCATTAAGAATTTCAGGTGCTAGGGGGGCAGCGGCCGTCATGATGGATTTGAGTTTGAGCTTGGAAAGATCAAACTCATCTACAACGGGGTTCTTGACCAATCCCAAAATGATGGGTGGCACGATTGGTGCAAAGTTGACTTCATGGTTGATGAGAGCGCCGAGGAACGCTCTCAGTTCATACCGGCGCATGACCACCACTCTCCCCTTGTTTCTCATGGTTGCACAACAAATTCCAACCAATCCATATATGTGGAAAAATGGGATTAGCCCTAGTATAACCACATTCCCTATTATATCTGGTCCTACACTAAAGAGTGAGGAGCAAAGGTTAGCCACCAGATTTCTATGTGTCAGCATCACCCCCTTTGACACACCGGTTGTGCCTGATGAAAAAGGAAGGGCACATAAGTCACTCTGCTTTACCACCTCATCTTCGGAGAGAGTGAGGTCATTGCTCGCACGGTCTGCAGCCTCAAGCAATTCGACCCACTTTATTGTTCCCTGAATATGCTCCTCATCCACTAATATCACTGGAATCCCCAAATCTTTAACCTGTCATTTGTGAAGATAGGAATGTTATTTTAATGTTCTAGGGGTCAGTTTGGATGGAGGGTTTAGAGGAGAAGACTTTGGGGGTGCTTAGTCAATATCTTAACAGAATGTTTTTAAGATCTATTAAAGCGTTTTGAAATGGTATATTATCAAGAAATGGACTCGGTATGGGAATTGGGTCTCGGAGGGGAGGTCTTTAGCCGGTCAACAGGTTAAGTGTATTTTGGAAATGTTTGAGATTTTTAGGAATTGAAGAAATGGTAGAATCTGTGAGACTGTGATAAATGATAATATACAATTCCAATCACCCTTTACTTGTGTTAATGAATATTCTATTTGTCTATCAAGAACAACATCTAAGTCTTAATCTCAAAAGAGTTCGAGGTCTGTTTGTGATCGAAACATCGTATAGTCGCATACATGCATGCATACATAAATACACACACACACATATATATATAGTTATATATTTACACGCTCACACATGTATATAAGTGTGTGTGTACAGACATACTTCATTTATAAAATCTCAAATGTTTATCAAAATATGGACTAAGCCCATCAAAAGCCTCCCAAAATGTCTACCCAAACATAGTCCAAGGGTCAGCTTGGGAATTGCTCTTTGTAGATTTGTAGGGCAGGCTTTGGATGGGCTAAATGTCTATCATGATATATTAGTCTAAGCCCTTCAAAGCATTCATATCCAAAACCCTCCATCTAAATAGATCAAAGGGATGACTAGTTGCCCACACATGGAGAGGACTACATACATGACACTATTTGATTGGCTAGTGTTTTAAATAAGAATGGAGTAATAGTTTTACCAAAACTATTTTAGTTGACCTAAAATGCCTCAGTGTATTTTAGACTGATTACCTATTTTCATTTTATTGATTACATTTCATTGGAACAAGAAGGGTAAAATCTAGGTTGAAATGTTTAATGACCACATTATTTAAAAGTACAAATAATTTTACTGTATAAGTACAAATAAAAAGAAACATGCAAACTAGGTCAATGTCGACAGATAAATAGGAATGAGGTCTCAATTGGCTCCGCATAAAACATCATCTTCTATATGTGTGGGAAGATAATCTTATATTGAAAGTTGAATATATATTACCTTGGGATAAGTTGAAGCATCAGTAACAATAAGCTTTGAGTCAGCCATTTCAACTTGCTTCTTGAGTTCAGAAGCATGGGAAGCTGGGTTGGCACCAGATAAGACACCGCCAGCAGCCATGATTCCCAGTGCAATAATGGCATATTCAGCCACATTTGGCAGGGCAACAACCACCACCCGCCCCTTTCTCAGGCCTAGTGACCTCAACGCCTTTGCGAATCTCTGAATATCCTTTGCAACTTGACCATAAGTGTATGCTTTCCGAGTGGCAGCATCCACAAATGCCACCTTGTCTGTGTAGAGTTCCACATTATGAAGTACGAAGTTGGGCAGCGTCATGTCATCAGGAACTTGGACAGGAGGATATTTGCTCCGGAATATATGGTCTTCCTTTGGTTTCACCATGGTTTCCTGTCCAATGTCAGATCCCATGTTTTTTTATGTTTACCAGGGGGGAATTAGTAGTTTGATGTTACGAGTCAAGGTGATATATATTATAATTTATAGTGGTTTTTTTTAAGTCATGGGTAGGAAAAGGGTAGAAGAAATGCAAAGAGAATGGTGAGATTGTAATGGGCAATGAAACAGGTAGGAATTTGTTGAGTCATTCCATTTCACACCATTTACATGTCAAAGGCTATGTAACTTACCAAATGCTCTTTAATGGCTAAAAATACTATTCTCCGTCTGTATTTGTAAGAATGTTCTCCTTTAAAAGCTCAATTCGCGTTTTTTTTCTTGAAGTCATGCTTCAATAAAAGATGCTTGCTTTCTTTAGATTCAATTTAATATTTTTAAACACGGTATTCAAAACTATATATATCATGCTTATTAATACATATCACATTTCAAAATTGTTATGAAGCTATGGATGAATATTTCAACTTTAATTTTGGTGAAATTGCCAAATTCAATTTCATCTTTAATTTTGGTGAAATTGCCAAATTCAATTTCATCCGAAATACATGTAATAAATAACAACAACTCTAAAATAGAATAAAACATTGCATATTAAAACATTAAAAAATATTCATCATCAAGTATCAATTAATTTTTTTTGAAACAAATTGACTGGATAAAGTCATTTCCATCGAATGAAATTATTCTAATTTTTATATTTTTTTTCTTTCTTATAGTGCACCACTTGTGTAATCACTTTAATCAAGAGATAAAAAAGACAAGAGATTAATGTAATAATTTACTTTTTTCGTTCAATAAGAAATTGATATGTTTTAGGTGTTAATTTACAGGAACCAAAATGCAACATGACGAAAAAGAATTGCATTGAGGACTTAAGAATTGCCCTAAACTTAATCACAAGTGAAAATTTGGGACTCAGAAAGAAACTAGAGTAGGGGAGCCGGTAGGTTCTGCGTCTAAACCAGTGGTAGTCCGGTAAATTGTGGATGTGTCCCGTAGCGGCAATAGCAACATCCCGCGGGGACAAAACCAAAAAGGAAACAAGTCAAAAATATATCTACCCGGTCATATATGTACTGGTTAGCAACACGCTTGACAGTGCTGGCATCAATAGTGTCAAATGTCAATTCTAGCAAACAATTGTGAGAAGCTGTGGAAGAAATGTGTTCAGTTCAGTGTTCTCAGGGAGTATGATCTCATTCAAGAAATGAGTAATTAGAAATTGATTCACAAAATTTACCTGACGACGGCGTGGCGGAGCCAGGAATGACAGGTTACGGGGCCGGGGCTTAAGAATTTATATAGCAGTGGTCAAAGCTTAAATTCTCATTATATTTTTTACTACTTATAAATATTTACACATATGTATATACTTCGCAATTTTTTTCTTGTAGGGGCCAAGGCCACCGCCAGCCTCCCCCTGTCTCCACCCCTGTGACGACCAATATCTTCTGCAATGGTTCCATCCATGTGAAGCATCAAAGTAGATTTAACCTACAAACAGAGCCGGCTTTGGTGGGAGTTACCCTAGGCAATTGCCTAGGGCCTCCACTCCTGAAGGGGTCTCAATTTTTAATTTTCTTTTGTAAAATTATTATATATATACATATATATATATATATATATATATATATATATATATATATAGGGGTTTTGACATGAATATTATTAAAAAAGAGTTAATAGACAAAAAAGTGACCTTATGTTTTAGTTTCCAAAAGCATGGCTATTAAACACCCGGTTCTCTAAATTACCCTTCGTAAGTGGATATCCTATACGCAATTACGCCGTCCTATTGCAATTTGCAAATGCTTACCCGTGCACTACTATTTCTAAATCTGCATCCGTATAATTGGGATAACCTCATGTTGTCATATTGCAAATGCTTACCAATGCATGTAACATTAACATTTTTTAAAAATTAATGTTTCTTTTAATTTTAAAATTACTCCACATTTCTCAAGCTACATATTTTGATAAGGAAACATAAGAGTCTTAAATATTTAAATTATTATATCAAAATTTGTGTACAAATTATCCCAGTTACTACTACTTCAGTGACTAACGCATCGGTTACTACCGCTTCAGTGGCCATCGTCCTAATTAGCAGTTACTATCGCTCCAGTGACCACCGACCCGGTGACCATAGAGGTGTCTAAATATTTAAATTATTACACTAAAGTTTGTCTCGCTCCAGTGAGCACAGTTCCAGTTACTATCGCACCAGTGACCACCGTCTCAGTTACTACCGCTCCAGTGACCACCGTCTCAGCTACTATCACTCAAGTGACCACCGTCGTCCTAGTTATTTCCGCTCCAGTGACCACCGTCTCAGTTACTACCGCACCAGTGACCACCGTCTCAATTACTACCGCACCAGTGACCACCGTCTCAGTTACTATCACTCAAGTGACCACCGTCGTCCTAGTTATTTCTGCTCCAGTGACCACCGTCTCAGTTACTAATATCTCAGTGACTTATGCTGCCAGTTACCGGAGTTGTCAGTGACCACCGCCACCACCGGCAACTACTCGGCCCGTGACAAATACAACACTGTCTCAGTGACAGTTACACATCCGCCATTGACCACATTGACAATGACCACCGAAGATAGTTACATTTATGTGTGGTGTCACTGCCCGCCACCGCCGCATACTCGCCTGGTGACACCCCCTATTGTCCCTGGTCTGGCCTACCCTGCCCTCAACACCCCTATGTTTGCCACTTCACAACCTAGTTAAGACCTCCACCATACCCCTAAGTGACAACACCACCCTCTGTAATTAAGTCTATAACCCAACTACTCATCTGCATCACCGTACCACCCCATATACCACTGTCCAGAGCTATGACACCACCAACCGCGGCTGACCCACCGGAAAATCAACTGTTGACTCCAACCTTTATCACTACCCCCAACAATGGCAAACCCACCATGTGAAGTGAAATCAGTCCTAACAGTGAGCCTAACCCTAAATCCCCAAACCTTAGCCGCCGTCCCTACGCAACCCTAACCACCATCGTAGATCTGAAACTCGAGCCATCATAATTGCTGTGGAATTTTAGGAGCTCCATAAGTGGAAACGTAGCTCCACCACCGCCAATTAGAAAATCAAAACGCCTCCGCCACTTCCATGGTCACCGATCTGAAAGTCTGTGCTGCCGCCGCCATCTCTAACGTCCTTATTTGAAAGTCATCGTCGGAGTTTTTCAATCAAAGAAGAGAGAAGCGACGTAGAAGTAGAAGAAATTAAACAAGAATCGTTTCTTTTCATGGAGCTGTCTTCCCTCATGGAGCCGCCATATGTGTGCCATTGTCGATGAAAAATGGAAAAGCTGTTGTACAAGATGGAAGAAGGCTGGAGAGAAAGAAGCGAGCAGGAGGAGTGGAGAGAAGCGGGTAGGAAAAAGAATGTACCTTGCGGGTTAAACTTGTAAATTAACAGTAAGAATGGTCACGTTTGGGGGAAAACGGATAAGGAGCCCCATTTTTGTCTTTACAATTCTCGGTGGTCATATACGCGTCATTCTTTCATATATATATATATAAATAATTAAATAAATAAGTACTAATGAAATTAATAATGACATAAATGAAAATTAATATGTACTACCTTTGAAAGTTAACTTTTTAAACTAAGTGATTTGTAATGATTTTTTTTTAAAAATAATTACATATTTATGACTAAAATGAAAGTTGTTTACAAAAATGTTACTAGTAATTATAGTACTAACATAATCATAATAACTTATGTTCAATTTTTAAGCTTAGGTGGCCATGACATTGTAGTGTAGTAACTTTAGTCATAATTGTGTAAAAAAGTTTTAATTTAGTAATATTTAGAAAAGACTCTAAATTTTTTAGGCACGTGATCGAATAGGTCTTAATTTATGTTTAAAAATTAATTATAATTGATATTTTCATTAATTAATACAACAGCACCTAAATAATGCTACATAGTTATAAAATTTATCTCTATGTTTTCATTAATTAAAAAGGAAGTGATTTACAATGTACTAAAGTTATTGTAATTGATTATAAAAAGTTCATTTCTATGAAACTAATTGAAACTAATCTTTTTTTAAACTTGAAAGCAATATTGTATTATTTATACTTATCCATGTGTGTTCATTGTTTAGAAATGCAATTTTATATAGACTATAAGCAAATAGGTAATATTTTTTATTGAAGAAAGAGATATTTTAAGTACATATAAAACTATTATCTTCATCCCACAAAAATATGGCCAAATTGACTTTTTGATCAATGATAGTCAATTTTGGATAACTCCAATGACTTTAGTTATTATATTTATGTAAAATTTATAAATTTTCTATTTTTATGAAAGTAATTTTAAGAAAGACTTTTTTCATATTTTTGGATTTTAATAATCCAAAATACTCTACCAGTCTCTCAAAACTTTGCCAAGTTTGACCGGTACAGACAGTAATAAAGTAAAAAATGTGTGGCTGAGGTTGGGGTAAAGGAGAGAGAAATGACTAGAACCACAAATTGACTGATTAAAAGAGAATATGATAAAAAATTTTAGGACTCAAAAAAGTAAATATGACAAAGCTTTAAAAGACAGAGAGAGTATCATGGATCAAGACTATCATTGACTAAGAAATTTCGAAATATTTTCGGCATGACGGAGAATATGTTGTGTAACTATTTTGCTTATTTTTTTGTTCAATTATTGTGGTGCTCTTTTGCCTAGGGCCACAAATTGACTGAGGCCGGCCCTGCCTACAAAACCATAAAACATAAGTGCAATAACAGAAACAAAAAAATCCATACGGAAGTGCCTTCTTAAAAAAGATTCATACTTCTCCAGGGCACAATGCTTCAGTTTCGGTGAAGTGCAGTCAATCTCAACCAAGAAGTGTTCTCAGTTTATTTGTTAGTTTAACTGAACTTATCATTTAATCGAAAAAATTGACTTGAAACTTCTCTTTTTCAGTGAAGAGTTTTTGAACTTCTTTGGGAACTGAGTACTGCTACATAAATAATCTCTCTCACCATTCCTCTGTATGTGTTTCAATAAACCAATAATCAATACCTGGTTACTGGCACGAGTCACATCGGCCTCTGAAACTCTATAGCACAATTTGGTCATATCAGACATAATAGAATATGCCAAATTATCCAAGCAATCAGGCTGCCGTGATAATATAGAAAAAATTAATAAGACAAACAAGTCCTATAAGCGGCAAATCATATATAATTGCATTGAAGCAGAAGAAGACTGTTTATTAAAAGGAAGACGACAACCTAAGCAGCTGCATAGAGACCGAAGAGGCCAGTGTCTT
The DNA here is from genome assembly GCA_945859915.1 of Cuscuta epithymum. Lineage (NCBI taxonomy): Eukaryota > Viridiplantae > Streptophyta > Magnoliopsida > Solanales > Convolvulaceae > Cuscuta > Cuscuta epithymum. The sequence goes on from CAMAPF010001015.1 coordinate 4,771,059, forward strand.
TGTAGTTGGTGTTGAATGACATAATGTTCTCTGAAATTTTATCTACGCAAACCCTTTGTGCAAACTCAGACCTTTAAATGGCATTCAGTTAGCAACCAGGACAGTATTCTAGTGATTCTTAATTCTAGCCATTTCCGGAAAAGAATAACTCATACACGGCTTGTTTTCATCCTATTCCCGTTTCTCATTTATGAAACAATGCTACATTTTGGAATGCCAGAAACCAAACCAACGTGTGTCCGGACACCCCGGGGAAACAACCATTCCAGTAACTTTGAACTAAAAACTAGACTAAAAAACTTACTAGTTGAGTTTTGGGCCTTTTGTCATCTTCAGATTTAATCTTAGGAAAGAATCAAGCCACAAACCGCTTCGCCATCTTCGCTTGTAGGTAAGTCGCATCTCTTTTTCGAGTTTGTCATACTTTCTGATGGAGTATATGGCCCAGGAACCCCCGGCCCATAGACTCCTTGAGCCCAGAGAACATCTCAGGCCCAAATACAACGGCCCAAGCCTCAAAGTAGCTCAGAACACACACTGGGATGCCTTCGGCCTCCTTGGCCGAAGGCTCCAGAACTCGCAGGATAGCCTTTCTGGCATAAGAAGCTGCTGGGAGAAAACGGGCGAAGACATGAGCTTTCGGCATTCTTATGCCCTCGGCTACACGAGGAGCCTTCGGCTACACAAGGAGCCCTCGGCTACACGAGAAGCCTTCGGCTGAACCAAGCCCTCGGCCACACCAGGGAGCCCTCGGCTACACAAGGAGCCTTCGGCTGAACAGGCTCAATCACCAAGTATTCCTTTTAGAGACAGCCAACCACCGCATTTAATGCCACGTCACATCCGCCAACCGCATTCAATGCGGTTGACGTACCACTGCCAGTGCCACTAGGCTGATGTGACCCTTCGGCCGTTGGATTACTGACACGTGTCCTCTCATCGCATTTATTGCTGCTATAAATAGCAGCCCATTTCTCCTTGTAATGGACACAACCTACATCCCAACTCCACACGCTGAGTTCATTTAATAAAATCGACTCTCTCTCCTCCTATTTGCTCTGACTTCTCTCTAAGTTATTCCCGCAATAACCCCCTCGGATAAGATACCCCCCGGGTAGACTATCCATCATTTGGTGCTCTCGTTGAGAGGTCTGAACTATCAAGTAAGAAACCCTCCCCCTCTACCAAACACAAACCCTTATCAAAAATGGGAAGAACCACCCATGCCCAGTCCAAAACCCTTGAGGAAAACTACGTAGCCCCCGGCGAAACTAACGGGGCTGAGGCTTCCAACAGGCTCTTAGTACCCGAGGGTGGTGTCATCCTCGAATTAGAGCAGGCCACCGCTGACCTACGTCAACAGCTGCAGAAGAACACCCCTGATGCCCGCATTGGCCTTGATAATCGAAGGAGGGATCGGAGTGAGAACCAAGTTCCCCCTCCGGCCCCGGCCATCGATCTTCAGGCTGCCTTTGCGGCCTTTGTTCAGAACATGGCTCTCAATTCCGGAGCCCTCGCCTCTCAGGCAGCCCTCCAGCCCTACGCTGGAGGGAATGTTATTCAATTACCACCGCTCCCCCCTCTGTTCAACAATCCTCCCCCGGGGATTGGGAACGCCGAAGGGGTCATGGCGCAGGACACCGCCTCCCAAGAGGCCCAATCCAGGGATAAACGTCCCTTGGTGAAGGAGAAACCCCGGACCTCTGCCCTTGAGAGGCTTGGGGGAGCTCCCATACGCCGAGGGGTCCAAGACCGCCTCGGCAAACAGGAATTCAGCAGGCCTCAGGAGAGTGGAGCCTCTGCTTCGGGAGCCGAGGGCATACCTCCACCCCGGAGCAAGGGCAAAGCCCTCCTCCATGCCGATGACGCCAGGCACCAAATCAATCAGGCGCAATCCTTCCGGGCCAACTCCCAAGGGGTGTCCCCGAAGGATCCTAAAGACGAAATCATCGAAGCCCTCCTCCGTCAACTTGAGGAGAATCGTCAGGCTCCCCCGACGGCTTCCGCAGCAAGGCCAGACCCAGAGTACGCTGACCTCCGGGCGCAAGTGGAGGAAATGAAACGTAAACTTGCCGAAGGCTCAGGCGAGCCCCTCATCCAACTCCGCACTAGAACACCCTTCACCCCAAGGGTGTTGGCGGCCGAAATCCCCCACAAATATCGGGGGCAACCCATCAAGCCGTATGAGGGGAAGACGGATCCCCAGGAGCATTACAGCCGCTATCAAAATAGCATGATGATGATGGGGGCCTCGGATGAATACTTATGCCGTTGGTTCCTTTCCACCTTGGAGGGACCAGCGTATGAGTGGTTCAACCGGTTGCCCGAAGGCAGCATTGATTCTTGGCAAGAACTTGCCCACCGCTTCCTCACGCAATTTGCTGGGAGGCATCGCTCAAAGAAGCACTTCTCCCACCTTCTGAATGTGAGGCAACAGAAGGAGGAAACCCTTCGGAGTTTCCTGGAACGCTGGAGGCAGGCCTCCCTCGAAGTCGAGGGCGCCGATGACAGAACCCTGATGGCCCTCTTCCACACCGTCCTCCGCAACGGTAACTTCTCCCAGAGCCTCATCACTGATCCCCCCCGCGATTATACAAAGGCCCTTCAGCGGGGGGACCGGTATGCCGAAGCAGAGGAAATCGAGAAGGATCGCCGCAACACGGATCCTTCTCAGAAGAATGAAGGCAGGAACCGGCCCGGAGGGCCTCCCCCTCCGGCCAACCGAGAGACACAGTACAACTATCGCTCCCGGGGTGGCCAAGCCAGACCCGGGGGCGGTTACAAAAACAACCCGAAGGCATGGGCGCAACCCGTCCTCCTTGAGCACCCACGCACTCCCTTGACGCATCCTGTCAGCGTCATTCTCGATCATGCAGAAGAACGAGGGCTCGTGGAGCGAGACTCCCGGACACCCCTCGAAATTTATGCCATCGGCCCCGATGAGCCCTATTGCCGCTTCCACCGCCACCATGGACACAAGACCGACGACTGCCATCAGCTGAAGAACGCCATCGAGAGGCTGATACAGGCGGGTCACTTGTCTCAGTTTATCAGGGGCCCTCCTCCCCAGGGCCCCCTTCACCATCAAGGGCCACCGCCGAAGGCCAACAAATGGGTGAACCCCAACACCATCCCCTTGGGGAACCCACAGGGGAAGAAACGTGAAATCGGTGGCCTCGAAGATGAGGGAGAAGGCTCCCATCAACAATACAAGCGCCACGTCCACATGATTAATGGTGGCAACACTGGTGGAGACTCCACCAGCCAGCGAAAGAAGTGGGCACAGTCCCTTTACATTGGGGAAGTCAATCACATGCCCCCAACTAAAAGGCCGAGGGCGGATCCCATTTTCTTCACAGATGCGGACCTCCCCTCGGGTTCCCTGCCGCATAGGGATGCCCTCGTCATCCGCACTGAGATCAATGACGCCATCATCCACCGGACTTACGTCGACACGGGGAGTTCTGTCAACGTCATGTATCTCAGCACTTTCCAAGAGTTGGGACTTGATAGGGGGTCCCTTCGGCACATCAACACCCCCCTCTCCGGATTTACGGGGGACAGCATAGACGCCGAGGGCGTCATCACCCTCATGGTTGAATTCGGCGACGGATCCCATAGAGCCAAGCTCGAAGTGGAATTCGTCGTCGTCAACCTCGACTGCGCGCACAACATCATCCTCGGCCGGCCTGCCCTCGAAGACTTAGAAGCCATCATCTCCATGAGGCACCTATGCCTCAAGTTCCCCACACCCACCGGCATCGGCTATTCGAGGGGGAACCAGAAACTCTTCAGGGCCTGCTACCTTCAGCTTACCAAGAAGGTTAGTAAAACAGAGTTACGTGTAGACACCAATCACCATCACCACCAAGGCCTTGGAGGAGGAAGAAAGTAGGCCGAGGGCTGAGCCTGCCGAGGAGACTGAAGACCTGATACTCGATCCGGCCAAGCCGGAGAGAGTCCTGAAGATCGGAGCCAAGCTCCCCGAAGACCTGAAGGCTGGCATCGCCGGGGCCCTCCGCGCCTACTCCATTGTTTTTGCATGGGGGCCGGAGGATATGCCAGGAATTGACCGAAGGGTTATCACCCACCGCCTAGCGGTGGACCCCTCGGCCAAACCGATACAGCAGCGAAGAAGACCCCTCTCGGCCGAGAGAAGGGAGTTCGTGAAGAAGGAGGTATCTATGCTCCTCTCCATCAAACACATTAAGGAGGTGAAATACCCTTCTTGGTTGGCAAACGTAGTCCTCGCACAAAAGCCTCCTACTTTCCGCATGTGCGTGGATTACACGGATCTGAATAAGGCATGCCCTATGGACCCCTTCCCTCTGCCAAACATTGATCAACTAGTGGATGAGACCGCGGGATGCGAGATCATGTCGTTCCTCGACGCGTTCCGCGGATATCATCAAATCTACATGCATGAGGAAGACGCTGAAAAAACTGCCTTCATGACACCCGAAGGCATCTTTTGCTATCTTGTGATGGCCTTCGGCCTCAAAAATTCAGGCGCTACCTACACACGCATGGTGGCTAGGGTCTTTCAAGCTGTCCTAGGACGCACCATGGAGGCTTACGTTGATGATATGATCGTCAAAAGCAAGAAGGCAAGCACTCACGCCGACGACCTCCGGGAAATTTTTGCCATCATGCAAAAATTTAACCTCCGACTAAATCCGAAGAAGTGCACTTTCGGCGTACAAGGAGGGAAGTTCTTAGGCTACATGGTCAGCCGAAGGGGTATTGAGGCCAACCCCGAAAAGATTCAGGCCATCATCGACATGGAGCCTCCACGCAACGTCAAAGAAGTCCAACGGTTGACGGGTCGCCTGGCAGCCCTCAACCGTTTCCTCTCAAAGTCAGCCGAGAGGGCTCTCCCCTTCTTCCAAATCATGAGGAAGACAGCGGGTTTCCAATGGACATCTGAATGTCAAGAGGCCTTCGATGAACTCAAGAAGTACCTTTCTTCTCCCCCAGTGCTCTCCAAACCTAAGGTGGGGGAAACTTTATACTTATATCTCGGTGTTAGCCCCGCGGCTATCAGCTCAGTGCTGATCCGAGAGGAAGACGGCATCCAACATGCCATCTTCTACGTCAGCAAAACCCTCCGAGAGGCCGAACTCAGGTATTCTCCCGTCGAGAAGACGGTGCTAGCCATCGTTTGGACCGTCAAGAAGCTTGGCCACTACTTTCAAGCTCATCCAGTCCAGGTGCTCACTCATCAACCCCTCGGCGCCCTCATGAGGAGTCCCACTAGCTCCTCCCGGATGGTAAAATGGGCCATCTTCCTCAGCCAGTACAACATAGACATCCGTCCGAGGCCTGCCATTAAGGGCCAAGCCCTGGCAGACTTCGTAACGGAATGCACCGCAAGATCAGCGGTGGATGAGGAGCCTTCGGCACCCCTCGATGAGTGGTGGACACTCTATACCGATGGCTCCTCGGCCACCAAAGCATGCGGAGGGGGAGTAGTTCTGATCACACCCGAAGGCTTCCGCGCCTATTACGCCATCCGTTTCTCCTTCAAGGTCTCCAACAACGAGGCCGAGTACGAAGCCCTCCTATGTGGCCTTCGGCTGGCAGCAAATCTGAAGGCCAAGATGATCCACGTCAAGTGTGACTCCAAGCTTGTCGTGGGGCAAATTTCCGGGGAGTACGAGGCCAAGGAAGGAAGGATGAAGCAATACAAGGAGGCCGCTAAGGAGTTGCTTAAGGTATTTGAGGCACATTCCCTCACCCAAATACCGAGGGCTCAAAACTCTGAGGCCGACATTCTGTCCAAGCTCTCGGATGAATCCCCCGAGCACCTCTCAAAAATTGCAAGAATCGAGGAGCTCAGCCTCTTAAGCATCCACGCAAGCCCCATTATGAATATTAACCTAAGGCCGGAGGATTGGATCTCCGACATCATCACCTTCATCACCACAGGGCAATTGCCCCAAAACGAAGCCCGCGCCAAGTTAGCAAAGCTGAGGGCTCCCAGCTACGCCGTCGAGAACGGGAGGCTTTACAAGAGATCCTACAACGGCACCCTCCTTCGGTGCCTACATCAAGATGAGGCCGAAGTCGCCATGGAGGAAGTGCACAGTGGCACTTGCTCAGCTCACCAGGGACCCTTCTCCATGTCCCGAAGGCTCATAGTTCAGGGCTACTTCTGGCCCACGATGGCTAGAGATTGTGCTGATCTAGCCCGAAGGTGCACCGCTTGCCAACACTTTCAGAAGGCCCCCGGCAGACCAGCGGTCAACTATGCTCCCATCAGCACCGCTATACCCTTCTCCAGATGGGGGATCGACTTGGTAGGCCCTCTGCCGAGGGGTACCTCCAACAATAGGTACATCATTGTGGCCATTGACTACTTCACCAAATGGGTGGAAGCCGAGCCCCTCGCCAGCATCACTGAAGCCCGGTGCCGCCACTTTGTTCTCAAAAATATTCTCACAAGGTTTGGCGTTCCCCAACAAATTATCTCCGACAACGGGACTCAATTCGAGGCAGCCCCCTTCTGTGCCCTCCTTGAGGCTTGGGGCATTAAGCACACATTCTCTTCCGTTGCCTACCCTCAGGGCAACGGGCAAGTGGAAAATGCCAACCGAACCCTACTTGAAGGATTGAAGAAAAAGCTGGAAGCCGAAGGGGGAGGCTGGGTAGAAGAGCTTCATAACATCTTATGGGCCTATCGCACCACCCCTCGGCGTGCAACAGGCGAGACCCCTTTCTCCCTATGCTATGGATTTGAGGCTAAGGCTCCAACGGAAGTGACCCTTCCGACCCGAAGGGTTGAACAGTATGAGCCCGAGGTCAACGACGCCAACATGGCCCTCGACCTTCATCTCATCTCGGAACGCCGAGAGCAAGCTTTTCTCAGGGCCGAAAACTATAGGAGACAAGTCAAAGGATACATCGACGCCAAGGTCCGCTCCCGGGAATTCCAGGTGGGAGACTACGTCCTCCGACGAAGGGAGGCCAGTCTACCCACCGAAGGAGGAAAGATGGCACCTAAGTTTGAAGGCCCCTACATCATCTCAGCCATCATCAAACCGGGGACATACAAGTTAAAACGTCCTAATGGGACAGAGATTCCTAGACATTGGAATGTGCACCACCTAGTGAAGTTTTACCAATGAGTGGCCAAGCCCTCATCCTCAACAAAGTGTAAATGACCAATGGCCCAAGGCCCCATCTGTTTTTGAAGAATAATCAAAAGGCCAAGCCTTCATCACCTACATATTGTACAAACGGCCCAAGGCCCCCCTCTCTCCTACACGTGAGTGGCCAGGCCCTCATCTTCTCACCATAAAAGGCCCAAGGCCACTCCCTCTTATGAGGAGGAACAACTACTTAGGTACCAAGTACCAAGTATATGGGCCACCCCCATCACTCTTTGAAACACTTGGTGTTTTCAAAAAACTCTTACATATTCTCTCCTCCTAAAAAAAAAAAAAAAAAAAAAAAAACGGGGGATGCAACACCCCTCGGCTCCGGCTGGTACCAAGTGCCCCCGGCTATTTGTGTTTCTACACACAAATAAAACCCTTCCCAGGAACGCTTTCCGCGCCATCCCCCAAGGGGAGGCAGGCAACGGACCATGTCCCGGGCCCAGGATTCGACTTCCACAAACGAAACGCTCCCCGCGCTATCCCCCAAGGGGAAGCAGGCAACAGACCATGTCTCGGGCTGAGGGGACGACTTTCAAAACCGAGGCGCTTTCCGTGCTATCTCCCAAGGGGAAGCAGGCAACAGACGATGTCTCGGGCCGAGGAAACGACCCTCAAACCCTTCGGGATATCGGAAGGTCATTCCCGAAGGGGGAGCCAACGGTTTGTTCCGTTGCCTCCCATATAGGCCAAGCCTTTCCTAGAAACCAAGTTTCTAGACGCCTCTCCTACACCATCTAAAAAAAAAAAAAAGAAAAGAAAAAAAAAAAGAGATGTGTAGGGGGGAAGGAACTCCCCGGATACTATTCTCCCCGGAGGCTCAACACTTCGGATATATATTCCCGAAGGTTCCTACAAAGGCACAAGAAAATCTCTCAACAACAGGTCAACTGGCTACATGGCCGAAGGCTCCACTACATAAAGCCTTGGAGTACAACAGTTCCCCCGGAAGTCCAAGAAGAGGGCTCACCAAGCAAAACTTCACCTGAATTTGGCCAATGACGAATTCGGCTGGATCAAAGTCAACTATGTGACATGCCGAAGGCTCCACAAAGTTCTAAGGCTAGCTAAACCTATATCTACACAAACCGGAGACCTCACGCCGAAGGCAGAATGTCACCAGGCTCATTCAACGAGGAAAAAATTTCTAAGTCCGTGTATTCGCATCCTTCGGGAAACACTCATTGAACCAGGGGGCTACTTACAAGATCTGTGGGAAACACATCTCAGAATTTCACCAAGTCCATAATCTCGAACCCCTCGACAACTATATGAACAGGGGGCTCAAACAATCCCCTCGATCGAAGGATCACTACAACATTTATTGAAACTTGGTTGAAAAATGACTAAGTCCACAATTGGGGGCCCTTCGGGGGCAAACCGAGATACTCTCTGCACCAACTTTCTCACAGCCGATGGCCCCCTAATCTACTTGGCAATGACCTAAAGCTACACTACGGTCGGAGGCTCGCCACTACCGAGGGCCTAGTCACCGAGGACATGATCTAAGTTCTTACTCAGAAAATTTTCTAAGTCCACAGCTTCAAGCCCCCCGATGGTCCTACGCTACGGCCGAGGGCTCATGGTTGGGTTACACTTAGAAAGATTTCTAAGTCCACAACAACAACCCCCGGCTATTCTACCATCCGAAGGGTTCTGATCAAGTTTTACTTGGAAAATTTTCCTAAGTCCACAAACTGGTGACCTCCGGGAAGGCAGACAAAAAAAAAAAAACATACATTCATCCAAGTGAAGGAAAGCATCCATACACAAACGGAAAGAAACGAAGGCATACATTCGTCAACAGTCAAGGGAACATATTACAGAAGCCCGAAGGCATAGCATATTTGTCAAAAAGAAAAGAGTGTTAGAGTACAACACGGATGTTTGTTTACAATATGAGGCCGGAGCCGAAAGCCTACTTATCTATTACAAGTTGTGCTTAAAGGAGTTTCAAGCTTAAGGAATTTCAGCTACATCATCCTTCGGCCTGGAGGAAGCATCGCCATCGGCATCTCCTTCATCATCATCATCGCACCGAGCTAGCTCGGAATCCTCCAAGTCTGGCCTCTCTACGCCCTCGGGGAGTGGGACTCTCACATCAGGCTGCAGTGGGGGGAGGCCGTACGCCGACGGGTCAAATTTCTTCGGATCAATCTTGAGGTGCCTGGCGAGCCTCCGGTAGATAAGGTTTTGAGTAAAAAACTCGCCACCATCATAATAGTCTTTGCCCTTTCGGGCTAACCATTCGGCGCCAGGACCTTTCACCCAGGCCTCCACCCCCTGCTCTATGACCGAGGCCACCCATCCTTTCCGGTCCTCGGCCCTCCAGCCCTCAGCGGCAAAGGCGGCGACGGCGTTCTTCTCAGCCTCGGCGACAGCTTCCTTCTTGGCTGCCTCGGCCTCCTCAGCGGCAATCTTGGCGGCTTCGGCAGCGGCCCTCTCTGCGTCGGCCTTCCCCTCGGCTCTGGCGATCACTTTGTTATTTTCGACAATGCTATTGAACGCCATCTTCTCCAGCCGGAGGGTCTCTTGGGCTTCTTGAAGTTGCCGCCGGGACTCCGCCAGGGCCTCATCAGCTTGGCGCTTCTGCGCCTGATATTGCTCCATCCTCTGGAGCAGCTCTCCAAGACCGAGGGCAGCCTGCGGATCAAAACCATCATACAACAATAATCAGTTTGGCAAAGTGAAAAAATGTATACGCCAAAATCACCAACTAAACAAAAGCTAAGCGAGACTTACGGTGACAGAGGCTTGGAGCACTTTGGCGCTGAGGGCGTCATCCTTGGCCCTCGATAGCACCGACTTGTCAGTCGGGGGCGTGGCACCCTTTAGGAACTCCCTCGGGTTGAGGGTGCCATGCATGATGGCAGTTCCCTTGGTGATAGAGAACTGCACATCATCCCGGGGCCAAGCCAGGCTGTTATCTTGGCCCCCGGGAGGTGGGAGGACATTTCCCGAAGGGGAGGAGGAAGAGTGCTCTTCGACGATGACAACGGGGGCGTCCGTCTTCTCGGCCCCCCCCTCTTCTTCTTCTTCTTCTCCGGGGGCATGACCCCCTTCCCAGCATCTTTTCTCTTTAGCTCCCCGTCTTGGGAGCCTCCGGCACCAGCACCGGAATCAGCAGCGGGTTTTTGGGAGGGGCCCCCACCCTCCGGGACCTTGGCGGCCCCTGCTTTCTTCAACGCCTCATCAACGAGGGGCTGGTTCGAGGACCCCTCGTCTTTCTTCTTCTTCGGCACCTTGGCCAGCTTCTTTGTCAATCGGGCGAAGGCTTGGACGTCCATTATGTCACCTGCAAAAAATGAAGGAAGGATTAGGGTCAAAAGAAGACAAGGAAAATTTTCTGAGTAACACAACAAGAGCCCTCGGTGAACAACCTCTGGCATTCAGATACCCTCGATCGATTCTAGGGTATTTTTCGTCCTTTTCCCCCGGAAGACGGTATCTTCGGAATCCTAACAGGTAGAGCTCCTCGGGCAGCGTCGCTTCCTTAATAGCGATTACTTTCTCAGAACCCGCGGGCTTCTCAATCAGTTTCCTTCCTGCCTTATCGAGGGCCGCATTACCTACCTTCGGGTGCCTTTTGAAATGATTATTCAAAGCCCTCGGGAATGGATTTTCAGCCAGCCTGATGTAGCAGAACTTCTCCTTCCATTCCTTATGGGAGGAGGGGGTCTCGGAGAACAATTTCCAAGCCGGGACCTGTTGCAAGTTGGCATATCCCCCGGCGTGTGAGTGGCCTCCCCGGCACAGATTAAAGGATAAGAAGAACTGGTCCAGTGTCGCTTCCACCTTCCGGCTACGACAGAGGGTCAGGAAGCCTGCCAAGTAATAATGGCTGTTCGGCGTGAGCTGACATGGGGCTAGCTTCACAAATTTCAGATACTGCAGGACGAAAGGATGTAGGGGGAACCTAAGCCCTAGCTCCACGGACAAAGCATGCACCGAGAAACACCCCTCCGGGGGGTTAGACAGCAAATCTTCCGGACTCGGCTCCACAACCTGCGCCGACGGTCCCACAAGGACCTGCAGGGCATGACACTCGGCACTCGAGACCGTGGTCTTCACCTCGAGGGCAGTGGTGTCCAGATAGGAGTGGCCCTCGGGAATCCCAACTGGCCGTCCCGCGTCGACGGCTGCCTGCTTCTTCTTTGGGGCAGCCCTCGCCTTCTTCTTCTTCCTGCCCTCGGCTACCCGGAGGGGTTGAACATCCAACGGCCGAGAGGTGCTCGCCTCACCAGCTCCCCGCGAGGGCATGACGGCAACCGTTACCCGACGGCGCTCCTTCTCCTCCTCCTCTTCAGCCACTTGGAGGGCGATGGCCATCTCCTCATCCTCCGCCACTTGTTCAAATTCTTCTGCCTCCATTTCTACCCGAAGGTTGCTCTGCACCTCCTCGGCTATGGCGAGGTCATTCTTCGTCGAGGGCTGGTCGCTCGATGACTCCACCTCAGAATGGCTCGCGGTCCCTACCGACGGCTCCCTCGAAATGTCTTGCGAATCGCTTTGAGAAGACATCTTACCCAAACAAGGTGTTGGAAGGTTTGAAGAGAAGACACTAATCAGGAATTCTAGCCGAAGGCTACTACAGGCCCTAACAGTAGATCTAAGGCTACGAAGCAAAACTTACTAAGTAGGCGAAGAACAGAAGAAGAACTGACCTCAGAAATGGGGTTTGATCGAAGCAAGGACTTTCTCTCTCTAGAAATTTTGGCAGAGCTTCGCTATCGCATAGAAACGCACAAGGGAACTGAGCTCTGCCTTGGGGTATTTATAGGCCTTCAGCCTCGAGAACTGGGCCTCGATTTGAAAAGGCCATCATTACGGGCCGCCGGTTCAGCCAATGGGTGGTACCCGCCCACCTTCGGCCAACTAGAGCACGCCACGTGGCTCCCCCCTCCAACGGCTATGTCACAACGGCTCTATTTTAGAACCTCTTGAGGCAACCATTGACGATAGCCTCCGGCTATTACTAATGAAGCCTTCGGTGAACACATATCACCAAGTACCCTCAGGCAAACTGAAATATAAGCCTCCGGTTATCATTCACCGGAGCCTTCGGGCAACGAATTCCACCAAAACGCCCTGGAGCCCGTAGCAGCGTAAGCCTTCGGCTTATCAATGTTACCACCCCTCGGGGGCTCATCAACTCATCATAACTCCTTCAGACCGAACTCGCCTTCGGCCTAAAGGAGCGGGGGACTGGGATACACCCCTCGGGGATCATACGCAACAAAAATTCTTCATACAACAATTTACAATTGACGCATACGGCCTCCGGGCAAACATCACAGTACAACCCCTCGGGTACATACTTCAACATACCCTTCGGCGGTGGCAGAATATCACAAGTTCTCCCCGAAGTCACTTGCGGAAATGAAGCAGCCCTCATCACAACACATGCAGGAAATACACCTATGCTTTCCCCAGAAAACCCTCGACATGTGAGGGACTGAGGAAAGCCTTCTGCAGTCATACAGGTGTTATACTTCCCTCAGAAAGCCCTCGACATGTGAGGGACTGAGGGAGCCCCCGGCGAACATGCGAAGGGTTTGAACACCTTCCCTCAGAATGACCTCGACATGTGAGGGACTGAGGGAAGCCTCCGGCAATCAACAGAGGACAAGTCCTCCAGCAAAAGCGCCCAGCGAAACGATGAAGCCTCCAGAAGAATCAACGCATCTACTCCTTTTCCCTCAAGTACCTTTCGGCAAAAGGAGTGAGGGACTCCTGATGGAGTATATGGCCCAGGAACCCCCGGCCCATAGACTCCTTGAGCCCAGAGAACATCTCAGGCCCAAATACAACGGCCCAAGCCTCAAAGTAGCTCAGAACACACACTGGGATGCCTTCGGCCTCCTTGGCCGAAGGCTCCAGAACTCGCAGGATAGCCTTTCTGGCATAAGAAGCTGCTGGGAGAAAACGGGCGAAGACATGAGCTTTCGGCATTCTTATGCCCTCGGCTACACGAGGAGCCTTCGGCTACACAAGGAGCCCTCGGCTACACGAGAAGCCTTCGGCTGAACCAAGCCCTCGGCCACACCAGGGAGCCCTCGGCTACACAAGGAGCCTTCGGCTGAACAGGCTCAATCACCAAGTATTCCTTTTAGAGACAGCCAACCACCGCATTTAATGCCACGTCACATCCGCCAACCGCATTCAATGCGGTTGACGTACCACTGCCAGTGCCACTAGGCTGATGTGACCCTTCGGCCGTTGGATTACTGACACGTGTCCTCTCATCGCATTTATTGCTGCTATAAATAGCAGCCCATTTCTCCTTGTAATGGACACAACCTACATCCCAACTCCACACGCTGAGTTCATTTAATAAAATCGACTCTCTCTCCTCCTATTTGCTCTGACTTCTCTCTAAGTTATTCCCGCAATAACCCCCTCGGATAAGATACCCCCCGGGTAGACTATCCATCACTTTCTTCTCATAATCTGCTCTGTTTTTCCTGAACACCCACTCATTTGCTTTCGTTCTCTTTAATGTTGCTCTGTAAATAAATGTTGCTCTTGTCTTTGTTTTGTTTGTCTTTGTTGTCTTTGTTTACTATTCCATTTTTATGACTCGTCGGTATCAATCCAATACCCGTATATGGCAGTGTTGCACAACATCTCTTTCTTAGTTGTTTGTTGCCTTCTAGTTGGTGACATATCACGCGCTCAAAATAGTCACAAGTATTCAAAGTTTATTGGTAATAGAATTCTTTGCAATAATATTCAGCTAATATTTAATACATTAATATATACAAGTTTATGCTATTACTTTTTATTTCCAATATATGTAGTACAATAATTTTACTTGAATGGAGGGTAGTGTTAGTAAATTAATTTACTGATGTTGCATTTTATGTTTTTTATGCTCTAACATGTGAATCATTACTGGATATGAATATGACGAACGGATTGTTATTAGAGAAGTAATATACGGAGTATATACAGAGTACACATATATATATCATTTATATTTTGTATCCTATATATTTTTAAAATGTCATTTCCCATGTTATCTCGTATCTGTGACTCATTATCAGCTGGTGATACAGTTAGAAAATGACAACCGTCAGTATATGGTGACAAAACTGGCTATATATTGAATTGAAAAGAAGCATATTTAAATTTAAAATATTTAAATATTTTAAATTCCGGGGCCAGTGTGGTTGAGAGATTTCGGAGGGAAGGGAAGGGAAGGAATCATATTTAAATTTAAAATATTTTTTTCATTAAAAAAATTCAAATAAAGTGAAGACAAAATAGTATATAAAAATGCATGGTTTAACTAATTATATAGTTATTTGAAGTTAAAAACTAAAAAATTCAGATAAATTAATAAAATAAAAAATCAATCCTCCCCTTCCCTCCCCTCCGAAATCCCCCAACCATACAAGCCCAAGAATTGTTCTGCCTAGAGGAGTGCACTGGAAAGCAGTTGCATGAAGATGGTGAAGAATAACCTCTTTTATCTGTAAGTTTACATCAACAAGGATAAGGACATGTAAGAACTGAAGCAAGCAAGCAAGCAAAAGTTGAGTTCTGCAAGAAATATATATTAGGTATATATGTGCTTTAGCTGATAATGACTACCCCTCCTGGAGGAAAAGTCTGGTTTCAAGTGGATTTGGTACCCCAAAAAACAAATCATACTTCAAATAGGAGAGCTAGTTTTTAATGTAACTTACCAAAAAAACAAATGCTTCCAAATATCCATTGTGATGAACTTCTTTTAAACAAAAATAATACTACAAATAGTTCTAGCTTGAGAAAAAGGTGTTCCATACATTTGTAAGTTTCTCAAGCTACAACATCTTTTTCATAAATAATACTTCGTACTAGTAATAATAAAAATATAGTTCTATGACTTGAATAAGGTGTTGAGAAACTTACAACGGTATACATTGACCAAACATGCTTATAATTATTTGGTGGCAATTGGGTTTATAATTATACCACTATGTGTGTAATAATATGTAGAATTATTACATTACCTTTGAAGTGTGTGGTACCGATATCAATTCCTTCAAATTCAATTACTAGATCACCTTTCCAATTCAATACCTCAGTCAATTTTCTTACTTATGAAGGTTTAATTCTTATTTTATTAAATATTTATTTACTAAACCAGACTCATGTACACCATTAAAGTTTAAAAAATAGTCGCTTCCCATACTTTTAAGCAAAGAAGATATAAATAGTTAATAAGGCTATTAATTTTTTACAAGGAAAGGCAGTTGAAAAACTGAACTAAAACAGCAGCAAGCTATACATAGGTACAATGAAGTTTGTGTAATTATCTTACCCCCAGATGAAACACGCCCAGCTCAATCTGCCTCCAATCTTTCCAGCCTAAAAAGTGTTTTAAAAAGTACATACAAGATTAAGTTAGTTCCTAAAAGGTGGAAAATTGAAAACGATACCAACAGAGGGTTTAATGAAAGCGTGTGTATCACTTGTGCGAAGTTATTGTTACTTAAACATGTGACATTCGCTAATTGAAGCATGAAATCTAACAGGAACACACATAAGCGATACAGTTGTAGAAGCAGGCTATTTCAACTTTGATTCAGTTAAACCATTATTACTGTGGTGCTCACAAAAGCACATTTCTATAAACTGTTAGTTTCTTTATCTCCGATCTTCAACAAATGGGGTCAATTGCTTCTATTTTTTCTGCTAAACACACCGCAATGTTTTCATTTCGGAGAATCTGGCTTTTTGCTATTGTGAAAATTTGACTGATCACTGTGTACAATGGAAAAAATTTATTCATTTTTCAAGACAAATAATTTTTTCCAGCTGATCCGTGTTCTAAATTAATAGCTGGACGTTTTTCAACTAAGAATGCCATTACATTGGACTTCATAGAACCCTTTTTCTTACTGCTTATAAATTATAAGCATGTAATAGGAGCCATACCACACAAGTGTAAAGGCTACAAGATTCATTTTTCAAAAGTAAGCTATGCGTATAAATAAGCATTACTCTTTTGTCTCTACTTTGATTGCATAGATGCCTACATTTCTTTAAAAGCTAAAATAAAACAGGGCAGATATGAATAGAGGTTTGAGAGCAAGTATTAATTAAATTCATGCGGACAATTTAACAAATACATGGATGACACAAATAAACAGGGGAAACTACACAATAAGAAGATGGAATTATCAACTCAAGGCACACAAACTCCTATCACAAACAAATCTGGGAAGTAATTATACGACTGAGCAGGCAAAAAAATGAAACAGAGATGCGTAGAGCAGAGGGCTAATCTCACGAACGCGCAGGTAAAGCAAGTATACAATGCAAATTGGTTGAGTTGAGAAAAAACTTACAAGAAGAGTAGAAGAGGAAAGTACAGGAAAATTGACTGAAGAGTTGCGACAGGTCGTTTATAATGGAACAACTGCGGACACTTGAGAAACCATACTGTCCAGAAGCCATTACTATGGAGGAGTGAAGATGTTGAGCGGCTGAAACGGGAGGGAGGAGTTCAAAGGGCTGAGGAATGCAACGAAATAAATGAATATAGAGACAGAAGAGGGGAGCGTTTATACTTCGTAATCTCCACAATACTCCGTAATAAGGATATAACGGTGAAAGGTGCGAGCAGATTAACAACGTACAACACAACAAATAGAATATAAAGTACAATCAGCTTATGCACTAAGAGACACCAACATTTTTTTATGACCGTTTAACCCTTGACTACATTCCCTCTTATAATATTGTAGAGATATATATCTTTGTTGTTTCTGAGGAATGACAATTCATAGATAAATAGATATACAATCATCTAAAAGGAGAAAGTTTTAATTTATGAGTATAAACGACAACCAAAAACACCAAGAAACAATAGAAAACAAAAATTCCAAAGTTTTCAACAAAAAATAAACAATATGCAACAAAGAGTAATCATGAAATGATGACAATAATTAATTTTAATATGTAAAAAAAAGCTAACAAAATTATTATTTTTTTTTTACATTTTTACATGACATTTTAATTATTTTTTAACTTTTTTACTTTTTGATTTTTATATCTCACATGTTTTTTACATTAAAAAAAATTTTACACACCTTTTACCTTACATAAATTTTCCTATTATATGAAGTTTATGAATAATATTTTCAAAGTCTTTTGAAAAAAATTACTATGAATAGTTTTCAAAATTTTATATTTATTTGATTTTTTATTGTTTCACACTACATAAATTCTGACTTTAAAAACATTTTACTCTGTCATACAAACTTATAGTTACTTTCTATATTTTTATAATAGTTTAAATAATTATTTATCTTATTTTATATATTTTTATTATAATTTCAGGTGTTCATTTTTTTATTGTTATAAAAATTAAATTAGCTATTTAAAGAATTGCATCACAAAAAAACCAAACATTTCAACTCAGATGATTGTGAAGTTACTGTGCCTAGTGAGAGGTCTCGAGTTTGAAACCCGCTAGGCACATAAGGGTTTGAAACTCAATGGGCTAAGTTTCAGCCCTGATTACTCCAGAGCCCCCCCCCCCCCCCCCCCCCGACCCCCTTTGGAGTAAAAAAAATTCAAAAAACAAAAAGAATTGCATAAAAAAATGTATTGAATTTATTTTTAAAATTTTCACACATTCTACAATCAACATGATATATTCATGTTTTTAGTTTTGTATTTCTAAATTTTCTATACATTTATTTAACATTATTATGATTTTTGTATTCCTAAGTTCATTTTCTTTTAAAAAATTTTATACGCGTTTTCATTTTTAATCATTTATTATTAAGCATTTTTCAAATTTAATTTTAGTTTTTTATTTTATTTTATTTCTAAGGATATCAGTTTTTTAAATTTTGATCAACTTTATCAATTTTTTTATTTAAAAAAAATGAACAATCGATGTAGTTTTAAGAATAGAAACATTGTCAATGCCTAAAGGAGTAATCTTCCGGTCAGGAATTTCCTTACCGGAGCGCCGTCCGGCCTCCTCCTTTTGGGGGCCTTCTCGGTGGTATTTTTTGCTCAATTTTTTTGTGTATGTTCTTCATCAAGTCTAGTTCATCTATACTAAATTTCAGCAAAAAATTCAATCTGGAAGGTCGTCAAATGATTTTTGCAAGTTAACTGGTCCGGAAAATACATATTCCAGACCAGTGAAAAAGTGTAAAAAGTGATACCAACCCGAACAAATCGGGTAGGCCCAAAAAAATATAGCAAACCCGACCAAACCCGCCTGCAGCCCTACTATGGATTTCTTTATATATAGAAAATGCTAAAGGTACCCCAATTGGTACCCCAATTTGTACCCCACCCTATTTTTGTGGTTCACAAAAGCACCTCATTACAGTGGGGCAATTCATTTATTGATGTGCGCTTTTGTGAGCCACAAAAATGGGTTGGGGTACAAATTGGGTACCAATTGGGGGTACCTATAGGAGGGTTGTTATATACTTCCTCCGTCCCAAAATTAACTTCCCGTTCGGTTTACGATGCTTGACTGACGATAAAGCAACTCGATCCCTGCTCACAATCGGATTATTTTTAGTAAATAAAATTTACATATTCAGAAACTATATTAAAACCGCTACAAAGCCTGATCAATAAAATTTAAATTTGATAAAAATTTGATATAAAAAGTAAAAGATTACGAGTGATTCAAGTTGACCAATGAATAGTGAGTGGGAAGTTGTTTTTGGGAAGGAGGTATATATATATAACATTGGCCAATCGCGGCCCTCTCAAAACCCTAACATCCGAAACATCGGTCGAAGGTCACAGCAAGCGGCAATGGCGACACCCAGAACTGTGAAAGACGTTCCTCCTCAAGATTTCGTGAAGGCTTGCTCTGCTCACTTTAAGCGTTCTGGAAAGGTACACTTTAATTTCGCCCCTTGTGTGTTTGGGAGTTGGATTTTGGGGGTACGGGGAAGGCATGGGAAGGTTGATAACCCTCCTTTTTAGGTTTGGAAGTTTAAGAAATTGGGAGGAAGTGTTTTGGGTGTGTTTTGTGATCCCTGTAAACCCTCCAAAAACTGAGTTTTTTAGTTCCTCTGAATCGGGAGGTTTTGAAAGCTAAGTAATTAAACTGCTAACTATGCTATATGAACGTGTTTCGTAATTTTATATATAATCAAATGCTATGGAGCATTCAATTTGATTTCAATGATGTTAAAATGCTCCGGAGGTGCTAATCTATTTATTAATTATTTAGTTATGTGTCAACAATTTAGTTCTTTCTAGTTTTAACTTTGAGGTTGGATTATGAGTTTTAATTGCTCTGGAAGCTTTTTTATTTCTAGTTTTATCAAGATTGTAATAGTTTTTGTTGTTGTTAAGTTATTAAAATGATAGTTTTGATCATGATACAAATGTATTGTTTTTTTATGTAATTATTATTATTATTATTATTTCCCACATTCAAATATTTCATTGATAATTTTATAAAATTATATTTTTCAAATGTCCATGTTTTTTTATGTTATTGACTTGAAAGCACTTGAAATAATCTTTAATTAATGCTCTCCTTCAATTATTTTAATTTTTAAATAATTCTTTCTTTGATGATGTGTAAATCGGAATTAAATATTATCATTATATAATTATCTAAATATACTTTATGTTATGTCTAAGACTGTAAGTACATATTATTTTTTTTTTGAGGGAGACTAAGTACATATTAGAGTATTATAAATCATACAACGAAGAAGGATATATGTAATTTTAATTATGAACCCCCATATCCCAACTCTCTCCAAATCTGTAACTCTCAAACATGAGGAAGGAATATCTTCCCATCTCCCTCCCCTTCCCTACTCTCTAATCTCTCTCAAAGTCTTTCCCTTTCCTTGCCCGGAACTCCCAGACATACCCTTAGTTTATCCGTTTTTGAATTATCACTTTTCACTTTAGCACGGAGTAGGGCTTATCAATTAACTCCTGTTTGTACATAGTTATATGTAATTCCCTTGTAGGTTCTCGTTTTATATAACATCTCACAATAAATCTGGCAGTTTGAAAACATATCTGAAACTCTAAATAATATAGATAGATCAAAGCAAGTTTTCGTTAGCTTATTTGTGCGTTAGCAACAGTACAATTGGTTACTCAACTATCTAAGAACTTTAGTCTGCTGCCAGACAATGTATGTGCCACAATAATAATACTCCGTAATAATGTTGTATGACCATTCGCATGCCTATGAAAATGTTCTCATCATGATTCATAAAGTAACAAAAAAGTGAAAGTCTGCTTTTGTTTTTTGACCAAGTAGCCATGGCACATTTTTCTTTCATACAGAGTATTTAGTGTTCTCGTTGATACTTTCTTACGGAGTATATATTACGGAGTAACAATTAATGTGATATAGTCATGATTTTATCTTTAAGGATGATGCAGTTGCTAGGCAAGATGTAGATGTCTTTATATGCATTGCATGTCTGCATATTAGATGCATGATTTTCTCAACTAGTATAGTTTCTACAATTATGTAACCATGCTATTGTTCTTTTAGTTACTTCAATCTCCATAGAGTCATCGTTTTAATTGGTGGCTTCCTTATTACTTTTTGTTCCACTAGATGGAACTTCCAGAGTGGACCGATATTGTGAAAACTGGTAAATTGAAAGAACTTCCTCCTAATGATCCTGATTGGTACTACATCCGAGCCGGTAATATCTCTTTCTTATCTTCAGTGAAAAAAACTTCCTCATGATTTCTTCTGTCAATGAAAATTCTTTGAATTTACAAGGTACACTTGTCTGAAAAATCATTTTTGCAGCATCCATGGCCAGAAAGATTTACTTGCGAGGGGGTCTTGGGGTTGGTGCCTTCCAGAGAATTTATGGAGGTAACAAAAGAAATGGAACTCGCCCACGCCATTTCTGTAAGAGCAGTGGTGCTATTGCTCGTCACATTCTGCAACAGTTGCAGGCAATGCAGATTGTTGATGTTGAGCCAAGAGGGTATGTTTGGTTCCATTAGCTTGCTATGCTCTTTCTGTACATTTGTTTATAATTTACCATAGGTTTTCTGCTGTACACTTTCTCTAATTAGTATTTACTATTGAATATATTTCAGTGGGAGGAAGATCACATCCAAAGGGCAGCAAGATCTTGATCAGGTTGCTGGAAGGATTTCTGTTTCACCACTTTACTGATTCATCTCTGTTAGTTAGGTAATAATTATGTAATAATTTTTTGAAAAGAGTTTTTGTGAAGACAATAATTGTTTGCAATATGCCACCAATTATTGGGTGGAGTCAATTTTGGTATTGATTTTTTATATACAAGGCTTTAAGAATCGTATAATACTCCGTAGCATTATTATTTTAAATTAGATTAAAGAATCGAAAAGGATAAATTAGCCATCCTAAGGTTTACTTTAAGCAATAACTTTTTCTTGTTGTGATGCCTCTAATTTTTTCTTCAGTAGTTACGCCGTTGAAGAGTTTACTTTTTTCTAATTCGGTAGTCGGTACAATATGGTTCAAGGAGTGTTTGGGTTTGCTTAAAAAAGCGTTTTTCAGCTTTTGACTTAAAAAAAGTTGAAAAGAGTGTTTTCAAATGACAGCTTCTGCTTAAATTAATCACTTAAAAGTTAAAAGCTAGAAGCAGGTAGAAGGGTGCTTTAAACTGCTTCTCACTATTTCTATTACACAAAAAGTACTTATTTTACCAAACACTATCAACTTTTACTTTTCTAGAATCACTTTTTTTCTCAAACACTATCAACTTTTATTATTAACCACTTTTTCCAAAATCACTTTAAAAAATCACTTTAAAGTTGAAGCAATTGCAAACACTCTCTCAAGCTAGTGTTAAACTTGATGATTTTGGCTATTACTTTCATGTTAAAGTTGCTTGTCTTTTCCAATTTTGATAAACGGAGAAATCAAATTTTCCTTCTGGCACGCTAGAAAATTACGGAGGTGAAGAGCACATTTAACCTCTACATGGGGTACATACACCGTATACCTGATTGTACCTAACGAGTATTATTTTATACTCCGTAAGAAATACGTAGTAATCATTAGTACTAAATCATTGATTTGGTAGCATAATTGAGTATAAAATTGTGCAATAGAATTATAGAATATTATGATTTACACATGATATATATGCTACAAATCAATTTATTTATTTAACTGTATTATCATCAAAGATATTCATTGAGCTAATTGAGCTAATTTTATAATTTAATATTAATTATTAATAGTCATTTCATTTAAACAATATGCTCATCAAGTATGAACTAAAATACCAGACTGTATACTATACACATCCCATGGTGATCCTGGGCCTCCTGCCCTCCTGGTGGATCCACGGTTGCTTGCTTAAGAGTATTCACTTGAAACCGGTGGACGTAGCTCAACTGGTAGCGAGGGAGTGCCACAATAGTTATGTCTCGGGTTCGAATTCTGACAACTGTGATAAGGGGTTACTATGCTGAAAAATGCATAGGGCCTCTGCAAGTACCAGGGATGGAGCCCCACTCTTTATCTGTCAGGTTGTGATTATAGTCCAACTTACATCCTCCCATCGTGCTGTCTGGTCGGTGTTGGAGGCCCCTCAGAGATGGGGTGTCATCCTTTTTTTTAGAGTATTCACTTGAACAACCTAACTTTGGCAGAATTTGAATAGCGCAGAATATATTGTTGCTGGTCTGTTGTAGTGATGCCTCGGGTCCGGGCCGGGCCTAGGCCCGACCCGGGTCTGGATGGCAATGGGTTAGGCCCGGGACTGGCCCGATTGTCTACCGGTTCCGGGTCGGGTCGAGTTCTATTTTTGTTTTGTTTTGTTGATTATTTCATCCCATACCCCTACCCCCCATCCCTCAAACCCATCGGAAACACCTAGCCCAACCCATTAAAACCCAGTCCAAACAAAAAAGGCCCGAACCGGACCCGGCCGGGCCGGTTCACATTCAATCAGTCACGGAACCGCCCTGATTTCGTCCTTAAACCGGGCATAGACCTGGAACCGGTACACGGTTCCCGGGCCAGCCCACACAGTACTGGGTCAGGTTGGTTCCCGGGTCGGGTGGTCCGCATCGAGGCCATCACTAATCTGTTGCTTGAAGGAAATTGCTTATTTCAGATTTTGGAAGTGTCCAAGACTCCAAGATAGTTTTCCTTATATTTACTAATGTCTATATATTAGTATCTTTACCCGTGCCTAGGGGTGGACCGGGCCCGGTCCGGTTTGGGCCTGAGCCCAACCGGGCTTGGATGGTTTTGGGTAAGGCCCGAGAGTCTACCGGTTCCCAGCCGGTTTCATTTTTTTTTTGTGTGTTTTCTTATTTATTTCAACCCCCACCCCCCAAACCCCTTGGAAACACCCAACCCACCTAAACCCAACCCAAACCCAAAAAAACAAAAAAAAAGGTCTGAACCCATCTCTCCTTGGGAGGATCAGTGTGTTGAATTGGCTGATTCTTGGGGCATTTACCAATGCAGTGTCCCAAATGCAAGCATGCAATACAATACTCCTGCCTATTCTCATATATTATGGACTGTGAGAATCCAATATTTCCACAGTTGATCCAAAATTTAGTAGGCATTTCCTTAGTAAGATCTAGTTCCACACATATTCTAGCTACTGCAAGCCTAGAGAGACTAGCTATAGCCGATCAATTTTAAGAGGCTTTCCAATCAGATTCGCAATTTCAAATAAAGTTGTTTTGTCTTGCAAATGGATAGGATGCTCTTCCATTGCAAGCCACACTGGGACCACCGGAGATTCAACATTAGGTCTAATTTTGGTGTCCACTTTGTAACCCTCATCATATAACCCTGGATTACCCATGTTTGTCTATTCCATCTAAGGAAATCCTCTTCCAAATAAAATCTGATTAATATATGCTTCGGGTCCAACGTTCCCAACCGGAATTTTCCTTTGAATCCAATGAATTCAAAGGATTTTCGAATTATAGTGAGACTAGGCTTACCTTTGAAAAAGTAACCCACCAAAGCCCTGGTATGCTTATCCTCCAATTTGAGAGCATCCACATCATTAAAACTGATCGAAGGCATTCCTTTAAATCTAGATTTCTCTGGTTTCATTGTTGCACGATCCACCACAACATCCACAAATGATTTTTGTCCCCAAACTCCCCCTCCGACGTCAAGCGGCTTCACCACCGCCGAAGAAGCCATCTCTCGCCCCCCTACTTTTTCATTTCAACATTATCTAGATAAACTATTTTTTAATAGCCGCACATGTCTCGATCTTAATGGAGTAAGTGTGATATTACTTAATTTACTAATTGACAAGGTCTACCAAATCAATATCTAAAGGTAGATTAACTTTTTTTGTCTCATATTTATTTATACTTCATTCACAATTTATGTTTCACGTGGTTCAATGGGTTAGCACTCCCCAATCTTACCCGATCCGTGGTAGATTATGATTTTCATAGCTTAGATCGTCTAACTGTCTAATGGTCTCAAATGATGAGAATGATCTCAAACGATGCACATTATTTTTAATGGAGGTGCATATTACATTTATAGTTAAAAAATAATTTAAACTTTAAATGGTCAAGAAAGGTTTAATTTATTAACAAAAATGTCACTACATTTATTATTTATGATAGCGCATATTTCTACAGAATGCACAATTTTCAAATCTAACATTCCGGTTTATTCTAATTCTCTTTTTACACATTAAAATGTCTTCTCATTCGAACTCAACCTTATATATAATGTACAATTTTCAAATCTAACGTTCCTGTTCATATATAAAAATAATGCCAGAGTAATTTTTTTGGATAATTATTGTATGGAGTATATAGAAACAATAGTTTAATAAGGGTTGTAAGATAATAAGTATATTTGAAACATATTTTGGTAGTAAGGCATCAATATATATTGAAGACAATGAAAGTAAAAATAGTTGTTTATATTTTGGTTTACTCGCAGTCTGCATGAGTCAACCTACTGTACCTGCAACCCTTCCAAGTTAACTCACGGAACCGGTGAGATCATCGAATTAAAGAGTGACAACTCTAACCCATCATGAAACAGGATGAAATGGGCTAGCCCTATGGATTGAATTTGTTTTAAACTCTAATTGACGTAGTCACATACTCTGTACAATTCATTTCCTCTATAATTAAAAGAAAAAAATAAACACATGTTTTACCGTGCAATGCACATGTACACATACTAGTTAGTTATATTTGTATGAGTAAGTTTTATAAAAGAAGTATAACTTCACATACTTCATATATAATTACAATTATATTTATGTGGTGTCACTTGACATCACGTGGCACAATCTCTGATCCCTCGGCTCCCCTATTTAAGGAGTGTTTGGATCTACTTTTTAAAATTGTTTTTGCTCCTCTGAAGAACAGAAACAAGTATTGAAATGTTTGGTGAAAGTGCATAAGTAGTTTTGGGTGCTCCAAATTGCTCTTAGAAATAGTTTTTTAGAAGTTAGAGAGATCAACTTCAGAAAAAATGATTCAACTTCTACTTTTAAAAGAGAAGCAGAAGAAAAATCAATTCTAAACACCCGCTTACTTATTTATATGTCATGTTTCTACATTGTGAATAATTCCATTTTAATTAAATACTTTTGTTTTGGTTTTAGTAATATTTTGTTTTGTTTTTAAAGAACAATTTAGAAAAATTTTAAACCTGAGGGCCAAAACTTCCTTTTATTATTCTTATATACTACATACTCCTTCCGTCCCACTAAAATTGTCCTATTTTATCTTTTCGGTTTGTCTTATTAAGATTGTCCCACATCAAATTTGATCAAGTTTGTGTGACTCTAAATCATTATTACTTTATTCTTAGTTTTTTTAATTCAATATCAACCACATAAATCACTTTTTATTGGTTTGTGTGCTACTCCCTGTTGTCCCATTGTTAGGATATTTTTATTTGGACTGTAATTTGCTGGTCTGATCTGGTAATTTCTGGTCTCTTTGTATTTTTTATAACAATCCAAGTATGGTTTGGTTTGGTCTGATTTGTTCTGGTATGGTCTGGTTTGGAACAACTTACAGTCCAAGTAAAAACATCCTTAGTAGGACGGAGAAGCACTAGCTGGTAGTATTTTTTAGTATTTTCGACCAACTTACCCAAAGCAATAAAGATTCAGTGCCCGTTGGGTAGTCATCATTTTTGGCTTTTCAGGCTTATAAGCCAATTTTTTCACCAAACAAGTAACTTTTGGTTTTACGGCTGAAGTTACTTTTCTGGCTGTATTGACTGAAGTTACTGTATATGATCATTTTAGCTATTTTTTGTATAATTTTTTCTTTGTTTTATTAATAAAATACGGAGTATATTTTAAATTATTATTTTTCACAAATCAGCAGAATCAACCAATATAGCGACATGAGCCAGAACTTCATAAATTTCAGCAGAATCAGCCATTACAGCCGATTTGATTATCACCAAACGGGCTCTGAAAATATAGACATGCCAGTGGGCTGTAGCCCATTTATATTTACTAAGATGTGCCCGGAACAAATACACGAGCAAAAGCCCTAATGAAGAGAAAGCGGTGTATATATAAATAAACCAATCGCGTGACCTTGATAACATTGGCCGATCGACAACCTACAGCGCTCGCTCTCTGGAAACCCTTATTCCGGCCGAAGGTGACGGCAAGCAGCCCAGACAATGGCGACACCCAGAACTGTGAAAGACGTTTCTCCTCACGAATTCGTGAAGGCTTACTCTGCTCACCTTAAGCGTTCTGGAAAGGTACACTTTAATTTCTCCCATTAGCTTATCCGTTTTTGAATTATCACTTGTCACCTTAGCACGGAGTTTATCAATCAACTCCTGTTTGTACTTAGTTATATGTAATTAACATCAACATCAGGCAAGTTTTCTGATTTCTTTCAAATTCTGGATCAAAGTAATCCAATAGACAGGACTTTAGCCTTCACCTCATGAAGCAGGAAGTTCCAATTCTTCCAGGCTAGATGATGTGCATATGTTGTATTCATATTTCGCATTTTGTCAGTGGTTATATATATTGCACTTGCATTTTTGTATTAGCATTAAGATGTTTGTGTGGATTGTGTTTCATTTTTAAAACTATGAAACCATATCTGAAACTTTAGATAATATAGATAGATCGAATCAATTTTTCTTTAGCTTATTTGTACGTTAGCAACACTACAATTGGTTACTCGACGATCTAAGAACTTTAGTCTGCTGCCAGACATTTTTAAAGGATTTGCCACATTACCTCATCATGATTCATGAGGTAACAAAAAGTGAAAGTTTGCTTTTTTCATATCTTGTGTTCTCGTTAATGCTTTCTTAAATATCCATTGCATGTCTGCATATTCGATGCATGGTTTTCTCAACTTGTATAGTTTCTACAATTATTTAATCATGTTAATGTTCTTTTAGTTACCTCAATCTCCATACTCTTTACTTTTTTTCCACTAGCTGACTTATTACATGTCTGCTTATTACTTTTTGTTACCTCAATATCAATTACATGTCTCCATTCTTTTAGTCTTCTTATTACTAGTTACCTCAAAATCCATTGCATGTCTGCTTATTACTTGTTGTTCCACTAGATGGAACTTCCAGAGTGGACCGATATTGTGAAAACTGGTAAATTGAAAGAACTTCCTCCTAATGATCCTGATTGGTACTACATCCGAGCCGGTAATATCTCTTTCTTATCTTCAATGGAATAAACTTCCTCATGATTTCTTCTGTCAATGAAAATACTTTGAATTTAAAAGATACACTTGTCTGAAAAATCATTTTTGCAGCATCCATGGCCAGAAAGATTTACTTGCGAGGGGGTCTTGGAGTTGGTGCCTTCCAGAGAATTTATGGAGGAAACAAAAGAAATGGAAGTCGCCCACGCCATTTCTGCAAGAGCAGTGGTGCTATTGCTCGTCACATTCTGCAACAGTTGCAGGCAATGAAGATTGTTGATGTTGAGCCAAGAGGGTATGTTTGGTCCTCCCATTAGCTTGTCTGTACATGTTTGTATAATGTACCATGGGCTTTCTGTTGTACACTTTCTCTAATAAGTGTTTACTATTGAATATATTTCAGTGGAAGGAAGATCACATCCAAAGGGCAGCAAGATCTTGATCAGGTCGCTGGAAGGATTGCTGTTTCACCAGTTTAATGATTTCTCTGTTAATTATCTTTTATGTCATGCCTTAAAATTTTGAGACATTTTCTTTGAATACTTGTAGCACTTTTGATCTTCCCATGGGGGTTTGTCTTGAAGCTTGAAATATTAATCTTACAGACATCCAACATTCTATATCTATCATTCTGATTTTCTGGAATCATCTTTCCCCCCTTTTAATCATCTGCAAATTGCGTTATGAACATCATGCATTCCGGGCAACATAATGTTTTTGCTGAAAATTGGCCGTTAAAATTATGAAGTCACCAATCAAGAAAGTTATAATTTTTGCTGCTTCTATCGATCTATCATCTTCTGGAGCGTACTGTTTTTCCATTGGATAGTTTCATAGAAATACTGTATAATGGTACGCCAATCTAATTATGTTATTGATGAAGAGCTGCTAAATCCAGAAATTTTGTATTTGGAATCGTTATTAGAGAATTACAGTTAACAAATTCCTGAACACTAAATTCTTCATGAAAAAATATGCCTTCATAAAAAGTCTATCCCTTATCAGTTATCATTAGCAAGACTACTCGGCAAATTATGTGGTGGGTAGTATGCGTTTTCATGCGATGTTTTTACTTGGATTGAAATTTGCCAGTCTGGTTTGATAAATTTCTAGTCCTGGTGTATTTTATAACTATGAAAGTCTGATTAAATCTATTTAAGTCAGGTCTGGGATGGCACTGAAAGCAGTCCAAGTAAAAGCGTCATGGTTATATTTTTATACATAAATCTTTATTTTACGGATAAACAAACATACATTTAAAAAAAAAATCAAACTTGTGATATATATAAACTGTGATGGTTACTCATTTTCTTAAGTTAATGCCCTAGAAAGACTTGAATGCTACTCTGTTTTACTATGTTTTAAAAAATAAAGAACTTGTCCTCCTAGTATTCCACCATTATCATTGAAATATTCAAGAAGGAAACAACCCAATTTTTTCTTTTCCTTACTTTTTATTCTCTCTCAGATTCTTTATCAAAGACTTTTGCTTTATCACTTTTTTATGCTCTAACTATGCACACATTTTACCCAGTTTTTTTTGCTTCTTCTTATGATAATGCCCTAAAACTGTAAATGTCTTGGTAAAAATATTGTACCATTGATGTGTTTCCATATATATTATTATATATTTATGTATTCTTCACAGATCTTCTTTCGATCTGTTCAGAGAGGTTCCTACTTGAAGAAGAATCAACTACGCACCATCATTTTTCTCAAGGAAGCAATAAAAGGAGTTTTTTTTACGGTTAGAAGCATGTTCTTCCATGCTTTGTCAAATGCTTCTTCTCAAAGTAGTGTTTTTTCCCTCTGAAAGCAATTCTCCTTGAAAATAAGTTATCTCAAACATACTGTAAACCTGCAAACTAGAGTTATGCATGGGATAAGAGTTATGCATTTTCCAGAAAATTCGATTCCTTATAAATACTTGAATGGTACTATGTCTTAATATGTTTTAGATAATGAAGAATCTGTTTCTTCATAGTATTCCACTGTTATCATTGAAATACTCAACAAGGAAACATCCAATTTATTATAAAAATACTAAATTATAGCAACTATGTACTCTTAGTATCATATTCAAAAATTCAGATTAGTATCAATTTTTTTTCTTTTGACCAAGTATTGTTGGTTGTCTTTGTTGCTACATATGCAAAACTCAGTAATTATCCAACTTCATATATTTTCTTTGCAATCTTTAATGTCGTGGATAAAGTGCAACTGAAATGTCTATATACGAGTAACTCTTCTTTATCGGTTGTAAATGATTCAGAATAAAGAATAACTTTCAAATTGATAGCTTATGAGATTTTCCAAATATTTACAGGAGTGGAAATCGGGATGTAGTATTTTTTAACTTAAGCAGATTATTTATTTTATTATTTAGCCTAATCAAATCATTCGGTATCGCTCTTATTTGGATTTAGGGAGTTCAGGCTTATTGGAATCCAAGTTCTATTAGATGAAATTGGAGAGGAGCTACATATGATGATGAGCACAACTGCTTAGTTGTGGTGCATTCCTTATACCTTAAATGCATGCTTAATGTCACTACTTCATGCCAACCTCTTAATTACTATTTTTACCTTGAGATTAATCACATAAGCCCAAGTTTATTGCTCTGAGATTCATATCTTAGGTTAATGTTACGATGATGTTCTCCTGAAAACATTGGCTCCATATAGAGAAAAAGAGTGGAAGGTCCCATGTACTAAGATAGCAGCAGAAGTTACATTGAGTTCCCGGACCAATATGTTTAGAAGTTACATTACATGACTACAAAATGGGGAATAAGACATAAGTCACATAACTAAAACATTGTTATCGGTCCCAAAAATTAGAGACACTGGTTTGGTCCAAGGAACCAAGTCTAAACTGGAGCATTTCTTTTCACGCTACTAATTAGTAATTACTTAATTAAGAATAATAACAGTGATTATAATCTGATTTCCTGCACCTCCAAGCAGATACAGAGAAGAGGGCTCGATCTTGCCAGCATATCACCAAACACCCATTCTCTTCCTTCAAATTATACCCATCACACCTGCAACTCTGCAACAACCTTCTTGCTTGAAACATTGTTACATTGAGAACTCAACCCCACATTCCCGAAACCGGCCGACCCCAAGCTCCAAAACCACCTCTCTAACCTCAACCTCCAAAACTGTCTATGCAATCACTAATTACATGCAACTCATTCACTGAAAAATTGATGGGAGCTTAATATGTAATTTTATTAGTGGAGTTATGTTATTTGTTTTGAAAATCTTTTATTTAGAATGATATTGGCACATGTTGATATATACGTTCAATAGTTATCGGATAATAAATCAGAAAACATTCACAAGAGATCAGATTGTTGAAATCTATTTACTTCCATATTTTTAGGAGAGAACCTATTATGGATGACCACCTTTAGTGGTTTAACAAACACGGTTTGCATCTGCCCCATGAGACTCAAGCTTTAGTGGATGACAAGTAATATGTTATGTAATTGCTTAACGATCAATTCATTTTGTTATATTTTACTCGAAAAAACAAATGTTCAGAACTGTTTGACTTTATACTCTCTTAAACTTGTGAATTACAAGAAATATAATTGTTGTTAAAAGGTAGGTGCATGGTAGTATTTTACTTAGGGAAAGTTCCCGAAATGGGACTAAAAAAGTTCGAAAATTTCAAAATAGGACTGCCATGTTTTTATTCCCAAAATAGGACTAATTACTGCCAAATTTGGAAAATACTGCCATGTTTGAAGTCTGGTACTGCCAAAACATGGCAGTAATTAGTCATATTTTGGGAATAAAAATATGAAAGTCCTATTTTAGAATTTTCAAACTTTTTAGTCTCATTTTGGGTAATATCTCTTTTACTTATAGGCGCCCTAACCAGGATAAGTTGCTTCTAACTTGACTTGAAAAATAAAGTGATATTTATCGGATACCAATCAATATCAACTTTTTCTCATATACTATGGTATAAGATATTTAAAATTGAAAAAAAACATAATTCTCACAAACATTGAGTTTTGTGTAAGATTGCTCACCTAGATTGTATGATAAGTGAGCTGACAGTATACCTGTTAGCTACATATTGAAACAAAGTCTTAAAATTTTTAGTGAAAAATCCTTATGAAAAGAGTATAATAAAGAGAGGTAAATAAATAAGTATGATGCTTATTGCTTAAGGATAATATGTCTTCCTTTTAGCTCACATTATTGCATACTTTCACACTATTTTTCATGAAAATGTTACTGCATAAACTGATTTGGCAGGTAACGGGTCATTCCACGGATGGAATTCCTAATTCCTAAATAGGGCACACAAAATATGGTACAGAACATGAAAAGTAACACTAGCGACAAGAGATTACGAAGATATAAGATGTGAAACATCTAAGCATCACCTTTTATATAAAGAGCTAAAAAACCAGTAAGGAAATCTATAAGCACAACTTATATACTTTATACTTCGATTATTTACTTCAAGAAATTTCACTGAAAAACACACCAAATTATATTTTTGTTAGAAATTATTAATCTCACATGTAAGTATGGCACATACATTAGATAGACATATACATATGTTAGTAGCTATTTGTTCAAGCTATTTATCCCGATTTCTTATTCTAGAGCGATTTGATTTATTATTTTTAGAGAAAAGGGTCAAATAAATCCGTCTACTTTTACAAAACAATCACATAAGTCCATCTACTTGAAAAACAATCACACAAATACATGTACTACTCAAAAACAATCAAATGGGTCTAATGAACTCTATATAACCTACAATAGAGGTTTTACCTTTGTTTCTTTTTCCTTTGCTTTTCTTTTTTCTATTAATTCACGATGCACTTTCTCGTTACTGTTTTCTTCATTTTTCTTTTTTCCATCTTTTTCTTGTTCTTTATATTTTAGTCCCTCCGTTCTTTTTTATTAGTCTTTCTTTCCTTTTTGGGACGTTTTTTTTATTTGTCTCTTTTCGAGAAAATACCCTCACTTTTATTACTTTTACCCCACTTACTTTTTACAAACTACTTTCTCTTTCCTACTTTACCATCACTTTACTCTTCTTAATACACTCTCTTTCCTACTTTATCATCACTTTACTCTTTTTAATATACCATCTTTCCTACTTTATCATTTACCCTACACATTCTATACTTACCCTACTAATTTATTATTAAATAAATCCCGTATCAAACCCTACTAATATAGAGTATTTTTCTTCCTTATTCTTGCTCGCTCTGTACACCCGTTGTCTCTCCTAAATTATTTGTCTTTTTTTCATTTCCTTCGTTATTTCAATTAGTGGAAAGTGAAATTTATAATACGGAGTATCTCAGTTACTATTCATATTAAATTAGTCCACTTCCATTGATTTTTATAAATATCACCCATGGTCTCATTTGTAATAAATTTTGTTTTCATCATTAAAATTAAACTGACAACATTTTTACCCTTGACACGAATAAAATTCCACGGAGTACTTGACAAGGTAAAAAACATACGAAGTATATACTACATGTAATATTTCTTCTTTTGGGTTGCATCAATTTCATTATCTCATTTGTCAACACACGAATTTGATCATTAATGTATTTCATTTTTTATTAGTGAAAAATTATAAATTCAAATTTTGAAAAATTAAAATGAGAGGACTTTATCAATATTTTTCAAACTTAAATTTATAATACATTAATAACTAAAATATAGTACAATAGAACATGTGAATAGTGTAAAATTCAACATGTTGTAACTATAAAAGAATGCAGGTAGTATAATCCTTGTACACAAAAAACTATGCACTAACAATTGTGCAATTAAAAAAATGCCGATGCAAATAATTTTGAAAATATGTCAGAAATACAATTTTGTCTATGTTAAAAAATTACAGTTTTTGGATTTCTTCCTTAAATATGATAAAATCCAAACCAATTTCTAAAAAAGTGACCACTTTTACATATGAACAAAATTTGATGTGAGTGCCATATTTTCATGTAACTAATAGATGTTACCGCAAGATTTAAATGTCACTAATGAGTATATGGTCCAGGGACCCTCAACCCACATACTCCTACTACACATAAACAGGCCCAATAAGCCCAGTGAGCCAATAAGCCCAGATACGACGGCCCAAGCTCAAATTAAAGGAGCCCACGATACACACAGGGGTGCCTTCGGCACCATGGCTGAAGGCCCGAAGCTCCAGGGGACAGCTACTTTTGGACCCGCGGAGCTGCTGGGAGATTATGGCTAAAACAGTAGCCTTCGGCTACTGAATGCCTTCGGCACACGCACCGAGGGGGCTACTCTCGGCGAAGATTCCCTCTGAAGACAGGCAACCACTGCATTCAATGCGGTGTCACGTCCAACCACCACATTTAATGCGGTGCCACATGCAGTGTCGGTGCCAGCTCGGCTGGAGTGACTACCCTCCACCACTGATTACTTGACACGTGTACTCGCATTTAATTTGAGTAGCATTTATGGCAGCTATAAATAGCGCCTCCTTTTTCTCTGTAACCACAACGAGTTCATTTAATACATTGACTTTCTCTCTCTCTCTTACTTATTGCTTTGAGTCTTTGACTTCTCTCTAGATATCCCTCGTGGTATTCCTCGGATAGGCTACCACCCGGGTACCCCATCCATCACTCACTTACAAATATCATTGTCGTCGTGAAACATTTCAATGTGACTGCTTACGGCTATTTTTGAAAAATGGAAAACGAAGAAAAGATCATTAAAGAAAGTAGGTAACTTTACCAGTGGTGGTTTGTGGCGACTTTCCTAACGATGGCAGTTTCTGGCGACTTCTTTAGTTGCGATGGTTTACGGAGGCAGAACCGACTGTGGTTGGGTAGGTGTGGGGTGGGGCAAAGATTGATATAAGTTACAATAAAAAAAGAAGAATTAATTAAACAAAAGATTAGTCATATTTTTGAAAAAAGGAAAAGTAGTCACTTTTTTGTATTCCACAGAGCTATAAGTAATATTTGTGTCATTAGTCCAAGTTTTTTTGTTACAACCGTGTCTGCGGCCTGACTTTTGTTTATTTTCTTGTTTCTTATATTAATTTATTTACACACGTGAGTATAAGAGCCTGGTTAGTAACACTGAAATCGGCTGCATTGGTTGATTCTGATGATATTTACGAAGTTCTAGCTGAAATAGCTGTATTGGCTGATTATACTGATTTATAGTAATGAATTTGTGATTCTTTTCATTTTTTTTTTCTTTTTTGTATAAACATCAACCACACAATTCTTACTTTCTTAATTTCACACATAATATAAAGTTTGCAAAATTCAGTGGGATGGAGATAACATAAAAATGATAAACAAAACAAAAATGAACATGAAAAGAAAAAATTACTATAAATCAGTATAATCAGCCAATACACAAAACAAAAATGAACATGAAAACAAAATTATTGGTGTTGTTAAAGGGATGAGGATCCAAAAACAAGAGAGATAAAAATTGAAGGGAGATGATATATAAAAATAATACTACGTAAAAAAATAAAAACCAAAATAAAGAGCAGAGGAACTGAGGAAGTAAATGAAGATGTTAAATTAATCTAAATTAATGCAAATACAAATTGAAAGAGAATGAACAAACGAAAAGAGAAAAGGTGTCGTAAAAGGATCAAAGGGAGAGAGGCCAACGAGGAATATTCAGTAGGATAAATGGTAACCTGGTATCACCGGTTGATGTGAAGTCTCTTGGTCCATTTGATTGTTTTTCAAAAGTAAGAAGGTTTGGATGCTGCTTTTTTTGTTTAAGTAAAAGGGCTTAAGTGATGTTTCGTACATGGGTTTATTTGACCATTTTCTCTTATTTTTATTCCATGTTTATTCTTGCTCCGACCATAAGGTAAATGATTACATGTTAGATCTGATAGATTCGGAGTTAAAAACTTATCTAAGCTCAAATTTATCTAAGCTCAAATTTATCTTCCTCATCTAGCTTAGATAGTGACCTCCTACATGATATACATTCTCTCAAATTTCTTAATAGCATTAAATTTAAGGTTTGGTGAGTCATGAACTAAAGCTGAAAGTGATGGTGCCTGTGATACTTATGAGGAATTTAATTTTTTCATCTGGATTGTGCAACGGCATACAACTTATCGTGATTAAACTTGGAGCTCATATTATTGAGGCTTAAATGATTCACGGAGAAAATGCTGACGAAAATTTGTTATTACTCAACTTACATTAACACTATCAGATGTTAGACTCTCCTTCACTTTTAAGCTCAGACAGTTTTCATTAATGGATAGCTACAATAACCATTAATAAAAGATGGGGACAAACTATTGGAAGGGGATGACACCTTCCCCAATGTGTCTATTTTTTTATGCATGGACAATTATATATGACGGTCACGACTCACGAGAGTAAGAAGTCCGTTTAAATTGAAACTTGTGATATATGAGAAACACGGACAACCAACAAAGTATGCAGTGAATGTTATATTTATATATAATGATTTTTAGTTTCCCTTCACAGTTTTGTGGAAATACATACTCAACTATTTAATCGTATAATCATTATATATGTATTTACCTTCAAGCATTTTTTTTAACTTGTATATTCACGACTTCTTATTTTATTTGATTTATTCACTTAATTAATTCATTATCAATTTCTGCCATTTTACTTTTTATGTAATCCTTCTCAATTTCTGTCATTCTCGTGCAACGCGTGGAGTAACTAGTAACTATGAAAGTATGATTAAATCTGTTTAAGTCCGGTCTGGGATGGGACTTAAAGCAGTCCAAGTAAAAGCATCATGGTTATATTTCTGGACATAAATCTTTATTTCACGGATAAACAAACATACATATAAACCACTCAACTTATGAACGATTTTAAAAAACAAAATCAAATTTGTGATATATATACTGTGATGGTTACTCATTTTCTTTTTGTGTAAGTTGGAAGCTCTATTGCTCTATGGGGGTGGGGGGGGGATGAAGATTATGAAATCATTATTCCTATTAGGATTTGAATGCACAAATAGAACAGTTGAGCAAATGCATGCCCAAAGCGATACACTCCTACACCCAATGAAACTAATGTCCATAGAACAGTTGAGCAAATGCATGTTCACATGTTTATTAAGAGTTTAAGACTATTATGCATTAAAATATCATTCGCAGAAGCGAAGTGTCAGTAGTAAAGTATTATATCCATTGATATGCGTTGAAAGCTTGATTTATTTAGGAATCTTCAAACCTTTCTACTTATTGGAAAATAGAGGACCCTGTATTGTGGTTTTCATCTTTCCCATTTTTCTATGGTTCTATGCAACACGTACTTTATTTACACCGCAAAAGAACTTATACCGCTAATAACTACAACCGAACTGAATCAAATGTTATTTGACTTCAAACATTGTTCACTTTCATTGCAGAGCTTTTAATCTTCTTGGTTTGAGGAATATGGGATTTTGGTTCTTGTGGCAAAGTAGGGAGCTTCTCAGACCTGATAATAAACAAGGATTAGTAAAACAAAATTACCTAAACTGTCTCTAATTAATATGCTTCTTGAGTACTTGAATGCCTTCAAATGAGAGCTTAAGATGGCAAAGAAGTTAAAATTGTGTATTCTTGATTAATAAAATGGCACATTTTTTTAACCAAAAAGACACTTAAGATGAGACGTGGAGCAGATTTAGGAAGCTAACCACATTTGACACAAGTCAGAAAAACATGATATAATGATATACCATGACTTTTTACCTAACAGGAATGAAAGGCCTGTCGAAGTAGGGCAATGGTTGGGCTTTTGGAACAAGTTCCTTTCGCAGCCTTCTGATTTCCTCTTCTTCAGCCAACTAAGAATATTTAATAAAATAGAATTAGAGATAAACGAAAACCCCATGCAAAAGAATAGAACTTCTAATGATATGTATGTTAGTATATTACCTTCTGTAACCTGTCTCTTTCCATTTTTTGTTGTTCAATGATGCACAGTTTCTCTTCCACCTGATGTGCACAACAACAAAAACTTGCAAGAATGTTCTAACCAGGATTGAAAACATAAACACGAAAAGTGCTGCTAAGATCCACAGGAGTAAAGATTGTTCAGAGTAAAGGGATTGAAAAATCCACGATGTTACCCATCAGGCGAAGTGTATTACTCACTCAGGGTAAAGGGACTGAAAAAGCCATGGATACCCTTCATATGGAAAAGGTATATCCCACCTAGAATGTTTTTCATAAGATGGTTGTGCATAAATAGAGGCTGGTTACTATGGATAACCTCCATTATTTGGACATTTAGAGACAACTATGTTTCTGCTACTCGCACATTGAAACGGCTGCACACCCACTTTTCAATGCCTGGTTATTATGAGCCTTGTATGGAATCATATATGTGGCTGGTTAGGAATCAAGGGCAGGATGTCTATATTCCTAGTCCAATTAAATGGATGAATAAAGATTTGGAATTTGACAAACCTTTTATTAGCGCTTCTTCCATCATACAAAATGATTTGGAATATTAAGGCTTGTCTATTAGATTTTGTGGAGGCTTTATATCCAGCTGATTTGTTGCTTAGTGATTTCCCCAACCCTTTTTTGGCATGGATGCTGGTATGTTTAGTCATGTTTTAGGAAGACTATTTTGGTATCTTTTGAGTTTCATGAGGGGACTTCTATGATGAGATTCTGGGGTATGCCCTTAGCAACTGTATATATGACTTTGGCTTTGATATGAATTTTGCAGTTCACCCAGAGTAAAAGTTGTTTGCTTCACATTCTGGGGTGGGTGGGGGAAGACAGAAGAACCCTCTAGGCTAGGGCTGTTGATGAACCGAGCTTTTATCGAACTATTCGAGCTCGAGCTCGATTTCGAACCTAACGAGCCGAGCTTAATGAGCTTCGAACTCGAACTCGAGCTGAGTTTTAAGTTCGAAAAATTAATCGAGCCGAGCTCAAACATAGTAGTTTTCGACTCGGTTCGAACTCGAGCCTATCGAACACCCTAAAATTTTAAATATAATTTTTATATATGTCAAAATTTAAATATAATTAGTATGGTTTTATGAATTTAAATATGATTATTAATGAACCGAATACTTGTCGAACCATTCGAACACGAGCCTATTAACGAGCATCATTTAAAATTTTAAATTCGGGCATATTTATCGAGCTTATCGAGCGCTCGGTTCGAACATCGAACGCCTATCGAGCCGAACACGAGCCTCATTTGTAAAGCTCGCCGAGCTTCGAGCTCGAACCCGAACACCCCTAATTCCTTAATGAGCCAAATTCGAGCTTTGGGTGTTCGGGCTCGGTTCGGCTCGTTAACAGCCCTACTCTAGGCTACCCAATGTCATGCGCAAGAAAATCTCATGAGTCCCCTAAGAGGAAAGCACAAAATGTTAAAAGAAAAATACTCCATACTTTTTCATGCTTGATTTTCAATTGGAAAATATGAAGAATTATCCAATTTAATGAGATCTTATTAGAGTTTACATTTTTTTGTATTTTGGTCTTTATATAAACACACACACATATATAAAATGAGGTTGAACCATTTTCCCAAATTTTCATCTCTACTTTCCTAGCTATATCACCCCCTATGCAGTTCCAAACAGGTACTAAATTTTGTGACTGATTATACAGTTTTGAGGTGTCAAAGCACAAGTGTGTAACTATCTACCATTGCAGTGATTAATCCTACTTTCCTGAGGTCCTTAAGATTTAATACTTCAAACTTAAGTGATTAAAGAAGATAAGACATATTTCAGCTGAGTAAGAAGCTCAATCATATCACTTTAAGGGTCTGTTTGCAACATCTTCTGCTTTTTAAAAAGTGTTTTTTTTAATGAAATGGGGAGAAGTGATTAAATAAAAGAAGTTGATAGTGTTTGAGAAAAAAGTGATTTTGAAAAGTAAAAGTGGGTAGTGTTTGGTAAAATAAGTGCTTTTTGTGTAATAGAAAAAGTAAAATCACTTTTGACGCGGAAGCCGAGAAAAATAAAAGTTGTAGTGTTTGGGAAAATAAGTGCTTTTTTAAAGCCAAAAGCTGAGAAGTGCTTTTTTAAAAGGAGTTGCAAACCAACCCTAACTTTCTTTCCAACCATCTCAATGTAAGAGTTAACTAATAAAGTAAATGTCACTGCCCCTTCTCCCTCCGGAAAACAAAGTTAAGGTTTACGGGTTTGGGAAGCACAACAAGAGCTCTTAAACTGGCTTGCCTTTTTTGGTCACAGGCTAGAAGCAAAAGTTCAGTTATTGTAGACATGTCATCTCTACAATGGAGTTTGGCTAAGTACTCCAAAAAATATCATCTTTCAACTCTGATTTTACATCAATATGTTTTAATCATCTTTAGTATCCCAAGAGATTACTGCTCCAGCCCATGTGAAACTTAATTGTACTAGACATCCACCCATTACTGAAGTTCATAATTGCATGCAAGTTCATAAAATTTTCATAACTGCAGAGAGTAATAATGTTTCTTGTGAATAAATTAATAACTAGACTTCAATTTTCAAAATATAATTTACCTTGTGGTCGAACTCAGCTCGATCTGCAGCCCTCATATCACTGTGGAGTACTAGATCAATTGTCCTTGTGATTTCCTTCACAGGAGGCTTCACCAGGCACTAAAATATACAGAAATTACCCTAAATAGGAGTAAAAACGTTTTGAAATTCCAAAATAGGAGTATCATGTTTTTTATTCCCTAAATAGGAGTAATCTGCCAAGTTTGGAAAAAAATGCCATGTTTAAAGCCTTGTAATTTCCAAACTTGGCAGAAATTTACTCCTATTTAGGGAATAAAAACATGATACTCCTATTTTGGAATTTCAAAACTTTTTTACTCCTATTTAGGGAATTCTCTCTAAAATATATATAAACCTTTTTCTATCAACAGAATTCTATAACCTAAACTATACAATCTGCATAGAAGCAGTGAAGCACATGGGAAAAGGTTTTCATATAGCAGTTGATTAAATGCTCAAATGACCCTACTAAAATATGAAATTAAACTTGACATTTTACAATCCGCTATATTGGAATCTACCTCTGGCTCATCTGTCGTCCATGGAAGGCCTTGTGCAATTGGAATACGGGACTTCTTATCCTCCTCCTCCATCTGCTTCAGCTTGTTGATAAATTCTTTCTCCTTGGACTTTCCCCTTTGCTGCAAAGGAGTCAAGTCCATTTAGTTTACCTTAAAGACCTTTGAAGCATTTCCACTTAATAACAACTTTAAATGGGAATGAAGACAAAGTTTTATCTTTAAGCGCAAAACTTCTAACTAAGTGATACCAACCTCAGTTCTAAGATTGAATGGTTTCTGGGAGGTTGCTCTGGGCAGCCTTCTCTTCAGGAACCTTTTAGTGCAAACCCCAGATGATTCATCACTCTAGAGAGTTTAAATACAAATAGAATACAGATGAAGGATTAGTGAATACCATGACAAGCCCTCTTTCATTCAAAGTGAAGGGTAATCTCAAGATCCTTATTGTAACTTACATTACATCTAGTATTGATTCCTCCAACAAGAGTCCTGCTTGAAATTCGTACATGTGACAAAAAGCTTTCATTAGAATTTGAATCAGAAGTTAGATGGTGATACAATCAACAAATTAGCTGCCACTAACCCTTGGCTATCAAGTGAATGTGAGCGGTGCGAATGCAACAAGCCAAGACTTTCAGAACTGATGGCCCAATCTGACAATTCCAATTTCATCCCCTTCTCAATTTCCTCGCCTTCATTCTCATGCTTTTTCTCAGCATCTCGGGGCTTATGAATGGTAAAAAGCTCTTCAAAAGCCTTCACCAAGTGCATCACATTTCCATAAGCTGGTTGAGTGTCATTCTCCCTAGCATCTCCTAACACCTTGTCCCTCCTTCTCTTGATACACATTTCGCCGCTCATCTTGCCTTCATTCAACTCCAGATTACTCGATGAAAAATCATCTGATTTTACTTTTCCTCCCTTCTCTTCCTCGTCTTTGCTTCCTATTTCGTTTTCAATGCGCATCTCCAACTCCTCCAGAACACTTTCCTCGCCATTAATTCCTCGGCGACTTTTAAAGAACTCCTCTCGTGAAGCCCTCAGAGATGCATAAGCAACACATGAACACTTCTTTCCCCCGCCCTTTCCACACTTACACACGACTGATTCTGTTTTCGCAGAGTCCGTCGCGGCCTTTGTCGAATTGCGCTTCGCCACCACGAACTTCCTCTGTCGAATCTTCTTCTGTGACGAAGGAGAAGCCATCGGATTGGGGGTTTTCGAAGCCGATTTTGAGGATTTCTTCGCTGATTTTGCCATGGATGGAGAATTCGCGTGTTTTGAACTGGAGCTTGAGATATTCGGATCAACATTTTCAGTAATCCTGGAGCAATGTGAAGAGACTCCAAAGGATTTGCTGCTAGACTCCATGGATATATTTCCGCCCGCTGACGTTGATCCCAAAAGAAAGGGCTCTAACTTCAAATGATTGCCTGATTCTGGAATTCCAAGAGAAGAGGAAAAAGCTAACGGCTACTTCTTCGATTCTTCCGAATTCCGTTGGGGTGCTTCTCCTCCTCAGTTGCTACGTCCTACGAGGCTACGACTCCTACCGTTTACTTTTAAACATCTTACCGTTTTAAACACTTCTCTCTCTTTAGTCTTTACAATAAACAAATAAATATTCCATTATAGGGTGTTTGGATCTGATTCTCAAAACTGATTCTGCTCCTTCAGGGAGCAGAAGCACAAGCTGGAGTGTTTGGCTGAAATTCTAGAAGCACTTCTGGTGCTCCAATTTACTCTTAGAATCAATTTTTTTAGAAGCTGGTAGGTACCAGCTTCTGAAAACTGATTCTGATTCTGCTTCTGCTTTAAAAAAAAGCAGAAGCAGAATCAGTTCCAAACACCCCCTAACTTCTGCTTCTGTTTCTGCTTCTGCTTCTGCTTCTTCTTTGACTACATTTTTTACTAATACAAAATTAAATATAATGACGTTTAAAGTTGTGCATTGACAAACGTGAAAAAGTGAATGTTTCAAGTAAAAAAGAACGGATGAAGTATTTTTTTGGGAAAATTGTCAAATAGGTCCTCGAACTTTAATAAAAAAATCAAATAAGTCCTTACATAGGAGGTTCTGTCCGGGCGTTGGCCCGTCGCGATTTGGAGCGGTTCCCGGCGGAATTTTTTAATGAAATTTTTCGAGCATCTTATTCATGAAGTTTAATTTACTTATACCGGATTTCAGCTAAAACTTCAATCAGAAACACATTCAAATTAATTCTTGAAGATGTATTGCGCATTTAACTGTACAGTTATCTTCAAGAATTAATTTGAACGCGTTCCCGATTGAAATTTTAGCTGAAATTTGGTATGAGTAAATTAGACTTGATGAATAAGATGCTCAAAAATTTTCATCAAAAAAATTCCACCGGAACCGTCCCAAATCGCGTTCAGTTAGGGCTT
The DNA here is from genome assembly GCA_945859915.1 of Cuscuta epithymum. Classification (NCBI taxonomy): domain Eukaryota; kingdom Viridiplantae; phylum Streptophyta; class Magnoliopsida; order Solanales; family Convolvulaceae; genus Cuscuta; species Cuscuta epithymum. Next base: position 4,814,310 of record CAMAPF010001015.1, read on the forward strand.
GGAAGTTTCTTTTAGTTTTTTGCATGTTTTAATTTTTATGTTTTTGTTCAGTACTTCATTTTTTTTTTCTCGTCGAAACTGGCGATAAATAGATAATGTTTTTATATGGGTTAGGATTGCTAGAGGAAGTAATCAGGCTAATTTGAACGATAATCGCTTTGAACCTCTCGCATGTTCAGCAATTATTCTTGCTCGTTTTTTGACTGTTTATTCTATGTCTAATCAGGGAGTGAGAAGATGTTTTATTATAATCAGTCTAGATGAAGAGTGACTAGAGTGGGGGCAAACAACAAACATGATGAATGGTTAGCTTATTCTATGATTTTAATATAAGTGTTTTTCTCTTTTTAAAAAGTGCTATATTGAGATTGTGAGCTACTTATCCTATTAAAATTTTAAAATAAAATGATATATTAAGATGGAACCTAAAATTTCAATGTAACACTTTATTAATTATGAAGTCTTAACAATCTTAAATCAGTATAGAATAAGGATAGTCTACGATACACTTGAAATTTCATCTATTCTATAATAGTTGCAACATTGACATTTTTGCATTATTCGCACACCTAACTTTGATCATGATTTTTATTAATATATACTACCTCCGTCTCCGAAAAGGTTCACCATATTTATTTTTTTTGGTCAATGATGACAAACTTTGGACAATGATTTTAATTATTATATGTGTATACAATTAATAAGTTTTATGCTTTTATGAAAGTATTTTGAATAAGAAACATTTTGATATAATTTTTGTATTCTAAATAATTTCGTACTCCCCCCGTCCCAATTTGTAAGATACTTTACGGTTTACGATGTTTGATCGACGATAAAGCAAATTGATCTCTGTTAACACTCAAATTAGTTTTAGAAAATTAAATTTACATATTCAGAAATTACATTAAAACCTCTACAAAACCTGCAAAAAATAATTCAAATTTCATAAACTTTTGATATACAAAATAAAAGATCAAGAGTGATTTATGTTGACCAAGAATATAGTAAATGTATCTTACAATTTGGGACTGAGGGAGTATTAAAAAATATCATTGGCCAAAGTTGATCGTCATTGTAACACCTGGTCCTTCAGGACTCGAGGTAGTTAATTACTTCAGACCTCTAGTACTGTCATCATAAACCATCACGAGTCTTTATCACACACTTTGTCCCAACTCATGCAAACCCTGAGAAACTTCTCAGGGGTCACTCATCCCAAAATTACTCTCATGCAAGCACACTTAATTTTGGAGTTGTTGGGTGATGAGCTCCATTAAAAGAAGATGCACCTTGTTGGTATGAGTAGTACTATTAATTTTGTTAAATTAATCTCGAGTATTATAGTCATTGACCAAGAAAAGACATTTTAACGAATCTTTTCGGTACATGGGGAGCATGACAAATATAAACCACTTTGTATTATGTTTATTAATATGTAATTAAATATAATTAAATTCAAAATTGTGTTTGTTCATACTCTCTTCGTTCTTGATTTATAGTTCTCTTTTACTAATAGGACTATCCTCTTAGATTTATTGTGATTTTTAAGGAAATACTAGGGGTAATATAGATGTGTATGGTAAATGAATGTATTAAGAAAAGTAAAGTAAATAGGAAAGAGAAAGTAATACTACGTATGTAATAAAAATAGAAGTATAAAAATATATTGATTGAAAAAATTTACTACAAAAAAAAAGAGATAATTATTTAAAAACATCCCAAAAATAGTTTTAGAGAACAGAGGAGGGAGTACAAGGAGCAGAGAAGGGAAAAATTAAAGAGTTAAACAATAAGAAGGGGTATTAGGGAGAAATAAACATATTTAATTTAAGCTTTTTTTTTTTTGATGATATTTAATTTAAGCTTTTATAAAGCTGTAATGGTAGCCATTCCTAGATCTGTAACGAGTAACGACCCTATAAGGTCGTCCCCGCCATTGTAGCTTTTCATTCTAATTTAGTGACTCTTCTACCTCTGTCTCTCCCTCACGCTCTTGCATCCTCGCAACGCCCACCCAGCCATCTTAGAGGTGAAATCCTTCTTCCTCTTCTTTTCTGTATGTTTTTCCTGCTTCATTGCATATGCCCGTCGCATGCTCATAGATCTTAGCTGTGGAAATTTGAACGGAAATGATCGAAGCGGTTCTCTTTTGCGTCAAAACCATCACTTTTTGTAAATTATGTTTGTTTACAGTTCCGGGTTGCTGATCTCCTTTCTGTATTCCGTGATCCATGTTGTGTTTCTTGTATTTTGCTAGACGTCCATGCATAGTGTTCGATCCGGAACCTTTTCTGGCATTCCTTGGTTGACATTGAATTCGAAAGCAATGAAGTTTAGATCTGGCCGGGACTTGTGCATGATTGCAATGTCTTTAGACTCTTAGGACGACTCTTCACTCGTTATTTCTTTGGGGAGCGGATGAAGCTTTTGTATGCTTGTGAAGGAAGCTCGGATCCTTAGCTCCTGTTTTCTCTCTAAACAGATTTTAACTTCTTTTATGTTACCATGAATCTGTTACAATACCCTCAATGGAGCAATTTTGGCAGAAACTGTCATGAAATATCTGCAATTTTCATTTCAATCATCTGGAATTGTTGGTTTTTAGAAAAATTAGGGAGACATCCTTCCTCATTTATTCTAGATAATGAATTCTTAGATGAGATATAAAATTTTCATCAGGAACATTTAAAACTCTATTAGCACTAAGCTTAGTGCCTAACCCGAATTTCTTTTAGGACTACAAAGATTAATTAATGATCCCTCACCCTAAAATAAGTTTTCTTTGCAGTAATATTGATTTATATCCTTAGTATTACAAACATGGCTCCTTTTTGTATTTGGGGCGACGGTATTAGATGCTTTGGTGACCATCATGACCTTTCTGGCCAAATATTCTATTAAAGCAAGCTAGCCTTTTCCTAAACTCCGCCTATCTTCCTTGATTAACAAAGCTTATAAAGTGTTTCTTAGTTTTATAGACTTGCAGCGTTGTATGGACTATGATTCTGTTAATCAAGGAGGATAGGCGGAGTTTAGGAAAAGGCTAGCTTGCTTCAATAGAACATTTGGCCAGAAAGGTCATAATGGTCACCGTAATCTGTTTAGTAGCCGTAATCTGTGTATTCTTATTATCAAAATAATAGGCAGGATAGACAAAAGGCTAAGAGCCCGTGTGATAAGGATTGTTCAACTGAAATGATTAAATGTCCTGAATTTTGTGAAAATAAAAATATTTTAGAAATTTCAAATCATCGAAATGAATTCAGAAATTTTAAAGCTACTTATTCTGATTATCCAGCTAATCAGCCGAATAAGTCGATTAATTTCCAACAATGAGGGCTTGAGTACCTTTTGACTCGCATGATGAAGCACAAGTTGTCAAACGTATTTGTTATTCAGAGAATTTCACATACTGTGTCAATAACCCTTATCGAACAGGCCCTATAATTTTTAACCAGATCAAGTAACTTAGCTTCTCAAGATATAAAGCTTGCACCATTTTTTTTAAACATCATGTATCATTCACCTTGATTACAAAGCTTATTAACGTTCCATAGTTGTGTATAGACTTGCAACATCATTGGATTATATTAAAGAAAATTAATTAAATTTGCAGAGAATCAAAATGGTGAAGATATGCTGCATTGGTGCTGGTTATGTAGGGGGGCCCACCATGGCCGTGATAGCATACAAGTGCCCTGACATTGAAGTAGCAGTTGTTGACATTTCAATGCAGCGGATCAGTGCATGGAACAGTGATCAGCTCCCCATATATGAGCCGGGCCTTGATGATGTAGTCAAAGGGTGCAGAGGAAGGAACCTCTTCTTCAGCACAGAGGTAGAGAAGCACGTGTGTGAGGCCGATATCGTCTTTGTCTCTGTCAACACTCCTACCAAGACGCGTGGTCTCGGGGCTGGCAAAGCTGCAGATTTGACGTATTGGGAAAGTGCGGCTCGCATGATCGCTGACGTCTCAAAGTCTGATAAAATAGTTGTTGAGAAATCGACAGTACCAGTTAAAACAGCCGAGGCCATTGAAAAAATCTTGACTCATAATAGCAAGGGGATTAAGTTCCAGATCCTCTCCAATCCCGAGTTTCTTGCTGAAGGTACTACTTTTATGGATATAGCTGAGTTTTAACTTCCAACTTCATGATTTATAAAGTCCAGATATTTAAATTACAGAACTGCAAACCAACCAAGTAACTTTAATCAGTTTGGCTCTAAAGTCATTTTTCTGCCGGTTTTGGTTGGTGTTAGTTGGGTTCGGTTATTTTTTCATTTTTAAGACATTACAAGCACAATGTCTATATTGAGTAATAGTGGGCCTAACCCCATTAGGAATTATTAATAGGAAGCCTAAACCATTTAGGAACGCTTATATAGAGGAATCATGTGCCTAATCCGCCACTGGAAATCATATACTCACTCCGTCCTAAAATGTGACACATTTGGATCCATCACAGCTTTTAAGAAAATAAAGGAGATAGAGTGGTGGACTGGGAGTCCTCCCCAAAAGTAGACGGTAAGATGATAGACAAAAGGATATAGCAGGAATGTATTAAGTTTAGTGGAACTCAAAGTATGAATGCATTCATTTTTTGGGTCAGAAAAGAAGAACGTTATCCTACAAAATATGACAGGGAGAGTAAAATATACTCTACTGAAACGATCACCAGTATATTTCTATAATTCTTACACTTTATACTTTCACAGGTACTGCTATTGAGGACCTATTCCATCCTGACAGGGTACTCATTGGAGGTCGGGAGACCCCAGAAGGGAATAAGGCAGTCCAGACACTCAAGGATGTCTACGCCAACTGGGTTCCAGAAGAACGCATCATCACAACCAATTTATGGTCTGCTGAGCTGTCAAAGCTAGCAGCCAATGCATTCTTGGCGCAAAGAATATCCTCAGTAAACGCAATGTCAGCTCTGTGTGAGGCGACCGGTGCGGATGTTTCCCAGGTGTCATACGCTGTCGGTAAGGACACGAGGATCGGTCCCAAGTTCCTCAACTCCAGCGTCGGGTTTGGCGGCTCTTGCTTCCAGAAGGACATCCTCAACCTTGTCTACATCTGCGAGTGCAATGGTCTGCCCGAAGTGGCCGAGTACTGGAAACAGGTCATCAAGATCAATGACTACCAGAAGAGCCGTTTCGTGAACCGAGTTGTCTCGTCCATGTTTAACACTGTCTCGAACAAGAAGATTGCCATCTTAGGTTTTGCTTTCAAGAAGGACACTGGGGACACACGTGAGACGCCTGCAATTGATGTCTGCAAAGGGCTTTTGGGAGATAAGGCCCAGTTAAGCATATATGATCCTCAGGTGAGTGAGGAACAGATCCAGAGAGACCTGACGCTGAACAGGTTTGAGTGGGACCACCCGCTGCATCTCCAGCCAGCTAGTCCGGGTGCAGGGAAGAAGGTCAGCGTTGTTTGGGATGCTTATGAGGCGATGAAAGGGGCCCATGCTGTGTGCATTCTCACGGAGTGGGATGAGTTCAAGGATCTGGACTACCAGAGGATATATGAGAACATGCAGAAGCCTGCTTTTGTGTTTGATGGTAGGAACATTGTGAACGCCGGAAAGCTGAGAGAGATTGGGTTTATTGTGTACTCAATCGGTAAGCCTCTTGATGCTTGGATCAAGGACTTGCCTGCTGTTGCTTAGATACACACATTGCTGCTGCACTTTTTCTGTTTTGTTTTCCTACATTTCATTTGCTTCAAATCTCATTGTTTATTTTTTACTTCATCTTTTGGCTTCTGTCTAGTTGGCTTTTCACGGGCCCATTTTTTAGTTCGATTTTTGAAAAAGGCCATAAGTTTTACACCTGTAATTGTTATTCTATTACTGACGTATTCATAGAACTATCTGATGTAAATTCAGCCATGTCTGAATGAAGACAAGAGTAATAAAAAACTGTTTGTTGGCACGTCGCACAGGTTAGTGTAGCTTCATCATCATCATATTATTATTATATTTATTATTATTATTATTGTTATTGTTATTATTGTTGTTGAAGTTGCAACTATAAATCAAACAAGTTGTAATATAATCATTCAAATCTTAACCTCAAAAGAGTTCATCGACTAACTCACTAACATGAATGAAACGGCATATGAAATCATAGATTCATAGCAAAACTAAATTGTAATGACTAATGAAAACTTTTTTATTAAATTGCTTAATGGAAATGAGACTAGTTTAAACTTTAAACGAGTAAACTCCTCTTTTCTTAAATTATTTGCTTCTTTATTTTTTTGTCTGTTCTTATTTACTAATTTTCCTGAAACAGTCTTTGTGTTTTAGTACAAGGATAAAACTGCGTACATCCGACTCCCCCCCCCTACGGTACCGTAGGTGGGGAGCCTTTGCGCAGTGGGGTATGGGTGGACTCGGGCCGGGCCTAGGCCCGGTCGGGCCTCCAGTTCAGGAATGGGGGGCCCGGAACCGACCCGGGTAATCCCCGGTTCCGGGCCGGGCCAGGCCTCGGCCCTCGGGCCTTAGTTAATTTTTTTTCTCTTTTCCTAGTTAACCCCCAACCTTCCCCCTCACCCCCAAACCACCCCAAATGGCCCAAAATACCCAGCCCAACCCAAAAAGTAAAAAAAAATGGAAAAAAAAAATTAGAAAGGCCCGGACTGGCCGGGCCAGTTCGTGATTTGGGGGGCCCGAGCCCGGACCGGTCACTGACCGGGCCACCGGGCCAGGTCGGGCCACCCGGCCCGAGTCCACCCCTACACTGGGGTAAATGAAAATGAATGCTCTTATTTACTAATTCATCTCTCTATTTACCATTGAGGTAAGAATACTAGCACTAATATTGTTTCTTTCATTTGTAGAAAAATCTCAAATAAATTTATAAGCGACATAGGAAGTACATTTATCAGTAATTTATATAGTTCAACTACTTCAACAGTTTATTTCAAAAAAAAAAAACTACTTCAACAGTTCAACAAGATACAAGTATATAACCATTACCTTAAAAAACAAGATGAAACCATGGTTTTAGCAAAAACAACCAGGCTCACCAGTTGCCATTTGGTGAAAAGTCGGGCTTAAAAGGCTAATAAGCAGAAAAGAAAACAACCCAACGGGCAAGACACAAGTGATGAATGTATATCGAAAATTGATAATTAATGATTAAACTAGGACAAAGTGCCCTTAATCAAGGATTACAACAAAGTACATTTAGTAAAAAGAGCAAGATGATTTATTAGATGATGATAGTACAGTATCTTGCTCCTCCTACATATACATAAAACTAGTTACATAATGGGAGGCTTTAACAGGAGATAGCTGACACAATATGCCGCTCGCTCGGAAAATTGTTTCCCCTCTAAGGAAATACAACTGGCTGGATGTTCCATATGTCCTTGGCGTATTCATGAATCGTTCGATCACTGCTAAATTTGTAACTCCCAGCTGTATTCATGATTGACATTCTAGTCCATCTCTGCAACAAGTTCGTCATTTCAATACAAAAGTCAATTATAAAAATTCTAAAGGTCAAAATACCTTCAAGTATTCAACTCACGCAACGGCACTCAAAATGAGAAGAAACATTAAAAAAAACATCTTGAAATGTGATTCCATTATGAAAATTCCACTGATCGGAGTAGTCAAAAGCATTATTAGATCATTTGTATTTTACATGGAGGTGGAACAAATATACCCTTGAAAATCACTGACCTTTTGATCGCGATATGCCTCATCAACCTTCTCTTGGCATTCTATGTAGCTGGGGAAGTCCTTTCCTACAAGGAAATAGTCTGCACGGCCGAAGCCTTCGTTTCCCTCCAACGATCCAATAAGCTCATCATAGTTATTTGCGCCAAAAGCGCCACTCCTTATGAATTCCTTAACTTCTTCAAATCGCTCATCGGGTACAAACTGCATTACAGGGTAAGCACATTAGTTTTGGTAGCATGCACTCCAGGTGTAAAGTACTTAACAAAAGTAGAGAATACTTCTGTATGTATCTTAGAAATTAATCTTACATGTGTACTTCATATTTAATAATAATAACAATAGTAATGGTAATAATTATAATATTAATATAATAGTGGTAGTAATAATAATTATAATAATAAGATAATCAATATAAATGAGGGCAGTTTCACAAATTGAACAAAACAAAACATGAGTGGGATACCGGTGTTATGAAAACTACTCCGTATTAAACTAACACCCCCTCTCTCTGTGTGCCACCCCCTCCTTAAATAATACAGCATATTTGAAATTTTATTATTTCATACAAGAATTTGCTCTGTTCGTCTTAATACTCTGTATTACATATTGCTTTGCTTATTTTATTCAGATAAGAAAATTTTAGATTTGACCGGATCGAGAAGATTCACATCGCATGAGAAAAGTTCAGGTCAATTTAGATGAGAAAAGTTTAAACATGATTAATGTTATTATTATTGTTGTTGTTGTTTATTAATCATCTATTATTACTACTATCATTACTATTATTCGACGCTATTATTATACTCCCTCCGATCCTAAATAAAGTTCCCACTTTCCGTTTTGACTTTTGGGCAGGTCCAAAATAAAGTTCTCACTTCTATTTTTGGCAAGTTTTTAATATAATGTTACCCTTATACTCTTACTTTATTTAGCTACTTCACAGTTCACACCCATTTCCTCTCTCCCACTACACCTAATCTACTTTTTGTAAGGGTATAATGGGAAAGCAAAGGCAAAAATTCAACTTTCTTAAAAGCCGAAATGTCAAACTAGGAACCTTATTTAGGACCGGTGGGACTAAGATACAACCGTAGGTTGCTGCTATAATTATTAATAATAATATTACTTCATATTACTATTACACCATATTATTATTATTAAGATTAGTATTTGTATGTTGTTATTAGTATAAAACCGTAGGTTTAGGCTGTTTATTTTATTAGTATTATCATAATAACTATAATCATTATTAGTATTACTAGTATCCTTATTAATACTATAGTTGGTTGCTATCGTTATCTTATTATACAAACAATAATAATAAAAATAAAAATAATAATAATAATAGTAATAATGGTAATAATATGTATTGATGTTAAACTTAGATCAGAACGTATTAGAATCGGATCAGAAACATTCAAGTATGAAAGATTCATATTAGATCTAAACAAATCTTAGAAAATTCAGATAAAAAACATTGAGATTCAGATTAGACAAAGAGAACAACTTCAAAGAGTCTTATTCTGTACACTTAAAACAACAATATGATCTCATTTTCATTATATTTAATGTATTTTTCCAAATTAATAGTCTCTCAAATAGGTTGGTGTGTTTAACTTGGTCAACTCAACTTGTAAATTTCAAAGCATATCTAGAAATATGATTTCCAATAGTTCCACACTTGCAGCTCGCTAGAATAAATTATACATTCGTGAATTATGACTCTTTTTGCAATGGGGGGGGTGTGGAAGGTTTTACCTTTCCCTCAGCTCTTTCTTTCCGAAGCCCTGCAATTTCATGAGCTTCAGCCCCAAAGAGAAAGAAGTTCTCCTCACCAACCTCTTGCCTTATCTCAACGTTTGCCCCATCCAAAGTCCCAATTATGATACAACCGTTCATGGAAAACTTCATGTTGCTGGTTCCACTGGCCTCCATACCAGCAGTACTGCATATATATGGCAAGACAGGATATAGTTAAGATATATCTCTACCTACAGCTGACACCCATAAAATAAATCATATTTATGTGCATAGTATCCCATAGTTCACAAGTTGCTCAAGCTTTTCAGTTTTTGTTATACCTACATACACAATGAAATTGTGGAGAAAAGTGAACTAGCACTAGACTCACCCTTCGGTGGATCAAGTGACTAGTAGCTATTGCTGCAGAAGCAGTAAGTCAGTAACAATGCTATTGGAGTCTTCGTCTTCACAGGATTACTGAACCAAAATGTTCTCTCTAGATCTTCCGTTTCTATGATACATCCCCTTTTAGCCTTGAACTGAAAAAATCATTACTGTACTTGTTTTCATTTATGAATTAGGTTTGTGCTTTCTAAAAAAAAGTTTTAGCGACAAATCTAAAGGATAGCTTTGGAAAACTTTTATCATAAACCCATCCTTAACCCTTTCCCTAATCCCTACCCATGTCATTGTCTATCCAATATTGAATCAAAATCGAGAAAGATCAGTGTTAGTGCGCGGATCTTGTTGGTTTGTGACTTTAATTGTCCTCTCTCTCCTACCTTTCACAAACTCTAATTGTTGCTGATAACTACCATGAAAAATAATAAATAATACGAGTATAAAATACTGGGGCTAATGGAAAAGCAGCCAAGCTGGAAGACCTGATATGTTGTGAAAGCTCACTAGCAGGAATCAGCATTTCAGCAACAGTGACATTGTAATCAGGGACAAAAATAACCTATAAAGAATAATACAATAAATTTTAAGTTCTGAAAATCACTGAGGTGTCAGGTTAAGCTGCTGAGAAACATGTCTGGAGTACTATAGATACAAGTCATATAACCAAAATGACAAATCAAAATATATTCATCACCAATTCATACCTTCAGTAGATCACCTATTTCAGGATCGTGATTTATGGTGGCTCCAACATCTGTTATGAATTTCACAATCCTTTTAGCTTGCACATATGTGGCAAAAGCTTTTCCTCCAAATATGCACACCCGAGGAACAAACTTTGCTTCTCTTTCTGCAGCACTCATTTCTTTCATCTGCTTGTATCGGTAAACAATTCCCAAGATATTCAAGAGTTGCCTCTTGTATTCATGAATGCGTTTTACCTGAAGTGTTTTACTGTTAGTTCAAATGTAGTAATGAACGGCATCTCAGTTAACAATTTCGAATCAACCAAATTTTGTGGACGCCTTTCTAGGACGCATGTATCAGCGGCGTCGTAAAAATAATTCAGACGTAAATGAAGGGGAGGAAAAACTAAACATAACATGTGTTAGCCAGCAGAGTGGCTGAGAAGCTGCCTGGCAAGTCTGGCAGCTGGCAGTCAATCAATTATGACAGCTGGGTTATTTTCAGATTATTTGATTTTATAGATTTGTTGTCTTCAATATCTTTTTTTGTCTCTGAATTATTTCAGGACACTTTTTGTGTGGTTTCCTTTCATTTCAGAACTCTAATGTAGCCTGTATAAGGGCCTTTGTCTTCAAATAAAGACATCTTAGAAAGAATTAGTTTGAGCGTGTCTTGACTCTTGACAAGGTCGGGCACCAAATTAATTCTAGCTAAGCAGTAAGCATAGTTGTTTATCTCAGGGAAATCTGTCTTGCACAGATCTCAGATTCTCAGCATAGATCAAACAAATCCTACTGCTTTATCTTCTTACAAGTTTGTGCAATCTCGACCTTGGACAAGATCCTGCAGAAGCGTTCTTAACACCAAACTAGTAAAACGATGAGGTAGAAATTTTAGGAGAAGCAGAGTAATGACCTGAATATCAAACATTGCGTTTGGGCTGACTGAATACCCTGTTCTTTCTTTTAGGAATGAAGCAACCTTGATTTTATTGCTTCTTTTTGCTGCCCTCCACTCTGTTTGAAGATCTTCGTTATCTGCAAACTACACATGACACAGTTTGTAGCTAAGTCACAACATCAGAAGATACATCTGTGTGATCATGTCAAACAAAAGTTACAAAAGTATTATATAGAAATTTCATAAAAAAACAGAACATGTCAAAAAGCGCATTAGCGTAGCCAGAGCCATTAAAAATTCAAATTTGGGATGCTGCCGTAAAAATAGTTTATTCAATAAAAAAAATAAGTATTAAGATCGGGATTACAAAACAGAATCAGCATTAAAATCAGAACTACAAAACCAAATTTCACAACAACAAAAAGCCTGTTTTGGGGTGCGCATCCCAGCTACACTAATACGTCTAAGTGAATAAAATGTAGCTTATGTTTCATACCTTGCGTAGTTCTGCCAGCTTTTCGGTGTTTAAGACCCAGTCATCAGTACCTATCCATTTAGTAATGATATTACTAAGACCAGGATTACAAAACCGGATCCATCTTCTGGGAGTCACACCATTAGTTTTATTTTGAAATTTCTCCGGCCAAAGCTGTGAGAGGATAAAGTAGTTCATGAAACGATTTGACAAAAAAGGATTTGCAGTGTTTTGTTAATGCTGAAATAAAACCATTCTACTTTTAGGAATGATAGTGGACCTACAAATAGACCATACCTTGTAAAAGTCATTGAAAACATCTTCCTTCACTATTTCACTGTGGATCTCAGCAACTCCATTCACAGCATGACCACCAACAACACAAAGATTAGCCATGCGGACCATCTTAGGAGCTGGTGCAGGGATCACATGTTTCTCCAGTTCTGTCTCTTTTTCTGCACTTTCATCCTTTTCACCACCAGGAACCACTTCATCACTATTTTCAACTTCTACATTAGGATCAACAACTGCGGTTTCTTTTGGTTTGGTAAATAAGTCTACAACAGAGCTGGGAAGATCAAAGTTCTCCAAAATTCTCATAGCACTCAGCTTTTTTTCTAACATGTCGGGATCTGATGTGCCATATTCTGATATTATATCATTTATCAGCTGAATAAAAGGATATGTGTGAGGAATTATAAGCTATGAGAGAAAAGTATAGAAACAGATAGTTCAGCTGAGCTATGCATGATTTCAATCACCTGCTCATCTATCATCTCTATAATCTCTATGTGTCTGGGAAGCAGCTTCTCCATTAGCTCATAACTCCATTTCTCCAGTGCCTCGGGTAGAACAGTATGGTTTGTGTAAGCCACTGTCCTGGAAAGTATATCGCATCCAAGGTGTTATTCAAAAAGCAGGTGTGAAAGAAGAAGCCAAGAAGATATAAAAACAGCCACATGGATTGAGAATGAAAACTATTATGTTTACATCTCAAGATATTCCACTCCATCATAAAATACTCAACTGGAATCATCTTGGCTGTACATAATTAGAGACGCAAAGAAGGTGTATATGGGAAAAGAACCTTTTAGTGATACTCCAAGCTTCCTTCCAACTCAAGCCCTTTACATCTACCAATATTCTAATCAGTTCTGGGATACATAGAGTTGGGTGGGTGTCATTCATCTGGACAGCAACTTTTTCAGGAAACTCTTCCCACTTTATGTGTCCACCAGATCTCCTCTCAAATCGGGCAATAATGTCTTGTAGAGAAGCCGAGCACAAGGTGTATTGCTGCTTCAGTCGTAGAGTTTTTCCTTCCAATGAATCATCTCCAGGGTAGAGTATGTAACATATCTGAGTCAAAGGAAACACAGTGCACATAGCTCTGGTTAAAATCATGTATTGCATAATATATATACAATTGTGATAAAAGGTTTGAACATGGTAACAAACTACTACCCCAGCCTAAAAAAGAGTCCAACTTAAAATCAAGAAATAATGGCAAAACTAGTACCTATGAGTTTCTACGGGACAAAAATAAGACGTGTTCTATATATGGTCAATAAAGAGACTCAATATTAACGGGTGACTAATTTACCCTGCGCTGCTTTGCTTCTTGTCTGCTATCTGCTTAATTAGCTCTTCCTGCGGTGCTTCGATTCCTCCATGTCTTCTGCGCACAACATCACCTACGTTCCAACCTCCGCCTGCACAGAAAATCCCCCCGCCCCTGAATTTCTGCGCAGCGGCGGCGGCCATAAAACTTCTGTCCTCCGCCGACACAGGCTCCGTCGAGCCCGTTGGTGTCTCACTTTCTTCTTCTTTTCTGTTCATGCGCTGCCTCATAGCTCCAGGCTAGGATTAACGTCGATGTGAGGTTTCAGATCCATGTGGTTCGGTTTATTTGGGCGGCGGTGCAGTTGGTTTGGGCGGCGGCGCAGTTGATTTGGGCGGCGGCGCGGTTGATTTGGCGGTGGTCAGTTGATTTGGACGGCCACTTTGGCTGTAGGGTTGGGTGCAGGGATTTGGGGTGCAGCGATTTGGGATGCAGCGAGGGGGCTGGGGAGGTGGCAGTTACTGTCAGGGCAGCGGCGACTGGAGGGCTGAACCACTAGACAGGGGGATGGGGAAGGGGAAGCGGGGGGTTGGGGTTAGGGAGGAGTGTTGCGGACTGGGGGGGGTAGGTTGTGGGCTGGGGGAGGGTCAGCGTGGGGCAACAATGTCATGGTAGTCGGCGACGGTGGCAGCCTGCGGTGGTGGCTACCCGTGATCATTTTCGGATTGGATAACTGTAAATGATCAGTCTGGTAACTGTAACTGGTTGATCTGGTAACTATAACTGCTCGGTATGTGTAACACCGTAACAATAACTTGCCAATTTGAGTAACTGTAACTGGTCGGTACGAGTAACTGTAACTGGTCGGTTCGAGTAATTGTAACTGGTTGATTCGAGTGACCGTAAGTATGTAACTGATCGGTCCGAGTAACTGTAACTGGTCGGTCCAAGTAACTGTAACTGTAACTGGTCGTTTGAGTAACTGTAATTGGTCGGTACTCGGTATGAATAACTGTAACTCGTCTATTTGAGTAACTGTAACTGGTTGATTCGAGTAACTGTAACTGGCTGATTCGAGTAACTGTAACTGGTCGGTCCGATTAACAGTAACAAATAGATTTAGGTAATTGTAACTGATCGGATCGGACAAATTTAATTGATTTGGTTGGTCAATTGTAATTAATGAAGTCAGATAACTATAACTAGTAACCGTAACTATTTATATTGGAAAATATAACTAGGTAACCGTAAATTGGGAACATCTCTTTTATAAGTTTATTGGCCTCCCTGCTAGCATCTTTAGAAGTGGGAAATTAATTACTGTACTACGTATTAATGTATATTGGAGCCGTTGGTGGAATGATACGTACGTATCTAGTTTGATGTGATGCGTATTGACTATTTGACTAGCGAGCAACGCTGCAGGGGTATACTTGACATTCTCATCTCATTTATTTAAATGATGCCACCGGGTGGTCTCTTTTCTGGGAAGTATTAGGAGAAGTTTTATATTTGTCCAAATCATTTTAATTAGTAATATTCATGACCTAACCCCTAAAATCAACTTAAATTTCTGTTTAGACAAGCGGAAAGCTGTTTTAGCCAATTAGTGAAAACAGTCATAGAAATAAGTTTAAGAAACATAAGTGCTTATTCATGGCTTGTAAAACCTTGCAACTTGATTGACTTGTCAAGAAAAAGTTGTACCTTAATGAAGCAGGACTTTTTTTTTGACACAGCGGCCATGAGGTATATGAAACAGGTTCACAATTATGTATGAACAAAAGACAAAGCAACTTCGACATTTCTTTATCCTTTATATCATTGGGTGACGACAAAGTCAAATAGCAAGACCATGTCATTTATTCATGGTTAGAAAAAGGCATTTTAGAGTTGCGCCACAGTGTGAGGTGGTAAAAAACCTTGAGGCTTTAAGACATACACTTCATATGATTGAGGCATATTGTGAGATTTCAGACTCTTTTTTTAAGGTTTGTCATGGCTTATTAATTTTCTTATATAGAAGTATATGGGATCTATTTTTTCAATAAATTAGTCACTTGTCCCATTAAAATTTGATAGGGGAAGGCTTTCCCCTTATACACCCTTGTGGTGGGACCCTTCCACGGACCCTCTCCTTGTGGGGATGCCTTTGTGCACCGGGCTGCCCATTTCATCACCTATCTCATTAAAATCCCTAAACTTAATTTTCCAAAACTAACAATCATCTTCGCATGGCTATACCTATAAAGTCAACTTATTTTACATAGCCGACCAGCTACTCTGCCCTCCTCCATAAGTACATATGTTTCTAGCAGAGCAGCAGAGGCGCAGAGCTACTATTGGTCTACCGCTACTCTCCTCTTCTCTTGTTTCTAGTGAGGTTCAAAGTTCAAACAACTCCAGCTACTTTTTTCCTTCTGATTTGAACCATAAAAACAAGTACTACCTCCGTCCCACAATGGTTGTCCACTTTCAATTTGGCACGATTATTAATAAAGTGGTTGAAAAGTAAAAGTTGTGGTTGAGAACTTGAGATTTGAGTAGAATAAAGTGAATTGATAAGAACCATGTATTTCATGCCAAAAAAGGAAACAAGACATTCATTTTGGGACAATCCAAAAAGGAAAGTAGGACAACCAAAATGGGACGGATGGAGTAATAAGGAAGCTTTTTTTTATATTCAAATTGCTCCAGAATATAAATATCTCCGACCATTCCTTCCTGTGTTTCTCATCTACACACCTTTTTCTGGTTTTATTGGAACACCAAGTATTTGAAGTTTTATCTGAAGGGTTAAATTTATGATAGTGGTCTATGGCACTTAATTATGAGCAGGCCCCTCATTGATTTTTTTTCTGAAATCCAACATATACGCATAATACAAAAGATGATCACAAGTGTGAAATATAGAAAGCCTACCTTTTCAGCATTTGTTTGGGCCTCACATGCTTTGATGTGGTGTCCTGAATTAAAAGAATATAGGTCAAAATCCTCTGATGGAGCCTTAGTTGACCATAGCCGAAGGTTAATTGTGGTTTTAGTCTTATATCCTGGTATTGGAACGTCATAAGCAACTGCTTGAATGTCATCCCCACCAATCCAATGTTTCTTTCCATCTGACCCTGAGATCACTTTACCGGAGAACTTTACAGGGTATGAAACATCATTCCTTACTATCTCCCAAGGATTACCTAGCTGTGAGCATGAACTCAAGTCACACATACTATATATAATAACATATTTAGTAACAAAGAGTCTGTTTAAGTTGAGGGGTTCCAGAGGGGTTTAGACTTTGGAGGGGGTGGCTGTAGTGGGAAACTGGGAATAGTCTATGTCTACTTAAATAAAATAAAATAAAAAAATGAATAAAAAATGATTGAAATGTTGTCCAATCATATATTATGTAAATCTTTCAATTACTACAAAACCTCAAATATGTACCAAGATACAGTCTACACCCTCCGACCTCTCCAAAACCCTCCATCTAAACAGACCCTAAGTGTTACATTGATTTCAAACACAACTTGGCAAGAAAAGGCCAGAATGATTTGATCAGTATGATACACATTTACACATGCACACACAAACAAGAAATGAAGCTTCAGAAAGCATACTTCAAGCCAATCTTCGGCAACCTCCTCCTGACCATCTTTAGTAATGCGCTGCTTAAATAATCCATACTTGTACCTGAGCCCATAACCCCACGCTGGATAATTCAATGTTGCCAGAGAATCAAGGAAACATGAAGCAAGCCGACCCAGACCACCATTTCCAAGAGCAGCATCTGGCTCCTGTTATGAATTTGTTCACGGTTTAGACTTCAGGGGAATGAATATAAACCTTAAGGGCACATTGTTATGTACCTTCTGAATGCTAAACCAGTCAATCACTAATAGTGAATGGCCATATATAGCATACTTGTACTCTTTTACAACCAACATATTTTAGAATCAAAATGGATAAAACCCAATTTAAATTTTAAATTACTAGTAAGCCTGACCTTAGAAGCTACATTTTCTAGATTGTGGCCAAGATCGTTCAGTGCTTCTGCATATGCACCTGAAAGCTCTAGATTACCAATTGCGTTTAACAGTGCTCTACCCTGCAAGTATATAAAACCCCATTGTTAGTTGTTACTCATCTTCATTGCTTTCTTACTGCATGGAATGTTTATCAATATTACATGAATGAGGAAGACTCGTGAGTCTTGATATACCTGTAGAAACTCCATAGAGAGATAGTATGCCTGCTTTGCATTCAACTTCTCATAGTATTCATATGTTTCGTTCCAATTAATGATTAGTGAATCACGAACACTTTGTGCAGTTGCAAAGAATGCCTTTGGGAGCTCAAACTTCTCAGGAGAAAATACAGGTGTGAATTCTGCATGGTATTTGATGTTTGAAGCAATAGACGCAGCATCCAGAGAGGTGCCTAAAAATTCATTTTGGGGGAAAAAGTTTGATTAATATTATGAGTAGTCGATATGTTTCTAAAGTTCAATTTCATTTTGAACTCAACTTTCATAAACAGCTCTTATGTTTACAATTTCATAACTTGAGATATTTCAAAAAAAATTGAGCCGTAGCAGCCTGCCAAGCTCAGAGCTCAATATACGAATAGGTGTCTGGCATTCTGATCAACAAACTCTACACAACATTTATTAACTTAGTGGAATGGAACACCAAATACAACTAAACAACCTAACATACAAACTTCATCATTTATCTAAGTGATGTTTATGCAATTATACATTTCATACATTAAAAAATAAAAGTCCATCTATCCATTCAACATTATAATAACAATTGAAGTCCAATATTTGAAATTTGAAATTGTATACACAGCCCATACGACAATTACCCAAATTTCGTACATTATTCCAGTTCTATTTTTAATTGTGCGCTATTTTAAATTGGGATATCCAAGTTATTACGGGTTGAGCCCAATTGATTCGCCATTCATGTTCACTACAATTGCCATTTGCCACCAAACAGTAGCTACAGAAGTACAAGTCTAGCACAACATGTTGTATGCTAGTATATCAAATGAAACACCGAAAGGATTTTAGCAACGTGTAAATAGAAAGCTATAAGAACTAGCAACCAACAAGGCAGGCCTGAAAAAAAAACTCTGGCTCTGAGTCTCTGACAATAGTGGCCAAGTTAACACTGGAACTTGTTTTAACCCGAGCTTGTACTATGCAGACCATATCGTTAATGAAGTAGAAGGTAAAGAAAATGGTTTTAAGATATTCGACTAAATATAGCAGCAAATTAGCAATAGCATGCAGATCGAACGATAGAGATGATAGATCAGAAGCCCTAACTGTTTTCAGTGACCGGATTCTGAACCATTTGCTTCGGCTCATTCAACACGCTCTTGACGAGGAAAGACTGTTTCTTTCCCCGGAAGTCAGCTCTTTTGGTCAGGAACCGCAAGTTCGAACTCCGGGCATTGGAATTGAGATCGAAGAGTCTCGAGCTGGGAGTAGAATGCAGGAAAGTTTCGGCATAGGTTCGAGTAACGGAGTATTGCGAAGTCGCCATGGCTGTCCCTTGCTGGCCGAGATTCCAAATGAGCTATATTTGGGAAGAGTGTGGGGAGTGTGATCATAGAAGAGTGAGGAGATATCATGACTGATAAATGGGGTGATGGAGCTGTTTGTCCCTTTGCTGGCATGTCACGTTCAAAAATATCCAAGGTGGCCTAGCTCACGCGTCCAAAATTTATAAATAGAAGGGAAAAGGGGCAGATAAGCCCTTGTTTAAAAGGTTATGGCTATGTTTGGTACAATTAGCTGAAAAGATCTTTTTGTGAGTTTTTTAGTAACTGTTAGCTTTTAATGACTGAAAAGATCTTAAAAGTAAAAGGTGGTAGCTGTTTGGTAAAAAGCTGACTGTTTGATTTAGTTCTGTTTGGCATACAAGCTGTTAGGATTTATTAAAGCTAAAAGTCACAGACTTTTCTCAGATGCTACTACCTGTAGCATCTCAAAAAAGAGCTTTTATTTTTTGAAAAGCTCTTAAAAATTGGCATGCCAAACAAATAACTAACAACTTTTAGAGACTTTTTAAATAGTACAAAAGCCAAAAACTATAGACTTATGTCAGCCAAACATAGGGCGGTGCACGGGTCGGGTTCGGGCGGGTCGGGTTTGCGAACCCTAAACCCGTTCGGGTTTTTTAATGTAAATACTAGGCCCGACCCTTTGATATTTCGGATCGGGTATTTCGGATATTTTTAAGTCGGATATTATCGGATATCGGGTCGGGTTTCGGATATTTCGGTTATATTAAAAAAATATATAATTGAATAATTAAAGTGTTTAAATTCCACTTTGACAAAAATTGTACACACTAGTGCACTAAACATCCAAATTACACAAATAATTTAACACAATTTGCACAAATAATTACACAAATAATTGAACACAAGTATTAATTTAACATATTCAAAGTACACACTACATAATTTAATATACTTCGGATATTTCGGTTATATTAAAACACATTATAATTGGATAATTAAAGTGTTGGAATGCAACTTTGACAAAAATTATACACACTAGTGTACTACACATTCAATTTACACAAATAATTTAATACAAATTGCACAATATAATTAGATTAATTACACAAATAATTGGATGCAAGTATTAATTTACCATATTCAAAGTACACACTAACATATATTTCGGATATTCGGGTGGGTCGGGTTGGGATTTTACAAACCCTACCCGCCACCCGATCTAGGCCCAATATTAATCGGATTTTCGGTTTCGGGTTTTTCGGGTCGGATAGCCATTCCGGTTCGGATAATATCCGAAAAAAATATCGGGTTTTTCGGGTTGGATCGGGTTTTGCTCAGCCCTAGCCAAACATAGCCTATGTCCGGTCATCATCATTTGGGGCGGTTTCTGGTAGAACTTTTGATGAAATTTTTTGAGCATCTTATTCATTCAGTTTAGTTTACGCATACCAAATTTCAGCTAAAACTTCCATCGGGAAGGCATTCGAATGAATTCTTGAAAATAACTGTGCAGTTAAAAACGCAGTTATCGTCAAGAATTCATTTGAATGTCTTCCCGATTGAATTGTTAGATAAAATTTGGTATGAGTAAACTAGATTCAATGAATAAGATGCTCAAAAACGTTCATCAAAAAATTCCACCGGGAACCGTCCGAAATTGCGACGGCCGGATAGAACCTCCTAAATAAGGGTTTATTTGACTTTTTTTGTTAGTATGTGGACTTATTTGCCCCTTTTCCCTAAATAAAAATTATACTCCGTATTAAAATGCTTTTTAGCATAGCCTATTGGACCCCCTAATTATTCTTTACTCCTTATTATATAAAAAATACAATTATTATAGGCACATCATACTCAGTCATTCATTATTGGTGCACTCATTAGTTTTGTTTTTCCATCATGGCACATCATTAGTTTTTTTTATATTAAGATGTTTCTCTACTTCTATATTTGGAGGGAAAACATCCTGTCCATCCGGATGGGCAGGAGCCTCCGTCCGGTCGAGGCCATCAGAGGCCCTTCCCGGTGGAATTTTTTTATGAAATTTTTTCAGCATGTTCTTCATGAAGTCTAGTTTACTCATACCAAATTTCTGCTAAAAATTCAACCAGGAAGGCACTCAAATGATTTTTGGAAGATGACTGTGTTTTATATGTATATAAAGTGCACAGTTAACTTCAAAAAATCATTTGACTGTCTTACCGATTGAATTTTTAGCTGAAATTTGGTATGGATAAACTAGACTTCATGAAGAACATGCTCAAAAAAATTCATCAAAAAATTCCACCGGGAAGAGCCCAAACAGTAAAGTTCGGGCAGAGCCTCTCATCCCTTCGGATGGACCTGAGCATTCCTCTATATTTGGATACAATTATATTAAGGGTTGGTTTGCAACCGCTTTTAAAAAAGCACTTATCAGCTTTTGGCTTTAAAAAGCACTTATTTTCCTAAACACTACAACTTTTATTTTTCTCGGCTTCCGCGTCAAAAGTGCTTTTACTTTTTCTATTACACAAAAAGCACTTATTTTACCAAACACTAGCCACTTTTACTTTTCAAAATCACTTTTTTATCAAACACTATCAACTTTTATTTAATCACTTCTCTCCATTTCATTAAAAAAAAGTACTTTTTAAAAAGCAGAAGTTGTTACAAACAGACCCTAAGGGAGTGTTTTCCTTTGCTTAAAAAAGTGCTTTAGAGCTTTTAGATTAAAAAATGTCAAAAAAGGTGTTTGATAATCCTAACTTTTGCTTAAAAAAAGTGCTTTAAAGTCAAAATCTAAAAGCTAGAGCATACCAATTTCTAATAGCTTCTAGGTAAACTTGTAATTACCTCCAACTTTATGACTAATAATAATGGCAAAAAAATCCCCTAACCCCCAACTTTATTCGTATACCCTCCCTATGTCCAAAAGTTTAAAGGGTGATTTTGTACTTTTGAAAAAATTATTCCATCATAATCACTTTTTTATCAAACACTTCAACTTCACATTTTAATTAAAATTACTTCTATTCCCAAACACTGCCAACTTTTACTACAAATCACTTTTCCAATAATCTATTAAAAAATCACTTTTAAACTGACTCATTAAACCAAGTAGAAAAGTATAAACGTTTATCTCTAGTAATCTTTTGAACTAATATATTAGATCTAAAGATCACGTTATTGTATCTTTTTTATTCAAAAGTTAGTAACCAGAGTTCAATTTGACTTGCAGTCATATGAGAATGAGTCAAATTAGTAAATAAAAAATTTAATATAAACATATAATCAGTGCCTGTTTTTTGAATGAAACTAGTTTAAAGTATCATAACAGAACGTAAGCAGGTTATAATAATGACAAGTCTTATGTTTGCCGTATGTCCTAGAACTAGACATAGAAGTAATTACCTCCTTGGAAGCAATATACTTTGTTGATCCCGCTTCGGACTTAACTGAGCCAATGACTTGCATACCAGACTCCTCATCACATGTTCTAGGTTCTAGAGCTTTTTGTTGAAGAAAATGAGCCATGAACTACATGAGTCTTATACCTTCTTCCCGTAAAAACATGACACAATCAAAACAGAGTAAAGATCCAAATAAAAGCGAAACATGAAGAAAAAAAAAAAGATTCTTGAACCCTAGCACCTTATTCATTTCCTGGCGGTGGTTCAGGAGGAGGTCGAACCATCACTATGATTGTTGACGTGGAATGGATCGAAGCATAAACCAATCGGAGTAGATTCCTCTTGCCTTGTCTCCCATATGTCGTGCCTACTACCTAGCCATCTCCATCGGAGCATCTACCCTTCTCGATCCGCCCTTCTCTAACGTCAGGTGACCCGGTTAGATTTTCCACCCGTCTAGCAGTTACTTGCACTGAATCTGCCTCGTCACCATATTGTTGTGATCCTTCTGCAATTGCCGAGCTCGCGATCCTGGTCATCCAGAGGCCCTGCATTTGATCGAAAGAAAAGTCGCATACAATCGGCGGAAGAAGAAACCCTAAACTAGGGAAATGTCGCCGTCGTATAAGAAGAAAATTTTCAAAGCATGTCCATTCCAGTGATTGTTGTTATATGAAAAACATTGTGCCCCCGCCTATCCGGATAAAAATATAACTATTAGATTAAGTAATAATTCCTTCAAAGAGCATATAGAAATTGTGATAAGGCATTTAAATGATTATATATGAAGTCAGGATAGAACAATTTCATGTCGTGGGCATATTGTTGACACGGTCATTCTTTGAAAAGTGACATTGGTGAAAATAATAGAAGGTTATCAATTTATTTTTATTGTCTAGTACTCTAGTTGATGGAAAAAGTATTTTGGTTGACATGTTGGAGTCACATTTCTTGCAATAAAAAGATCAAGATTTTCCCAAGGGTGTGATCTTGCTTAAGAACACCAAAGATAAATTTCAAGATTTGAAAGAAAAATAGATTATAACTTTTTCGAAAGATGTCATTTTTTTTTGTTGATTAAGATCGAAAATGGCATTGTTAACATTGGAGATATGAATCATCATTCTATATGCATTCGTTATCCAATAGTAAATTATCACCACTTTAGAACTATTATATTTTATGAGGTACAACATCATAATCATAATCATGAATATTGTACTTCATTTTGTAATTCGGTTGCATGCAGTGGCGAATCTTGCAGTAAAATGTGGGGTGTTCAAAATTAATTTAACATTAAAATGTTACTCAATAGTATTATTTGATCCATCAATTGAAGAAATGTAATTTTTTTGAACTACAAAAAACTAGCAAATAGGGTTCAAAGTAAGAAATATTGTATAAAAAATACAATACATGAATTATTATATCAATTTTATATGTATTTTTACACCTCATTTTCAAGTTTTTGGGTGTTCAGCTGAACACCCTTGAACCAAACGGGTCCGCCACTGGTTGCATGGTGTCTAATGTTGGACACGATTTTAGTTTTGATTTGAAAGTATGACTGTTTGTAGTACAAAATGACTTGAATAGGGGTGCAAGTATGATCGATTCAATTCTAATTCATGTTATGTTTTTCTTTCAAAAAAAAAACTTACAGAGTAATATTTTTGTTTAAAATTGTTTTAATGAGTTGAAAAGTAGACATATAATATATCGATGTACATGACTTGAAAGTGACACATTGAATAACTTATTTTTAGTTTTAAAAGATTTCTACATATGCGGCCTAGACACAATAGATTAGTCTCACATCCAACCCGACCCTTCTCCTTTTCATACAGTTGTGTCCCGCTTGAGAAAAGTTCTAGGTCCTCAACTGCATTTAATAAAATCAAACACTTCATCAATACATAACACATCAATACATAACATAATTCATTTTATATATTTTGATCGAATAAGCACCAGCATTCGAAAGTTGAGTGTTACAATCTCTATAAAACAAGATCACTTCAATCTAGCTTTTCAAATGGATTACAGGAAGGGTTCATGTGGGTAATCGCTAGAGTTAAATGAGATAGAAAGTACAATTGTATTTCATTTTGACTCTTTTATGTGCTTTTAGATATTCTTTTCAATTATAAAAATGTCTTTTACGCTTATGTACTCTAACCTCTATAGATCAAACAATAATTAGAGATAGGATAATGTAAAAATACATCATTTTTTATTTAAGTATTTTAGTGAATAGTTGCTAGAAAGAATCAATTTCCTTTGATTTTAATAAATGTCCATCTTTACAATTTTTCGAAGTATGGAATAAATGAAATAAAACTAAAGTTAAAATATAATAAGTGAACTGTGAACAAATATCCAAACTAAATACTACTGTTGAGGTTAATTCCGGTAGAACCAAAGGCCCAACACAAACCTTTGAATACCAGATGTGTTTATCAATAGAAGGTGATTGAGAAAGTAAAATCAACTAACAAGATGCCTCAATAGCTCCAATTGCATTCGTGTAATTAGGGGTGTGCACCGGTCCAAAAACGGACCGGGCCGGAACCGGTTAGGACCGGAACCAGAATCATCATTTTTTATGGATCGAAGACCGGACCTGAATCTTACCAGTCCAGACAGGTTCAGACCCGAATTTTCCGCTCCGGTCCGGTTTTGACCTTAATTGACCCAGTTTTAAAAAAGGAAAAAATTGTAAATAATAATCCCAGCTATCGTTGATCCGCTAACAATAATCCCAACTACTGATTATTTTTGTATAATCTCATCTATATGGACTGTCCGCTAATAATGGTCTATGACCGGATATTACCTGCTATAAGAGGTGAATTTAATAGAAATTAAACGTAAAAATAAAAAGTTAGGATTATTTATAAGGATTACCTGCTATATCTTTTCTCATCCACTTTAAACATTATAGGAATTTATTTATAGCCGGTCACATCGGACCATTATTGGCAGACGGTCCCTGCAGTTGGGATTATTCTGAAATAATCTATATTTGGGATTATTATGAGCGGACTGCCAACAATTGAGATTATTACTGTCAATTTTTCCTTTTAAAAAAGACATACTCCGTATTATCTTAGAGAGTTCTTAGCCGACCCCAAATGTTTTTTAGGAATTAGGCTTGGATGTTGTTGTTGTTTCAAACTATAATTTATGTGCGGATATGCTAAATAGACTAAATAATTGTTTAGCTCATTTATTAATTTCGGAATATAGTCATCAAAACTATTCAATCATAACAATTGGTTTCCCACAAAAATTAAAATTACAATCTTTTGTGTATATTAAAATGGCAAAATCTATTATAGAGTAATAAAAACTAAATTACGCCCAAAAAAATACTACGTATAAACTACATGCACACCTACAAATAAAGAAACAAATAAAAAACAATTTGAAAAATCAAACAAATATAAACTATGATCATAGTAGTGCACACCTGCACATAAACAAACAAATTAAAAACAACTTAGGAAATAAATATACACCAAATATACACTCCGTATATATTCGTTTATATAATAAAAGACAAAAGTAAGCCATAAACATAGTGACTAATGATACAAAACGAAGTATATATTTTAGGGAACAATAGTATAGCGGTCCATTCCGATCCAGACCTGTTTTTTCTGGGTTTGACTCGGGCCGGAACCCAGAATCTTGGAAATCTAAGGACCGAAACATGGACCGGTCAATACAGGTCCGGTTCGGACCGGTTCATTCGGGTCCGGTTCAGGTCTAAAATACGGTCCGACCCGGTTAATGCACAACCCTAATTATAACAGAGAAAGGACAGAACAAGAGTTATTGTCTAATTGCTAATACAAGAGCTAGAGTGAAAGTATATGCTTGTGAGTATCAAAATGATAAGGGAAAACTGTCAAATAGGTGCTCGAACTTTCATAAAAAGGTCAAATAAGTCCTTCTATAGGAGGCTCTATCCGGCCGTCGTGATTTGGGGCGGTTCCCGATGGATTTTTTGATGAAAATTTTTTAGCATCGTATTCATCAAGTCTAGGTTACTCATACCAAATTTCAGCTAAAACTTCAATCGGGAACACATTCAAATTAATTCTTGAAGATAACTGCGCATTTATCTTCAAGAATTAATTTGAATGTGTTCCCGATTGAAGTTTTAGCTGAAATTTGGTATGAGTAACCTAGACTTGATGAATACGATGCTAAAAAATTTTCATCAAAAAATCCATCGGGAACCGCCCCAAATCGCGGTGGCCGGATAGAGTCTCCTATAGAAGGACTTATTTGACCTTTTTATGAAAGTTCGAGCACCTATTTGACAGTTTTCCCTAAACGATAACCACTTCTAATGAAATAAATGCTACTATTTATACTAGTAATGAGTTGGTGAGATGGGTGACGTGGTGAGCTCTCAATGGCTGACCCCCCTTGTCACTTGCAACACCCATACCTCCACTTGAGTGCCATACTCCTACATTAAATGCACCCTTGTCACTTGCAAGGCCTCCTCGATCGGTACTTTAGGCAGGTGCAATGAGTAAATTAGGAATGATGCTTGGCATCGTCAAGTATGGAATTTTACCTGTTCGAGAACCACCGAACGGTTCATATCTGGTTGGTGAAAATCCGTGAGAGACCTCAATATCCTGCTTGGTATCCATTGGGCTTTACTACTGTTCCTTGGACCTTAGGGATATTTTGGGCTGGGTTATTGGGCCAGACCCTGATATCCCAACAACTGCGTATTATGTTTTCTAAAAAAAGATTAAGCATGTATGTCATAAAGAATCAATTCCATTTCTAGTCCTATGAGTTATATGTCAATTCCATATTTAGTCCACATTTTTCAATTTGTCCACTTTTGGTACCTGACTATTGCTTTCATGACCATTTTTTATCTATCTCTGGGCGTTTTAACCACCGGGAAAGGACTATATATAGGCTGAAAACAATAGTCATGTACCAAAAGTGGTTAAAGTCAAAGACGTGAACTAATTGTGGAATTGGTGAGATACTCGTAGGACCAAAAGTGAAATTTATTCTTTCATAAATGATTTTTTAGTTGTAAAAATGATTATACCTTAATGTACTAGTCACCTTGAAATTAAAATATGAATAGGACCCATAAATCATTTATGATGGGACCAAGTCATAGTATATTGGCTCCGTTTGTTTAATAGCGGATCCGCCAAAAAACAGAGGGATTGACCCATTCAGCGGCTTGGACTGCCAAGACCGCTACTTTTCTGCGTTTGGTTAAACAGAGGATCCGCATAGCGTGTTCGATGAAACCGCCGAAAACCAAAATGCTGGGAATTGGAGCGTTTAGGTTTTGGCGGTTTGAAACAATGATTGAATTCACGCCATTGCCCTCTCACTAGGCCGCACATATCTTCCTATTTTTTCGTTTCAGCCGCTCCTCTCCTCTGGTTTCGTTCTATTTCGTTCTTGCTGCAACTCTGGAAAACCTATGAAGACGGCATAGTAGAAGCTTCAAAGATGATTTTTTTGTCAAAGGCGCACGTATAGATTCTCTGCTCTAGAACGTGAATGCTCTGTTGAGTCACTAGGATCTCTCTTTTAATTTGTACTGCTATGATTTTGTGCTTTGAATCGCTCGTGTACTCTGCGTCGCATGAGAAAATTGTAGGGTACGAAGCGTGGGAGTCCACCGCTAAGAATTGTGCTTTTGATCACTTAATAGTTATATACAGAGTAGATAAGAATAAGGTTAATGTCGGTTAGGAATAGATATACGTATGCATAAAGATAGGGATCTCATAATTGTTCAACTATTTTTTATTTATTAATGTAGGGTACTTATATGTCTTTTTATCTAGTAACCGCTACGATCAATCAGCTGATTTACCAAACATCTTTCTACAACCCGCTAAATGAATCCACTAGTCAAACCCGCTCATTCAATCCGTTGCTAATAATCCGCTAACCGCTGATTGCCAAACACGCCCATTGTATTATATAAGGTGAGCATTATCATAAAAACCATTTTAAAATGGATGAGAAAACATCCTCCAAAGTTTCCTCAAAGTCATTTACGTTTATGATTTTTCCCGCAAAAATATACTCCCTCCGTCCCCTTAAGTTTGTCCCGTTTTACCTTTTTCGTCCGTCCCACTAAGTTTGTCCCATACCATATTTGGTAACATTTGAGTGGTTAGAATTCATTCTTACTTTATTTACACTTTATCAATTCAATACCAACCACACAATTCCACTTTTTCTTAAAAACCACACCATACCCCTCCGTCCCAAACTTAGGGGGACGGAGGGAGTATATAAGAACACGACTAGCTTTCTATAAGTCAACATGTACTATTGAGTTGATTCCTAATGAACACTCGAGTTATGTAAGGAGGGAAGACCCACACATGATATGCATGAATTAATGCTTCAATTCATATGCACGCCGTCAGCGCCTAGTTAGGTTTGGTACTCGTCCATTCGCAGGGTTTAAGATACACATTAATTTTGTATCGTTGAATTTTCGGATAACACTCTTTAAAAGAAAGTTCATCACCTATATTTGAAGAGATGTCTTCTCTGATAATTTCTCCAATGCAGACCACTTTATATCTGATCACTTGTCTACATCTTTTCCAAACTTCAATTTTTTAAAATAATATTAACTAACTAATTATGATCACACCATGAGCCCTTTATTATTGTGAATGGTAAGAAAGTTATAAACCGTTCAACTTTCATGTATTTTGACTTATTTGGACCTAAAACAAAGGATGGAACTTGCCACACTTCTTAGAACACAACTATTGAGTTTTTCACTGATTTTTTTCACAAAACCATTCAACTATTGTGGTAGCTGGATTAACACATCATCCATTACCCTTAACCAACACTTCCCCATCTCAAAATTGGTGTCCAACAAAATAGGTTTCAATACTTCAACATCTTTGAAATAGAAATTTTTTGCATTAACCCATCAAGTTTTAAAGACGTGTCTAGCCTCAATGCGTTATAACTATTCATGCACATAATAATTTGAAGAAACAAATTTAACAATTTGAAAGTTATATGCATTACTATTATAATCCAACCCACACTTTACTTTGTTGAGTTCTCTAAGTTATATAAAAATATTAAATTTATTCTCTAATGTATCATATTATCATGTGCATATTTTGGATGTTTTTATATGGACTAGAATTTCGTGATATGATCTGGTCTTTTTAAGTATTGTTTGATATGATATGAACTAGTCTGATCTTGTCTAATCATTGTTCTACAAACGCTATAAGTGTCCGACTAATCCCGGTCTAGGCTAGGTGGTGTCTAGCGCCCCAATTTAAGTCTTGCGCTCCGACTAATTGGTTTGACGTCTCGGTGAATTTGTCATTCGCCTACAATGCCTGATTACTTGCCCATAGTGCTTAATCAACCGCCTAGAGAGTCTAGATTCACGAAACATTTTTTATTTCATTTTTGAGAGATATGTTCATTTAACTTTAAACACGCTTATGAAGAAAGCTACTTGTAGATTAAGATAAAAACTATATATATTTGTGTGTGTGTGTATACTAGTTATTCACACACGCGTTGCGCGATTATATAAATGCGCAATGTATTTTTTTCAAAATTTATATGTTTTACATTTTAATTTGAAAATGATTTTTAAGAGTGCTTGTCAAATTGAAATTTTAATAGTTTTGTGACATTTGGTGAATAGACATCGTTACATGATCAGAACCTCCTTGAAGGAACACTCAAAGACTATGGACTTTCTTAGGCAGGTTTTGCATACATGATGAAGTTGTTGTATCCCGAGTAATATTATAATTAACATTATATATCCAGTCACTCACTTCTTTTGAAGAAGTTTCATACCAATGAAAGCCACAATCCAGCTAAACAAAGACCCCAATTGTAATAGACATCGGTCCTGAGTTCAAAGAAAGACGAAAAGTTGAGTGAGGTTAGGAAGTACTACATACTACGTAACTATTACTCCTCTAAGTATAATGTAACGCTCTGATATGAACCTTTAGTGGAAGTGGATTAGCTGGAATATTTAAAAATATAATGCTATTAAAATCGAGATCTTTGACATTGCCATATCGTGAACATGTTAATAACTCTTAAGTTCTTATATGTTTGCTCCATGCTTTTAAATGCATTGAATGAATATGTTCCAGATTTGATACCCATAACTTCATATGCCTATACAATATTGGAAGTCATTCAAGCATCTTTAAGACTATACAATAGCGTTGCACATTATATGTGCAACGCTATTTGTCGCTAAAGAAACCAAACACTTGCCTTTTTAGTCCATCCCAAAATTATCCCAATTTAGAGAAACATTATGTAGTTTATTTTATTTTCTTAACTCGATTAAAAATCTATTACTTCAGTAGAAATAAACATACTTCAAGAGTAGAACTTTCTTTCAATTGCATCTATTTATGGCTCTTTTACTTTAATATATCCTAATAGAATCCATAAGTCAGATTAAAAAAAGAAAAAGAAAAGGATGTCCAAACAATGAGGTACCTTCCCAGTTCCCAGAAGTATTTACTACAAGAAAATGTTTGGAGTTTTTTTTATTGGAAAGGTCCTTTGATGTAAAGAAACTGTGGTGTAAACCATCATAATGTGCCTGCATATTCCACTTCATGTCTTGCCATATTTCCCGAGCAAAAGAACAGTCTGCATTGACACCACCATCAGTATGATTAACAATTACTTCAGTTGGCGAAACAACGCCTCTGAGCAAATTTGAAGGTATAACATAGCCCTGGTGAACAATCCAGAACTTAGGAAGCACATTATTACTCACAGTTAAACTGGGTTTTGGGGTACTCAGACCCTCCTGAACATCAATAAAGTAATCTGGAGTATGAACACACTCAGAAACATTAATTCCAAAACCTGCAAAGTACTCTTCTACCCTCTTAGTTGAACCATGGTAAACTATAAGCTGAATGGTTAGATCAGTTTTTTTATGCATGCACAAAAACTTTTGATCATTTTTTTTTTTGCCTTTTTTATCACAAAAAATAACTACACTATACAATCATTCAAATATTCACATAAACCCGATACACCTAAACTTCTCACATAGGCATATTTACAAACACTTAGTATGTTTCATTCTTACAAATTAAATTCATATTGCATCTCTTAAACCTCATAATTTCATAAGAAGTCTTAGTTAGGTTTACTCACAAATATCTGGCATGCTACAAAAATACTAAACCTTCATATCATCAAAGTGTGCACATGCTTTAAAATCAATCGAGATCATCAACTAACCAAACATATAATGAGGTTAAAACATATAAGTCATGACACACAATGAGGTTATTCAGATGTGCTACTATTTGATCTTGATCAAAACAAAAAATACATCAAGTTTCTAGAGACAATAATTTAACAATACTTAGTGGAACTTCATATACATGGCATAGCAGAACTTGATAGTCAACCAAAAAGGCTAACATACCATACTACGAACAACATAAGTCTTTCTTCTTCTTCTCTACAAACCCGAAAAATAAAACAACACACTTCTAGTGTGAATTGGGTTTCAGTATTAAACATCAAATTATTAGCGCAAGAGTTGAAACTGACCTTACCTGTGAGCTGTGAAAACCGGACCTCTACCATGTCGCTCAGGATTTACCCCTGCTTGAAATTTCGCTGCCCCAACTGAGGCACAATCACGAGGGTGATTGAACCAACACTTGGAACCATAGCTGCAAACGCCGGTTCACATGCGCGCCCTGAGAAACTTCCCAGGGGGTCACCCATCCCAAGACTACTCCCGAGCAAGCACGCTTAACTTTGGAGTTCTTAGGTAATGAGCTCCCTTAAAAGGAGATGCACCTCTGTTGGTATGAGTAGTACTATTAATCCGTTTATATTAAATCTCAAGTGTTACATGTACCCTTCTCTGCCCCATATCCCCAGCCTCTGCATTGATTCTTCAAGATCTGTTTCTGACCCAGGCGGAGCCCATTCCGCGCCCATATCTGGATGCGACCTGTTTCAGATATCGCTCCGTCCGTACACCCCTATAGTTGTTGTAGGTTTTTTCCAGTTGAGGCAGCTTCTTCGGTAGCCGCTGAGAGAAGAAGGCTGGTGCAGGGTGTTTGAAACTGGGAGGTCGTTTGACGTTAGAGTTAAGAGAAGCAGATGAAGGGAGCCATTAGACGGCAATAAAACGGGAGAAGAAGTTCTGTTAGAAGAGTACAAATATTAAAACACAGTGCACAACCTCATAAAGCTTTAGGGTTACACCAACATTTTTTTCATCCCTAAAATGCCCTAACCCTCATTGTCTATTATAAGATTTTAAGATTAAGATATACTATCTATATATTCTTAATTTTTTAATATATCATATTTATTACATAATGAAGTTAAGTGAGTAGTTATAATATACGTAGTATTATTAAATGTGATAACTTTATCATTCATGCCTATTTATGTGTATGTGCGTTTTTTTAAACACACACAAACACAATACCTCGTATTACTTATCATATTTACGAAAAGTTATTGATAAAAACATAATTTCTATGTGTCTAACTAGTCTCAACCTAGGCGTCAACCTAGTCGCCTAGGCGCTAGTCGGGCGCCAGCTTAGTGCTTAGCGCCTTTTAGAACATTGAATTTGATAGATGTATGATGTGTGTGTATTTTATAAGTGTCGAAGTTTGGTATGGTTTGACATGTTTAAGTCTAGTCTGTTCTGCTCTCCTTTGGGACTGAAAACATCCTCTACTACTCCTTCAATCCCTTACTTCTTCCGTCTCTTAAAACTTTAACAAGTTTGAATGACATATGGATTAATAAAGTAAAAACTGTGTAGTTATAGTTTTCGGAGAGGAGAGAGAATTAATTAGAACCACAAATTCTTTGCTTAAAAGAGAAAATGATAAATATAGTGGAATAACTAAAAAATGAAAGTTTTAAGGGACAAAGGGACTGAGGGAGTATAATTTATCATTTGACAAATACAAAGAATATTATAAAACAAAGATTGCATGATTGATATTTGTATAGAAGAGAGAAAAATAGTCATAATTACAATATGTAATTGATTAAACGAAAAAGCACAAAAGCTTTTAAAACAATAAAGAAATTGATAAAATTATAAGGGACATGAAGGCATGACATATGTATTTGGTGCATATTTTAAATCACAATAAGGTGTGCTTAATCATACCCCTCATAATACAATTATGACTATCCCGTCAATTAGCTTGGTATTTGTAGATAAAATATAATAAGTGGAGTACTCCATAGAACATAAAACGACTTAATTAAATTTTGGGTAGATGATAGAAAATTAATATTATTAATAGTATTAATGATATATTTATTGCTTTAGATAAAATTAACAATTTTTGTGATAAAAAATTTGACAATGTTTTTGGAATAGGAAAATCTGACAAAGTGGCATGCCTAAAAAATTTGACAATGTTTTTGTGATTCTGTTTCTGCTTTTTTAAAAAAAAAATAGAAGCAGAATCAGAATCAGTTTTCAGAAGGTGATTTCCCCCAACTTCTTAAAAAACTGATTCTAGGAGTAAATTAGAGCAACAAAATCACTTGTACACTTTCACTCAAACACTCCAATTTCCGTTGTTCCTCCTCGAAGGAGAAGTAGTTTTAAGAATCAAATACAAACACCCCTAAATTACTTAAATTAAGTTTTAGCTCCTCAAAAAGTGTTACGGAGTAATTTACGGAAAGCAATCACTCCAAATTTGGCAATTAACACACAAAACTCACTTTCTCTGCCCCC
This sequence comes from Cuscuta epithymum, assembly GCA_945859915.1. Lineage (NCBI taxonomy): Eukaryota > Viridiplantae > Streptophyta > Magnoliopsida > Solanales > Convolvulaceae > Cuscuta > Cuscuta epithymum. The sequence goes on from CAMAPF010001015.1 coordinate 4,848,505, forward strand.
TTCTATGAGTTCTATCCGAACAATTAACCTTCCCAGTCCCAATCCAGAACACGTCCCTCATCAAAAGAAGCTGCAATCGGACGGAAAATGTTACGGAGAGTTTTAATCACAATCAGTGCACGTATTGTTAGATGATAATCGATTGATAGGCTGAAAACATGAAATTGACAAAGACACAAAGTTCATGTATATTTACATGCGTTGAACGCAGAAATGTCTTGTCTGTGAATATATATATAGAAAATCAATAAGCAATGTGGAATTCATCACTTTCAGGTTTTCACCATACATAGAGATAAGCATTCATGTGCGCACTGATTTATTAGATTAGGGGAGGAAGAGGTAGCTGCGGTGAAATTGGAATCCAATTTGTTGGTTCCGGAAGAGCGCCAGCGGAGACGGCGCATAAGGTGGTGGTGCTACAATTTTATTTAGGGTTGTCGGTGCGGAGGTTTGGAATCGGACTAGGCTACGGTTGTAGTTGGTAGGGATCGTGGCGGTTGAGAAGGGAGGAAGATGCAGCTGCACTTCTCACCTAGCATGAGAAGTATAACGATATCGAGCAGCAGCGATGGAGGATTTGGTGATTTGATGAAGATCAAGCTCGCAGCTCGCCACATCTCATACCGAACGCTCTTTCACACCATCCTTATCTTGGCTTTCTTGTTGCCTTTTGTCTTCATTCTCACAGCTGTTGTTACCCTTGAAGGTGTCAACAAGTGCTCATCGCTTGGTACTTTACTTTTTCCTCTGTTTGCAGTTATTGCATCAAACTTCGTGATATGTTTACTCTGTTTGATGTTGTTTGAGGTCAGATTCTTCTAACTAATTTTTCATGAGGTAAAGAGTTTGGTTGGCCAATGAACATTATATTATTCCACACTGTTTCTGTGATAACGGGTGAAGGGGTTGAGGAGAGGGGGTACATGTGAATGTTTATTGGTGCTTCATAAGTATGAATCCAACACAAGACATATAATCATGAATTAGAAATTATGAACGCAGGGCAAACTTTCATACATAATTAAGTATTTTGGGTTAACAGCTACAACAAATTACAATTAACAACAGTAGGGGATATGTATACATTGTCAAGGCCTATTTCATAATTCTAGTGTAATGTATGGATATGCTGCGTATCAAATAAAAGAGTTCTATTTGTTGTGAATTACCTTTATCAATAATTTTCTAATGTTTGTATTCTGAATCAGGCATGCTAGCCTACTAGGCTATGCTTTTTATATATTTTAAGCATGGTGTAATACCTCAAAGTGACTATAGGATAGTTGTTACTTGTTTTGCTTAAATCTGTTCTTATGTCTTGCATAACATTTTCTCCGAATTACATTTCTTTGGTTTCTCTCATGCTTCAAAATCTGAGAGGAGACTTTACTTTTGAAGATGTGATAAAGATATGTGTTAAACCAGCGTTAAAACTTTTTGGTTTTCCTTTTGGTTCTCCCTTCTGATAAATATAGTTCTTTGCTTTTCTATTTGGTTGTTTCTTATGTTGCTGCAAAGTATTAGTAATGCCAAACTCATATCTCTCGGGGTTTTCAGATTGTTTAGGCAGAAGACTGGGCCCAAAGCTTCTTGGAAGAACTGATGATTCAGGGGTAGTTTATAGTTTTCATTTGCATTTATTACCTTTTCCCGTGAAGACACTATTTGCAAAGTGGCTTTACTATTAGTCGTTTTCTGTAATCTGAAGCTGTCTCATTGCTCCTGTCCCACCAGAGGCTGCTTAAGGATTTCATTAAGATACTCAATCAAGTGAGATCTGAGGATGTGCCAGCAGATTTGAAGCTCCCAGATTCTTTTACTCAACTCGTCTCTGAAATGAAAAACAATAAACACAGCACAAAAGAATTTGTACTTATATTGAAGGGAATGGTATGAACGTGTGTCATTTTTTTTTATCTACCTACTCTCCGGAGTGCAAATTTTTACCACAGAGTATTTCATAGTTTCAATCTCCCTCATCCCCACCCCACCCCACCCTCACCACACTCTCTCAATAGCCACTTGCCTGGACATGATTCTTTATTTTTACCAAGTGTGTGGTTCGAGGATGAGTGCAGATGAATGGGGACATTACTCTTTGCACATTATATTTTAGTTTTAGGCTTTTAGCTACAAAATGCAGAACACAGTTTTACTATTTCACGATACTGAATAGATCAATTATAATGCCTTATCTTCTTATGGGCTGTCATGTTAGTGCACAGTGAGTCAAATCAACCAATTGCAGCTCACTGATGTCCTTTAATCTTTTGGTATAGTTAAGTGAAAAGCTGGTACTTCCCATATCACATGAAATGAATGCCGCAATATGTTACGTAGTATCTTATTTGTTAATTTTAATACAGCAATTCCCAAATTTAATTTTTGCTGATTTTATTCTCATTTGCAGATGGAGAGATCTCAAAGGGAGATTAGAGAATCTAAATTTGCAGAGTTGATGAATAAACACTTTGCTGCAAGTTCAATCCCAAAGGGCATTCATTGTCTCTCACTCCGGTTAACTGATGAGTATTCATCCAATGCTAATGCACGTAAACAATTGCCTTCACCAGAGCTACTCCCTTTGCTCTCTGACAACTCCCTACACCATTTTGTATTGTCAACTGATAACATCCTAGCTGCTTCCGTGGTGGTCAATTCTGCTGTCCAGTCATCTCTTAAACCTGAAAAGATTGTTTGTCATGTCATTACTGACAAGAAGACTTATCCCGGGATGCATTCATGGTTTGCTCTAAATCCCGTCTCTCCTGCTACTGTTGAAGTAAAAGGTGTTCACCAGTTTGACTGGTTGACAAGAGAGAATATTCCAGTGCTTGAAGCTGTGGAGAGTCATAGTGTTATACGTAATTATTACCATGGGAATCATGTTGCAGGAGCCAATCTTAGTGATATTACTCCACGCTCTTTTGCCTCGAAATTGCAGACTAGAAGTCCGAAATATATATCCTTACTCAACCATCTTCGCATATATTTGCCTGAGGTATGCAGTTTTATGACAAAACTGACTACCTTTAATTTCTTTGAAGTGACTGCTTCCAAAGTAGAGGCTAAAGAGCAATTTTTTCATATCCTTTTCATAGTTCAACTTATTTAATACTTCATTTACTTCTTTACAATGAGAAAGCTAATAGTCATTTATCCTTGTATCTTGCAGCTTTTCCCAAATCTGGATAAAGTTGTTTTCTTAGATGATGATGTTGTAATTCAGCGTGATTTATCTCCACTCTGGGACATTGAACTTAAAGGAAAGGTTAATGGTGCTGTTGAGACCTGCAAAGGTGAAGATGCATGCGTTATGTCAAAGCGATTCAGAAATTACTTCAACTTTTCTCATCCTCTAATAGCAAAGAACTTGAGCCCTGATGATTGTGCATGGGCTTATGGAATGAATATCTTTGACTTGTCTGCATGGAGAAAGACTAATATAAGAGAAACTTACCACAAATGGGTCAAAGAGGTAAATGTTATTACTCCCTACACGGCTACACCCCTAAATATAAGGAACACTTAACCTTGATGCATTTTTAATGAAAAGAGGTAAAACTGTAAAGGGTTATCTGTTTTTGGAATCTGTCATGTAAATGACCCTTAGAGTCCCACATTCCCACGGCTTCAAATATGTTCCAGTTTGATATGCATAAAATGAGATGAGCATTTGCAATGGGTTTAGAAAGCGGATCCTGAGGAGTTTTGATATTTGTTTTTTGTGTGGTAGGGCACTAGTTATGTGTATAGGGGTATGGATATGAATTAACTTTATTGGCTCATTTTTTGTGCCTGCCTGTCAGCTGGCATTTCCTTTTCAAATTAAAAAATGCAGGTTTTAGGAAACTCAGCGAATCTTATATTTTTCTAATAGAGCATATCACACACTTCAATATGAATAGTTTCAATTGTGCATATCTTATTTGTGACATATGAGAGTTTTATCATTCTGGACTAATAATTATGGTGACGTTACTCCATAAATTTAAAATCTTGAATGCCTATAATTGAGAAAACAGAAATGGTGAACTGCAAATTTACAAAGTGTTATCTTCTTATACTTATGAGCCAACCAAATTAGCTTTCATCTGAAAGTATCTCAGGATCAGTTAGAATTGACAGTATTTATGCGTGTATATGTATGTATACAGAGGGAGAGAGAGTGAGCAAGGTCGAATATACAATATAGAGCTAATGGGGCAGATTTTTTTGTTAGTGTAGGTCTCTGCCTTTTCTATTCAAAAAAATATTTTCATTAGCAATTTAGCATATACATGACATTTAGATGTACCACTCTAAATTTACACAATGAGAAAAGTAACTTAAATTTTATAATCGAAGTGCTTTAGAAAAAAGTATTGGTAAATTAAAGCCTAAGTACATCCAAATTTAAGGAAAATTTATTTGATTATAAAAACATGGTTAATAGTTTTTCAATATATTTGAAGATAAAGGGTGTAACACGTACACACGTCCACCTATATATTTTAAAAGTCTTTTGCCTTCTTTAACTACATGAGTCTTATTAGAATAAAGAATCCAATTCTTGAATGTTGTAATTCATCGTACATTGTCTTAGAAAGTGGAACATACAACCAATTAAAGCTTGATGAGTACCGTACTGACTGGTGTCCGAAGCCAGACACTAATAATGGAATGACATTATATGTGAGACATTAAAATGGAATGACATAGTATGAAGCCGTATAACATTTCAATCACCCTATATTCGTTCTTAGAAACAGCATTCTATTTATGTCTAGATATTGATAAATGATAATCCATCCAAAATCTATTGAAACTGGCCCTCAGTGGATGAGCTTAGTATGTCTTTAAACATAGATGCATTATGCCTTTTTCATTTTACGTTGAGTTTAAGTTTTCCCCTGTGCATTTATTTCAAGGGTTATCATAATAACATCCAAGCAGTTAGTCAATCTTTTAAACTCTCTTTCTCTTTCTTTTGCTTTTGAAATTGTAGAATCTGAATTCAAACTTGACAATGTGGAAGCTTGGAACACTCCCACCTGCTTTGATTGCATTCAAGAACTACATTCACCCAATTGACTCCTCTTGGCACATGCTTGGTTTAGGCTACCAGAGCAAGACAAACGTGGAGAATGTTAAGAAAGCTGCTGTAATTCATTACAATGGGCAGTCAAAGCCATGGTTGGAGATAGGATTTGAACATCTCCGACCATTTTGGACCAAATATGTGAACAATTCCAATGACTTCATTAGGAATTGCCACATCCTGGAGTAGACTGAATCTCAAGATAGCAGAGAAGTATTGAAAGTCATCATCATATATCTTGAGCCCACTTTTTTTGGACGCAAGATAGTTTTGTCAACTCTCTGATCTCTTTTTTCAATGAGAATGGAGCGTTATTCTTTGAGTGTTGTATTATATCCCGTCCATGTCTATTTGTTTAATTGGGTAAAATATTGTTTTCGCATTTTACCTTTTACAGCAGCTTATGGTTCTACCCGCTAGGAGGGGAACGTGAGGCATTGAAGTAAGGCTCCTGACCCTCCCCTCCCCAAAAAGCTGATGGAGGTTATTCTTTAACTTGGTTTTATTTTTAAATGTTGGCTATGGTTTCGGTCAGCATTTCTCCTCACTGTAATTGTAGTCATCAGTATGATATAATCATATAATTGTAGGTTGTGGGAACACGAAATACAGGTATATTGACCATGAATACTGGTTGAGATGATCTTTTTGTTGGGAATGCTGAGTGCTTATGAGGATCATGTTGTGAAACACTTGTACTCTTTAGATATGTCTGTTGGGAATCATCATAGATGGTATACTGTATATTGCTTAACTGTTCAGCCCGCTTGGAATTTGCATCATCTGTTTGGCAGTGCTTGGTCAATTCTGACCATCTGATGGTGTGGGGTGCCTTGTTGATCCAACAGTTTCTGACTGTGGAGTACTCTTCCTAGTGGGCGACGTCATCAACTTCATAGTTCCCCTTCTCAATTACTCATGAGTTCATCGACGTATGGTCTTCCATTACTGCCGAACTAAACTCTTTCTATATACGGTTTCTATGCCCATATGAAAACATTCAATAGCAAGCATGGGTATGTAAACTTATTCTATATATATTTTGTTGGTCATTTACACTAAAAGTAGGGATGGACTCGGTTCGGGCCTTGAACCGGCCGGGCCTCGGTTCAAGGAAGGGCAGGCCCGGAACCGGCCCGGGTAACCCCGGATCCGGTTCGAGCCGGGTCACCCGCCCGGTTCACGGGCCGGGCCGCCCGCCGGGCCGGCCTTTTATTTTTTATTTTTAAAATTATATATTATATTATTATAATAATTCTTATTAAAAACAAAATTCAAGTGCATTTATTTGAAATAGGAAGTACATTTGAGAATTGAGAAAAAAATAACAACATGAATTACATTTTCTAATAAATATCAATTGGGATTTCCGCCACCGTTGGTTGTTGTTTTGCCTTTGTCACATGACTTCATATGTTTTATTGGCATCCCGACTCCTTGTGAACGCCCCAAGCAACACTCTTTTTTGCACCACTTGCAAGTTGCCCACCACAGTCCGGTCTTCAGATTCTTCCACTTATCAAAATTGTTTTGCATAAAAGAAGAATTACTTTCCATCTTTAAAATGGTAGATGTATAAATAGAAATGTAGGATAATAAGAGAAGATGAAGATGGAGAAGAGTTGGAGAAGAGGTGTAGAAAAATGGTAGAAAGTAGATGTATTTATAGATTTTTTTGAACCCCACCCCCACACCACCACCCTCAGGACCCCCCTGCCCCCCACCCTAAGCCCCAATGGCTATATAGCCGTTTGGGAGCTATGTTGTAATTTTTTTTTTTTTGAAAATTATACATTTTGTAAAATAAGTTAATTAATTTAATGAATTAAGTAAGTAAAACTATTTTTACTTAGAAAAGTAGTTTGATTTATAATTTACAAATGTTACAAAATAAGTGTATAAGTATTTAAACAAATTACATATTGAAGTGGTAACTTGTAAGTTTGTAACCAATTAATTAATTTACATATTAATATTACATATTTTAATTTAAAAACAGCCTTTAGATTTTACAAAAATAATTTGAAGTTGTAAGTTATAAGTTTGTAACCAATTAATTAATTTGAGAAGTGTTACATATGAAAAAATAAACGCATATTTATTTTTAATATGAAGTACAAGTTTACAAATTAATTTTATTGAATTGATTATTGAATATTTTTTTTTGAGAATTATTGAATTGATGTACACAATAATATAATATAATTCAAGTATATTTATTTCAAATAAGAAGTACAATTGAGAATTAGGATGAAATTAAAAAATGTAATACATTTTGTGATAAAAAATCAATCGGAATCTCCGCCTTCGAAGGTTGTTTCCTCCATAAAGTGGCGGGTGGGAGCGATGGTCATTTCTTGAGTTCTTCGTTGGGCCTTCAACCAATCGTGGAAACAAACTAGCGTCTCAAGAGAGCTCGGGCTCAACCTCGTTCTATAATCGGGAACGTTCTTTCATTTTCCTTCCATCACTTAAGAACGTCAAAGTCATCCCCAACTTCATAATCAACATCCAATGTTAGATACAAAGAAAGCTCGTTAACTGAGCTTTGTTCAGTAGCGGGAGTTGCTCTACTTTTTTCAAAAGAGAACCAAATGCAGATTTTAAAAGTGATATTCCTTTAGATGAAGAAGATGTTCGTGTCGGGGGAGGGGGTGCATTACCATACTGTGTATGAAATTCATTATACAATTGATGAAATAAATTACTAACCTCGTTGTATTCTTGTTTAGGGTCGATGGGATTATCATCGAACTCTTGAGTTGGAAAACAAGAAGCATAATAGTAATCTATACAACTTGCCAACGAGGCAAGTTTATAACAAAGATCAAGAACAAATGCAATACCATATATATGCGGAATATGTGAATAATATTTTAAAAACTTTTGTTTCATGAAATCACAAAAATAACTAACGTAAGCGGCATCAGAAAATTATAAAAATGCGCCGGCGAGATTAACAGCTTCAACAAAAAATTCGTTTGCGGTAGGATTATAAACATGACTAAAAGTTTGAGTTGCGTTATTAAAACATACCAAATCATTAACAATTTTTCACAAGTGTCGATGTCAGCCGGGTTTATAATGTAGTTACAAGTTTGTCTTAAAAAAGCAGGAAAATGATTTTTATATCTAATAAGTACTTGAATTAAGTTATAAGTACTATTCCAATGAATAGACAAATCTTTAGGAAAAGCACAATAATTGACACGTCTATCCTTCAAATATTGCCGTCATTGCATTTTTAGTGGAGTGCTAGCCCAAATCATTTTAATTCCCCCCTTCACTATCTCCAAAGCATCTCCTAATGCCGCTAACCCATCATGTACACACAAATTTAAAATATGACATACACAACGTTGATGAAAAAACCTACCCATCAATGTAGAAGCACTACACAATTCACGCAATCTAGGTATAGCAGCAGTATTATTACTTACTAGCATTATCAAAACCTTTAGCAAACACCTTATCACGCAAATTATACTCAATTAAAATACGCTCAATGAGAATATAAATTGTTGAGGTTTATTCCTTCAACCCTCGGGTCCAACACATAAGCCCAAGAGTTTCGAGTGGAGTGTGTATGAATAACTAGGCCAACTAACAAGTGAGATGGATTAAGAAACAATAAGTAGCGAGTAAGTGATTAGGTATTATTAATCTGTTAATAACTCCCCAATACAATACTTTTTGCTAAAGGCTCGTCGACCGTTCGTCTTACCAGGTAGTAGAAGTGCTGCGAGTAAGAAGGCTATAAGCTAGAGTGCTAAGAATAGAAAGTTGCTAACCCTTTACAATGAAATAAATGCTGCTATTTATACTACCAATGGGCAGTTGGCTATACTGACGTGGAGGATTGTGAATGGCTGGTGCTCCAACCACCAAATCTTCAGCATTAAATGCGCTTCCTGCCAGGATCTGGGTTCGTCCAGCTGAGGGAGGTGAGTTGCTCCTGGTGATATCGCAAAGGGCATCGGGCCGTTCGTATCCTGGCCCTTGGATGATTTGCCATGTGGACTGGGTTGCCTCCAGTGGTTATGGGCTTGATCCGGCGACGTTCATCGTCATCCTTGTGGCCTGTGGGCCTGATTTACTGCCAACTTGTGCGGATGTTCGTCGGGATGGGCTGATAAGCCAAGGTCTCTGTTACGACGTTCGTCTTTGCCAATTCCCCTGTTGACTTAGCCCACCCAGAAACCTGCCTGGACGTTCGTCTGAAATGGGGGGTAAATGGGCTGGCCCCTGTTTGGTCCATTAACCCAACACAAGTCCCCCACTTTTGATGTTCTGAGCATGCACAAGACATAAAGAAGTATAATGCTCCCCATGGGTAAGAAGCTCATGGCGTGGCACTTGTGTTTGTCGCGTTAGGGAAGGAGGACGTTCCTCCCCGCGACGTGTCTCATTTTGTGGCGGTTCAGGAATCGAGGTGACGACTTCCGCATAACCGGTACATTTTCCAAGGTGAGATCATCATTACATTCCCATTTCACGCGCAGCGCGTGCCCTTGGGTACGATCCTCGACACGCGGTGTCTTTCTATTGGCTTCCGAATCGGTGCCTCTTCTATAAATACCAGGATTTCTCTTAGGCTTAGGGTTTCCAACTCCTGCTTTCTCGCTCTAGGATCTCTGCTGCTCTGTGCTCAGTTCGTCCTCGAGGTCCCTAGTTTGCCTCCGTCTCAAGGTATTTAAGGCTTTCTTTCCCCTTTTGTAAATCTTTTTTCGATCTTCCCCATGGCTTCTATGGAAATCTCCTCGAGTTCTGGTTCGGGTTCCTCTTTCGGCTCCTCCTCTGGCTCTGAGTCCAGTTCTCGTTCCTCTGAGGGTGCCAGTACCTCCGGCCGCTCCGGCCTTCCGTCCGTCGCGGGAATGATTGTGCAAGATAATGCTCCCGAAAGCTCTACCTCCGCGAGCACCTCCTCGGCAGACGCAATCCAGGGTGACGCGGCCCCCGGGGGAGGTGGAAATGATGCCCCCCTAAAGAGGAGCAATCCAGATGGCCGTGGAAGATGCGGCCGCTGATGACGATCATCCAGCCGACTACGACTCGGGCGTCGAGGCCGTTGATGGTTTCGACGTAGAGGTGTTCGATCTAGGTCTCACGGTTGATGTGGAGCGTCATCTTTGTCCAATAAAGAATGCGATTGGTCATGAGCAATTCTTCTCGGACCCGACCCTTGAAGTGCTCCGGATCTACTTCCCTGACCCGCATAGCTACAGCCTCCGAGGCGCGACCCATGTGATGAGGAGACGTCCGGGGATGGTTATGGTGCATTTTGATTCCATCAGGGCCGGACTGTGATTCCCACTCCATCCCTTTTACATTGAATTTTTTAACTGCTTCCAAGTGGCCCCAGCGCAGTTCATGCCCAACTCCTACCGCTTTATCTCCTCGTTCCTTGTCCGTTGTAAGGGCGTTGGTGTCACCGCAACCCTGGAATTGTTCGATTTCTTCTTTCGGATCACTCCCCAGAACTTAGATGGATATCTGAGCGTCGCCGCTCGTCCGAAACGGAGGCTCTTCGAGGGAGTGCCGACGTCCATCCACGAATGGAAAAACAAATATTTCTTTGTTCGCTATGCGGACGCTCGTCTGCCGATCCGCTGGAATGGGTATCCTCCGAAGATCGGTTCTCCCAAATTGTCCGACGAGCTGGAGTCGGAAGCCAAGAAGTTGTTAGATGTCGGAATACAAGATGTGGAGGACCTTATTACTTTCGAGAAGCTCGCCGAAGCGGGGATAGGTACCGCCTGAATCTCTGGACTCCCCTTTCCCTTACGTTCGTCCCTGGGATCCGGGCGGTCCTGTTCTCCGAGGTGAGTACTTTAAGAGCCACGCCGCCCGGTGCTAACTCCTTGTGTTTTATCGTTTCAGGTCTTCCTCCAACCGACACTCAGATGAATCACACCAAGCTAATGAAGACTAGGAAAGACAAGGGTGCGGCCGCCGACGCCGCTCTGACTAAGGCCAAGGCCATCCAGGCCGCTGACTCAAATTCCTCCGCCTCTCAGGCCGATCGACGTACGGTCGAAGCGGAGCAGCACCTTATCGCCACGGTGATGGCTCAGGGCGTCCAGGTGCCCCTTGCTGACTCTGGCGTCCCCAACGTGGTGGCGCCCCTGCAGACGGTCCTTCCTCCGGGTGGAGAAAAAGTGAAGGAGAAGAAGACGAAGAGGGCCCGCGAGGCTGGCTCTTCGGCCCCCGTAGAGCAGGAGGCAACCTTTTTCCTCTTGGGACGTCCAGCCCATGACGTCTGGCAAGAAAATGCTTCTCTGGCCGGGGTAGATATGCCGGCCCAGACGTCCTCGGAGGCTACTAACGCTGCTTTAGCCGCCGCTCTTCAGGTAAGACTCTGCCTCATGTTGAGTAGCTGATTACAGTTCTGGAGGTTCGCAATCCTAAACTTATGTTCTCTGCTTGCAGGTTGGGCTCTCCGTGCTGCAGGGTGAGGCTGTGAGGGATGCTGACGCCCTCCAGGCTAAAAACAAAGCGGACGCCGCCTTGAAGAAGGCTCGGGAGGCCGCCCGTCTTCTAGAGAAAGATGTGGCCGCCAAGGGCGAGGAGTTGCAGGCCGCCCGGCAAGAAGCTCGTGAGTCAGCCGAGCGTATTGCTGCCTTCGAGAAGGCCGGGTTCAAGCTGGTTCCAGTTCTCCCAGCTCTGAAGGACAAGGCCCCTGAGTGGCTCGTTGATACCTCTGGGTATGAGAATACTGGGGCCTTCATGGTTGCCGCCCAGAGGTATTGTGGTGGCGCATTCGGTGATGTGTTCTCAGCCGAGCTGCAGAAGCAGGCGCCGAAAGATCGCCTCAAGTTCGGGGTCCGGGTCTTGGAGAGTGCCCCCCTATCTGACAAGTTCCTATATGACGTTGGGGATAGTTCCTTCGTCATTGGCTATAACGAGGGGGTAAAGGCCACGCTTCCTGTCTTCACTGCTCTGCATGGTCCTGGCTTCAACTTGGACCAGCATACTACAGATCCCGAGCTGATCCGAGCTCTGGGCAAGCTGGAGCGGGACGCTCGTCGCGAGGAAGCCAAAGCCAGGGGCGAAGTTCCGGAGCCCCCGACCCCTGAGCCTGAGCCCGAAGAGGAAGAGGATGCCGTCCCTGGGGGGTCCCGGGCCGTCTCTCCCAATTTCATCTGATGTAATCTTTCCTATCCTTTTGGTATCATTGTAAATTCCAGCCAGTAATGCTGAGGAATACACACCCTTTTTGCCTCATAATTATCTTTATGCTCGTGTTTTTTCACTTCGTCATTTGTTTTATTTGGGTAGTTGCATGTGAGATCTTTACCCGACGTTCTGCATAGTTCCTTTCTTGATTTTGCGAAAAGATAATCCTTAATGTCACTCTTAATCCTCAAGGACACGGCGACGATCGTACTTGCCTTACATTTTCGCCTTACGTCCCCGTGTGCATGCTGGTTGAAGCCATTCGTCCTACCCAAGTCCGTGTCTTGCCATGCTAAGTTTAAAATCTTCTTAGGACGTTCGTCCGCCCAGTCCGCTTGTTTTTTTCCCAAGTATCAGGAGACGAACATGCCTCAGCGGCTTGTGGAGACTTCCAAGGTAGGGGAAACCGCTCCTCCTCTTGCATCCCCGGGGTGTATGGTGTGTCCCCAGGGCGATACATTTTCCCCCGTGGGACGTCCGTCGCCTTACCTTCCAAGAGGGGCCTGAGGTCCTCTTAAAAAGGGTAGGTGCCATAATCGAGATGACTTTAATGCCGCGGAATGTACCGGTATTTGGGCGCCACGTGTCTACTTGTGGTTGTTGCAGCCCTGCGGTGCTGTCTATAAGTACCCAAAACCTCGCGGATTCACCACTTGCTTCATTTCCAGTCCTTACGCTGTGCAATTGCTTTCTCTCTCTAGCCTTCTTCTGCACTGCCTCGAGCTCCCACACCCGTAGGTACCGAGCGTCGTCATGTCTTCATTTAGGTTGGAGTCCCAAGTTATTGATTCAAGGACCCGAAACAGCTCGTCGTCCGCCGGGGATAGGCTTGACGACGGGTGCTCCTCTGGTGATGACCTGGAGTTCTATGAACGGGGAATGCCACCTCGGCCCCCTCGTCATCACTTTAATTTCTCCTACATTTGGCGTCAACGCCAATGTTTGACGAATGCTGATAGGCGCCTGATCAGCCAATGGTTTTACCCTCCGAGGATTTACGACGACCGGCGCCTACGCAACCCAATGCGCCACCTGCCCGGTTTCGTGGTGGTTCACCTAGACTCGGTTGCGGGTGGCCTTCTTTTCCCCTTGCACAGTTTCCATATGGAACTTTTTAGGAGCCTTGAGATAACACCAGCACAGCTTGTCCCTGCCGCCTATAGGATCATCGCGGGGTTTATAATTAGATGCCACAGCGTCGGTGTGACCCCCACTGTAGACTTGTTGCACTATTTCTTTCGGTTGTCCCCCTTCGGATGTACAGGGTATTTAACTCTGATTGCATGTCCCTCCATGGTCCTGTTTTCCAATAACGTCGGGAATCCAGACGGCTAGGAGGAGCGGTTCTTTCTCGCCGGGGTAGGCTCCCCGATGTCGTTCTCCGATAGGTGGAACGCCTATCCGGTGAAATCTATTCCGCCGCCCATGACGGACGAGGAGCTTGGTTATGCCAAGCGCATAACTGGACTTGGCATCCAGAACCTTCGGTTGCTGATGGCCGAGCCTTTCAAAGCCCGGGCCGGACTAGGTGCGTCCGTTTGTACTTGTATTGTTTTATCGCCCTTTTGTTGTTACGGTTCTGAACGTCTTGGTTCCTTCTCTGCAGGAGTTTTCCCATTTTCCTCCATGGGACGTTCCAACAATACCTCTGATGTCCCTGGTCGTGAGGACAGGAATCAGGATAAGGGTGGGAAGCCGCTCGTCCCCAAAATCGAGCCTCGGCTGACCAGATCGCCGGCCGAAGACAATTCGGAGGCTGGAGCATCGAAGAGGCCTCGTCTTGATGGTACGGCTTATAAGGCCATCATTGTGGCCGATGATTCTGATGGCGAGCCTGGTAGTCCCCTGAAGAGGAAGCATACTTCGAGGAGCAAGCCCCCTCCTTCTCCGTCAAGGAATTCTGACGTTCGTCGCCTTCGGGATGAGGACGTACAGACCGTTGGGGGGTCTGATGACGCTCGTCCTTCATCACCTCCGGAAACCAACAGGTCCTCTCTTGGCCTCATTGAGTTCTCCGGGGTTGGTCCCCGCAAAGAGTCGATGATGCTCTTTGGCCAAACCGCGTCTTCTATCTGGTGTGGCCTCAATCTCAAGGTTCCTCAAGACTTCGCCGCACAGGAGGCCCCCGAGGATCTTCTGGAGTGTGGCCAGAGCACTCTAGACAAGGCCGAGCTCTACTTCCACAGGGCTCGGATGGCTTTTGAGCAGCAAGGGCGGGAGATGGCCCTAGTACGAACTGAGTGCGATGCTTTGCTCAGAAACGCTAAGGGCAAGGTGGGGACCCTCCAAGAGAAAGCTGATGCCTACGATAAGCTTGTCCAGGAGAATGCCTCTCAGAAGGAACTCCTGAGGAAGCAGGAGGCCGAGCTGGTGGATCTGTGCAACCGCATGTGGGCTGTTTCTCATGCCGGGGTAGTCATCCGTCGGAAAGGCGTGGATAACCACGTTCCTATATACGAGGCCGACGTCTCAAAGATCAAGGAGTCTGGATCCATTGAATTCCAGAAGTCCAAGGCTTACACTGGTGCCATCCAGGCCATGGCCAGGAAATTTCTTCCGAAGTTCGTCGGGAAGTTTCTTGCCACTTGCCCCGATCCTTATCTAGATGGCATCAAACTGCTCCAGGCCACCCCCACCGGAAAGCGCTTCCTTGATGATCTTGCCAATGACACCTACCTCAAGGGTATGATCGGCCTGGTGGCGGAGAATCTCCCGGCCTTCGAACGTCACTTTGGGGCTCCCTTTGATCTGGTGGCGGCCGGTTTCGACTCACTGATGGTGGATGCTTATAAGGGGGCCCTTGAGCTGCTGAAGGAGCGCAAGGAGCAGGAAGAAGCTGATGTCCGGGAGAAGGCCAAGCAAATTCCTTTCAAGGTCCCGGCTCCGCACGTCGATTAGCCTGAAGCTCTACTCGTCTTCCAGTGCTTGTATTATTTTACTATTCTTATATTGTATTTCACACTTGTAGTTTCCCGATCAGTAGTACCGACAAATAAAATTATTATCATTCTTTGCTCCATGCTCGTCTGTCATCTTTTTTTTTTTAGTCTTTTGGTCTTTGTTCTTCCCAGGTCTCGTGAGTTACTAGTCTTCTGACCTCACAGGAGACGTTCGTCATCCCATCAATGGGAAGAAACAAGTTTATTCCGTCGGAATTCCCTTTCTCTGTTCGTCCCCGGTCGTGAGTTACTAGTCTTTTGATTTCGCAGAAGACGTTCGTCATCCGTCCATCAAGGGGGAGGAACTGGTTTACCCTGTCAGGGTTCCCTTTTCTTCGTTCGTCCCTGGTTCGTGATCCTACTGACCTTCTTACTTCGAAGAAGGCGTTCGTCATCCATCGATTGCAGGGAGGAACTGGTTTACCCTATCGCGGGTTCCCTTCTTCGTCGTCCCACGCTCGTGGTCCTACTGGCCTTCTGCTCTGGCAGAAGGTGTTCGCGATCCACGGGTAGTGGGAGGAACTGGTTTATCTTGCCGAGGTTCCCTTGGTTCGTCTACCCCCCCCCCCCCCCCCCCCGCGTTCTGACCGGCCTCCATGTCAGGAGACGTTCGTCATTCACGAGTAGTGGGAAGATCTGGCATACCCCGTCAAGACTCCCTCTCTCGTAGGAGTTTGTCTCCCCTTCTCCCTTTATTTTTTTTTTTTTTTGGGGGGGGGGGAGGAAATCTTCTCAATGGCCCTTCGAGGGCCCTTCGCAGCGCGTTCTGGCGTCCTGCGGTTTTAAGCGCTTAGTAGGAAGTACGGAACAAAAAGGGATCTTTGATATAAGGAAGACGATCGGTAGTGTTACATGGTTTTTCAACCGGAAAATGATACAAATGATCTATCCCCAATTACTGGTAGAACTTCTTCAGGTGTTCTACGTTCCAGACCCCAACATGATTTCCTTCCAAGGTGTGGAGGACGAACGTGTCCCGGTTGTATCTTCTGAAGACCCTATAAGGTCCTTCCCAATTTTTGGCCATCTCTTCAGGTACAACCGCTTCGGGTTGCCTTCGGGCAATATTGGCACCCCGCCTCTGGAAGCGGCGTCCAATATTGCTGGCAGCGGGGGTGACTGCCGTGTCCTAGCGTTCTGAGGGAACATCCGGCGTGCGCCCCCGATGATCGTCCCGCCAGCCATAGTGTGGGGTACTGACACTGGTGAGCCCCCTGGTTCCGCAGGAGGGCGGATTCCGGCCCAGCCTCGAGTGGACGGACGCCCGGTGCCCAGCAGATTCCGCTGTCTCATCCAGAGATTGCATGTGGTGGATTGGTGAGATGGGTGTCCAGATTGTGTTGGCTGAGTACACCTCCTCATCAGCCTCCTGTTTGTCCGCCATCCGGCGCATGGTTTTCGCCAGCTCCCTCATGAGTCGAGGGTCGCGTCTGGCCTCATGGGGGATAAGGTTGGTGAGGCCACCATCACCCCCGGTGGTTCCTAGCGTCTCAGAGCGCTCCGTGGTTTGCCCGCGGCTCCTTCGTCCGCGAGACAGTTGCTCTGAGAGATCACGTTGTTGATTGTTTCTCGCCATCGCACTTGCTGTGGGTAGATTTAGTAGCTGTTTTGGGAGAGTTTTGGAAACTTTTAGTTCAGTTCCCACAGACGGCGCCAGTGTTGAGGTTTATTCCTTCAACCCTCGGGTTCAACACGTAAGCCCAAGAGTTTCGAGTGGAGTGTGTATGAATAACTAGCCCAACTAACAAGTTAAAATGGATTCAGAAACAATAAGTAGGAAGTAAGTGATTAGGTATTATTAATCTGTTAATAAATCCCCAATACAATACTTTTTGCTAAAGGCTCGTCGGCCGTTCGTCTTACCAGGCAGTAGAAGTGCTGCGAGTAAGAAGGCTATAAGCTAGAGTGCTAAGAATAGAAAGTTGTTAACCCTTTACAATGAAATAAATGCTGCTATTTATACTACCAATGGGCTGTTGGCTATACTGACGTGGAGGATTGTGAATGGCTGGCGCTCCCACCACCAAATCTTCAGCATTAAATGCGCTTCCCGCCAGGATCTGGGTTTCCCGCCTAATTGGTGGGGACGTTCGTCCAGATGGGGGAGGTGAGTTGCTCCTGGTGATATCGCAAAGGGCATCAGGCCGTTCGTATCCTGGTCCTTGGATGATTTGCCATGTGGACTGGGTTGCCTCCCGTGGTTATGGGATTGATCCGGCGACGTTCGTCGCCATCCTTGTGGCCTGTGGGCCTGATTTACTGCCAACTTGTGCGGATGTTCGTCGGGGTGGGCTGATAAGCCAAGGTCTTGGTTACGACGTTCGTCTTTGCCAATTCCCCTGTTGACTTAGCCCACCCAGAAACCTGCCTGGACGTTCGTCCGAAATGGGGGGTAAATGGGCCGGCCCCTGTTTGGGCCATTAACCCAACACAAGTCCCCCACTTCTGATGTTCTGAGCATGCACAGGACATAAAGAAGTATAATGCTCCCCATGGGTAAGAAGCTCATGGCGTGGCACTTGTGTTTGTCGCGTCAGGGAAGGAGGACGTTCCCTGACTCCCGTATCTGCCAGAAGTTCCCAAGCTATACTCTTTGTTGCAATGATTGCAACTTGCTTACCTTTTTTCGGTATTTTTGTCTTTCCTTTTTGTAAAATTGTTTTCAATAATAGGAGATTTAGATTTCTTACCAGTTTGGGTTGAACCGCCCTTGTCCTCCAACTCTTGCTCATCATCTGGGGTGCCGTGAGTCCGGTCGCCCCCCGCGTCCTCCTCCGCATCGTCATCCTCGAGCTCCTCTTCATCAATGGTTGTCGGGAATTGTTGTTCTTGTGCAAAGCGTGGATCATTTTGTTAGAATAGGTTTTGTAGTTGCTCGTCGGACATCATCATATCATCTCTCCGTTGGTAATCCGTTTCAAAGTCATCTCGACTTTGAAAAGAAGACTCGGCCCGCGCTTTACCTTTGCCTTTGCGTGAAGTAGGACGAGTCGACGCAATCTCCCTCTTGCGGTTGCGTTGGAGATTACCCACATCTACAGAATGTCTACCACGCTCCATCTTTAAAATTGAACAAATATTAAATGATATCAAATATTTTATATGAGGTTAACTAATATTAATATGACAAATGTAAAAATTAACTAGTTTTTTTTAACTTTAATGAGAAATGTAGCAAGTAACTAATATTAATATGAGAAATGTAACTATTAACTAGTCTAACTAATATTAATATGATAAATGTAAAAATTAACTAGTTTTTTTACTTTAATGAGCAATGTAGCAATTAACTAATATTAATATGACAAATGTAACAATTAACTACTTTAACTAGTTTTTAAAATGACAAATGTAAAAATTTACTAGTTCGTTTTACCTTAATGAGAAATGTATACTTTAACTAATATTAATATAAGTATATGACAAATGTAACAATTAACTACTTTAACTAATATCTAGTTGACAAATGTAAAAATTTACTACTTTTTTTACTTAAATGAGAAATGTAGCAAGTAACTAATATTAATATGAGTAACTAATATTAATATGAGAAATGTAACAATTAACTAGTTTAACTAATATTAATATGACAAATGTAAAAATTAACTAGTTTTTTTTTACTTTAATGAGCAATGTAGCAATTAACTAATATTAATATGACAAATGTAACAATTAACTACTTTAACTAATATTAATATGACAAATGTAAAAACTTACTACTTTTTTTACTTTAATGAGGAATGTAGCAATTAAATAAGTAACTAGTTTAACTAATGTTAAATGATAAATGATATGTAACAAGTAACTATTTTTTTTCTTTAAAGAGAAATGTAAAGAAATGTAACAATTAACTAATTTAATAGATAAATGACAAGTCTAACAATTAACTACTTTAATAAATAAATATGAATGTGTATAAGTATATATAGTATATATGATGTGTAAATATATTATAAGTAATATATAATATAATGTTTATAGTATATAATATATAAGTATATTATTTACTATAAGATGAGTAATACACTTATACTTAATACTTTAATATATATATATATATATATATAAGTATATATTAACTAAATGTAATATGTAAATATAAGTAAACAACAATAGTATGGATAAAAACTAAATATCAAATAAATATGAATGTGTATAAGTATATATAGTATATATAATGTGTAAATATATTATAAGTAATATATAATATAATGTTTATAGTATATAATATATAAGTATATTACTATAAGATGAGTAATACACTTATACTTAATACTTTAATATATATATATATATATAAGTATATATTAACTAAATGTAATATGGAAATATAAGTAAATAACAATAGTATGGATAATAACTAAATATCAAGTAAATATGAATGTGTATAACTATATATAGTATATATAATGTGTAAAGAATTATAATATGAATGTGTATAAGTATATATTTATAAGTAGATAATTAATATATAAGTAGATATAATAACTATATAAATTATATATATGTAGAAAGAATTTGGAGAAGATGAAGAATGAAGATGATTGAATATGAGAGATTGAGAGAATAGGGAATTAGAGACTAGGAAGAGTTGTAGAAGTAGAGGTGTAAAAAATGTATAGAAAATAGGAGTATAAATAGGTTTTTTTGTATACCCCACCCCCACCCCACCCCCCAGACCCCCCCTCCTATGCTCCCAATGGCTATCGAGCCGTTTGGGAGCTCTCCCAACGGCTATTAGAGCCTTTACCAATTTATTTATTTTTTTTTAAAAAAAGTGACCGTTGAGGCCCGGACCGGGCCCGGCCGGGCCGGTTCACTATATAGCAGGCCCGGGCCCGGACCGCTTTCTCACCGGGCCGGGTGGCCCGAACCGGGCACTAACCGGTTCACCGGGCCGGTCTGGGCCCGCACAGTAGCGGGCCGATCCGGTTCCGGGCCGGTTGGCCCGGCCCGAGTCCACCCCTAACTAAAAGAGGGATCACGCATTGACACGGCCTATCTCTAATCTCTATACTAAAGGGGGTGTTCCCAGTCTAGATTTTGAATGATTTTAAATGACTATAGATTCTACCGATTCTAATAAAATTCCATAGACTCCATCTTGTGGAATTCTATATCGTAGAAGTATATGGATTTTAAAGGATTTCTGACTCCATTTTCTTAGCCCGCTTTCTTTGTCAAGAACATACCCCACTAGCGAATTCACACGGACTACGTAATTCTTAAATGCTCTGCCTAAAAAGAAATGCAAATAGAGACTCATTACAGTTGAACAAAAGCTTCAATTATTTGTGTATAAAGATAGAAATACACCACTTGAGTTGTATGACTCAAGTGTTCTCCAACCTTATAACCAGCACCTGTGTTCAACAGGGGCAGAGCCAGGATGTGAGGGTGGGGGGGGGGGGCAAAATGCTATTACATAATATACTCTTCTTAAAGTTTATTAAATTATTATCCCAATTTTTTCTTATAACTCTTTTATATTAGATACTTTAAGACGGAGATCTCCAATACTACTCCATAATATGTTATTAATAATATATTTTTACATGCAGAGTACCAAGTAATATTTATGAGGTAATAATCACCTCTTCAAAGTATAGTGTTGTTATAGATTAATATTTTCCAAAATGACTACTTCTAGAATATATAGTGTTCTTATACATACGATATTTTAATGAAGTATTGAAAAATTATAAATGTAGTACAAAGTATAGACTATAAACATAAACATATTTTTTGAATTACTATACTATTAGAGGAAATACAGATTTAGGGGAGGGGGGCAAAAAAAAGATATTACAAGCCATTAATTCAAAAAATAAGAATGTTGGGAGGGGCAAAGGCCCCCTTAGACATAAACATAGTTCCGTCCCTGGTGTTCAATTAGATGCTCTGCATATGCAAATTTCAAGCCAAAGTACTTTCCACGCAACTCATGGAAATAAAAGAATCATATTCTATCTTGGACTGAGAGATTATGAATTATTATATAAAGAAGTAAGGGCCCGTTTGGTAAGGTGTAAAGTAAACATTTTGCATGCAAAGTGTGGGGAAGTAAACATTTTACACTGTTTGTTTCAATCATTTGATGTAAACTGTAGGACACCTTTTTTTAAAATATTTTACATTGTACCATGTAAAATATTTTACGTGGGGTGGTAAACTACTGTACATCAGCTAATACCGATTATTAAATGGGCATTATATCAAAGTATAATGATTTGAAAAAATTAAAAACACATCGGGCCTTAGATATACATCTTAAAAATCTTAGTATATTTGGAAGATGATAATAGGGAACTAGTCCGTATAATAATAGTTTTACTGTACTAGAATGTATGAATTGTGAGAAGGAATAATATAATTAATTAATAATTAACAACTCTTTGATAAAAATCTTACTTGTAAAAAGGTACAAGAATTGACGAGCCTTCCGGAGAAGCAACTAGCCGCAGTGGCAGATTGAAGGTCAAGTGTCCCAACCCTGGGAGGTTTTTATTTTTTGAAATTTCCAACCAAGTGCACATAGTCACTACACCCCAACAAAGCAATAGTCTTTAGTCACTAAAAAAAGTTTCTTCATTAATAGGTTGAAGAACAAAATGTTTTTATTTTTCATATTCTAATATAAATGTTTAGACTTTTAATTTGAGGGGCGGAGAAAATGAAATTATTAACGGCGGCATTTTAATTTTTTGACATTTCCTAAAATACTACTAATCGATTTTTTATGCGGTATTTTTAGTTTTCATTATTAATTGTAATGCTCAAATCTCATTTACATTATACGATAGTATTTAGAAGTTGAATAAAATGAAATAAACTAGTGCATCCGTCAACAAAGCTGCTCGCTCCTATTCCCACTACTACAGTCCTACATACACCCCCACCCCCACTCCCACTCCCACAGAATGAACCTCAAGATCATTTCCTTCGTTTCCTTTCCTTCCGAAGAATTATACGGACATGCCGGAGAGAGCATCTGCTATCTCATCCTCAACTACCTCAGTCAGATCGACATTACTATTACGCTTCTTGGCCGGGAGAAGCGATACCGGCGGACCACCACCTCAGCTCATCGATCCGGCGGCGGCGGTTTAGCGGATGACATTTCTTCTCGTCAGCCTTGGTGGAGGAGGCCGGCCAGGGCCAGACAGAGAGGGAGGAGCTGTTGCTGTGCTTACGGGAAGAAGAGAAGACAAGATGCAGTAAGTATTCATTATTCATTTTTCATTTTTGTTAAACACCGATCCCACACCGATCCAGATTTCATTTTTCATTTTTCCCACATCGATCCCGTTGTCCGAGCGATTCCTTGGGAGTCTCTATAAATACGAGAGTACAGTGACTCACTAGCTCACCCTTCGGGACTAATCCCGCTGGGTTGGGCTGGCCACCCTTTGGGGCCGGCCCCGGCTCCCCCTTTGGGGGCCATTAGTCTTAGGTAGGTTAGTTTAGGTTAGCGCTAGGCTAGGCTAGGCTAGTTTTAGATAGATTAGGGCTAGGCTAGGCTAGGGCTAGGCTAGTTTTAGATAGATTAGGGCTAGGCTAGGCTAGGTTTAGGGCGGTGGGGCGCCATGCTGCCTCCATGCCGTCCTAAGCCGCCCGGGGGGCGTTATGCTGCCTCGGTGGCGCCGTGTGGCGCCAAACCTCCCCAGGGGGGTAGGGGGGGGGCAGGAGTCGAGGGGGAAGGGGGAAAAGGGAGAGGGGGAAAAGGGAGAGGGGGGAAAAGGGAGAGGGGAAAGGAAAGAGGGGGGGTCGAGGGGGAAGGGGGAAAAGGGAGAGGGGAAAGGAAAGAGGCGGGGTCGAAGGGAAGAAAGAAGGGGATATATGCTCATAGAAAAAACTAAGCGGTTTATATGCTCATAGAAAATCGTTGTAGTCAAACTAAGAACTATATACATACGTCTATAAGTCTATATACATACGTCTATAAGTCTATATACATACGTCTAAGAACTATATACATACGTCTATATTTCTGGAAAAAAATGGGTCCTGATACTAACACCAATAACCTTTTTTATTTTCATAATAGTAACATGGATAACCTTTTTATACTTGAAGTATAGGGTTATTTTAGTCAATTCAACAAAAACACTTCCTCTCATTTTATTCTCTCTCCCAAACAAGTTTATTTTTCACACCAACACTTGCCCTCCCTTCCTTTACCTCCCTTCCTGGAACCAAAGTGTATTTACACTTTTTAGTAGTTAAATGAGGCATTATAACAAGCCTATGCTTGCTTCATTCTTAGTTTGCGCATACAGCCGTATCAAGTTTTATGAATATGTTTTGTAAAGTTTATTGGCAGGGCAATAAACAAGAGTATGTACAGAGAGTTTATGAATACCGTGTAGTTTATTTGCATTTTATGACAATTTTTCAGTGAGTTTATGTACATCTTTCAACTAATCCTATTTGGAGTCCAGTGAGTTTGACAAACCAACTTACCGAAGATATAACTGGTAGAAGATTACAACCTAACTTTACACAGAATCTGAAAATGCGAATTAACTAAAAAAGTACACATACTACATTAATGAAAAATTCAAGAAAATAACATGTGCACGTATGAAGTATAAGGTTATTTTAGTCAATATTCTACAAAAACACTTCCTTTGATAATTCTTCACTTTTCCTTACCATCCTTACTTTCTAACACTCCCGTTACTAACTTACTAGTTTGTGAGGTGTTTCACATGCAGCCACATTAAGTTTTATGAATATATTGTGTAGTAAAGCTTATTTGCATTTTACGACTAGTGTTATAGCTAATCCTATTTGCAGTCCAGTGAGTTTAACAAACCAACATACCAACTAATAGTTATATTAAAGATATATAACTGGTAGAAGTTCACCAGAGCAGTTAATATGTTTACCACTGTTAATGAAAATACAAGACAATACAACAATCAAACAATTGTCATGCTTCAACTTCTTGGAGCTGACGGCCGGATTGAGAACGAATTGAGGTTGCTGAAATTGGTACTCCTTTACCCGAAGCACTTCTTCCAGTTTATGCAGTTTGAATTTTGAGCGAAAGGGTGCGGGCAAAAATAGGGTTCTTGGACGGGGCAACAATAGGGTTCTTCCAGTTCCTCCTGTCTTGTTTCCTCGTTTGTTTTCAGAAAACTAACGGGGCAACACGTTTAAACCCATTCAGTTAGTCAGTGTCCAAAAATGATCCTTAAAGGTGAATTATGATGGATTTATTTGGTCTATTTAAGAGGTTAGTTTCCACTTTGAGCTCTCTAAATGACCCAAGTGTCCATTTTGGTCTTTCTAACTCTAGAAAATCTGACCAGTACGTTAAACATCATCCTGCTTTTGGCTCACCTAATCTGTCTTCTTTCACCTCTAGTCTGCCTTTCTTGACCTTTAGTGTAACTCTAATATGTATAACACACATGGAAACAGCCATCCTTTCTTCCTCAATATCATCATCATCATCATCATAGTTTTTCCTTTCTTAACTATATATAGCCAGTTAGCCACTTTCCAGGAAAAAAGTAAAACCCTTGTTCGCAGTAGCACCAAGCCTGGTCTTTAATTTATTTACTCCAAAGCTGATTGTTTATTCTCAAGCCCCTCATGTTGCTAGTGCGGTTGTGTTTGAGTTCTATTGACTGTTTTGGTTTCGATTTCCAATCAGCGTTGTTGAACTTCCTGTTTTAACTTTCATACATAATTAAGTATTTTGGGTTAACAGCTATAACAAATTACAATTAACAACAGTAGGGGATATGTATACATTGTCAAGGCCTATTTCATAATTCTAGTGTAATGTATGGATATGCTGCGTATCAAATAAAAGAGTTCTATTTGTTGTGAATTACCTTTATTATCAATAATTTTCTAATGTTTGTATTCTGAATCAGGCATGCTAGCCTACTAGGCTATGCCTTTTATATATTTTAAGCATGGTGTAATACCTCAAAGTGACTATAGGATAGTTGTTACTTGTTTTGCTTAAATCTGTTCTTATGTCTTGCATTACATTTTCTCCAAATTACATTTCTTTGGTTTCTCTCATGCTTCAAAATCTGAGAGGAGACTTTACTTTTGAAGATGTGATAAAGATATGTGTTAAACCAGCGTTAAAACTTTTTGGTTTTCCTTTTGGTTCTCTCTTCTGATAAATATAGTTCTTTGCTTTTCTATTTGGTTGTTTCTTATGTTGCTGCAAAGTATTAGTAATGCCAAACTCATATCTCTCGGGGTTTTCAGATTGTTTAGGCAGAAGACTGGGCCCAAAGCTTCTTGGAAGAACTGATGATTCAGGGGTAGTTTATAGTTTTCATTTGCATTTATTACCTTTTCCCGTGAAGACACTATTTGCAAAGTGGCTTTACTATTAGTCGTTTTCTGTAATCTGAAGCTGTCTCATTGCTCCTGTCCCACCAGAGGCTGCTTAAGGATTTCATTAAGATACTCAATCAAGTGAGATCTGAGGATGTGCCAGCAGATTTGAAGCTCCCAGATTCTTTCACTCAACTCGTCTCTGAAATGAAAAACAATAAACACAGCACAAAAGAATTTGTACTTATATTGAAGGGAATGGTATGAACGTGTGTCATTTTTTTTTCTACCTACTCTCCGGAGTGCAAATTTTTACCACAGAGTATTTCATAGTTTCAATCTCCCTCATCCCCACCCCACCCTCACCACACTCTCTCAATAGCCACTTGCCTGGACATGATTCTTTATTTTTACCAAGTGTGTGGTTCGAGGATGAGTGCAGATGAATGGGGACATTACTCTTTGCACATTATATTTTAGTTTTAGGCTTTTAGCTACAAAATGCAGAACACAGTTTTACTATTTCACGATACTGAATAGATCAATTATAATGCCTTATCTTCTTATGGGCTGTCATGTTAGTGCACAGTGAGTCAAATCAACCAATTGCAGCTCACTGATGTCCTTTAATCTTTTGGTATAGTTAAGTGAAAAGCTGGTACTTCCCATATCACATGAAATGAATGCCGCAATATGTTACGTAGTATCTTATTTGTTAATTTTAATACAGCAATTCCCAAATTTAATTTTTGCTGATTTTATTCTCATTTGCAGATGGAGAGATCTCAAAGGGAGATTAGAGAATCTAAATTTGCAGAGTTGATGAATAAACACTTTGCTGCAAGTTCAATCCCAAAGGGCATTCATTGTCTCTCACTCCGGTTAACTGATGAGTATTCATCCAATGCTAATGCACGTAAACAATTGCCTTCACCAGAGCTACTCCCTTTGCTCTCTGACAACTCCCTACACCATTTTGTATTGTCAACTGATAACATCCTAGCTGCTTCCGTGGTGGTCAATTCTGCTGTCCAGTCATCTCTTAAACCTGAAAAGATTGTTTGTCATGTCATTACTGACAAGAAGACTTATCCCGGGATGCATTCATGGTTTGCTCTAAATCCCGTCTCTCCTGCTACTGTTGAAGTAAAAGGTGTTCACCAGTTTGACTGGTTGACAAGAGAGAATATTCCAGTGCTTGAAGCTGTGGAGAGTCATAGTGTTATACGTAATTATTACCATGGGAATCATGTTGCAGGAGCCAATCTTAGTGATATTACTCCACGCTCTTTTGCCTCGAAATTGCAGACTAGAAGTCCGAAATATATATCCTTACTCAACCATCTTCGCATATATTTGCCTGAGGTATGCAGTTTTATGACAAAACTGACTACCTTTAATTTCTTTGAAGTGACTGCTTCCAAAGTAGAGGCTAAAGAGCAATTTTTTCATATCCTTTTCATAGTTCAACTTATTTAATACTTCATTTACTTCTTTACAATGAGAAAGCTAATAGTCATTTATCCTTGTATCTTGCAGCTTTTCCCAAATCTGGATAAAGTTGTTTTCTTAGATGATGATGTTGTAATTCAGCGTGATTTATCTCCACTCTGGGACATTGAACTTAAAGGAAAGGTTAATGGTGCTGTTCAGAAATTACTTCAACTTTTCTCATCCTCTAATAGCAAAGAACTTGAGCCCTGATGATTGTGCATGGGCTTATGGAATGAATATCTTTGACTTGTCTGCATGGAGAAAGACTAATATAAGAGAAACTTACCACAAATGGGTCAAAGAGGTAAATGTTATTACTCCCTACACGGCTACACCCCTAAATATAAGGAACACTTAACCTTGATGCATTTTTAATGAAAAGAGGTAAAACTGTAAAGGGTTATCTGTTTTTGGAATCTGTCATGTAAATGAACCTTAGAGTCCCACATTCCCACGGCTTCGAATATGTTCCAGTTTGATATGCATAAAATGAGATGAGCATTTGCAATGGGTTTAGAAAGCGGATCCTGAGGAGTTTTGGTATTTGTTTTTTGTGTGGTAGGGCACTAGTTATGTGTATAGGGGTATGGATATGAATTAACTTCATTGGCTCATTTTTTGTGCGTGCCTGTCAGCTGGCATCTCCTTTTCAAATTAAAAAATGCAGGTTTTAGGAAACTCAGTGAATCTTATATTTTCTAATAGAGCATATCACGCACTTCAATATGAATACTTTCAATTGTGCATATCTTATTTGTGACATATGAGAGTTTTATCATTCTGGACTAATAATTATGGTGATGCTACTCCATAAATTTAAAATCTTGAATGCCTATAATTGAGAAAACAGAAATGGTGAACTGCAAATTTACAAAGTGTTATCTTCTTATACTTATGAGCCAACCAAATTAGCTTTTATCTGAAAGTATCTCAGGATCGGTTAGAATTGACAGTATTTATGCGTGTATATGTATGTATACAGAGGGAGAGAGAGTGAGCAAGGTCGAATATACAATATAGAGCTAATGGGGGCAGATTTTTTTGTTAGTGTAGGTCTCTGCCTTTTCTATTCAAAAAAATATTTTCATTAGCATATACATGACATTTAGATGTACCACTCTAAATTTACACAATGAGAAAAGTAACTTAGATTTTATAATCGAAGTGCTTTAGAAAAAAGTATTGGTAAATTAAAGCCCAAGTTCATCCAAATTTAAGGAAAATTTATTTGATTATAAAAACATGGTTAACAGTTTTTCAATATATTTGAAGATAAAGGGTGTAACACGTACACACGTTCACCTATATATTTTAAAAGTCTTTTGCCTTCTTTAACTACATGAGTCTTATTAGAATAAAGAATCCAATTCTTGAATGTTGTAATTCATCGTACATTGTCTTAGAAAGTGGAACATACAACCAATTAAAGCTTGATGAGTACCGTACTGACTGGTGTCCGAAGCCAGACACTAATAATGGAATGACATTATATGTGAGACATTAAAATGGAATGACATAGTATGAAGCCATATAACATTTCAATCACCCTATATTCGTTCTTAGAAACAGCATTCTGTTTATGTCTAGATATTGATAAATGATAATTCATCCAAAATCTATTGAAACTGGCCCTCAGTGGATGAGCTTAGGATGTCTTTAAACATAGATGCATTATGCCTTTTTCATTTTACGTTGAGTTTAAGTTTTCCCCTGTGCATTTATTTCAAGGGTTATCATAATAACATCCAAGCGGTTAGTCAATCTTTTAAACTCTCTTTCTCTTTCTTTTGCTTTTGAAATTGTAGAATCTGAATTCAAACTTGACAATGTGGAAGCTTGGAACACTCCCGCCTGCTTTGATTGCATTCAAGAACTACATTCACCCAATTGACTCCTCTTGGCACATGCTTGGTTTAGGCTACCAGAGCGAGACAAACGTGGAGAATGTTAAGAAAGCTGCTGTAATTCATTACAATGGGCAGTCAAAGCCATGGTTGGAGATAGGGTTTGAACATCTCCGACCATTTTGGACCAAATATGTGAACAATTCTAATGACTTCATTAGGAATTGCCACATCCTGGAGTAGACTGAATCTCAAGATAGCAGAGAAGTATTGAAAGCCATCATCATATAACTTGAGCCCACTTTTTTTGGAGGCAAGATAGTTTTGTCAACTCTCTGATCTCTTTTTTCAATGAGAATGGAGCGTTATTCTTTGAGTGTTGTATTATATCCCGTCCATGTCTATTTGTTTAATTGGGTAAAATATTGTTTTCGCATTTTACCTTTTACAGCAGCTTATGGTTCTACCCGCTAGGAGGGGAACGTGAGGCATTGAAGTAAGGCTCCTGACCCTCCCCTCCCCAAAAAGCTGATGGAGGTTATTCTTTAACTTGGTTTTATTTTTAAATGTTGGCTATGGTTTCGGTCAGCATTTCTCCTCACTGTAATTGTAGTCATCAGTATGATATAATCATATAATTGTAGGTTGTGGGAACACGAAATACAGGTATATTGACCATGAATACTGGTTGAGATGATCTTTTTGTTGGGAATGCTGAGTGCTTATGAGGATCATGTTGTGAAACACTTGTACTCTTTAGATATGTCTGTTGGGAATCATCATAGATTGTATACTGTATATGCTTAACTGTTCAGCCCGCCTGGAATTCGCATCATCTGCCCTTCTCAATTACTCATGAGTTCATCGACAATGACGTATGGTCTTCCATTACTGCCCAACTAAACTCTTTCTATATACAGTTTCTATGCCCATATGAAAACATTCAATAGCAAGCATGGGTATGAAAACTTATTCTATATATATTTTGTTGGTCATTTACACTAAAAGTAGGGATGGACTCGGTTCGGGCCTTGAACTGGCCGGGCCTCGGTTCAAGGAAGGCCCGGGTAACCCCGGGTCCGGTTCGGGCCGGGTCACCCGCCTGGTTCACGGGCCGGGCCGCCCGCCGGGCCGGGCCTTTTAATTTTTTTTTTTAAATTATATATTATATTATTATAATAATTCTTATTAAAAACAAAATTCAAGTGCATTTATTTGAAATAGGAAGTACATTTGAGAATTGAGAAAAAAATAACAATATGAAATACATTTTCTAATAAATATCAATTGGGACTTCCGCCACTGTTGGTTGTTGTTTTGCCTTTGTCACATGATTTCATATGTTTTATTGGCATCCCGACTTCGTGTGAACGCCCCAAGCAACACTCTTTCTTGTACCACTTGTAAGTTGCCCACCACAGTCTGGTCTTCGGGTCCTTCCACTTATCAAAATTGTTTTGCATAAAAGAAGAATTACTTTTCATCTTTTTTTTTTATCATCAAAACAGGCCTCTCTATTCATATCAAAAGATTCAGGATCGTTACATCAAGTAAAGGGAAAATAAAACTGACACCAACTAAAACTCCAACAACTACGACTGTAACCCTATGGTGAGACTTTGAGACGGTCACCCCCGAAAGAGCAACACGAATCGCTAACCATGTAGTGGGCTTGACTCAGCCAAACCTGTTCCCATAGATCCAACCATATCCAATGACATAAAGAGAGGCTAAAAACTCAAACAAATTGTCAAAACCAACAACAAAGATGAACACAAGAAAATAAATGACAAACACATAAAAATTATTAGGAAAACTTTCACGGACTCTAGCACCTCGTACAACCCATGGTGGTTGTTCAGGCGGAGGTTGGACCGTCGCTCGATTGATACCCCCTTTCAGTGGCGTACCCGCCATATGACCCAAATTCATGTCATCGAATGGAGCGTTCAGCCTCTCCATGCTAACCATGTCCCGATCATCCCTACGTATAGGGCTGAGCCAAACCCGATCCGATCCGAAAAACCCGATATTTTTTTCGGATATTATCCGAACCGAAGTGGATATCCGACCCGAAAAACCCGAAACCGAAAATCCGATTAGTATTGGGCCTAGACCGGGTGGCGGGTAGGGTTTGTGAGATCCCGACCCGCCCGAATATCCGAAATATATGTTAGTGTGTACTTTGAATATTTAAATTAATACTTGTGTTCAATTATTTGTGTAATTATTTGTGCAATTTGTATTAAATTATTTGTGTAAATTGAATGTGTAGTGAACTAGTGTGTACAATTTTTGTTAAAGCGGCATTCCAACACTTTAACTATCCAATTATAATGTGTTTTGATATAACCAAAATATCCGAAATATATTAAATTATGTAGTGTGTACTTTGAATATGTTAAATTAATACTTGTGTTCAATTATTTGTGTAATTATTTGTGCAATTTGTGTTAAACTATTTGTGTAATTTGGAAGTTTAGTGCACTAGTATGTACAATTTTTGTCAAAGTGGCATTTAAATACTTTAATTATCCAATTATAACTTCTTTTAATATAACCGAAATATCCGAAACCCGATCCGATATCCGATAATACCCGACTTAAAAATATCCAAAATACCCGATTTGAAATACCAACGGGTTGGGCCTAGTATTTAAATTAAAAAACCCGAACGGGTTTAGGGTTCGCAAACCCGACCTGCCCGAACCCGACTCGTGCACACCCCTACCTACGTATCTCTCTCGCTTCTTCCACCATCTTCTCGCTGTCACGATCATCCATCCCGAGCTACGTCCAAACCACGACAATCCGGCGCAGAGCTGCGTCGATTGAAAGAAACGTCGCACCAGGGCGGCGAAGTAAAAACTCTACGCGAGAGATCTCGCTAGGGAAACACTGACCGAACTTCGATCAAGAAAGATCGAAATCAGAAATAACCTAGCGGCGGCTATGCCCTAGGAGGAAGTTCGTAATTCGAAATTAAAAAATGTAATACATTTTGTGATAAAAAATCAATTGGAATCTCCGCCTTCGGTGGTTGTTTCTTCCATAAAGTGGCGGGTGGGAGCGATGGTCATTTCTTGAGTTCTTCGTTGGGCCTTCAACCAATCGTGGAAGCAAACTAGCGTCTCAAGAGAGCTCGGGCTCAACCTCGTTCTATAATCGGGAACATTCTTTCATTTTCCTTCCACCACTTAAGAACGTCAAAGTCATCTCCAACTTCATAATCAACATCCAATGTTAGATACAAAGAAAGCTCGTTAACTGAGCTTTGTTCAGTAGCGGGAGTTGCTCTACTTTTTTTCAAAAGAGAACCAAATGCAGATTTTAAAAGTGATTTTCCTTTAGATGAAGAAGATGTTCGTGTCGGGGGAGGGGGTGCATTACCATAATGTGTATGAAATTCATTATACAATTGATGAAATAAATTACTAACCTCGTTGTATTCTTGTTTAGGGTCGATGGGATTATCATCGAATTTTTGAGTTGGAAAAAAAGAAGCATAATAGTAATCTATACAACTTGCCAACGAGGCAAGTTTATAACGAGGATCAAGAACAAATGCAATACCATATATATGCAGAATATGTGAATAATATTTTAAAAACTTTTGTTTCATGAAATCACAAAAATAACTAACGTAAGCGGCATCGGAAAATTATAAAAATGCGCCGGCGAGATTAACAGCTTCAACAAAAAATTCGTTTGTGGTAGGATTATAAACATGACTAAAAGTTTGAGTTGCGTTATTAAAATATACCAAAACATTAACAA
Organism: Cuscuta epithymum; assembly: GCA_945859915.1. Classification (NCBI taxonomy): domain Eukaryota; kingdom Viridiplantae; phylum Streptophyta; class Magnoliopsida; order Solanales; family Convolvulaceae; genus Cuscuta; species Cuscuta epithymum. The sequence goes on from CAMAPF010001015.1 coordinate 4,881,129, forward strand.
TTTTTCACAAGTGTCGATGTTAGCCGGGTTTATAATGCAGTTACAAGTTTGTCTTAAAAAAGCAGGAAAATGATTTTTATATCTAATAAGTACTTGAATTAAGTTATAAGTACTATTCCAATGAATAGACAAATCTTTAGGAAAAGCACAATAATTGACACGTCTTTCCTTCAAATATTGCCGCCATTGTATTTTTAGTGGAGTGCTAGCCCAAATCATTTTAATTCCCCCTTCACTACCTCCAAAGCATCTCCTAATGCCGCTAACCCATCATGTACACACAAATTTAAAATATGACATGCACAATGTTGATGAAAAAACCTACCCATCAATGTAGAAGCACCACACAATTCACGCAATCTAGGTATAGCAGCAGTATTATTACTTACTAACATTATCAAAACCTACAGCAAACACCTTATCACGCAAATTATACTCAATTAAAATACGCTCAATGAGAATATAAATATTATCAGCAGTATGACGATCATTGAATTCACGAAAAGCAAGAACATGTTTATGCATATTCCAATCATCATCAATATAATGTGCAGTAAGACCCAAATAATATAAATGATGATAAGTATCTGATGGAGTATATGGCCGAGGAACCCCCGGCCCACAAACTCCTACTAATCTATCACAGGCCCAACAAGCCCAAGGAGCATCCGAGGCCCAAATACAGTGGCCCAAGTTCAAAGAAGTCCAAGACACACACTGGGGTGCCTTCGGCCACCTTGACCGAAGGCCCCGAAACTCACAGAATAGCCTTTTTGGGCATACGAAGATATTGGGAGAAAACGGCAGAAAACAGGAGCCTTCGGCACTGCTGAGCCCTCGGCATTAGAGATGCCTTCGGCTAGTCAGGGCCTTCGACTACACGAAAGCCTTCGGCCACACGAAGCCCTCGGCTACGCGAGGAGCCTTCGGCTAAATCAAAGACCAATGACGGACGAGGTTAGCCCACACCTCATCCGAACACCATCTAGGCCTTACCCCGCTCGCTCGGGCACGCCTAAAAGTAGGACGAAGCCAGTTTGAAATCCTAGCGTTATACGCTCTAAGAATAGCGGGACCTTGGGCTTCAATCCATCGAAACCGACCCTTTATAAAAAACAAATAACTTAATTTATCTTTTATCAAATGATACGTTAATACAATTACGCAAATAAAATTCATTTTTTTTTACCTTGAATAGGTTCCACCAAACTTCACGAACCTTGGGGTCAACTTCCGTGTATGTTGCCCAGTTCCCAAGAAAGTGTCCTCCAATTATCAGTTTGATTTGGTCCAACACTTCTTGATCGCTTCAAAAAATTAATAAGACTCAATCATCGAAGATTCCCTTTGGAGACAGCCAACCACCGCATTTAATGCGACGTCACATCCACCCACCGCATTCAATGCGGTGAACATGCCACTGCCGGTGCCACCCGATTGATGTGACCCTTCGGCCATTGGATTACTGACACGTGTACTCTCATCGCATTTATAGCTGCTATAAATAGCAGCCCTTATTCTCCTTGTAAGACACGCTGAGTTCATTTAATAAAATCGACTCTCTCTCCTCCTATTTGCTCTGACTTCTCTCTAGTTATTCCCGCAATAACCCCTTGGATAAGATACCCCCGGGTACACTGTCCATCAGTATCCTCCCATATATCGCTACAAATACTAACACGTCCAGCAAAGTTTGCAAAAAATGTTTGTAATTTTTCTTTTTCGAAGTTATATTGCCTTATAACTTCTTTTTTAATCGTTTTGCGACTATAATTTCTAATTTGAGGATTTAAAGTACCATGAGCGTAATCTCTTAAAGCAAGACTTTCGGAAAAAACATAGAGTAAATTTTCTTCAACAATTAAATGAGACATACCAGTCAAATGTTTTTGATCATCATAGGAGAAATTACCAAAGAGTTGAGAATTTGCAAACCTCGATATGTGTGTTTGCTTTCCCTTGCCCTTGTCTATTTTCGCATACTCCACAAAATGGGCGGACTTAAGATGCCTTGTCAGACTCCCGTATCCGCTAGAAGTTCCCAAGCTATACTCTTTGTTGCAATGATTGCAACTTGCGTACCATTTTTCAGTATTTTTGTCTTTCCTTTTTGTAAAATTGTTTTCAATAATAGGAGATTTAGATTTCTTACCAGTTCGGGTTGAACCGCCCTCGTCCTCCAACTCTTGCTCATCATCTGGGGTGCCGTGAGTCCCGTCGCCCCCCGCGTCTTCCTCCGCATCGTCATCCTCGGGCTCCTCTTCATCAATGGTTGTCGGGAATTGTTGTTCTTGTGCAAAACGTGGATCATTTTGGGAGAATAGGTTTTGTAGTTGCTCGTCGGACATCATCATATCATCTCTCCGTTGGTAATCCGTTTCAAAGTCATCTCGACTTTGAAAAGAAGACTCGGTCCGCACTTTACCTTTGCCTTTGCGTGAAGTAGGACGAGTCGACGCAATCTCCCTCTTGCAGTTGCGTTGGAGATTACCCACATCTACAGAATGTCTACCACGCTCCATCTTTAAAATTGAACAAATACTAAATGATATCAAATATTTTATATGAGGTTAACTAATATTAATATGACAAATGTAAAAATTAACTAGTTTTTTTAACTTTAATGAGAAATGTAGCAAGTAACTAATATTAATATGAGAAATGTAACTATTAACTAGTCTAACTAATATTAATATGACAAATGTAAAAAGTTAACTAGTTTTTTTTACTTTAATGAGCAATGTAGCAATTAACTAATATTAATATGACAAATGTAACAATTAATTACTTTAACTAGTTTTTAAAATGACAAATGTAATAATTTACTAGTTCGTTTTACCTTAATGAGAAATGTATACTTTAACTAATATCTAGTTGACAAATGTAAAAATTTACTACTTTTTTTACTTGAATGAGAAATGTAGCAAGTAACTAATATTAATATGAGAAATGTAAGAATTAACTAGTTTAACTAATATTAATATGACAAATATAAAAATTAACTAGTTTTTTTACTTTAATGAGCAATGTAGCAATTAACTAATATTAACTAGACTCAATACCCGTGCGTTGCACGGGAATACTCAATACACATTAATGATATTAAAAAAAGATTGATTAAATATTTATTACATATTCATTTTCATAGATAAAGTCTTAGTAAACCAATGAATGATCACATTATGGATTAAAAAACTACAATTTTCTACTTTATAAAAAAACTGATTAAACAATAACAAATTAACCACGATGCCTCAAGTATGTGCTTCAATGATGTTGTGCAGCGATGTGAACAACATGCAACATGCCTACATTTATTACAATAGTTGACATGTTAGTAAGAATAAAATTCATTACTAAAGATATAAATCAAATAGCAAGTATTTAAAGAAAATGTAATTATTTGTTTATAAATTACCTAAGATAAATTTTGGAACATTTCTTTGTAAACAACATTATTTGTTGATTTCACTTGCTCCCCTTCTTCATTGCATAGTAGAATCTTTAAACCCTTTCTCGATGTGACTCTAGACATAGCCACGTACAACTGGCCGTGTGAGAAAACTGGTTCAGGAAGATAGATCCCCACATGCTTCAATGATTGACCCTGACTTTTATTTATGGTCATTGCAAAAGAAACGATGATCGGAAATTGTCTACGCTGGAACTTGAAAGGTATCCTCGTATCAGATGGAATCAATGATAATCGTGGAATGAAGACCTTTTGCCCAATGTTGCTTCCAGAAATTACCTTCCCTTCCAATACATGAGTACCCATCTGTGTGATTATAAGGCGAGTGCCATTACATAGCCCTGAAGATTGGTCAATATTTCTAATAAGCATAACAGGGACACCAATCTTTAAATTCAATTGGTGATTTGGCAAACCCGAAGAATTGATGGTATTCAAGAACTCAGGAGTATGCATATCGTCTGGTGATCCTTGATTCCCAGTAAGGGAGCAAGGAGTATCAAAACTCAAATATGTCTTCATTTCACCAGGAAGCAATGACATCATATAATTATTTATAACGTCAACAACATCATTCCTTGGTGTCAATATTGCCCTATGCTGAAAAAACGAAATATCATTCATGTTCTCTATAAGTGATGGGTAAACAGCTTCAACAATAGCTGCAAGTGGGTCACCGGAAGGAGTAATAAGCATGTCATCGGGTATATCAATTACTGACTCCCCATCATGAGTTTCCCCAATATTGCCATCACCAACTTTGAGAACCATATCTGAAAACGTTTGTATGTCATCAAGGTCTTCATTTGTTGCACCAGATAGAAGCCTCATATTTTTCGTTAAAGTCAAAACAGTGCAGAACTGCCAAAGGTATGAGGCGTTGATCGCAGCACGTACAATATCCTGCCTCGTCCCCTTAGGAATTACGGGGAGAATTTGTCTGAAGTCTCCGCCCAAAACAACAACTTTTCCTCCAAATGGACGATTAATGCTGTCATCATTATGGAATCTAAGTATATCTCTGAAAGTTCTGTCCACCGCCTCAAAGCAGTGTCTATGAGTCATAGGAGCTTCATCCCATATGATAATCTTAGATTTGATGATCACCTCAGCCATATCGCTATTTTGCTTGATATTGCAAGTGGAGTCCTCGTTGACATCGATGGGTATAGCAAATCTTGAATGAGCTGTTCTGCCTCCGGGGATGAGCAATGCAGTTATTCCACTGGATGCCACATTGAGGGCAATTTGACCTTTGGACCTGATACATGCAGATATTGCTCTCCAAATGTATGTCTTACATGTACCACCATATCCATACAGGAAAAACAAACCTCCACTACCAGAATCCACAGATTGTATGATCGTGTCATATACCTGTCTCTGTTCGGAAGTCATCGTGGATAATAGTAGCTCAAATTCTTTGGCAAGACTTTCTCTATCATAATTTAATTCATCATAGAGATGTCTATTGCGGCACGCACTAATCAAGGAGTTATCGGGCTTCGGCATAGTTGGAAAATTAGACAAACTCTTACCATTACTCCTAAACAGCTGTTCTATTTCTAATAGAGCAATGCTCTTTATTTCATCTTCCGTCAAGATCAAATCTGTTACACAATTTAAAAAAAATTAGAACTAAAGACTGTGTTCTGTTTTTTTTTTTTTAATAAAAATAGTGCATAAATGATTTTATATAAATGAAAAGGATATGTAGAAAACTACCTTTTAACTGTAGAAGTATTCTCTGTCTATGCTGAATGTCATCGCTCAAATACACCCAAGTTTTTTGCCAAACCACTTCCGGCCTACCTAATTGATTAGACAACAATAAGACGACATAGAGTTTCCTTAAAAAGTATGCGGTGCCCCAATGACTTGCTTGCAAAATGGCATCTATATATTCTTTATCATCATCTAGCATACTCATAGCATAACATGCCTCTTTAAATGTGGAGTAAATGACTCCAGCCACTGTTCTTATATCAACAAAGGAAAGTGGGCCTTTAACATAATTCAACAAAACTCTCAAATAATAAAGCTCACCACAGCCTGGTGGTACAAAGTGCAACCTCCCTACCGCATGGCCTTTCTGCCTTAGTATCCACTCACGCAACGTCGGCTTCCACACAAATTTTGATGGAAATTGGGCATACCTTAGACCCCTTGCTTCTGGATATTTTTTATTTGCTTCCATCCATGCAATAAATTTGGTCGTATACTTTCGTGGGGTATTTAGAACATGCTTAAGGTCATCATCATCATCATCAAAAATGACACTTTGTTCACCGGGCAAGTGAAAAGTCAGTCTCTCAACCGATGGCTGTCTATAGTGAATGTCAAAACTAAATAATCTCCATGCAGCCTCACACGATGATAAATATCTACAGTCATAATATAACTGTATATCATCAATAGTTTGAGAGCCATCCTCATTATTTGCACCGCTGTAGAAGCTTGCTGGTGACACGATCACTGCCTTTGTTCACATATTTGAATAAATACTTGATAGAGCGTGATTGGTTACACCATTCCACATTGATATGAGCATTGTATCTGAGAAGAAGATATCGATTATATGGCACTACAAACCTGTTGTCAATGACATCATCTCCCTTTTTAATAGACCGTCCATTATCTCTTCTCCTATAGACAGGATATCCATCCGCATCAATGGTTGTCCGATCAACAAATCTTTTTGGAAAATACCTTGTGCACTTGCCTTTCTGCATACATGGTGCCTGTTTGTTTTGATGACCACACGGACCGTGTATCATAAGTGATGAAACAACTTTTAGTAATTGAGGATCATCATCTTCACTTGGCAACTCTGCTGAGATGATCTTGTCGATATCATCTGGATGTGGATATCTAAATTCCGGTTGTAGGAAAACCAATATGTGAGCGTGAGGCAACCCTCGTTTCTGGAACTCGATTGTATATATTACTGCAATAATCATTCATAAGAAGTTAACATTTGATCAAGGCACCAAGCAAATGCTTTACAGATAAGATAATTCTTTTTAGGTATTATTAATATAACATTGATGTACATGTTCATGTACTTTTAAATTTATTTTAATAAATTAGGGAGGTCCCCCCCTCCCCCCCCCCCACAAAAAAAAAACACACTGATGTACATGCAAGGGAGATTGAGGGCATTCTGGGTAATTTTTTTTGTTTTTTGTTTTTTGCAAATGTGCTGCATCAAGTGTATATTATTTCCACAAAATTTCAGGTTAATACACAATTGTGAAGATAGTTAAATAAATTATGAAATCACACTACTTTTTATGTATATATGTAAAGTGCAGTTTTTTAATAAATTGATTTAACTTTCTTCCTGATTTAATTTTATTCTAAAATTTTGTGAAGATACTTTACACTTGATGAAGAAAATACTCACAAAATTTCATCAACAAATTCCACCAAGAAACCTCTCAAACGGCTTGGCCAGACATCTGTCTCTCTGAGTTATGAGTGATGGGATAAGTTCTCTATTAATATAATATTAACACATTAAGTAATATGATGCTTAATATGCAGAAAAACATTCATGTACATGGATGCAAAATATTAGTAATTAACAGCCATTAAAAGTTAATATAAATGTTAAATAAATGGTATATGTACTTACCTGCCTTAACCTTGCCAAAAACGCTACCCCCTTCGATTTCTTTTATCAACTCATCGAGCTTTATTTTGAACACTCGACATATCAGATCGGGTCTGTCTTCAGATTTTAGCCCTTGAGTGGCTAAGTATCTAGACAACTCAGGCCAATTTTGGTTACATGTAAATGTAATGAACAGATCTGGATACCCGACCCAACCACAAATTGCCATGGCATCTTGATAATTTTGAAACATATATCGCGCCCCACCGGTGAAAGAGGATGGCAAAACAATTCGTTTTCCTACCGATGCTGAATTTGTATCACCCTTAAGTATTGCTTCTTTAACACCTTTGTACAACTCAGCTCGCACCTCTTTTTGATGTGTTCTATAATAATGCAACCTGGAGGCCTCTATCGTGCTATAAATATCCATTAAGAATTGCTGGAATAATTTTCTTGAGAACAATAGAGATGCATTCTCAGCCGGCCTATATTGAATTCTATATGCATAGAACTCCCTCATAGATACATTTTGCCTCTTATTAGATCTTTCACCTTGGCGATCGTTCAAGGGAATATCATCTGTGAATCCTTTTTCCCCTCAAGGGAATAACAATGGATATTGTAGTGGTAAATACGCAGGGCTCAAAATAGATATACGTTTCAATGTCCTGCATTGTGTCTCCACAATGATATCACTCTCAACACTCGCAGCATCAAAATCTCTAACAATTAATGCAGCCACTTCTGATGCTGTAGGAATATTGTATCTCCTAGTATCATGACCCTTTTTCCCCATAATTCTTAATTTTATACCAGCAATTTCACTACCTCTGATCCGGTCATGAACCATACGGTATGCTTGTGCATATGGATTATAGTCATCCAATAGCTTGCTGATATCACTAACAATAGATGTCTTTAAGGGGGATGAGTCTTTTTCCATCCTGTACGTATATTATAACAAATTAAAATGTGAAGGGTGTATTTAACTTTAAGGCATGGAACAAAAATAATGAGAGGAAAGCCTCACCCGACCACAGACATTCTGTTGGAGATCTCATTGTCAGTGTCATGTATGTATAGTTGCGCAAACTTAGGTTTATCTCCAGGAAGTGGGAACAAGCTTCCAATTCTATGATAGTTTTCTCCACTCATGATATACATCGAAGGTGCATTTCCATCATTCATGGATGAGTCAATTTTCCCTCCCAATGAGGTGAAAGAAAACATCATATTGAATGCACGAATATTTTTAAGAAAAAATTTACTTCGTTTGTCCTTTTTGTGGAATAAATCCATGAGAGGCTGAGGTGGAGGCAATAGCTGAGGAAGTCTTATCTTACCTTGTATACAACACAAAGAGAACTTTGGATTCTTTGACCTCCACCCCTTTTCAACCCTCTCTGAATACCACATCATAGCTTTGCAAAACTCACATTCCCATGTGGGGTCACCAATGTCTAAGTAACCTGTGTACAGAGTATGGTGATTAGCGCATATAGAGCATGTCAAATAAGAACTATCATTTCATTTTTGTTAACAAATACAGATCCACTCAAATACGAAGGTAATATTATTATACCATCGTATGAAATCATATACTCATCTTCGTTTAATGACATTCTCTCATCAACACGATCATCCATCACATCCTCATTTGATTGATTTACTACAAATGAAAATGAATAATATCATGTTTTCATGAAGAAGAAAAATGACGTGTCATATAAATATGTAAAAATGCTAAGTTAAATTGAGACTACCTTGTTCTGGATGGAAATTGTTGTCGTCGCTCGATGAAATAGGTGGTGTATCATGAGAATCTCTAAATATCTCATTTGATTGATTTCCTATAGAGTTGATTGTTATGTCAGAACGAAAATATGTGAATACCCCCTCCGTATTTTCTTGTTCCATACATTAGGATATGACACAACATTTAAGAATGAATAGTAGGGGTAATGAATAATATAGAAAAAGTAGGAGAGAATGTGAAAAAGTAGGAAAGAATGGATAAAAAGTAGAAAAAGTAAGGGTAATTGAGTATTTTTAAAGAAAAAACTTGCCAAAAAGGGAAAGTGTATGGAACTTGTAAATACATCCCAAAAAGGAAAATGTATGGAACTTTAAAATATGGAGAGAGTAGTATTTAGGGCCTGTTTGGTTGGAAGGTTTTGGAGGGGAGGGGAGGAAACTAGAGGATTGATGCATGTTTGGTTGGAAGAAATTGGGAGGGAGGAGAGGATATAGGAAGACATTTAAAATCCCCCAAAATCTCCCGTTTTGACTCCTCCGATTCGGGGTATTTCAGAGGACATCGAAGTTACGCGTCCGCCTTTTAATCTGAATTGACAAAATTGACCCTTCTACTAGCAGCATGCCCTAATTCCTTCTGCGCACCCTTCATTCCGTCTGCCTCATTCTGCGCCGCAAGTAGCTGCCGATGCTCTCTCAAATTCTGTGAGTTCGCCGCCGCCTGAGAATCGACGGCCGTCGAGTTCGCTGCCCTGTTCTGTGAGTTCACTATTTTCTCGTTGTATCTTTATCATCTATATCAATGATCGACGACCTCCTGAGAATAGACGACGATCCTTGTATCTCTTTGTATCTTTGAGTTCACTATGAATCTTTCAGATTCATCCTCGAGTTTGGCGATGGTCGTTGTATCTCAACAATGTTGAATCTCGAATTTAGAAGTTATTTGTAGCTAAATTCTGGGATTTTCATTTCCTAATGAAATACCCAGATTGCTTGTCTCTTTCAATGATTTTGATGTGAATATCCTGATATTTTCTTCATAGATTTACCCTATCATACTTATCTAAGAAATTGCTTGAAGTATGAGTAAATTGCTTGAGGTCCGTCCCTACCCTACCCTCCTTAAACTTCAATTTTTTTTTTCTCCTCCTTAATTATTAACTCACAAAACATCAATAATTAACAAGGCCGGGGAAAATTACATCGGAAGCTTACGTTTATGAGTATGTTTTAGTTTACCTTACAAAACATATACACATGATAGAAAACCGATTCTCTTTAAAATTTTATTAAATACATCACACTTGTAGATTTCTTAGTTTTCTGTATTACTCAAATATATATATGATTGAATAAATATATAAACAAGCTTATTTAACCCCCCCCCCCCCCCACATTTTCACTTCCAACCACTTCTAAATGTTCACTCTGCTTTCTTTACTTCCCTATTTTCTCTATCATTTTTCCTGAGCCAAACAGGCATTTGAAAAAGTTTCAACTTTTCAAGAATAGAATATAGGTTTCATATATTTTTTTCTCTATTACTCTGTATATTGGAGCTCCTTGGTGGAAGAAGGAAAGCTGCATGATTTTTTCATTTTCTTTTTAATATTGGGGTGGGATTAGAATTGAACAGGAAGACTAATATCTCACTGTATCCATGAAAAACTTAATACGTCAAAATTCAGATGATTCTTTTGTCAAATATGAATATGATTCACACTTTTTTTTGGTTGAAAATATGAAAAGTAGGTTATGTTTCTCGCTTGAATGTGATAAGCATAGTCTAACCCATTGTTTTGAGATACACATGTATGAAGGTGGTGGGGTGTTTGGCTTTTGTTTAGAAGGGGGTGTTTGAGTACTTGTGGGGTTTCTGCTGCCTCTTTTGTTTGTTGCTCCTTTTGCTTTTGAGTTGGATTGTAAGACCTTTTTAAAAAGTCTAATAAAAATTAAGTTGTATGTTTCATACTTGTCCTGTTCCAGTACAAGAACGGCTAAAAAAACTAAAAACTTATGAGTTAGATCACTAGTGAATTTCTACGTACATATAGTATTCCACTTCAATGCATTGTTATCACTACTGGTGCATGATGCTTAGAACTTAATTACACAAATATAAATTTCATCCTTTCATTTTTTATATCAGTGAGCAAGAGTAGTTATTATTTCTGTCAAGGTTGAGTTTCATTTCAACTAATATATATTTGTCATCGTTTCATACCCCGGTTTTACTCTTAATTGATTTTTTAAAATCGTAGAAAGTGAGAATGAAACCATTGAGTCAATAATGTTCTCTCATATTATCTTTGTATATTAACTGATTGTTTTGTATATTACTGTGTAAATTTATGATATAGATGGATCAAAAAACACTCGTAGGATGGTGTAACATGGTGCAAAACATGGTAGCTCACGTTCTTTGCCTTGTTGTTCAATGGTACATCATTCAAACGCGTTATGCTAAAAGAAAAATTACTTATACGATGAGCTCAGGAAGAGAACGAAATAGGGAAGGAACAATGAGGCGTATTATGAGTACTGAAGGTCGCAATATAGTGAGTATGGGACCAGAAGCATTTCTTAGGTTATCTCAAATGTTAGAGACGCAATGCGGCTTAAAACCTACACGATGGGCAAGTGTTGAAGAACAACTTGCAAAAACATTATATGTACTAACGCATGGTGCCAAGAGCCGTGCGGTGAATTTCTGGTTTCGACGTTCTAGAGAAACTATTAGCCGTCACTTACATAACGTGATAAGGGCTATAATTCAATTAGGAGATCAATTTCTTATCCAACCCAATGGCACAACAATTTCAACCGAGGTTCAAGATAATGAAAGATTTTTCCCTTACTTCAAGGATTGTGTTGGTGCAATTGATGGGACACATATTCGTGTAAGAGTGTCCCCGAAAGAGGCCCCGAAGTATCGTGGTAGAAAAGATCATCCAACCCAAAATGTCTTAGCTGCATGCACATTTGATTTGAAGTTTACATATGTTCTTACTGGATGGGAAGGGACTGCATCGGACTCTAGAATTATAAAAAATGCATTGGCGAGAGAGGACAATTTGAAAATTCCTATGGGTAAATTTGGTTTCTTTTTTTAAGCTATTTTACCATACAATTAAATTTATTTTTCAGAGCCAAATATTTACCTTGATAGTTGTTTCATTTTAGGGAAGTATTACCTCGTCGATGCTGGCTTCATGTTATCAAGATCACTACTCACACCTTATAGAGGAGTACGATATCACTTGAAAGAATATTCTGCACGAAATCCTCCAAAAGATCATCGTGAATTGTTCAACCTTCGTCATGCATCACTGCGCAATGCTATTGAACGTGCATTTGGAGTTTGGAAAAGGCGGTTTATTCTCATTTCAAATGATTGTGGTCCTCGTTATGGAATGAAAGTCCAAAATGGGATAATTTTAGCATGTTGCATTTTACATAATTTTCTAATGGCGTTTGACCCTGATGAGGAGCTTCTAGCTGAGGTTGATGCTGAGATCGCAAGGCAAGAAATCACTCACGATGAGAATCACTTCAGAAGTAACAAAGAAGATTCTGTTCAAGGAGAGCGCTTAAGAGATAAATTGGCTATTGCGATGTGGAGGGATTATAGACAGTAGTTTAATAAATACAATGCAATTTCGTACTTTTGTTTACATCGTAGATGTATTTAACTCTACTCATTTGAATCAGAAGTCGTTATGTCCTAAACTTTTTCTTGTTTGGTATATGTGAACAGTTGATGACTATTTTTATTCTCGTTCTTATTTAAGTTCAATTGATGTACTTACTCCTCATGTTGTTCATTATATGTGTAATTGAAGTTATTATTATATTATTGTTATTAGTCCTTTTTTTATTAAAGATTTGAGATTTGATGATACATATTTTTTGTAGATATCATGGCTCCGAAAAAGAATGTCTCTAGTGATGGAAGTTCATCAAAAATGCTAATTTGGACGCCTGCTGTGGATTCAACTTTGGTTGATGCATTCCTGAGTCAGTATAATATGGGACTCAAGGTTAATGGCACTTTCATAACCAAGGCGTACGAAAACATTCTGGCTGAAATGACAAGAACTTATGACATAAAAATTGAGAAGAGCCAAATAAAGAGTCGATGGAAGCTCTTGAAGAAACACTTTTCGGAGGCTTATGACATTTTCAAGAATGGTATGAGTGGATTCACTATAGATCCAATAACACAAGCTTGGACAGCTGAACCAGAAGTTTGGAATGACCTTATCAAGGTATAATTATAGTTTTTATTTCAGTTTTAGTTCATATGAACGTATTTTTCAACACACCTTCCTGTAGATAAAACATTCTTCTCATATGAACCTTTTTCTGCTCAAAACAGTCGAACTCTAAACAAGGCCAAAAACTGACAAAAGCAAATTGACTAAACTGAAATGCGATAAATTGAACAGCCAAACACCTTTATGAATAGTAGATATAGGGGAAAATAATAACATAACAGTTCAGTGTGCCAAATTGCCAATATATGAGCAGATAGGATATGGAAAAATGTGACAAGATTTCCAAACTTTACCTGATGAAATCTTGCGCTCTTGTAATTCTCAGAGAAGTTTTTCCTAATTGCCTATAAGCTGCAATTGCAGATATTCGAGTACATCTAATTTATACAAGTCGTTAGCAGCACTTTCAGTACTCATTTAAAATGTCTTCAAATGGCTAATCTACCAAATGCAAAAATAGTTGTGAAAGTCCATAGGTGTGGAACTCTTCAAAGTTACTGAAGGCTCTAATACTTGTTAGTTAATCCGATCGACTGTTTAATTGTTTTCTTATGGCTCTAATACTTGATTTTATTATTATGTAGCTTGACTTTATTAGTTATTAACTGGACATCCCTGCAGACGTCCCTGCATCAATGACAACTAATATGGATATCTTTGTTTTAATATTATTTACTTGCTTGTTCATATGAAGCTGGTTTCCTCTAGACTGATTTCATATCAATATGTGTAAATTTGGTTCATTGTTTTGGGTTGGCATAGGTTAAGCCTCAAGCCAAGATGTTCATGCAAGCTCCCGTACCTAATTATGATAAAATGGTGATTCTCTATGGAAAAGATAGGGCTACAGGAGTTGAATCAGTAACTGCTTCAGAGCTTCGAAAGCATCCTAGTTCAATTGGTACGGATGATTACAATGATTCTACCACTGATTCACAGGTGCGTGTCGATGATGATATTGAGATAACATCAAGGTCAATGACTAAATCCACCAAAAAACCCAAGAAATCAGTTGCAAAAGAGAAGGACATTCTTGGTGAAGGAATTAAGGAAGCAATTGAGAAGGTGGCTGATGCGATTATAACTTCTGGTGAGCTTCTTAGCAAGAAAGCACAAATATCTCCAAGCCAGACATATGAAATGTTGATGGAATTGGGCTTTCAACCGCCATTGATCCATGTTTATTATAGCAAACTTGTGATGAATGTGGATTTGCTTAATGCGGTGCTTGGTTGTCCAATGGAGTATCGCAAGGATTTCATTCAAGGGAGATTTGGTTCTATGGAGCAGTCTTAGTTGTTCACCGAAGTTATCTACTTCATTGTCTACTATCTAATGCTTTGTAATTCACATTTGTGATGTGAAGACTATTTATGATTTATGTTATTGAACTTGAGATATGGTGTTTGATATGCTATGGACATATATTCTGATTTAGGTTATATATTTAGTTTGAACCTTATAATGACATTATGGTTATACTTGGGTTGTAGTACTTAGTTTATTTATTGTGTGAATAGTTTTAGTTTTGAAATCTTAATTTTATAGGTAAGAACTTGTTTGAGGGCTAAGTACTTCATTTTTTTCTTTTGATTTTTCAAATATTAGTTGTTTTAAAAAAATAAATCATATTTGAAAGAAAAAATAAGCTTTTTAGAGACTTGTATTTTTTAACAGATTATTTTTTATAGTTTATCATGATTTTAAATAGTTTTTGTTGTCGTAGACAATTTTTGAATTTTTATTACTCATGTTTAAAATCGTTTAGTCAAAATCAAAATAATACTAGATTTTCTGTTAGATAGATAGGACGATTATTGGCAATCCTTTTTGTTGTCTTAAAATCAAAATCGTATGATTTTAGTTGTCATTGACAATCCTTTTGTTAAAATCATATGATTTAACACATGTCTATGGCCTTTTGTCCTATTTCTACTTAATTAGACTGTTTAGTCAAATCAAAATTTGAATTAGATCGAATATATATACGTATAAATCAATAATACGTATATTTGCTATAATAATTAGTCATAGTATTCTCAATGATAAGCTACTTATCAAACAAGGGTATATTAGGAAATTTATTTTATTAAACCTTCCTCTCCTTTCCTCCAACCAAACACAAATGCTAGTTAAAATCCTTCCTTCTCCTTCCTTCCCCTTCCCTCCTTTACCCTCCCCTTCCCTCCCCTCCTTTGAACCAAACAGGGGCTTAAGGTATACATAAAACTCCACATATGTTCATGATGAGATGTACCACCGGTATATTACCTATAGCACTGGGAGTTGTTGTGAACTGACGATTGTGTAAGACTGTCTTCCCCGGACGAAGTTTCTTGATCTTGTGATTGCCATTTTGCATACCAAGTATACTACTCATGCCATGCGTGGGGGACGTAGCATGTATTGGTCTTTTAAGAGGCACCTTGTTTGCTAAAATCAAGGAAAAGTTTTTAATTAGCGCACATGAGCGTGGCATTGAATTTATTGAGTATATAATATATACGTGTATAGATTAGATGAGACATTAAATACCATTACTGATGTCTACCAATGGCATCCTAGGAACATTGCGATGGATACCTTCACATGGTATTGACAAAGATGCTGACAAAAGAGTTATAAAATAAAACTTGATTATTGTTGTATACTCTTATTTGAGAAAAGGTGTACACTTTAAATATACAAACTTTTAATAAATATACAGCTGTGTAGAAAACATTTTTGCATTTGAATATAGAGTGTGATGAATCATTTTCTTTTTTATATGAGGGCATAGTAAAATCATACCTAGTAATAGAGGTATAAAAATAAACAAAATAAACGCATCTATTTTTAAAATGAAAAAATGACTAAATTGTTTGAAATTGAAATTCTTGACTTAACATAGGTCTCTCACAAAGAATGGTAATTTTATACTCAAATATTCTTCCAGTTGGAAGAATAACCATTAACATAATGAAAAGTAATACGGAATTTATTTATTTTTATGAAAGTAATGACATCCTAAATATCACCTGTTAATGGCTGTGCGTCGAGTTCTTCAAAGACCACAGGAACTTCATACAAATTATCCCCAAGTAAATCATCCTTTTGCTTTGAGCCACTACCCAACACGAATTGTGTTGGGCGAAACCTTTTTAATAATTCAGCCTGGCTTTGCATTTGTTGAGGATAATTGTTATCATGCTCACTTACCATGATGTTTCTAGGTTGTATGTATGCATTCCCCCCTGCATTTGTCATGCATCTCAATTGTTTTATATTAAACATTAAAAAAAATCCTTGATGATAACAAAATGAGGATAAGTAAAACAAATTTAGCAGCGTTGGGCGATGAAATCACATTTGGTTTGTCATGAAGCTGTGAGGTATGAAATTAGGATCTTGCTCTTTAAAAAAAAATAGGATGAGCCTTATCACCTAACTATTTTTCATATATTTCTATTTTATTTTATTTTATTTTATTTTTGTACTTATGAAATTTATGAAATTTCATATATTTCAACGTAATGAACTGATTGGGCCAATTTAAGTGTTACCAAACGGGACTTGAATTATGTGTACTAATTGACCTAACTTGAACAAAGATGTCATTTGAGTCATAACTTGATGAATTTCAACTGATGTAGCTAATCTCAGTTGAATCGGTTGAATTGGCTGAATCCACTGAAATATAATTTTTTCATAATTATATTGGTTGAAGTTAATTTAGAACACGATTTTAACTTATTTTTTGATATAATTGTTTTTATTTATTTTATTAATAAAATACTTTTTAAATATATTTTTCATAAATCAACAGAATCAGCGAATTCAGTCATATCACTCAAAAACTTCCTAAATTTCAGTACAATCAACTTATTGAGCTGATTTCAATATTACCACACGGACTTCAAATGTTACATGTTCGATAAAAAATCGGCGAATAAGGGTGATAAAATAAAAATATTTGTCACCAAAAAGGCTATTAATAAGAACGGTAACCTTTGATTATGAGCCACATACGGTATTATCTAAAATAGAGTTATCTACAGTGCCTAGCACCATATTCACACAAAAAAAGCAATTAAGTATAGATTTTTGTATTCTTCTTCAGCGCCATCCACTCTTCCAAAAGTTACCTATCCTCCTAACACATTCTTATTCCACCGTAGTGACCGTACCATCTAAATAGAGAGAAGAGGCAAGAGTTCGGATCACCTTCCCCAGAAAAGAAAAAGAGAAAGACCCGCCGTCTGGGGCGGCCGATCGAGGGAAAGAAGCCCCAAGCGGCCCTAGTCTTTGACTTCCCGAAGGCAAGGCTGCTGCCAAGCCTTATTCGACATGAAATCAGGGGTATCTCACGGATGTTGGAATTTAATCCATAGCCATAGTTACACGCTGCCTAGTCGATCGCCAAGACGCCAAGGTGAGGTATTCGATGAAATTAATTACAAATTTGAATAACTTTCTTGAAGTTTAATCGGATTGAAGAAATTATAGCGATTCAAATTATATCAAATTAACTAGTTTTTTTTTTTTTTTACTTTAATGAGCAATGTAGCAATTAACTAATATTAATATGACAAATGTAACAATTAACTACTTTAACTAGTTTTTAAAATGACAAATGTAAAATTTTACTAGTTCGTTTTACCTTAATGAGAAATGTATACTTTAACTAATATTAATATGAGTATATGACAAATGTAACAATTAACTACTTTAACTAATATCTAGTTGACAAATGTAAAAATTTACTACTTTTTTTACTTGAATGAGAAATGTAGCAAGTAACTAATATTAATATGAGAAATGTAACAATTAACTAGTTTAACTAATATTAATATGACAAATATAAAAATTAACTAGTTTTTTTTACTTTAATGAGCAATGTAGCAATTAACTAATATTAATATGACAAATGTAACAATTAACTACTTTAACTAATATTAATATGACAAATGTAAAAACTTACTACTTTTTTTACTTTAATGAGGAATGTAGCAATTAAATAAGTAACTAGTTTAACTAATGTTAAATGATAAATGATATGTAACAAGTAACTATTTTTTTTCTTTAAAGAGAAATGTAAAGAAATGTAACAATTAACTAATTTAATAGATAAATGACAAGTCTAACAATTAACTACTTTAATAAATAAATATGAATGTGTATAAGTATATATAGTATATATGATGTGTAAATATATTATAAGTAATATATAATATAATGTTTATAGTATATAATATATAAGTATATTATTTACTATAAGATGAGTAATACACTTATACTTAATACTTTAATATATATATATATATATATATAAGTATATATTAACTAAATGTAATATGTAAATATAAGTAAACAACAATAGTATGGATAAAAACTAAATATCAAATAAATATGAATGTGTATAAGTATATATAGTATATATAATGTGTAAATATATTATAAGTAATATATAATATAATGTTTATAGTATATAATATATAAGTATATTACTATAAGATGAGTAATACACTTATACTTAATACTTTAATATATATATATATATAAGTATATATTAACTAAATGTAATATGGAAATATAAGTAAATAACAATAGTATGGATAATAACTAAATATCAAGTAAATATGAATGTGTATAACTATATATAGTATATATAATGTGTAAAGAATTATAATATGAATGTGTATAAGTATATATTTATAAGTAGATAATTAATATATAAGTAGATATAATAACTATATAAATTATATATATGTAGAAAGAATTTGGAGAAGATGAAGAATGAAGATGATTGAATATGAGAGATTGAGAGAATAGGGAATTAGAGAGTAGGAAGAGTTGTAGAAGTAGAGGTGTAAAAAATGTATAGAAAATAGGAGTATAAATAGGTTTTTTTTGTATACCCCACCCCCACCCCACCCCCCCAGACCCCCCCCTCCTATGCTCCCAATGGCTATCGAGCCGTTTGGGAGCTCTCCCAACGGCTATTAGAGCCTTTACCAATTTATTTATTTTTTTTTAAAAAAAGTGACCGTTGAGGCCCGGACCGGGCCCGGCCGGGCCGGTTCACTATATAGCAGGCCCGGGCCCGGACCGCTTTCTCACCGGGCCGGGTGGCCCGAACCGGGCACTAACCGGTTCACCGGGCCGGTCTGGGCCCGCACAGTAGCAGGCCGGTCCGGTTCCGGGCCGGTTGGCCCGGCCCGAGTCCACCCCTAACTAAAAGAGGGATCACGCATTGACACGGCCTATCTCTAATCTCTATACTAAAGGGGGTGTTCCCAGTCTAGATTTTGAATGATTTTAAATGACTATAGATTCTACCGATTCTAATAAAATTCCATAGACTCCATCTTGTGGAATTCTATATCGTAGAAGTATATGGATTTTAAAGGATTTCTGACTCCATTTTCTTAGCCCGCTTTCTTTGTCAAGAACATACCCCACTAGCGAATTCACACGGACTACGTAATTCTTAAATGCTCTGCCTAAAAAGAAATGCAAATAGAGACTCATTACAGTTGAACAAAAGCTTCAATTATTTGTGTATAAAGATATAAATACACCACTTGAGTTGTATGACTCAAGTGTTCTCCAACCTTATAACCAGCACCTGTGTTCAACAGGGGCAGAGCCAGGATGTGAGGGTGTGGGGGGGGGGGGGGGGGGGGGGGCAAAATGCTATTACATAATATACTCTTCTTAAAGTTTATTAAATTATTATCCCAATTTTTTCTTATAACTCTTTTATATTAGATACTTTAAGACGGAGATCTCCAATACTACTCCATAATATGTTATTAATAATATATTTTTACATGCAGAGTACCAAGTAATATTTATGAGGTAATAATCACCTCTTCAAAGTATAGTGTTGTTATAGATTAATATTTTCCAAAATGACTACTTCTAGAATATATAGTGTTCTTATACATACGATATTTTAATGAAGTATTGAAAAATTATAAATGTAGTACAAAGTATAGACTATAAACATAAACATATTTTTTGAATTACTATACTATTAGAGGAAATACAGATTTAGGGGAGGGGGGCAAAAAAAAGATATTACAAGCCATTAATTCAAAAAATAAGAATGTTGGGAGGGGCAAAGGCCCCCTTAGACATAAACATAGTTCCGTCCCTGATGTTCAATTAGATGCTCTGCATATGCAAATTTCAAGCCAAAGTACTTTCCACGCAACTCATGGAAATAAAAGAATCATATTCTATCTTGGACTGAGAGATTATGAATTATTATATAAAGAAGTAAGGGCCCGTTTGGTAAGGTGTAAAGTAAACATTTTGCATGCAAAGTGTGGGGAAGTAAACATTTTACACTGTTTGTTTCAATCATTTGATGTAAACTGTAGGACACCTTTTTTTAAAATATTTTACATTGTACCATGTAAAATATTTTACGTGGGGTGGTAAACTACTGTACATCAGCTAATACCGATTATTAAATGGGCATTATATCAAAGTATAATGATTTGAAAAAATTAAAAACACATCGGGCCTTAGATATACATCTTAAAAATCTTAGTATATTTGGAAGATGATAATAGGGAACTAGTCCGTATAATAATAGTTTTACTGTACTAGAATGTATGAATTGTGAGAAGGAATAATATAATTAATTAATAATTAACAACTCTTTGATAAAAATCTTACTTGTAAAAAGGTACAAGAATTGACGAGCCTTCCGGAGAAGCAACTAGCCGCAGTGGCAGATTGAAGGTCAAGTGTCCCAACCCTGGGAGGTTTTTATTTTTTGAAATTTCCAACCAAGTGCACATAGTCACTACACCCCAACAAAGCAATAGTCTTTAGTCACTAAAAAAAGTTTCTTCATTAATAGGTTGAAGAACAAAATGTTTTTATTTTTCATATTCTAATATAAATGTTTAGACTTTTAATTTGAGGGGCGGAGAAAATGAAATTATTAACGGCGGCATTTTAATTTTTTGACATTTCCTAAAATACTACTAATCGATTTTTTATGCGGTATTTTTAGTTTTCATTATTAATTGTAATGCTCAAATCTCATTTACATTATACGATAGTATTTAGAAGTTGAATAAAATGAAATAAACTAGTGCATCCGTCAACAAAGCTGCTCGCTCCTATTCCCACTACTACAGTCCTACATACACCCCCACCCCCACTCCCACTCCCACAGAATGAACCTCAAGATCATTTCCTTCGTTTCCTTTCCTTCCGAAGAATTATACGGACATGCCGGAGAGAGCATCTGCTATCTCATCCTCAACTACCTCAGTCAGATCGACATTACTATTACGCTTCTTGGCCGGGAGAAGCGATACCGGCGGACCACCACCTCAGCTCATCGATCCGGCGGCGGCGGTTTAGCGGATGACATTTCTTCTCGTCAGCCTTGGTGGAGGAGGCCGGCCAGGGCCAGACAGAGAGGGAGGAGCTGTTGCTGTGCTTACGGGAAGAAGAGAAGACAAGATGCAGTAAGTATTCATTATTCATTTTTCATTTTTGTTAAACACCGATCCCACACCGATCCAGATTTCATTTTTCATTTTTCCCACATCGATCCCGTTGTCCGAGCGATTCCTTGGGAGTCTCTATAAATACGAGAGTACAGTGACTCACTAGCTCACCCTTCGGGACTAATCCCGCTGGGTTGGGCTGGCCACCCTTTGGGGCCGGCCCCGGCTCCCCCTTTGGGGGCCATTAGTCTTAGGTAGGTTAGTTTAGGTTAGCGCTAGGCTAGGCTAGGCTAGTTTTAGATAGATTAGGGCTAGGCTAGGCTAGGTTTAGGGCGGTGGGGCGCCATGCTGCCTCCATGCCGTCCTAAGCCGCCCGGGGGGTGTTATGCTGCCTCGGTGGCGCCGTGTGGTGCCAAACCTCCCCAGGGGGGGTAGGGGGGGCAGGAGTCGAGGGGAAGGGGGAAAAGGGAGAGGGGAAAGGAAAGAGGGGGGGTCGAAGGGAAGGGGGAAAAGGGAGAGGGGAAGGGAAGGGGGAAAAGGGAGAGGGGAAAGGAAAGAGGGGGGTCGAAGGAAAAGGGTGCTCATGAATAAGATGCTCAAAAAATTTCATCAAAAAATTCCACCGGGAACCGCCCCAAATCGCGACGACCGGACATAGTCTACTAAATTTCATCTGGATAAAGTGGTTTTCTTAGATGATGATGTTGTAATTCAGCGTGATTTATCTCCACTCTGGGACATTGAACTTAAAGGAAAAGTTAATGGTGCTGTTGAGACCTGCAAAGGTGAAGATGCAAGAGTCCGCCGACGAAACAACCGATCACAAATGGTTCAAGAAGATCGTCTATCTGGTGGCTAAGTTGCTCAAACGGATCTTCGTAAACAGCAACTGTAGTGGTTTGTTTGAGACGAGAAAGAGCCTCAGACGGATCTTCGTATTCAGTTGGTCCAAAGCGCAGCCGCAAGGACCTCACAAATTCTGCCCAGGAAATTGGGCCCCGACGCTTGGTCATCCAGCGAAACCATTGTAGTGCTAATCCTTCCAGATTCATGGCGGCTAAGCCAAGTTATCGTTCAGGAGTCACACCATAGAACTCGAAATATTGCTCCACTTGGTATATCCATCCGGTAGGGTCACCACCTGCAAAATTTCGGAAACACCGCTTTCGGTTCGTTTGGCCGGGGAGTGGGGCGGCTGGTTTCTCCATTTGCAAAGGGGTTAATGTTAATATCCATGGCGGAGGGATCACGATTGAGGCGCCGGCTCACTGCTTGTAACTCGGCCGTCACTGCCTGTAGGGCTGCCGTGAGTTGATCCAGCAAGATTCATGTCGGCCCAGTGCTTCGTTAACTTCGTTCCGAAACTCAGCGTTGGTTTTCCCTCGGGTATCCATCGGCTCTGATACCAATCCATAAAACCCAGGAGCAATTGAATAAAGAAAAAGTCAGGAAGAAGAATAAGAATAGCAGAAGACTAGAAGAGACGATCTCGATATATTTTTCCTCCCCTATTACATGGATGCAAGCACATATTTAAACACTTGAAATACAGAGGAGTTCCACTCCTACGTGCATAGTGGTCTCCCCCCACAAAGCCAATATCTAAAACTGTAAACAAATGCAACTGCCTAGTGGTAACTAACCGTAAGCCAATAACTACAACAAAGGAAATAATAATAATAATTATATGTGAAAATAATAAGACTCCAGCAGTCCAATGGGCCTATCAATTGTATAGTTTACTTGAAATCAAACTTAATCATTTAGTCTGATTAGAATTATTTCGTTGTGTCTATTTAGTTTATGTTACTGTCTATATGTTACCCTATTACATTGTGTCTATTTAGTTTATCTTACACTTTTCATCCTTTGCCTTTCAGGTCAATCCCCTCAGCTTTCATCTCCTTTCAATTTCACTAGACCTGCACAAAAGCGGGTTCGGGCCGGGCTTTTCATAAGTTTTCTGCCCATCGTGTGTGGGCGGGCCTGGCCCGGCCCGCAAAAACGGGCCTAACCCCATGTCCATACCCGCCCGTAAGAGCGGGCCGGGTAGTCCACCGGGCCGCCGGGCCCGGGAAGACTTTAAATTTCTCAAAATTATATAATTTATTTAATACTTTACAAATAATATTACAACATTTAAAAAATTGCTAATACACTTATAATGTATATAGGCCTTTCATCACATACACAAAAAATATTTACACAAAAATAATAATGAGAAACTATATCTAAAATTTAAAATTCATACACAAAGTATTATCATTAAGGACAAAAATAGATATTATATTAGTTGGACTATTTGTTAAGAACTAAAATTTAAATTTAAACATAATAAACTATAAATATGTATACAGATAAATTAGTAAATATAAAAACATACATGTGTACATGTAAATAAATACATAAATTAGTATATATAAAAATATATATGTATATATACTAAATGTAGCGGGCCGGGCTTATCGGCCCGAACGGGCCTACACCCTAACCCAAGCCCGCCCATATGTTGTTGCGGGCCGGGCACGAGCCGGGCCGGTGGGTAAATATATATGCCCAAGCCCGCTAATTTGTGCGGGCGGGCTGGGCGGGCCGGCCCGGTTTTGTACAGGTCTAAATTTTACACCTCCCTCCATCTTCACTGTGCTGATTTCATTTCTTAACTAAGGTGGCGGCTCTCTTCAAAATCAAACTCTAATCTTACATATAATTGCATCTACCTCTTATACAGGGAATAGAAAAAAGGGATGCCTCATTTAAGCGGTTAAGCCTATACCAGTTGTGCATAAGCCTATTTCACCAGTATTGCAATGGATCGGGCAGAGAAAGCTTGAGATCTCTAGAAAGTAGGTTGCTATAAATCTTTTAGATAACATGCAGTCTTTCTACCTAACATTCTTGTGTCTTGAATTGCCGATCTTTTCAATATTTTGTTGATATAGAAGTATTACAAGGATGACTTTGACAACACATTTAAAGAAGATATCATTGTAACCACGTCAGAAAAGAATACAGAAGAGAAGACAAGGTCACATGTTAAGGATTTAAAATATGATGCAACTGGTCCTGCAGATTCTGAATTCAACAGGTGAGGGATATAGTATGAACTTTGCAGTCAAAACATTTTTTAGGGTCTTTTAATATATGTTTTGGATGGGAGGACTTTGGAATGCTTAGTCTTTATCTTGATTATTAATAGATTCTTTATTAAGATATAGACTGAAAGCATGTGTCGGAAACCCGCATTTCAGCTATTAGGGAATAATTTAAGCTTCTTTTTAAAATCCAACATGTTTGGATCATAGGTTATAATTCAAAAAAAATATTCCATGAAATTCTAGCTGTTCAAGAAAATTGGCTTTTTGTAGTTTGTTTTTTAACACCTTATTTTCTTTCATCTGTTTTGGCATCCTTTTTCAGATGATACTCCGTATTAAATATTACTCCAGTGTAACATTAAGCCACTTTTGAGCAAATTTTATCCTATGTTAAACTAACTCCCATTTAGTTAATTATTATATAATTAGATATAAACTCCCTCTGCCCAATTTATTTGATGTTCTGGCTTCATACTTTTGTCCCCGAATAAATGTAGTTCTTCAGGTTCCAATGTACAATGTTCTCCTTTCTTCCCCAACTACTCTTTTTTAATCCCTTCTAGAATAGAAAATGACAGAAAAAGATTAGAGAGACTATAAAAGTTTGATAAAGAAGGGCAAAGTAGTTTTTTAATGTATAAAACCTTAATATGTTTGAAAATTGCTAAAACGTCAAGTGATTTGATTGATAGTCTGATACAAGGCATTTTCTGCATTCACGAGTACCAATCAAGATGAAAAAGAGAGTTTGTTCAATTGAACTAATCATGTAAGTTTAAATCTTTAATTGATTGAGTTCCTTTTTAATTTGATTCGGCCTCTGTTTATTTTACGTTATTCATCTAAAGTTTTTGTTTTGCTCAGTTGTCCATATGCATTTCGTCACTCCAGGTAAGTACAAACCACAACTATTACAACAACCTCGAAGAAATACCCCATCAAAGAACATGGATTGAAGAAAAATAGACAATTTTATTCAATAGAATAAGGTAATCTTATGCTCAATTAGATTAAAATTTGATATTCCTTGCGTCCATGGGTTAATTGAAATCTATATTAAAAATAGGATAAAAATTCATAGTTAACCACTTCAATAGCTTCTACTTTGAAATTATTACACAAATAAGCTGATTCTTTGATTAGTACTACCTCCGTCCCCCTAAGTTTGGGACAAGAGAAGGTGACACGGTTATTAATAAAAGTGGGTTTATGTGGTTGATATTGAATTTATAAAGTAAGAATAAAGTAGGAATGATTTAGAACCACACCAACTTTACCAAATGAGGTATGAGACAATCTTAGTGGGACGGATCGAAATGGTAAAATGGGACAATCATAGCGGGACTGAGGGAGTACATTATAATTGTCCCCGCAAAAAAAAACATTATAATTGTCAAGACTCGGAAAAACTCCATCATTTTTCACATTCTGTGAAATATCTCCCAAAATACGCTTCATTCCCTTGGTGATATTGAAAATAGATCTTGAGGAACCTGATACTTGGTGTAATTTTTTGCTCCCACTAAATGATTAGTAGTTAGCTTTCCAAGACTCAACAAGATTTTACGATAGTAACTTTGAAAGTATCGAGATTTTTATATTTAGAGCTTGACTATGTTGGTGTTTCTACACTCTATCCTTGACTAATAATTTGAAAATATTTTGACCTGAGCTTTGATTTTTTATTTATTTTGTCAGTGATGGAATTTCTGAAATTGATGTTTGTTCATTGATAATAATGTTTGTCTTTAAGACGGTTCATCTTTGAAAATCTATAATTTCATTTTACTCAGGGGTTGAATTGATCTTGGAATTGCAACTGTGGTTAATCAGTTGTGGCTGATTCCAAGGGTATAACTTTTATATCTTTTGAACCGTCTTACTTTCCTTTTTGAGTTGTCCCAAAATAAGTGTCATCTTTCCCTTGTTGGAAAGAAATATGTGGTTCATAACATTTCACTTTACTATACTCAAATCTCAACCCCAACTTTTACCTTTTCAACCACTTTATTAAAAATTGTGCCTAAAGCAAAGAAGACACATAAAATGGGACGGAGGTAGTAGTACTTAATAAATTAATGATGATGATGATTGTGGATTGTCCATCAAGCAGCAGGAGCAGTAGGTGAGGCGCAGTCACGTAGACTAGTCATCAAGGTTGACTTTGACCTTTTCCACAAACATGCACTACCAAGATGGTTCTTTCTCCCAGGCTGCTTGTTCTTATTTCTAAAAGAAAATTCTAAAAGAGAAAAGATGGGGTTTCCTACATGGCTGCTTGTTCTTATTTCTGCATGCATGATCACATGTCACTTGAAGTCTGTATTAGGAGAAACGAGGTGCATAGAGAGGGAAAGAGAGGCACTTCTGAAGTTGAAGGAAGGCTTCACAGATACGGATGACCGTATGTTGTCAACGTGGGGAAGTGAGGCCGACAAAAATGAATGTTGCCAATGGAAGCACGTCGTGTGTGACAACGTCACAGGTCATGTGACTGCCCTCCAGCTTGGGGGTTTGACTACTTCGACGTTTCCAATGGGAGGCAAGATCAGTCCCGCCTTGCTCGAATTGCATCATTTGAATCATTTAGTTCCGAGTTATAATGATTTTGGAGGAACAAGAATCCCCGAATTCATCGGCTCCATTAGAGCTTTACAGCTGTTGGATCTCAGTTATTCCAACTTTTCCGGGGTGGTTCCTCCTCAGCTAGGGAACCTTACACAGTTGCAGACGCTTGACCTTGGAGGCAACTACGGCATTCGGTCAGGAAACCTCTATTGGCTTTCTCATTTATCATCGTTGTCTCGTCTTGTTTTGGATCACATGAACACAAGTGAAGACGCCAATTTGCTTTGGCTACACCACGTGCTGAGCTTTCCCTCTCTTGACACATTGTCCATCGTAAGTTGTGGGATCACAGATATCACATTCGGCCGAGGTCTCGCCCGTGTCAACTCTTCGACCTCATCATCGCTATCTACCCTTGATCTGTCATCAAACAAGCTCACTTCTTCCACCACATTACAATGGTTGTTGTTTAACACAAGTGCAAGTCTTGCTTATATAGGCCTGTCAGGAAATCAGTTTAGTGGTCCAATCCCAGACGCGTTTGAGAAGCTGTTTTTTCTGGAATCTTCATGACAACATGTTTGAAGGACAGATCCCGAAGTCTCTAGGGAATTTAAGTTTGGTAGACTTAGACCTCTCCCATAATGACATGGGAGGACCTCTTGAGGATTTATTAAACTCATAACACTAGAGACTCCCACCGCCGGTCTTTCCAAGCTTGAACACCTCGACATTTCACATAATTCATTACAAGGAACACTCTCGGAAACCTACTTCATAGGCCTTAGCAACTTAAGGTACATAGATTTATCATTTAATAGATTGAAGTTGGAGTTCAGCAAAAACTGGATCCCGTCTTTCAAGTAGCGTCTTATATACTTGGCAAACTGCAAAATCGGCCCTTCTTTCCCTGAATGAGTTCAGACACAAAGGGGGTATGTTGTTAATCTGGACATTTGTAATGCTGGTATATCTGATGAAGCTCCTCAATGGCTATGGAATATGTCTCTGGGATACTTGAACCTGTCTCGTAATCAGATTACTGGCACAATCCCAGATCTGTCGTCCACTTCCATTGGGATTGTTGATGCCGGGCATAATAACTTATCAGGGACTGTACCATCAATTAGTCCGCTCATTTGGGTTCTTCAGCTCTCCCAAAATATGTTTTCCGGGACCATTAATTCCTTATGCCTGTACGCCTATTGCAGGATTTCATGGCTTGACCTCTCTAATAACTAGTTGATGGGAACGCTCCCCAACGACTTGTGGAACATGCAGGCATTGGAGATTCTCAATGTGAATTACAACAACCTTTCTGGTGAAATTTCACTCTCTGGGCTCTCTATCACCTCGTCTGGAATCTCGGTTATAGTTTAATTTGTCAGGAAAGCCAATTTTGTTTGTGAACGACTGTATGTTTTTTGTAAACCTCATGTGTGTTTTAATGCAAGTAAAATTATATTGCATGATTGCATCCGGTAAATCACAATGTTATTGACTTATTGTTGGGGGTAATTGGTTGGGGTTTTTTATAAAAGTTTTTTTTTATTTGTTTGGGGGGCCATGTCTCCGAGCCTCTACAAAACCGGATCACAACCAAACGCGTATACATTTCAGAAATTTTGCTTTCAATTATGACTTATGAGAGAGCACTATTAAGGATGTGGAATAGGCCATAATTAGGACAAAACAAGTTGATAAGTTAGTGATAGATAGGCTATGAGCAACGATCTTGGAGGTTTGTTCGGTAAATATAAGTCAGGCCGGCCTGACGAGTCATATACTTATCCTGTAAAACTATATTATATTAGTAGTATATATGTCATTTCTTCTTTTTTATTGTATGTGCAAACCTATAATATCGGACTTTTGTGAACGTAACAGATAATATTTAGTATGGACAATGTCTACGAGGTAAAGAGATGGAGACATCAGTTTAAAATGCAACTACAAGGAAGATCTAGCTCCTGCAGAGCACAGGACTTAAATGAAATTCCTTTTCCTTATGCAGTGTGTGCTACATTTGACAAGGGTGATGACCCAAAAGATATGTTGATAATTGCTGCTCCAAGGTAAGGGTGTGCACAATTCGGTAAACCGACCAAACCAAACCGGCACCAAAAATTTCGGTATATACCGAACTAAAATTTTGGTTCCGTAATCGGTATGTACAATTTTGAAAATTCCGTATTCTGTTCGGCACACACACTTTGCTTTTCGGTATTTACCGATTACAAGAATATATAAAATAATATATTAAATATATTATTAGTAATTCGAAGTGAGCATGTACTCTAACCTGGGAATCGGGAGACTGAAGAAGTGAATGTAGAAGTGAACTTCTAAAGTGGATTTGTATAGCAATGAAACCCCCTTTGTTTCGTAATGTGTTCTTTTGTACTGTGTTATGTATTATTCATGTCTATAAGTGCCCCTTCTGAATGTAATGACATGTTAACATTAGAATAGATCACATATTGCCCTTTTGCCCCTTTTATGTTTATGATTATGTGTACTGGCCGTAGTGGTGGACTCGAGCCGGTTCGGGCCTGGGCCCGGCCGGGCCTCGGGCCAGGAAAATTGGGCCCGAGCCCGAACCGCCGGTGGGCGGTTCCGGGCCAAACCGGGCCGGGCCGGGCCTAACCGGTTCTAATTTTTTTTTTTTTTTTTGGCTCTTCTATTTAACTCCCAACCCCTCCCCCTCAACCCCAAACCACCCCAAACCACCTCAAATGGCCCAAAATACCTAATCCAACCCAAAACTTAAAAAAATTTCAAAAAAAAAAAAAAAAATTAAAAACCGGCCCGAACCGGGCCCGAACCGGTTCACCAAAAACTGGGCCCGAGCCCGAACCGCCCAGCAGCCGGGCCGGGCCGAACCGAACCGGTGGACCCACCGGGCCCCGGGCTGGGCCGGGCCAAACAGTAACCGGGCCGGGCCGAGTCCACCACTAACTGGCCGTAGTCACTATGGAAACACCACTTTTGTAATTTTTGTGGACAAGTTATGTTATCATTTATTTATGCCGCAGATGTCATGACATTACTATGACTTAGAATTCGGTACCAAGAGTTAATGAGTGGGTTTGCAACATATACATCTTAATAATAATAATAATAATAATAATAATAATAATAATAATAATAATAATAATAATAATAATAATAATAATAATAATAATAATAATAATGTAAAGGGATTATGCCATTATTTTGTTGGGATGTGCATCCAAAATAATTAGGTGAGTGCATAAATAATTGTTTTTGGCTCATTCTTCACAAAGTGCCTAATCCAAAATTACTATCTTCTACTTTATTTCATAAAAGTGTTTCACTCCAAATCACATAACACACAACATATGTTTGTTGTGTTTTCTTAATATCCTTGTATTCCAATTTTTTCAAGTCTTACAAGGTAAGAATGAGACAAAACTCCATTAGTTTCATCTTTGTACTCCTAGAGACATGAAGATACACATTGTCACAATCCCAACTATTACAGCTCCTACAAAGTATCTAAATCTCTTATTTTCTTTAATCTCACAATGCATGGCTACTTTGACTTGGAAAATTCCACCACATATGTGAATTATTTGCTCTTGTACATCATATAACATTGTTCTGGCCTCAAGCGTGCAACAATTTCAAAATATGTGCATAAATAATTGATAATGCGGGTTAAAACAGGATTGCAGGTGTACCTATCGGGAATGGTGATATTACTCTGAAGAGTTGGCTGCAGAATCTTCTCTCCGGGCCGGACAAGGAAACAAGTTGTAAGGTGGCAATGGCGTTATGGGGTGTTTGGAATAGGAGGAACTCGTTTGTGTGGAATGATGACTGGCAGCAAACTGCCGGGCTGCTTAACGGTTGTGCAAGTGTTCTACGCGCATGGCGCGATGCACAGCAGCAGGTTGCGGGAGTTGGGAGCAGCAGCGGAGGTTCTAGCAGCGCGGGATGGGTCAAACCGCGATCAGGGAGGATTAAGGTGAACGTGGACGCTGCACTAGATTTGACAAAGGACATTCGAGCTTGGAGTTGGGTGGCAAGGAATGATCAAGGAGAGTTTATCAAGGCAGGGGGAGGTTCGCGCGAAGCACACTGGTCTCCGGAAGAGGCTGAAGCCTATGGTCTTCGTGAGGCCATCAGAACAGCTATTAAGGAAGGTTGGGACCTTGTTGATTTTGAATCTGATGCTCAGGTGGTGGTACGGGGACTTGGCAAGAGAGGAGGATTGGCATATATGGATCTTATACTTGATGATATCCACTTCTTGATACACACAAAGAGGTCTTTTAGTATCTCTTATTGCAAAAGGTCCGCGAATCGTGTGGCTCATGCCTTGGCGAGATCACATGTTAGCATCTCAGATCATAGTTTTAGTTATGAGAGTATTCCCAGAAGTATTGTAAGCCTGATGGCAAATGATCTTTTATTAATATAATGATGACGGGTTTATTTTTGCAAAAAAAAAAATTTACAACCGTCCTTCCAAATCAATTATCATCCCTAAGTTAAAGGCTACATTTCCTTGAATTTCACTTCACATTATTTAAATTAACCAAAAATTGGTCTCACAAAAACAAGTTACATTTCAATTATGATTTTAGCTTTGGAGAAATCAAGGTGGAGGACTCATATTCGTGTGAACGATTGATATCTTCTCTCTCTCTATGTCTCTCTCATCTCTTATCTTCTTTATCTTTCTTTCTTATGTTATTTTTATCTTTTATATTTCTTATGTTCTTTTATCTTTCTTATGTTCTTATATTATTTTTATCTTACCTTACCTTTTAATTTTTATTATCTTTCTTCTCTTTGTGCTCTGATGCCTCTGATACCATGAATCGGTTAAAATTAGCCCACCTTAAAATCTTTTGGTAACAAGACTTGGATGTTGTTGTTGTTGTTGTATACCTTCCATCGTTGACACCCAAAAAACTTACGAATGCTTTCACTCCCAACATACAAAGGATACTCCAAACCACAATGCCAATGCACACTTGGTGTGTAGTTTAGTGTCTAAATAATCTTTATGTTTGAAGTAAACGAACTTGCAAACATTCTTGGACCACTGGTGATGAATGATGAGTAGCTAAATCAGAAATAGTATTTTTCATGCTTGTTCATCAGTAAGTAGGTTTAGACTCATGCAAATCATAATTAAAAAAACCATTGTTATTCATGTGCTTACAACAATCCAGAAGAATAAAACTTACAAATATTAAAATGTTTTAACACACTTACCTCATTATATATTACATGAGAGTGCCCATGAGTACTATTGGATAGGATTCCCTGGAAAGTGCAATTAGGCATTTGGGAATCTTCATCATTTAAAGCAATGATAAAAAGGGACAACGGAAGGGGCAAGCTATGCAGGTGGAGAAAAACGAGCAACTTGAACATTCCAAGCACCATGGTCATGCTGTCATGCATCTTTTAAATGAGAGCGCCCATGAGTACTATTGGAGAGGATTCCCTGGAACGTGCAATTACACGTCCATGTGTCTTTTTCATTTGAATCAATGATTTCAATAGTTGCCGTAAATACTACTCGAAGTCCACAAATTATTTCCTTGATATATCGTCAAGATTTAGTTGGGATCCCACAAACACTTGAAATTCATCATCAAGCATTTTCAACTTAACGCACATAGATTTATTGAGTTTGTCTTCGAGATAGTTTAGAACTATGTTTTCAATGGACATCAATAAGATCACAGGCACATGAAACACGTTATGATAAGTCTCATACTTTTCTGAAGGTAGAATGGCTTTGAGCTGGATGTCTGACATACTTAATATGAAAAAGCTAAACCAAAGAAGTGTTTCACCAAGAAATCAACAGACTTTGCCAGAAATTAAAGATGGACTTTACCAGATACAACTCCTACAAAGTATCTAAAACTTTTATTTTCTTTAATCCCACAATGCATGACTACTTTGACATGGAAAACTCCACTAGAAATGTAAATTAGTTACTCTCGTACATCATATAGCACTGTTTTGGCCTCCAATACAAGCTGAAATTTAGATTTCGTACTTGTTGAATTTCACTTTGCTCTTTCCAAACAAAGAATCTACACCCTCCCTCTCACGCGTGCAACAATTTCAAAAATATGTGCATAATAATTGCTAAAAAGGGTTAAAACATGCCTGCAGGTTCATATTTTACAACCGTCCTCCCAAATCAATTTTCTTCCCAAAATTAGGGGCTACAATGCTTGAATTTTGCTTCACATTATTCAAATTAGGCTAAAGGGTCAAATAGGTACATGAACTAACTTAAAGTGTTCAATTAGCCCCTTATATAGGAGGTTCTGCGTGGCCGCCGCCAATTGGGGCGGTTCCCGGTGGAATTTTTTGATGAATTTTTTTGAGCATCTTCTTCATTAAGCCTAGTTTACTCATACCAAATTTCAGCT
Organism: Cuscuta epithymum; assembly: GCA_945859915.1. Classification (NCBI taxonomy): domain Eukaryota; kingdom Viridiplantae; phylum Streptophyta; class Magnoliopsida; order Solanales; family Convolvulaceae; genus Cuscuta; species Cuscuta epithymum. The sequence goes on from CAMAPF010001015.1 coordinate 4,914,808, forward strand.
AAAAATTCAACCGAGAAGGCAGTCAAATGATTTTTTGAAGATAACTGCGCAGTTAAACAGCGCAGTACATTTCGGAAAATCATTTGACTGTCTTCCCAATTTAATTTTTAGCTGAAATTTGATATGGGTAAACTAGACTTAACGAAGAAGATGCTCAAAAAATTTCATCGAAAAATTCAACCGGGAACCGCCCCGATTGGCGACGGCCGGGCAGAACCTCCTATATAAGGGGCTAATTGAACACTTTAAGTTAGTTCATGTACCTATTTGACCCTTTAGCCTTCAAATTAACCAAAGATTGGTCTCACAAAAAAAATTACTCCATCCGTCCCACTTTAAGGTTCCCACACGATTTACGATGTTTGATTGACCATAAAGTTAACTGATCCCTGTCATTAATATAATTATTTTTAGTAAATAAAATTTACATATTCAGAAACTACATTAAACCCGCTACAAAACATGCAAAAAATAATTAAAATTTCATAAACTTTAGATATAAAAAGTAAAAGATTAAGAACAATGCACGTTGACCGGAGAATAGTGTACGTGAACCTTTAAATGGGACGGAGGGAGTACATTTCAATTATGATTTTAACTCTGGAGAAAGCAAAGTGAAGGATGCATATTCACGTGAACAATTGATATGTTCTCTCTCTCTCTTAATCCTTATCTTTTTATCTTTTAGTTTTCTTATGTTTTTTTTATATTTTATCTTTCTTATCTTTTCATCTTACCTTATCTTTTTTTTTCTTATCTTTTTGCTCTGATACCTGTTAAGAAATTGATGTAACGTACCTCGAAAGTACAACAACGGAAGTTTAAAATTTTCCCAAATAGATCTTCCCTAATTATGACAAAACAATTGATATAATAATAATAATATATCTGAGTTAGAACTTACAGATTTTTCAGCCTAGCGATGATAATCCTTGACCTATCCACGTGATTTCTCCTTTCCGAAAGAACGGTTAGATCTCTCAAAGAGAAAGACTAAGAAATCTCTTCGTAAGGAAATAAACTGATAATACTGAATCTAGAAAAACTAGTCTATTAATTATAAAGGCAGATGATTTTATTATACTAGTTATAAACTAGTTTCTCAATCACAATGATAGTATTTCTCACTAATGAGTTCTAATCCTGTCAGGATCAAAATTCGTTATTAATTAAATAAGTAGATAAAATAAAACAAAATAATAATAAAAATAATGGAGAGGTGGTTGTACGCCAGTCTCTAGTTATTACGTAGTATATATTATTATTTATTGCATTTACTTTTCTTTTTAATTCCAAATTACAATAGAAAATATCAACTTTATTTAATAATACATATATTTTAATGAAGTATAATAAATCTAATTTATCACACTTAATTAATTCTATTAAATAGAACATTCCTTCAATATCATGAATTGAATATATTTAATCTAATTAATATTTAATCCATTTCCAGTATTACTAATTAAATATTATTTAATCCAATAGATATTTAATTCCTTCTAAAAATTGATTAGGAAGGTATAATCACTTGTTGTGTGACCCATAAGGCCTCATATATTAATCTCTAATCAAATTAAGGTCTTAGCGAAACCCTAGATGATTCTCCAGACAAACTTATTATATAAGGACGTTTGCGAGAACTGTTCAAACTCCTTGTAATATAGAGAGCTCATAGTGATACGGTCCTTTCATTCAACGAACATTCAACTAAGTCTAGAACTTGATATTGTGTCTATTCCAATAACTTAGTCTGTATCTTTCAATCTTTCTAAATGATCCAAAACGAATATATCTTTGCATAGCCCAATGACTTTATGATCAATCTAGATATGAGAAGTATAATGTTCTCTCTTAATCTATTACGAGAAATGAATCCTTTCTTGGCTCAACTACTACTCCATTACTCCATATGCTTCATGATGTACCCAACACATGTCATGTCTACCCTGATTAGAGTGCAAGTGTTGGTCCTGGTCAAAGCACATCACTCCGCACATGTAGTATGTATTGACTTCAAGTCGGATGACTATTACATTACTTGATACGCTGATAATCCCATAGACACATGAATAGAGCTTATCAAATGGGTTCTCGGCGGGTATGCCAATATTATCTAAAATATCTATATGACCATCATGAATTACAGGAACTCATAGTTGTGAGATCAACTATACTTTCTAAAAGTATGATGTTGTCCACATACTAATTTTATCGCATATTATCAATATCCCTTTCTTGATGATCAATGATTGGAGTTATTGTAGGACCTTATGTTATACCATATAAGTTCTCACTTACTTATTGAAAACATAAGTCCAAGGGAACACAATTATGAACAAAATATTGACAATCAAAATCTTTAATCATCAATGTATAATATCGTATATATCTAACAACGTTATAATTATGAATGAGGGTTGATATCCTTAATTTGTGTCAACACACTACATTAAAAGTTGTACATTGCATATAAAAAATGGAACCCTACTTTTATTATGTCTTCTTTACCCTTACATTTCCCTGCTAACGTTTCTGTCCCGTTAAGTCAATATTCCAAAACACCACTTAGCCCCTTACGTCGTAGCTAATTTAAGGTTATAGAAGGATGTCGACTTGGTTCAGGGGTATACTCCGTATATTTTACTCAAAACTTGTTTCTACTGAAAAGCCTAGAGTAGAAACTTCATCTTGCTAAAACTAAAGCTCTTCACAAACGCAACATCCATATTGGATAGAGTGGGCAACATGTTGGAAATATTGAGAGTATTTCAAATGAATAATACTTTGTTCATTTATTTTGCTAGAAATAATTTTAAATCTCAAATTCTAATGTTGATTTTCATTTGGCCGGACATATGTCTATGATAAGTTATAATCCACTATTAAAGTTTTACACGTTACAATTTTCTTCTATTCCTTTTAATTAAATCATTTAAGCTAAATAATCAATGTTGCAAATATAGGTTGGGACGTTACTTTTCAATGGAGGAAGAGTAGTGGCTCCTCATTATTATTAATTAATACTTTAATAGAGTAACCCTCATGGCAGCAACGATTATAAAAAGCATCTGCAAGGCAACGTTCGGGTTTGAATAGATATATATACTTTGAGCTTGAGCTACCATGGAACAGGAGGAATCATTTTACTTACGAATTACAACTCCCTCACATATTATTTTTAAACTCTTGCTGGATTAATCATTTGTCTACTCTCGTTGTTCTGTTACCGGCTTACACCGAAGAGCTCGTTTTATCTTGGGGAAAGATTTTCGCTAGTCGGAAATACTTTCTTGAGGACAGCGTTTACGCGACTCGAGCTATATTATTTTTCTAAAACGCTTTTTGCAGGTATATCCGGACGTTTTCTTCCAACAATCTCAAGAAAGTATTTGGCGTCGGATATGCCTGCACATACAATCTCACAAGGCGTTGCTGCCGCACTCCTCGGGGCTATGTTATCTCTACATGTGCGCTGCGAAGTAAGTTGTGATACACCCACATGGGGAGCCGCATTTATCGGATAGACGCTCACAAAAGTCTTCTACGTATAACGGTTAGTCTCTCCGCTTTCCTACTTACAACAAGTCATACTTTAACTCCATTTTTTTAAGAAAAATGTTATTCGTTGATTTAGTGATAAAATGACAACTATGAAAAATAACAACCCACTAAAATCAAGTTTAAACTTAGTTTGTAGTGATGATAATTTTATTGCGGTTGTAGTTTAAACTTAGTTTAAACTATGATGTGAATGAGTGAGTGAAAAAAAAAAACTTTATCACTAAATGACGTGTTTAATGTGCCCGAGATTTGGATTAATTTAGTTTTTGTTTCTCTCTTGAGAAAAGATGGGGTTAAAGTTTATTTTGGTCGTGACAAATTTGTTATGACCAAAAATGATATTTTGTGGGAAATGACTATTGTAAGAACGGAAATTTTGTGCTTAGTAATTTTGGAGTGTTGCATGATAATGCTATACGTACTTACAGTTGGTTAATTATCGTGTAATGTGATATAATAGTAATAGATTTGACTTTTACGTGGCATTTTAAGTTGATCTTTATTTTTATTTGATTTATGAAATTCCTAAATATCATAAGATTGATATTTAGTGAAATGAGAGCACCTCTAGAAAATTGTGATATATTTGATGAATTTTTTATGAACTTTATTAGAGCAACTACACTGTGCTTAGAGGTGGTAAAAGTTCTTTATCACATTTACGGGTGATTTTTCGAGATAAACTAAATTTTATCGTACTTAAATTTAAAAGGCGAGTTTCTTTTTATAAAATCATTGTGTACAAATTAAGGTTGAGATATAAATTATTTGTCTATGAATTCTAGAAGGGCTATGCACCTGTTTTTCAAATATTTAAAATTGTGGGGGTGCTTAGCTATATTTTTATTACCTATCTCATTGAGTAAACTGAGCTTTATAACTCTTCGCTAGCTTTGCATAAACTGAAACAATGGAGCACATTTATAATTTTCTTAAATTGAAGAAATAGTGTGCTAATGTGAAATACTTTAAGCTATGTTATTGTTGATATTAATGTGATCATTTTTGGAGAATGTGCACACACTAAATGATGCATGTTTGATCATTTGTTTATATGTTGTTGAAACAAAAATGATGATTTTTTTTTAAATGTGCTTCTTTTGAACTTGAACACAAGACCGTTGCACCATATAGTGAGTGTGATCCACTACAAGGAAATGAACCTTTAATGATGAACCCTCTAGTGATAGTGAACCATTAAAAGAAAATGATTCTTTTAATGATGAATCTTCTCTTTTGAAAAGAAGTAAGAAGCCAAATATAGAGAAATCTTTTAGAAATGATTTTTATACATATCTTATTAGTGATGAATTTTTGACTTATTTACAAACTATTTTAAAAAAAAAATCTTGGTGCATATAAACACTGAAATAGACTGTATTCACAAAGCTTTTTCCATCAAGTGAATGTTAAGATTGTGCTTTTAATTGGTGAGCTAGAGGAAGAAATTTATATGGTGCAACCGGAGAGTCATGTGGTTAGTAACACAAAGTGTGTATGCACTGAATATGAAATAGTGTGTGCATTATTGTTTATTTGTATGTGGTTTAGATGTTAAATTTTAATATGAAAAACTTGGGGGTAGCAAAAGTGATTTTGGGTATGAAAGTCATAAGGAAGGACTGTGTATTATACTATCTCAAGAGCATTTTGTTGATAAACTTTTAATTAATGAGATTTGAACATTTCAATGACATCCCTGCGAGTATCCCTTATGACTCTCATATACACTTAAAAAAACATAGAGGTGATCCTGAGTCTCAATATGAGTACTCCCAAATTATTGGATGTTTATTACACTTGATGAATTATACGAGGCCCGACATAGTTTATTTGTCGGAAGATTGAGCCCATATACTAATAACCCAAATGGGGAGCATTAGACTGCGTTGAGGCGGTTATTGAGATATTTGAGAGGTACCATTTAAATGTATTTTTTATTGAGATTATCCGTTGTAATGTATCAATACAATGATATGTTTCATTAAGATATATCCATTGTACTAGAGCGGTACAATGATGTTATATGAGAATTATCCATTGTACTATAATGGTAAAATGATGATATATATTTTATTGAGAATTATCCGATGTATTTGATAATTACATCGATGTCATTGAGTGTTATCCGTTGTATTTCCGGAATACAATGACGACATCTGAGTCGACTCGCATGAGATAAATTAAAATAGTGGATATCCATTCACCCTTAAAAGTGGTGCAATGATGTTTGAGAATGGAATTATTTCCATTAATTTTGTGAAGTCAGAAGGAATTAGCTACTCCTTTGACAGAATCCCTAGGATGAAAAATGATAACCGAAACATCGAAGGAAATGGGACTAGTGTCACTTGAAACAAATGGGGATGGGAACCCAACTTGTGTGATTGGAGATCCCATGAAGCAAGTTCAAATGGGTAATAACAAGTCTTCCATTTAGTTCTGCTAGCCTAACTAAAATAGCCCATTTCCATGATGTGAGATATAGGCTAGAAACCGCATTCTTTGAGAGGGTGAGCTAAAAGCTCTTAATGATTATCATAGCCCTTAATTTTAGGGTGGTGTGCAAAAGCGGTACACACTTGATGATATCACCTATATGAGTGTGAGGTGGGGCCGCCTCCATGAAGCATGACAAAACTTCTAGAGCACTCATGAACACCAAGCACGCGCATGGCCTTACGGCGCACAACGGCGTAATAACGAGAAATTGTGCGGGGTGAGACACGACCGTTAAGACCCTGATTTACCAATAGTAGCTTGTTGGTTTCAAGAAACTATAGGTTTCACCACAAGCTCGGTTTATTAAGACTTAATCGTCTCGGTTTGGTTCATAGTCTACGGACACCAATCTTAAAGTCTCATTCCTTTAATCCAGCAGAAATTTTCTAAACTATTTTCCAAAATACAAAAAATATTCATTTGAAATATGTGGGGGATTGTTGGAAATATTGAGAGTATTTCAAATGAATAATACTTTGTTCATTTATTTTGCTAGAAATAATTTTAAATCTCAAATTCTAATGTTGATTTTCATTTGGCCGGACATATGTCTATGATAAGTTATAATCCACTATTAAAGTTTTACACGTTACAATTTTCTTCTATTCCTTTTAATTAAATCATTTAAGCTAAATAATCAATGTTGCAAATATAGGTTGGGACGTTACTTTTCAATGGAGGAAGAGTAGTGGCTCCTCATTATTATTAATTAATACTTTAATAGAGTAACCCTCATGGCAGCAACGATTATAAAAAGCATCTGCAAGGCAACGTTCGGGTTTGAATAGATATATATACTTTGAGCTTGAGCTACCATGGAACAGGAGGAATCATTTTACTTACGAATTACAACTCCCTCACATATTATTTTTAAACTCTTGCTGGATTAATCATTTGTCTACTCTCGTTGTTCTGTTACCGGCTTACACCGAAGAGCTCGTTTTATCTTGGGGAAAGATTTTCGCTAGTCGGAAATACTTTCTTGAGAACAGCGTTTACGCGACTCGAGCTATATTATTTTTCTAAAACGCTTTTTGCAGGTATATCCGGACGTTTTCTTCCAACACAACATCCATATTGCATTTTTCTAAATACTGCAAGTATGTTTATAAAAGCCTATAAAAGCCATCATTCTGCTACCATTTTTTGTTTAGAAAAATGCTTTTTAACCACATAAAGTAAAAACTAATTACTTCGGTTACAATAAATTGAACAACATTACTTCGGTTAAAAGCATACTTTTTTTTCAAGTAATCCCAAATGGACTTGTCGGGTTGTTTATTGGTTTAACAGAAATTGTTCATTTTTTTCTGCAACCACGTAGAAACGTATATATGCTAGGGTTGGGTGTTTTGTTAGTTTTCCTTTCATATTTTTTCCTTCTTGTTGTTTATTAATAAAATTTCTTTCGTTAAAAAAAAAGTATTTATGCAAGCATACATTGTTTAATACTTGGTATACAACAAGGATTTTTGAGTTTCAGGATCACAAATACGTAGTAATAGTAACATTTTGTACAAAAATGACATTAGGCAAAAGCTCTCGCGCCTTGCGCGATCAAACGCTAGTCAAATATATAAACTGAATGGGATCAAGTACATATATCTCTAAAAAGTGATTGTCGCTATGACATATATACTAACAATATCATGAATCGATTAATGTTAGCCGACCTCAAAATCTTTTGGCAATAAGATTTGGATGTTGTTGTTGTATGCCTTCCATCGTTGACATCCAAAAAACTTAGAGATAATTATCCTAGGTATAACTAAAACTTAATGAGTTTCTCAATCTATGACCTAACTAGTTTCTTTACCAAAATAAAATAAAAAACCATAATATTTAATTATATTTCGTAATTAATAAATAATAATATTTTTTTTGACAAATATACCCTTTAGCTTGTACCTATAAATCCCTAATCTCCTCTTCCATTTCTACAACCCTAGCTACTACATCACAACATCCAGCCGCGCAGCTGCCCATTGACCAACCGCCGCCCACCGTCTAGCCACTGTCCAGCGCCGCCGCCACCGTCCAACGCCGCCCACCGTTCAGCGCCGCCTCATTTCACAGAAGCACAATCGGCAGCCACCAGTGCAACCAATCGTTTGCTTGCCCGACCAACCCCACCCCATGTCATCTCGTCGCAGCTAGACCGCCGCCTGCTCCCGCCGCTGTCCTGATCCGTGAGCTCCTACATCGTCCTGATCCATGGGTGCCGCCGTCCAGCCGCCCGACATCTTCTTCTGGATCCATCGTTGGAGCGTGTCCGAAACCTAGCAGGGAGGAGGGAGCGCGACGCAAGATCGTCGCTGCAGAGACGGCAAAGTCGAGTGGGCGGCGTTCGTGCTGGTGTCCTTTTCATGTCGATCTGTGTTTGGGTTTGTGGTGTGTAGAGAAATAATGGGAAAAAGTGAGCAAGTGGTGGTCATTTGTTGAAACGTACGAATATGTACAGTGAATATTATACGGAGTATATAGGAGTAGGCATTAAAATTATGAGTTTTCAAAATTAGGATTTGTAGGCATTAAATATTGGCAGTGAATATGGGCAGTGAGTATGATAATAAATATTGTTGGGTATGGTCAGTCAATTTAGGATTTGTGAGCATTAAATATGTGCATTGAACATTGACCAATAATCCATTAACACAAAGCAGTAATTTCGCCATGAAACGCAATATACTTAATTAAATGTAAAATAATAAAATTATTAAATCTAAAAAATAAATACTATAAATAACTTCGTAAAGTGAATGAGAAGAAAATTAATTTTGATGAAAGTGTAGTGATTATTATCGGATGTGCAGTAATGTCGTGCAGTAATTCAAATTGGACAAAATTAGTGTAAAATGCACATATTTTAAAACTTTTAGTCATATTCTAAAAAATTTCCCAAAAATTTACGATTGCTTTCTCTGCCAACACACAAAGAAGACTTAAGACCAAAATGGCAATGAACACTTTGTGCGTGGTTTAAAGTCGGAATAATTTTGTGTTTGAAATAAATGAACTCGCAGACATTCTTGGGCCACTGATGTTGAACGATGAGAAAAAAAATTTAGGGTTCAGAGCGACAAGATGGAGACTGCTTCATTTGTGATTATTATGGAATGAACTCTTCCCTTTTAAGGTTTAAAAATAAGGATATGATGATGTGGAAGAAATCTACCAGATTGGGTAAAACTTAGTACATGGAAGTAAATAATCGGGACTTGCAAGTGCTTAGCCGGTCGTCTAACTCATAAGAGTTTATTTAACTTATTTACAAAGTAAGTGTATGAGTGTGACCTTTTCTTACAAGACATGAGCTTAAGTGACAGTTTCATAATAGTACAAGGACTTAGTTGATCCTTTTCCTTGTTAATTCGTCCGAGTTTATAGATGCTGGGGAGTAATGAACCTGAATATTCCAGTTCGATTTGAATATTTAAAACCAGAACATTAAAAACAAAAACTCGGATCAATAACCTTCTTAGGATCGGGTTAGGGTTAATGGATCTCATATTCGGTTTTTTCAAGCCCTAACAATCTTGTTCACTTTTTTGTCGCAATTTATACCATGCAACCGGTACACCGTGCACAAGGTGTACCGGCCACTGAACCACATCGTATTTTTTGAAAAAAAAAAACCTAATAAGTTTGCGGCAATGAACAGGGGCGCTCATCAACAGCGGCCTCAAAGACGGATTGGTCAGAAATGAAGGTGAAGTGGACAGAGAAGGAAGCTGCATCCATGGCAGCCTGCCACAGAGCTTGACCACCACCAATTCGAGGACGATTTGGCCGGCCGCCGGCGCCAATGGAGACCCCTATCCCCTACAGGATTGCGACCTACGTTGCCTGGAACCACTTCCTCTTTCCCCTTTCTTTTTTTCTATGTTAATGAATGAATCAAACCTTATAGTTCCAGAAGTTACATCTCCTTGCTCCCAAGTTACATTTGAATAGGCTAAAGTTATATTCACAAATTACATCAGATTTGTTCCCAAGTTACATTTGAATCGAAGCAGTTTACATTTCAATGAGTTACATTTGAATGAGTGTAATTTACATCTTGATAAACTTGAAGTTACATGTGGATTCACACGAGTTACATTTCATATAGGCATGAGAGCATAATGCTCACCATGCTCCGGTTGCACGGGATACGAACTGCTTTTTTGTACACATTTGTTGCACACACATTCGAGTTGCCTGTGTACACAGCCAGCTCGTTCAGTGCCTATATCATACATCCGGGTGTATGTACATCCGGCCCAACTAAGAAACACAACCCAATAACTAATACAAGCAAAAAAAATCGGTGACATTTTTGTAATTTAAGCGAAAAATCACGCCTTCCGCTAAATGAGCAATAATGTACTTTTAGTGAGCATCTGATCTATTTTATTGAGTATTAGGAGGCTAATAATGAGTACCACGATCTCTGTTTCAGATCTTCTAATTCGTTTTCTTTTTCTTATTTTTTCTTTTATAAAAACTTATTAAATTATATCTATAATTCACTCCTATTAATTTCAATATGCGAGTCTAATGTAATATGATAATTTTGAAATATGCATTGATATGACTAGGGGTGGGCACGGTCCGGGACGGGACGGTAATTGGGTTGTCCCAGTACTGAACCCGGTTCATTATAACAGTTCGGAACGGGACGGGACAAGATGTTGTCCTTTTGTTGTCCCATTTAAATCGGTACCGAGGCAAGACGGGACGGTTCAGGACATCCCAAAAAACTTTAGTTAAATAATTGCAATCCCAAAAATAAAGTAAATCTATTTGGGAAAGAAAAAAACCCAGCGCAAAAAAACTCTATGACAAAATGACCTAATCTAGAAAATGGTGAGAAAAAATGCAACTAACCAGATAAATGATAAAAGTTGTAGCAAAAAAAACTCTTAGACAAAAAACTATCAAGAAGTCCGTAAAAGAACTGATAAAAGAATACTATAAGAAGTGAAGTCTTTGGGAGTAAAAATCATTTTCTTTTTTGTAGATAAATGATAGTTCATGCGGAGTATTTCATACTAGGTAGTTTAATTTTTTTAGGTGTTATGTTGTTAAACAACTAATATTTTAATAATCATTGGTATTTGAGTTGTGAAGAAGGAAAACTATTATTAAAAAGGATAATTATTATTTGGTGTAAATATAAAAGGATAATTATTAGTATTTTTTGTAACTATTACTAAAAAGGATAACTATTATGTAGTATTATTTGGATTACATAATGAGGTATTGACATATTCATTAATCAACAAAGTACAATTTTGGATTCAGGACAATGAGACGGAACGAGATATATTTTACTTGTCCCTGACCCATTTTGTTTTGAAACGGTTCAGGACCGTGGCCGGTACAAGACAAAAATAATGTGTCCCATAACGGGGCAATTTCGGAACGGAACCGGAACATTCTGGAACGGACCAATGGGACCGGGTCTTTTGCCCACCCCTAGATATGACATTTTAAAAATGAGCATAACATCAGTACCAAATGAGCATACATAACTTACAAGGGAAAAGGTGCAAATAGGCCCATGTACTAACCAAAAAAGGTCAAATAAGCCCTTATTCAGGAGGCTCTGTCCGGCCGTCGCCATTTGAGATGGTTCCCGGTGGAATTTTTTGGTGAAATATTTTGAGCATCGTATTCATTAACTCTAGTTTACTCATACCAAATTTCAGTAAAAACTTCAATCGGGAAGGCATTCAAATGAATTCTTGAAAATAACTGCGCAGTTAGAAGCACAATTATCTTCAAGAATTCATTTGAATGCCTTCCCGATTGAAGTTTTAGCTGAAATTTGGTATGAGTAAACTAGACTTGATGAATAAGATGCTCAAAAAATTTTATCAAAAAATTCCCCCGGGAACTACCCCAAATGACAACGGCTGGACAGAGCCTCCTAAATAAGGGCTTATTTGACCTTTTTTTATTAGTACATGAGCCTATTTGCCCCTTTTCCCTAACTTACAAAGTGCACATTGATATGAAAATCGTAAGTTTTGTTAGTTTGACATCACGACATTTTAATTGAGCATCAAACCTCTGTCATTGAGATGAAAATCACGATTTCTGGTGAATGAGCATTAATGAACTTTTAATAAACATCAGACCTATTATGTTGAGTATCAGGAGTCTAATATTCGGAACCGTGGTGTCTACTTCATAACCTCTAATTCACTTTCTTTTTGTTATTTTTTCTATTATAAAAACTTATTAAATTATATCTATAGTCAACTCCTATGAAACTTTCATTGAGCATCAAACCTCCTCTATTGAGATCGATGAAAATCACGATTTCTGTTAAATGAGCATTTATAAATTTTTAATGAGCATCAGATCTATACAAATGAGCATATGTAACTTACAAGATGAACATTGATATGAAAATTGTACGTTTTGTTCGTTGATCATCAAGATATTTTCAGTGAGCATCAAACCTCCATTATTGAGTATTAGAATTGTGCGATTGAGTATCATGATTTGTGGTCTCGTATCTATAATCAACTTTTATGTGAATCTAATGTAATATGAGACTTTTGAAATATGCATTGATATAACATTTTAAAATGAGCATAACAGAGGTACTAAAACTCATTTCTAATGTGCTCAATATTAGTATATAAAGCTGAAAATTCAATTAATTGAATCATTAAAGCTGTGAGTTAAAAGGGAAAAAGGAAAAAAATTGTAGGCTCTGAAAAACACAATAGTTGTGGATGATATTTTTAGCAACAGAAGAAGAGGTATTTTGGAGCTCAGGTGTGTGGCGTAGTAGAGGAAATCGAGTTATCCAGAGCTCCGATGTTTGGCGTAACAGAGTAGTCAGGTTATCTAGAGCTGCTGCAGAGTCCGTCGATGAGCGATGAAGATGATCGGCACAACGCTATGCCGATGACTGAATGAGGAAGATGATCGATGTGACTTATGCGGGTGATCGAGCTAAGAAGGTGATGATAATCCAAAGTTTAGGGATGAGATAATGATTAATTAAAAGATTTAAAGTTGATAAATATTACAAAAAAACGGGTGTACATAACACTCGGGTGTACAATATAAATTGCGCAACTCGTTACGAAGCTCATATGTACACAATAATTAGACAGTGTGTAGAACAAAAGTGTACAAAAAAGTGTAGAAGTAGTATGACTCAATAATGTTAGATTCTTCTTATTGTACACACTTTAATACTCGTTTTATACCCACCATGTCTGTGGCAAGTTTTTTTGTCTGTGAATCCGATTCACAGACAAAATAATTTGCATAGACATGTTTTGTCTGTGACCGGGATTCACAGACAAAAAAAACTTCTCACAAATATGGTGGGTACAAAAATAGGTATAAGAGTCGGCAGAAACAGTTTTAGGGAAAAGGTACAAATATACCCCTGTAGTATGGGTGTGGGAACATATATACCCCTGTTCTTTTTTTCGGAACAAATATACCCCTGAACTTTTAAAAAGGTGCAAAAATATCCCTCATGTTCTTATAAAGGGGCAACTTAATCTTTATTGACTTTAAATTAATAAAATAAATTTCAAAAAACACCAAATATAAATTATAAATTCAAAATTAAAAAACTAAAAATTTAAAAATGTAATGGTGTCCGATTCTCCCTTTTATAGTTTATATATCACAATTTAATATTGCTTAAGTATGAAATATTATTTCAAAATGTTACTATATGTTTAAGATTCTTTCGAAAAGGTGCTAACATATGTTTCGCAATGTAAAGAATTAATTTTTTTTTTTTTTTGCATTCTTTGCACTATAAATTACATATTTTGAAATAATATTTTATACTAAAAATATTAAATTGTGATATAAAAAGGGAGAATTGGACACAATTATATTTTTATTTTTTTTTTTAAATTTCGAGTTTTTAATTTATTTTTGGTCTTTTTTGAAATTTATTTTGTTAATGTAAAGTCAATAAGGATTAATGATGTTTTTACTTGGACTGTAATTTGCTGGTCTGGTCTGGTCTGATCTGGTCTGGTCTGGTCTGAACTGGTCTGGTCTGGTAAAGTCTGGTTTCTTTGTATTTTTATAACTATCCAAGTCTGGTCTGGTCTGGTCTGGTCTGGTCTGGTCTGGTCTGGGACAAATTACAGTCCAAGTAAAAACATCCTAATTTGTTCCTTTATAAAAACATGAGGATATTTTTGTACCTTTTTAAAAATATGAGGGGTATATTTGTTCTGAAAATAGTACAGGAGTATATTTGTTCCTCCACCTATACTACAAGGGTATATATGTACCTTTGTGCATTCTTGCCTTCCTCAAATTGAACATATTACCTACTACGGAGTAGATTCTAATATGGGGAGAACCAAAGATCTTGATGATGATTTGACCTCCGGCCCGACTTGGAAGAGGTTGGAATGGTAGACCGAAGGTCCAGAACTTTAATTCATCCGTTAATTACGGAGTATTATTACATATATAATTTTAATTTATCTAATTACTGTAATCCGTAACTACTTTACATACACCTATTTCTCAACGCCTCACACGCTTTTCCTTCCTCGTCTTCTCCGTTGACTCGGTGCCGGCGCCCTTGCCGGAGAATAATAAGGAGGATTGGAACATTCAGTATATAAGCCTGAGCAATCCTGATCAGTCTTTTCTTTCTGACAACTAAGTAAGTATTCTTACACTGTAACGCTACACCAATTTATCTTTCCTACTTTTAATGGGCGATTTCAATATAAAGTTCCTCACCTCTGCTTTCCTGTCGCGGTTGGTTTGACTATTTTTTCTTTTCCTCGCGTGATTTATCGATCTTGAGGCTCTCCACTTTAGAAATTCCCTCCCATATCATTTCTTCCCCGATACTCCCGCTGATTGCTCTTACTTGTATTTCCATCTTTGATCTTCAAAGTTATGTGTTGAATATGGATTCGTAGTTTGGTGAATTAGATTTTGATACTTATTTGTTATATTGGTGGAAGACTCAGAGGCTGAAGCTGAAATTCTACGAAATTTGATGTATTCAATTGTTGAAAAAGATAAGAGTATGTCTGAAAACCCAGATGAGCTGAATATGCCTGGAAATCCAGATGGGCTGAATATCAAATTTCGATTGATCGATGGAACAGACATAGGGCCTACAAAATTCCCCTTGACTGCCAAAGTTGAAGAGTTGAAGGCAGCTCTTCTTGCTCAATTGCCTCAAGGTTGGTCAAGTGTTGCTTGAATGTCTCATTGTAGAGTGTGGTTTGTTCTAGAAAATAGATGTTTTCCTATCTTTAAGGCTTACAAGAGATGTGTGTGCAGGCTTGAAACCTTACAGTCTGTTTGGGCGCTAGAATTAAAGCTCAGTTTCAGTTCTGAATTCTAATTCAAGCTTCCAAGCAGATTGTTATGTGTATTCATATTTGTTTCCTTGCTTTAACAGTTTCAATTCCATCAGTTTAATTGAATGTTTTTTATATCTCCACACTTGCACACTCTCTTTTCGATGAGTGTATTTGGATCAGGGGGAGTAGTGGGGGGTGGGTATTATCAAATTCTTTACTAAATGAGTTTAGTAAATTGTATGAAGTGCCAGAATTAATATATAAAAGAAAATGCTTCTGAGAAGATATTAAAATATGTGTCCTTTTGTCAAATTTTCTTGTTCTCCTTCCACTTTGAACACAATTTTCCTTGTTCACCTTCCATTTGGAACACAATTTGGAGGGATGAATTGGGAGGAGGGGGCGGTGTGCAAACATAGACAATTCTTTTGTTCCTTGGTGAGAGAAAGCATGTTTCCATGTACTCTTTAATATGTGTCATTTGTTTGGACAACACTTCTTTTTTGTGTTGCTATACTTTTGAGCTGCTGAAACTGTGTGAATATTTACGGTAATTTACAAGAATGGATTGTGATGAAATAAGCTGAGTTTCCATATTTACAAGTTCAGTTTTGGTTGTGACATGAAACATATAGTGTCAATTAGTTCTCCAAAATTTAGAAAAATGTGGCGATAAAGTCTAACTCAGATCTGAGGCCATTTCTTGTCACTGCCTTCTTAAAAAGGTATAACAAGGTGAGATTTCGAAACTGTCATCACCATAGGGGGTTTCTTTCCACTTTTATAAAAACACCATTAGACTACAAGTTTACAACAATTTAAGATGATATATTTATATCCCATTAGAAGATTGATTTTGTAAAATTAACATGCACATCATGGCATATAATAAGTGGTTATTGAATGTAAATTAGAAAACAATAGGCGGGGACTGTTGTACTCGAGATTGATCTTATTGAATTACATTCCTAATCAAGAAAAAGCTGAATTAAATAATATCATGGATTCATGGTTATATATTGTTTTGTGTTGTTCCATTATCCTTAATTTAAATGTGTGATTTTCCAGGACACTGTTGTTAGCTCATAAATTGTACACTCATTGATTTTTTACTTTGGTTGTTAAGGTTTGACATTGCATCTAACTTCCATGCCTTTACAGCAGAAATATACAATTAACACAAACATTTCTTTTGAACAGAGAAGCAAAATCGCCTAATAAAAGAAAATGAAGTCAAGTTGATAAGCGGAGGGAAAATTTTAGAAAACAGTAAAACAGTGGATGATTGCAAGAACCAATATGCAAGCTCTGAAGATGTCACAATGCATGTTGTTATTAACCAAATACCCCAGGATAAAGGTCAGTACAACTCCATGATGTGTAGATATGAATTAAAATATGTCAAACAGCTCTATTTTTTTTAAGTGCGATACTTTAAATACCTCTGTTATATCTTGTAATATTATAACCAAACTTATGTGAGTTGGAGGTATACACTCTCTTCATATTCTGGAATATGGAAGATGAGATTTGGATGCAGCTCTTATACCTAGAAAGGGTTGTAACTCTTCATCATCCATTTGGGTAGGAGTCAGACCTAATTTAATATTGATATTGAGTATGGTCCAATGGTGGTTTATGGAGTGTCGCTCAATTGATGGTTCAGACAGCCTGTTTGGAGTTGGTTTAGGCCCATTAGTCCACCTCTTCAGTTGTTCTAGCCCAATTTGTGGTGCATGGGGTGTGTGAGTATCCTGCATTGCTTGTTTGCTGGTCTTGAGTGTCGTATAAGTGTGATGTAAATCTCATCTCTTAATGATCACTTTGGGATTAGTTAAACACTTAAACCTAATTTAATAGTCTCTTACTACCTTGATGACTGCATAGTGATGCTTTCCCTTTCTCTCTTTTAATGTTTTTTTCTTTCTTTCAATTACTTTTTAAACAGAAGAGAAGGTAACAAAAGACCCAAAACAAAGCAGGTGTCGCTGTGTCATACTATGAACTACATCTCCAACTAGGTGACAAATTCTTCTGCAACTTGGTAGGATTTGTTTCCTCTTAATTGGAATATAAAGTTGGTAAGTTATAGCCTCATCTCGTAAGCGAATTGAGGACCTTGCTGATTAAGGACTGGTAGCAGCATAGAAGAAGCTGAGGACTTTATCTCCTAATGCAACTCAGCCCAAATGATTGCTAGTTTTGGGCTTTACTACTATTATTAAGGTCTATAATTCTCCCACTTTACAAGGCATGCGAGCAAATATTGTCGTGCCTTCCCTTCAAACAAATAATTTCAATGGTTAGGACATCTGATGTGTTTACAAATTTTGCCATCGAAGGTCAATTTATTTCTTCTTTTTATGTTTGCCTTTTCTTTCATTTACAGTGATTGTTTGTCGTCAAGAAGAAGAAACGGAAATGTTTTATTTTACAGTGTAATAACCAACCATGACAGCTTTGATGCTTGATGAATGTGTGTATACTTTGATCTTGTTCCTTCCAACTCAGCATTATCAGCTCATATTTCATAAGTCAAAACAGTAAAAAGACATAGACACCGAAAATCCGAGATAGCACCTGGTCACCTAGACGAGATTTTTACAGTAATGGTTTTGGGATTTTAAGGAGTGGGAAAGAGTGAGAATCTTCTGGGAAGATGATTAGCCTAATTGTGTGGTCTTCTTTTGTCTGACGAACAGGCCCGGTTCTGACATTTTATGGGCCCGGGACAATACAAATAGGCTGGGCCTCAAGGATAGCGCGGGAATGTTTATAATGTCCCTTTGCTATGAAAATCTACTAGTATAATTTAAAATTATACAATATTACCGTCAAAGTACTAGTATAACACATCAAAAAACGAACAAAGCCACACATGCTTAGAAAATATATATATATAGAGGGTATTGATAAGTGACATTTGATGATACAATGTACCTAACAGCCGAGTGAAACAAGTATTGCAACTATATATTAGGCACAATAAAATTTTTGAATTAAAGAAAGTTGTGAAAGTTATATCTTGTATAAGGAGTAACTTTATCATATTTTAAATCACATATTCACTAGACAAAAATAAATTCTAAGTTTCTAAATTATGGACACTAAAGTTCAATCTTTCACTAAAGAGAGAATTGAAGGAAATTTGTGAAATACATCAATGAATTCTGGATATACATAAGACATGTACACTAAGTCATTAAAAGATTAAATTTAATGTAATAATCCGTATTGATTCAAAAGAAACGGTGAAATATGTTCCCAACAAATTCTAATGTGGATGTTTCTAAATTATAGACTTGTATCGTGTAGATGGTAAATAACAAATTAGAAGTATATAAAAATATAATTTTGATTTTATTTTTTATTTTTTTATAGATTTAGGATGTATATATAATTAAAATATTTATGTACACATATATGTTTGAGAAATTTATGGGCCCTACTGGAGTAAAGGGCCATGGGCGCATGCCCCTCCTGCCCATGCCCTAGGACCGGCCCTGCTGACGAAGCTTGCTTGTGGTTAGACCAAGAATACTTCTTGAGATAGATAGAATATGTGCAAGTCCAGGAAAGCTTTAACATATACAGGCAAGAGATCACAAAGTGGGTTGGGGTTCTTCGCCCTTTTTGTATGGTTCGGCTTGCTCAGTATGTTGCTTGATGACTTGAATTGCTCTGGAATATCATGCCCAATCATACTTTGATCACTCCTAATATCAAATCAAATTTCATGTGAGACCGGTGAAGAAAAACCTATAACAAACAGAATGGAACCAAATTGAAACATAGTACGGAGTATTATTTTTAGTTGGCAATCATTCTTCTGATTCGTTTCAAACCAAAATGTACCAAAAAGTGATAAAACCTTATCAAAATCGATATGTACAACCCTATTTAAATCTAGGGGAGTGACGTTTTTTTAATCGTATCTAGTGAGTAACGTTGATAATGACTTTGAGGATTTTTCCAATTAAACATCTCTTCCTGCTTTGGGATAATTGTCTAATTCTGAATTCATTGATTGACTAAAATGAAAGCGTGTGGATACGACTTAGGATTAAGGTTGTAATTAGTGTGATAATATTTACCAGATTTTATCTATTCTAAAGAGAAGCACGCTCATCATTTTGGAGAAGAATATTTTTGATTTTGAAGTACTTTATGTGATTGTTTGGATAGAATAATATTTACCGCCGATCTTTCAAATAGGAGGTCACATAAGTATCATCACAATCAAGAATGACGACGGTTTTGGAAAAAAAATAAGGATGTATGCGAATGTTTGGATAGAATGATTGATAATTAACAAACTATTACGTGTAGTTTTTTGTTGAAGTTTTTTGAATGAATTAAAACATACTCTACCTCTATTTATATATACTAGTGCAATTATGTAGAGTGATTGTTTTCAACCGTTCAAAACAAAAGATAACGTTTTCAAATTAATTAAGATTAAGACTATTTCTTCACTTGTGTGTCATCCTTCCATTTGGACCACATTGATCTTCTCTAATGGGATCAAAACATACAAAGTGTAATTTCGATATTTAATTTAATGATCCAGCAACCTCATTATTTTAACCATGGTTTCACTGATAGCTCCTTGTTAATTTTTAGTGAACTAGTTAATCAGTTGAAATTACTGGGACAATTTTCAATAAGACTTATTTTTGTTATATGTTTGCAAGTTAGGATTATTTATGCCAATTTTGTCAATAAAAACTATTTCTTTATTGGTAGTAAGAGTAAACAATAATTTCCAAAAATATGAATACTCCATATATTTTTTAATTAAATAAGAGTACACAATATTTGATATTTAATTTTTTTGTCAATTATGATCATAATATTACAAAGTTAAACTACACCAAACTTTGATAGCTATAAAATACATTTAGATAAAAAATCAATCACACTAGATCGACCAGATCAATCTAAATCACACTAAACCAGATTAATCTAAATTAGACTACACAAAAAAAATAGTTCTATTAAAACATACTTTCAAGTGAAAAAGAATAGTAGTGAATTTCCCAAAATCGAAAGAAAAGAGATTGTTATACCGAAATAATTAAATTATCAAACATTTCTGACCGTTTATTCCGATTGTTAAATCCACCGATTTAAATTGCTAACATAATCTGTTATCGATAATTGACTAACATAATCTGCTATTTACTAAAAACAAATGACAAAGACAGTCTAGTACCGCAAATTATACCGTGGGATCGGCCCACCATGCGCATGATGTGCCGATCCAAAAACGGTACAGTTTCATATTGAAAATTGCAAATCATTTTATCTCCGTCTTCTCTGCCCCTTCAAACCCTTCATCGGTTGCTGTGCATATCTGCTGCGCATCTGCTCTGCATCGGATTTCCCATCTTATTTCCTCGCTCCTCTGTAATTTTTGTGCATCTGGGAGAGCCGAATCGGAATAGTAGGCTTAGTTACTCCACATCTTATTCCCTGCTCTGCTTCAAATTTGCCTTGGTCATCCAACATAACACAGAGCCTAAAATCTCAAATCCATTCATATATACACCCATCTTCCTTATTTAAATGCCTTTTGTTTGGGATTCGCACTCTATTCAGACGGTGTTCTTCCCATATACATACTATTGGATTCCCATACAATTGTTCTTCTCACAATTACATTTGATAATACATGAAATTACATCTTTTTGTGTGTAAGTTACATCTTAATGTGCATGAGTTACATCTTTTTTTACAAGCCAGTTACGTCTTTTGAAGCTCGAGTTACATTTATACGTGCCCCAACAAGTTATATTTTGTACACACCTAAGTTACATTTGACATCAACGTGAGTTACACTTGTAATAACGTGAGTTACATAAAAAAATCAACCCCTGGTATTGAAGCAAAAAATATGATTTTTTTTAAATTCTTTTGATGGTCATGATATTAAAAACAAAACATGTTCACCATTTACGTAAGGTAATTGTGCCATTAGGCTCTTTTTTTAATTATTTACATTGAAATCAATGTTTTATTTCTTGTACTCCGTAATATGTATTTGACAAGTTACATTTCGAATGGACTTGAGTTACATTGATCAATAACATGAATTATATATCTTTACACGCGAGTTACATCATTCATGCCAGTGAGTCAAAAAGAAAAAAAAAATTACTCTTCACACGTTTTTTTTAAATTGTGCAAAAAGTACGTAGTTTCAGATGTGGAGCAAGGTGCTCAAGACCTCTGTTAGTTTATTCGCGTATAATTCGCGTATAATACACTCGAACGTATAATTCACATATAATACTCCCGTTTATGAATTTTTCAAAATTTTTTGAAAAATTCACGTACTTTAAGGATAAAATGTATAATACACGTACCGTACGTATTGATACGTATTTTATTACGTATAATACTCTTGTTTATGAATTTTTCAGAAAATTCTGAAAAACTCACATACTTTAAGGATAAAACGTACAATACACGTACGGACGTAACTCTACGTATTGATACGTATTTTATTAAAAAAAACACCATTAAACGGAAACCTAATGGAGTGATACAACTGAAACAAAATGTCAAGCTAATCAATATTATTTATATTGCTTAAAAAAACGTTATGCCTTATACTCCGTATGTTCGCTAATTGTTTAACAGTCATTACATTCAATGATATGAATTAGCTTCTTAAATTCGTAATCTGTTTTGATATTTCTATTGTACTACTACTGTATTACTTTTGTTCTCCACCTATACCAAGACTCCAAAGAGATCGAAAAATGTTGTGACGGCTCACTAAACTCATGGTCAAAGTAATATCAACTATTTTAAAGTAATATCTCTCCACTTCTACTTAAATAGGCAATGCCATTTTTATTACGTATTGTACCTATGCATTTAAATCCGTAAATCTGAAAAAAAAAATCTGAAAAAAACTATTCCGTACATTTTAAATTGTTGAAGATTGTGGTGCAAATGTTAAATAACTCTTTATTTCTATCACTAAATAAGTATATAAGACACATATTATATGCCGTATTTTTAAATTGTGAAACGTTTAAAACGCGTCTGTATCTTTATATATTTCACGAACGTATGAAACATATATTAAGCCGTATTTTATATAATTGTATCGTATTATACATGAACGTACGTATTATTGTATTATTCACGTAACGTATATTACTAACAAAGCTAAAGACTAGTACTCATAGCAGCGGAGTTCACTCATGGGCCGTTCTAGACTTCTAGTACATCCTGGAATGCCCCAACAATTTACGTAGTACGCCCAGTATTTATCTATCCAAGTTCTAACTTCTAGCAACGTTTGAAACTCCCTGACAGTCTGAGACCACTTCCACCTTCCCTGATTTTTTTCCGGAATTCAAGATTCCCTTTCACTTGCCGGAGAAAGCCGCTATCAATGGCAACCACGACGTCGTTCGGCGGTGCCCAGTGCTACTTCCATCCCTCCAACAGAGCGCCTCCGTTTTGTTTTCAGCCGCCACTATCCGTTAACCTCTCGGCGAAACCCCCGCGGTTAAGAACTCTTAAGTTTCACAGGAGGGGTCCAATTTTGACCAAAAAGTCCAGGCCTTTAGTTTTCCGATGTGAGGCCACCGCCGGAGGAAAGGTTGTTATATTTTCTCATAATTTAAACTTCTCTGTAATTGTATGATAAAATTCATAACAATGGAATTGATTTCTTGCGGCTAAAATTGGGTTTTCACAGGCTGTTTCGCAGCAAGACTTCACAGAGATGGCGTGGCAAGCTATAGTGCTGTCGCCGGAAGTGGCTACAGAGAACAAGCACCAGATAGTGGAGACGGAGCACTTGATGAAGGCGCTGTTGGAACAAAAGAATGGGCTTGCCCGCAGGATTTTTTCCAAGGCTGGTGTAGACAATACTCGTTTGCTTGAAGCCACTGTTCGTTATATTGAGCGCCAACCAAAGGTTCTTCCTTGCTTTCTTTTTTATAATCTGAATTCTCACTGAGCAGATATTGGAAAAGAAAAGGAACTTCTGAATTGAAGATAGTGTCTGGAGTCCATAATTGGGCATTAAGTAAACTCTAAGTTGATTCAAGATATATTCCTCATGTTTTTTTGTTTCACTTCTGGTTTTATCACACATTTGTTTTTGTTAAAATCTCATTTTATAATGTATCTTTGTTTTGTCAAGTAAGTTAGTATTTCACTACTGGTGAGGCTCAGAAACAACATTTAGTAATGATTAGAAGTTAGAACATGATTAAAGTCAATTCGTGTGAAGACCCGGATGCCAGGTATTGATAGCATTGATCAAAAGTATGCTCTGGAACCCACAGATGAAGCATAGAAAGAAGTTTGGTACTGAGTTTTAAACAAATTGTAGTATAACGCCCAATGTGATACTTGGAGTATGGTTTGGTGACATGCATGATCCCTTTATGCCAGAGTTTTGGTCTTTTATTGAGCAAGCTTTAATGTCTTTTTCTCCTAAAATGCTAGCAAGCTCATTACCCCCCCCCCCAAAAAAAAAAAAAAAATATCAGGTTATTGGTGAGTCAGCAGGCTTAATGTTGGGACGAGACATGGAAGCCTTGATACAGCGGGCCAGGGAATTAAAGAAAGAATATGGTGATTCGTTTGTGTCAGTGGAACACTTGGTGCTTGCTTTTGCACAAGACAGACGTTTCGGGAAGCAACTGTTTAAAGATTTTCAAATTACTGATAAGACTCTAAGAGTTGCCATAGAGGCCATTAGGGGGCGGCAAACCGTTACTGATCAAGGTAAAAACTTTTGTTTTATTTTATGCAAAAGAAATGAGACTTGATAATTGGACTCATGCCATGGTCCAACAGTTTTGTATAAGGCGTGTTGATTTAAGAGAATTGATTAATAACTATAAGTAATGTCGTTCATAAATTTTGTACAGATCCTGAAGGGAAGTATGAAGCTTTGGAAAAATATGGAAAAGATTTAACTGCTATGGCAAGGGCAGGAAAGCTTGATCCTGTTATAGGCCGAGATGATGAGATACGTAGATGCATTCAAATCCTTTCCAGAAGAACCAAGAATAATCCTGTTCTAATTGGAGAGCCAGGTGTTGGAAAAACTGCAATTTCTGAAGGGTAAGTCATATAAAGTCTTTATTTTTTTTTATTTGGGCTATGTTTGGAACACATAAATGGCAGGAAAAGGAAAATATGCCAAGTAAAGTACCTGTGATGTTGGGTTTTCCTTGGAAAGCATGAAACGAAATCAAATTTGTTTTGAACTTCTAAAGTTTCTAATGCATCTATATTTCTTAGACTTTATATAATATAAATTCTTAAAGAAAGTGTGAGCTTGAATAAGTATCTAAAATAAGCTTATTGAGTTTGGAATTCTGAACCAATTTCTATCCCCTGCAAAATATCTTTTCTTGCAATTTTTCCTGTGATTTCGTCCTCATTTCTAGGTTCCAAGGGCCCTTAGATTTTGATGAACTAATCTCCTTATTGCATAAAATGAATCTAAGAAGAATGAAAACTTTCCGTGGCTCTAGTGTCCCTATTTCAGAAATGCTTGTGTCAGAAGCTCGGAAAATTCAATTTCCCATTTTGCTGCTTTTTCCATCATTAAAAATTGATAACCCCGTTTCCTCATTTAATTAGTGATTCATGAACTTTGAGTGTCCCATTTTTTTCTTTTTGATGGGATTTCTTGATGAAAAACAGTGTTCCTTTATAGCTATGTTGTAAGACCCGAACCGGACCGGCCGGTCTGACCCGGAAACCAGTCACCCGGCCATCTATCCGGTCCGATTGAGCATTGAACCACAAATGTGCCCAAAACCGGAATTAACCGGCAACCCACTAAGACCCGGTACGGACCCAGCCCGGCCCAAACTCGGAAAATGCCCCAAAACCGGAAAAATCCTTTGGCCAGAGGATTCAAACTCACGCCCCTCTGCTGCCCTTGAAGTTTCCCAACCAATAAGCTACTACAGCTAGTTGGGAATATCACTTGCCTAGCTGTTATTATACCTTCCGAATTTGTAATATTTTAATTTCTTTAATTAATTAGTTTGTTAATTAATTAATTTATAATAAAATCTATAATATATACAAACCAATGCTATTTATATACTTCCTCAATCCTCATCACGTAAGTTATCCTTATTTTTTATTTTGTAATTGGAATTATGCTCACATTTATCATCAATTCATACACAAATGTATTTTAAATTTTGTTAAACTCAAAATATACTTTAAGACAATAGTTTTTTTACATTAGCTATATTGCATTATCGATATTAAATTACAAAGGGATATAAGTTTATATTTATGAATTTATTTATATATATAATTATATGTGTTCATGTTGACCGGGTTTACCAGTCGTTGACCGGGTTGACCCTCCGGGTCCGGGTTGACCCGTGACCCAGTAATGTTTCCAGGTCACTCACCGGTCCGGTTTTTACAACATAGCTTTATAGTGGATTTTTATAGGGTTTTTCTTCACAATATTTTGCTAGAAACTAGAAATGTATAGCGATGTAAATACGCAAACACGGAGAAGTTCGTAACTTTAAGCATGTAATTAAGCAAACTTACATGAAATTTTGAGCATATAAGCTATACTCTGTATTTATTATTGGTTATTAAGCAAAGTTACATGAATTTTTTTCAAACACGTTATTAAGATTCATTATTTTTTGGCTTGAGAATATGATGGAATAAAGCAAAATGGCTCATTAAACTGTCTGCGCTTCTTTGTTATGAAGCAACAGTCAGTCCATGCAATTTTGGACGCGATTTTCACTATGGGTCATCCGGAAACAGTCTCTTTGTGCTTTAGTACAGGGGTAAAACTGCGTACATCTGACCCCCCTTACCCCACCGTAGGTGGGAGCCTTTGCGGCACTGGGGTAAACGAAAATGTACGTTTGCACACACACATATCTACACAGTACACATTTGTAAAAAACATGTACACATGAAAAAAAATATTGACATGCATATCGCTTTCTACTGATTGACAGGCTAGCCCAGAGAATTGTGCAGGGAGATGTCCCACAAGCTTTGATGAACAGAAGGGTGAGTGGTAGTAAATACATTCTTGCCTCGATATTGATCTTCTTAGTATGCTAAAACATTTCATTTCACGTTTGCAGTTGATATCTCTTGATATGGGAGCACTTATTGCTGGTGCAAAGTATAGGGGTGAATTTGAAGATAGGCTAAAGGCGGTGCTCAAGGAAGTGACTGACTCTGATGGGCAGATTATCCTTTTCATTGATGAGATTCACACTGTTGTTGGTGCAGGTAAAGCTTATTTTTTGGGCACATAGATTAAGGTTAAATATGTCCATACAGGAATGTTCAACTTTTATTTCTCTTCTATTTATTTCGTAATATCTTCGACCCACACATTAAAAATCTACTCATTTTCTCTTCATCAAACCAAAGAATTGGTTCCACTCGATGGACCTTATTGGCTGGTTGTGTCATCCTTACAATTCTTTTAATATTTCTTGTCAGGTGCCACAAATGGTGCAATGGATGCTGGCAATCTCTTGAAGCCCATGCTTGGCCGTGGAGAGTTGCGTTGTATTGGTGCAACCACATTGGATGAATACAGAAAATATATTGAAAAGGATCCTGCATTGGAGCGGCGTTTCCAGCAAGTCTATGTTGATCAGCCTACTGTTGAAGATACAGTATCTATACTTCGTGGACTAAGAGAAAGATATGAGCTCCATCATGGGGTCCGAATATCAGACAGTGCTTTAGTTGATGCTGCCGTTCTTTCTGACCGTTACATTAGTGGACGCTTTTTACCTGACAAAGGTTTGATTCACTCTAGATTTGTTATTTAAGGGGTGTTTGGACTTGATTATTAAATATTAATTCTGCTCTTTCTAGGTGCATTTCCATTATCACTTTTATGAATGTTTGGCTGATTAATTCCCAGAATACCCAAATATTAATCAACACACAAACACAATTATTTTGTTTTCACTTTTCAGCACGATATCATCACCTTATGATACCCCTTTGGAGTTTGGCCATTTGGTACGAAACTCATTTTCAACATAAGATTATCCAAACACTCAATGGACTCTCTATTTCATTGCACAATCAATCTCAAACACTAAAAAAAGAAATACGATCATGCACAACTGATTTTATATTCTAATTCAGATTTAAAGAAAAATCAGAATTTTAAAGAATCAATGGCAAACACTCCCTAATTTATTTCTTGAAAAGCTGGTTCTTCTGTATCGCAGGTAAGAAAGTACTGACTTTTCTCCCATTGCAGCTATTGATCTAGTTGATGAAGCTGCAGCAAAACTGAAAATGGAAATTACTTCAAAACCCACAGCACTTGATGAGATCAACCGTGCAGTTCTTAAGATGGAGATGGAAAGGCTATCACTTTATAATGATACAGACACAGCATCAAAAGATCGCTTAAATCGTCTTGAGGCTGAACTGTCCGGACTAAAGCAGAGGCAATCTGAGCTGAATGAGCAGTGGGAGCATGAGAAAAATGTCATGACACGCTTACAGTCCGTCAAGGAAGAGGTATGCAATCTAAATTGCCTTTTCATATTTTTATCAATTGGGCCTATTAAAGATTGAACCTTGATTACGTTTATCTCCTAATAACCACCATTTAATTGGTGGTGACTCTATAACCGATTGAACTTCTGTGTGCGCAGATAGACAGAGTGAATCTTGAGATCCAACAGGCAGAGCGGGAGTATGATCTCAACCGCGCTGCTGAGCTCAAGTACGGTAGCCTGAACTCATTGCAGCGTCAACTTGACATTGCAGAGAAAGAGTTAGACGAATATATGAAGTCTGGGAAGTCCATGCTTAGAGAAGAAGTTACTGGGAACGACATTGCAGAGATTGTCAGTAAATGGACTGGAATCCCTGTCTCTAAACTACAACAATCTGAAAGGGAAAAGCTTCTACATTTAGAAGAAGAGCTCCATAAACGGGTTGTCGGTCAAGATCCAGCTGTCACATCAGTGGCAGAAGCCATCCAGAGATCTCGGGCTGGTCTTTCGGATCCACACCGTCCAATTGCCAGTTTCATGTTCATGGGCCCCACAGGTGTTGGAAAGACGGAGTTGGCTAAGGCACTCGCTACCTATCTATTCAACACGGAGGAAGCACTAGTCCGTGTTGACATGAGTGAGTACATGGAAAAACACGCGGTGTCAAGGCTGATAGGGGCCCCACCAGGGTATGTAGGTTATGAGGAGGGTGGGCAGTTGACCGAGGTTGTTCGCAGGAGACCCTACGCGGTTATCTTGTTTGATGAGATAGAAAAGGCACACGCTGATGTGTTCAATGTGTTTCTTCAAATCTTGGATGATGGTAGGGTTACTGATTCACAGGGGCGTACGGTCAGCTTCACAAACACTGTCATCATAATGACATCAAATGTGGGGTCACAATATATTCTTAATTCACCTGCTGATGGAAGTGATGGCAGTTCGTCAAGTGATTTATCTTATGAAACTATAAAGCAGAGGGTGATGCAGGCTGCTAGAGCAATTTTCCGCCCTGAGTTCATGAACCGTGTTGATGAATACATAGTGTTCCAGCCTCTTGACCAAGACCAGATTAATAGTATCGTCAGGTTACAGGTACGTTGTTCAACATCAAATTTATTTCTAATGGCCTGTTTTCTTAATTGACTTCGGCTAATTGTCTAATAGAGTAAACGATTAGTGCATATTTTTTGGCTGAATTAACTAAATTGAAAAGAAATGACACTTTTATCTTCATTTTACATATTTTTCTCTTTGAATTTTTATAAAGAATTCTAGAAAATACTTTTAGCTAATGAACTGCTTGACAAATATCACAAATTCAGCCCACTTTGGACAGAAAAATGTTCCCAACCTAGTCACTCAAGATAGCCTCAGCGTTGTTTAGATGAAGGATTGAAGTGAAGTAGCTGTTGTTTAGCTTTTCATTTCAATTCATTTACTATAGGCTTCTTTTTTGTACGTGCCAAACTTGTCAGTAAGTAATTTGCTCTAAAACTGTGCTGCAATTAGACATGTTTCAGCTGCTATTCCAACTTTTTTTCCAAACAGATTTGAAATTTTAAACTTTCATTCACCTAGCATGTTAGTTTAACTGTTTAAGCAACCGTCAATCCACCGCAAGGCAACCAAACAATAGCTTTACTAATTCAGACCCTTGCCTCTCAACTTGTTTCGCCAGCCATAGTTGTTTATCAATCGATTCCTTTCCATATATGATTTTTTTTCATTGAAGTCTAAAATTTTCTCTTAATCTACATACCCTTATCCGTAAATCAGCTTTGCTGTTTGGTAGCAAATTTTCAATCAAATACATAAATTCATCAACCAAATATTGCCCCTTCTAATTCTTGATTGTTTATCTATAGTTGGGACGCGTACAACAAAGATTAGCGGACAGGAAAATAAAGCTGCAAGCGACCGAAGCTGCAATTCAACTGCTGGGGAGTCTCGGGTATGATCCTAGCTATGGGGCGAGGCCCGTGAAGAGAGTCATCCAGCAGAACATCGAAAACGAGGTAGCAAAGGGTATCTTGAGAGGTGACTTTAGAGACGAGGACACTATTTTGGTAGACACTGAGGTCAGCGCTTTCTCCAATGGACAGCTTCCTCAAACTAAACTTGTTTTCAAAAGAGAGTCTGCTTCCGCTTTGGGTAATTCCCTTGTCAACCAAGAAGCAGCATCTTTCATCTCCCAATAAAAAGGATGAGCCTTTCCGGCGCCTTTATAATGTAACTTGTTTGAAATGTTTTCATATGTAAAGTTAATTATTGTGATATGGCTTATGAAATCTAATAATGTCTGGTTCTGACCGGATAAATGTTTCAATAGAGTAACAGTAACAATTTACAGCATTCTATAAGCAGTTACTATGGGATTTATTGTGTATGAATTGTGGGTACAAAGAGTCCATTAACTTTTAAATCTACATACTTTTTACAGAAATTGCCCTATTGAAATTGTCCTAAATAAGAGTAAAAACGTTTTGAAACCCCAAAATATGACAATCATGTTTTTTATTCCCTGAATAGGAGTTATCTGCCATGTTTGGAAAAAATGTCATGTTAGTTTAGTAATGCCAAACTTGGTAGAAGTTTATTCCTATTTAGGAATAAAAAATATGATAGTCCTATTTTGGAATTTTGAAACGTTGTTATTTAGGGAATTCTCTATACTTTTATGAAAGAAAGTTGTTGATTTGCATTAGTTATGAATAGTGCTGGACTCGGGCCGGGCGGCCCGAACCGGAACCGGCCCGGCCCGGTTACTGTGTGAACCGGCCCGGCCCGGTGGCCCGGTCCACCGGCGGTTCGGTTCGAACCGGCCCGGTGGATACCGGTTCCGGGCCCGGGCCCTCCATTTGGTGAACCGGCCCGGCCGGTTCGGGCCCGGTCCGGGCCGGAATAATTTTTTTTTTATTTTTTTTTTGAATTTTTTTTAATTTTTGGGTTGGATTAGTTATTTTGGGCCATTTGAGGTGGTTTGGGGTTGAGGGGGAGGGGTAGAGGGTTAAATAAGAGAAGCCAAAATTTAAAAAAAAAAAAAAAGGGGCGGGTGAACCGGCCCGGAACCGGCCCGGTCGGGCCCGGAACCGGCCCGGAACCGGTCACCGCCGGTTCGGGCCCGGGCCCTCCTTTTGGTGAACCGAGGCCCGGCCGGTTCAAGGCCCGAACCGGGCCCGGCCCGAACCGAGTCCAGCCATAGTTATGAATAAGTGATACGGAGTAGTTGCTTCTACGGTGCATTCTTTAATTTAGTGTGTTTTGGTACACATCTTTTTTAACCAACCATCAAACTCCGTAACCGTAAGTCCGTATTAGTAGTACTACGTACTAGTATATCTTACGCCACCCCATATCCTCATTCACTAAACATAATAATTTTCCATTTTTGTATTTTAATCCTTCATCCGTTAGAGAAAAAACATATAAAATTAAACAAAACCGTCAAGTGAGATTTTACCTAATAGTACAATCTTTAATTGTCAAAATAATACTCCATAGTAAAGTTTAAAATACTCAAGTCATTATTTGTAGATGGAAATAAGTACTTCTTGAACCTTGACAAAACCTAATGTTGTCACCACCTACATCTGGTCAGATGTGGTTGCTGCCAATCTGACCACCGATGTTGCACATCTGGCCGCCATCGCCAGAGCTCTGCCGCCGCGATCCAGATCACTGGCATAGATTGGTGCCAAAGTTTTGTCGCCGTTGAACTTAGGACTGGGCAAAATGGTTTGGTTTAACCGAACCGAACTGAACCAAACTGAAAATTCATGGTTTGGTTTGGTTTGGTTTGAGTTTACTTGAGTAAATCGTTTGGTAACAATTTTCTCAAACCGAATGGTTTGGGTTGGTTTGATTTAAAACCGAGAAACCGTAAATCGAACCGAAAACCGAACAACTTGTAATATGTATTATATAAACTATAATACTAGTATATATTAAGATTATATATTTAATATATATATATATACATACATACACACACACACACTTTGTATTTGTCCTCACACTTAATTTTTAAGATTTAAATAAATAATTTAGGCATGAAATACATATTTAACATGTACCATTAAGTTTTACGCATTTCATACATTAATTATGACAAAGTTAGCTAATACAAAATATATGTATTTGTTGTGTTTTGTACTCTACCTTTATGAAAAGATGTTAGTTTGGTGAATGTCGATAACAATAGCAAATTGCATTTATATTTTTTTACATGATTCATTTGAACAAAATTGTGAATATTACAACATTTGTACCAACGACTCCTCTAGTTACTTTGAATATTTTATATGATATTATAAATGCTAATCTACTATAAATGTATTTTTTGTAAGAAGTGAATCTTTTAATAGTGATCGAAAAGATGTTAGAAGTTATAATTTATACTACGTAATATTTTATTACTTCTTAGTATATCTTTTATTTCCTTTTACATTTTATTTGAATAGTAAAAACAGAAACCGTATCAAATTGAAGAAAATTAAAACTAATACTTTTCACTTTGGTAAACCGAACTCCAAACCGAACCGAACTGGATCCGAATCGAAACCAAACCAAAAAACAAATGGTTTTTAGTTTGGTACAAATTCTCCCAAATCGAATAAACTGAAACCGAACCAAAGCCGAAGAAAACCGAATTGTCCACCCCTAACGTCTGAATTACCCGTTATCAACATATTCACCTTGGTTATGTAAGAAAACCGAACCGTAAACCGAATTGTCCACCCCTAACGTCTGAACCTAAAACATTTTGTTTTAGGTTTCTGGAAAATAATTTTGTGTTTTTCATCATCTCCGTAATACGTAGTATGCATTATTTTGTTTTTATTTACAAAATAAATTATTGCTTGTTGCCTGAATCTACTAGAAACATTCAAATTTGTCCTTTTATAAGTTTTTTGAGTCAAATATAAAATTTGAAACAATAAAAAACGAATTATTCACATTTTAAAAATATATGTTCTGGTATGAAGTGGTCTAGTATGATCTGTTAAATGTATTTTATAACTGTCCAAATTTAGTCTGTTCTGATCTAGTCTGATCTGTTTAAATTTGATCCGGTCTAATTTGCTATGGGACTAAAACGTGAAAACCGTCAATCCTATTTAGGCTAAGTTAATAACGCAATCCTCAATATAAGTTGTCGTTGATCACCTGAGGTAGCACAATACTACAATGTGATTGGATAAGAAAAGGTGGGTACCGGTGCATTCAAAGTTTAGGAGTGCACGGTAGAGTTTTCCTTTTTAGAAACATTCAGACTTTAAATCTTTTGGATTGCTGCCGTCGGCCGTCACCGCTTTGCTAGAATTTTGCCGCTGTTTATATTAAGGGAAGAAACGTAATGTTTAAAGTTATTTAATGAAAATTAGTTTGTTCTTATTTTGAGATGTGTTGGGTTAAGGGCCCAAGCCGAGGTTCGGCCCACTAACCCATTTTGCTAGACGAACGTCCAGTTAGAACACTAGGCCAGCCCACAGGCCCATGTGCCACGGGGATGGACGAACGTCTAGTGTTGGAGGACTCAGGCCCAGCAGCTCATCCCGACGAACGTCTATGCAGGGACAAGGAGCAGGACCACGGGCCACCAGGAATGACGACGAACGTCCCCAGAGCAAGCCTGTAGTCATCGGAGAAAACCCTGTCCACATGGTGAGTATCCACCAAGGCCAGGAGACGAACAGCCGATATCTCCCAAGGGTCCCTTGGAGCAATCCAACTCACTTCCCGGTGGACGAACGTCCCCACTAATCCGGCGGGAAACCTAGATTCTGGCGGGAAGTGCATTTAATGCTAAAGATTTGGTAGTTGGGACACCAGCGGTCCACAGGCTGCCACGTCACTACAGCCACCTGCCCATTGGCGGGTATAAATAGAAGCATTTATTCCATTGTAAAGGGTTGGCAACTTTCTATTCTTAGCACCCTAGCTATAGCATTCTATTCGCAGCACTTCTACTGCCTTGTAAGACGAACGGCCGACGGAGCCTTAGCAAAAAGTATTGTATTAGGGAGTTATTAAGAGATAATAATACCTAATCATTTACTTGCTACTTATTTGTTTCTTGACCCTTATCATCTGTCTGTTGGGCTAGTTACTCATACGCACTCCACTCGAAATCTTTGGGCTTACGTGTTGGGCCTGAAGGTTGAAGGAATAAACCTCAACACTGGCGCCGTCTGTGGGAAACTGAACAAAAAGTTTCCAAAAAACTCTCCCAAACAGCTACTAAATCTACCCAAAGCAGGCACGATGACAAGAAACAACCGCCAACGCGATCTCTCCGAGCAGTTGTCCCGCGGACGAAGCAACCGCGGGCAAACCACGGAATACTCCGAGACGTTGGGGACGACTGGGGGTGAGGGTGGTCTCACAAATCTCATCCCCCACGAAGCCAGGCAGGACCCTCGACTCATGAGGGAACTGGCGGAAACAATGCGCCGAATGGCGGACGAACAGGAGGCGAATGAAGAGGTGTATTCAGCCAACACCATCTGGACGCCCATATCGCCTGTCCGCCGCATGCAGACCCTGGATGAGACAGCGGAATCTGCCGAGCGCCGGACACCCATCCACATGAGGTTGGGTCAAAATCCGTCTTCCCATGGAGCTGGGGGGCACACCAGCGCCAGCACCCCCCGCTATGGGTGGCAAGACGATCACCGGGGACGCACGCCGGATGTCCCCTCCGAACAGCGGGGCACTATCATTACCCCCGCCGCCAGTAATATTGGACGACGTTTCCAAAGACATGGCGCCCATATCACACGAAGGCAACCCGACGCGGTTGCCCCACGAAGGAACATTGCGCTCGAGGCCGCCCCTCCTGTGTCCCCCGGAAGGGCCGCACAGGAGGCCCGGCTAGAGGCAATGGAGCGGCGATTAGCCGAAATGGACAGACGGGCGGAGGCCGCCCCAGCCACGCCGCGTTTCTCCCTCACTTCACCCTTCACCCCGAGGGTGATGAATGCGGAAATTCCGCGCGACTGCAGACCCCCCCAGGGGATAATATACAACGGGACCGGAGATCCTAAGGCCCACCTGATCAGCTTCCAGGGGAACCTCTCTATGCTAGGGGCATCGGATGAGGCCATCTGCCGGCTCTTTTTCAGCACCCTGAGAGGCCCAGCGCAAGAATGGTTCGGGCAGCTGAGGCCCGGGTCTATTGATAATTACGAACAGATGTCCCAGCAGTTCATGGCACAATTTGCTGCCAGCACCACCCCCAAGAAGAGCTTCACATCGCTCACAAGTGTGAAGCAGGGGAAGGACGAACCTCTGGCCCAATTTCTGGTCAGGTGGAGAGATGAGGTGCTTCAGGTGGATGACCTGGACGAACGGCTGGGAGTGAACATGTTCACCAGCGCTCTAGCAACAGGGGACCTGTACCGAGACCTTCGGAGAAACCCCAGCACCAGCTACACCGAGGTGCTGGCTCGGGCACAGAAGTACGCCTCCATTGAGGAGGAGATCAGATTGAGGGACGGCGCACCTGCCGCCCCCTCCCGGAAATTGGCCGATAGGCTCGGTCCCGGAGGCGGGCCATTCCCCCCGAGCAAAAAGAAGAAGACGGACGGCGGCATGGTTCCGTGGAAGGCTCATCCGGAGGCCAGCCGCGCACGCCCGGAGGAATACCACGTCCCTCTGGCCTACCCCGTCAGTCAGATTTTTAACGCAATCAAAGACAAGGGCATCCTAAGGGAGCCCCAAGACAAGAAGGCACTCATGGGTCAGGATGAAACCGCATATTGTGAATACCACCAGAGGGTCGGCCACCTCACCGACAACTGCAGGCAGCTGAGAACGGCCATCGACGAGCTGATCCGGCAAGGCTACCTGGGCGAGTTCACCCAGCTGCTAAAGAAGAATAGCCCGAGGCAGCCGAACCCGAGATCACGGTCATGGCGCCGCGACGACCAGCGCGAGGCGGAACCTAAGGACGTAGACTATCGGAGTGCTGATAAACGTCCGGAGGGGTCCCTCGGCCCGAACGGCGGAAAGAAGAAGTTGGAGATCAAAGTGATCTTCGGGGGCGCTGAGACTGGGGACACGCCTGCGGAACGGAAGAGGTTTGAAAGGTCCCTCTATGTGGGCTCCGTATCAGCACCCTCCGCCAAGAAGAACAAGGTAGAGGCCATCACCTTCGGACCGGCCGACCTACCAATGTCACCGGCCCCCCACAGGGATGAGCTGGTGATCAGCATGGATGTCAACAATGCGATCGTCCGACGCGTCCTTGTGGATACGGGCAGCAGCGTGAACGTCCTCTACTGGGAGGCATTCGAGGGGATGAAGCTGAGGAAGGACCAGCTGGCTCCTCTACGTACCCCTCTTTCCGGCTTCACAGGGGACTGCATCGATGCGGAGGGTACCATCGGCCTCCCTGTCGAGATCGGGGATGGACCTCACACCACCCGCATCCGGATGACGTTCGTCGTGGTCCGCCTAAAGTGTGCTCACAACGCAATTTTGGGCCGGCCCGGCTTGGAAGATCTGGAGGCCATCTGCTCCGTGCGGCACTCATGCATCAAATTCCCCACCGAGACAGGGGTGGGGGTCGCCCGCACGGACCCGCACATGGCCAGGGCCTGCTACACCAAGGCCATGGAGAGGTTCAGAGAGCGAGAAGCCCGGGTCAACAGCATCACTGAGAAAGCCAGGCAAGCTGACTTCGACGCCCGTCTGGAACCGGCTGCCCTGCTCGAGGAGGTGGAGCTGGATGAACCTTCGGACAGAAAAGTGTCCATCGGCGCCGATCTCGA
Source organism: Cuscuta epithymum (assembly GCA_945859915.1). Classification (NCBI taxonomy): domain Eukaryota; kingdom Viridiplantae; phylum Streptophyta; class Magnoliopsida; order Solanales; family Convolvulaceae; genus Cuscuta; species Cuscuta epithymum. Next base: position 4,951,489 of record CAMAPF010001015.1, read on the forward strand.
ACCCGAGATCAAGGAAGGGGTCATAGCTGTCCTCCGGAAGTTCAAAGTCCTATTTGCCAGAGGGCCGGAGGACATGCCCGGAATAGACCCCAACCTCATCTGCCACAGACTCGCCGTACGGCCGGATGCCAAGCCCATACAGCAGAAGAAGAGATACATGGCAGCCGAACGGCGAGAGTTCATCAAAAAAGAGGCGGCTACGCTCCTCAACATCAAGCACATCCGGCCGGTCATTCACGTGGAGTGGTTGGCCAACGTGGTGCTAGCCCCAAAGGGCGACACGTGGCGGATGTGCGTCGACTACTCGGACCTCAACAAAGCCTGCCCGATGGATCCGTATCCAGTACCAAGGATCGACTTGCTCGTAGATGAAACGGCGGGCTGCGAGCTGCTCAGCTTCATGGATGCATTCAGAGGCTACCACCAGGTCTTTATGCATCCTGATGATGCAGAAAAAACGGCGTTCGTCACGGCGGAGGGCGTATACTGTTATGTGGTCATGCCGTTCGGCCTGAGGAACGCCATGGCTACCTTCCAGAGAATGATCGGGATGTTGTTTAAAGACGTACTAGGGAAAACCATGGAGGCCTACGTGGATGACATCCTGATCAAGAGCCAGAAGAGGGAGGACCACGTCCGGGATATGGAGAGGATTTTCACCATCATGGAGGAGGCTAGCATGAGGCTAAACCCAAAGAAGTGCGCTTTCGCCGTCAAGGGCGGCAAGTTCCTCGGCTACATGATGAGTGAGCGGGGGATCGAGCCTAACCCAGAGAAGGTAAAGGCAATAGTTGACATGGAGGCCCCAAAGAACCTGAAGGACGTGCAGCGCCTCACCGGGAGACTGGCAGCCCTGAGCCGGTTCATGTCGAAACTGGCAGATAAGGCCATTCCTTTCTTTCAGATCATGAAGAAGGCAAATCCCTTCGAGTGGACACCAGAATGCCAGGCTGCCTTCGAAGATTTCAAGATATACCTCTCTTCTCCGCTCGTCCTCACCAAGGCGGACCCCGGGGAGCAGCTATACATGTACTTGGCAGTGGCGGACTTGGCTGTGAGTGCTGTGCTACTCAAGGAGGCGGAGGGCGTTCAGCGACCAATCTATTTTGTGAGCAAGGCGCTGAACGGTCCGGAGACCAGATATACACTGATGGAAAAGACGATCCTCGCTTTGATAGCATCTGTCAAACGCCTGGCCCCGTACTTCCAGGCACACCCAGTGACTGTATACACGACGCAGCCTCTCGCCACGATCCTCCGGAACCCCATGGCCAGCGGGAGGATAACCAAATGGTCCCTGATGCTCGGCCAATACAACATTGAGTTCAAACCAAGGCCGACGATCAAGGGGCAGGCGCTGGCAGACTTCATTGCTGAGTGCACCGCCCGCACCGAGGACGATCCCCAAGGCGACAATGATTTCAACAACTGGTGGGAGATGTACACCGATGGGGCCTCGAGTGCGAAAGGTTGTGGTGGGGGAGCAGTGATTACCTCACCTGAAGGTTTCAAAGCCTACTACTCCATGAAGTTTGAATTCAAAGTCACCAATAACGAGGCTGAATACGAGGCGCTGATTGCGGGACTAAAGTGCGCAAGGGCACTCGGCGCGGCTCGTCTCAAAGTGAGGATGGACAGTCAACTAGTGGTAACCCAGATGAATGGGACGGCCGAAACCAGGGAAGAAAGGATGAAAATCTACAAGGAACTCGCGGAGGAACAAACCGCGCAGTTCGAACAGGTGATAATTGAGCAGGTATCGCGGGTGGAGAACGCCGAGGCTGATATATTATCCAAGCTAGGCAATCCCCCAAGCGATGACCCCACGACGAGCATCCCCCGGCACATCAAGGGCTTCGTCAGGCAGGAGACGCTCCTAACACCGGCGACGGACGTCATCCGGGTAGAAGCCATCTCCATCGCTGAACCTAATTGGTCGAAGGAGATCGCAGACTACCTCAGGGATGGGACGCTCCCCGAGCCTGAGGATGATGGCGGCACCGGACGAGCAGCATGGATAAAGAGGAGGGCCCCCAACTTCGAGCTCATTGATGGGCAGCTCTACAAGAAGACGTTCGGAGGACCATACTTGAGGTGCCTCCCACCGAGCTTGGCAGCGGCCGTCATTGAGGAAATACATGAAGGCATCTGTTCCAGTCACCAAGGCCCTCGTACTTTGGCTCGGAAGATCATCTTGCAGGGGTATTACTGGCCGACCATCCAGCAGGACTGCTTCAACCACACTCGGAGGTGTGCGGTATGTCAGCAATACGCCCCTGTCCCCGGTCGACCGGCAAGCTTCTACACTCCGATGACCGTTGCACTACCCTTCGCCAGGTGGGGCGTAGATCTACTGGGCCCCCTCCCGACAACGACCGGCGGAAGAAAGTTTGTCATTGTGGCAATTGACTACTTTACGAAGTGGGTAGAGGCCGAGCCGCTGGCCTCCATCACCGAATATCAATGTCAGAGGTTCCTCTGGCAGAATGTTATATGCCGTTTTGGGATTCCAGAACAGGTCATCACCGACAATGGCCGGCAGTTCGTCGGCAGGGGATTTGAGGCATACCTGGCGAAGTGGGGCATCAGGCACTCCAAGGCCTCGGTGGCCTACCCGCAGGCCAACGGCCAGGTGGAAAACATGAACAGAACCATCATGGATGGAATTAAAAAGAAATTGGAAGATTACGCATCCACCTGGCCGGAGCAGCTCAATTACGTGCTCTGGACGTACAGAACAACCCCACGGACGGCAACCGGCGAGACACCTTTTGCTTTGGCGTACGGATTCCAGGCCAAAGTACCAACAGAGGTGCTGGTGCCCACGCATCGCACGAAACACTTCCAGCCAAAGGACAACGAGGCAAACCTACGGGCGGAGCTCCATTTCATTGAGGAGCGAAGAGACCTAGCAGCTCGTCGCATGGAGGAATATCACCGAGCCACCCAAAGATACTTCAACAAGGCGGTGAAGATCCGCGAAATTGAAGCAGGGGACCTCGTACTCAGAAAAAGGGAGAAAAGCAGGCCGCTCGAAGGAGGCAAAATGGCCAAAAACTGGGAGGGGCCGTACAGGGTCATGAGAAGATACAACCAGGGGACGTTCCTTCTCCACACATTGGAGGGGAACCACGCTGGAATTTGGAATGTCGAACACTTGAAGAAGTTCTACCAATAATTAGAGATAGATCATTGTAATATTTTGGTCGAAGTGCCATGTAACACCAATCGTCATCTCTATATCAAAAGGATTATTTCTGTTCTTCACTTCCTACAGAGAGATTAAAAGCCGAAGTGCTGTTGAAATGATTTCCTCCTCAAAAAAAAAAAAAAAAAAAAAAAAAAAAAAAAAAAAAAAAGAGGAGAAGGGGAGAAAGAAGCTCCTAGGAGAGAGGGAGTCTTGACGAGGTATGCCTGATCTTCCTTCACCACGTGACGAACGTCTCCCGACGCGGAGGTCAGTAGGAACGTGGGGGGGGCTGGACGTACCAAAGGGAACCTCGGCAGGATAAACCAGCTCCCCCATAACCCGTAGGCCGGTGAACACCTTCTGCTGAAGCAGAAGGTTAGTAGGGCCACGGATATGGGGCGACGAAGCAGGGAATCCCGACGTGGATAAACCAGTGACCTCCTTGCGATCGTTGGATGACCGAACGTCTTCTTCGGGGAAAGAAGATTAGTAGGACCACGACAAGGACGAACGAAGCCTAGTTCCTCCCCCTGATGAGCGCATGACGAAAGCCTTCTGCGAAGCCAGAAGACTAGTAGTTCGCGGCTGGGGACGAACGGAGATAGGGAATCCCGACGTGGATAAACCTGTTCTTTCTCGAGGCGGGGATGGCGAACGTCTCCTACGAAACCAGGAGACAAGTACCCACGAAGCTAGAGAAGGACAAAGACTGATAAAAAGACTCCAAAAAAATGCGACAAAAAAAAAAAAAAAAAAAAAAAAAAAAGAGAGAGAGAGACGGAGACATGGAGCAAATAATGATTTTTATTCTTCGGTACTGATGACCGGAAAGTACAATGTGTAATGTAAATTACAGTGTAAATAATTGCGAAGTACAGACTATGAGCGGAGAGTTAAGTTTGGCCGGCGTCAGGAGTTGGGGCCGAAAAGGGGACCTGCCTGGTTTTTTCCCTGGCCTCAGCTTCTTCGCGCTCCTTACGCTCCCTCAGCAGTTCAAGGGCCCCCTTATGGGCGTCCACCATCAGGGAATCAAAGCCAGCTGCCGCAGGATCAAAAGGAGCCCCAAAGTGACGCTCAAAGACAGGAAGGTTCTCTGCCACAAGGCCGACCATACCCTTGAGATAAGTATCGTCGGCAAGATCATCAAGGAGGCGCTCCCCAGTGGGGGTGGCCTGAAGCAGCTTGATACCATCTAGATAAGGGTCCGGGCAGGTGGCCAAGAACTCGCCGACGAACCTCGGAAGGAATTTCCTGGCCATGGTCTGGATGGCACCGGTGTAGGCTTTGGACTTCTGGAACTCGATGGAACCAGACTCCTTGATCTTCGAAACATCGGCTTCATAGATGGGGACATGATTATCCACACCCGTACGGCGGATCCCCACCTTAGCCTGTTCCACAGCCCACAGCCGGCTGCGAAGATCTACAAGCTCGGCCTCCTGCTTCCGAAGGAGTTCCTTCTGGGAAGCGCTCTCCTGGACGAGCTTATCATAGGCGTCAGCCTTCTCTTGGAGCGTCCCAGCCCTGCCTTTGGCGTTCTTCAGAAGGGCGTCGCATTCAGCCCGCACCCGAGCCATTTCCCTGCCTTGATTCTCAAAGGCCATCCGAGCCCGGTGGAAATATAACCCGGCCTTGTCAAGAGTGCTCTGCCCACACTCCAGGAGATCCTCAGGAGCTTCCTGGGCGGCGAAATCCTGGGGGACCTTGAGGTTAAGGCCACACCAGATTGAAGAAGCGGTCTGGCCGAAGAGCATCATCGATTCCTTGCGAGGGCCAACCCCCGAGAATTCGATAAGGCCAAGGGAGGACCCGTTGGTTTCTGGGGGCGAAGGGGGACGAGCATCGTCAGAACCCTTGGAAGCAGGGACATCTTCATCCCTAAGTCGACGGACCTCAGAATTGGCCGGAGGGGAAACAGGGGGCTTGTTCCGGGAGGAGGGCCTCCGCTTCAGGGGACTCCCCGGCTCACCGTCGGAGTCATCAGCCACTATGATGGCTTTGGAGGCGGTACCATCAATGCGGAGCCTCTTCGAAGCCCCGTCCTCTGGTGCGTCATCTGACCGCCTCCTGCTTGTCCGAGGCTCAATTTTGGGAACGAGCGGCTTCCTGCCCTTATCCTCATGCCTGTTGTCGCGGCCATGGGCATGCGAAGTAATATGATTGCGTCCCATGGATGATATAGTTGGGAATACTCCTGCAGGAAGAAAATCAAGACGTTCAGAATCGTAACAACTAGAAGATGACAGGACAATGCAAGTACAAATAGACGCACCTAGCCCGGCCCGGGCCTTGAAAGGCTCGGCCACCAGCGACCGGAGGTTCTGAACGCCGAGACCAGCTATGCGCTTGGCATAGCCGAGCTCCTCATCCGTCATGGACGGCGGGATGGACTTCACCGGATAGGCGTTCCACCTATCGGAGAATGGCATCGGGGAGCCCACTTCGGCAAGAAAGAACCGCTCCTCCCAGCCGTCCGGATTCCCGGCGTTGTTGGAAAACAGGGCCATGGACGGACGCGCGATCAGGGTTAAATACCCCGTACGTCCGAAAGGAGATAGCCGGAAGAAATGTTGCAGCAGGTCCACGGTGGGGGTCACGTCAACGCTGTGACATCTAATTATAAAACCCGCGATGATCCTATAAGCAGCGGGGACGAACTGAGCGGGTGTCACCCGGAGGCCCCTAAAAAGCTCTATGTGGAAGCTGTGGAGGGGAAACAGGAGGCCGGCTATGACAGAGTCCAAGTGGACCACCACGTAGCCGGGCAAATGGCGCATTGGGTTGCGCAGAATCCGATCGTCGTAACCCCTTGGGGGAAGGAACCATTGGCTTATCAACCGACGATCGGCGTTCAAGAGACGCTGGCGCTGACGACGAACGCAAGAGAAGTTCAGGTGATGACGGGGGGGCCATGGTGGCATACCCCGCTCATAGAACTCTAGGTCATCACCAGAGGAGCACCCATCGTCAAACCTATCAATAGTTTGGGACCCTGATATGGACAGAGACATGACGACGTTCGGTACCTACGGATGCTGAAGTCGGGAGTGATACCAAAGGAAGCTAGAGAGAGGAAATGATCGTGCAGCACAAGAGCTAGAAATGGAGCAAATGGAGGTTTCACAAGGCCTTGGGTACTTATAGGCAGCACCGCGAGGCTGCGCCAATCACGGTGGAACACGTGGCATCCGGATACCGGTCCCTACCGCGGTATTAAAGGCTCCTCGATGTTATCACCTCACAGCCACTGCAAATTAATCTGGCTTGATGCCACGAACGTCCCCCGAAGGGGCAAACAGAGAACGTACCTGCAGGCCAAATTCACAGGAAGACGTGCGTGTGTGCCTGAAGGTCCCATGTTCACATCAGACGCACGTCCGAGACGGGTACCTGGCTTAAGCGCAGGCGCGAAAGGGTACGCTACTCCAGAAGCGGCGATCTCCTCCATCAAGACATGGTTCGGGGAAGCGCATCCGATGAGCGTCTTCGCCAACTCTGGCCCGGGGGATTACGGCCGCAACCCGTACGTCTTGGGGAGTGGTTTACATATGTGATGCTCCCAAAGCATACGCTCACACCCCGATGGATCGAGAATGGAGTGTGGCCGAAAAAATACTGCCGATCGCAAGCACGTCTTCCTTCTGAGGAACGGATTTGGGGATGGAATATATGTGGGGTGCTCTCAGGCATACGTTCGTATCCCGAAAGTTTGGGACGCGAGGGCGAGTTATGGACATGAACATCCCCGGGGGAAAATAAAAACTACCAACGAAGAAAGGAGATAAAAAGAGTTCATGAGCGTAGAAATAATGATGAGGCAAAAAGAGTTGTATATTCTTCGGCTCTACCGGCCGGATAAGTACAGGATCAAAACAAGGGGACTACGAACTACATTACACAAAATTTGGAGACAAAGGACGGGACCCCCCAGGGATGTTTTCTTCTTCCTCCTCGGGCTCGGGCTCGGGGGACGGGGGCTCCGGGACCTCCCCTCTGGATCTGGCCTCCTCCCGCCGGGCGTCTCTTTTCAACTTGCCCACCACTCGGATCAGCTCCGGATCTGAGGCATGCTCGGCCAGATCAAAATTGGGCCCCTGAAGAGCGGCGAAGACCGGCAGCGTGGCCTTTACCCCCTCGTTGTAGCCAATGACGAAGGAGCTATCCCCAACGTCATACAAGAACTTCTCGGCCAGGGGCGCACTCTCCAGGATTCGGACCCCGAATTTGAGGCGGTCCTTGGGCGCCTGCTTTTGCAGCTCGGCAGCGAAGACATCACCAAAGGCGCCCCCAAGGTACCTCTGGGCGGCAATCATGAAGGCCCCGGAGTTGTGGTACCCGGAATCGTCGACGAGCCATTCAGGGGTTTCGTCTTTGGGGGCAGGGAGAGCTGGGACGAGCTTGAACCCGGCCTTCTCCAGAACCGCGAGCTTCGCGGTGGACTCGCGGGCTACCCTTAGGGCGGCCTGCAGCTCTTTTTCCTTGGCCGCCAGCTCTTTCTCTTGGAGACGAGCGGCCTCCCTCGCCTTCTTCAAGGCCGCATCTGCCCTATTTTTGGCCTGAAGGGCATCAGCATCCCGGGCAGCCTCGGCCTGCAGGGTAGAGAGCCCAACCTACAAAAGAAATACAGAGGATGAGACTTCAAAACAACGGAATATAGGAAGCTACCGTTCATCCAAGGGCGAATCTCACCTGAAGAGCGGCGGCCAGAACCGCGTTGGAGGCCTCTGAAGACGTCCGGGGGGGCATGTCCACGCCAACCAGAGAGGCAATTTCCTGCCAGACGTCATGGGCCGGGCGCCCGAGGGAAGGAAGGATCAGCCCCTGCTCTTCGGGGGCCGAGGAGGAAGCTCCCCGAGGCCTCTTGGGCTTCTTGTCCTGCGCCTTCTCCCCGTCATGCGGATGAACGGCCTGCAGGGGCGCCACAACCTCGGGGACGACCGGATGGAGGACGGGGGCCTGGGACCCCTGTGCCATCACCGTGGCAATGAGATGCTGTTCCGCCTCCACCGTGCGACGATCGGCCTGGGAGGCGGAGGAATTAGAGTCTGCTGCTTGGGCGGCCTTGGCCTTAGCAAGGGCAGCTTCGGCCGCGGCCCCCTTCCCCTTCCGATTCTTGAGGAGCTTCTCGTGATTCATTTGCTCCTGAGTTGGGGGAAGACCTGAAAGAAACAAGGGAAAAGGGTTAGATGGACGAACAGCTGGAAGAACTCACCTCGGAGGAGAGGACCGCCCAATACCCCGAGACGAGCGTAGAAGGGGAGATGTCCAAGAGCATGGGCGGTACCTATTCCTGCCGCGGCGAGCGCCTCGAAGGTTAAGAAATCATCTAAGGGCCGGATGCCGCCCGTCGAGATCTTTCTGATGTCCTCCTCCAGGTCATTGGTTAGCTCCGGGGATCCTATCTTGGGCGGATAGCCGTTCCAACGCAATGGTAGACGAGCATCCGCGTACCGCACGAAGAAGAACCGGTTCTTCCAGTCATGGATGGAACTCGGTGCTCCGCTGAACAGCCTCCGTTTTGGACGAGCTGCAATGCTCAGGAAACCGTCAGAATTTTGGGGAGTGAGCCGGTAGAAGTAATGGAACAAGTCCAAGGTGGCGGTGACCCCACTGTCCCTGCAGCGGACTAGGAAGGCGGAGACGAACCGATAGGAGTTCGGCATGAGCTGTGCGGGGGCTATCTGATAACAACAGAAGAATTCCACGAAGAACGGATGAAGAGGGAAGCGCAGCCCAGCCTCGATGGAGTCCAGGAGCACCATAACCATCCCTGGACGTCTCCTCATCACGTGGGTTGCACCGCGCAGGCTGTATACGGACGGAGGGGGGAAGAACACCTTTAATTTGTTGAGGGCCACCTGCGAGAAGATCTGTTCATGACACAGGACGTTCTTGATCGGGCACAGATGCCTCTCCACGTCTATCTTCAGCCCAAGATCGAATATCTCAATGTCGGAGCCGTCCTGGGCTTCAACCCCAGAATCATACCCATCTGGACGCTCGTCCTCACCGGCGGATTCCCGTTCCCCGGCATCAGTTACAGGGTCCACCACATCGAGGGCCATATTCCCTTGCTCCCCCAGGTCAGCACCTTCTTCGCCAGGAACCACCACAGCAACCACGTCTTGGGCATCCCCGGCCTGGACCGTTCCCACGGTAGAGGCTGAGCCGGAACTCCCGGAAGTGCTAGTCTCACCCGAGGAGCGTGGACCAGAGTCAGAGGAGGAGCCCGAAGAAGAACCCGATGAACCCGAACCAGAACTCGACGAGATCTCCATCGAAACCATCTCGGCAAGAATTCAAGACAAAGAAAAGAAGCAGGGGGTGGAAATTACCTTAGCAAGGAGTTAGCCGAGCTTGAAAACCAGAAAAGACTTGAAGGACTGCAGGAGAGCGAAAATTGGGAACCCTAATTTAGGGGGGGAACCCGGCATTTATAGGAGAAGCACCGATGAAGAAACCAACGAGGGGCTGACACGTGGCAAGGAGCGTATTCCGGCCCACGCGCTGTGCGTGGGATGGGAACGTAATGATGACGCTTCCTCGGGAAAATGCGCCGCCGCAACATCAGCCGTCACCTCGTTCCCTGAACCGTCAACAGCTGTCAAGCACCATGACCACGAACGTATGCTTCCAACAGCTGTCAAGTACCAAGATACGGACGTCTACTTCGGAGAGGTTCATACTTCCTTATGTCCTGCGCATGCTCAGAACATCAGAAGTGGGGGACTTGTGTTGGGTTAAGGGCCCAAGCCGAGGTTCGGCCCACTAACCCATTTTGCTAGACGAACGTCCAGTTAGAACACTAGGCCAGCCCACAGGCCCATGTGCCACGGGGATGGACGAACGTCTAGTGTTGGAGGACTCAGGCCCAGCAGCTCATCCCGACGAACGTCTATGCAGGGACAAGGAGCAGGACCACGGGCCACCAGGAATGACGACGAACGTCCCCAGAGCAAGCCTGTAGTCATCGGAGAAAACCCTGTCCACATGGTGAGTATCCACCAAGGCCAGGAGACGAACAGCCGATATCTCCCAAGGGTCCCTTGGAGCAATCCAACTCACTTCCCGGTGGACGAACGTCCCCACTAATCCGGCGGGAAACCTAGATTCTGGCGGGAAGTGCATTTAATGCTAAAGATTTGGTAGTTGGGACACCAGCGGTCCACAGGCTGCCACGTCACTACAGCCACCTGCCCATTGGCGGGTATAAATAGAAGCATTTATTCCATTGTAAAGGGTTGGCAACTTTCTATTCTTAGCACCCTAGCTATAGCATTCTATTCGCAGCACTTCTACTGCCTTGTAAGACGAACGGCCGACGGAGCCTTAGCAAAAAGTATTGTATTAGGGAGTTATTAAGAGATAATAATACCTAATCATTTACTTGCTACTTATTTGTTTCTTGACCCTTATCATCTGTCTGTTGGGCTAGTTACTCATACGCACTCCACTCGAAATCTTTGGGCTTACGTGTTGGGCCTGAAGGTTGAAGGAATAAACCTCAACAAGATGAATGCAATGATTTAGTCCTACAATGAGTAGTTCCTCTAAATAATATAATAAGAAACAATTAAATAAATAATTGAGACAAATGTAATTCATCCAACAATGTATATTTCTACAATAATAAGGAGGTCTATGTATCCAAATTTATTTTTATTAATTAAAAAAATGAGAGAATGATCAACAATCTAGGCCTGTTTATGCTCAATTGTTATATTACACAACTCAATGAGTAGTAATGCTAATCGTTATACAATTGTTACACTCGTGTTACATGTGTTACGAGCATATATGCATTTGAGCCTTTCTTCTTAATAATTAATTTGTTTTTGTTTTTAGATTGTTAAAATTTGTTTACATATTTAAATATATAAATATATAAATATTTGTTTGTTTAATATTTGTTTTTTTACGTGTTAGCAGTTTAACGATGATACATAGTAATTGTTAAACATATTTTTATTTCGTAAATGCACCAATATGATACTATCGATTCTTATATCGGTTTTATTTAAAACAAAACGTAGCACCGAATCAATATTGGATTGATGATTCTTCAAATGGTTCCAAATTTTCTTTCAAGAACTAAACCGATCTCACCCTTACATTTTTCATCATAAGATGATACATAAAACACCTTTTTCAATTTCTTTTTAGTTTATCTCATGTATTAGTATTAATGTAGAATATCCTTGTTCGATTTTATTTATCGTAAAACGATAATAAATCAAATTTAATTTTCAAACCTTGCATATGGAGAACCCAATACTAGTCCAAGATCGGTAGCCGGTTTATAATTCTGGGTAAATAATTAGTCAAATATAGTATGATTCTGGAACTGGATCTACATGTACTTGTGACGAGTAGGGGACAAAAGAAAAAGTACATGGAAATCTTTGGTGATGAAAAGAGACAATTATAGAGAATTGATGTATTAAAAATGAGTTAAACATACACGAGAATCCGTGATTTTAAAAGTCCGTAAAAATTAATTGAAGCTTGAATATGCCTAGGCTTTTTTAGACTTTTAAGAGTCTATTGAATACACCTAGATCTTTTTAGACCTTTAAAAATCTATATTCAATACATCTAAACTCTTACAATCCATGAGTTTTTAAAATCTTACCACTAACTTTTTATACCATACACCCCTTTTAGATTATGAGAAGTCATTCCAGAGTACTTTGTCCGTTCATAAATAAACTTTTCACTTTCTTTTTATGGAAGTTCCTAAATAAAGTTCATTTTCCCTATTTGGTAAAAAATAACTTTAAATAGGAAAACAAATCTAACTAACTAAAAACAAAATAATTATTAAGAAGAAAGGCTTGAGTCCACGTATGCACGTAACACATGTAGCAGTGAGTGTAGCAATTATGTAACGATTAGTATTCTTACTCATTGAGTTGCGTAATAAATAGGAGTTAAAGTTTACTAGTAATTCACATGTGCGTTGCATAAATGTAAATAAACAGATAAATTTATGAACCCATACATAGAATTAAAGTTTAAGTTACATTAAGAAGTTTAATGAGCATAGAGCCTCTAAGATATCAATGAAATTTTTTCGGATTTTCTTTCTCATTGTATATCGCGAAGTTTAAATGAGACAATTTTGTCACCCATTAAACACAATAGTCATTTTACCAAAAATGTTACATATATACATATCATAAACTTGAAAAATGTTCCCCAAATAATTATTTAATAAGTTAATGGCATTAATAACAAATTGAATATTTCATAAAGTACTTCATTTTAGGAAGAAAACTTAACATAATATAAATTAATTTTTATTTATTTTTTTTGCCAAAAAAGTGTTCAAATAGTATTAATCAAATCGTGACACATAATGCACAAAATTGAATTGGGAGGAAACAAAAGCGAGACTTGATTGTCACCCAGAAAATGATCTCTCTCCATTTAAAATAGAGAATGTTCTTAAAATTCTGCATCAAACTTCCAATATCATTCACAATAAGCCCAAACTGTGAAGGATACCCTCCATTTAAAATAGCTGAAACAACCTGTACGCATTAGGGGTGGGCAAAGATACCGGAAAATCGGTATAACGCACTTACCGTACCGAAAAATGTCCGAAAATACCGGAATAATTGTATACCGTCATTTTTGGTACGGTATCATACCGTATCAATTTATTTCGGTATGATAATGGTAAATGTTTTCAAATATCGCAGTATATCGGTATAATACCGTACCGACTCCTTACCCAATAATTACTTTAAATTCTAAAATATTGTATATGTCCATTACAATTTTGAAGCCCAAAATCAATACTTAGGTTGGTTAGAAATACTAAAATACAAAAAGAAAGGTCCAATTTCACAAACCCACTATAACCTTCTAGGTTTCTACTACGTAACATTCAAACAAACTAACCCTAATGACTAATGAGTATTATACTAATGTCCAAAAACCAATCCATCTTATACACTTATGTGACAAATGTATCTACATAGAGATTCCACGATTCGAAGCACACAACTTTGTCCAAAAGTCTATTTCAATTGTTTTTAATTATAAAAATGATTAAATACACAATATCATATTATTGTGAGATAATACTAGTATAAGGGTATAATAGTCTCTTAGCCTTATTTTAGTCTTACGTTTGGAAACTTTAGAAAAGGGTCACTTTTTGTCCAAAACTCTTTTTAGTAATATTTTTTACATAACCCCTAATATAAAATCTAAAAATCAATTTGATAATACTTAAATTTGTTGAATCTGTTGAAGTTGATAAAATTATGACTAAATCACTTGAATTCAAAGAATGTACAAAACAAAACAAAATATATTTAAAATATCTACAAAGACTAAAACACATTTAAGTCAAAATTATATGAAAATAGCTAAACTGATCATTTATAACTTTATCCAATTCAGACACAAAAATAATTTCAACCTTACTTGTTTTGATATTAGACAATTTAGCGCACAGAATCAAAACTTAGGTGTTTGATAAAACATTAACTCATAAGACTGATAAACTAAAAATAGGGGTTATCAAACAGACTCTACCAACTAGAAAAAGGGTTATAAACCGTTATATATCATCAGAACTTCAGGTTTATATGTGAACAAAATGCTTCATGAAAAAATGAGCATATGCATTTTTATGCATAATAAGAATCACCAAAATGTACAACACTGTCACTGTTTCCGACCAGAGACAGTTCTCTTAACAGCTCCAACAGAGACTAAGAAGTCATCAAGTGATGACAAAGTCCTCATATCATCTGCAGGAAAATAGCTTGCTGCTCTACCCAACAATGATGTGAAAAAAATAGGGATAGATGGTGGCCTCGTAACACCAAGCAGCTTGTCTATAAACGCAAAAGCTGCTATCAAATCAGACCCGCTTGCATTTACTGGTGCGGAAAAATGAGCTGGGATTATTCTCTTGAACTTCCAGTCCCGCACTATGCCATCGACCCAATCCTTAACCTGGTTAGGCCACATAAGCAACACTGTAAATGAATAATCTGCACATATGCAGAAACATTAGGAGAGTATTTGCACCTAAACCAATTTTTAAAAACCTATCTCCACCCGACACCCCCAACCTAGTGCCAACATTAAAAGCATATTTGCACTTTTTAAATCTGAAAAAGGATGGGCGAAATACACCAGGGAGTTCTATTCACAGCAACAAAATTACTATATAGAGTATATACAACCACTCAAATAATTTTTAAATCACTCTTCCGCGACTAATATCACACGGTTTATCAGTCTAGACTTCCATAAACTCAACCACTGCCGGCCAACTAGGTTATTCCACAAACATACTTGATTTCGATGGCTGTTGTTGCTTGCATATATGGAGGAGAGTCCATTGTATTTATTGTTTAATTCTTTGTTCAAACTATTTGTCTGTACTCGGATTTGGAGTTGTGAGATGACAAGGTCTCCAATACTCCGTACTATATGCTAATCTAGGTATAATGAATGTGCGCACGCTTGTATGTAACAGACTTAAATTAACCATTTATGACAGCAAGGAAATTGCATTGAGTTTCAATTCTAACCATATTCTAGGACAATATAGATAGGGCTGTATTTAAACACAAGGGCAATATATAGATATTGCCAAAAAAGTTACTAAAATTGGTTTAGTGGTTCATAACTTCATATGTCCCACACATATGTCAGTGCATGTACCAATCCTAGAGACTAATTGGGCAAGTGTGGACCGCAATAAAATGGGTCGAGTGTTAAGTGTTCGGGTTTTAGTTTTAGTCATTTCATAATTTAGACTTAAATTTTAGCACATGAACCTTTTTTGCATATTATGTAATTATTTAATAATTATTTCAAATTATGGTCAATAAACACAATCAATATTGAAGGGTGTCAAATTATTTGATTCACTAAAAAAAATTAGTTGTTTTAATGAGGACTATAACTTTACACAGTTCTTTGAACATGATCATGGTTATTTTTTACTTAACAACTACTTTTATTATTTTAGGATAGAACAAGTCATATTTTGACAAAAAGGAATGATCCTTCTATTCTTGCATGGCTCATGTTTGCTCTTATTTTACATAATTTTTCATATTTTTAGCTTTTACTTATTTTATACAGTTATGTGTTTTCATATGTAAATATTGGAGCTTATATTTAACATTTTTTCCACAAATAAGTCTGTTTTTTATATTAATCTCATTTTGAATCATTATACACCATGCTGTATCAACATTTAGCAAAACATGCTGCAACATATGTAGACATACATATAGCTCTAAAAAATGGAAATGATAGAGAGAGTGTTTGCAAAGGATTAAAAGAAATGTTTTCAAGCTTTCTGCTTCAAAAGTTGAAATTGGTGTTGCTTCTGCTTAAATGAAGCACTTTAAGGCTAAAGGGTAAACGCAGGTCAAGTGGTGCTTTAAATTACATTTCAATTTTTCTATTACACACAAAGTATTTTTTTATCAAACACTACCATCTTTTACTTTTTCATTCCGTACCAACTTTTACTATCAAGCATTTTCTCTAGAATCACTTTAAAAAACACTTTTTTCAAAGTAGAAGCAACTGCAAACCTCCCTTATAGTGCTTATGAAAGAGGTATTTGTGCTGAGGATACAAATTGTTATATACCTTTTCCGGAACTTTGCTGAATACCAATGTCTTAACGATGGGTGAAACAATAAGTTTCTGTGACACCTGACCAAAACTTGCATTAGGCTCTAGAAGATTCGACGGTCCTAGAAACAGAATCTGAAGAACCATCCTTTCCCATCCTGCAACAACAAAATATAATGCCAAAAGTTTGATCTTATTGTCGATCCTTCCTTTTCTCTTGTATTGCGTTTGTCTCAAGAAATCTAACATTACATACGCCGTTAAACTTGCCACTTGTAAGAAGTGGCATAACCATGACCCCATTTTTTCAATTTGGGGCATGCCAGAAAAATAAACACTCATCAATTTTCTACTAGATATTTTACACATCTAGAAAAGATTTTACCCAACTTGGGCTGGGTTGGGACCCAGTTTGCTCCCCCCACTACACCCCTGCTTGTTAGAGACAAAATGTAAGTAGTTCAAAATAATGTCAAAAGTAATTTTATACTCCCTAGTCCCTCCGCCTCCCTAATCTTTGCCCCATTTTACTTTTTTCATCTGTCTCACTAAGTTTATCCCACTAAGTTTGTCTCATACCATATTTCATTGGTTGCAATTCATTCTTACAGTATTCACACTTTACCAATTCAATACAAACCACACAAAACCACTTTCACAATCACATTATTCCCTCATTTCCCAATCTTAGGGGGCAGAGAAAGTTATACCTAAAACCCAAGGGAACCTGAGTGTCCCCAACATACCTCACTTTGTTACATGGATGTAATCTCACATTACTTGGTAATAATAAAATATGAACCAAACATGGTGATTTCACAGTACCTAGGTAATATGAGACCACCTAAACTAAATGCCTCCATAAAATTAAGCACGATGAGCTGCTTGGTAAAAAAGACTTACCTTTCTGGCGATTCATCTTGTTGTCAACAACGGGCTCTTCTGGCACTTGTTTCCCTTTACTAAGGATTTTGACAGCCAAACCATTCTTTGCAGATGCAAGCAGAGACTCCTTGCTTATACATTCGGGAGGAGTCCTAGGAACAAATATTACAGCATCTGTCACTAATAATGTTCTTGAACGCTTATGATAGAACGCCACCTCAACATATGGTCCAATACCTAAAGTAAGAAAGGCAGGTTAGATCATCAAATGCAAATCACTACTAATCAAGGGCACACCTAAGAATAATTTATCGTGAGTGGGTAAAATTTTTGACTGAGTTTGAGCCAATCAAACCTAAACAAATATGCAAGTAACTCGTTTGAAAAGAATTATTTGGCAGAAAGCCAGAAACATAGGAAATGTCTGAGTGTTTGGATCTGCTTATTTTTTTACAGGAGGTCAAAAGCTACTTAGAGTCTGTTTGGTAAGTGTGACGTTGAATGAAATTGTAGAAGTTGCTAAAATGGCTGAAATTGGATACTGATGAAGTTGCTGAAATTGTGAAGTTTAAATGGTCATCTTAAGAAGCTTTAGCCATAGAAGTTTCTCCAACCTTGCATCTTTTCACTAAACCATTTCAAAATGAAGATTCGAATAACTTAATAAATAAAAACCTGGATGATAAGGTTGATAAACCGAAAAAGGTGGCAGAATAAGAAGTGGATACCCAATTTTCTTATTCTGCCAGAATGGCTACCAAACGGTCCCTAAGTATGCAAATTTCGTATATATCATTGAAAATATTAATAATAAAAATTGGATGAACGTTATCTTCTATTAAAAAAACTTGCACCCGTAAAAATTTCTTCAAGCAGAATCCATCTCTGATGCACATTACTTGGATCTAGTTAGAAGAATGCAGTAAGTACCAACTTCTGGAGAACTAAGAACTTTCTGTTCGATCTCATCAGCCCACGGAGTTGAAAGATCTCCATCGTTTAAGATCTTGGCGCCAAATATCCCAAAAAACTCGAGTGGCAGATTTAATGGCCAACTCCATTGCCTTGGTGCTACCCATACTTGAGCCCGAGGAAACTTTCTCGAGAATGGGCCAACGAATATTTTGTGCTCATATGCAAATGTAGGCAACACAATATATTCCACGGGATACCCCAACTCTTTCACAAGCTGCACCAAGGAGCAAAGTATAATCAAATGCTAATATTTTAAATTCCACTAAGACAAGGAAGGGGAAACAGTTGAGGTTCAAAGGATAGAAAACACATCTTAGATTCTTTTTTTAATTTGAATTTCAATAAACCCAAGAAGAAATAAGAGCGGGAGTGTGATTCTCAGCATCAAAACTGAGACTATAATATAGGTAAGTACTTAAATAACTACCTGGATACACTCCTTAGTTGGAGCAATTGGTGCATGAATCCATAAACCGCCCGATTTAAGTTTGATTACAGTCATTCTGATGTTTGTTGAGACACTGCTGAAGCCGAGTGCTTGTTCTTGTTCAAATAACCACATACAGTCTTTAACAGCCTGACATATTAATTATTTAATAACACAAAATGTCTGTCAAAAAAATGATAGGAACCCAATAACAACAGCCCAAATAGAATAAATAAAGGCACTCAGTACATTTCCCTGTTACAACATAAGCGGGTGTTTATTTATGCTATTTGATAGAGTATTAATTCTAGAGAGAAGTGAGAGCTAGAGAGAGAAAGTGAGTAATTATATTTCTCAACCCCCTATAACTAGCCCCAGGGGGTCTATTTATAGGCAAATATGTGGATTTGGGCTCCTAGCCATGGGCTTAGGAGGCCCATTACAATAATCATGCCTTCTTTGGGCGAAATAGGGCCACTAATGGGCCGTGTACAATACTTAGTAAATAAAGTGGAGAGATGCATTCTGCCCGGACGGAATCGGGCCGATGCGGTGCCTTTTGGCCGATGCGGTCTCATGGCCGATGCGGTCCATGGGCCGATGCGGCCCCCCGGGAGTCCAGCTGTGATTCTTGGACTGGCTTGGCTTCTGGCCGATGCGGACCTACTGGCCGAAGGGGCCACGTGGGTGTTCTTCTGGTCGCCGTTGACTTGAGTATGCGGGCCGTGGGGGTCCAGGCCCATATACTCTATCAGGAGTCCCCCACTCTCTGAGCTGAGGTGAAGCCGAAGCGAAAGGGAGTACTTTGTTCCTTTCTGGCTGGCCGTTGTGTGAGCTTGCGGTGCTTGGTGACCGGAGGGGGTCTTCGGTTTTTGAACGAAGCGGTTTCTTTATTCGATGTGGACGTAGCGCGCTTTGAGGATTCATAGCCTTGTGTGGCCGATGCGCTTTCTGTGAGAAATGTTCTTGAGGATGATGAGGTGTGCTCTCTTTGCAGTAGGTGTGATTTATGGAAAAACTTAGCCTGTGTTGTTTACCATTCTGTTGGGGCCGAAGAGATCCCCCACGCGCTTCTTGCTGTCGTGGTGTCAGTCTGATTTTGTCTATGGGGACGATGCGATCCGCATGCTTCTGATCTGTTATGCGGCCGAAGCGCTTCGAATTGTGTATTTCTTACTTTAGTGAGCCGACGCGGTCCCAAAATCTTTTAAATTTTCGGGTTTTATGGTCGATGCGATCCGCAATGTCCTTGAGGTGAATCGTGGCTAATTGGTGAGCCGTAGCGCACTCTTTTGCACTTAAGGCCGTCGCGCTCCCGTTTTATGTTGTTTCCTCTTTTGTAGCCGATACAGTCCCCCAGTCCCCCACTCCTTTGGCCGAAGAATTTTCGAGGCACAAGGGAGTCATGATGTTCTCAAGCCGATACGGTGCTCCATGCGTTAGTCGCGAGTCCGATCCTTAGGCGAACCTGTCCAAGGTAACCCTGTGGGAGAACCCTTGGACGAAGGCCGCAATACCAGGGTCATCATCAAGCGATGTGCGCGTGAATGGCCGTAGCGGTACACGCGGTTCTTGGGGTTGCTTTGGGGCCGTAGCGTGTTTTGCTGATGCGGCCATGTCTTCGGTAAAATTGGGCCGTAGCGGGTTTCTCCTTGTTTTTTGAGTGAGTAGGCCGGTGCCTACCCTAGTCTCAGGGCTTGTTGGGCCGTAGCGGCGGTCTCAAAATGGAATGTGAAAAGGCAAGCGCTGATTGGCTTTGGGAGAGGTGCCGTTGAGGTGACCACTTGGATTTTGCCACGTGTAGTGACCGTTGGAGGGGTGTCTATAAATACCCCTAAACCCCGAGGCGTCAACCCATTTGCGATTTTGCTAAGTAACGAAGTGCTGCCCTTTTGTTTCTAGAGAGAGAAAAGCTCCCGAAGTATCTTCAAGTGTTCATTCATCTTCCCCAGATCTTCAAATCTTCAAGGTTAGGTCCTCAACCTGTTCTTTGTTTTTTCCTTATACTTTGCTTCCTGGGGGGTTAGATCTAGTGTTCGTAGGAAAGTCACTTTGATCCGAAAAACCGCCCTTAGGAATAGGTTTAGGTGTTATGCCGTTTCCTAACGGCCGTAGCGTTCCCTCCCCCATTGATTTGACAGCTTCTTTGGACGAGTCGGATTGGCCCTTTGACGAGGACGATACGTCCCCTGGAGTTGATCTTCGACTGATTGAAGCCTTCGAGATCGAGATGGAGAATACCGCCGACTACCGCACCTCTGTAGATGAGGAGAGAATGAGTGCCGACGCGGGAGCACGTAGTTCTGGTGAGGACGAAGCGACATCTTGCTCGCCTCTGAGGGGGGATGAGGCATCCTCTTCTGCCCACATCCCTTGTCCTCCGCCGATATCGTCAGTAGCGGGGGAAGGCCCCTCGGCTCCTAAGACGAAAAAACCGTATCGGCGGAAGCAGCGTAAGGGAGTACCGCAGGGGTTTTCACAGTTAGATCTCAGCAACTTGTATATTATTCGGCCGGAGGGGACCCTCGGCGAGTATCATGTCGCCCAGTTGTATGTGGGGCCATATGGGAGGGTTCGAGCGCCGAAGCCGACGGATCATGTGCTGAATCCCCCACTGGATTATTTCGGGATTTATCCGATGAGCTTTGCGAAGGGTCTGAGGTTCCCCCTTCATCCCTTCATAACGGAATACTTGAACATGGTGGGCCTCCCTCCGGCGTTGTTGACCCCAAATAGCTATTCTTTGATCGTTGGCTTCCTGATCCGGTGCGCTGAGTTGGGCATCTCGGCGACGATGGGTTTATTTATGAATCTGTATAGGATAGGCCGAGGGAGCCACCAGAATTGCGCCGGTTATGCAGCGCTGCAGCAGGTTCCCAAGAGGAGGACGTTCACAGATCTGCCTTCGTCCATCCATGGTTGGAAGGCGAAGTTTGTTTTTGTTACCCTGGGCCGAGGCGGGTTCTTCCCGTCCGTTGGTCATGACGGCATGTTTGAATTGCACAATCCCCCTTGGAATGCTGAAATAAGTAACCAAGTGGAGGCTTTTATCAAGGGCGGGCCGAGGAGTATAAAGACATATGTGACGGAGTATAAGATGGCCGCCCTTGGCTTCGTGAGGTACTATTGTCCTGGTGATGTGGACGATGGCTTCTGGCCGAAGATCACCGGTTCTTATGAGCAGGCCGATGGGCCCCGTCTTGGTGTTCCCGCTGAAGCCGAAGGTTGTCCTTCAATTATTCACCCTTCTCGTAGCTTTTTTAGTTATTGCTTTACTGATGTTCATTTGTTTTGTGCAGGTTTTGTTATGGACCGCGTATCTTTTATGGCTCGAGCTGCCAAGAAGGCCGATGCGGAGCTTAAGGCTGCCCGAGCTGCCGAGAAAGCAAAGGCCTCTGCTGGCGGTTCTCAAGGAGGGGGCGAGGCCGTTAAGAAGGCTGCTCCCAAGAAGAAGAGAGGAGCCGATGAAGGCCAGCGAACGTTGGCCGAAGCGGGTCTGAAACCACAGGCCCCAAAGAAGCCGAAGAGGGTTCCAACGACTGATGAGGCCGGCGCTCCTTCTTCTCAGGCTGTCGTGGACGTCCAGCCACCGGTGGTCCCTCCCGCGAATGAGCCTCCTTCCTCGGCCGTGGTGGCTTCGGCTTCCCGCGTGCTTCCCTCTACGGCTGCTGCTGCCCGTCTAGAGGAGGCCCTTGCCAAAGGGACGTACGAGGTAACAGTGCGTTACCCTGTGAAGGGCGGTCTTTTTAACGAGACCGTCAGTGGCGACGATGTGCTTGCTCAGGCTATGCCTGAATATGACCGACAGTACCTCAGCCGGCAAGGCAAGCATGTCCATTTGTACGATGGGGGTTTGGACTATGTCGTCCAGGTAATTTCTTTTCCTTGTGATTTCTCCTTTGATTTTTTTTTTTTTGTTTTTCATTTTTTGACTTTGACTTTTCGCTTCGTCCAGGGTGCCCTTATGCTAAGGGAGCAACACTGGAGGCAGGAGGCTGAGATAGAGCGCCTGAAGAAGGTGGAGGAGAAGGCTGTTTCGGCCGATGAGGCCCTCCAGGACTTGAGGGATAAGGCCAAGGCTGCGGAGGATGAGATGAAGCTCCTTCAGCTGCGTCTTGATGAGGCCGAGGCGGCCCAGAAGAAAGCCGATGAGGCTATTGCCGCTGCCGTCCAAAGAGCCGAGGAAGCGGAGCGGCTCAAGGCTGACGCTGAGAAGGCTGCTGAAAAGGCCGTTGCTGTCTTCAAGGCCGAGGGATGGAAGGCCGAAGATCACATCCCCTTCTGCTACGAAGTGGTGGCCGAGAGGCTCACTGATTGGGTGACCAAGGACCCTGCCGGCGAGGACTTCTGGATGAACGAGACGCGGGCCTTCTACAACTGCGGCCAGTACAGGATGCAAAGGCTGATTTATAGGAAGCTTCGTCGTCGCTTCCGGAAGATGAGGCCGAGGGGTTTGAGCCTACCCCGGCGGATGAGAAATCCTGATGAGGATATGAAGCTCCCCCCGTCGGAGAGGCAGCCTCCAATTCTCAGTTCGGACGAGGGGGAAGCGTTGATAGATAGTCTACCCGGGGGGTATCTAATCCGAGGGGTTATTGCGGAAATAACTAGAGAGAAGTCAGAGCAAATAGGAGGAGAGAGAGTCGATTTTATTAAATGAACTCAGCGTGGTTTACAAGGAGAATAAGGGCTGCTATTTATAGCAGCAATAAATGCGATGAGAGGACACGTGTCAGTAATTCAACGGCCGAAGGGTCACATCAGCCGGTTGGCACCGGCAGTGGTACGTCCACCGCATTGAATGCGGTTGGCGGATGTGACGTGGTATTAAATGCGGTGGTTGGCTGTCTCTAAAAGGAATCTTCGATGATTGAGCTAGTTCAGCCGAAGGCTCCCGGTGTAGCCGAGGGGTCCTTGTGCAGCCGAGGGCTCCTTGTGCAGCCGAGGGCTCCTTGTAGCCGAAGGCTTTGTTCAGCCGAAGGCTTCTCTGATGCCGAGGGCTTGATAATGCCGAAGGCTCATGTTTTTCGCCGTTTTCTCCCAGTAGCTTCTTATGCTAGAGAAGGCTATCCTGTGAGTTTTGGAGCCTTCGGCCAAGGAGGCCGAAGGCACCCCAGTGCGTATTCTGGGCTTCTTCGAGGCTTGGGCCGTTGTATTTGGGCCCGAGTTGTTTCCTGGGCTCAATGGACTTGTGCAGGAGAAGTAGGAGTCTATGGGCCGGAGGTTCCTGGGCCATATACTCCATCAGGAGTCCCTCACTCCTTTTGCCGAATGGTACTTGAGGGAAAAGGAGTAGATGCGTCGCTTCTTCTGGAGGCTTCATCATTCCGCTGGGTGCTTTCGCTGGAGAACTTGTCTTCGGCTGATTGCCGAAGGCTTCCCTCAGTCCCTCACATGCCGAGGGTTTTCTGAAGGAAGTATAACACTTGTATGAATGCCGGAGCCTCTCCTCAGTCCCTCACATGTCGGGGGTTTTCTGAGGGAGGTGTAAATAATATCCGTATGTATTGTGATGGAGGCTGTTTCATCATTGTCAGTGACTGGAAAATTTCTGACATTTTGATTTGCCGAAGGGGTTCCACTTTGATGTTTGTCTGGAGGCTATATGCGTCAATCGTGGATTATCGCTTGAGGAATTTTTGTTCTGTGTGATTCCCGAGGGGTGTATCCTAGTCCCCCACTCCTTTAGGCCGAAGGCTAGTTCGGGCTGAAGGAGTTATGAAGTGTTGAGGGGTTCCCCGAGGGGTTTTCATGGCTGTGTATTGCAGTATTGTTAAACCGGAGGCTCATGTTGGCGATGGCCCAATTCATGAGGGCAGTCCTGATAACCCGAGAGCTATGACATGTGATAGCCGGAGGTATGCGTCCAAGGGAACCCGAGGGGTGTTGTTCGTCGTGGCCGGAGGCTAGGAGGCGGGGGGAGCATCATGTTTCCCAAATGGAGCCGTTGGAATAGAGCCGTTGGAGAGGGTTCCACGTGGCGCCTTGTCGTTGGCGGGTGGGGGCGGGTGTCATCCATTGGTTGAACCGGCGGCCCGTAATGATGGCCTTTTCAAATCGAGGCCCAGTTCTCGAGGCTGGAGGCCTATAAATACCCCAAGCCCGAATTCATATCCCTTGTGCGATTTCTGTGATAGCGAAGCTCTGCCCTTTTGTTTTCTAGAGAGAGAAAGCCCTGTTCGATCAAACCCCAAGTTTCGAGGTCAGTTCTTCACCGTTCTTCGATTCTTCTAGCATACTTTGCTCTATTGTTCTTAGATTAAGTGTTAGAGCCTTCCTAGGAAACCCCCAGTATCCTTCTTTCCTTCCATACTTGCGTTCTCTCGATTCCGAAGGATGTCATCAGCAAGCGATTCCCAGAACCATTCGAGGGAGCCCTCAGCTGCAATAGGGAGCTTTTCTGATTCGGAGTCATCGAGCGAGCAGTCCTCGACCAATAATGACCTTGCCGTGGCTGAGGAGGTACAGAGTAACCTTCGGGTTGAGCTGGAGGCTGAAGAATTTGAACAAGTTGCTGCTGATGAAGAAATGGCCCTCGCACTCCAAGTAGCTGAGGAAGAAGAAGAGAGGGAACGACAGGAGGTTACGGTCGCCGCCTTGCCCCTTCGTGGATCCGGGGAGGCGAGTACCTCCCGGCCTCTAGATCCAGAACCCCTCAGCGTCGCCGTGGGAAAGAAAAGGAAGAAGACGAAAGCTCCCCAGAAGAGCAAGCAAACCGCCGTTGACTGCGGGAAGCCCGTGGGAATACCGGAGGGGCATTCGTGGCTGAATACTGCTGCCCTCGCTCTGAAGTCGAGGGCTGATCGGGCCGAATGCTACGTTACCCAGCTGCATGTGGGCCCCTCGGCCACCGTGATCGAACCGGGGCCCAACGATCTCCTCTCCCAAGCTCCCGAAGGATGCTTCGCCGTCCATGTGCTATCAGTTGCCATGGGCCTTCGGTTCCCGCTGCATCCCTTCCTCCTCGAGTATTTGAGGTATGTGGGTTTAGCCCCCTGCCAGCTAACTCCAAACAGCCACTCCTACATCACCGGCTTCCTTCAGCTTTGCCGGTCCCGAGGTGTAACGGCGACCCTCGATCTCTTTTTCCAGAGCTTCAACCTTTGCCGAGGGGGGCATACCAATTCCGAGGGGTTTGCAAACCTGCAGCAGCTTGCCCCCTGGAGGCTTTTTGACGATGTACCTTCGTCCCACAAAGGATGGAAGGACCGCTTCTGCTATGTCAAGATGGCAGAAAATCCGTTCCCGGGGGAGTTGCGCAATCACTTCAAGAGGCACCCGAAGGTGGGAAATGCCGCACTTCAGAAGGACGGGAAGAAGATTGCCGCTCTGCCACCGGGGGCCACAAAGCATGTGACCGTCAAGGATTCCACTCTCCCCGAAGACTTGCTGGCCCTAGGCTTCCGTCGGTACCGTTTTTTGGGCGAGAAGGATGAACAATACCCAGTCCTTGAGAGAGCCTTCGGTGGCAATGGAGGTAGTTACCGGAGGGTCCGCTTTATTGTACTTAGGATATTTGCATGTTCTTATTTCTCTTCCCCCGTCTTTTGAACCCCTTGGTCTGACCTCGCTGTTTGTTTTGCAGGTGTTAGCATGGACGTCTCCAGCTTTGCTGCTCTGAAGAAGAAGCTGGCCAAGGAGCCAAAAAAGAAGAAGGAGACGGGGGTTCAGAAACCTGTCGATGAATTCTTCAAGAACGATGGGGCGTCTCAGGCCCCGGAGGGGGAGGGACCCTCCAAAGCAGGTGATACCGGTGCTGGTGCCGGGGGCTCTAAGGGGGAGGAGCTCAAGAGAAAGAATTCCGGGAAGGGTGTTGCTCCCCCGGAGAATAAGAAGCAGAAGAAGGGGGCCTCCGGGAAGAAGGATGCTCCCATAGTGATAGTCGAGGAGCAGCCTTCCTCGAATCTTCCTGCGACTACCCCTCCTCGATCTCCTCCATCCCCCATAGACGAGGGAATCCGCCCGGCGGAGATCATCCAGTTCCCTGTCAAGTCGGGGACCTCA
This sequence comes from Cuscuta epithymum, assembly GCA_945859915.1. Lineage (NCBI taxonomy): Eukaryota > Viridiplantae > Streptophyta > Magnoliopsida > Solanales > Convolvulaceae > Cuscuta > Cuscuta epithymum. The sequence goes on from CAMAPF010001015.1 coordinate 4,977,591, forward strand.
GTTATGCATGGCACCCTTCATCCTGTCGGCTTCATGAGGGGGGTCATGGCGCCGAAGGATAGGTCAGTGCTGGCCCGCCTCGGGGATGACATCCTCGATTATAAAGTCGCGAGCTACAGCACTATGGTGAGTTGTCTTCCCTTTTTATCTCCTTCAATTCTTTCTTTTTTTACGATAGCCCCCGGTGAACCATTCTGATGCCATATTTTCGTTTATGTGCGTTTATGTGCAGGCTGCCTTGGCTGCTTCTGAGCAGGCCCGAAGGGTTGAGCAGCTGAGGATTGCCAAGTGCCAGGCGGACGAGGCCCTGAAGAAAGCTGATGAGGAGAAGGTCACCCTTAGGCAGAGGGTTGCTGATGTGGAGGCGAGCCTTCGGCTGGAGAAGGAGGCCACGGAGCAAAGGCTCAAAGATGCTGAGGCCAGGGGGAAAGCCGCAGCCGAGGAAATTGCCGCAGTTGCCGCCAAGACCGCCGCCGAGGCCGCCGATATCGCCAAGGCCGAAGCGGTAGCTAAAGCTGAGAAGAAGGCCGTCGAGTCTTTTCTTGCCGAGGGCTGGATGGCAGCTGATTACGAGGGTTGGGTGGCCTCGGTGATGGAGAAGAGGGTGGATGCTTGGACCCAAGGCCCCGGGGCTATGTGGCTGGCCCGGAAAGGCAAGGATTACTACGATGGCGGGGAGTTCTTCACTCAACGCTTAGTGTACCGGAGGCTGGCCCGGCATTTGAAGATAGAACCAAAGGATTTCAACCCCGCGGCGTATGGTCTCCCCCTCCTTCAGCCAGACGTTAGAGTGCCACTTCCCCCGGGCGAAGAGAGACCAGATCTCGAAGACTCGGAGCTGCTGGCAGAAGCCGAGGATGCCGAGGAGGAGGTTGGGGATGGCGCTACCTCCGAGCCGAAAGTTGATGCGGCCCAAGGAACTCAGACTTAGAAATTTTTTGATGCATCATTTTGTAATAGCTTGTAGCTTCCGGCTTCTGCCATGTAACGTAAACCAAACATCTTGTTGTTACTTTGAATTTTCTGCTAATGAATGAATGATCGCCTTCGGGCCTTTTCTGAGTGGATGCCTCCTGTCTTCGAATTTTTTTTTATGGATGTATGCCTTTCTTTACTTGGGCGAATGTATGTTTTCCTCTCTTTGTCTGGTTTCCCGAAGGTCACGAGTTTGTGGACTTAGAAAAATTTTCTGAGTGTCGCTCCTTGCTAGCCCTCGACTGTAGTGTAGTATCACGAGCCATCAGTTGTGTATTTGGGGTTGCCGGGGGCTTGTCGTTGTGGACTTAGAAACTTTTCTAAGCAAAACTTTTGTCAAAAACCCTTCGGATGTAGCGCGTAACCTCAGAAAATAATCTAAGTGAAACTCCATTGGCAGCCTTTGATAAAGAATCCTTGTAGTTGCTTCCGGGGTGAAGTTTTAGGACCGAGGGCTAAAATGAATTAGGCTCAGGAAATTCTCCAAGTAAAATTGTATCTTACGCCCCCGGAAATGCTCAGCTTTCGTTTGGTAGCGTAGCTTTAGGTCATTGCCAAGTAGATCAGGGGGCCATCGGCTGTAAGCCTGTTTCTAGGCGGCATTCCGGTTTTCTCCCGAAGGGTCTCCAATTGTGGACTTAGTCAAATTTCCACAATATTCCAATAGTAGTTGTAGTGAACCTTCCGGTATGGGAACTGCTCTGAGCCCCCGGTACATATGGTTGCCGAGGGGTTCGAGATTATGGACTTAGTGACATTCTGAGATTTGTCTCCCATAGAGTGACCCTTCGGTTGATGAGTCTGCTTCGAAGGGCACCAAATTGTCATCATTGAGTGAGTTTGGTAGTATTCCGCCTTCGTCGGTATGAACCCTCCGGTTTGTGTAGGTATAGATTTAGCTTGCCTTAGAACCTTGTGGAGCCTTCGGCATGTCACATAGTTGACTTTGATCCAACCTAAATTCGGCCTTAGCCAAATTTAGGTGAAGTTTTGCTTAGTGAGCTCTCTTCTTGGGCTTCCGGGGAAACCGTTGTACTCCAAGGCTTTATGTAGTGAAGCTTTCGGCTATGTAGCCAGATGACTCGATGTTGAGAGATTTTCTTGTGCATTTGTAGCAGCTTTCGGTAATGTATCTCCGAAGTGTTGAGCCTCCGGGGAGAATAGTATCCGGGGAGTTCCTTCCCCCCTACACATCTCTTTTTTTTTTTTTTTTTTTTTTTTTTTTTTTTTTTTTTTTTTTTTAGGATGGTGTAGGAGGGGCATCTAGAAACTTGGTTTCTAGGAAAGGCTTGGCCTATATGGGAGGCAACGGAATAAACCGTTGGCTCCCCCTTCGGGAATGACCTTCCGATATCCCGAAGGGTTTGAGGGTCGTTTCCTCGGCCCGAGACATCGTCTGTTGCCTGCTTCCCCTTGGGAGATAGCACGGAAAGCGCCTCGGTTTTGAAAGTCGTCCCCTCAGCCCGAGACATGGTCTGTTGCCTGCTTCCCCTTGGGGGATAGCGCGGGGAGCGTTTCGTTTGTGGAAGTCGAATCCTGGGCCCGGGACATGGTCCGTTGCCTGCCTCCCCTTGGGGGATGGCGCGGAAAGCGTTCCTGGGAAGGGTTTTATTTGTGTGTAGAACACAAATAGCCGGGGGCACTTGGTACCAGCCGGAGCCGAGGGGTATTGCACCCCCGGGTTTTTTTTTTTTTTTTTTTTTTTTTTTTTTTTTTTTTAGGAGAGTATGTAAAAGTTTGAGAAAACACTTGGTGTTTTCAAAGAGTGATGGGGGTGACCCATACACTTGGCACTTGGTACCTAAATTGTTGTTCCCCCTCATGAGAGGGAGAGGCCTCGGGCCTATTTTGGTGAAGAGATGAGGGCTTGGCCACTCATTTGTAGGAGAGAAAGGGGGCCTTGGGCCGCTTGTACAATATGTAGGTGATGAAGGCTTGGCCTTTTGATTATTCTTCAAAAACAGATGGGGCCTTGGGCCATTGAAATTTACACTTGTTGAGGATGAGGGCTTGGCCGCTCACTGGTAAAACTTCACCAGGTGGTGCACATTCCAATGTCTAGGAATCTCTGTCCCATTAGGACGTCTTAATTTGTATGTCCCTGGTTTGATGATGGCGGAGACAATGTAAGGGCCTTCAAACTTGGGCGCCATCTTCCCCCCTTCGGTGGGTAGACTGGCCTCCCTTCGTCGGAGGACGTAGTCACCCACCTGAAATTCCCGGGAGCGGACCTTGGCGTCGATGTATCCTTTGACTTGTCTTCTATAGTTTTCGGCCCTGAGGAAAGCTTGCTCTCGGCGTTCGGAGATGAGATGAAGGTCGAGGGCTATGTTGGCGTCGTTGGCCTCGGGCTCATATTGTTCCACCCTTCGGGTAGGAAGGGTAACCTCCGTGGGCGCCTTAGCCTCGAAGCCATAGCACAGGGAGAAGGGTGTCTCACCTGTTGCACGCCGAGGGGTAGTGCGGTAGGCCCATAGGATGTTATGAAGCTCTTCTACCCAGCCTCCCCCTTCGGCTTCCAGCTTCTTCTTCAACCCCTCGAGGAGGGTGCGGTTGGCGTTCTCTACTTGCCCGTTGCCCTGAGGGTAGGCAACGGAAGAGAATGTGTGCTTGATGCCCCATGCCTCCAGGAGGGCACAGAAGGGGGCTGCCTCGAACTGAGTCCCGTTGTCGGAGATAATTTGTTGGGGGACGCCAAACCTTGTGAGAATATTTTTGAGAACAAAGTGGCGGCACCGGGCTTCAGTAATGCTGGCGAGGGGCTCCGCCTCTACCCATTTGGTGAAGTAGTCAATGGCCACAATGATATACCTGTTGTTGGAGGTACCCCTCGGCAGAGGGCCTACTAAGTCGATCCCCCATCTGGAGAAGGGTATAGCGGTGCTGATGGGAGCATAGTTGACCGCTGGTCTGCCGGGGGCCTTCTGAAAGTGTTGGCAAGCGGTGCACCTTCGGGCTAGATCAGCACAATCCCTAGCCATCGTGGGCCAGAAGTAGCCTTGAACTATGAGCCTTCGGGACATGGAGAAGGGTCCCTGGTGAGCTGAGCAAGTGCCACTGTGCACTTCCTCCATAGCGACTTCGGCTTCACCTTGATGAAGGCACCGAAGGAGGGTGCCGTTGTAAGATCTTTTGTAAAGCCTTCCGTTCTCGAGGGTGTAGCTGGGAGCCCTCAGTTTTGTCAATCTCGCGCGGGCCTCATCTTGGGGTAGTTGCCCCGTGGTGATGAAGGTGGCGATGTCGGAGATCCAATCCTCCGGTCTCAGGTTAATGTTCATAATGGGGCTTGCGTGGATGCTTGAGAGGCTGAGCTCCTCGATTCTTGCAATTTTTGAGAGGTGCTCGGGGGACTCATCTGAGAGTTTGGATAGAATGTCGGCCTCAGAGTTTTGAGCCCTCGGTATTTGGGTGAGGGAATGTGCCTCAAATACCTTAAGCAACTCCTTAGCCGCTTCTTTGTACTGTTTCATCCTCCCTTCTTTGGCTTCGTACTCTCCGGAAATTTGACCCACGACGAGTTTGGAGTCACACTTGACGTGGATCATCTTAGCCTTCAGATTCGCTGCCAGCCGAAGGCCGCAAAGGAGGGCTTCGTATTCGGCTTCATTGTTTGATACTTTGAAGGAGAATCGGATGGCGTAATAGGCGCGGAAGCCCTCGGGTGTGATGAGAACTACTCCCCCTCCGCATGCTTTGGTAGCCGAGGAGCCATCGGTATAGAGGGTCCACCACTCATCGAGGGGTACCGAAGGCTCCTCATCCACCGCTGATCTTGCGGTGCATTCCGTTACGAAGTCTGCCAGGGCTTGGCCCTTGATGGCAGGCCTCGGACGGATATCTATGTTGTATTGGCTGAGGAAGATGGCCCATTTCACCATCCGAGAGGAGCTAGTGGGACTCCTCATGAGGGCGCCGAGGGGTTGATGAGTGAGCACTTGGACCGGATGAGCTTGAAAGTAGTGGCCAAGCTTCTTGACGGTCCAAACGATGGCTAGCACCGTCTTCTCGACGGGAGAATACCTGAGTTCGGCCTCCCGGAGGGTTTTGCTGACGTAGAAGATGGCATGTTGGATGCCGTCTTCCTCTCGGATTAGTACTGAGCTGATAGCCGCAGGGCTAACACCGAGATATAAGTATAAGGTCTCCCCCACCTTCGGTTTGGAGAGCACTGGGGGAGAGGAGAGGTACTTCTTGAGTTCGTCGAAGGCCTCTTGACACTCAGATGTCCATTGGAAGCCAACTGTCTTCCTCATGATTTGGAAGAAGGGGAGGGCCCTCTCGGCTGACTTAGAGAGGAATCGGTTGAGGGCCGCCAGGCGACCCGTCAGCCGTTGAACTTCTTTGACGTTGCGTGGAGGCTCCATGTTGATGATGGCCTGGATCTTCTCGGGGTTGGCCTCAATACCCCTTCGGCTGACCATGTAGCCCAAGAATTTTCCTCCCTGCACGCCGAAGGTGCATTTCTTCGGATTTAGCCGGAGGTTGAATTTTTGCATGATGGCAAAAATCTCCCGGAGGTCGTCGGCGTGAGTGCTTGCCTTCTTACTTTTGACGATCATATCGTCAACGTAAGCCTCCATGGTGCGTCCTAGGACAGCTTGAAAGACCCTAGCCACCATGCGTGTGTAGGTGGCGCCTGAATTTTTGAGGCCGAAGGCCATCACAAGATAGCAGAAGATGCCTTCGGGTGTCATGAAGGCAGTTTTTTCAGCGTCTTCCTCATGCATGTAGATTTGATGATACCCGCGGAATGCGTCGAGGAAGGACATAATCTCGCATCCCGCGGTCTCATCCACAAGTTGATCGATGTTCGGCAGAGGGAAGGGGTCCATAGGGCACGCCTTATTCAGATCAGTGTAGTCCACGCACATGCGGAAGGTAGGAGGCTTCTGTGCGAGGACAACGTTTGCCAACCAAGAAGGATATTTCACCTCCTTAATGTGTTTGATGGAGAGGAGCATAGATACCTCCTTCTTCACGAACTCCCTTCTCTCGGCCGAGAGGGGCCTTCTTCGTTGTTGTACTGGTTTGGCCGAAGGGTCCACCGCTAGGCGGTGGGTGATAACCCTTCGGTCGATTCCTGGCATATCCTCCGGCCCCCATGCAAAAACAATGGAGTAGGCGCGGAGGGCCTCGGTGATGCCAGCCTTCAGGTCTTCGGGGAGCTTGGCTCCGATCTTCAGGACTCTCTCCGGCTTGGCCGGATTGAGTATCAGGTCTTCAGTCTCCTCGGCAGGCTCAGCCCTCGGCCTACTTTCTTCCTCCTCCAAGGCCTTGGTGGTGATGGTGTCTATACGTAACTCTGTTTTACTAACCTTCTTGGTGAGCTGAAGGTAGCAGGCCCTGGAGAGTTTCTGGTTCCCCCTCGAATAGCCGATGCCGGTGGGTGTGGGGAACTTGAGGCAGAGGTGCCTCATGGAGATGACGGCCTCCAAATCCTCGAGGGCGGGCCGGCCGAGGATGATGTTGTGTGCGCAGTCGAGGTTGACGACGACGAATTCCACTTCGAGCTTGGCTCTATGGGATCCGTCGCCGAATTCAACCGCGAGGGTGATGACGCCTTCGGCGTCTATGCTGTCCCCCGTAAATCCGGAGAGGGGGGTGTTGATGTGTCGGAGGGACCCTCTGTCGAGTCCCAACTCTTGAAAAGTGCTGAGGTACATGACGTTGACAGAACTCCCCGTGTCGACGTAAGTCCGGTGGATGATGGCGTCATTGATCTCAGTGCGGATGACGAGGGCATCCCTATGCGGCAGGGAGCCCGAGGGGAGGTCCGCATCTGTGAAGAAGATGGGATCTGCCCTCTGCCTTTTAGTAGGGGGCATGTGATTGACCTCCCCAATGTAAAGGGACTGTGCCCACTTCTTCCTTTGGCTTGCTGAATCGCCTCCGGTGTTGCCGCCGTTGATCATATGAATATGGCGCTTGTATTGTTGATGGGAGCCTTCTCCCTCGTCATCGAGGCCGCCGATCTCACGTTTCTTCCCTTGTGGGTTTCCCAAGGGGATGGTGTTGGGGTTCACCCACTTGTTTGCCTTCGGCGGAGGGCCTTGATGATGAGGGGGACCCTGGGGCGGAGGGCCCCTGATAAATTGGGACAAGTGGCCCGCCTGTATCAGCCTCTCGATGGCGTTCTTCAGCTGATGGCAGTCGTCGGTTTTGTGTCCGTGGTGGCGGTGGAAGCGGCAGTAGGGCTCATCAGGGCCGATGGCATAAATCTCGAGGGGTGTACGGGAGTCTCGCTCAACGAGTCCCCGCTCTTCTGCATGGTCAAGAATGACGCTGACGGGATGCGTCAAGGGAGTGCGTGGGTGCTCAAGGAGGACGGGTTGCGCCCATGCCTTCGGATTATTCTTGTAACCGCCCCCGGGTCTGGCTTGGCCACCTCGGGAGCGATCGTTGTACTGTGGCTCTCGGTTGGTCGGAGGGGGAGGCCCTCCGGGCCGATTCCTGCCTTCATTCTTCTGAGGGGGGTCCGTGTTGCGGCGGTCCTTCTCGATTTCCTCCGCTTCAGCGTATCGGTCCCCCCGCTGAAGGGCCTTTGTATAATCGCGGGGGGGATCAGTGATAAGGCTCCGGGAGAAGTTTCCATTGCGGAGGACGGTGTGGAAGAGGGCCATCAGGGTCCTGTCATCGGCGCCCTCGACCTCGAGGGAGGCCTGCCTCCAGCGTTCTAGGAAACTCCGAAGGGTTTCCTCCTTCTGTTGTCTCACATTCAGAAGGTGGGAGAAGTGTTTCTTTGAGCGGTGCCTCCCGGCAAACTGTGTGAGGAAGCGGTGGGCAAGTTCTTGCCACGAATCAATGCTGCCTTCGGGCAATCGGTTGAACCACTCATACGCGGGTCCCTCCAAGGTGGAAAGGAACCAACGGCATAAGTATTCATCCGATGCCCCCATCATCATCATGCTGTTTTGATAGCGGCTATAGTGTTCCTGGGGATCCGTCTTCCCCTCATACGGCTTGATGGGTTGCCCCCGATATTTGTGGGGGATTTTGGCCGCCAACACCCTTGGGGTGAAGGGTGTTCTAGTACGGAGTTGAATGAGGGGCTCGCCTGAGCCTTCGGCCAGCTTACGCTTCATCTCCTCCACCTGCGCCCGGAGGTCGGCGTACTCAGGATCCGGCCTTGCTGTGGAAGCCGTCGGGGGTGCCTGACGATTTTCCTCGAGTTGACGGAGGAGGGCTTCAATGATTTCGTCCTTGGGATCCTTCGGGGCAACCCCTTGGGAGTTGGCCCGGAAGGATTGCGCCTGTGTGATTTGGTGCCTGGCATCATCGGCATGGAGGAGAGCTTTGCCTTTGCTTCGGGGGGGAGGCACACCCTCGGCACCCAAAGCGGAGGCTCCACTTTCCTGGGGCCTGCTGAGCGCTTGTTTCCCGAGGCGGTCTTGGACCACTCGGTGCCCGGGAGCTCCCCCGAGCCTCTCAAGTGCAGAGGTTCGGGGCTTCTCTTTCATCATGGGGCGCTTGTCCCTGGACTGGGCCTCTTGGGAGGCGGTATCCTGCGCCATGACTCCCTCGGCATTGCCAATCCCCGGGGGAGGATTGTTGAACAAAGGAGGGAGCGGTGGCAATTGAATAACATTTCCTCCAGCGTAGGGCTGGAGGGGTGTCTGAGAGGCGAGGGCTCCGGAATTGAGAGCCATGTTTTGAACAAAGGCCGCAAAGGCTGCCTGAAGATCGATGGCCGGGGCCGGAGGGGGAACTTGGTTCTCACTCCGATCCCTCCTTCGATTATCAAGGCCAATGCGGGCATCCGGGGCGTTCTTCTGTAGCTGCTGACGGAGGTCAGCGGTGGCCTGCTCCAACTCAAGGATGACACCACCCTCGGGTACTAAGAGCCTGTTGGAGGCCTCAGCCCCGTTGGTTTCGCCGGGGGCTATGTGGTTCTCCTCAAGGGTTTTGGACTGGGCACGGGTGGTTCTTCCCATTTTTGGCAAGTATTTTGTGTTTGGTAGAGGGGGAGGGTTTCTTACTTGATAGTTCAGACCTCTCAACGAGAGCACCAAATGATAGATAGTCTACCCGGGGGGTATCTAATCCGAGGGGTTATTGCGGAAATAACTAGAGAGAAGTCAGAGCAAATAGGAGGAGAGAGAGTCGATTTTATTAAATGAACTCAGCGTGGTTTACAAGGAGAATAAGGGCTGCTATTTATAGCAGCAATAAATGCGATGAGAGGACACGTGTCAGTAATCCAACGGCCGAAGGGTCACATCAGCCGGTTGGCACCGGCAGTGGTACGTCCACCGCATTGAATGCGGTTGGCGGATGTGACGTGGTATTAAATGCGGTGGTTGGCTGTCTCTAAAAGGAATCTTCGATGATTGAGCTAGTTCAGCCGAAGGCTCCCGGTGTAGCCGAGGGGTCCTTGTGCAGCCGAGGGCTCCTTGTGCAGCCGAGGGCTCCTTGTAGCCGAAGGCTTTGTTCAGCCGAAGGCTTCTCTGATGCCGAGGGCTTGATAATGCCGAAGGCTCATGTTTTTCGCCGTTTTCTCCCAGTAGCTTCTTATGCTAGAGAAGGCTATCCTGTGAGTTTTGGAGCCTTCGGCCAAGGAGGCCGAAGGCACCCCAGTGCGTATTCTGGGCTTCTTCGAGGCTTGGGCCGTTGTATTTGGGCCCGAGTTGTTTCCTGGGCTCAATGGACTTGTGCAGGAGAAGTAGGAGTCTATGGGCCGGGGGTTCCTGGGCCATATACTCCATCAAGCGTCCTGGAGTGAAAGTGACGATTATCTGCTCGAGGGCTCTGCCGATTCCAAGGCCAATGAAGATGATGACGCCGAAACCAGTAGCGGTGGCGGGGAGGACGTCGGCCAGAGCAAAGAGCAAGCCGATGAGGCAGCGTAGTTTTGTAGGCTTTTTTTTTATTACTTTTGTAATTTTAGCATCGAAGTGCATGTAACGGCCGAAGCGCCCACCTCTTGTATCTTTTCATCCATTAATGATAATCTTTTTGTCACCATGATCCCCTCGTCGTCTTTGTAGTTAAGTATGTTTGCTCTTGTAAAATTTTCTAAGTGTCAAGGCTCTGTCTCGAGGTTGTTGGCGTCTCTTGATTGAGACGTAGCGATTTTTCCGCCTTTATTGTCCTTTGGGGCCGATGCGTCTCCTCGTCCCTTTGTGAATTTTTATTTTCTCTTTGGCCAATCTTGTCCACGCCTCAAGTTTTGGGGCTTAGTCTTGAAGTGTTGAGGACGAAGCGGTACCCCGATATAGAATGGTAACGCATCGTTTCTCTTGTAGTGCGACTTAGAAAATGTTCTAAGTGTCAAACTTGCCTCGATGGAGCTGTTTTACCTTGGTTCGTTCACTTGGGTTTTGCTACGCGGAGACGGTGCGCCCCATCGTCCGAGTAATGGACCGTGGTTTTGTATAACCGAAGCCGAAGCGATTTCCTTTTGTGAAGCTATGGTTGGAGCCGAAGCATGCACTTCGGATCTCTGTATAGTAAAAACCTGATATGTACTTAGCCGATTTGAGGCTTGGTTTTTTGTGGGGATTTTGTTTTTATGCTCGAGGCCGGCGAGTGCACGGTCCGTCGGCTTCCCTCTTTTTTTTTTTTTTTTTTTGGGTGGCCGAAGGGTTACTGTCCCTTCGTCCATGTGCGGTAGTTTGTCCGCTGCGCTCTTCGCGTGAATTAGTGCGAGGGAGTAAATACGCCCTCGGCTTGGTGTGTCAGTGGCACCTTTTTTGGCCTTTCCACGTCTATCGTCGACGAGGGACCGGACTTGGCATCGTCTATTGACGGCCGCCCTTTGTGGTCCTGAGCGAAATTTTACTGACGGGTGGAGTTTTTGTAACCTCAGCCTTAATTCAGGCCTGTCGTCCTGCGGTTTCCGCGCGGACGACGCGGTATGCTTCTCCGTTTGAAGACGTTGGACCATGCACACAGGTCCTTCGTCCTGCATATCGCCGGCCGATTTGGGTGTTTCACCGCTTGTGCCGATACGATATTTAGGTGCGTTGTTTATTGCAACGGCTTTGTAGGCGCGTTGTGGATCGCAACGGCCTTAGGTGCGTTGTGTATTGCAACGGCTTTAGGTGCGTTGTGTATTGCAACGGCTTTAGGTGCGTTGTGTATTGCAACGGCTTTAGGTGCGTTGTGTATTGCAACGGCTTTAGGTGCGTTGTGTATTGCAACGGCTTTAGGTGCGTTGTGTATTGCAACGGCTTTAGGTGCGTCGTTTATCGCGACGGCTTTAGGTTGCATCGGACCCGGGTGATTGCACCGCTTAGGCCGATGCGGTCCTTAGGTTTCCCTTTGTTCAAATCTTAAAAGATTGGTTGAAACATGAATTTTATTCAATAAGTGGCGCTAGGCCGAGGTGTTTTATTCAACCAATAAGCCGAGGGGTGGGGGACGTTGCCCGCTTCACCACTTCTCGAGTCATTGGTAAAATTTCACCAGGTGGTGTACATTCCACAATCGTGGTACATCTGACCCATTAGGGTTCTTTAGTCTATAAGTGCCGGCTTTGATGACGGCGCTGATGATGTAGGGCCCTTCATATTTGACGGCGAGCTTTCCTCCTTCCGTCGGCTTGCTTGCCTCCCTTCGGCGGAGGACGTAGTCCCCCACCTGGAATTCGCGAGAGCGGACCTTGGCGTCGTAGTAGGATTTGACTTGTCGTCTGTAGTTCTCTGCCCGAAGGTAAGCCATCTCCCGCCTTTCATCAATGAGGTGCAAGTCAATCTTCATGGCTTCTTCATTGGCTTCGGGGTCGTATTGTGTGACCCGTCGGCTGGGGAGGGTGACTTCAGTGGGAGCCTTGGCTTTGAAGCCGTAGCACAAGGAGAATGGTGTCTCCCCGGTGGCCCTCCTCGGCGTAGTGCGGTAGGACCATAGGACGTTGGGGAGCTCGTCGACCCAACTTCCGCCTTCTTCTTCGAGTTTCTTCTTCAGCCCCTCCAAGATGGTTCTGTTGGCGTTCTCAACTTGCCCGTTGGCCTGAGGGTAGGCAACGGAGGAGAAACGGTGCTTGATACCCCATTCTTGGAGGAGGCTTTGGAATGGTTCGGCCTCAAACTGGGTGCCGTTGTCTGATATGATCTCCTGAGGCACGCCGAAGCGGGTGAGGATGTTCTTGTAGACGAACTTTCGACACCGCGCTCCGGTGATGCTTGCGAGTGGTTCGGCCTCGACCCATTTGGTGAAGTAGTCGATGGCGACGATGATGTATCTGTTGTTGCCCGCAGCTCTTGGTAGAGGGCCGACGAGGTCGATGCCCCATCTGGAGAATGGAATGGCGGTGCTGACCGGGGCGTAGTTGACAGCGGGTCGGCCAGGTGCCCTTTGATAGTGTTGGCATGCGGTGCATTTGCGGGCGACCTCAGCACAATCACGTGCCATCGTTGGCCAGAAGTAGCCTTGGACGACGAGGCGGCGCGACATGCTAAAGGGCCCCTGATGTGATGAACAGACGCCGCAGTGGACTTCTTCCATGGCCACTTCGGCCTCATTCTGGTGTAGACACCGGAGGAGGGTGCCGTTGTATGATCTCTTGTAGAGCTTGTCATCCTCAATGACATAGCTTGGGGCCCTGAGCTTGGCTAGTTTGGCCCTCTCCTCGTCTTCTGGTAGTGTGCCGGAGGTGATGTATGTTGCGATGTCAGTGATCCAGTCCTCCGGCTGGTGTTGGATGGAGAGTATAGGGCTAGCATGAATGCTTGACATGCTCAACTCCTCCACCTTAGCTATCTTGGAGATGTGCTCAGGGGTGTCGGAGCTGAGTTTGGAGAGTATGTCGGCCTCGGCGTTCTCTGCCCTTGGGATCTGAGTGATCTCGTAGGTATCGAACGCCTTGAGCAATTCCGCAGCGGCCTCCTTGTATTGCTTCATCCTCCCTTCTTTGGCCTCGTAGGAACCCTCCATCTGGCTCACTACGAGTTTGGAGTCGCATTTGATTTTGACGTGGCGTGCTTTAAGGCCAGCGGCTAATCTGAGTCCGCTGAGGAGCGCTTCATACTCGGCCTCATTGTTGGATACTTTGAAGTTGAAGCGTATGGCATAGTATGCTCTGAATCCTTCCGGGGAGATAAGGACGACGCCACCCCCACAAGCTTTGGTGGCCGAGGACCCGTCCGTGTAGAGGGTCCAGGCTTCGTCCGATTCAGCTCCTGTGGTGGTAACGGCCGTCTCCCTTGCCGTGCACTCGGTGACAAAGTCAGCTAAGGCTTGGCCTTTGATGGATGGCCTTGGCTTGATCTCAATCTGGTACTGGCTTAAGAATATTGCCCATTTGATCATCCTTGGAGAGCTGGTTGGGCTCCTCATGAGGGCGCCCAACGGCTGATGTGTGAGGACGTGGACGGGGTGAGCCTGGAAATAGTGCCCAAGTTTTTTCACCGTGTGGACGATGGCCAGCACCGTCTTCTCAATGGGGGAGTACCTGAGCTCGGCCTCCCGCAACGTCTTGCTGACGTAGAATATTGCCTTTTGTACCCCGTCATCCTCCCTGATGAGTACAGAGCTGACGGCCGACGTGCTCACCCCTAAGTAGAGGAAGAGAGTCTCGCCGGGTTGGGGCTTGGATAGGACGGGTGGGGAGGCGAGATATTGTTTCAGCTCTTCAAAGGCTTGCTGGCACTCCGTCGTCCATTTGAAGCTGGTGGCCTTCCTCATCACTTGGAAAAAGGGGAGAGACTTCTCAGCGGATTTTGAGAGGAAACGGTTCAGGGCCGCGAGGCGTCCCGTCAGCCGTTGCACCTCCTTTATGTTGCGGGGCGGCTCCATATTGATGATGGCTTGTATTTTCTCCGGGTTCACCTCGATGCCCCTTCGGCTGACCAGGTACCCCAAGAATTTACCTCCCTGGACGCCGAAGGTGCACTTCTTCGGGTTGAGCCGGAGGTTGTACCTCTTCATGATTTCGAAGATGCCCCGGAGGTCGTCGGCATGGGTTGTGGATTGTTTGCTCTTGACGATCATATCGTCGACGTATGCTTCCATCGTCCGACCTAAGACTGCTCTAAAAATCCGGGCTACCATCCTTGTGTAGGTGGCGCCGGAGTTCTTGAGCCCAAAGGCCATGACGAGGTAGCAAAAGATTCCCTCCGGGGTCATAAAAGCAGTCTTCTCCGCGTCATCTTCGTGCATGGATATCTGGTGGTACCCTCTGAACGCGTCGAGGAACGACATCAACTCGCACCCCGCCGTCTCATCCACCAACTGATCAATGTTGGGGAGAGGGAATGGGTCCATCGGGCACGCCTTGTTCAGGTCAGTGTAATCAACACACATTCTGAACGTGGGCGGCTTTGGTGCGAGGACGACGTTCGCCAACCACGTGGGGTACTTCACCTCTTTTATGTGCTTGATGGAGAGCAGCATGGCCACCTCGGCCTTGACAAATTCCCTTCTGTCGGCTGAGAGGTAGCGCTTCTTCTGCTTGATGGGGGAGGAGGCCGGGTTCACCGATAGCCGATGTGTGATTACCTTCGGGCTGATGCCCGGCATGTCCTCTGGTCCCCATGCGAAGACGATGGCGTACGCTCTCAGGACAGAGAGGATGTCCCTTCGGATCTGTTGGGGGAGCTGTGTCCCAATCTTCAGCGTGCGTTCCGGCCGGGAGACGTCCAACGGAACATCTTCCACGTCTCCGACCGGTTCGGCCTTTAGTGTGTCTTCTTCGGCCGAGGCGGTGGTGATGGTATCTATCCGCTCTTCGGCCTCATTGATCTTTCTGGTGAGCTTCAGGTAGCAAGCTCGGGCTATCTTCTGGTTCCCTCTGGCGTAGCCGACGCCGTCCTTGGTGGGGAACTTGAGGCATAGATGTTTCATGGAGATGATGGCCTCAAGGTCCTCCAAGGCCGGTCGTCCCCAGATCATGTTGTGGGCGCTGTCCAGATTGACAACCACGAACTCCATGTCAATCTTCGCCTGACAGGTACCGTCACCGACCACAACGGGAAGCACTATCGTGCCCTCGGCGTCGATAGAGTCCCCGGTGAAGCCGGATAACGGAGTCCGTATCGGCCGGAGCTCGGTCTTCTTCAACTTCAGCTGTCTGAATGTATCAACGTACATCACATTGACAGAGCTGCCAGTGTCGATGTAGTTGCGGTGGATGATGTTGTTGCCAATCTCGCATTTGACGACGAGGGCGTCCCTGTGGGGCAAGGGGCCGAAGGGGAGGTCCTTGTCGGTGAAGGTGATGGCTTCCACATGCCGCCGCTTCGGCTGAGGGGGGGCGTGGGTCACCTCACCAACGTATAGGGACTGAGCCCATTTTTTCCGTTGGGTAGCCGAGTCCCCCCCTGTGTTTCCGCCGACGATGATGTGAATGTGATGCTTCTTCTGGCGGGGCTCCTCTTCGTCCTCATCTTCACTGAGGGCGCCGATCTCCCTCTTTTTTCCGGAGGATCCTTCCCCCCTTTTGCCAGGGTTGACCCAAGTGTTACTCTTGGGGGCACCCTTGACAAATTGGGAAAGTTCCCCCTGTCGGACGAGGCCGTCAATGTGCCTCTTCAAGGTGGTGCAATCCTCGGTCTTGTGGGATGTCTGGCGGTGGTACTTGCAGTATGTCCCTCCCTTGTGGACCGCGAATATCTCCTCTTCTGACCTGGGATCCTTCACAATGAGGCCCTGCGCCTCGGCGTGGTCGAGGACGACGCTCACCGGGTGGGTGAGGGGGATGCGCTGTGCCTCCAACTTTGGGCGCCATGAGCGGTCGTCTCTTCGCTGTCCGCCTTGCCCCTGGTGTGCCTTCTTTGGCTGGTGCTGTCCCTTGTTGGCCGGCGGGTGGTGGGGGTTGGACGAGGAGTCCTTCTTTTGTTGCTTCTCCCCACCCTTCTTCTGGTTCAGGAGCTCGTCGGCATCAGCGTGCCTATCTCCGCGTCGGAGCGCCGCGAGGTATGACCGCGGCGGCTCCGTGAACAGGCTCCGGGCGAAGTGGCTAGGCCAGAGTGCTCCGCGGAGGAAAGCCAAGAGAGTGCGCTCGTCGGCCCCTTCACATTCGTCCGCCTCCCTTGTCCAGCGATCGAGGAAGGCTCGGAGTGTCTCCTCCGATTGTTGTTTGATGGTCAGGAGGTGGGCGAAATGCTTCTTCGCACGCTTCCTCCCGGCAAAGTGGGTGAGGAAGCGCTGAGCAAGATCCTGCCATGAGTCGATGCTCCCCTCCGGAAGGTTGTTGAACCAATCGTACGCTGGTCCTTCCAAGGTGGATAGGAACCAGCGACACATGTACTCCTCCGAAGCGTTGGTCATCATCATATTGTTCTGGTAACGGGTGAAGTGCTCCTGAGGATCAGTGCGGCCGTCATATGGCTTGATCGGGTTCCCCTTATACTTCTCTGGGATGGGAGCGGAGAGCACCCTCGCAGAGAAGGGGGTTCTGGTCCGTATCTGGATGACGGGCTCATCGCGTCGGTCAGCCAACTCCCTTTCCAGAGCACTGACCTTGCTCAGGAGTGCGTCGTAGTTGGGATGCTGGGATGTCTGGGCCGATGCGCGCCCTGCGGCCTCTCGGGCCTCCATATCTGCGAGGCGCTTCTCCAGGCGGGCGATGATCTCGTCCCTCGGGTCCGTGTTGGCCGCAGCGCCACCCAGCGGGGTTTGGATCCGGGCCGCGTGAGCCAGGTTGATCTGGTGACGCGCATCATCATCATTCAGTTTTCCCTTTCCTTTGTCTTGTCGGGGCCGATCCGTTGTCCGGGAAACG
The DNA here is from genome assembly GCA_945859915.1 of Cuscuta epithymum. Classification (NCBI taxonomy): domain Eukaryota; kingdom Viridiplantae; phylum Streptophyta; class Magnoliopsida; order Solanales; family Convolvulaceae; genus Cuscuta; species Cuscuta epithymum. Next base: position 4,994,224 of record CAMAPF010001015.1, read on the forward strand.
GACCCGAAGCTCTCCTTTGGCGACCCCGGCTCGCGGCCACCCAACCGACCCGCCACCCCTCCCGTAGGTACCCGACGGCTCGCGATGTCACTCAGCCTGTTGAAGGCTGAGATTTTACCGCGAGGTTGGGCCGGTGTATCCCGGGTAGGCGAGGCAGTGTGGGAATGGGTGTCCACGGCGAGGACGTCCTCGTTGTCACCGAAGAAGGTGACGCCTTGCGGACGAGGTGGCGGTGGCGGCACCGTTGCGACCTCTCCAGTTGCCGGAGTGTTGTTCTCCCCTGTCTTTGCGACGAGAGCGCTGACCACGTTGGGGTCCTGGAGAATGCTCGCGACGATGGCCGATAGTGCGGCCGGGTTGATCTGGGGGGCAGCAGGGTGAGAAGCCTGCTGGCCCGAAGCGCGATCAGCATTGCGCCTGTCCTCGAGCCCGATGCGGGCGTCTGGGGCAGTCTTGTTGAGCTGGACGCGAAGGTCAGCCGTCGCGTGCTCGATCTCCTGGGCGTTCTCATCCTGGTTGATGAGGTCATTGGGGACGTTGTCAGCAACGTTTCCCTGCCCTTCCTGGTTCAGAGGGGCATTCCTACCAGTGTTCTTCGATCTAGTCCTTGTCATAGCTAGTGGTAGTGTCTGGTAGCGACGAAGGGTACTCACTTGATCTGTTCTAAGCTCTCAATGAAAGCACCAAATGATAGAGTATTAATTCTAGAGAGAAGTGAGAGCTAGAGAGAGAAAGTGAGTAATTATATTTCTCAACCCCCTATAACTAGCCCCAGGGGGTCTATTTATAGGCAAATATGTGGATTTGGGCTCCTAGTCATGGGCTTAGGAGGCCCATTACAATAATCATGCCTTCTTTGGGCGAAATAGGGCCACTAATGGGCCGTGTACAATACTTAGTAAATAAAGTGGAGAGATGCATTCTGCCCGGACGGAATCGGGCCGATGCGGTGCCTTTTGGCCGATGCGGTCTCATGGCCGATGCGGTCCATGGGCCGATGCGGCCCCCCGGGAGTCCAGCTGTGATTCTTGGACTGGCTTGGCTTCTGGCCGATGCGGACCTACTGGCCGAAGGGGCCACGTGGGTGTTCTTCTGGTCACCGTTGACTTGAGTATGCGGGCCGTGGGGGTCCAGGCCCATATACTCTATCACTATTCTAAACCAATTATTCTGTTAAATTAAAGGCATACATTTTAACTTTTAAGCAGTTCTGCAGAATTTCTAAAAATGACTATGTGGTATCAATTTAAGAAGCAACTTTATCAAGTTGATGTTTCATTAAAAATGTAGACTTAGATAGGATCAGTTATTCAATGACATATATGGCAGTTTGTGTTTTTTATTTCATTTGATGTCATGATGTGAGATCACCCAAAGTGTCAGCAAAATGGTTGCTCAAAGAAATAAACCAAGGTTTGAAGTCCTTGTGGTCATTTATTTAGGCTTACTAGACTCAAATAGTTAGTTTAAGCAGAAAGACAGTATATAATGAATGTTGGTTTGTTCTCTATCAAACTCGGTATACATTGATGGTTGGATTGTTCTCTAACAAGCTCACTTCATGAACCTGAAACTGATTCCGATCACCATTGTCTTTTTTATTTATTTTGGGTAAGGATCATATCATAATTTTCCATCATTTGCAATGGAGCCAAAGACTCATTATTTTTTGGCTTGAAAATATGATGGAATAAAGCAAAATGGCTCACTAAACTGTCTGCGCTTCTTTGTTATGAAGCTGCAGTCAGTCCACGCATTCTGGATGCGATTTTCACTATGGGTCATCCGGAAACAGTCTCTCTGTACTTTAGTACAGGGGTAAGACTGCGTACATCCGACCCCCCCCTTAACCCACTGTAGCTGGGAGCCTTTGCGGCACTGGGGTAATGATGATGATGAAGGATCATATCATAACTGCAACTAGCTGAACACTGTAGTCCGGGTTTCTTATAAGAATCAATACCAAACAACAACTCTGGATTAAACCCATTCTCCTCATAAGACAATAAGTTGTAATTAAAAGAGTTCCAATAATCAACATGATCTTTTTCCCAAACACCTCAAAGTTGGACATCTTAGCAGAACTCCTAAGATAAAAGAACAAAGTTTAAGAAATGACCGATTATGTCTCTTTTACTTGGATAGTTATAAAAATACAAAGAAACCAGACCTTACCAGACCAGACCAGTTCAGAACAGACCAGACCAGCAAATTACAGTCCAAGTAAAAACATCCTTACTGATCAAACAGTGTAAGCTTTGAAACTACTTCGTAAAGAGAAACGCACCACAGTCCGGATGGTGCGGCGGTTGAGGAAAGGGCCGAGAGGGAAAGGGAATCCAGTGAAATTGACATAGAGCCTCCCACCGCCGCCGCCACTCTTGGACGCCGAGTTTCCGGAAGCGGCGGAGGTTACTTCCAAGCTAACAGCACGTCTCCCTCTGCCTCTCCTCGGTTGCATCTGTAAAGAGATGCCCTTTAATGGCGACCCGAGGCTAAAACTGGAGGTTAACTCATTGAGAGGTGATGATGGGCTGTGTCCGGCGGTTACTTTTGGTGGGTGTATAGCCGCCATGGCTGTAGCCATTTCTGTTAAAACGGGTGGTCAATGCTGAAGAACAAAGAGATTGCGGTTCATAGAATGTGAGAGAGCGGGTGGCGGGTTCTCCAGGTTGCATTTTTGACACGTAAACAGAACTACTTCTCATTGCAACTGCTTAAAAAAAATCACTTCTCAGCTTTTGGCTTTAAAAGGCACTTATTTACCAAACATTACCAATTTTTACTTTTTCTCGGTTTGCGTGTGAAAAGTGATTTTCCCTTTTCTATTACACAAAAAGCACTTATTTTACCAAACACTATCAACTTTTACTTTTCAAAATCACTTTTTTCTCAAACACTATCAACTTTTATTACTAATCACTTTATCCTTACATCTCCAAAAGTGCTTTTTTTTAAGCAGAAGCAGTTGCAAACACTCCCTTAGAATTGATGAAATGGATTGTGGGCAAGTGTAAAATTGTGAATACATTTGTAGTAGAAAATCATTTTGGCCTTTTTTTATGGAATCACTTTTCTTTCTTAAAAAAGAAATAGAGTAACATTTATTTGAGAATAACTCAAACAAGGAAAAACTTAAATATTTTTTTAATCCCTGCAAATATGACACACTTTATTCTAAGTCCATACATAACATTTTTCTTGTTCTTCATCCCTGCTATATCCACTATTTTGTTTTAGTCAATATCTAATTCCGGAACTACTGTACTTACAATAAAAGTTACTTTCAGTTATATAAATCTACTAGAAATATATAAATTTGTCCTTTTATAATTTTTGTGAGGCTTATATGAGAGTTAAAACATTTTAAAACTAAGTATTCACATTTTAGAAAATCTTCTAAAAAGTTAAATTAAATACTTTTTGAATAACAAGATAAAGAATAAGAGGAAATCTATCAATCGGGATTATTTTGAAGTGAAATGGAGGTTGTTATCATCCGTGATGGACCAAAAAGAAAACAAACATAAATTGCAGGGACGAAAAACAAAAACGTATTTTACAAAGATGTAAAACAAATGTACTATATTTGTAAGGATCATAAACAATAGTAGTAAATTTTTTTGAATTAGTTTATTGAACAAAAAGGAAATTACAGAAAGTAGGATGACCAAATCAATGCCTACTCCCAAATTATAGAATTACATAAGGAAATTCAATGGCATCAAATTTCAAGATATTCGTGAAATGGGTAGCTTGAGAGTTGTTTCCTTAGCTAATGTACGCTAATGTATTGTGTTACCCGTTAGACTGCTTTGTTACTGACCTTGAGTGGAATGGATTGACGATTCAAATTCCTCCTAATGCGTGTAATAGTGTAGATGTCATCCCAATAGCCAATAGAGTGCGTCGTAATTGCTAGGCCGGCCTTCTTGTCATCAATTTGGATGGAATCAATCACCTACTGATTATCACTACAAAATATCAAGACATAAAGGATGCAACTAATGATAGCAAGTTGGGGAGATTTGGCAATAATCCTTTGGCAATCATGAGCGATTGCCCTTGTGATTCCTAATGAGGAAGGCCGTACTATGAGCAAGGATCATAAACATATTTAAACCAGAAGGAAATAAACATGTTGCCTATTTTTGGATACAATATTATTTTTTTTTTCAAATACGGATTAGTGCTCCACTGCTCCCTCTCATATATTCAGAGCAAGTTACAACATATTCCAATCTCCAAAATATTTATACCCTGCAACACTTCCTTTTCTTGATAGATTTTCATCTAAAATATCTAATTAAAATTAATTTTTCTATCTTTTCATTTTATCTTTCATATTATTTTGTTATAAATTCAAAAGGAGCATATTGGGCAAATTATACCGTATGACCGGCATACCATGCGCATGGTATGCCCGGTCCAAATACGGCACCGTTTTATTAATTGAAAAAGAGACACGCATCCATGCACTACTCCAGCCACCCTATTCGTCGATTCCATCACAACTCGTGTGAGCTTTCTCCATTCTTCTCCTTTTCCTCCTCCACTTCCTCCTTCTACTTTCTTTTTTATCTGTTAATGAATGAATCAAAGCTTATTGTTCCATAAGATTTATGCATAACCCTTTTAAGATTGAAAGCAAATTCTTTTGATTTGATTTAGCAGGTCAGCGTATTATTCCAATTCAGATTAATCTGAATTTTTCCATTCTCCTGTATGTTGATTTCACAAGTTACATCCCATTGTTCCTATTAGAGTATATTATCATTATTTGCTCGATTTTATATTTTGTAATAACAAACTTGTTAATATGTTAGCTTGGAAGTTAAGCCAAGTAGTTAGTTAGCTTGGTGGTTAGATATTTTGTCAGTTGTCACATATACTTGTAATCAGTCTATAAGTACGATCATCTTCCTCTAAGGAAGAATAATGAAGTTTTCATTTTTCCTCTTCATCATTTCACATGCTCATATGATAATAGTTCCCAAGTTACATTCGAATACGCTAAAGTTACATTCACACATTACATCAGATTTGTTCCCAAGTTACATTTGAATCAAAGCAGTTTACATTTCAATGAGTTACATTTGAATCAATTGAATGAGTATAATTTATATCTTGATAAACTTGAAGTTACATGTGGATTCACACGAGTTGCATTTCATATAGCCATGGGAACATGGTGTTCAAACTGCACCGGTACCACAGTATACGTACTCAGCATATTGAGTGTTAAAATAAGGCCACCAGTCGATAGTTGGACACTTGGACATAATTAAAATAAATGAACCTTTTGTTAGAATGGACAATTGGTAAACAATAAACCTAAACCATTTATTGGGTCGGTTTTACTAGTTTCAGTTTTATTCAGTTCAGTTTTGAATGAGTTCAATTTCTGTGTTTAGTCGGGTCAGTCTGAGTTTATTGATTTTTTTGTTCAGCTCCGGTGGAGTGATTACACACCACTATTTAAATTGTATTGTAAGGAAAATAAATGAAAAACGAATCAACAAATAAATATATACTCAAAGACGTTGAAAAAATCTGTTGATCTTGACGATAAATTCGTGTCCCTCCCCTAAAGTGCGTTGTTCTTCACTATTATGCTACGTCCTGAAACTCTTTTCAACCCCTTTTCCCTAGCCAAGCCTCCCATATGTGCTACTTCTTCCCATTTATGTTGTCCAGCGTACAAATTTGACACTAAACTATAAGCACTCGCATTCCCAGGTTCCATACTCAACAGCCGTCTCCCTGCACATTCTCCCATCTCTCCCTTTCCATTAACCATGCATGAAGCAATGAAAGCCCCTAATGCCGAAGCGTTTTCTCTCAACCCCTCACACTTCAGAAGGTAATCCGCTTCCTCCAGCATCCCTCCTCGGCTTAGCAAATCCACCATGCACCCGAAGTGCTCATCCGTAGGGACCAATCTGTAATCTTCCATCATTGTCCTGAAAACAGATAGCCCCTCTGGTAATGCTCCTGAATGGCTGCAGGCCGATAACAAAGACGTGAACGTGTAGTTATCGGGCACCACTTTTTCCATCCTCATTTGGTTGAACAGTTCAAGTACACGGACACAATCCCCATGTGCTCCATATGAAGATAACATTGTGTTCCATGAAGATAAATCTCGTCCAGGCATTCTATCAAAAAGAACCCCGGCACAATTTAAATCTCCACATCTGCTATATGCCATGATCAGAGTGTTAATGATGAGAATGCCCTCTTGCACATCTATCTGCCGACAGGCACGGGCGTGTACCTCTCTTGCAAAGCTTAAAAATCCAAGCTGAGTAATCGCCTGAAGAAGAGCTACGAATGTCAACGAATCTGGATTTATGTTTTCTCTTTGCATGGAACGGAACAAAACCAAGGCTTCATTTGCCTGGCCATTATTAACATGGCCCATCATAGCCGAAGTCCATGATACTATGTCCTTTTTTGTTATCCTCCCAAACACTTCACTCGTGTGTTTAATTAGACCACACCTTGAATACGTCTCAATGAGCTGGTTAGCTATGTCGGTGGTAGATTCAAGCCCTGATTTGATCAGGAAGCAATGGATGACACTTCCTTGGGTGACATCTTTCATATCAGATATTGCAGAGAGTACACAGATGATCGTACTTATGTTTGGCTTGAAATCCAAGCGTAGCATTTCATGGAATAAGTTCCATGCTTGTTTTGGAAGACCATTTTGAGTGTAACTGCTTATCATCACATTGAACAGGACCACATCCATGCGATCTGCTCTATCAAATACCATTTCAGCATGGACCAAATGGTCGCATTTTGAGTACATATCGATAAGAATTGTATTCGCTACGAGATCAAGGTTAATACCAGATCGGATGACATAAGCATGTATGCTCTTTCCCCCAAGCAAGTACTGAAGATCAGCACAGCTTGATAGTGCACTTGTTATAGTGATCTGATCAGGTTTGTGGGTGTTGTCTGTCATTAGTTCAGCAAATAGTTCCAAAGCCTCCAAAGGCTGCCCTAACCTGAGATGGGCAGTGACCAAAGCGTTCCAAGAACCAATACTCTTTTCACTGATATTCGCAAATACAGCAATGGCCTTTTCTGGGACTTCACATTTTATATACATGTCCATTAGAGTTGTCATGAAAACATCATTTGAACAACCAATCCCTCTTCTGAGAGCATACCCATGGATTGCATTTCCCTCTTCCACTGCTCCCAAAGAAGATGCTGCTTGAAGTAAGCTAACCAGAGTTACCCGGTTTGGTTCAAGGTTTTTCCTCTGCATCTCACATGCAATTCTAAAAGCCTCATAGGCATACTGAAAACCCAATTGAGCACATCCTGTAATCATCACTGTATAAACAACTACATCTTTTGCAGTTATTTCATCAAACACCTTAGCTGCATCACCAATGGCAGCTCTATCTGAATAGAATTTGGCCAGAAACGACCCAACGTTTTGATTTGTATTCAACCCGAGCTTCACTGCATCCACGTGAACAGCTCTCCCGAATTTGAAATCACCCAACTTGGCGCAGCTCTTCAGGGTAAAAATTGCTGCTGAACCATAGACATGGACGTTCCTTCTCTTCAACTCTACATACAACCTGAGGACTTCGTGGTAGTGAAACGCCTTGAAATAACCAACAAAAGTCAGATTCCATATAAAAATGGATATTCGATCGCTGTCCGTGAATCTTCCAAACAACCATTTCGATTCGGGTAAAAGATTGAACTTTGCGTAGCTATTGAGAAGCTTAGAGCCCAAAGCCGAGTCTTGTTCGAAGCCGCGTGTTAGGATGCAAGTATGTAGCTTCTTCAGTGAATCTGCGTCCGAACAGTTGTCAACAAAAGAAGCAAGCTCTGTAGATGATGAAAGTGAAGTAAATGGTGGGTTCTTTCCGATTAAACTAGAAAAGAAGAGAGGGCGAGGCCGTCTGAAAGAGAAGAATACCTTGGGAATTTCAGGGTGTAGAAGAACTTTCATATCACAAAATCGAATCTGGAAGAACTCTGAGGGCCCTACGATTTTATTGTACTGCGCCCGAGCTTCACTGCATCCAGATGAACAGCTCTCCCAAATTTCAAATCGACCAACAAGTCGCGGGTCTTCCTGTACATGCCAAACTCATACCTGGTTTTGTCTTGTATAGTTAATTCAGAGGTGACAAACAAAAATGGTCTATGGCAAAGATTTTTGTTTTGTTTTGGGTAATTGTCTATGGCAAAGATAATTACGGAGTACTATTATATCTTACTCCCTAAAAGAAAATTATTTGTGCAGAAATAAAATGGGGCTTGTATACAGTGGTATAAAAGGAATAATTCGTTGAGATAAATATGACTGCTCAACCATAGATGGATATGGATAGAATGTGGTGTCAATTAGCTAGTACTCCCTCCGTCCCTTAAAACTTTGTCAACTTTCCTTTTTTGGATGTCCCACTAACTTTGCCAATTTCCCTTTTAAGTAACGGAAATTGTCCTAAATAGGACTAATGAGTTCCTTAAAAGAACAAATAGGACTACTACTTTTTAAATTCCCTAAATAGGACTAAACATTGATTTTCTACCCTAAATACCCCTAAGAGTATTAATTCATAATGAAATGCTTTAATTCATAATAAAATCATTAAAAAACGTAAAAAATATTTAAAAAACGTAAAAAAATTATAAAAAATTTATAAAAAATTTATAAAATAAAAAATTTAATTTTTTATTTTTTTAATTTTTTTTTAAAAAATAATAAAAAATAGTAAAAACCCATAAAAAATGAAAAAAATTATGGATACCTTTCCCACCGCCTCCTGCCGCCTCCCACCACCACCACCTCCGATTGGTGAAATTTCTTCCACTTTTGGTAAAAAAATGTCATCTTTTTCTGAAAATGCCAAAAAGATGGCATAATTACTCTTCAATATGCCAATATTTTCATTGAATATGCCATCATTATGGCATAATTTAAAATGTTGGCATATTTTTCTCCGGTGATGGGAGCTAGTGGTGCTGGGGGTGGCAGGGGTGGTAATGTTTTTTTTTTAATTTTACGATTTTTTTTATTTTTTTTTTAATTTTAAAAAAAAAATTAATTTGTTTAAAAATATTTTTATTAATTTTCTATTATTTTTTTATGATTTTTAGTATTTTTTTTCGATTTTTATTATTATTTTTATGATTTTATTATTAATTAAAACATTTCACAAGTTACAAGGGTATATTTGTCCAAACACACATAAATAGTCCTATTTAGGGAATTTAAAAAATGTAGTCCTATTTGTGCAATTTTGCCACTTTTTAGTCCTATTTAGGGAATTCACTCTTTAAGTAAAGAATTTGTGGTTTCTGTTAATTCTCTCTCCTCTGCACAAACCTTAACCACACAGTTTTTACTTTATTAATATCCGTGCCGGTCAAACTTGGCAAAGTTTTAAGGGACGGAGGTAGTATTATGGGTATATACTTCCAGTTCTTAATTAAGTTCCTAGTTTGACTTCACACATATTAAGAAATAAATTTGACTTTACTGTGAAGTGCACTGTTTGAACACTGTTTGACACCGTTTAAACATTGTTTGACACTGTTTGCCACTATTTTACACTGCTTTGGTGTAAATCATTTGCCAAATAAGGAAAGGTTTGAAGTATGAACTTTAATATGGACCATCCCCAAAAGGAAAGTAATTACGGGACGGAGGAAGTACTATACTGACAGGATTTAATGACAAATTTTTAAAAGTTTCTTAATCTTAAAATCTTATAATCCTCAATGAGAGTTGGGGCATTTTGGTCTTGAAAATAATGTTGGTGTAATCACTTGCTTTATTGGGTGATACATTGTGTTTTGGCATGTGTACTATTTCAAAGGAATTCATTGTTCTGTTTCATTTCCGTTAATAGCTGCTGTTCTTAAACAATACGAAGTACTCCATAGGAGTTATCTAAGGACAGACGGGTCTCTAGCGTCTCCATCTACTTCGTTAGTTATTTGTTTCTTTTCTTATTTAATTTACTAGATTTTCACCCGTGCGATGCACGGGATAAAAAAATACTGCCTAAGTAATAGCTACAGAGCAATACTCCGTAATTTATTAACATTAGTAATGCATAAATGTATTAATAGAGTATTGATGAAATATATAATAAATTACGGCGCATAATCTAATATTATTGTATTATGGAATATTCAAAGAACAACATTTAAAACAAAAAAAAAACTCCAATAAAAAATATATCTACTACAATTAGTAAAGTAAATTGGGCACCTACACTCCTACATATCATCATCCAGGTTCCATAGTGTCAATTTTCTTCACAACTTGGGATCTCACTTCCATCATTAATTGTAAACAAAACTCTGAAAAATGAATACTTCTCGGTGTCCTTACTTTCTTTTAATTATTTGTAGTCCATAAATCTGCAAAAGGGAGAAACAAAATTTAAATGCTGAATTTGATTAATTTTAAGTAGGACTATAATTCTCACTCTACCCTTATATGCCCTTGAGATTAGTCAAATATGTGCACCTATGTGTCGCATGATTTCTTGTACAAATCTGAGATAAGAATAAAAATCAACAATTTATGCCTTCATCTTTCCACTTAAAATGGCAATGGGTATCATCTTTGTTATCACTTCAGGTAATGTGTGGGTGCAGTAAGATATAGAAGTCATTGACATACATTATGTAAAGCAACTCGATAGAAATATATTTCTAATTTTTTGTCAATAATTAAAATTCTATAAATATCTAAATTGAATACCATAGATTTTAAAAAACATAAAATATCTCAGTCAATACTCCAAGAATTTGAAAGCCTTAAGTGGTCCTGAAATCACCATCACTAAACCCAAAAATCAGTTGACTAAGGAAGGGATTACAGAAAATTGATTCGATTAATAAAAAGCTATTTTAACTGTAAGGTAGTATCCCTAAGGAGGATATTTACTAATGCACGAATATAAACTTATGAGATTTCATTCTCAGGTGTTACATACCTTGAAATGAATATCAACGGTACATAAACACACGCATTTGCACAAATCAGAGATGTTATTTATCAAAAAATATTTGACCTGATAGAATAGAAAATTGTGATGCTTTGTTAGTCGCAGATTAAAAGTAAAAAGAGTTCATTCATTACCTGTAACTCGTATGAGATCTTGTTGATATAGATATCAAAAACTTATCAGAAAACTACATGTATCCTATTTGTGCAATATTGCAATTTCATAACATCTGAAATAAAAAGGTAGACAATATATAAAAAGTGAAGAAATATACCTGGAGTGCAAGCACATTCAACCATCAAGATTTGCTACTATGAAGTATGAAGTGTATATACATACAGTTGACAAATGCAAGTGAAAGAGTAAGACACCTTTAATTTTGAATTTCAAACATGTGGTGTGCATTCCTAGCTTGAGACCCTCCAGCTTGTGAGATGACTCCTCCATCACCTTGAGCCACTTCTCTATTCTCTTCACTCCCTTGACTAATACACTCTGCTACCCATATTTCCGTTTCTTCATTTAGTATCTCCTTTTCCACACTTCTTGAGTGAGTGACCTGTAAATTAGGAAATGTAGTAGGAATAATAAAGCTAGTGAATTGAATAAGGCTTTCAAATTCATAGCTTCAACTCAAGATGGATTAGAAATGAATAACTACAACACTTTTAGGCAGCTTCAACTTGAAATGAATAGATGGAACTCATATTGGGTATGTTTGGCAAATAGCTTATCAGCCGGCTTTTAGCTTGTTTGACTCATTTCAGCTGTTTGATTGATCAAAGAAGTTAATAATGATGTTTGGTAAATGACTTTTAAAATTAGCTTGTTGAGTTTGAAAAGCTGGAAAAATGGATTGTTGAAGAAGCTAAGGGGAGCAGCTTCTTCATTCGGCTGGTTCAATTTACACTCTATCAGCCATTTCGAAACAACCAATTTTACCAAACAGTTATCTATAATCAGCTAACATAACCAGCCGGTCAAAACAGCTAACACAACCAGCTGTTAGGAAACAGCTGACACAACCAGCTAACAACAACAGCTAACAGCCATTTGCCAAACACACCCATTATTGCTGGAAAAATTATGATGTCAATTATCCTAATAATAGAACTACTTTCATCACCTCATTATCAATGGATTCCAATATCTCAATGTGAATATTCTCAATCGCAATTGTAATTCATTTATCTTTAGCTCAGGATGGCAGGTCAAAAGAAGTTGCTACCAAGCACCCACTTCATCACAACTTACAACTTAGAAACCAACCACATGTTTCAACTCCAAGAGTTTTGAATGATCTTTATGATCGAGAAAACCGTTGCAAGGATTAGGAGTATAACTATGTGATTACCCGGATTTGCAAAGAAAATGCCCTTATTCTAAAATCAAAAAATTTGAGTTCGTCGGCATCATCTGGTAGAAACTTGGATCTCTAGCTGCAAAACCAAATCAATCCATATATTAGAATCTTTGAATTTTAAAAGCACCAAGTATTACAAACACATAGTAGCTATAATAGACATTATTACAAACACATAGTAGCTATCAAACTTATCAACATTGAGTTTGAAAATGAGATTAGCCTACACCCAAAGATGTTTGCTGTAAAACGGACTACAAAGTACATACTAAAAACATTACAGTTATGCATAATAATTCCAGCATACCTTGACACAAGAAGCCCTGGGGAGGAAACCTTATTCATCTTCTTCTTCCTCAAGTCCGCAAGCCTCATAGCCAGATCCCAGAGATGCAGAGGCTGCGGGTCCTCCACTCGCCTCTCCGACGGTGTCCATGCGCCTTGTTGGTATCCCCTCCGCCCCATTAATTTTGGCGTCATCTCTCCGCAACCACCGTTGCTGGAAAGAGAAGCTCTGGGTCTGCCGTCTCGCAACCCCAAAATCGAAAAATAACTTGTCAAGGCACCTCGTCGCGAGCAGCTGGCCATTGCGTTGCCATGGTCTATGGTTCTGCGGTACTGCAGTGGATACAGCTAGCCGTAGATTGCCGATTATTTGCCTCGTCCATGCCAATTCTAGATGAAATCGGTGATATACTGATATCCTCTTAAGTTGCCAACTAATAATATAGCGTTGTATATACAGATAATAGATTTGATTTTTTTAGATAATGGACAAGGAATTGAACCAAGTAACCAAGAGTCCAAGAGTCTATAGGGGTGATTCTGTGTGAATGGACAACACAGTATGACAATTTCACAGTCATCAGATAAACTTTAATTAATGCTGACATTGCTTTGATCCAAGTCCCATTTTTTTAAAGTTATATGTAGATGTTGGACCCATCTTTTATTATGAGTCATTTGACCAACTGGCTACTTCTCTGCAAAAGTAGTTGACCGTCCTTATAGCTTGATTCCATGACCCGTTAGACCCATATTTTTGACCCATATTAGACATGTGATTGGGCGGGAAAATTTGCCATTTTCCACCTCTTTTTATATATAGTTAGATATTCTCTCATGACACCCGTCCAGCCACCCCCTCCTCTTTTGAACTCCCCTGCTCCATTCCTTCGCCTCCGCATGATTAGTTCTGGCGCTCATTAATGGTAAGTAACATCTCTGGAAACTCAAGAGGTCTCCCTCCGCCAGTTTAAATACTACGCTCCGAATTTTTAGAAGGCTTTCCACTTCTGAAATCGCTTGTTCTTGTAAGTTATTTTCTCTGTTTTGAAAATTTACATTTTCAGTTGAGCTGCGCCCATCTAATTTCGGATATTATTGGGTGCCTTCTGTGGTTCTCGATAGATGTCCGACGTTTTTTTGCAAAAAAGTTGTTGCTTTTGCTATCCAAAAGGAAAACGAAAAACGAATTCAGAAGGGTGAACCACCATTAGAAGTTGTTAGGCTTACAAGGGCTAACAAGGTCTACCCTAATTGGTTTTATGCCACATTTGAGGCCAGAACATGTCCCTGATGGAGCTCATCAACTTTACCAATCTCAGAACATATACTAATCATTATTATTAGAGTCCCCATTTATGAACATATACTAATCATTATTATTATAAGAGCCCCCACTTATGAACATATACTAATCATTATTATTATTATTATTATTATTATAAGAGTCCTTAGATTCATGCCCTTGAAAATTGAAATGGTTATGAATGTCAATGTCTGCAAAGCCCCCAAAACATGGTTTAAATAAGTCATAGAAAATTTTATGAAGTCAGATACCAAAATACAGTAAATTTGAGCTAGGTTGCTTTCTTAATAGCATGTTTAGACGTAAAAAACTTCCTACCTATCAATATATACGTAGTATTAATTGCCTCTATAAGGCAGTAGATTTGGCAAAACCGCCTTAGTTGTTTTTCTTAATCCTAACAACATGCTCATCTACAAAACAACTCACACATTTCCCAACACTATATATACTTTGTATATATTAACCATAGGAACAAAGTTCTCTTAGCAAGATGAGCTATACCATTTCGCAATTGATGCACTTTTAGACCTTAGTGTGACTTTGTCAATTTTGTCTAAGTTAAAGTAATATTTCATTTACCAGCTTGTACTCCTGTATCAAATTTGAGATTTACACCAGCGGATGAGTATAATTGAAGTATTGAAACATGTGCCTTTATTGGACATTTTGATAATTTTAGTTTCTTTATTTTCCTTTGATGAAGACTAATTTAAGGTTGGGGATATTATTGACATGCTTGACAGTTTCAAGCCCAGTTTGTTCCCTGTATGAGGTATGATTTCTTTCGCCTATAAGTATATTAGTTTGTACTTGTGTGTATTGTTTTAGTTATGTTTCCCAATACTATATTGTTAAATGTCCCACACCGGAAAATTGAGAAGCACTAGAGTACTATATTAAGCTTCGGGCTACTCCTCCTAACAGGTTGACCTTTTAGGATGGAACCCCGTGTCTTAACATGGTATCAGAGCCAAATCGATCCATGGTGTGGGGCCCCTTATGAAAAATGACGACACGATAAAAAAAAATGACGAACCGATGAAAAAAATGAATGACGACACGATCCAGACGAAGTGTCTCGTCGTGAGGAGGGGTGTTAAATGTCCCACACCGGAAAATTGAGAAGCACTAGAGTACTATATTAAGCTTCGGGCTACTCCTCCTAACAGGTTGACCTTTTAGGATGGAACCCCGTGTCTTAACATATATCCTTGTAAGAAAAATTAATGTCTAAATGTTTATCATGTTTGTTTTGTTGAAACATTTATTCACAGTTCACTTGAATCTTACATGCTTATATTCCTTATAATAAGCATGGTGAATAAAGGTTAGGGCACTCTGGGTAGAAAAAATTTTTGGCGTAATCATATTGCTTAACTGAGTTGGAAACTAAGCTCTATCTTTTGTACTTTAATATGTTTATGTTCCATCTTATCTCCATTTCCTTTCAATCGTTACGACATACACTTCCTTTTGGCTAACTATATAGTCGATCCGCATCCTACCATCAACTAGGCTTCTCCCATTGTTTCTGTCTGTTGGGTGCGAGCGACAAGCCGACCAAATATGTTATCTTCGTTTTTCTCTTCATGGTCTCGTGGTGAGTTGTGACCAGTTGATTTCCTTTTTATTGGCATGGACATGTTCTCAAAGGAATACACTATTTCGGACACAGAGGGTTCTCATAACTGAGTTGGACAAAATCACTTGGAGACGGAGGTTGTTTCCCTTTCCTTTTGTCTTATATAGTTATATTATATATTATGATCTGATTATTTTTTGGTTTGTGAGATTTTTCAACAGATATCTAAGATTACCTATGCTCGAAAGATATCCAAGGCAAACCCGTTGAAGCAGCTAATGACAGCCTGTTGGATGTCTATACCAAGGTTGTCTAGAGCTTTAATTGTTGAGAGTAATAGGCCTGGTTTGCGGCTGCATAACATATGGATATTCACCGCCTTTCCTTTTGTTGGAGTATATATATTACGAGTTTATGATTTGTAAATTTAAGTAGTTCTATAAGAGTGCATATGTTCTATAAGAGGATATCACAATCTGATTTAGAATCTTCCATCTCTTCCAATCGGTTCTATCAAACACCTTGGATATAATTAAACAGTTAAACACTAACAGAATCTATGGCTATTATAGATATTTTAATATGGATTTTGAAAAGAAAAAGTGTTTTTAGAACTTGAAATGCATTTAAGAGATTCTAAAAGTGGAAACTAAACACCAGGGGCAGTTTCCTTCCGTTGGTTCTACGAGTTAAAAGATAAACATGTGGTGGAAGACAATTGATTCCTTTCCCAGGTTACTTAAAGGTAATATAATATGCCCGAAAAAAGTTGCATATCCAACATGTCTCACTGAGTTCATTCTTAAACCAGCTAAATTTAAGAACTCATTTGAAAAGGTAAATGACATAATGAGTAAAGCTGTCACTTTTCATTTAACTCTTTTTGAACCAAATATGTGGATCAACACAGCCTCGGACAAACACTTGATGCAACGATTACTTACACATGGGAGCATGGAGTCAAAAGAGAGGGATGTTGAGGGTAATTAGCTGAAAGTTCTAACTATGGAGAGGAAAGGGAAGAACTCGCTTTTAGTCCTCAAACTATACTGAGTGTTGTGCTTGAATGATATTGAAATAAATATTTCTACTCCACAATCCCCATACATTATCATCTATATACATTAAGATAATTCAAACCTAAGTTACCTTAACAAGAAAATAGTACGGAGTATCATAGAGAATACATGAATATTTCATTCTTTCCGAAAACTTCAACACCCTTTTCCTTGTATTTTTTAAAAGATCGATAAAACTACATTAATTCATACTTCTATTTGTCCATAAGAAGTAGATATTATGTGCAAATGATTTGTATAAAAAATTCCATTGGGCATTTATTCAATCGCGCAACGCGCGAAAAAAAAACTAGTATGCATTATAAAGTTCATGTGTATCTAACGTAGATTTTTAAAAGTTCAAGGGGTGTATGCATCTATTTCTTAAACATGCTTTTACTCCTTCAAGGAGCAGAAATAGATATTAGAGTATTAGGGTAAAATTGAAGAAGTACTTTCAGAGGACTCTAAAATGCTCTTTGAAACAGTTTTTTTATAATTTGAGGGAGATCTACTTTTGAAAACTGATTTTGATTTTACTTCTACTAAAAAAAGCAGGAACAAAATCAATTCCAAACACTTCCTAAAATGTCTAGGTGTACTCAATGTAGATTTTTAAAAGTCTAGGTTCATTCAAACTTTCATTCAAACTTTCTTGGACTTTTAACTCACTCTTTGTACATTAATTATCTTCAACCGTCTCTTCTTCTCATCAAAGATTCCCGTGAATGCTTTTTCATCTTCTACTCGTCACAAGTACACAAAGATCTAGTTCCAAATAAGATCAGAATGACTAATTATTTACTTGAGACCACAAAGTGGTCAACTGGTCCTCGACTAGTACCGATCCAGTTCCAGAATAAGATCAGAATTGGCTAATCATTTCCGGATTCATCTCAAATTTAAAAATGCCTTAATGTTTAAGATAGAAATTTCCGTATAAAAGTTTTCCAAAAATATTCTTCGTATTGGCCCAATCCGACTTAGTGTCCTGGCTCCGCTTCTGGTGCCAGCACATGATGAAGCTAAAGTTGAACATTAAACTTGGTTCTCATGGCTTGGTTGTGCTTGGAGTTGCTTGCTTGAAAGCCTCTGTGCCAAATATTTTCCATTCACTGTCAACATGAGAAACCCATGGTTGTGTTTCCTGCTATTATCAACATGCTAATGAAGGATTCAACGATTATCCCCATACGGCCAATAATTTCAATGACCTCGGTGGCAGAAATATTTTCTAAGAGCTGTTGGAGCTTAAACATATTATGATGCACGGCCCAAAACTTAATGTTTCAACATATTTTATAGTTTATGCAACACCTATTCTCGTTCCACACTTCCACAAAGTAGGACCACAACCGACTGGTCCTGTTTTGGTTTTTATTTTTAATTTACAAAAAAAAAAAAAAAAAAACTCAGAAAACCCAGAAATGGTTTGGGATGAGAACTTGTTTTCCCTCTTAAGGTACCGGCTAGTCCTTACCTCTACCCAGAACTGGCCCAGTTCCACCTAACCACTCTGTATTGTCTAACTCGACTGCTCAGTATTAAGGTATGAACCAGATCAAATGAGGCGATCTTGCGAATTTGCTGTTAGCCTGCCAGAGTTTATATCAACATACAGATGTTTGAAACAAATATCAGCCATCTCTTAAGTTGTACTAATTGATAGCAAGGTCACATTCATCAATTTAATTAAAGATGGATACAATAGTTACTGAATAAAAATGTTACTGGTTCAATCACATCTGTATGTTCCCGATAAAAATATACAATGACCAACTTCAGGTGCTTGGACACTCCAACTTATGGTGCCTGTCCAGGGAAATGAAATAGCAATGTTAGCATCGTTTAGTAAGGCTTATATTGGACTGAAATGACACAGTACTCCACGAACAAGCGTTTGGTAACATTCATTTCAACCAAACACGTCCAAAGTTACTTATACTGCTCATAGACAGAGTACATAGCTCTTATGAGCCTTAGCATTGTTTAGGAGGAGTGGGATTGCTGTTTGGAAACCTCTGCCTCGGCAGCCGCCTTGTTCGTTTCCCCCATCCGGTTAGACTTGTCTTCTCTAATATAGTTTCACTACATATGGGCTGGCTGATTGTCGGCGGTTGGCAAATAGCGGTTTTTGTCAGGGGCCTACATTGCCGCCTTCCTTTACCATTCTTGGCAGCTTTTCTTAGAGACATTCTTGACTGCCAAATGGAACCAGTACTTTTCAGTAGCTCTTCAAGCGTCAGAATATCTTCGCTCACCTCATGCCTAGCGAGGGAAACCAAACCAGGAACAACATCCCTCTGGAAATCCCTTCTCTGCCTTCCTCTCCTCGCCTGCCCTCTTCGGGGGCGTTTGAGTCTAGAAACTTCTATTTCATCTTCATCCTCATAATGGCTTTCCAAAATCGATGGCTCATAGCAATTCCCTTCTTCCTTCATGTCTCTCAAATTGAGTGTCATAAACTCAAAATAATCCATACCATCTGGGATAGAAGAATCTTCATTTGGTTCACCTTTTAGGATAGATTTTTCATCACATTCATTATTATCTTGAGAACATATCAAATCTGCAAACCATTTAAGGCAATCTACTGATGATGAAATAGAAACTATAGCTTCAGCAGCATGTCTAGTAACTTCTTCAAGACATGCGCTTTCTTCCGTTTCAATAAGTATGGGACCCACTTCTTCTTGTTGTTCTTCTTCTTCTAGGGAGAGGTTAAGATCAATCCGGTTTTTCAAACCTGAACCCATATCTTCAGGATGATTTGTGCTTGCTGATTCAACTGCATAGACTTTGCTGGAATTATCTACAGAATCTGCAGAAGGATTGAAAATCGGAACCCCAAAAATCTTCTTAACTTCGGGTTTCTTAAAGAATTGTTGAGAGCAATTCTGCAATAAATCAAGATTCATGTGATAGCTGCTCTTCTCCCCCATGCTGTTATTCTTCTGAAGGTTATGGTGTGGCTTTTCTATGAACCAAGGCAATGATGAAGACGTTTCCTTTGAGCTTGAAGCTGAACATATGTTGCTGTTCATGTGTGCTTTGACTCCATTCAGTTCCGAGTTTTGCTTTAGTGGATTAATAATATTCCCACTGGAAGCCGAGAAAAAAGGCTCTCTTTTGCCTTCAGATATTACAACACCAAAAAGGGTTCTCTTCGTCTGGACTTTTTCCTTGGTATCACTAGGCAATTCATCGCATGGAGCTTCTGCGTCAGAAGAAAAGCCATTTAAAAGATGCTATCACAATTACAAAAGAAGTAATCAATAGTTTTTATAAAAAGGGGGGAAATGACCATTTTAGTTCAAGAGTTATTGGTGTGTCACTTTTTAGTCCTTGAAATATCTTTGAAGTGGTGAATTTTGTCTCACAAAATAATTGCAAGTTGTACTTCACTTTTCATTTTCTCACTCAGTATATAGAGAAATGGCAAGTCAGTTCTCTAACATAGTAACTTCACAATATATTCAACATGATGATCACAAGAATACATGTAGTACTGAACTGAAAAACATGGCATGCAACTTATTTTAGAGTCCGGAGACACCACTTTAATAAATATTGATGGACTGAGTGGGTGCGCCAATAAATGCGGGACTTAATATACTATATCCTTATATTTGAGGTACTAAAAATGTCATTTCCTTTATAAATAAGAGGTTTTCCTAAAATATTGCTAAAATAACACTTGCAACAACAAAAAACTACGTGGTCACTAGAGTAACTGCATCGTAAAATTGACCATTACCAGGGATGCTACAATCACTCCAGAATTTTTGTTGTAGTCATATGTTGTAAAGGTCATATTTTTGTCCAAGTATTTTTTACTTGTCATATATTTGCCATTATCTATTTAAAATACTCCCTAGATCATCTCAGCCATTGAAACACACAGAAGAAAGAAATATTGGAACCAAATATCATGAAAATGTGACAAACTCTGACCCTTCATGTTACCATGGCACACAAAATACTCCAAATGATATAACAATGAAATTACAATTACATCCTCACCAGCATTTATGTCAAAAGACAACCTCTCCCGCCTATCCCCTCTGCAGTGGACTGGCTGTATTTGCTTGAGGCAAGCTCCCCCATTTCTTTCCACTTTTTGAATTTCATTGGAGGCCAAGATGAAAGGATCATCCTCAATCACTATTGGTTCATTCAAGTCAGCAAGAAAACCATTCCTTCTTAAAGAAGCATCATGTCTCATGGGATTAACACCGTGTGTGTCTTCTTCGCTCCCTTGGACAGAAAAGAGGTCAGCCCTGTTCACTGGTTTTCTATATCCAAAAAGAGACTGAGTGTAATGAGTGGCTGAAGAGGACACTTGGCCATCAGCTAGAGGAAAAGTATTAACATGCCACGTCCTCTTAACTTCATCTGGAGGAGTGTGGGACAAACATCGACTTGTTGAATGCAATGTCTCTACCTCCAATGGATTCTTTTGCAGTTCTCTCATTCTCAAATCATTCATTAGGTCCCTTTGTTTGCTGTAGACACGGTGAAGTTCTTGAAGCTGAATGGCCAAAACAAACTGGAATCAATAAGGAGTATTACAGGAGAGGTTGAGTAATTAGGGGACATCTGGTACAGATATGTGATCGCCTTAGGCAATAAATAGGATTTTGCATGTAAAGGAATGTAAGACTACAAGAATATGACATTTCCTTATGGAGGAATTTGATTCAAATTCATGTAAGATTAGCTGCGGTTATGTGAAATTGCAGAAATGTAAGATTGCGTAATGAGTTTGGTTACAGTAATAAGTAATGTGTAGTATTAATTTGTTTCAAAATAAATGCAACAATAGTTTATTAGGACATAAATGAAATATTACCAAGGTAACCTTATACTCCGGACCGACAAAACCAAAATCAATAAGATTACCCAACATTGCCTCATTTTCCTATGTGACAATAATTTGGGATTATCCTGGTAATCCAAAAACCCAAACCAAAGAAGATAGTCTCACATTGCATAACCTTCTTCTGAATATCTTAAAACTCGGATGAAACAACTTAAGGTCACATTACCTTCCTAACATTATCAAGGTGATTCCATACCAAGATAATCACAAATCACCCAACCAAACACCCTCTAACAGTTTAACCTCATTCAAAGATCCTAGAGACAAAACCTGAAGCATCCTAAGAAAGCAGCACCATAGCTATCACATGAAACTTTATCAAATCTCTGCATAAGACACTTCAAAAAGTCTTATAAGAACAACAGGTTTGAGATGGTAAAGAAATACCTGATGTCTAAAAGTTGATTCGTGCTTCAAGATTGTTTGCCTCACCATTTCCTTTTCATATGATTCAAAATATCCATCTGTTGGCAACTGCAGAGAAAATAAATCAAAATGCTTCTGACCAAACTTCATCATTTGTTCATCCTTGTTATTAAGTAAGCACATCCCATTGCTCATGCTTCCATCTATGTCCTTCACAGAGTAGAATGAGGGCAAAACTGTCTTGCATTGTATCTTAGTCCCCATTGCAGCAATCTAGTGCAACAAGAGTTCAAATTAGATAATTATCCAACAGTAGAAATTTTAAAGAAATACAAAAAACAACGATGACATAAACAAATACTCCAGTAAACTAAAAAAATCTGCAAAAAAATCAATTTTGACGATAAAAAACTGATCATTGAAAACCCTAACCTTGTTTGGTAAAAAAATGAGTAAAGGGTCAGTTTGGTCCTCGAAGTTGCAAAAAGGGGTCAAATAAGTCCTTATATAGAAGATTCTGTCCGGACGTGCCATTTAAGGTGGCTCCCGGTGGAATTTTTTGATGAACTTTTTTGAGCATCTTATTAATTAAGTCTAGTTTACTCATACCAAATTTCAGATAAAAATTCAATCGGGAAAACATTCAAATGAATTCTTGAAGATAACTGTGCCGTTAAAAACGCTGTTATCTTCAAGAATTCATTTGAATGTCTTCCCGATTGAATTTTTAACTGAAATTTGGTATGAGTAAACTAGACTTAATGAATAAGATGCTCAAAAAAATTTATCACAAAATTCCACCGGGAGCCACCTCAAATGACATGTCCAGACAGAATCTTCTATATAAGGACTTATTTGACCCCTTTTTTGCAACTTCAAAGACCAAACTGACAGAATCTTCTACATATCCCGTAAAAAAATTACTGTCTTTAAGTTAGCATTTATTCTAGTTCAGTTGTTCTTCTGGAAAACTATGGAATGTAAAACATAAAGAAATGAAAGTCATATTTCTTAAAAAGAAAAGCGTAATAGGTAGCTGAGACCAAGAACTGATATTACTATACTAATGGCAGTCCTTTATGCGCTAACATATTAAATGAGCCATGGAGGAAGCCACTGAAATCATTCTTAGAAAACATATTAGGCTTACAAGAGAAGAAGATCTCACGCAAATCATTTACTGAATCCTTATATTTTCTGTTCCTCGAATCTTATAAGCAATTAAGAAAAACCCATACCAAAATGAAACAAGAGAAAAGTTCACCATTGAGCACAGTTACCTTAAAAAGCCCAAACCTTCACCCAAATCTTCTAAAAAATGACAGGAATCAGAGCAAATAAGGTAGATCCCTCTCTTTGGCTAAAAGCCAGCAGTAAAGGAAGGAGCACACCCACAACCAAAAAAGCTGCAATCTTTGCCCTGCAAAAGACATTTCAGGAACGCAACCTTACAAAGAAGATGAATCGAAACAGGTCTGATGATCAGTCTGAGCCTGGATAAGATAGAGAATCGAAGATCTCTTCTTTATCTCTCTCTCTAAACCCGGACAGGGAAGCTGGAAATTGTGTAACATTTGGTCTGCTTGTTATCCTGTACAGTGGAAGTACCTTTTTCTTGCATTCACCAGATGGGCCAGGGATTCAGTCCTTCTCTTCCGGGATTGGCCAACTGATTCTTGTTATATCACAACAACGTATCTACCGAATAAAATAAAGCGGAAAAAGAAATGGATTTTTATGTGCTTTTGAGGAAGTGAGAGGCATGGGTGTGTGTGTTGCACATTGTCTAGATTCTCTCTCTCTCTGCCCACATCTTTCTGTGCTTTTTCCTTGAGCGGAGCTTTTTTGTTTTTCATTCATCATTATTTTTATTACTCCTATTTGGTAGGTATTATTATACTCCATTCATAAGAAATGTTTGTTGTAGTCTTGCAAATGAAGTTGTACACTTTACACATTTTCAAATCCTTTACAATGATGTTGTTTTTATGATTTTATCTAGTCAATACATAAAAATGCCTCGTGAAAGAGAAATTATTTTCACATGAAAATGTTTCACAAGAACATAAAAATGTAGTGGAAATTCCTGAATCAGTAGTAAAAAAAATTGAAAATTTAAAAATACGATTCTTATATTTTTTTTATTTTCAAAATCTGAGTAATTACTGTTAAGTTAGGAAAATACTGACATACTACATATTTAAAGGGAATATGGATCCTCTCCAGAACTGGATGCTTCCAGTTGCAGAGAGATAGAGAAGAGGGAAATTATGGTGGGTATGTTGGTGAGTAAGATAGAGAAAAAGGTAGAGATAGATAGGAAGAAAAAGAGAATTGGATGGGAAATGGAGAGGGAAAATGGAGAGGAGATGGACTCATTTAAAGAATGGTACTACAAAAACAGGAAAGAAATTGTCCTATTTTGTGAATAAAAACATGATAATTCTATTTTGGAATATACAAACGTTTTAGTTCTATTTAGGATAATTTCCCAAAAAATGTAGTCACTAAAAATATCGGTATTATTTTGTTTTACGAAAAAATAAGTAAAACAAAAATGCAGAGTGAACAATCAATTACGGAGTATATATTTTTGTATTTATTATTTTTGCACTACAAAAATAATTTTTCGAGGTTATTGTACAAAAACATACATGAGTTGAAAACATTTAATATTATGTGAGACTGGTGATCTATTAGAGAGGACTTCTTTTTATTTCAATACCATGAAATTCATGGTGTAAACTCTAAAATCTTATATATTGTGGACTTTGTAGGCTTTTATTAAAAATAACTAGCCATAAATCCTACAATATAAATTATCAAGTTTATCAATCAATTTTTCACTAAATACGTCATTTTGATTTCACGCGTTAAACTATGTACGGAGTAATATTCTGTAATTAAAAAATGTAAGGTTGAGATCACTTTTCGGGTTGTATTGGTTGAAGTTACTGTAAAAGATCAATTTAGCTGTTTTTCATATTATTCTATATTTTTTATTTATTTTATTAATAAAATATATTTTAAATATAATTTTGGTTTAAATATGTTTTTAGCCCCTGAAAATATAGCAAACCCTAGTTAGTTAAATAAGGTACGGGAATTAAACGAGGTTTGATACGTACGTGTTTTATTCGGTAACATGAATGAAAAAAAACGGTCAAAAATTCGTTGAAAAAAACGTTGACTTTTAAAAAACGTGTAAATACGTATACGT
Source organism: Cuscuta epithymum (assembly GCA_945859915.1). Classification (NCBI taxonomy): domain Eukaryota; kingdom Viridiplantae; phylum Streptophyta; class Magnoliopsida; order Solanales; family Convolvulaceae; genus Cuscuta; species Cuscuta epithymum. The sequence goes on from CAMAPF010001015.1 coordinate 5,019,295, forward strand.
GTATAATACGTTGTCTATTACAAAAATTCGGACGAAAAATACGGGTATTATTTTGAACATTTAAATGATATATTTCATAAAATAACATATATACTAAAAAAGAAATAAAAGTACACACATATTCAAGTAGCAAATCTCATTACTACATACAAGAATAGTTCGTAATTGCATAAGTCGATGACAAAAATAAAAACAGTAATTAAGTCCAAGACATAATTTTGAAAAATAATGTCAAAAAATCATTATCTTTATATGATTATCAAATAACATTCAAGTTAAACTCATTATTTTCATTAACATGACATATGACATATGACCAAAGTTGTGTGATTGCTACACTTATTATTGTTTGTGTAAAAGTTTATGCTAAAAAAACGGTAGGTTTAGAAAAATCTTAATTTTGGTATGCTAGCTTGAAAAAACATCAGAAATCATGTAGTATATTATTACGTACGTTTTAGTATTTCAAGATGCTAGCTTTAGCCATCATACAATTAATTTTAGTATTTAATAATTGCACTGTAACAATACAAAAACACGAGATCATGGGGAGGATGTTTTCATTTTTACTTTTACACTATTGTTGAACTTCTATGCATTTAGTGCATTCATTCAATTAGTCAATTCATGTTTATGTTTTTGTAAAATATGGGAAAAGTACGGGAAAAATACGTTTTATACGGGAAGTAGGAGTTTTTTTTCCTTTTTAAACGGACCGACATTTCCCCCTTTTTTAAACGTGTTTTTTTGGTCAAAAACGGTACGTTTTTAAAACGCGTTTAAAACGGGAAAAAGCTAACTAGGTAGCACACTTTGTTTTAAGTCCCTGCAAAATATTTTCTTTGTTTTTCATCCTTGAATTTTATGTTGGTTTTCCTTTTTGTTCATGACTAATGATAACAACCTCCGTTTGACAATGAAACAATTCCGACTAATAGGTATCCTTTAATTCGTTATCATGTTATTCAAAAAATATTTAATTTTATTTTAAAAGGTTTTTAACACATATTTTTTTAAAAAAAAATTGAATAATTAGTTTTAGTATTGTTTGAACTTTCATACTAGCCTCAAAAAATTATAAAATGATAAATTTAAATGCTTCTAGTAGATTTATGCAACTGACAATAAAAGATGGACTAAAACCAAAATAGCGCATATTATAGGGGTGAAAAACAAAGAAAACATTTTGCACGGATCTAAAACAAGGTATGTCATATTTGCATAGACTAAAATTACATTTAAACCTATAATTTTTTGGGAAAATGGAAACTAATAATTCAACCTTTTAGCGGTCTTCTTACAATAATCCAACCTTTTGGTTATTCATGAATAATCCAACATTTGCACCTCATCTTCATTCACTGGTCCCTGACCAGTTGATGACCTGCTATTCCAAACTATTTTTTTATCTTTGCAAATCATTATACCATAAATCTCATCTTTCACAAAGATAATATTTTGCAAAGATAAAAAAATAGCTTGGAATAGTAGGTCATTAACCGACCAGGGACCAATGAATGAAGATGAGGTGCAAAGGTTGGATTATTCATGAATAATCAAAATGTGGGATTATTGAAAGAAGACCGCTAAAAGGTTGGATTATTAATTTCCATTTTCTCTAATTTTTATATAAATCAACAGAATCAATCAATCTAATCAATTTAATCAAAACTTCATAAATTTTAGGAGAATGCACCCATGCGCGGAGAAATATTTTCAAACGGGCTCCACACAAACATTTGAAAAGTCCATCAAACTCGATGGGAATGCATAATTGATTACACGATCGCGACATTAATGTCTTCTTTCATTTGGTTCAGAGATAGTATTAAATTAAAGTGTACTGCCCATTTGGTGAAAAAACACCGATATCATTCATTTTCATTGATCGAGATAATTGATCATTACATAATACTCACTCCTTCTTTTTTATTAATCCTTCTTTTCTTTTTCGGACGTTTTTTTATCTGTTCTCCTTTCCATTTAAGGAAAGTTTTTACTCTAAATATACCTTTATACCTTAACTTTTATTACCATTACCCCTTTCTCTTTCCTACTTTTTCATTTACCCACTACTCATTACAACTTTTACACTATCCCTGCTACTTACCTCTTAAAACCTGTGTCAAAGTCTAAAAGGACTAATATTAAAGAACGGAGGGAGTAGAAAAGGTAAAACTTAATTTCCTTTGTGGTATAAATGGCCAAAATGGCATTTCAATCTAATTTTATAATACTTTTTGCAGCATTACATGCTTGTAATTTATCGTGCTACGATTATTCGATCCATAGAATCCAACTGCTTCATACGGATTACTCCGTATAATTTTAGCAATATTCGTCATACTCACGCCATTTTCTCTACGAGCAATTATTGTATAAAAATAAAAATACGCTGAGTTAATTACTCCAGCAAATCAGTTTCAACCACATCTATGGCTGTCATAATCACGAATTTAATGTTATTCATTGGTGATCTGAAAAGATGCGTATACATTCCTAGTTTAACGTCTGCATGGATATTACTAGCATTTTGATTTTTTTTTGTCCCAGGCGTTGTTTTTAGTAATTTTTATGTAATTAGGATGAAAATGTAATCAACCCCAAATATATCACAACAGTGTGTGTGGAGTTATGTTTGTTATTATACTTAGTATATGATCTTTTGTACTCCGTATATAATAAACCCCAAATATATCAGAACAAAATATATTAGATCAACTCAAACTAGACCAAACAAGATTTAAATAAACTAGATCAGTTCACACCAGATTAGATTTAAAAGGTCAAACCAAATTTAAATAGTTGAAAAATACACAAACGTAGACATCTTTTAGATTAAATCATATTTACTCGGATCATATCATACTTAAACAAACCATTGCAGACCAAACAATTAAAATCCGATAAAAACATTCGAATTACACTTCAAACATTTATGGAGTTTGGTTTGCCATACCAATATGCATAGAGTGTGATACTCAAGTACTTGAATTGTTTATAGATCGTGTAAGTTCACTTATAGAATTGGTATTTCTCTCACATGCCTGGATTACAAGGAATTCAATTTAGTATAATCGATAAGGACACCCAATAATCTATGCACAAATTCAAGAATACGCACTAATGAATATTTTTACGACTTTACAAAATTTTAAGCATGAATAGGGGTAGGGTTATTTTGGGTACAAAAAATAGGATTTTTTACAAGAATATCACTAAAATAAAACATATTTACATAAATATGACTATTCATTACTACAATGTGGTCTTGTGGTAACTTAAGCTCAAAACTTGAACATGAGTTACTATGATTTCATTACTACTCTAGCCACTAATCACATTTTTGTAAATCATCTTTATTTTGGTCATATTTATGTAATTTTTTCCAAAAAATATGTTGGTGTAAAGGCAGAGCTAGATGAGTATGTGCCATCTGAATATCTGATTAAAGCATTGTACTCTGTTTCATTAATTTATACCTTCGAAGTAACGGTTGGCATCCTTCATGAATTTTTGAAGATAACTGTGCAGTAAAACCACGCAGTATATTTCCGAAAATCATTTGAGTGCTTTCCCGGTTGAATTTTTAGCTGAAATTCGGTATGGCTAAACTAGACTTAATGAAGAAAATGCTCAAAAAAATTCATCAAAAAATTCCACCGAGAACCTCCCCAAATGATGATGATCGGACAGAACCTTCTACAAAAGGACTTATTTGCACTTTTTTTATTAGTTCGAAGGCTTATTTGCCTCTTTTCCCAATTGAAATTGGTTACCATAATGCGGCAGTCGGAATGGAACGCCCAGGGACTAAGCTTATAAGCTTATATTTTTTTGCAACTTCCTGTCGGAATTCGTAAATCCAACTAGGTAGGGTTGCTGAATTTTTGTTTCCCTCATGTCGGAATTGGTAAATTCAACTAGGTAGATCTCAATTTTTTTTTTTCAAATTATAGATCGAACATTAAAAGCCAAAAATTTGGGTCCAAGTATAATAATTATATATGTGTTCAATTTTAATGAGATAAATCTAATCACATAAATCTATTCAGATAAATTTCTTCACATAAATTTAATTAGATAAACTTTAATCAGATAAATTTCTTTAGATAAATTTAATCAGATCAATTTTAATCAAATGAATCTAATTAGATAAATCTTAATCAGATAAATCTAATTAGAAAAATTTAATCTGATAAAACGAATCAGATAAATTAAAAGAGATAAGTTTAATCAAATAAATTTTAAAAAGATAAATCTAATCAGATAAATTTTAATCAGATAAATTTAATCACATAAATTAAGCGGGGTAATGATCATCACACTAGCTAGTCGTTCCGCCGTATCAATATCTGTCTTGACAAGGTGAGTGGACGGACATAATAGTGTATACACACATGATTAAGAACAACAAGGGACACTCAAATCCGACTACCCCTTTTTTAGTTTTAATTTTATTATTGTATGTACATAATTATTAATGGAATTACATTAAAAACTACATTTGTTTTGTTCACTTCCATTAAAATTACAAATATTGTATTTTAAACAAAATCAAATTTATATTTCATTTTATGAATTTATTTAACAATACGGATGATGGATTAAAAAATGAAATAAAGTAATCAATTCAATGTTTTGTTATTCAATAAATCAAAATGCATAATTTTCATTTTCAAATATATCATGGTATTACTTTTAGAATTCATAATTTACAATTCACTTTTACAATTACTAATATCACTTTTTTTAAAACGTTACAAATATTACTTTTAGTATTAATAATCAAATAAATAAACTTAACACCTCACATCAATAAACTAAACTGGAATTCCACTAGTTGGATTTTGGAATTCCGACTGCATGCGATAAAAAAAATAAAGAATACCCTTAGTCGGAATCGTGAAATCCGACCAGATGATCCATCTAATTTTTCAGAAACCCTGCTTCCAGTCGTAATAGGGTATGTTTGGCACAACTAGTTAAAAAGATACTTTTACGAGCTTTTTAGTAACTGTTAGCTTTTAGTGACTGAAAAGATCTTAAAAAGAAAAGGTGATAGCTGTTTGGTAAAAAGCTGACTGTTTGATTTAGTTCGGTTTGGTATACAAGCTGTTAGGACTAATTTAAACTAAAAGTCACGAGCTTTTCTCAGATGCTACACCTGGTAGCATATCAAAAAAGATCTTTTAATTTTTGAAAAGCTCTTAAAAAATGTCATGCCAAACATACAACTAGAGTCTTTTAAGGTCTTTTTAAAGAATAGAGAAGCTATAAGCTGGAGTCTTTTGTGTGCCAAACATAGCCATAGCCAATTCTGACTCCCGCTTTCCTAGAAAACCTAGATTTATCCCCGTCTTTTGGAAACACATGTTAGCTTTTCCCGTATTTTGGGAAAACACCCTCTCCCTTCATCATCTACCAAGAGCGACCACCATCGCACACCAGGGAAGTCTACGGAACGCGATGACAACCATGAGAACAAGCACACACCAGGGAATTTGACGTCGATGTCGACCATGCTTCTCTCTTTCCCGTCGCATGTCGTCATTGTTTGCTAAGGTTTCTAATTGATGGCGATTTCATATCTGTGGCGGCAATTGGGGGGGGGGGGGGTCACGAGGGGCAGAGTGGGGCTAGGATGAGTTGCAGAGATGCTAGGGGGCTAGGGCGAGGCAAGACAGTGGTTGTTGGGGCTAGGACATTTCGTCGGCGAGTGCGCTGGGCGGTGGCTAGGGTTTCAATGGTGGCGGTTTAGTGGCAGAGGTTGGGGCTTCAGCGGGGGAAATGGTGGGTCGGGTCGTGCCTGAGCTGATTGGGGCTAGATCGGGGCAGGGGAGGGGTAGATTGGGGGCTAGCCATGGTGGTTGGGGGCAGGTCAGGGGCATGGACTATTGTTTGGGGTGTCGACGGCGTGGTGGGCGGCAGCGGTAACGGCCAGTCATGGCGGTGTCCATTTTGAAAGGGATAAAAGTCAACGAATTTTTTTCGATAGTCACAGTGACATGTTTCATGACGGCAATGACATCCGCAAGTGACATAAAAATATGACATTGACAACTTCTAGTGACATGATTTTTTTATAGTAATATAATGTTTTTACAAATATATGTCCTTGTTAATCATATTTTTGTCAATATTTAAAAGTAGTCACATTTTTAAAATTGATTTCAACATAGTAATATTCAACGAAAACCATTTAGGTATAGAAATAATGGGAGGCTTATTATTACCGGCCTTTTCATTTTCAAAAATATAACAACTTTTAGGGTCTATTTACTAGCAGAGTTATTTTTCAGTTTTTCAGAAAAATGAAAATTTAGAAAATCGAATACAGAAAACGTGTTTACCAAAAAAAATTGGAAAACTAGAGAAAGGAAAACAGAAAATTGTGTTTGCCAAATTGTTTTCCAAAACAAAAAATGAGATATGTCTATGTTTTCCTTAATGAAATGGAGAAGAGACTTTTACTAATTTCCAGATTTGGAAAACACGGATGTTGCATTGCAGCTGAATTTGCATACTTACGCCTAGTGTTGGATTCGATCCCACTCTGATGTTAGTGCTAGTCCGGTTCGGTCAAAGACCCAACGAGGGTCCCTATCTCGTTCGATCAACGACCCAATGGTCCGATCATTGACCTGACAGTCCATGTTCGGTCTGCTCAACGACAGAGCAATCCCGGCCTAGTCCGGTCGACGACCCGACGGTCCCGGTTCGGTCAAAGACCCGACAGTCTCTATCTGGTCCAGTCCACGATCCGGCGGTCCCTGACAGGTCTGGTCCAAGACCCAGTCTGGTGTCCCCTGTTCGGTCCGGTCCATGACCCAACGGTCCCTATCTGGTCTGGTCGATGACCCGACGATCCCTGTCTGGTCTGATTCACAACTAGGCGGTAGTGTTTCAATTCGATCGACAGATAGGCAGTCCCGGCCCGACCCGGTTTAGTCAACAACTCGGTGGTCCCCATCTGGCTCGGTCAATGACCTGGCGGTCCCTGTCCTGTCTGGTCAACCAGTGGACGGTCCCCGCCCTGTCCGATCAATGACTTGGTGGTCCCCTACTTGCCTTGTAAATGATCTGACAGTCTTGTTCGTTCCAATCGACAACTAGGCAGTCTCGGGCCAGTCGCGTAAATGACCCGACGGTCCCTGTCCGGGCCGGTCAATGACCTTGCGGTTTAGCGTCGGTTGTTCAAAATCATTTTTTAAAGTGAAGAGTTTTAAAAGAGCGTTGAGTAGCCAATCAATAGGGAAATGGGAAAAAAATCATCAAACTCATTGTTGAAAGATCATTTTGAGACAGAGGGATTACTATCTTCGAGGTAATATTTTTTCGTAATAAATTAATGCTACCTCCATCCCCCTAATATTGGGACGGAAGAAAATTGTATGGTTTTTAAGAAAATTAGAATTATGTAGTTGATAATGAGTTGATAGAGTGAGAATAAAGTAAAAATGAATAAGAGTCACATAAATGTTACCAAATATGATATGAGACAATAATATATTATGAGACACGTTTGCAATCGTTAATTGTTAAGAGCATCTCCAATGCCAAAATGTGCACGGTGCACATGTGGCATGAGTGATAGCCACATAAATATTAACAAATAAATTATCTCTCTCCTTATTTGAATGATTTTATACAATTTTGGTAAGTTTTTCCCTGCAATGTCAACTGCAATGTCAACATTTAGACGGTCTCATTGACATTGTGGAGAAAAACTTACTAAATATGTATAAAATCATTAAAATAAGGAGAGAAAGAATTTATTTACTCATATTTATGTGGTTATCTCTCATGCCACGTTTGCACCGTGCACATTATACCATTGGAGATGCTCTAATATATTACCAAATATGAAGGGAGTAATTTTGTTTTGGCAAATCTTTCTAACCTAATGAAGGGAGTGGTTAATCGTTAACATATTACCAAATATGAAGGGAGTGGTTTAGGTCAATTACAAATAGGGAAAACTATCAAATAAGCCCCCGTACTATGCTGAAAAAGTCGATTAGGCCCTCGTACTTTACAAACACTCAATTAAGTCCTCGAACTATTAAAAAACATTCAATTAAGTCCTTTTGGTCGATGGTCGGTAAGTAACCGGTTTCCCGGGTAAACGGCGACGACGGCGACGATGTGCTCGAACCCTAGCAATGGCGGCTGCAGGGAAACGGTTTACATTTAATCGGGGAACCGGTTACTTACCGACCAAAAGGGCTTAATTGAACGTTTTTTAATACTTCGAGGACTTAATTGAGTGTTTGTAAAGTACGAGAACCTAATCGACTTTTTCGGTATAGTACATGGGCTTATTTGATAGTTTTCCCTTACAAATAATATACCCGAAGTAAGAAGCATCGCACGTTCAATCGTTAAGGAAAAAGTAATTAAAATATCTCAAACTTTGAAAGGGTGAGAGATAAGCCCCCAAACTTGCATATGTAATTTAAATACCCCAAATTTTATATAAAAAGTTATTTTAGCACCATGGACGTATTATTTCTTTGAAAAATGCTAATTTTTTGTGTCAAATTCATAATTTAAAATAATTTAGCATTCATGAGGATACAATTAATATTCTAAACTTGCATTGTAGAATAAATAATACTACCCCCACTCTATAATTGCAACAATTTTAATTCGCTTAAATTAAGCAATTAACACCATAGATTTACATTTTTTAACAAATAATATATGACTATGATGCTAAAATAACTTTTTATATAAAGTTTGGGATATTTAAATTACATATGAAAGTTCGGGGTGTTTATCTCACGCGTCTTCAAAGCTTGGGGTATTTAAATTATTTTTCCCGATCGTTAATATACCCAAATTTTGTGATCTATAGCAAAACACGTTTGCTCATGGTAAACTAAGAGGCCGTTTGACAACACTCTTTTTCGGCTTATCAGGCTTATCAGCCAATTTTTTCACCAATCACGTAGTTTATGCTTTCGTGCGCTGAATTGTGTAATCAACAGAAAAATTAAGGTTGGAGTTACTTTTCTGACTGTATTGGTTGAAGTTACGGTAGAGGATCATTTTAGCTATTTTTACATATAATTTTTTCTTTATTTTATTACTAAAATATATTTTAAAAATATTTTTTATTAAATGAACAACATTAGCCAATGTAACTAACTAACTACTTCAGCCAGAACTTCATAAATTTCAGCAGAATTAACCAAATCAGCCAATTTTCGTGCTACCAAACGGGCTCTAATAGTAGAATTACATATACTCCGTATTAGTGATTAATATTAAAAAATCATTGACAATTGGGATTATTTGTGGACTTTTTTCTCCAAAGTAAACCACTAATTGTGTCTCTATATATATGTGTGTGTGCGACTTTTTTCTCCAAAGTAAACCACTAATTGTGTCTCTATATATATGTGTGTGCGTGCGCATATCACACGTATCACATATTATTACATATAAATGTACAAATTATTAAATAAAATAAAATAAAATTAAAAAACTAAAAATATAAATTATAAAAATTCAAAATATAGACTATAAAATGAAAGCCTAGAATACGCTGATACTACGTATAAAATAATAAATGCAATACATAAATTAAAAGACATAAAAGTAAAACATAAAAAAAGTAAAACAAAAAAAACCACAATGCATAAATTGTTTAAGATAATATATCTATACACACACATATAAAGCACTCCATATAATTATCTTTTAGGTTATAGTTTGAATTAGGGGTGGGATCGGGATGATCCCGATCCCGATTGCCCAAATCCCGATCCCGATTCAAACTACAAGAGGATCCCGTATCCCGTCCCGATTAAGTCGGGATCCCGACATTAAAATCCAGATTAAGTCGGGATCCCGATCGGGAATCCCGCTTAATCCCTCTAAATCCCGACAATGAAGTATCAAACATAAAATTATGTAATTTCTTTAGTTAAACAATAACTTTGATATATATATTTAGCGGTTTCAAAATTATTCTTTGTTCATTGTTATACCATATTTATCATCATCTACTTATAAAGTTTATTTTAATAATTATCGTCTCAAATTCACACTAGTGCATACTTTTAGAATAATTTTTATTTGTAACTTCAATTAATTAATAGTATAATTTTTGAATAAGCTATCAAGACTTAGTGAAACTTACTTCAAACATTTTATAAAAATCACTAAAAGAAGGATGTGTAACGTATATTATTTAAAATTCAAAACTAAGTAGACTCATTGAGAAACTTTGTGACCAATGAATATAATGTATAAATACATATTATGATTATTTACTAAAGAAAGAAATCTTAGTCTCGATCATTTTAAAGAGTTCATCAGAACCGCAAAATTTGTAATATTGTTGTGATTTAGATTGTCGGGATCAAGAATAATCTCTATTTAGTTAGGATCCCGAATATTCATTTTCGGACAAATGCCGAATAGTTTTAGAAGTTTCATATTGTAAGATACTCATAGTAAAAAATTAATCTATGTAAGGAATAAGTAATTAAAAAAGATATGCAAATATTTAGATACATATTCATTTTTTATAAATTTATATTCATTTTTTATATATTCACATATAATTATATACATGTGTGTGTGTGTGTGTGTGTGTGTGTGTGTGTGTGTGTGTGTGTAGTGTCGGGATGTCGGGATTTTCCCGATCCCGACTTTTTTTAAAAACAAAAAATCCCGGTCCCGTCCCGACTTAGTCGGGATCGGGAAAAATTCTCGACTAGTCGGGATCGGGATTGTCGGGATCGGGATTATCGGGATTGTCGGGATCGGGATCGGGAGTCGGGAGTTTTTTCCCACCCCTAGTTTGAATTGACAAGTTCATATTCCGACCTGTACTTCTTTTTCTATTTCTATTTCTATTTTATGTTTTATATTTTTTTTTTTTGTAATTTTGACACTTCAAATGGTTCAAGGGGCGAATCGACAACTCGATCGGATTCAGTAGTGTATTTGACCCCTTAAATTGTTACGTCAAATGCACAACTTACATCTAACTGGGTGACATGATAAGTACCCGGATCCTTGCGCACAAAACGTGAATTTTGATTTTTTTTTATCGAGCATTTTGGTACGTGTTGGTCCTGATCACACAAGGAACAGTCTAAAGGGGGGGTGAATAGACTGTTCTGATTTTTGACTTTTTCAAGTCTAAGTACTAGACTTGACAGAATAGTCAGTTCTCAAGTAGAACAAACTGGCATTGGATAGTCTTCTGGTAAGTGTTCTGGTCGGGTAGCCTGAAAAACTTACTAAGGCAGTTGCCTTTCTGTTAACCCTTAGGAAAAGATTTGTTGAACACAAAGTCCAAATCTTTTAGAGTTAATCAGATAATAAGTAAATGACACCAGGGGTTTTTATAGTGGTTCAAGGAACAACTTGTTCCTCTAGTCCACTGTTCCACTAAGCTTGTAAAAGATCAAGTTACAACGCCTTAGTCCTAGCTTCCTTGTGACTGATCGCTTTTCACTGAGCTTCCTTAAAGTATCCCCACTTCACTACTCAAGTTACTTTGAGATATCTTTTTTAAACAAGAAGATCGTTTGTAAACAAAACGGGTTTCTCCAACGTGCTTCAAAGAAGATATGTAGATGAAGTTCTTGAACTGTTGAAGTACTGGAGGAACTTTCTGTTCGTTGGGTGTTCGAAGAATATATAAACAATATTGTCTTCCCAACGTCAAGCTTGTTCTCGTATGGAGGATGAGAAACTGAGTTCTTGAGAGTGTTGATAGCTTGAATTCAAAAGAATGAGTAGAAATTAAAGTTATCCGGCCAATTGCTTCAAGGTGTGTCTTATATACTGAAAGACGTCTTCCCGTTGGAGTGTAGAAGACAGCTTTATTAAATGCTTGTACTGTTGATTTGACCGGTTGGTTCCAAAAGTAGATGACTTGCTATTTTGGGACATATTAAATATTATTCGTCTGGATCCTTGGTCAGTCATCCGCTTTAAATATCTCAACGAGTGGAGCTCATTAAATGAGCATTATATGCGTGACCTGTAGCTTTTCCGTTGAGATGATGCTCCTAGTCGTTAGGGTATATCCCGTTAGTTAACAGGCTTAGGTAGCAAGAGTTGATTTCTCCAAGTGTGAGGGCTTCTGGTGGATCTCCTGAAGAATACTAACTAAGTCCACGAATGCCTTGAGCACTTTTGTCCAGCAAGAAGACCAGAAGACCTGAGGTCTTCTGTGCAGTCGAATACTCTAGTGCCTACACTCAGAAAAATTCTAATACAAAATTTTTAATGGGGTACTCTAATATCCTAATTGGTCTAGCATCATCAAAATCTAAATACATTTATTCCTTACAGTACGGATTTTTTTTGCACAGTCAACAATGTCATATGTATTACCACGTACTTTACTAACTTGACAAGGATAAAACATGTCACTGCTTCACAGGTACAATGCACTCAACTATTGGCATATAGTTACAGCTATTATTCAAGCCATCATCTTGAAATGGCAGAAGACTATGATCACAGCATTTACACGGTAATAAACCTACATACACACCAAACTTATGGTGGTTTGGCAATAACAATGAGAAAAAGGGAAAAATCAATGTTTCTCACATACAACTTAGTGATTAACAGGTACCTAGCAGTCTAAGATGTTGACTCAACCCATCTATCATCTCATATATCTTAAGATGTTGACTCAACCCATCTATCATCTCATATATTTTATCTGATTTAGGATGATCACTATCCATCACCTTGAATTCGTGAAACTTATCCATCAACTCGATTGTGCTCACACCAGATGGCTAGACGCCTTTTCCCTGCCAATGTCCATTAGAAATATCACATCTGACACCTTACAGAACTTTCTGGAATCATCATCCATGCCTACTTCGTCTGCTAGATAGCTGAGCACGTCTTGTGCAAACCGGACATCATCATGCATTCGGCATTCCCCAAGAAGGGAACCCCAGATTTTTATGTTTGGTTTGACCTGCATGTTAAGAGCAACAACGAAAGATTCTTTGAGATGCCAACCTCGCCCTAAGAGATCAATCAAGCAACCAAAATGTTGTACTTCGGGTAAAACCCCATAGTTGCTCCTTAATGAGTTGAAGATAGAAATGCCTTTATTTACAAATCCGGCATGACTGCACGCTGATAAAACAGCAACAAATGTGACTTTATCCGGGACGAACCCTCTGCTTTTCATCTCAGAGAAGAGCTCCAGCACCTTTCCACCATGTCCATGCATGGCGAACCCATGAATCATGGAATTCCATGATCTCAAGTCTTTCATCCTTATGTTTTTAAACATAATGAATGAATTGCTCAATCTTCCACACTTGGCGTACATATCAATCAGAGCATTGCAAACCAGAGTGTTAGAATTAAACGAAGACTTTTTCATGGTACGGTGAACTCTTTTACCCAAACTGAGCATACGGGCTTCTACACAGGCGGATATGATACTGACAATTGAGTGTACAACTCATTGGCTTCCTTCACAAGCCCTTTTTCAGTGTAGCCGGTTATGATGATTGTCCATGAGACGACATTCTTTGAAGGCATTTTATCAAACACTGCTCTAGCCATCTCAACATCCCCTGCTTTGCAATATCCAAACATCATGGTTGACCAAGACACAACATCTCTCGAAGGAATTTTATCAAACAGCTCAAACGCCACATCCATTTGTCTGCTCTTCACATATCCGTCCAACATTGTGTTCCAACTCACTGTGTCTTTCTCAGGCATTATTTCGAACATTCTCTGGGCTTCAGTCAAGTCCCCAGCTATCAACAGTCCACAGATCATAGAATTCCAAGACACTACATCCCTATGGTCCATCGCCGAAAAAACCTTCCCGGCAGAAGAAATATCGCACTTTGAGTACACGTCAATCAAGGAATTACAGACAATAATGTCATAATTAAACCTTGTTTTCTCAACAAGAGTATGGATGATTCTCAACGTATTCAATCTAGAATCTTCTGAGCAGAGCTTCAAGAGATGAGAGTAAGTGAAAGTGTCCGGAAAGACGCCACAATATTGCATCTGCAAGAAGACAGAAAAGGCATGTGAGGGTTGGGAGTTGAGGATATGGGCTTTGGTCAGAGCGTTGTACAATTCGATATTGGGTTCCTGCACTTGAGAGAATATATTAACCGCCAACGCGATTTGGCGGCAGACGGAGAAGGCGGCGACAAGCTTGGTCGCGACAAAAGGGTCTCGGTGAAGACTGGATTTGTAGACGAGCGCATGAAACTGCTTCAAGTGATTAACGTCTGTGCATTTGTGGAGTTCAAAGAGTTTTAGGTCGAAGAGCCTTCGTTTGGAGACCCAGGTGGGTAATCGGACCGGTGCCGGCATCTGCATACTATAACTGCTGTCTGCTACCGAAAAACTCGGCATCTGCATACTATGCATACTATAACAGTAATCAATTCCAAACATTCCATATGACAGATTCTTTTGACAACCCCCTCTATTGTAAAAAAAAAGTAGAAGCAAAAAAAGTAGAATCAGAATCGGAATCAGTGTTCAGAAGTTGGTCACCCTAGCTTCTAAAAAAACTGATTATTTCGAACAGAAGACCAGAATCAGAAGACCTGAGGTCTTCTGACCAGTCGAATACTCTAGTGCCTACACTCAGAAAAATTCTAATACAAAATTTTTAATGGGGTACTCTAATATCCTAATTGGTCTAGCATCATCAAAATCTAAATACATTTATTCCTTACAGTACGGTTTTTTTTTGCACAGTCAACAATGTCATATGTATTACCACGTACTTTACTAACTTGACAAGGATAAAACATGTCACTGCTTCACAGGTACAATGCACTCAACTATTGGCATATAGTTACAGCTATTATTCAAGCCATCATCTTGAAATGGCAGAAGACTATGATCACAGCATTTACACGGTAATAAACCTACATACACACCAAACTTATGGTGGTTTGGCAATAACAATGAGAAAAAGGGAAAAATCAATGTTTCTCACATACAACTTAGTGATTAACAGGTACCTAGCAGTCTAAGATGTTGACTCAACCCATCTATCATCTCATATATCTTAAGATGTTGACTCAACCCATCTATCATCTCATATATTTTATCTGATTTAGGATGATCACTATCCATCACCTTGAATTCGTGAAACTTATCCATCAACTCGATTGTGCTCACACCAGATGGCTAGACGCCTTTTCCCTGCCAATGTCCATTAGAAATATCACATCTGACACCTTACAGAACTTTCTGGAATCATCATCCATGCCTACTTCGTCTGCTAGATAGCTGAGCACGTCTTGTGCAAACCGGACATCATCATGCATTCGGCATTCCCCAAGAAGGGAACCCCAGATTTTTATGTTTGGTTTGACCTGCATGTTAAGAGCAACAACGAAAGATTCTTTGAGATGCCAACCTCGCCCTAAGAGATCAATCAAGCAACCAAAATGTTGTACTTCGGGTAAAACCCCATAGTTGCTCCTTAATGAGTTGAAGATAGAAATGCCTTTATTTACAAATCCGGCATGACTGCACGCTGATAAAACAGCAACAAATGTGACTTTATCCGGGACGAACCCTCTGCTTTTCATCTCAGAGAAGAGCTCCAGCACCTTTCCACCATGTCCATGCATGGCGAACCCATGAATCATGGAATTCCATGATCTCAAGTCTTTCATCCTTATGTTTTTAAACATAATGAATGACTTGCTCAATCTTCCACACTTGGCGTACATATCAATCAGAGCATTGCAAACCAGAGTGTTAGAATTAAACGAAGACTTTTTCATGGTACGGTGAACTCTTTTACCCAAACTGAGCATACGGGCTTCTACACAGGCGGATATGATACTGACAATTGAGTGTACAACTCATTGGCTTCCTTCACAAGCCCTTTTTCAGTGTAGCCGGTTATGATGATTGTCCATGAGACGACATTCTTTGAAGGCATTTTATCAAACACTGCTCTAGCCATCTCAACATCCCCTGCTTTGCAATATCCAAACATCATGGTTGACCAAGACACAACATCTCTCGAAGGAATTTTATCAAACAGCTCAAACGCCACATCCATTTGTCTGCTCTTCACATATCCGTCCAACATTGTGTTCCAACTCACTGTGTCTTTCTCAGGCATTATTTCGAACATTCTCTGGGCTTCAGTCAAGTCCCCAGCTATCAACAGTCCACAGATCATAGAATTCCAAGACACTACATCCCTATGGTCCATCGCCGAAAAAACCTTCCCGGCAGAAGAAATATTGCACTTTGAGTACACGTCAATCAAGGAATTACAGACAATAATGTCATAATTAAACCTTGTTTTCTCAACAAGAGTATGGATGATTCTCAACGTATTCAATCTAGAATCTTCTGAGCAGAGCTTCAAGAGATGAGAGTAAGTGAAAGTGTCCGGAAAGACGCCACAATATTGCATCTGCAAGAAGACAGAAAAGGCATGTGAGGGTTGGGAGTTGAGGATATGGGCTTTGGTCAGAGCGTTGTACAATTCGATATTGGGTTCCTGCACTTGAGAGAATATATTAACCGCCAACGCGATTTGGCGGCAGACGGAGAAGGCGGCGACAAGCTTGGTCGCGACAAAAGGGTCTCGGTGAAGACTGGATTTGTAGACGAGCGCATGAAACTGCTTCAAGTGATTAACGTCTGTGCATTTGTGGAGTTCAAAGAGTTTTAGGTCGAAGAGCCTTCGTTTGGAGACCCAGGTGGGTAATCGGACCGGTGCCGGCATCTGCATACTATAACTGCTGTCTGCTACCGAAAAACTCGGCATCTGCATACTATGCATACTATAACAGTAATCAATTCCAAACATTCCATATGACAGATTCTTTTGACAACCCCCTCTATTGTCAAAAAAAAGTAGAAGCAAAAAAAGTAGAATCAGAATCGGAATCAGTGTTCAGAAGTTGGTCACCCTAGCTTCTAAAAAAACTGATTCTAGGAGTAAATTTGAGTATCACAATCACTTTTGCACTTTCATCCAAACACTTCAGCTTCTGCTTCTGCTCCCTGAAGAAGCAGAAGCAGTTTTAAGAATAAGATCCAAACACCCCAACGTCATTTGTAGCGACAACAATGACATATGAAAACAATATGAAAATTTTACTGCCTCAAATTCATTATCTGGAAGTACCGCGTGCGATACCTCAACTTTCACGTGCTCATTTGATGTTTTCTTTTTATTATATTTTATTATCTATGATAATAAATCGAAGAACCTTACTAGGGTTTGACATGCGACAGATCTGTCGTTCAAATTTGAAATGAGTAATTCGCTTGGTATAATCCATGGTTTCATTTAATATACGCCCTTCATGTCCATGACCTTGTCATCCTCGTGGAGAAATATGTGCGAGCTCACCAACAAGTACTTGGTATTATGAGTGAGTAAAATAGGTTTCATAACTCAATTTGATTTGCTTTCAAATAAAGTTGAGTTTTTTTTTGGCTAGTTGAGTTCTTCCGTTTGTATACCTCGAATTTAATAGATCTGATTACTACAAAAATAAATTCAATCCAGAATATGAACCATAAAAGAAAATATCTATTAAGGGGTGTTTGGAACTGATTCTGCTTCTGCTTCTTTTTAAAGAGCAGAAGCAGAATCAGAATCAGTTTTCAGAAGCGGGTACCTACCAGCTTCTAAAAAAACTGATTCTGAGAGTAAATTAGAGCGCCAGAAGTGCTTCTGGAATTTCACCCAAACACTCCAGCTTATGCTTCTGCTCCCTGAAGAAGCAGAATCAGTTTTGAGAATCAGATCCAAACACCCCCTAAACCTATTACCGTATATCTTGATATAGTTGAGGAACAATATCGGAAGGAGCTACAATGACATTGTATTTCTCTAAATATATTAACCAAATTTTAGTATAAATTTGGTACTGTATATTAACCAATTTGTAACTTGTTAACCAAATTTTAGTATAAACTGTTTTGAAGTTTGGTTTATTGCACAGGTGGTAACCTTAGAACACAAATGGAGCTTCCTAATTTTTGGGATGAGATATAATTTCTTCCAAGCGCGCGACACCGTGGAGGACTCACAGTCGCAGACTCCATCCCCTCATGGCAACGGCTATCTCTTCTATACTATTTCCTCCCACCCCGCCCATTTCACCCCTAATCTCCTCCATTTCTAGAATCTCACCTCTGTGTTTCCGAAACCATAGGCTGTTTATTCGTGAAATTCCCCCACTCCGAGCTCCAGTCACGGCTAGACCGCCATCGTGCACCACCTCCGACGCCACCGCCGTTGATGAATCGTTAGGCGTCGACGCTCTTCAGCGCTTCATCCAACTTAATACGGGAAACTGGACAGGCTCATTCCATGTCAGAGTGATTTCCAAAATGCATTTTGCTTCGATCATAATTAGTAGCATCTGGCTTGTAACAATTTATGATCTTGATGTTGTTTTGGTGATTTTTGCAGCAATTTGATAGTCACGGGAATTTACTGCACACTATCAGCACGAAGCTTGCAGTGGATTCGTATGGGGAGGATGAACTCATCAGCTTAATTCAAACGTATGTGAGCATTATTATCTCAGATTAGACATTTTCAGTTCCATTTAATGTATTATTCATGGTACATAAGTATTACAGCTAATATTGCTTAAACATTGCTGGCTCCAACTGTTAATTCTATATGCAAATTGCTGTCGCACTTTTGATTCAACATAAGTATTACAGCTAATATTGCTTAAACATTACGGCACAATTGTTTTTGATACATCAGAAAATGTATACTACAAAATTTACGACCCATATATTTCAATATAATACATGTAGGGGAGGATCTACTTTTGGAAGTTAAACGTTTTCAAGGTTTCATATTTAACCCACCCAACTAATGTTGATGCCTAGTATAATTACTCTTTGAATTTCTATATCCGCCCCTGAATATCTGTCTTTTATAAGCAACAATACACCAATCAACTGCATAATTCCATTTAACCCAATACTACTTCAAGTATATTTTAGAAATGCCCCAAAGTTGAACTTCATTTTCATGACAATTTGCCCCTAAAGCTAGGAATACCAGATTTGGCTACAAAAGAGTATATTGGCATCAGAAGTTATAGACTTATACCTATTAAACAATTTATTTTTCTTAAGTTGGAATGTGGTGGATGGTTTACTAGTTTGTGAATTTGTGTTATGATTCCAAGTTTAGTTACAAGTTTTAATTTTTTAAATGGGACTAGAATCTAATTATTACTTTACTGTTTACATGTAGTATCATATTTAAAGATTATTATCATATACGGAGTATGTATTTTATTTTACCTAATCCTTTATTCCTCTGCTATTTACCGCAACACTATCTGCTATATATATAGCGGTGTTTAGGCTTTCAGCCATAATATGCTATCCGCTATTGATAAAATTGATGTCCAAACAGATTTGATTGTGTAATGGAATGTTCCTTTTAGGGATTAGCTGGTTTAAGTTAACAGATTTTTAGTTGCCGACATACTGACAGAATTGAACTTTTAGGTTATATATTAGACAGCCTCAATCTGCAACTTCAATATCAGGGGACAATTACGAAACAGAATGGTATGAGTACAAAATTAAAGAGACTAACCTGTTTACTGTGGACAAATATCAACAAGTAAGTGCCCTTGTAGAAGGATTCAGCATTTTCTTTTCATTTTCATTCTTATCTTCAATTACAGCTGGAAGTAGTTTTCAGATTGGTTTTTTCCCAGAGGAGAAGGCATTTGCATTAAGGTATCAAACAGCTGGCATGTTAGAAACAATCTTAAGACAAGGAGTGTTAGGTGAAGATGATACTGAAGAAGAGTCACCAAGGTAGATTATATTCTCATGCCAATAATGAAATAACGTTTAATATGTAATTATTGCTTTACTCTAACTCTGTCCCATTTTTTCAGAGATCTAAAGATCCCCTCTAAAAAGCCTTCTGTGGTGTGCGAAAGTTGCCTTTATTCACTAGAGAAAGACATGCGGGTTAGAGCATTTCATATCATGGACCCTAAAGGTATCCTAGAAATGCTTCTAGTTTTCCTAGAAGAAAGAGGTGGTAAAGAGCTTATCCCTCCTACCTTGAACAATTCTAAGGTACTTGGCATCATATGAAAACTTCCACATCTTAACATCTTCTTGTTCATCCGAGCCTTCAACTATCACAGTTTTAAACAAGAGAAAATTCCCTAAATATGACTAAAATAATGTCAAAGTTCATAAATAAGCTTATCATTGTTTTATTCCCAAAATTAGGGATGTCAAAAAAACCCGACCCGCAATGACCCGCCCTGGCCCGAGACATTTGGGGCGGGTCCGCCCCGCCCCGTCTTGCAAATGGGGCGGGTCCGCCCCGCCCCGCCTATACAATGGGGCAGGTCCGGGTATTAGAATTGACCCGTGCCGCCCCGACCCGACCCGACCCGACCCGACCCACTCAATATATAAGTATACATTTTTTTTCTTAACTTATATTACAAATAGACTTCAACATACATATGTGTGTATACAATAAATCATAAATTCTTTGATCTTATAATATATGAATATATATTAGAATGAGATGGACGGCGGATTATCAATGTCTTCTTTATATATAGAATTTTAATACATTTATTCAATTATTAATATAACTAATTAGATTAACTATTCAAGTTTGAGTAATTTTTCCTTAAATTTTTGAAATTTTTAGCGTATCATGAATTTGATTTAATATATTGATTTTTAATTATTATTTAGAGATAAACATTATGTAGATTCAATTGGTAACAACTTCCCACAAATAAAAATACAAACTAGCTAATTAGGTTGCGGCGGGCCGGACCCGCCCCGCCCCGCCCCGCATGGGGCGGGTCATGGGTCAACAAGTTTGGACCCGTGCAGGTCACGGGGCGGGGCGGACCCGCCCCGCCAAGTCACGGGGCGGGTCCGGGTCTTGCAATACCCGCCCCGCCCCGACCCATTGCCATGCCTACCCAAAATAGGACTCATTCACTCCTATTTTGGGATGTTTAAATCAACTTATACTTTTAATAGGACTAAATAAGTCCTATTTGAGGAATAAAACATACTCCATATGTATTTAGTCTTATTTTTAAACTTTGCGTATGTTTTGGTCCTTTATTTAACAATTCTATCTAAACAATTTATTTGGCTTAAGCATCTTTCTTCTCTCTCTCTCCATCTATACACACACATTTAGCATGACAAGTGATGACAAATGTATAGCCGGAGTAAATGTTCATTCGGATTACAATTATAATGGACAGATTGACAACAAATTGTTGATCTATTATTTTCCATACAAATTTTATTAATTATTTCAGAAATCTATTTTTATCAATTTATTTTTAATCCCTCCTTTACCATGTTTTTGGATCATTATTTGAATTCTGAAATAGTTCATCAATCCTTGTATAATCCATTAAAATATCGTTAATTAGTTCCAATCCATTTATGATCCATTTATTAAGTTCTGTACAATCCATCCTTTAACATTTTTCTTACAGGTGGTGTCATCTAGTCCATTCATTATCTCATTACTACGATTCATGTGCAAGAACAATGCACATGGTAATAAATATTTAAGCATACATGAAGTGATCATAATAAAGAAGTCATTACTATGTCAAGACTATAATGGTTCCCCCGGATATAGTAGTCTTTTAAATGTGTTCTAATGGATTAAAAAATAATACAACTGGAAGGCTTTAACCTTTGTATGGAGCCAATGGATGTTGTATTGTTGGACATATAAATCTTTTGCCGCCTCTATTATAGGATGAAGCAAACAGGATTTTCCCACATCTTGGCAAATGGAAAGGTCACTCTATCACAAAGCGCACTGGTGTTTATGGAGCAACTTTGCAGGAAGCAGATACAATTGCTTTATTTGAAATGCACGAGGATGGACAACTGATCCAGGTCTAAATTTCTCGTCCAGATTCTTTAACACCTACTTCTTATCACATCTTTAGATTTGTAGTGCAGAATGTGCTTTTTGTCACTTAAGAAGTTGTGTTTCATGTTAAAAGACCAGCCCATATTGAATAAATTTTAACATATGTACTTAACATATATATGAAGTGTTTAAGTTAGTCATTATATCATATTGACCTTTTACTATTGAATTACAAGTCCTTGATACTTATTCTCTTGCATGCAGGACATCACATCCACACCTTCAGGAAGTGACGTTACTACTAATGTACATTGGACCGGTATGATGTCTAGCAACTTGGTCTCATTTGATGGCGGTTTCCAGTATACACTATTACCAGGGGACATGTATATGGGATGCCCGTCTGATGTAGCAAAAAGTGTGAAGGAATTAAAGTCGTTTCATCTGGAGTTGTGTTGGCTTGAATCTTCTCAAAAGAGACAGAGACTGGTCCGAACGTTTGACGTTGGAGGCCTTGTGGTGTCATCGACATATTTCTTTGAGACAAAACTTTGAATATTTTTTATAATCTGGTCTATGAAGTAGTCACATTGATACTGTCACCACTATCGAGCTGAATGCCTTGGGAAGTTCCTTCACTCATCGAGTTGATGTATGCACTCTTGAGTTTTTTTCCCTCTACACCTCAAAAATTGAAATGACGAGTGGTATATCCATGAATTGCTTCCAAGGGGACACAATATGCACTAGGAATTTTATCATGGGCGGGGGTGATTGTTCTTTCATCCTATGTCTATGAATGGGTTCTCTATTTACATTTCACAAAGTTTATGAAATTTGACTTATTATAATAGAGTCAAAATCTATCAAATAATATTCCAAACAGACATATTAAGAAAAAAGACTGAAAACTCGATTGAATTGCAAAAAATGGATTTAAATATAAATGTATGACATTCAAATTTGAAAATTATAGAGTACAAAGAAATTATGTTGATCATATATAGTAGATAGTATACTACTGGTAAAATTGATTGGGGTGGAGGGAGTATTTTGAAAAATTATTTATGCATACATCAAATGAATGATTTTCTTTTTTTTTTGGCAGAGATGAGAAGTTTTATTCTAAAGAGATAAACTCTTTGAAATCCTAATTCTTGCGAGGGAAGGAAGCAAATGAAACAAATCAGGTATAAAATATAATGAAAAAAACATACCCGAAACTAAATGAAAGCCCTGCACCAAAATAATAACTCTCACAAAAGAGCTAAATATAACTGATAAGATACTTGATATTTTCAGCATCAACATTTTATTGTTTATGACGTTAATACCCCACCTTATACCCACCATGTCTGTGAGGAGTTTTTTTGTTTGTGAATCCGATTCACAGACAAAATAATTTGCATAGACATATTTTGTCTTGTGACCGAGATTCACAGATAAAAAAAACTCCTCACAGACATGATGAATACAAAAATGAATATAAGAGTGAATACAAATAATTTTTTTTAATAAAAGAACATTAAAGATACGGAGAAAGAATTTCTTGTAACAACTTTTCACGTATAAGGTATTTTTTTACTTGGAGAAAACAGACAAATAAGTCCTTGAACTATTTGCGATTTTGCACCTTGAACTTGAAGAATTTTAGATACACCCTTCAACTCATTGAAAATGATGCAATCAGGTCCTTTTTACGTGGTGGTGCCAGTAATATTTCATCTTCTTATCCCCTACTAATAGATAAAAAAGGATCTGATTGTATCATTTTCAATGAGTTGAGGGGTGTATATGCAATTCGCAGGGCTGAGAGGCTTGATTGCAAATTTGCCGGTTTTCTCTTTTACTTCATACTCCGTACTCCGTAATACGTAGTACGGACTATTAAAGAACAACGACTATTTCTTCTTTTACAAAAGTCAACGTCGGGCCCCCTTTCTCCTCCAGCCTTTTGCAAGTTGCAGCGACCGCGCCGGACATATTTACGGCGGCCCCCACCGCATTACCCCGTTTGCCGGTGAGCCGCGCCCTCATTTATCTCTCCGGCTTTCGGTCAATTCCAAAAAAGTAAAAAGTACTCCATGTTAGTTACTCCCATTTCATCTCAATCGTAACAGTAATAACAATTATTGAAATTGATATCCGCTATGAAACCTAATACCTGGCTACCTGCAAGTTGCAAAATCCTCCGTACAATGCCAATGTCAAGTGCCCTTTTACACACGGAGTATATAAAAAGAAGAAGAAGAAGAAGATGTAAAGCAAAATCATTGTTATAATTTCTGGAATTTCTGGGATGGGTGAGATCACAGACAGAGCTCCGACCACCATCGCCGGGCCTCCACGCCCGCCGCTACTCACCGTCGCTCCCCGCCCGCCCATGGAGTCCTTCTTCGCGGATGGGTTCATACCCGGATTCAGCCCGGGTCCCATGTCCCTGGTCTCCAGCTTCCTCGCCGACCCCGATGTCTGCTCTTTCTCCCAGCTCCTTGCCGGAGCCATGGCTTCCCCGCTCGCTAATCCTCCCGAGAAGGCGATTTCCGGCCTGGGAAGTGAGAAGCAGTCGGGATATAAGCAGAATCGGCCGATGAGCTTGGCGGTTGCTGCTCTCTCTCCTTTGTTCGTCGTCCCACCTGGCTTTAGCCCTTCTAGCTTCCTCAAGTCTCCCGGATTCCTCTCACCTCTTCAGGTAATCACCTATATGAACTCTTTGGATTCTGGGCTTGGGTTTCTTTTCGATTTCAATCTCTTATAGTTCATCCATGTTTGGTTTCCTAAATTTTAATATCACATTCAAACTATTCATTAGGTTCAGGTAAGTTCTAAAATCAGCACAGACTTCTTCAAGATTGTTTTTGTGAGCTATATTGAGCCATCTCTAAGCCGATTGTAAACCAAATCTTGGTACTTAGTATGGAACCTCAAATTTTACTTTAGTATCAATAATCTCTGTCTCAACTTACAACTGCATCTTGTAAGCTCAACAATTGTCATATGAGTTTCAATATTTGTGTGCTCTAAAGAACCACCATCTTGTAAGCACTTTAAAGTTTAAACCACCTACCACCAAATTCTAAATCTATTACTCAATAAATATGATTTTTTAGAATGGAACATTATCAAAAATGTTGTTGTTAATGTAATAGAGGATTATAGATTCATTGTTTAAAAGGAAAATGATGTTGTCATTTTCTACTGAACTAAATTGTATTCGTCATTTACTCTCTGGAGAATGAGATGTCTTCATTGAGCAATTCATTCATTCATTCAGTGGCATGAATTGTTTTTTTATTTATGTTTGTGCAGAGTCCTTTTGGAATGTCTCACCAACAAGCCTTGGCACATGTGACAGCTCAGGCTGCATTAAACCAGTCTTATTTGCAAATGCAGACTGATTACCATCAATCTTCACCTCTAGATGCATTAGAACATGAATCTTCTTCCGTCCGAACCGAATCATTCCAAAGTCAACTGGATGATGTGTTGTTTGACCAAGATAGTTTGAAGAATGAACCCACAGAGGTCTCCCAATCACTGAGCAAACCTCCTCCCAATGCTATGGAGAGGCCTGCCAAAGATGGTTATAACTGGAGGAAATATGGACAGAAACTTGTTAAGGGGAGTGAGTGTCCACGAAGTTACTATAGATGCTCACAACTGAAATGCATGGTCAAGAAGAAAGTTGAGCGGTCCGTTGATGGGCACATTACTGAGATCACATATAGAGGGCAGCATAACCACGAACTTCCTAACCCTAACAAAAGGAAGAAGGATGATTGTGATGTGGAGGGCAGAGATAATGAACCACAGATGAAGCCTGCGACTGCTTCTCGTTGTTTGACTCTAGTTAACGGGTCAAACGAGATTGAGTTTTCTGAGTCGGACCTGTTATCCACCAAATTACCATCTCAGCAACTTGATGAAATGGAGGAGACAGTTGTTGAATGTGACGAGGACGATGAACACATTCCTAAGAGAAGGTGAATTGCTGTTTGATAATGCTTGTTTGTATTCTGAAAAGGGAAACGAGAAATACATCTGGCTGAGGTGTTTCTAGATACTCCGTATAATATTAAAAGTAACATTAAACATTTTTCTGGAGGGGCCAATAACTTAAAGCTGCACCAAGTGATCAGCTATGTTTCGTAAGAGAATGAGTGAAATAAGCTCTTTATGAAAGGGTGTTTCAAATACCTTTTAAAATGAACTCCTACCTGTTTATTTTCTTACAAATAAACTTATTCTTTTACAAAAATAACACCATTTATCAGCTAGTCAACATCTCGTAGTATCAAACACTTCTAATACCTACTATTACAGATTTCCAATTTTAGCACGTAGTTTCTCTATATCAGCTTTTAGCAATTTTCTGCTTTAAGCTAGCTTTTCACCCTGCATGCTAAATAGAGAAGCTGAGAACAGCTTGCTATTGGTGTTGTAGTTGCCTGATCTAGGAAGTGACTTTGACTGCAGGAGCTTAGAGGCAGAGGTTGTGTCATCTGCTCCACCCTCATCTCATAGAACAGTCACTAAACCCAGAATCATAGTGCAGACAAGGAGTGAAGTTGACCTTTTGGATGATGGATACAAGTGGAGAAAATATGGGCAGAAAGTAGTCAAAGGAAACACTCATCCAAGGTACTCATTTTCCTCTTTATGCATGCAAAAAAAAAGTTGTTAGAGTGAGTTTCCCTGCATTCTTTGACAATTTGGTGTCATACCACATTGTGGTTGACTTCTTTGAAAGTATAACTGTTTTGTAAAACAGCATTTCTGTAAAGAGAATTTGAGTTTTCATACTAGGTATTTTGTGCCATGTCATGATAGTTTGGGAGTAAGAAAAGTTTTCTCTCGTGCTTCACATTCAAGAAGAAAATCAAGAAAATTTTGGAATATGTGTTATGCCAAAAACGTAAGGCGAAAACTTTGTCAACTTTCGTTGGTGAAGTTATGGCAAATCGATCAAATGTAAAAACAAAAACAAGACCTTGTTCAAGGTTGTTTCCACTTTTTGTGATTTCAAAAGTTACATGATATATGTTGTGTAATAAATCAAACTTGCTCATACCTTTAATAATCATGTTACGTAGTAATTTTGAAACGGCCAACACAGAAGTCAAAATTAACTTTTCTGGTTGCCAAAACACCTCTCAAGGCTTCGGGCTACTGTTGCAATCAACTTAACCTCTTGGACTGAAATTTCAGTCTTTTTTATGATGGCAAAGCATATCAAGCTCAAACTAGTAATTCGATAATGTTAACAAAAAAAGAGAAGAAACATATCAAGCTCTATGAAGTCAAACACCCAAACCATCTTGGTAAAGGTAAATACTGTATGCTTCCTAAAGGCCGTTTCAAATTTATTTCATATGCTATCAAATTTTTACTGCAGGAGTTACTATAGATGCACATTTAGTGGATGCAGAGTGCGTAAACACGTTGAAAGAGCTTCAGCAGATCCCAAAGCGGTCATCACTGCTTACGAAGGCAAACACAATCATGACATCCCAAATCCAGCTAGGAACACCGTGTGTAGGAAACCCCACTTGCAACTAAAGGCCGAGAGTTGATGGTGAGGGCCCAAAGCTGTGTGCAAATTGTGCATTGGCAGTTTCTGTTAGTTGTAATCTTTTGGCATTTTCTCCTTTGATTTCTTACCATCATCGCCTGGCTTGTAAGTTCTATAGATATGAGTAATTACTGAGTTGTAAAAAGTGAAATCTCAACCTATTCTACGTTTGTTTTATTTGCATTGCCGGATGTAGTGAATGTATATTTGTAACTTTGGTTAAATTGTGGAATATTCTCTTGATATCTTTTCTTGAAATATGACAAAAGCTGGTAATTTCTTTGCCGCAATTTAAAGTGTTTTGCTAGTAAGATTTGGTTATCCTCCTGTGTTAAAGTATTACTATATGTGATTTGTCCCATTATATAAGATACATTTAAGTCTAAAACGGGTTTTAAGAAAGTAAAGAATTTATCATTATATCACAATCTGAACCTTCACGAAGAAAGTTCGAAATGGGTCAATAAAAAGTAAAAGGTGAAAATTGAAATGATAGAGAAAGAGATCATTGGAAAGTAAAAAGTTAGTGCAGTTCAATTTAGGAGTGTATATTTTTTGGACAACACAAAAATTATATATTAGGAAATGGGACAGATGAAATTATCACTATGGTTTTGCAAACAGTGAAAAATCTCAACCTTCTCAACATTTATTTTATGTTGATTGCCAAATCAATTTTGTAATCAGTTGTTTGAGTATGTAGGGTATAGAACTATTTTTTATTTAAAAAATTAAACCCGTTTTTGTTTGAAGAGTGATACATCGTGACCAATGAAACAAAAAGATCAACATTTGTAGCAAAAGGGGAGTATTGACACATTCCTTACTAGAACAAAATATTTTGATGAAAAGTGTAATGAGTTTCATTACATCAACCTATTATGAGGGAATTTATCGGAAACAATCTCTTTGTACTTTATTACAAGGGCAACAATGCGTACATCCGACTCCCCAATCTGTTTTGATCCCATAATAGCTAATAGTGACCGACACATATATAACTCTTGACCCGATCACCATCTCAACCTATAATTGCGGTTAAAAAACTCAACAATTTTAGTCTGATTGGATCCCTATTCCCAAAATTGAGATTTTGTCCATCTTAAACTTTGTATATATGTACATTCTTTTGTTTTACAAAAGAAAATTGTAAAATTTTCCTTAAATTGTTGTTTACACAATTACACCACGGTTACAATGAATATACTAATTACACCGCAGTTACACTGAATATACTTTGTTTTCATTTACATTAGTTCTACAACATTTACAATGTTCCTATAGCTATTTACATTTACGTACGCCACACTTGCACATTTTTGTAGATTTTTAGTTTGTTGCATGGGAAGGATGTATTTTTACTGGTAATTATTGGAAACTTTTATTGAAAAAATAAAATATATTCATCTCAAAAACATCTCATATAACATATACTTTTGCGTAGGAAAAAATGTTAAATAAAGAACAATGAGGTAACATCTACAACTTTAAAAAATATAACTTCAACCTTTTTATATAAAATAGACATAGTATAA
The DNA here is from genome assembly GCA_945859915.1 of Cuscuta epithymum. NCBI lineage: Eukaryota > Viridiplantae > Streptophyta > Magnoliopsida > Solanales > Convolvulaceae > Cuscuta > Cuscuta epithymum. Next base: position 5,048,312 of record CAMAPF010001015.1, read on the forward strand.
TCTTACTACACTTTTTTCAAAACTATTGGAAAAATATTTATTCTCTAACTAAATTTCAAGATATGATTGCTTATTTGCTCATTTTTATTTTATATTTATCTTTTTGGCATGTTTGCCTGTTTGCTCATGTTATGGACTTGTTTATTTCATGTTTCAGAATGTAAAATCAAACAGAATTAAACTTTTGTACTTTAATTCCGTATTTGATTTTTGATCAAAACTGAAATGCAAAACTGGACTCACCCATATTTAGAGTGAGACTTGCACCACATGGTGTTGGAATGCTAATTATAGGCTTGGACCCGGTTCGGACCACCCGGCCCGGAAACCGGCCCGGCCCGGTACTGTGTGGGCCTGGCCCGACCCGGGAACCAGGTACTGGTTCCGAGTCTAAGCCCGATTTGGGGTGGGTAATCGGGTCGGGTACAGGCTTAGGTAAATGAGAACCGGCCCGGCCGGTTCCGGGCCCGGTTCGGGCCTTTCAATTTTTGTTTTTTTTTTTTTGTTTTTGTTTTTTGTTGGTTTGGGGCTTTGGGCTGGGTTAATTGGGCTGGAATGGGTCTTTCACATGGGTTTGTGGGGTGGGGGGGGTGGGGTAGGGGATAAAAATAATCAAGAAAACAAAAAAAATTATAACCGGACCCAGCCCGGCCTGGCCCGGGCCCAGACCGACCTATTTCCATGCCGGTCCTGGGCCTCACATATTTTTTTTGGGCCCGGCCGAACCTAGCCCGACCCGGGCCCGGAACCGGTTGAGACCATCACTACCTACAAATTGAAATATTGAATGCTTAGTAAAATATCTAAAATGTACGTAGTATCTTAAGACTTTGTTTGCAACCACTTGTGCTTAAATAAAAGCACTTTTTGAAAAAAAAAAGTGATTAGTAAAAGTTAGTAATGTTTGGTAAAATAAATGCTTTTTGTGTAATAGAAAAAGTAAAAAGTAAATTCTACACGAAAACCGAGATAGTAAAAGTTGATAATGTTTGGTAAAATAAGTGATTTTTTCTTTAAAAAAACCAAAAGCACTTATCAACAGAGTTTGCAAACAGAGCCTAAATCAATCTTGCTCGATACTTTTTTTAGTTCGATTGAAAACCTTGAGGAGAGGCGGAGAGCACTGCAAAAATAGCAACACACTCATGTTTCATCAATAGAGATAAGTTTCAATATATAGAGATTAAATACGAGTGAACAACAGTATTACGCACTTGCACATAGAACGATTACAGAAAATACAAACGAATATATACAAATGTTACAGTTTAAGATGGATCATAAATGGAACATAATTCACCAGCACCATCAATTATTGCCCATTTCCAAACAAATCTGCCATTCTGAAAACTCAGGGAATAAGTTGCATCAAGTTTATGGATCTGAGGGTCTCTGCACATTGGCGGGACAATAGAAGAATTTCGTTTAAGTCTAACCGCAAGATCAAATATAATAACATAAGGGATGCTAAGAACCCGTTTGGTTGGCTAAGATTAACGTTTAATTTATTACGGAGTATTTTTTAAGTTTAAATACATTTCTAGTCCCTACAAATATAAGACATTTTGTTTGTTTTAGGTTTCTATAAAATATTTTTTGTTTTTCATCCCTGGCACCATTTTATTTTTAGTCCATCTCTAATTCTAGAAAACTCTATTTGCAAAAACAAATATTATCAATTGCAGAAATCTACGAAAAACTTAAATTTATCCTTTTATAATTTTTTTGAGACTAATATGAAAGTTAAAACTATGTAAAACTAACTATTCACATTTTAAAATATGTATTAAACCCTTCTAAAAACATAATTAAATACTTTTTGAGTACCATGATAAAAAATTACATGAAACCTACTACCCGGGATTATTTCATTTTTAAACAGAGGTTATCATTGCTGATGTACTAAAAAGAAAAGCAACTTACATTTTAGGGATGAAAACCAAAAAAACTAATTTAAAAGTAATTTTACTGGGACATAAAACAAAATGTACTATATTTGCAAAGATTAAAAACATATTTAAACCTTTTTTTTAAATGACTCAACATATATAGTGAAAATTTCCGCAGTTTCAATTTATCTATTTCAAGCCATACCAAACGGGTTCTAAACTAAGTGATCCTGAGATTACACTACCAGAATGATTGTCTAATGCTACTGGTGATCTTCATTTGACATTGAAAGATCAAATAAATCGACGCCTCCTTCTCCTCCTCCTATCAGAGGGAGCCTCATCACTCATTACATCCATGTTAGGGTCATCATTATCTTCCCTGTTTCTCTCTTCATCCTGAAGTCCTAAAAGATTCTCACCCCAAAGAGAGCGACGCCTTGAAAAAGGTCCATTATTTGAACGACGGTGCCTTGACAAATCCCCTGACCCCCCATCACCCCTTCTCAGATCAGGCATTGAGCCCATTGATCCAAACATCTGAAAGAGAAAAAATGTACTCATCAATCCAGCCCCTCTATCCCTATTATTACCAGTTGAGCTAGAAACCCTATTTCCTCCAACATTCTCTATCACATAGTCCCCAAAGACCATAGCCCCTGGCATAGCTGTTCTAACAGCACTGATGATGTCATCATACTCTCTCTGTTCTTCAAGGCTTCTCCAAGCTCTTTGTCTTAATGGGTCAACCTCAGTTGGGCGGACTGTGGGGTGGGCCCTCCTGGCATGAAGCCGCAATTCCTTATAGTTGCCTACAAACGTGCACGAATCACGAGAACAATTTCTAAGCTTCAAATTGAGGTGTTCTCTAGCTTCTTCCATGACTTTCCACCCAAACACATCCCCCCGACATAAAGGACATTTGAGGCTCTGCTTTAATTCTGATGTTGGTGGAGATGGGGGCAAATGAAAATTTTCTTCAGGGATTTTCTTGAAACGGTCAAGACAGTTTGAGTGCCTATAACTTGTGTCACAAAGGTAAGATCTACACCCTTTATCATGAGAACTACAAAGTAGAAGGACAGCATTGTGTGGGTGATCCATGCATATCGGGCATGAAGCTTCATCCCATTCCTTACGGAGAAGAGCATGATTGTTATCTGCCTCTTCTCGCGTGCTTTGTTTTAAAGATGCCATTTAGGTGCACTGGTGATGTGAGTTCAAACTGTTACTAACACTAAAACCATTAATTTTACAATGTTCTATGATGTTATTAAAAAAACTGATGCAGCAACATACCCTACAATCCTACTTATTTAATACTACTAAGAATTCAATTTTGACAGTAGATGTCAGCTTAAAACACAGCTTCAAAGAAAATATTTTGTAACATCCCATTTGTAAAATAGCACTCTAGACTCTCTGTAAATAGAAAATTGAAAGCAACTAACACTACATCATTAAAATGGAATTGTGCAAATCATGAACTTTTTATAAGTATCAGAAGCCACATGGCAGATCCCTGAATAATGGTGAAAAGGGCCTCAACTTTATGATGTCATATCATATAAAACATGCCACAATGCAACAAAATTGTTCCCTTTTGATGGGCGCGGGGATCTACTACGATGCAAAAGCAAGGTTAAATGAATAATTGTGTGAAAAAGTATCTCTAAACTGAAGGCTTTCAGAATATTTGCTAAATAAATAAATATGCAAGAATAGCATGTCACACAGACAAAAATAACCCACGAACGGTCACTTGTATCACTTATTGTAGTATACTTACCACGAAAACAACCAAATCTTGTGGTATCTTCAGTATCTTATACACTGGTCAGAGTAAGCAAATCAAATACTACAGGATCCTTATTCCACTTTACCGCATATTGAATTTCACCCTTCAAGCAATAAAGTAGTATAGTTCAACATATATTATTTCTTATATAGACGACATATGTTATATCTTCATTGACCACCATGAGTTGTAAGCCCGATTCTAACAAACAATAGTAATGGATAAATGGTCATCAGTGAAGCACGGACACTCTCGGGGAAAGAGTATGTTTCTGTTTACGGAAACTCTCTAAAACGTTTTTTTTTCTATTAAAAGAGGGTGTTTCCCATTTACCCCGTGAATCTCATGTATCCGTGCAACATAGGTGACCATAAATCATAACTGTATTTTAATGGTAAACACAAGGAGAATATCGAATAATTTGCATACTGAAAAGAAAAGCCATCTACGTGAGGCTATATGATCTAATTATGAAAGAAATATATACTCGTATTTTTTTCAATTTCAAAAATCTGTAAAGGACTGCATTCACAGATAATATTGCGACCAGTAAAGTACGGAAATTCCTGGGATTCACACCAAACTAACTATAAGTCCAAATATATAATTCAGTGGACTCTCCACTCTCAAATCAAAATCTGAGCGCACAGCTAACCCTAACCCCCTTTCCTCTTTTAGCTTAGAGAGGTAGAGTTTACAGCTTGTGTCATCTGGGAATTTGGATTGTCGTGCTTCCTAATTGCTTCTGCTTTCTCTCCTCAAAACTGCCCAGGGGCATCCCATGTTGATGGAACTAAAGAATGGGAAACTTATAACGGTCATTTGGTAAATTGCGATATTTGCATGAATACTCATCACCACAAAGTACCTGTACTTTGGAAGGATGGAGATAGGATTTGGAGAATGCCAGAACGCTATATTCGTGGGAATACAATTAAATATCTCCGGGTTCCAGATGAGGTGATTGATAAAGTTCAAGAAGAAACAAAAAGCCGAATTAGACAGGAAGCCACCTGGTGTAGGGTGTGGTAGGGGAAGAGGTAGAGAAGATAATGTTGTTGGAAGAGGAATTGGGCGTGGGATGGATGAGGGGGCTCCAAGGTCAGGGAAAGAGTGGCAAAGTTGGAGGTCATGGGCGAGGCTAATAAGTTTGAAGGATCCATTGATAGCCAGGATTGCCTGCCACTTATAACACAGAGAGAGGAGCATGATAAACATGCTAAAGTGTGTAGGTTGAAGAAATATCTCGTTTGTTATCCTGCTACCTCTTATGGTTGGAGAATAATTAATTGAAATGTATTTTTTCTTATTCCTTATTGTATTATTGTCATTAATATTTGTTAGTGGGATTGAATGTAACTAGCCCCTTTGGAAGTGTTTTAACTTTGTGAATTCCGTTTGTGATCAGTGTAGATCCTATCCAAACTCGAGCTTAAGTCAGTGAGTCAAGCTTCATAAAAGGCCCATATTGATTGCAATTTTTTGTAGTCTGATATTTTGAAGTAAACAACTAAACACCATTAGAAAAACTAAAAGTATGCGGACATGCATTTGAGAGGTACAATACTAAAAATAAATAAAAAAAACATGATTTATTGGAGTCATATGTGTACTAATATTACTAAAAATAAATAAAAATATGATTTAACCATGATTTCAAAAATATTTTCTGTGTCTACCTTCATTTATGGCTTTATGTGTTATACATGTATAGCAGATTAGCAGTTTTATAACTACTAAACACCAAACAACAACATATTTGATTAACGATTATAGTGAATTTGATTCCAGACACTTCTCAAGATTCAAGCAAACCAAATATCAGATCACATCACAACATCACAATTTAACCAGAACAAGAATTTGATCAATGATCAATAGTGAAATTGATTCCAGACACTTCTCAAGATTAAAACAAACAAAATCTAAGACCGCATCGCAACATCACAATTTAATCAGAGCAAGAGATTTAGATACGGTCGACTACTCGACTCTAGTATGCATATATTGGCAGCTTTAATTATATTCTCTAGTGTATGTATATGTAATATGTGGAAAGGAAAAATAAATAAACGATCAGCAAATAATTAAAATATTAGTAGGCAAAACAGGATAATATAATTACTTCTTATTGTTTTGTCTCGGTTGATCGATTGATCCAGGAATCGCAAATCGCTGTAACGCCCTTTTTCTTCAATCTGTTTGGTTGTTCATCTTCGTTGGTTGGCTATTCTGCTTTTAAAGCGCTGAAGAGGAAATTATTAACACAAAGGCAGCCAATATACGGAGTATAATTTAAAAATACATACGGACTATATACGCAGTCGTATGATACTTCGTATATCGGTATTTCAGTTTTGGGCCACTAATTTTTTTAAAGTTTTTGAGCCCTGAGGGCTGAGGCCCATGACTCATCCGCTTCCGTAGAGCACTATTGATATCCATTTTTATTTGGACTGAAATTTGTTGGTCTGATCTGATCTGATCTGGTCTGAACTGGTTTGATCTAGTCTGATAAATGTCTGATTATGTGTATCTTATAAGTTATAACAATCCAATTCTGAGTTGGATTGGTCTAGTCTGATCTGGTCCAATCTGCTCTGGTCCGAACTGGTCTGGTCTGGGATTGAAAACAATCCAAGTAAAAACATCTGACTTCTCGTCACATGCCATACTAAAAATTTAGGGCATGTTTACTAACGGAGATATTTCCAAGTTTCAGAAAACTAGAAAAATGAAAACAGAAAACTGCATACAAAAAAACTGATGGAATACTTGGAGAAAGGAAAACATAAATTTGCGTTACCAAATCGCTTTCCAAAACTAAAAAATGAGATACATATCTGTTTTCCTTAATGAATTAGAGAAGTATCTTTTACAATTTTTCCAAATTTGGAAAACACGAATGTCGCAGTGCCGCTGCAATGAATTTACATACTTACACCTAATGTTGGATCCGGTCTAGCTCCGATGTCCGTTTCAGTCTGGTCCGGTCATGACCCGATGGTCCCTATCCGGTCCGGTCTACGACCTAGAGGTTCGGTCTGGTCATTGACCTAACGGTCCATGTCCGTTCGGGTCAATAATCTTATGGTCCAGTCAATGACTCGATGGTCTCTATCTGGTCCGATCAACAACCTAGCTGTCCGATTTGATCATTGACCAGGCGGTCCATGTTCGGTCTGATTAACGGCCAAGCAATCCCAGCCCAGTTCGGTCGATGACTCGACGGTCCTGGTCCTAACCACGACCCGACGGTCTCGTCCGGTCCACAGTCCACGACTCAGATGTCCCAATCCGGTCCACGAGCCGACGGTCCCTGTCTGGTACGGTCGATGACCTGACGATCCCTGTCCGATCTGATCACGACCAGGCGATACTTGTTCGGTCCGATCGATGGTCGGGCAGTCCCGGTCCGATCGATGGTCGGGCAGTCCCGGTCCAATCGATGGTCGGGCAGTCCCGGTCCGATCCGATCTAGTCAACGACTCGACAGTCCCCGTCCTATTCGGCCAATGACCCGGCGGTCCCCATTCAGTCCGGTTAGCCACCCGACGGTCCGCATCATGTTTGATCAACGACCCATGTGGCCCCCATCTTTGTCTGGCAAATGACCCAACGACCTATGTTCGGTTCGATAAAAAATTGGGCGGTCCCGATCCAGTCCTATAAACGACACGACAGTCCCTGCTCGGGTCAATCAATGACTCAGCGGTTCAGTCTCGTTTTTTCGAAATCATTTGGTAAAATGAAGGGTTTTAAAAGAGTCATTGAGTTGTCTTTTTTTTTGAGTCGTTGAGGTTTCAACCAATAGCTAACTTTAAATCCGAGGACAATGAAATTCGAGGGAATATCGGCTAGTGATGAGGAGGTTTTAATATGTATCCACCGTGGGACAGTGTACGTACCCACCATCGGGGGGGATTTCATCTCTATTTTTTTCTTCGAAAAAAGGCATGGAAAACACGCTCAATTTAAGGGGTTGACAGACAGAGATTTATGATATTTTTATTTGGAATGTTTCAATTTAAGACCAAACAAAGTGAGATCAGATACTAGACTTAGATAGTTATAAGATACATAGAAACCATACACTCATCAAACTAAATCATACCAGTTCAGACAAGACCATTCTAAACTAGAAAATTTTAGTCTAGTCTAGCTACTTGATCCCAAGCGGAATTTTGCCAACATCCCTTTATATTTACCCCGAAAGAGCGAAAGTATCAAGGTCAAACTTTTGGCTAATCAATTGGATAAGGTGGGGATGCACATGGGGAGGCAAATGAGGAGGGCATTTGGTTTTCAATTTTTTAAAACTTCAAGGCTTTCCAAATAAAACATATAGTGCCAAAAGTTGACGGGTATCGATTTGACAAATTAATATTGTTCAAATATGTTTTATTGTGCTTTAATTCAACTTTAAAATACTTGAGCAATGCCTCTTATTCTCAACTGTAATATAAATTGCACTCGATTTGAACCATATGTTCATGAACCTATTTCCCTTTTCGAGGAAGAAAAATAGCAAAAATCATAATATATCAAATTTTGAACACATTATTCACTTTTAAGATGCTAGAGCCTAGAGGCATTTCAATTCATAGCATACGTCTAAAATATTTTGTCATGAAATTTTGAAATTTATGTGAAATTTATGTGAAATTTATTTCAGAAATGATTAAGTTCTTCATGCTATGTAAATCATAAAAATGCCTTACTTGCGCGATGAAATGTAGTGGAGGATGGGTGTGTACAAATTTTATCTCCTATATTTGCAAGGTTCATATCTTTATCTTCAGAGAATCAGCCTTTCACCGGGGCCTTCGTTTTCTTTGTCGTCGTATGAGAAAGATATTTCCGTGTCATGTCTCGAATGGAAATGAAAAGTTATATGTTGTGTTGAAATTCAATTGAATGGGTAAGAAGATGGTTCCCCAACAACTTGAATTCTTCTTATCCACACACAAAAAAAAATACAATTTTAAAATGCAAACCATTCTTATTCTTATATTCTTATATGAAGTTAATAGAGTTTAGAGAGTATTCAGTTACAATTAAAAAATTGTAAATGTTTTTGAAATTGAATAATATATTAACTAAAGAGAAAACTGTGATTGACATGTAAATTTCATAAGGGATCCGACCCAAGCTACATAACAGATTCTACCAAGGGCCATAATACGAACGGCCACGATCCTTTGCAAGTATCACCAGGAGCATGCCCTAAGCCAGGGAGACGTTCGTCTCCACGAATTAGTGCTGGGGAAGCACATTTAATGCTGGGGATTTGGTGGTTGGAACATCAGCCATTCATAGCTCTCCACATCAGCATGGCCATCAGCATTTATTTCATTGTAAGGGGTTGACAACTTATTACTCTTAGCATTCTAGTTTACTTGGGCACGTAGCCTAGCATTCGCAGCTCTACCTTAGCGGTCTAGACAAAAGGCCTTCGGCCTTAGCAAGAATATATATTGTATCAGGGCGTTATTTATCATTAATAATACCCGGTCTTTACTTGCTAATCATTTTCTTAGCCCATCTTACTTGTTCGTTGGATCAGTTATACACACACATAAACAATCCACTCGAAATCTTTGGGCTTACGTGTTGGACCTAAAGGTTGAAGGAATAAACCTCAACAACTAAAGATATAGTAATTGATATGAGATGCTTCATGTTATTGAATGAGCATAAAAATCATGATCTTAATTTATAATCAATTTATTTCATTAAATTGAGGAATAAATTTTGAAAAATTAAAACCAATTACATCCAATGAACTGAAGCAACATGTTCAATTTAACAAATATTTCAAAAGAGAAAAGCTAGACTTTAACATCGTTTACTAAGCTTGATGGTGCATTTGATAATTTGACGGGCCAAATAAATGAAACAATGATCTAATAGCATATGGTACAATGATTTCTCTACAATAGTATAAGGGGGAATAATGTTAGGGGTTAAACGGTAATAAAAAAAGTGTTGGTGGTTCTTAGTGCATAATTTCATTGTACCTTATGTTTACTTTGTTGTACGTTGTCGCAGCTTCCGTCACTTACGGTGATTTCAACGTTATGCCCTTACGGTTTAAAACAACTTCCATTATGTCTCAACTTCTACTCCGTATTGCAATAAAAGTATTTTAGATAAAGGCATCAGCCGGTGGGCACTAACGGTGATTTCAACCCACTACACATAACCAGTTGCGCCTAACCTCACCCTTTCAGCTACTCTCTTAGGTTTCAGCCGCTCAGCATACTCAGCAGATTTTCCCTTCTTCCCTATTCATCCGATTCGTTCATCTTATTTGAATACGATTTTTCGATTAGCTTAGCTAACAATGGTATTAACTGTAAGTTTTTCCTTTATTCATCCGATTTGAATTGTATCCTTACTTTATCATTACTGTTCTAAGCATCTCTGTTTCAGACCCCTTGTTTATTTACGTGCGCATTCGTTTAATTATTTCCCTGTCTGTGAAGTTTTTTTTTTGAGTTTTCCTATATTCGATTCTGCCTCCTCCCTACTCCCTCTGTGGTTGTACTATACAGGCTCCCACCATTGTTTATGAGAATAGTTTGGGTGGCTCGCGTTGATTCTTCCCACTTCCAATTGTGTAGTTTCCCCTCTATATTTGTGTCATCTATGTGTTTGTTTAAATACCCACACGAAATCAAGTAATGTTTTGCTCTGCAGCCTCTATTTACATTTGCCCTGATTTATTTCAGCTTTTTCGACATTGTTAGCATTTGTTTCTAATACAACAATGTTGAGAGTAACAATACCAAAAAGTTGACTAAAGCATGACTATATTTAAAAGAAAACTTATACTACGTATTTAAAAGAGAACTTATAAGTAGTGTTATTGTTATATTTGGAATGCTTTTAAAATAACGAATCATGTGCAGATGTGAGCTGTATTAGCTGATACATAACTGAATTATAAGTTCTGCTTATTGGAGTATTGGACATGGGGAGGACTTGGACCATAACTATCTTCTTGTTTGAATCTAATTTTTTGTTGGAATCAGTTAACTTTTATTGTTATGGAATCAAATATAGTTTAATTTGTTTGCCTATATATTCATATAGATATCTAATTTAGGCAGAATTGGAATGGAGTATTATGATCAACAATTTATTTTCTTTGCATTCTGTTCACATATTGAAAAAATAAACTGTTTGGTTGAGTTTTAGTTTCGTACAAAGATGTTAATTTCCTCCCCTTGTAAAGTTCACATTAGAAGTTACAAAGTTTCATAGACAAAATTTTGCTTTTTCTATTTTCCTTTTCGCTTAATTTTGTTTTAAATGAAAAGCAAAATCTCACTTTAATAGATTGTTTCTTTAGAATTTTAGAGGAGAGAAGACCATTGATATTTATTCTTACATTAAGAGATTAACATCAAACTAAAGCTAAAGTTCTTGAATTAACATGTATTTCCTTGAAGACTTGCATATATGTTCTGGGTAATTACAGACTTACTTAAACATTTGTCAGATTCACACCAAAAAAGAATTCTTTTATTGGAATAGGATATAAAAGCCGATATTAAAATATGAAAAGAAAATAAAGGGAAAGAGCTCTTCGTTGACTCAACTTCAATCTGCCACTCCTTTGTTTCCCTAAACTGCTTCCCTGTCATACTATACGATGTTAGGGCATCCCCATTCTTTAGATTATTTAGGGTTTAATTGGATGATGTGTAAGATTATTTTAAATATTATCATTGTGTGAGAGAGATTATTTAAAGAGATTTTTGAAAAAGATAATCCGGTATCAAGATTTGAATCCCGGATTATTTTTTGTTGTAGTTAAATTTCATTTAATGCATGGTCTAGAAAAACTAATTATTTGAGTATGATGGTTGATGAAGAGTTTTAAGATTTGAGATTATTTAAAATTTATTTAATAAATGTGATGTGGCAATGATGTGTCATAGAAAAACCATTTATTTTAAGTTCATGAATGAGGATGCTCTTAAGAAGCAATGAAATGTTTTTATCCAGGATGAAATGTGGGATTTAGACATTTTTACAAATTTCAATCGTGATTACTATTCTAGATTGCATTTTATATTTTCTTTTCCTATGTACGTCCTACATAACACAGTCCTTTTACTTTTGTTCTAAAGCAGTTCAAAATAAATCATAGTTTCTGTCTAAAAGCCTATTTTAACACCAATAGCCACCCTAATGTAAATGTTAGTTCAAAACCATTCATTTAAGTTCGCTAAATGATAATAAACGGAGTTACAGTGCTTGAAACATAATAAATTTACTTTCTAAAGTCATTTGTAGTGACTGATAGTAATCTTTTGGAATGCAACTGATACACATAGATTAATTGAAGTTGTAAGAATGAACAATGTGCTTATTCTCACTTACACCTTATTAGAACTAAAACTGTTAGATAACACACTAATGAGTTACACCCCTAAATCAACAAATCACATGCTTGCAAATTATCAGCCCGTTTGGTAGCACGAAAATCGGCTGATTTGGCTGTTTCTGCTGAATTTTATGAAAGTCTGGCTGAAGTGGCTGCATTGGTTGATTTTATTGATTTAAGAAAAAATTATTTTTAAAATATATTTTATTAATTATATAAGAAAAAATTATATATAAAAATAGCTAAAATGGTCATCTACAGTAACTTCAGCCAATACAGCCAGAAAAGTAACTCCAACCTTACTTTTTCTGCTTATTACACAATTCAGCGCGCGAAAGCAAAAGTTACGTGTTTGGTGAAAAAGTTGGCTGATATGACTTCACTATCTCTTTTAAATATTTAAAATTAAGCTTATTCAATATGAAGAGCCTCATTAAACTAATCATTATTCACATATTCAATAATAACCTTAATCATATTCTTCTGCCACAAAAAGATGCAAGGGGATTCAATACATATATGCTTCTGGTTAAACGGAGTTTTAGAAAGAAGGGAGCTTTTAGTAATTCACCATTGGCGATAAGGTACTATTTTTGGTTGTACCTACCCCCTGCTCAACACAGACATTTCCATCATCCATTTTATAAAGAAAGCAGTTGTGGCTTTTTGATGACCTGTATTATATGTGGTCATGTTGGAACTCAGATAAGCAAAAGGAAAGGAATATAGTTTTTGCATGTGTGGTTTGGTGTGGGCAGATAGAAAGGAAAATCAAATATGATTAGAACTTACTCCATACGAAGTATTAAACTTTGTCATTTATTTAGATATGTAGTCTTAATATAACATGTGTATTAAATATTTCAACAAAATGAGTCTGAACATATAAAACCAGTTTATCGCGTTTAAACCAATTTTTTAATTCCCAAACATTTTCATTCCAACCAAAACTTCTACCCGTTTTCTTTTACCCGACATTTTCCTAAAGTTCCAAACAAACCCTAAAAGAAGTTGGTTTTTGTGGTGCAGATCACCTCTATGGTAACATTTAGTACTGCTTGTGAATCTGCAAGTATCACAGTCCTCATTGGAAATGACATTGATAAATGTGTTGTGAATCACTGCAAAAGGTTCATGTCAGAAACAGCCATGGCATTTTTAGTTGGTATTCTGCACCACCATCCTACTTCTTCAACTTTTGGTCATTGACTTCCCGGTAGAGTCGATGATTGGGTCTTTTTGGTTTATGTGATAAATGTTTGTACTGTATTGTGGGCAATGAACCTTTTAAGGCTTCATGGTTTTCAATTTTGGATCCTCCTAAATTCGTTTGAAAAAATCTATCTCTTTCACTTGTAAGTTAATATTGGATCTAGCTGGTAGCATTGCTGCATTGGTGAACTAACAACTGATCAAATGACATGAAACTGTTCTGATTTTTAAAAACTGATATGCTGGGACAGGTGCAGAAGGTGTGGGGGCAGATCAGGATACGACGGGGGAAATTCAGCGGGCCGGGCAAACTGAAAACCAGTTTCGTCCTTGGAGTGAAGACAGAAAACAGGGACTATAGTACAAATGACAGATATAGGAAGGAAACGTTTGCATTGATTTGTTTATCAGTGAAAAGTTCAAACTTCAAAGCATATTGGGCAAGTATTTATAGATATACATTACAACAACACATTTTTACTACCATACCCAAATCACCCTTATCGCTATGCACTCTTATACTCCGTAATATTTTAGATTAGATATGGTTTTAGTGAGACTTTGACTATACACACTCCACCCCTCAAATGTAATGATTTCTGCTATAAAAAAATCCCCATACAGCTCAAAGAATCATGAAGAATCAGATCGCAAAAATTGAAAGTGAATTGTAGTATAGGAAATAGTGTTGTCATATATTTTGTATGCTATTGCAACCATCTAAAGTACTGTTCAAGATTTGGAATTTCTACCATCTAATGTTTGATAATTCATAAAGTAGTGTTTTTTTCATAATCCATCTTTCTTTTTCTTGTTAAATGATTGTGTTCCCGAACCTTATATTCAATAGGAATAATTAAAAAAAACTCATTTAGTTATATACACGAACACTTAGCATGCTTCGTAGAGCTTTTCTTTTCTCTACGAAATTAAGATCACATTGGCACACACTCAAATTTCACAACAACCTTCAGTCAAGATTGGACAATTTTCTTATAAACGGCCTATGCTATAAACGTCAATAGGCTTGGGCATTATCACGAACGCGCAACGCGCGTTACTGAACTAGTAAAGCTTAATATGAAAGAAAGAAGTAAGCAATGAACATTAAATGAGAAAACCGGCCTTTATTAAGATAGGTTAAGATAACACCCACCAACTTCAATTACTTTGCATTTAATAACACACAAATGTTTATGGACGTATTTAGAACACCCAACCATTTCTGGACGTATTTAGAACACCCAACCTAGAATTTTCAATTAAATAACGGTTACCAACTTCAATTACTTTGCATATATACCGTTCACCTTCCAAATTTCAAATAAATAACGATGACCAAGTCCAATTGAATTATATTGTGTTATGTATCAAAGTTAGATGTCGGATTCTATGGGTAATAAGGGTGGTCACATATTAACCGTAAAATAATTCAAATATAGGATATGACTTGACCACGATTTACCGGTTACATCACCTCATACGGCAAGTTTCACTAGAATTTCAATAGGACGTTAAAAACATATTTTTGCGATCCACCACTTACATCGTCTTATATTGGTTATCAATTTATAGAATAAATTGATTTTAGCTATTAAGTGGGTTACTAATGTTTTGTGAAATTAATTTTACCATACATGGTTGTATATTGCCTTCTTGATGAAACTACCTCATGCACCCATCAATATTTTTTTAAAACACCCAATCTTTAGTCTTCTCGACATCGATAGATGTGATAACCATCATTTTCATTCACCAGCTTCAAATAAATAAAACGTTAGATAAATATCCATTCTTAAATGATGAAAGTACAAAAAATAACATTACATCAAGTATTTTTTCAACTATTATTATATCATAATATTATTATAGGATGTTAACATATACTTTAATATGTCATCTTATAGAGATGTAATGTTGAATATAATAATTAAAGGTTGTGTATATAAAATATGTGTTTTCATTTCTATTTTCTAAATTTAATGAAACATTTTCCTTTCATTTTATTTTTGAGTGATATCAATAACGATATATGGGCTGAGGTTTATTTAAATGTTTTACATTGATATACTTTCTAATATCAGTTTATTCGTACTTGTTTTTCACCGGTCTAAAACAATGAAACTCATATATCTTTATGGAGCTATGTCCAATCTCCGGTCTTGCAAAGTGTTGGAGTAATTCGAACGGGTACACCATAGTCCATATATACACATGTATGCAAAACGAACAGAGTGAATGTTAAGTTGCATGCGAAACTTGTTGCGAGGTGAATCGTTAGTCATTAAGACTAACGTTCAAAAGATTTAATGTTTGAAAATTCCTTGAATGAATGGCTCAACTCCCACTAGCAAGTAAAACATTAGGATTAAATATTATTTAATAATATTAATTCCAAGTCCAGCACTATTGAGAGTTGTAACGTTCAAAATTTATTTATACATACTAGTATAATTTTAATATGAAGAGATAATGCATATATAAGATGTAGAAAAATTTATTATTAAATTAGTGTGTGAAAAATATTTAAAGAAGTAACATTTATTCATTTGAAATACTCTTATTTTTTCAAAAATCCCCCACATATTTCAAATGAATATTTCTAGATGTTAAAGACAGTTTAGAAAATTTCTGCTGGATTAAAGGAATAAGACTTTAAGTTTGGTGTCCGTAGACTTGAAACCAAACCGAGACGATTAAGTCTTAATAAACCGAGCTTGTGGGACTAACTTGATTGTAGGATTGTAGGATCAAAGGTCCAAATGTATTGGGACCGCCAAGCCAACTAGGTCAAGCCTAGTACGGAGAAGCATAGTTAATTATATACCATTCCCTCCATGTTTTGATTATTTAATTAATAATAACTAAACAAACCCCTATCAATGATTTTGCATGAGACTTTTAGATGGAGGGAATTTACTTCAACGATAGTAAACATGCAATATATCAAGTCATATTATGGTGGCCATACCTTAAAAGTAAATATAGTTAGCGCAATCCACAAACTGTTTTACTTGCCATTTATGTCACTAGTTTGATTCATGCTTGTAATTTTGAAATAATGCTCTTATAGTTTGGATTGAATCATGGCAGTCACAACGATATCATGCTAGGTAAGACTTGACGACACATCTGGGGTCAATTCTCTTTATGCTAGATTATAACACGCGGTCTCTTCTTTCACCGGTGAAACACTATGAATATAATCGTTCAGTTATCAAGTGTCATGATAAAAACAATTAAACCTCAACGATGTGTAGTTCGATTAGCTCCATTATATGGATAAATACACACATATATGTATATTTGATAACACTCCTTGTTTGGGACAAACATAATAATTTTTTAAAACTCTTTATGTTTGTACACATATCTCTGTGTGCATTGTATTAAAAATTAAAAAAAAAGAATCTCAAGAAAGGGTCTCAATAATACATCACTTATTCCTGAATGACATAACAAGAACATATAACTACAACAAAGTAATCTAAAGAACACTTGATATATCATGGAACACAAACATGGGACCTCATATCATTTCTTGCTATGTAAAATAAGTTATTTTTGCTAGTGTATATGACAAGACATGCACTTGAGGCTCTATGAAACCATGGAAAGAGCTCAAGTGATCTTTTGAGTGAGCTCTTTGATTCATTCTAATTAATAAAGAAGTGTATTTATTATTTTGAATTTAGATTAATGTAATAAACTTGCACGAGAACAACAACAGTGAGAAGTATGATTTTCCGAATACTTAATTGCATTTAAACTGGGGGTAACCGATATACCAAATCTTGTATCTTTCAATATAATTTTATCTATTTAGATGTGAACATGTTGAAGTACCAATATAATATTCCATAAAGATGCGATTTTCTTTTTGTTTGACTGTCCATGAAGATGTGATTTGTTCACCATTTTTACTCGCATTTCATTAGAGTACACGCCATCACAAAACTATAAGAGGACTCCAATATTGGAACTGATTCTGCTTTTGTTTCTTTTTTAAAGCAGAAACAGTATCAGTTTTCAGAACCTGATCATCCATAATTTCTAAAAAAACTGATTCTAGAAGTAAATTAGAGCACCAGAATCACTTCTGCACTTTCACCCAAACACTACAATTTTTGTTTCTGCTTAATCGCTTTTGCTCCCTGATGGAGCAGAAGCACTTTTAAGAATCAGATTCAGTTTCACCCAAACTTTCACCCAATCACTTCTGTTTTTTTTTTTTTTGTAATTTTAAATAAGAGCAAGCTATTATTTGGGTCATGGGCGAACAAAAACTTCCCAAAAAAATGACAAATGAGTCATTCCTCTTACAAAAAAGAAGAAGAAAACGAGTCAATCCCATTGGGTAAGACCGTAAGAAACCGGCATAAAAAACTGAACGATGAAGAAAATGAGTACCCTCTCGTCGTCATCAGCCGTTTCATCCGGCCATAGAAGCAACCTCCGCAGAAAATGAGTCAATCCAATGTTTATTTCGGTCATAAACAACACTCCGCATAATCCAATGGGTACGAAACCGGCCATAAAAGCTTTCGATTTTGAGCCGTAGCGCCCTCAAACCCCGCTGGTCTACCCTCTCGTCATCAGCCGTTTCAACCATGCTTCTCCTCCTCTGTGACGCCGAGGAGCCTTGGCAGCTTCTGCCATTAATCCGCTTCCCACCTGCAAAGGTAAGCGTTCTACACTATACTCTCCCGGTCAGACGTGCGTTACGTTTTCCCCCCGGCCTCCCCCTATATATATACTCTCTGTTTTCTCCTTTAGTGCGTGACTTCTCACAGTTTCCACCCAAGCTAGCTTCAATCTTCAGACGTGAGCTCTCTCCCCTGCACCACCTTCTTAATTTTAAGATAAAAGTATGGTACTCCATATATCTTGTTATTGAGTCCATAAACTCCATATGTTTACAGTTTGAGAAATTTTATTCTCTCAACCTTCCGTTATTTCCATTTTGTGTTGGTGAGTTTCATGATTCTTTCATACATATGTCATATGTGGATGTTAATGCATGGATGTGGACGTGCATTCCCTAGACTGGTTGACTCATGTAGAAGGGTTGCATGTTTTATTTTGTTTTTGAAATATTTGAGATCTGTTGTTAGTTGCTAGGGTTGTTGCTTCACTTGTTTGAAATTCCTTTTATGGGATATGTTTTTTGTATTGTGAAATATATTGCTCTTACACTATTACACCAAGATGTTCTATGATATTTATCTTTTGGGAAATAAAGAAAAATCTCAAAGTAATTATATTTTTGCTCATTTGGCTAGGTGTTGATTTTTTGAAAGTATACACTCGTATATTTAGTTTAGAAAGAAAAACATAATCATTTCAATTTCGTGTAATCGATCAATTTGGATTTCGGAGTCTATTTCTTAACTGCAAAAAATACGCCACTTATTTTTTTCTTCTGAAAATGTGCAGAGTGAGAATGTAGTTTTTTATGAGGGTATATAAATGAGGAAATCGATGCAATTTGTCGCATTTGGAAATTTTGTAGCTTAAACGCCTTGGGAGGTTATAAATGGTTGTTTTTTGAAAAAGGGTAGAGATGGAAGGCGGTTATTTATGAGAGATTGTAGAATTTAATTATTATCACTTAAAAATACATGATATCAGATTTCATGCTACAAAATGTTCAAATTAGCTGCTGTATTTCATTGGTCAGGCAATCAGTACCTAAGGAACAAAAGCTCATTCTGCTATGAGCTAGTGGAAGGGTGAACACTTGATAATGTTTTATTAATGACAGCTAGAGCTTCTTAGTATTAATTAATTAAATAATTTGTCACTCTATCTAGAAAGGTCATGATAGCAAATGTTGTTATTATTAGTGTCGGGAAAGTAATTATACTGAAATAAGTGGGTTTCCAATAGTATGATTTATTTGTTCTTGAGCTGTGTGGTCTTCAAACCGATACTCACCCTATGATGGCGCCACGTGCTTTGATTTGCAAGCTCGACTTTGTCAGTGACACTTGCTTTCTGTTGGTAGTAGCAATGCCATTGAATGGCAACTGTCACATGTCACCGTACTAAGTACCCAATCTTATCCCTTTTATAGTTTTCATCGATATTCTAATATTTTATTCTAGCGATCTTGATCTGCATTTATTTTGTTTCTTTTTTTATGGATCTTTCTGTTCCTTCTCTATTTCGTCTCGTGTATCTGCTGAGATAGTACTTGTATTGAAGATTTCTGGAAGAAATTAAAACCATTTGCCAAAAGATTGAGCATTTCTTTCTGTGAATATCATCTCGGTACCATTTCATTTGAGGCTATTTCAATTTGATGGCAGTGCGTGTCATTTTTTGGCTATGGCTCAGCTGATGTTAACAATAATGTATAAATTCAACTATGTTGTTGGGTCTAAAAGCTGGGCTCAGATGCAATTTGAGTGTTTTTCTGTAGTTAAAGTGTTTTGTATGTAAAAATTACTCCCATCCCATAATTTTCTTCTTTTTTGGGATGCTCATAAGTTTCTTCCTACTTGAGCAAAGATTTGTGGTTGCTATTGCTTCTCTCTTTTTGTGGCTTTCATAACCATACAATTTGACTTTCTAAATAAGTGTGTCAAGTTAAAAGGGAAGAAAACTTTGGGATGGAGGTAGCTGTAAATATGGCACCGTCTATTTCTACTTTATTTCTTACCTAATCTTTGCGTATAGGACAATGGATGATTCAAATTCCCAAATATGTGGTAATGTGGACTCTTTTATGAGGAGCTATAAGCTTGGCAGAACTCTTGGCATTGGGTCCTTTGGTAAAGTGAAACTAGCTGAGCATGCATTGACCGGGCATAAAGTTGCTGTCAAGATTCTTAACCTCCAAAATATGAGAAAAATGGGAATGGAAGATAAAGGTAATGATTGTAATGTGTTCATGCGGGTGGTGTGCTTGTGAATTTGAGTTTTAAGTTGCTGTTAATGTGTGCATGTGGGTTTTACTCCATTTATTTAAACAATCAAATTATGGCTCTATTCTAGATTTCGAGTGTAATAATTGTCTTATTCACTAAACCTCTTTATTCCCATCCAACTCTCTAAAGTTGGAGCTGTTTGCTTTTGAAATATGATTTTCCCCTAAGAAGCTCATCTCCCAAGGGCAATGTTTTACTTAACTGAACCATGCATTTCTTTTAATAATTTCCTGTTGCTTTGTAATCTGCTCATCTTCAAAATACTTCTACTTTTGCTTTAACTTTTTTAAGAAATTCTTGTTTATTAGACTTTGGAGCTGTTTTCAATGAATCTTAGTTAATATTGGTATGTTCTTCAATGTGCAGTCCGAAGGGAAATGAAAATACTGAGGTTGTTCATGCATCCTCATATCATACGGCTTTATGAAGTGATAGAGACGACATCGGATATCTATGTCGTGATGGAGTATGTGAAATCTGGTGAATTGTTTCACTACATTGGTCAGAAGGGCCGTTTGCAGGAAGATGAAGCCAGGAAATTTTTCCAACAGGTAATGGTGTGTTCATTTTCTTGATGATGTACCTTTTCTTACGTATTAATAGGGTCACAATTTTTTTTGAGAGGCAGATCATTTCTGGCGTGGAGTATTGCCACAGGAATATGGTAGTCCATAGAGACCTTAAGCCAGAAAATATTCTATTGGATTTCAATTGTAATGTTAAGATCGCCGATTTCGGATTGAGCAATGTCATGCGCGATGGTCATTTTTTGAAGACCAGCTGTGGTAGTCCCAATTATGCTGCTCCGGAGGTACTGAATCGTTGAGAATGACTTTTTTGGTTGATAATTTAGTCATCAATAGAAAACAAATTCAGCTAAAATCTAGGTTGGAATTATATAATGCAAATAATCTTTGATTATCCTTCTCTGCAGGTCATTTCGGGAAACTTTTATTCTGGCCCCGAGGTTGATGTGTGGAGCTGTGGTGTAATCTTATATGCTTTTCTCTGTGGGAACTTGCCATTTGATGATCAAAATATCCCAAACCTTTTTAGGATAATAAAGGTATTATATAATTTCATATAATTTTTTTAATAAATGATGAATAAAGGTGTATATATAAAGGTATTATATATACATACAGAGAGAGTGAGAGAGAACTGATCTAAGGCACACCTGACCAGATCAATTCTCTCTCTCTCTCTCTCTATATATATATATATATATATATAGGGGGAAGATCCCTTGCAAACCCCTCTTCCGGTGCAAACTACAAACTAATCAGCACTGTCCATTTGCATTAGATGGATGGCTATCCGTATGACGTCCACGATAATACTCTTGGGTTGAGAAGCTGCCAATTAAAATCCAAAAGCCCACTACCGTATTACATTTAGTTAGAGGGCTACTAATGTAATCTTAACTTCCCTTCTCCTAGACTTACGTGAACTAACTTCTCACTATTTGAAATAACCATCCAAATAAAGCCAACTTATTCAAGGTAAGTGGCAAACAGAGAGAATCCATGGATTAATGCTAGCCGTAAATTGAAAATAACATACCTTTCTATAATTGATAATTAATGGTAGAATTTACAAAATGAATTTCTTAATACACACAATCAGTTGATCCATACTAACCTTTTATTTTCAAATCCTAGCTTCCATTTTTGAATATGAATTATATCACACTGCATATTAAGATTATGGGATGTGCATCATATGATGCATCTTATCGTTACATCATTTGCATCGTATACTCAACTAACATGCATATGAGTGGTCAAGATACGCGTGAACCACATATAAAGGTTACGAGATGTGCATTTTATTATTACCATGTCTGCATATGATCATATGTGTGAAATAAACTCCTTTTATTTACAAATTTAATCATTTCATAATTATAATGTCTGCATATTAGTGATGCATATGTTGCACTTTTAGTCACATTATCTATGTTTCATATTGAGCTAATTAAATTATTACCTTGCACTGTGGAAGTTCATATGTTGCATTTTACCATTATGATTTTGTGCATTCATTCTATAATCATTTTCAAAGTTCAAATTTTGCATTTTATCATTATTATTACATGTTCATTTTTCAGAATTCATATATAATGCATTTTAGTAAGATAACACATACATCTTAGGAGACCATATGCTGCATCTTATCGTTATGACATGTGCATTCATTCTATAATCATTTCTGAAGTTCATATGTTGCATTTTATCATTATCACATGTGCATTTCAGAAGTTCACATATATTGCATTTCACTGAGATGACATGTGCACATTAGGAGACCATATGCTGCATCTTATCATTATGACATCTGCATTCTAAACTCAATTAACATGCATACGAGAATCATGAGGTTTAGATGACATGATGCAAAATATTTGAGAAGAATGTTCTAAATGATAAAAAATACTACTATATTTTACATACTAAAGCTATAAGAACTTCGCATAAACATGAAATTGTGTTGATTGATATGAAACATCTTTGCAAACTTAAACCACAAAAACTTTTGGATACTAAAACACAAGAATTTTAGATAAATACATAAGTGATGAATTGAGATATGAAAAAAAATCAAAAACAAAAAATTAAAAATTTCCGATGTGCCCTGCACACCAGATTCCATGGAGATGCCAAAATCCATGGAGTTTGAGAACTAATGATCTCCCTGTGTGCTGGAATCTATGGCGCTTGAATAGAAGAACACTAATCAAATTCTATTAAATTTGAGATGGAGATAGAGATGGAGAAGGAGATGGGGATGAAGAGAAGCTCTGATATCTAGAGTAATTGCATATTGATGAACGATGAACTTGGTAGGAGAGAGAGAAGGAATCGATTATCATTCGGGTAGGAAAAGGTAACGTGAGATTTTTCCCAAAAATAAAATAAACTAAGAAGACTAATAAGCCCTAACTGCCTGATCTAATCTAGATGAAGTACACGGCTCATTCATTAAAATAGATGGCTGGGATTAGGTTTGTAGGTTAGCATATTAAGATGAGTTTGCATTTGATCTCTCATCTATATATATAATATATATATATATATATATATATCAATATTGTGGGTCTCATTTGCTATAGGGTTGATACCTCTTTTCTTATTGTTGTGCATTCATTAACTGTAAGGCATATTACTTGAATGTCTAAAGCTAACCTATTGTATTTTAATGATGTTGATTTTGTTTGTTTGGTACTAGCATTTACTTTTTTAAATTAATTTTTGTAGAGTGGAATGTACACTCTTCCTAGCCATGTATCACCAGGTGCAAGGGATTTGATCTCAAGAATGCTTATTGTTGACCCGATGAAGCGAGTTACTATTCCTGAGATTCACACACACCCTTGGTATCAAGTTAATCTGCCTCACTATCTAACTGTTCCTCCACCAGATCCCATGGAACAGGCGAAAAGGGTAAATATAAACTATCATTCAATATTATCAGTTACAACTGTAAACTGTGGTCATTTGCATTTTAATATATAAATATATGATAGATGTACAATCACATAGCTGATATTAAAACTTGTTGGGATGGTGGGAGGGTAATAAAAAAGGACGCTAAATTTCGTAATTTGTGGATGAGGACCCTTGGAAAAGCAAAACTATCACAATGTTTGGGTAACTTTGTCCCTGCATACCTTCTTTTGTTTCTATTTGGCACAAAATTTTCATTTGTAGGGTGTGTGCAAGGTTTTTTGTCCACTTAGTCTTCTGGGAGGGGAAAGCTTTTCCTAAATAGGAAAACTTCTTATTCAAACATAGGAATATTTTTTTGTCAAGATCAAACATGGAAGGAATAAAAGTTCCTGTATACCAAATATTCCATAAGACTTTGTATCCCTATCCGTTGCAATTGTTCCTTTTCCATGACACATGGTTTGTGTCTCTCTTTGTCCCTAATAATCTTTCGTCAGTATTTACGTTTCTCTTGTACTCCTTGTAATTTGCAACTTCTAATTTATTCTAGTGCTATGGGTTGAATATAGTAGGATTTGAGACCTGTTGGAAAGTTGATAAACTATTGAACTGCAGATTGACAGAGAAATACTACAAGAAGTGATTAACATGGGATTTGAAAGAAACAATCTCATTGAGTCTCTTCTCAACAGAGTTCCAAATGAGGTGACAATGTGACATTCATTTATTGATATATAGCTTATTTGTTCTGTACCCACAAATTTGACAATATGTTTTTGCCTGCCAATCTCAGGGAACTGTTGCTTATTACCTGCTACTTGATAACCGATTTCGTGCTTCCAGTGGATATCTGGGTGCTGAATTTCAGGAATCGATGGTGTGCTGGCTGTGCTATACATAATTCTATATATGATGAATCTTCTATGTTTGTTTCTTTGTGTTTTAGAGGGAGAGAAGGGTGTGTGCATTGCTATTGCATGTTCCATCTGTGATCTGTTCCCGAGAAAGATTCATAATTGAAAAGTTTTTTTTTGTCACCAACAAATTAGTTTTACTTGAAAACTTATTTTGTCCTAAAGAGTCCTTTTTGAACAAATGGAGCTGATTTTCGTGATAGGTAATGTAAACTAAATTTTAAAGTCCTTGGTGCAACAAGACTCTTTTTGGAAAGATGTATTAATATGTATAAGAAGAATCTGATAGGGACATGGACAGCCTATAATAATAAGAATAATAGAATTTATAATAAATAATGTAATAGTGTACAAATAAGGGTGTTGGGCCATTTATGTTATGATTTTGGGACAGCCCTTGAGAATAGCATTATTATAAGAGTGTGAAGTGGGGGAAAGAAGGGGGTTAGGCAGAAATTTGGGAACAGATCTGGGATTCTTGGGAGAGATAGGCACTCTCGAACTTGCCTCTATATTTCTACTAATACGTTCTTCTGTTGCTTTGTAATTCCCTAAGAATATCTGAGGATTTCTCAGAATTCCTTGAGTGAATATACTACTGTTAGGATCGATACCTATCAGAATCTTATGTGTTTGGGGGCTTTAGAGATCGTTGTCGTAGACTCCATCACAATACAATAGTTCTGTATTCAGCCCGGGCTTCTCTATTCTGAAGCCCAATTCAATGGCTGTAGCATACATTTGTTCATAATCTTGTTGCCATTTTTGCTTTCTTGCAAATTCCAATATTGATAGTTTTGTGTGTGCTTTTCTGCAGGATTATGGTTCGAACCATACAAACTCAAGTGATTTTCTTGGATTACCTTCTTGGCAACACTTTGCTAGTTATCAACCAGTTGATGAAAGACATCAATTTCTAGTCGAAAGGAAATGGGCTTATGGGCTGCAGGTTAGTACCCCGATGTATTCTTTTTATTTAAATGCCGGGGTATGCCTGGCTCACAGAAAATGATAGGGAAATGTAAAAAATGCTAAGGAAAACTATTTTCTTATAGTTCTACCTTGGAAAATAACATTTTTTTTTAAATAGCATATTTAGATTTTAGTCTCTATAGATTAAATAAATAATCAACAAATATATAAAGTAAGTTCATTGAGTGCCAGCCTATCTTTTATTTCACCCATCCTATTATTTCCTTTTTATCTTCCTTTATATTTTTCCTTTGTAGTTCTTGCCATAATATTTCCCAAGATCTAAATGGAACCTTTAGGTTTTCTCATCATATGTATGTAAAGCAACAGTTTGATTTGGCTGCTCCGCGTCCTGCCTTTCCAGCTATATGACCAAGAAAGTTTTTATTTAGTTTTACATGTCGTAATATACTCGGTGTATGAGTTTATTTTAATAGATGTTATTGAGAAAACATAATGATTTCTTTTTGACAATTTTAATAGTCCCAAGCTCGTCCGGGTCAAATAATCCCGGAAGTCCTTCAAGTCCTACATGTGCTGAACGTGTGTTGGAAGAAAATAGGGCGTTACAATATAAAATGCTTGTGGACTCCCAACCTTCCCGGTCACTATCACGGAGTGAATGATGTCAAGTTTGAAGTTCAGGTAAAAAGCCTCTGGTTATATATCATGCATGTGTCGTTATCCTGAAGCTCCTTTATTTTCATTGCTAGCTGCTTGTAATTGGTATTCCTCCCTTCAATGAAGTGTCTCGTTTCACAAATTCTCTTGCCCCTACACAGTCCTATTTCATCAAACAAAGTTAAGCCTTCATATTAGTTTTCCAAACAGAGGCGGCAAACAAGTTAAGAGATATAGCTAAACAAAAAAATATGAATTCTAATAGATATGTAAAATTCCATAGCTTTTTTCAGGAGTTGCATCTTGACCAAACAAGAATCTTATTTTGGGAAGTTTTTTTATAATTCTTATCTCAGTGGTGAGAAGGGGGAGTCTTGGCTTACCAATTATGGTGTTACGTGACATTGTGACTTAGAGGTTATGGGTTCAAAATGACAAAAGAGAATCTCTGTTAACCCTTCTTCAAACCCTTACTTTACGGCATTTATTTGCATTAGAATGCTCATTTTCTCCAATGGTGAAGTACTAGTTAGTATCTTGAGTCGTTGGGCCAAAAAAATAATTATACTAGGCTTAAAGCCTTAAACATTAGTGGGTGGGCTAAATATGAAAAATGAAAAAATTTATACTAAAAAATTAAGAGAGAAAAGTGCCTTGAAGCCCACCATAACTTAGATTCTCCCTGGTTAGATGTGTGATGCAAGAGCCTGCGTGGTAATGTAAATAACTAAATATGACTCAAATTAGTTAATATATTGAAAATGAACATCTAAAATGTGTTTTTAGTAGGCAAGTGAAATAGAATCAATTACTGTATATAGTAGCCGCATCACTTCGTTTCATTTAGTCTACATAAAAATATGATATTAATATAGTGTCGATAATATTTTTGTCCTTAACAGCTGTACAAAACTAAGGGCAAATTCCTCTTGGATCTGCAAAATGTGCAGGGACCAGATCCCATCTTTTTGGATCTTTGTGCTGCTTTCGTCTCGCAGCTTAAGTTCTCTAAAGCAGCAGGAGCTTGTTTCGTTCAAAGTGCTACCCCTTAATGAATGTGTAGTATAGATGCCGGTAATAGTGTGCATGGAACATTATGACAATATTGCTTGCATGAATGTGCAGTGTACATGCTGGTAATATTGTGCATTGGACATTATGGCAATATTGCTTGCATGAATGTGTAGTGTACATTATGGTAACATTGTACATTGTACATTGTACATTATGGCATTGTATCTCCCTGGAATATGTGGTTTACACAGGGGTGGGCCCATAAAGTTTATATGGGGGGGGGGGGGGGGGTGGGTGGGTGGGTGGACGGGCTGGGGTCGTGGACCAGTAGTGTATTCAGAAAATTTGAGAAAATTACCTAAATAGAAGTTAAACAATACAAAATTCAGTGAACTTTTTATCCTTTTATTCTTTTATAATTAGGATTTATAGGGAAGCACTCTTAATCCTATTTTAGAATTTTCCTATGCTTAACTCATATTTTGAGCAACATCATCATCCTACATAATTTTATGTTATATATGTAGGGGTGTGGTTGGGGGGGGGGGGGGTTCTGGTTGCAATTTTCCGCACTGACTCCACATGGATATGCCCCTCATCATATAAAATATACAAAATGGATCATTAAAATATTGCACTAGTAAACAAAAAAACTCTAGAAGTAGGGACAACCGGACAAATATACTATTAGAAATGAGTAAAGGTAAAGCTAATACCTTAAAATTGTGTCCCAAATTCCGCCAAAACAAATAAATTCCTAAATTATTGCTTTTGAATCAAAGTTTATGAGATACATACTCCTCACCCTTTAGCTAAACTTGGATTCAACTTCTTCATTTAGTTCAAAGAGTGGCCACTTACATAAGATACATACTCCTACATTTCTTAAAAGTATTAATGTTACGGTTTGTCAAGTCATGAGCTAAAGTTAATAGTGAAGGTGCTTTTGATGCTTACAAGTAATATAGATATTTCATATGAATTGTAAAATGGTACCCGACTTTTGATGACTAAATTTGGAGATCATATTATATGGGATCAAATGATTCAAATGAGGCATGGCGAAAATGACGGTGAAATGTTTCTTATTCCTACTTACTTTAACATCATTAGACATTAGGTCCCTTTTCACTTCTAACACAATAGTAATTAGCTATGCAATGATTATAATATATAAGAGTTGGGGCCAATTGTTAGAAAAAGTTGACATCTTCCTCTCTCACCCTTTTCTTTAGATTCACCCTTATTAGACATGTGATGTAGAGCCTACATATTAATGTAAATATGACTCAAATTAGTTAATATATTGAAAATGAACATTTAAAATGTGTTTTTACTAGGTGTTTCTGCGGGAATATGGTTCGAACCATGCGAACTCAAATGATTTAGTAGGATTACCTTCTGGGTAACACTTTGATGGGACTATTGGTTATCAACCAATTGATGAAAGACAACAGTTTCTAGTCGAAAAGAAATGGGCTTATGGGCTGCAGGTTATTATCTCGATGTATTCTTATAATTTAAATGTCGGGGTATGCTTGGCTACAAAAAATAATAGGGAAATGTAAAAAATGCTAAGGAAAACTATTTTCTTATGGTTCTACGTTGGAAACTAACATTTTTATTTTTAAAAAGCATATTTAAATTTTATTCTATAGCTTAAATAAATAATCTAACAAATATCTAAAGTAAGTTCATTGATTGGTAGCCTATCTTTCATTTCACCCAACATTTCATTTACTTTTCATATGCCTCTATATTTTCCTTTGTAGTTCTTGCCACAATATTTCCTGAGATCTAAATGGAACCTTTAGGTTTTCTCATTATATGTATGTAAAACAACAGTTTAAATTGGCTACATGCCTACACTGCATCCTACCTTTGCAGCTATACAACAAAGAAAGCTCTTATTTAGTTTTACATGTCATAATATACTTGGTGTATGAGTTTATTTTAATAGATGTTATTGAGAAAACGTAATGATTTCTTGTTGACAATTTTAATAGTCCCAAGCTCATTCGGTTCAAATAATGACCGAAGTCTTTCAAGTCCTACATGTGCTCAACGCATGTTGGGAAAAAAAATAAGGCATTACAATATGAAATACGAGTGGACTCCCAACCATCCTGGTTATTATCATGAAAGGGTGTTCAACAAATAATGGTTATTATACAAGTGGCCATTTGTAGAAGATGAAGCCACGAACTTCTTCCAACAGGTAATTGTGTGTTAATTTTCTTCCAATAGAAATTATGGTGTTGTTGTGTGACCTAGAGATCACGGGTTTAAGTAGTATGGCCTCTTGTCAAAATGAATAAAGAGAATCTATACTCTTTATACATACTTATGGTGAAACCCTTTCGGACCCTCACTGTATGGGGACACTTATTTGCACTGGACTTGTACTAGACTTGCACTAGATTGCTCTTTTTTTTTCTGACTGTGAAGTACTAATTAGAGTCGTGATTCGTGCGTATTCTGGTTATTTTATAAAAGGTTAGACACAAGATTAGGAATCTAGATTGGATTGGACTGGGTGGATGAATACTTATACTAGGCTCAAAAATTAGCTGGGTGACTAAATTTGAAAATTGAAAAAAAATACACTAAACAAATCAAGAGAGAAAAGTCAGCCCACCATAACTTAGATCCTCCCTCCATAGACATGTGATGAAAGAGTTTACAAGGTAATGTAAATATGACTCATATTAGTTAATATATTTAAAATGAACATTTAAAATGTGTTTTTAGTAGGTGCTTCTAAGGGAATATGGTTCGAACCATACAAACTCAAATGATTTTGTTGGACTACCTTCTGGGCAACACTTTGCTGGGACTTTTGGTTATCAACCATTTGATGAAAGACATTAATTCCTAGTTGAAAGGAAATGGGCTTAGGGGCTGCAGGTTAGTACCCCGATGTATTCTTTTTATTTAAATGTCGGGGTATGCGTTGCTCTCAGAAAAAGACAGGGAAATGTGAACAAAGCTAAGGAAAACTATTTTCTTTATGTTCTACCTCGTAAAATAATTTTTTTAGTTTTTAAAAAGCATATTTAATTTTTTTCTCTATAGATTAAATAAAGAATCAACAAATATCTAAAGTAAGTTCATTGAGTGGTAGCCTATCTTTCATTTCGCCCAACATTTTATTTCCTTCTCATCTGCCTCTATATTTTCCTTTGTAGTTCTTGCCATAATATTTCCTAATATCTAAATGGAACCTTTAGGTTTTGTCATCACATGTATGTAAACCAACAGTTTGATTTGGCTACACTGTATCCTACCTTTACAACTATACTACCAAGAAAGCTCTTGTTTAGTTTTACCAAGGTTCTAAAAGGCGCTAGGCGCTTAGCTAGTCGGGCGCCAGCCCAGCGCCTAGTGCCTAGGCGGGGACTAATCGAAAGCACATAAATTGTATTTTTATTAATATTTTTGCATAAATATGATAAGTAATACATAATAAAATGGTAGTATCATGTTTGTGTATGTATGAAAAATATATACACACATTAACATGCATGCATGATTGAATTGTCACATGAAATAATATATGATAACTAATCACTTAACTACATTATGTTATAAATATTAAATAATAATAAAATTTAAGTATATATATACAAACATATATAGTTTTTATCTTACTTTACAAGTATCTTTATTCATATTCGTGATTAAAGTTAAAAGTACATATATCTCTTACAAATAGAAAATTAAAAATCAAGAATTGTTTGATGAATCTAGACGCCCTAGGCGGAGATTAGGCGCTTTGGGCAGGCAACTAGGCGTCATAGGTGGCCGACTAATTCACTTAGGCGTCAAACCAATTAGTCGGAGCGCCTAGACAAAAATCGGGGCGCCCGACCACCGCCTAGCGCCTAGGCGGGGACTAGTCGGGCGCCTAGAGCGACTTTTAGAACAGTGAGTTTTACATGTCGTAATATACTCGGTGTATGAGTTTATTTTAATAGATGTTATTGAGAAAACCTAATGATTTCTTGTTGACAGTTTTTATAGTCCCAAGCTCATCCAGGTCAAATTATGATGGAATGATTTCCTGTTGACAGTTTTTATAGTCCCAAGCTCATCCGGGTCAAATTATGATGGAAGCCCTTCAAGTCCTATATGTGCTGAATGTGTGTTGAAAAAAATAGGGCATTATAATATGAAATACAACTTGGCTCCTAACCATCCTGATTATTATCATGAAGGGGTGTTCAACATAGTTAAGCCTTCATATTAGATTTGTAAACACATGCCGTTAACAAGTTGAAATATATAGCTAATAAAAAATGGATTTTAATAGATGTTGTTGTGTGACTTAGAGGTCACGGGTTCACGTATTACGACCTCTTGTCAAAATGACAAGAGAATTTCGGCTCTTTATACATACTTCTGGTGAAACCCTTTCGGACCCTCACTGTATGGGGACACTTATTTGCACTGGAGTTGCACTAGACTTGCACTAGTGCTCTTTTTTCGGCGGTGAAGTATGATGGTCCCAGATAGAGGTAAAAGTCTAGAGGGGGGGGGGGTGAATAGACTTTTAAAGCTTTTTCTACTTTTAAAGAATTTCCCTCATAGATGTGATGATCAGTAATCTTTTGGGAGATTAAGGATCGCAGCGGAAGTCTAGACCTCCATGAATATAACAACCTTCTGTTAGTGAGTAGATAAGGGGAAGTGTGAGTAAGGTAAGATGAGCTTTTCTTATTTTGGGAGACAGAGGAGCTAGGTGGCAGAGATGCTTTGGACAGAAGGTCTCATTCAGAATACTTTGATATGATATTCTTGATGGAGTATATGGCCCAGGAACCCCCGGCCCATAGACTCCTACTTCTCCTACACAAGTTCATTAAGCCCGGGGAACAACTCAGGCCCAAAATACAGTGGCCCAAGCCTCAACATAGCCCAGAATGCGCACTGGGGTGCCTTCGGCCTCCCTGGCCGAAGGCTCCAAAACTCACAGAATAGCCTTCTCTGGCATAAGAAGCTACTGGGGGAAAACGGGCAAGAACATTAGCCTTCGGTGCTATTGAGCCCTCGGCACCAGGAGAAGCCCTCGGCTGAACCAAGCCTTCGGCTACACATTGAGCCTTCGGCCATACAAGGAGCCCTCGGCTACACGAGGAGCCTTCGGCTGGACTAGCTCAATCATCGAAGATTCCTTTTGGAGACAGCCAACCACCGCATTTAATGCCACGTCACATCCGCCAACCGCATTCAATGCGGCGAACGTACCACTGCCGGTGCCAACCGGCTGATGTGACCCTTCGGCCGTTGGATTACTGACACGTGTCCCCTCATCGCATTTATTGCTGCTATAAATAGCAGCCCATTTCTCCTTGTAATCAACACAATCTACATCCCAGCTCCACGCTGAGTTCATTTAATAAAATCGACTCTCTCTCCTCCTATTTTGCTCTGACTTCTCTCTAGTTATTCCCCCAATAACCCCTCGGATAAGATACCCCCCGGGTAGACTATCCATCATTTGGTGCTCTCGTTGAGAGGTCTGAACTATCAAGTAAGAAACCCTCCCCCTCTACCAAATACAAAACGCTTACCAAAAATGGGAAGAACCACTCGTGCCCAATCCAAAAACCTAGAGGAAAGCCACGTAGCCCCCGGCGAAACGAACGGGGCTGAGGCCTCCAACAGGCTCTTAGTGCCCGAGGGTGGTATCATCCTCGAATTGGAGCAGGCTACTGCGGACCTCCGTCAACAGCTACAGAAGAACGCCCCTGACGCCCGCATTGGCCTTGATAATCGAAGGAGGGATCGGAGTGAGAACCAAGTTCCCCCTCCGGCCCCGGCCATCGATCTTCAGGCAGCCTTTGCGGCCTTTGTTCAGAACATGGCTCTCAATTCCGGGGCCCTCGTCTCTCAGGCTCCCCTTCAGCCTTACGCTGGAGGAAATGTTATTCAACTGCCACCACTCCCCCCTCTGTTCAACAATCCTCCCCCGGGGATTGGCAATGCCGAGGGGGTCATAGCGCAGGAGACCGCCTCCCAAGAGGCCCAATCCAGGGACAAGCGCCCCATGATGAAAGAGAAACCCCGAACCTCTGCCCTTGAGAGGCTTGGGGGAGCTCCCGGTCACCGAGGGGTCCAAGACCGCCTCGGGAAACAAGCATTCAGCAGGCCCCAGGAGAGTGGAGCCTCTGCTTCGGGCGCCGAGGGCATGCCTCCCCCACGAAGCAAAGGCAAAGCCCTCCTCCACGCCGATGACGCCAGGCACCAAATCAATCAGGCGCAATCCTTCCGGGCCAACTCCCAAGGGGTTGCCCCGAAGGATCCCAAGGACGAAATTATCGAGGCCCTCCTCCGCCAACTTGAGGAGAATCGTCAGGCACCGCCGACGGCTTCCACAGCTAGACCAGATCCGGAGTACGCTGACCTCCGGGCACAGGTGGAGGAAATGAAACGTAAACTTGCCGAAGGCTCAGGCGAGCCCCTCATTCAACTCCGTGCTAGAACACCCCTCACCCCAAGGGTGTTGGCGGCCAAAATCCCCCACAAATATCGGGGGCAACCCATCAAGCCATATGAGGGGAAGACGGATCCCCAAGAACACTACAGCCGCTATCAAAATAGCATGATGATGATGGGGGCCTCGGATGAATACTTATGCCGTTGGTTCCTTTCCACCTTGGAGGGACCAGCGTATGAGTGGTTCAACCAGTTGCCCGAAGGCAGCATTGATTCTTGGCAAGAACTTGCCCACCGCTTCCTTACGCAATTTGCTGGGAGGCATCGCTCAAAGAAGCACTTCTCCCACCTTCTGAATGTGAGGCAACAGAGGGAAGAAACCCTTCGGAGTTTCCTGGAACGCTGGAGGCAGGCCTCCTTCGAGGTCGAAGGCGCTGATGACAGGACACTGATGGCCCTCTTCCACACCGTCCTCCGCAACGGTAACTTCTCCCGGAGCCTCATTACTGATCCCCCCCGCGATTATACAAAGGCCCTTCAGCGGGGGGACCGATATGCTGAAGCGGAGGAAATCGAGAAGGACCGCCGCAACACGGATCCTTCCCAGAGAAATGAAGGCAGGAACCGGCCTGGAGGGCCTCCCCCTCCGGTCAATCGAGAGGCACAATACAACGATCGCTCCCGAGGTGGCCAAGCCAGACCCGGGGGGCGGTTACAAGAATAATCCGAAGGCGTGGGCGCAACCCGTCCTCCTTGAGCACCCACGCACTCCCTTGACGCATCCCGTCAGCGTCATTCTTGACCATGCAGAGGAGCGGGGGCTCGTTGAGCGAGACTCCCGTACACCCCTCGAGATTTATGCCATCGGTCCTGATGAGCCCTACTGCCGCTTCCACCGCCACCATGGACACAAAACCGACGATTGCCATCAGCTGAAGAACGCAATCGAGAGGCTGATACAGGCGGGCCACTTGTCTCAATTTATCAGGGGCCCCCTTCCCCAGGGCCCCCTTCACCATCAAGGGCCTCCGCCGAAGGCCAACAAATGGGTGAACCCCAACACCATCCCCTTGGGAAACCCACAGGGGAAGAAGCGAGAAATTGGGGGCCTCGATGACGAGGGAGAGGGCTCCCATCAACAATACAAGCACCACATTCATATGATCAACGGCGGAAACACCGGAGGCGATTCAACAAGCCAAAGGAAGAAGTGGGCACAGTCCCTTTACATTGGGGAAGTCAGTCACATGCCCCCAACTAAGAGACCGAGGGGGGAACCCATCTTCTTCACAGACGCGGACCTCCCCTCGGGTTCTCTGCCGCATAGGGATGCCCTCGTCATCCGCACTGAGATCAACGACGCCATCATCCACCGGACTTACGTCGACACGGGGAGTTCTGTCAACGTCATGTATCTCAGCACTTTCCGAGAGCTGGGACTCGATAGGGGGTCCCTTCGACACATCAACACCCCCCTCTCCGGATTTACGGGGGACAGCATAGACGCCGAGGGCGTCATCACCCTCATGGTTGAGTTCGGCGACGGATCCCATAGAGCCAAGCTCGAAGTGGAGTTCGTCGTCGTCAACCTCGACTGCGCACACAACATCATCCTCGGCCGGCCCGCCCTCGAGGATTTGGAAGCCGTCATCTCTATGAGGCATCTCTGCCTCAAGTTCCCCACACCCACCGGCATCGGCTACTCGAGGGGGAATCAAAGACTCTCCAGGGCCTGCTACCTTCAACTTACCAAGAAGGTTAGTAAAACAGAACTACGTGTGGACACCATCACCGCCAGGGCTTTGGAGGAAGAAGAAGGCAGGCCGAGGGCTGAGCCTGCCGAGGAGACCGAAGACTTGATACTCGATCCGGCCAAGCCGGAGAGAGTCCTGAAGATTGGAGCCAAGCTCCCCGAAGACTTGAAGGCTGGCATCACCAAAGCCCTCCGCGCCTACTCCATTGTTTTTGCCTGGGGGCCGGAGGATATGCCGGGAATTGACCGAAGGGTCATCACCCACCGCCTAGCGGTGGACCCTTCGGCCAAACCAGTACAACAGCGGAGAAGACCCCTCTCGGCCGAGAGAAGGGAGTTCGTAAAGAAGGAGGTAGCCATGCTCCTCTCCATCAAACATATCAAGGAGGTGAAATACCCCTCTTGGTTAGCAAATGTAGTCCTTGCACAGAAGCCTCCTACCTTCCGCATGTGCGTGGACTACACTGATCTGAATAAGGCGTGCCCTATGGACCCCTTCCCTCTGCCAAACATTGATCAACTGGTGGATGAGACCGCGGGATGCGAAATCATGTCCTTCCTCGACGCATTCCGCGGGTATCATCAAATCTATATGCATGAAGAAGACGCTGAAAAAACTGCCTTCATGACACCCGAAGGCATCTTCTGCTACCTCGTGATGGCCTTCGGCCTCAAGAATTCAGGCGCCACCTACACCCGAATGGTGGCCAGGGTCTTTCAAGCTGTCTTGGGGCGCACTATGGAGGCCTATGTTGACGATATGATTGTCAAGAGCAAGAAGGCCGGCACTCACGCCGAGGACCTCCAGGAAATCTTCGCCATCATGCAAAAATTCAACCTCCGATTGAATCCAAAGAAATGCACCTTCGGCGTACAAGGTGGAAAGTTCTTGGGCTATATGGTAAGCCGAAGGGGTATCGAGGCCAACCCCGAGAAAATTCAGGCCATCATCAATATGGAGCCTCCGCGCAACGTCAAAGAAGTTCAGCGGTTGACGGGTCGCCTGGCGGCCCTCAACCGATTCCTCTCTAAGTCAGCCGAGAGGGCCCTCCCATTCTTCCAAATCATGAGGAAGACAGCTGGCTTCCAATGGACATCTGAGTGTCAAGAGGCCTTCGACGAACTTAAGAAGTACCTCTCTTCTCCCCCGGTGCTCTCCAAACCGAAGGTGGGGGAGACCTTATACTTGTATCTCGGTGTTAGCCCTGCGGCAATCAGCTCAGTACTAATCCGAGAGGAAGACGGCGTCCAACACGCCATCTTCTACGTCAGCAAAACCCTCCGGGAGGCCGAACTCAGGTATTCTCCCGTCGAGAAGACGGTGCTAGCCATCGTTTGGACCGTCAAGAAGCTTGGCCACTACTTTCAAGCTCATCCGGTCCAAGTGCTCACTCATCAACCCCTCGGCGCCCTCATGAGGAGTCCCACTAGCTCCTCTCGGATGGTGAAATGGGCCATCTTCCTCAGCCAATACAACATAGATATCCGTCCGAGGCCTGCCATCAAGGGCCAAGCCCTGGCAGACTTCGTAACGGAATGCACCGCAAGATCAGCGGTGGATGAGGAGCCTTCGGTACCCCTCGATGAGTGGTGGACCCTCTATACCGATGGCTCCTCGGCTACCAAAGCATGCGGAGGGGGAGTAGTTCTCATCACACCCGAGGGCTTCCGCGCCTATTACGCCATCCGATTCTCCTTCAAGGTCTCCAACAACGAAGCCGAATATGAGGCCCTGCTCTGTGGCCTTCGGCTGGCAGCAAATCTAAAGGCCAAGATGGTCCACGTTAAGTGTGACTCGAAACTTGTCGTGGGTCAAATCTCCGGGGAATACGAAGCCAAGGAAGGGAGGATGAAACAATACAAAGAAGCGGCTAAGGAGTTGCTCAAGGTATTTGAGGCACATTCCCTCACCCAAATACCGAGGGCTCAAAACTCCGAGGCCGATATTCTATCAAAGCTCTCGGATGAAACCCCCGAGCACCTCTCCAAAATTGCAAGAATTGAGGAACTCAGCCTCTCAAGCATCCACGCGAGCCCCGTCATGAACATTAACCTGAGGCCGGAGGATTGGATCTCCGACATCATCGCCTTCATTACCACAGGGCAACTGCCCCAGGACGAAGCAAGCGCCAAGTTAACGAAGCTGAGGGCTCCCAGCTACACCCTCGAGAATGGGAGGCTTTACAAAAGATCTTACAACGGCACCCTCCTTCGGTGCCTTCATCAAGATGAAGCCGAAGTCGCTATGGAGGAAGTGCACAGTGGCACTTGCTCGGCCCACCAGGGACCCTTCTCCATGTCCCGAAGGCTCATAGTTCAAGGCTACTTCTGGCCCACGATGGCTAAAGATTGTGCTGATCTAGCCCGAAGGTGCACCGCTTGCCAACACTTTCAGAAGGCCCCAGGCAGGCCCGCGGTCAACTACGCCCCCATCAGCACCGCCATACCCTTCTCCCGATGGGGTATCGACCTGGTGGGTCCTCTGCCGAGGGGTACCTCCAACAACAGGTACATCATCGTGGCCATTGACTACTTCACCAAATGGGTAGAAGCCGAGCCCCTCGCCAGCATTACTGAGGCCCGGTGCCGCCACTTTGTCCTCAAAAATATTCTCACAAGGTTTGGCGTCCCCCAACAAATCATCTCCGACAACGGGGCTCAATTCGAGGCAGCCCCCTTCTGTGCCCTCCTTGAGGCTTGGGGCATCAAGCACACATTCTCCTCCGTTGCCTACCCTCAGGGCAACGGACAAATAGAAAATGCCAACCGCACCCTCCTCGAGGGGTTGAAGAAGAAGCTGGAAGCCGAAGGGGGAGGCTGGGTAGAAGAGCTACACAACATCTTATGGGCCTACCGCACCACCCCTCGGCGCGCAACAGGCGAAACACCCTTCTCCCTATGCTATGGCTTCGAGGCTAAGGCTCCAACAGAAGTGACTCTTCCCACCCGAAGGGTTGAACAATATGAGCCCGAGGCAAACGACGCCAACATGGCCCTCGACCTTCACCTCATCTCAGAGCGCCGAGAGCAAGCCTTTCTCAAGGCCGAAAACTATAGGAGACAAGTCAAAGGATACATCGACGCCAAGGTCCGCTCCCGGGAATTCCAGGTGGGAGACTACGTCCTCCGACGAAGGGAGGCCAGTCTACCCACCGAAGGAGGGAAGATGGCGCCCAAGTTTGAGGGCCCCTACATCATCTCGGCCATCATCCAACCGGGGACATACAAATTAAAACGTCCTAATGGGACAGAGATTCCTAGACATTGGAATGTGCACCACCTAGTCAAGTTTTACCAATGAGCGGCCAAGCCCTCATCCTCAACAAGTGTAAATATCAATGGCCCAAGGCCCCATCTGTTCTTGAAGAATAATCACCTACAAGCCTTCATCACCTACATATTACACAAGTGGCCCAAGGCCCCCTTCTCCCATACAATTTAGGTACCAAGTACCAAGTGTATGGGTCACCCCCATCACTCTTTGAAAACACCAAGTGTTTTCTCACTAAGCCGTACCCCACGAGGACGCAACCATGCATACATTATGCATACTTTTACATACTCTCCTAAACAAAAAAAAAAAAAAAAAAAAAAAAAAAAAAAAACCGGGGGGTGCAACACCCCTCGGCTCCGGCTGGTACCAAGTGCCCCCGGCTATTTGTGTTTCTACACACAAATAAAACCCTTCCCAGGAACGCTTTCCGCGCCATCCCCCAAGGGGAGGCAGGCAACGGACCATGTCCCGGGCCCAGGATTCGACTTCCACAAACGAAACGCTCCCCGCGCTATCCCCCAAGGGGAAGCAGGCAACAGACCATGTCTCGGGCTGAGGGGACGACTTTCAAAACCGAGGCGCTTTCCGTGCTATCTCCCAAGGGGAAGCAGGCAACAGACGATGTCTCGGGCCGAGGAAACGACCCTCAAACCCTTCGGGATATCGGAAGGTCATTCCCGAAGGGGGAGCCAACGGTTTGTTCCGTTGCCTCCCATATAGGCCAAGCCTTCCCTAGAAACCAAGTTTCTAGACGCCTCTCCTACACCATCTAAAAAAAAAAAAAAAAAAAAAAAAAAAAAAGATGTGTAGGGGGGAAGGAACTCCCCGGATACTATTCTCCCCGGAGGCTCAACAATTCGGATATACATTCCCGAAGGCTCCTACAAATTCACAAGAAAATCTCGCAAACAACAAGTCATCTGGCCACAAGGCCGAAGGCTTCACTGCGTAAAACTTTGGAGTACAAGAATTCCACCGAAGGCATAAGAAGAGGGCTTACTATCAGAGCTTCACTTAAATTTGGCTAAGTCCTAAATCTGGCTCGAATCAAAGACACCATGTTACATACCGAAGGCTACACAAAGTTCTAAGGCACGCGTAATCTATTATCTACGCGAACCAGAGAATTCGTACCGAAGGCAGAATGTCACCAGTCTCGTACCCCTCGGCAACCATATACACCGGGGGCTCAGGCAATCCTCACACTCGAGGGATTCACCACATTATCTATTGAAACTTCGTGGAAAAATGACTAAGCCCACAAATGGGGACCCTTCGGGAGGGCAACTCTTCACCTACAGACTCATCACTACACTACTAAATGAAAGCTTCCAATTCATCCTATCCCTCGGCATCACTACTACGAACATCCGAAGGGGGTCGGTCCTACACTACGACCGGGGGCTCACGACAAAAGTTCTTACTTAGAAAATTTTCTAAGTCCACAGCGGCAAGCCCCCCGATGGTCCTACGCTACGGCCGAGGGCTCATGATTGGACTTACACTTACAAAGATTTCTAAGTCCACATCAACAACCTCCGGCTATTCTACTCTACATCCGAAGGGTTCTGATCAAGTTGTACTTAGAAAATTCTCTAAGTCCACAAACTTGTGGCCTTCGGGAAGACAGGCTAAAGAAGGAAAACATACATTCATCCAAATAAAGAAAGGCATACATTCATGAAGGAAAAGAGCGAAAGCATACATTCTAAATTCAAAATAAAGGAGGCATCCATATAAAAGAACCCGGGGGCATATCATCCATTCAACATGGAAAGTTGTCAAAGTACAAAGAAGTGTTTCATTACAAGATATGGCCGAAGCCGGGACCTACGGACTATTACAAAATTTGAACTTGGAAAACTTCAAGGGTGAGCTTCTTGACCCACATCACCCTTCGTCTTGGAAGCGGCATCGTCCTCGACTTCCTCGCCACCAGCCTCTTGCATAAGCTCGGAATCTTCAAGATCCGGCCTCTCTTCACCTGGGGGGAGGGGCACCCTGACATCTGGCTGCAGAGGGGGAAGGCCGTAAGCTGCCGGGTCAAATTCCTTCGGCTCGATTTTGAAATGCCTGGCTAGCCTCCTGTATATGAGGTTTTGAGTGAAGAACTCCCCACCATCATAATAATCTTTGCCCTTCTGGGCTAGCCACATAGCCCCAGGACCCTTCGCCCACGCGTCCACCGAGGCCTCCACCACCGACTCCACCCATGCCCTCCGGCCTTCCGCCTTCCACCCATCAGCGACGAAGGCATCGACGGCATCTTTCTCTGCCTGGGAGACGGCCTCCTTCTTCTTGGCCTCGGCTTCCTCCGCGGCAGCCTTGGAGGCTTCGGCGGCGGCTCTCTCAGCGTCGGCCTTCCCCTCGGCCCTGGCGATTACTTTGTTGTTTTCAAGAATGGAGTTGAACGCCATCTTCTCCAACCGCAGGGTTTCTTGGGCCTCCACAAGCTGCCTCCGAGAATCAGCCAAAGCCTCGTCAGCCCGCCTCTTCTGGGCCTGTGATTCCTCCAGCCTCTTTAGTAGCTCACCCAGTCCGAGGGAGGCCTGTAAGTGAAAACATCAACAACGAAGGTTAAGGTATCGAGATCGGAAATGCACTAAGTCCGGACGAAGTGTGCTAAGAAGAGAAGTGGGAGATCTTACAGTGACGGAAGCTTGAAGGACTTTGCTGCCGAGGGCATCATCCTTCAGCCGGGACAGCACCGACCTATCCGTCGGGGGGGTGGCTCCACTGAGGAACTCCCTCGGATTGAGGGTGCCATGCATTATGGCGGTTCCCTTTGTGATAGAGAACTGCACGTTCTCCGTGGGCCATGTCAGCTCCCCTCCCTGGCCCGGGGGGGGATTGGCGGGAATAGTCGCCACATCTATCGGGATACTCGAGGAGGAGTGCCCTTCAGATATAACCACTGGCGCCCCCTTCGCACCAGCGGCCTTCTTAGCCTTTTTTTCGGGAGCATCAGTGCATTTTCCCGGGGCCTTTCTCTTGGCCGATTCAGCCTTCAGGGCACCAGTGGCCTCGGCAACAGCTTGGGAAGACCCCTCGACCCCCCGATCATTCGCAGTCTCCTCCTTGGGGAAGAAGTCTTCAACGGGCCTCTGAGTCGAGGGGCCCCCCTCCTTCTTTTTCTTCGGCTCCTTAGCCAGCTGTTTTTTCAACTTTGCGAAATTCCTGGCATCCATCTCGGGACCTGCGAAAAACGTAGGAGTGTTAGATTGCAACAATGAGACAAGGAAAAGGAAAAATAATCCTAAGTGCAAGGGAGGAAAAGTCCCCGGCAATCACCTTCGGCGCTCTCATAAACCCTATCTATCAGGGGGTACTCCTCATCAGCCTCCCCCACCAAGCGGAACCGCCGAAAGCTAAGCTTGAAGAGTTCTTCCGGGAGGGTAGCATCCTTAATGGTTTTCAATTTGTCTGACCCCTCCGGTTTCTCGGCCAGCTTCCTCCCGTTCTTCACAAGAGCCGCATTCCCGACCTTCGGGTGCCTTTTGAAGTTGTCCCGAAGGGGGGCGGCGAATGGATTTTCCGCCATTCGAACATAGCAGAACTTGTCCTTCCATCCCTTGTGGGACGAAGGGACCTCGGAAAACAGCCTGAACTCGGGGATCTGTTGCAAGTTGGCGAACCCCCCGGCGTTAGAATGCCCTCCCCGGCAAAGGTTGAACGACAGGAAGAACTGGTCCAAAGAAGGCTCTACCTTCCTCTCCCGGCATAGGGACAGAAACCCCGCCAGATAAGAGTGGCTATTGGGAGTCAACTGGCAAGGGGCGAGCTTAACAAAACGGAGATATTGTAGCACGAAGGGGTGGAGGGGGAACCGGAGCCCCAGCTCCACCGACAGGATATGCACCGCGAAACAGCCGGCGGGGGCGTGAAGAAGCACGTCATTTGGCCCCGGCTCCACCACCTGTGCTGAAGGCCCAACGAAGAACTGTGCCGCCACGTACTCCGCATGTGTGGCCTTCGTCCTCACCTCTAGAGCAGCAGTGTTCAGATATGAGTGCCCTTCGGGTATCCCTACGGGCCTTCCAGCGTCAACAGCTGCTTGTTTCCTTTTCAGGGGGCCCCCGGTCTTCTTCTTCCTCTTGCCCGGAGCCACACTCAGGGGTTCCGGATCGAGGGGTCTGGAGCTTCCGGCGTCGGCATCATTATGAGCAGGTAGGACGGCAATGGTGACCTTCTTCCTCTCCTTTTCCTCCTCCTCCTCGGCCACTTGGATTGCGAGGGCCAGCTCCTCGTCCTCGTTCACTTGCTCGAAGTCTTCGGCCTCCATCTCGGCCCGAAGAGCATTTTGGACCTCCTCAGCTACCACGTGGTCATTATTGGCCGACAGCGTCTCACTCGAGGATTCCACCTCGGATATACTCTCGGATTGCACCGAAGGCTCTTTGGAAATATTTTGGGAATCGCTTTGCGAAGACATGTACGAAGGGTTTAAAAACAGAAGGCTTCCTAGGCGGCTCTAACGTTTAGCCTAAGGACGACAAAAGCTGAAAGTACTAGGGAAACAAAGAACGGAGGAAGAACTGACCTCAAGAGTCGCGTTTGATCGAAGGCAAAAGTTTCTCTCTCTAGGAAAATTGGCAGAGCTCCGCTATCTCTCTAAAATCGCACAAGGACAAATGAGCTCAGACATGGAGTATATATAGGCAACTGGGCCTCGAAAAATGGGCCTCGATTTGAAAGCCCATCATTACGGGCCGCCGGTTCAGCCAATGGGTGACCCCCGCCCAATGCCAGCCAACGGCATCCGGCCACGTCAACCCCTCTCCCAACGGCTATATTTCAACGACTATATTTCGGCAACGCTGGGATGCCCCCGAGTGGTAGCCTCCGGCTATCGCTCACCACACCCTTCTGCCGGCAAATTTCACCAAACGCCTTCGATCCCGTAGCAGCGTAAGCCTTCGGCTCATCAATGTTACTACCCCTCGGGGGCTCATCAACTCATCATAAACTCCTTCAGCCCGAAACTCGCCTTCGGCCCAAAGGAGTGGGGGACTGGGATACACCCCTCGGGTACATACTTCAACACCCCCTTCGGCAGAGGTAGAATATCAAAATTTTTCCCAAGTCACTTGTGACAATGAAGCAACCTTCGTCACAACACATGCAGGCAATACATCTGTGCTTCCCCCAGAAAACCCTCGACATGTGAGGGACTGAGGGAAGCCTTCGGCAATCAGCAGTAGACAAGGTTCTCCAGCAAAGGCACCAGAAGAAGCAGCACATCTACTCCTTTTCCCTCAAGTACCTTTCGGCAAAAGGAGTGAGGGACTCCTGATGGAGTATATGGCCCAGGAACCCCCGGCCCATAGACTCCTACTTCTCCTACACAAGTTCATTAAGCCCGGGGAACAACTCAGGCCCAAAATACAGTGGCCCAAGCCTCAACATAGCCCAGAATGCGCACTGGGGTGCCTTCGGCCTCCCTGGCCGAAGGCTCCAAAACTCACAGAATAGCCTTCTCTGGCATAAGAAGCTACTGGGGGAAAACGGGC
This sequence comes from Cuscuta epithymum, assembly GCA_945859915.1. Classification (NCBI taxonomy): domain Eukaryota; kingdom Viridiplantae; phylum Streptophyta; class Magnoliopsida; order Solanales; family Convolvulaceae; genus Cuscuta; species Cuscuta epithymum. The sequence goes on from CAMAPF010001015.1 coordinate 5,092,486, forward strand.
AAGAACATTAGCCTTCGGTGCTATTGAGCCCTCGGCACCAGGAGAAGCCCTCGGCTGAACCAAGCCTTCGGCTGCACATTGAGCCTTCGGCCATACAAGGAGCCCTCGGCTACACGAGGAGCCTTCGGCTGGACTAGCTCAATCATCGAAGATTCCTTTTGGAGACAGCCAACCACCGCATTTAATGCCACGTCACATCCGCCAACCGCATTCAATGCGGCGAACGTACCACTGCCGGTGCCAACCGGCTGATGTGACCCTTCGGCCGTTGGATTACTGACACGTGTCCCCTCATCGCATTTATTGCTGCTATAAATAGCAGCCCATTTCTCCTTGTAATCAACACAATCTACATCCCAGCTCCACGCTGAGTTCATTTAATAAAATCGACTCTCTCTCCTCCTATTTTGCTCTGACTTCTCTCTAGTTATTCCCCCAATAACCCCTCGGATAAGATACCCCCCGGGTAGACTATCCATCAATTCTGATGTCTTCTTGACAGAACCCTTCCTAAGGTCTTCTGTTGAACTTGTATCAGAATCCCTAACAAGGTCTTCTGTTGGACTTCTAAGATAGCTTAGAGACTTTTGTTTGAAAGAGGAGTTCTCTGTGAAGGATGAAGAAGACTCCTAGAGAAAAGGGGATGTTTTTGGAAGAGAGTATAAACGAGTAGTAAGCTTATTAGAGAGGTCATTTGGTGTGTGCTTTGTTGACTGAAAATGAATCAACACACAATATATCATGGTTCAGAGGTGGTGTAATCCTCCTACACCCAGTCCCACCCTCTTTCAGATGGATTTCCACTAAAGTATTAAGCCCAATATACTTAGTGCCCGTCTGGCTGTTATCACCCAACTAGCTCAGACCTAAAGGTGTTTCATAAGGAGTACACACCACTCCAAGTTACTCAATCCTTAGATTTTCTCAATTGATCCAGTGGGGATCAAAAGGTACTCTGTTCTAATCTACCACACTTAGGACTAGATAACACTGTCCTTCTAAGTGTTTACAACATTTTCAAAAGTAATAAAGTTTATAGCCTCCAACTAATAACTAAACTTTCAGGATTTGGCAATGAGTGTTCTGTCTGGAAAGTTTAGTGAAGCATGAGTCTAAACAGAGAGCTGAGTTTAAATGAGCACTTTCTTTAATGCTGGGTTTCTCTTTGAATGCTTAGTATAATTTCTCTGTTTAGAAGACTCTCAAAAGCTTGAATATGAACTCATGCTTGTGCCTCTATTTATAGGCATCTCCGGTCGATTAATCTCCTCCGTTGGTTGAGAGGATTCAATCTTTGACGTTGAAAGAATTGTACTTTCGTCTTCTTGTGTTGGAGCAGATTATCTTCTTCAGACGCAATTGAATCAATTTTCAAGTAGGATATGTGAACCCATACCTTAGGTCTTGTACGCACTATTCACCTACTTGTAGGTTTTGGCTTCTCATGCAACTCTGTATGTGTAGTGTCTCGTGATTATATAGATATAGTGGACTTAGTAAATTTGTGACTTTAGTCTTTCTAAATCAAATAATTTTGTACTGGTAGGATTTAAATATCCTTTTAAGGTAAAGGAAAATTACCTTATTGCTTTTTATATTTCCAGTACAATTTATTTGATACAAAAAGTGTACATGTAAAATTGGTCACAATTTTATTAGTGACAAGAATAATTCTATAACAAATAAAACATACTGGTCGGATTTGAATATCTTTGTAAGGTAGAATTTTACCTTATTGCATTTTATACTTCCAGTATATTTAATTTGCCATAAAATTGTACATTTTAAATCTTGTCACCATACATTGTATTTTTAGTACCTTCTTTTGTTTATGATACGGTGAATACTCTATCCAATTTTGGAGTACACTACAGTTCGCATAATGAGTATACAATTTTGAATAGAAAATCTAAACACAAAAGGAGGGTGGCATCATCAAAACTATTTCTTACAACAATCAAAGTCTGAGGGACCTAACAATTTCCCCCCTTTTGATGATGCCAAAAACTAGAATCTAACATTTTAACTGCAGCAAAATAAAACATTGAAGTTCTAGTGTTAGATTCTATTTTCCCCCTTTTTGGTAGCAGCTAACACCTAGGCTAGTTCTGTCTCCTAGACGATTCGCCGGCACCCAGTTTTCTTTTTCTTATAATTCTTTTGAGTTGGTCTAGTTTTTCGTCGTAGACCTTCTCAATGAACTCCTGGGATAGGGCTTCTTCCATAGAGTGTGCTCCCAGCCAGTTGAGAGCAAAGGCTTCTTCTTCTTGGACGAGGGGGTGCCACAAGAAGAAGTTGGTTGATTGGAGCGAGTCTCCAGTGCTTCCACTTTAGGACCCTTTGTCTCTCTTTGTCAAGAGAATCCTTGTCACAGGTGTAGATCATCCATGATTCGAGATCACTGATGAAGTCTTCTCTTCTTGCAGCTGGAGCATTGCCTTGAGATGTTGGAGGTGCTAGGGAGAGATTAAGGTTAAGTTTGCGTTGTTCCATTTGAGTGTTTTGGCTAAGGTGTTTTTGGAGAAAGAGGCTTTGGAAGAGAATTGTGTAGCCAAAGAAGATGTTTGTAATTCGAGGATTAACAAGGATATTTATACTTGCATGCATTGTTTGGGATTCTTGGTTGAAAATTTGAAGCGTATTAATGAAATTACGGCTTGGTGTTCTTTTCAAGACTACAATCAGCATAGATAAAAGAGAGAAAAATTGGTTAGACGAACTTACCAATTTAATGATGCTGCTTCCCAAGACTTTGTTTGATCACCATGTGTCGTATTTGTAGATTGCATGCAAACTTAAATTCCTCGTATTAACTCAATTGATTTCTTTTCAGAGATCTTTGTTGGAGAAGTTGATTATTTGACGCGTGGGCTAGGATCAGCAGAGCCTTCTGCTTGGAGTAGCCTTCTGTCACAACTTTGAGATCCTCTGTTTGAAGTAGCCTTCTGTCACAGCTTTGAGATCCTCTGTTTGAGGTAGCCTTCTGTCACAGCTTTGAGATCCTCTGTTTGAGGTAGCCTTCTGTCACAGCTTTGAGATCCTCTGTTTGAGGTAGCCTTCTGTCACAGCTTTGAGATCTTTTGTATGCGGACCATAGAGCTTCATTCCCTTTTTGATTTCCTTCTTTCTTCAGACCTTTATGCTTCATTCCTTTTCTTTGAGTACTTGTTCCCCCTCAGGAGTTCCTTTTTGGAAATTCCCCCTCAATTGAAGCTTTTGGGAATTCCTTTCTTGGCATGGATTTCCTTGAGTGGAATTCCCCCTGAGTTAATGCAGAATTATTCTCTAAGTTGATCAAGATCATCAAGCATTCCAAGCTCTTGTCTTAGAGTATTGAATCTTGCTTCATTTAAGGGTTTGGTGAAGATGTCAGCAAGCTGCTTTTCTGTGGGGATGTACTCTAGTTTGATGGTTTTTTTCTCAACAGGCTCTCTGATGAAGTGATGCCTGATCTCAATATGCTTGGTTCTTGAATGAAATACTGGATTATGGGTTATAGCAATAACACTTGTGTTATCACACAGAATGCTAACCTCTTTTGTTTCCTCACCTTAGTCCTTCAATTGCTGTTTCATCCAGAGTATTTGAGCACAGCAGCTCCCTGCTGCTATATACTCTGCTTCAGCTGTGCTTGTTGCAATTGAGTTTTGTTTCTTACTGAACCATGAGACAAGTCTTCCTCCCACCATTTGACATGTTCCAGAGGTGCTTTTCCTATCAATTTTGCATCTAGCAAAGTCTGAGTCTGAGTATTCATATAGATCAAATTCTCCATTGGTTGGATACCATAACCCAGAGTTAGGATTTCCTTTGAGATATCTCAAGATCTTCTTTGCTGCTAGAAGATGGCTTTCTTTGGGCTTAGATTGATACCTTGCACATACCCCAACTGAGTAGGATATATCTGGTCTACTTGTGGTGAGGTATAGCAAAGAACCAATCAGTCCTCTATATAGTGTAGGATCTATATCTTTACCATCTTCATCTGGAGTTAGTCCTTGTGATGTGTTCATGGGGATCTTCACAGTAGACTTGTTTTTAACCTTGAATTTCTTCATGAGATCTCTTGTGTATTTTGCTTGGTTGATGAAGATACCTTGTGGAGTCTGCTTCACCTGTAGTCCTAAGAAATAGTTCAACTCTCCCATCATGCTCATTTCAAACTTGTTTTGCATGAGAGTTGAAAATTGCTTACATAGTGCTTGATTTGAACTTCCAAAGATTATTTCATCCACATAAATTTGAACAAGCAGTATGTGTGGACCTTCTTCAATTTTGAACAGTGTTTTGTCTACTTTGTCTTTAGTGAATCCATTATTCACTAAATATTGAGAGAGAGTATCATATCATGCTCTTGGAGCTTGTTTGAGTCCATAAAGAGCTTTCTTCAGTTTATACACTTGATCCTTCTCTCTGTTGACTTCAAACCCAAGAGGTTGCTCCACATAAACCTCTTCTTCAAGTAGACCATTCAGGAAAGCACTCTTCACATCCATCTGATAGACAGTGAATTGCTTATAGGCAGCATAAGCAAGGAATATCCTTATTGCTTCAAGTCTGGCAACAGGAGCAAAAGTTTCATCAAAATCTATTCCTTCTTCTTGGCAGTAGCCTTTGGCTACTAATCTAGCCTTGTTTTTTATGATGATGCCTTCTTCATCCATTTTGTTTCTGATGATATGGTACCTATCACATTTTGATGATATGGGATTATGGTCTGCGTACAAGTTCCCATACGTCATTTCTCTCAAACTGGTTGAGTTCTTCTTGCATGGCTTGTATCCAATCAGAGTCTGTCAAGGCTTCTTCAATCTTCTTGGGTTCTATTTGTGAGATAAAGCAAGAGAACATTGCTTCTTTCTAGATTGCTGATCTGGTACGAACCCCTTCATGAATATTCCCAATTATTTGTTGAGGAGGATGTTGACTAATCCATCTGAAGTTAGATGTTTTGTTTATCTGATTGTCCTGCTTCTCCTCCTCTTCTTCTTCACTTTCTTCTGGTAGAGTTGGGGGATTAGGAACTTCAATTTTTGTGTATGATTTAGCCGGTTTTTCATTTTTTGGGAAGGCAGCTTGGAGCCTTACCAGTGGTCTTCTTTTCTTCAGATGGTTCTCCTTCTTTTCCTTTGTAGGCAGAGGAGTGGTTGTCAAAGGCCACATGAATTGATTCTTCTACCACCAGAGTTCTTTTGTTTAGTATCCGAAAAGCCTTACTAGTTGCTGAGTAGTCCAAAAAGTTCCCTTCATCTGATTCTGGATCAAATGGCTTGTGTTGAGGTTTATTCCTTCAACCCTCGGGTCCAACACGTAAGCCCAAGAGTTTCGAGTGGAGTGAGTATGGATAAACTAGCCCAACAAACAAGTGAGATGGATTAAGAAACAGTAAGTAACAAGTAAGTGATTATGCATTATTAATCCGTTAATAACTCCCTAATACAATACTTTTCGCTAAAGGCTCGTCGGCCGTTCGTCTTACAAGGCATCAGAAGTGCTGCAGGTAAGAAGACTACAAGCTAGAGTGCTAAGAATAGAAAGTTGCTAACCCTTTACAATAAAATAAATGCTGCTTTAGAGCTGAGGAATATACAACTCTTTTTGCCTCATGGTTGTCTCTACGTTCGTGATCTTTCACTTTGCTATTTCTTTCTTTTTGAGGGTTGTGTGGAACCTCACCCGAGGCCCTGTGTATCTCTTTTTGAGGATTTCTTTCTTTGATTATCTCTAAGTCCGCGAGGACGATCATACCAGCCCGAAGTTTTTATTCTGAGCAACGTCCGCTCGTCGTGGGCCTCGCCTCGATTGACCTTCATATTCCCAAAGTGTGGAGGTATGGTCGTACTGCTTGAACCCCGTATTGGGTGGCGACGTTCGTCTACGTAAGTGTATTTACGCGAAACGAACATAACTGTTCTTGACGCGCACAACACCTATCCCATCATCAGGGGGCGACGCCCTTCCGCTCGTGCTTTGCCGCCTTTGGTTGTTTACAAGGCCAAATCCAATATTCAGGTGGCGACGTTCGTCTTCGTGGTCAATAGTCCATGCTAGCACGAACATAGCTGCTCCTGGTACGCATAGCACCCACTTCGGTGTCACAGGGAGACGCTCCTCTGCTAGTGTTTCGCCCAGTCGTTCGTGACACAAGGTTTCAAGAATACGAGCGTAACCGGTTGGTAACATTGTTTGTCGGACACGTGCGTCTTCCTCGCGCGGGACGCTTGTGGCCCTGATCCCCCTAATCCTTGTTGCGATTAGGTGGTGCTGAAATCGAGGTGCCTTTAATACCGCGGAATGTACCGGTATTTAGGCGCCACGTGTTCAACTGTGGTTAGCGTGATCCCACGGTGCTGTCTATAAGTACCCAAAATCTCGCGGATTCACTACTCGCTTCATTTGTAGTCCTTACGCGGTGTAACTGCTTTCTCTCTCTAGCCTCCTTCTGCACTGCCTCGAGCTCCACAATCCGTAGGTACCGAACGTCGCCATGTCTTTGTCTAGGTTGGAGCCTCAAAATATTGATTCAAGGAGCCGAAACAGCTCGTCGTCCACCGGGGATAGGTTTGACGACGGGTGCTCCTCCGGTGATGACCTGGAGTTCTATGAGCGGGGTATGCCACCTCGGCCCCCCGTCATCACCTTAATTTTTCTGGCGTTCGTCGCCAGCGCCAACGTCTTTTGAACGCGGATCGGCGGTTGATAAGCCAATGGTTCCACCCTCCAAGGGTTTACGACGACCGTCGTCTGCGCAATCCAATGCGCCATCTGCCCGGCTATGTGGTGGTTCATTTAGACTCTGTTATAGCTGGCCTTCTTTTCCCTCTCCACAGCTTCCATATGGAACTTTTTAGGAGCCTTAAAGTAACACCCGCTCAGTTCGTCCCCGCCGCTTATAGGATCATCGCGGGTTTTATAATTAGGTGCCACATCGTTGGCGTGACCCCGACCGTAGATTTGCTGCACCATTTCTTCCGGTTGTCACCCTTCGGGCGTACGGGGTATTTGACCCTGATTGCACGTCCATCCATGGTCCTATTCTCAAACAACGCCAGAAATCCGGACGGCTGAGAGGAGCGGTTCTTCCTCGCCGGGGTAGGCTCCCCGATGCCATTCTCCGATAGGTGGAACGCCTATCCGGTGAAGTCCATTCCGCCGCCTATGACGGATGAGGAGCTTGGCTATGCCAAGCGCATAGCTAGACTTGGCATCCAGCTGGCAGCGGTTCAGGGATCGAGGTGTCAACTGCTATAGAAACGGTGCACCTCCTGAGGAAAGGCCATCATTACACTTCCATCCCACGCGCAGCGCGTGAGCCTGGATACGCTCCTCGCTACGTGTCACCCCTTCGTTGGTTCCTGAATCGGTTCCTCCCTTATAAATATCGGGGTTTTCCTTAGGATTAGGGTTCCCGATTTCTGCTCTCTCGCTCTAGAATCTCTGCTGCTTGGTACTCTGTTCGTCCATAAGGTCATCGACTCGTTTTCCTCTCATCGCCAAGGTAACTTAGGTTTTCTTCCCCCTTCTCTGTAATCTTTTTCTGATCTGCCCAATGGCCTCCATGGAGACCTCATCGGATTCCGGCTCTAGCTCTTCGGGCTCTTCCTCGGGTTCCTCCTCCGATTCCGGTACAAGCTCTACCTCCGGTTCCTCCCCACGCTCCTCCAATAAGGCTAGTGTTTCAGGCAGTTCCGGTTCAGCCTCGACTGTGGGCATCATACAGGAGGATGATGTTCCTGATAACGCCGTCGTACCCAATGCCGAAGAGGCTGCCACGTCTGCAGATATACTTCCTAGAGGTGGCGGACCAAGCTGATATAGGGAATCAAAACACGGCCCCCGGGGACGGTCGTCCAGCGGACTATGATTCGGGAGCTGAGGCCGAAGATGGATCCTATGTAGAGGTGTTCGATTTGGGGCTTAAGATAGATGTGGAGCGTCATATTTGCCCGATTAAGAACGTCTTAGGGCATGAGCAAGCCTTCTCGGCCGTAGCCCTCAACAAGCTTAAGATATACTTCCCCCCGTTCATCTACAGCCTTCGAGGCGCATCCCACATGATGAGGAGACGCCCGGGGATGATTATGGTGCTTTTGGACTCCATCGAGGCCGGGCTGCGCTTCCCCCACCACCCATTCTATGTGGAGTTCTTCTGCTGTTTTCAAATAGCCCTTGCACAACTCATGCCGAATTCCTACCGGTTCATCTCTGCATTCTTAGTCCGTTGTAAGGACAGGGGGGTCACTGCCACTTTGGACTTGTTTCATTACTTCTTCCGGCTTACCCCTCAAAACTCTGATGGCTTCCTGAGCGTCGCCGCTCGACCGAAACGGAGGCTTTTTAGCGGTGCGCCGAGTTCCATCCATGATTGGAAGAATCGATTCTTCTTTGTGCAGTATGAGGATGCTCGTCTGCCATTGCGGTGGAATGGTTACCCACCCAAGATAGGGTCACCGGACCTGACTGACGGTCTGGAGGAGGATATTAGGAAGATCTCGACGGGCGGCGTCCGACCCTTGGATGATTTCCTCACTTTCGAAGCACTCGCCTCAGTAGGGATAGGTACCGCCCGTGTCACTGGATTCCCAATTCCCTTCTACGCTCATCTCGAGGCATCGGGCGGACCTATCCTCTGAGGTGAGTGTTCGTAGTTGAGGTCTTTGTTTAATTCCTGACATCTTATGTTCTTATTTTCAGGTCTGCCCCCTACTCAAGCCCAGATGAATCACTCCAAACTCTTGAAGACAAGGAAAGGCAAAGGCGCGGCTGCTGATGCTGCCCTTGCTAAGGCCAAGGCTGCTCAAACGGCCGATTCTGACTCCTCCGCCTCCCAAGCCAATCATCGCACTGTGGAGGCGGAACGACATTTGATCGCCACAGTAATGGCGCAAGGGTCTCAGGCCCCCAACGTCGACTCCGGCGTCCCCGAGGTGGTGGCGCCCCTGCAGACCGTCCATCCCCAGAGCGGAGAAAGGGTAAAGGACAAGAAGTCGAAGAGGTCTCGGGGGGCTAGCTCTTCGGCCCTCGAGGAACAAGAAACAAGCCTTCCTCCCCTGGGACGTCCGGCCCATGACGTCTGGCAGGAAATTGGTTCCCTAGCCGGGGTGGAGGTGCCCCCCCCGGACGTCCACGGAAGCTTCTAATGCAGCTCTGGCCGCCGCTCTTCAGGTAAGGCTCTGCCTTACGTTGGGTAGTTGATTATATGTAGACTGTCAACTCGAAGTCTTACATCTGTGTTCGATCTGCAGGTCGGGCTATCTGTGCTGCAAGCCGAGGCCGTGAGGGATGCCGAGGCCCTCCAGGCTACAAACAAGGCGGATGCCGCTCTGAAGAAGGCGAGGGAGGCCGCCCGTCACCAGGAGAAGGAGGTAGCCGCCAAGGAGAAGGAGCTACAGACAGCCTGAAGACGGCTCGGGAGTCTGCTGAACAAGTGGCCGCGTATGAGAAGGCCGGGTTCACGCTCGTCCCGGTCCTTCCTGCTCCCAAGGATGGGGGCCCCGAATGGCTCGTCGATGCCTCTATGTATGAAAATACTGGGGCCTTCATGGTTGCCGCCCAGAGGTATTGTGGCGGTGCGTTTGGTGATGTATTCTCGGCCGAGCTGCAGAAGCAGGCCCCGAAGGACCGTCTCAAGTTTGGGGTCCGGGTCTTGGAGAGCGCCCCCTTGTCAGAGAAGTTCTTGTACGATGTTGGAGACAGCTCCTTCGTCATTGGCTTCAATGAGGGGGTGAAGGCTACCCTGCCCATCTTCGCCAAGCTTCAGGGTCCCGGATTCAATCTGGCCCAGCATACGGATGACGCCGAACTGCTCCGGGCTTTGGGAAAGTTGGAGCGTGACGCCCGGCGAGAGGAGGCTAAGGCCAACGGGGAGGTCCCGGAGCCCCCGACTCCTGAGCCTGAGATTGAAGAGGAAGAAAACGTTCCCGGCGGATCCCGGTCGGGTTCTCCTTATTTCGTCTGATGTACATCGTAACTTTTTTTGTTTTGATTCTGTAACATCCAGCCATTAGAGCTGAGGAATATACAACTCTTTTTGCCTCATGGTTGTCTCTACGTTCGTGATCTTTCACTTTGCTATTTCTTTCTTTTTGAGGGTTGTGTGGAACCTCACCCGAGGCCCCGTGTATCTCTTTTTGAGGATTTCTTTCTTTGATTATCTCTAAGTCCGCGAGGACGATCATACCAGCCCGAAGTTTTTATTCTGAGCAACGTCCGCTCGTCGTGGGCCTCGCCTCGATTGACCTTCATATTCCCAAAGTGTGGAGGTATGGTCGTACTGCTTGAACCCCGTATTGGGTGGCGACGTTCGTCTACGTAAGTGTATTTACGCGAAACGAACATAACTGTTCTTGACGCGCACAACACCTATCCCATCATCAGGGGGCGACGCCCTTCCGCTCGTGCTTTGCCGCCTTTGGTTGTTTACAAGGCCAAATCCAATATTCAGGTGGCGACGTTCGTCTTCGTGGTCAATAGTCCATGCTAGCACGAACATAGCTGCTCCTGGTACGCATAGCACCCATTTCGGTGTCACAGGGAGACGCTCCTCTGCTAGTGTTTCGCCCAGTCGTTCGTGACACAAGGTTTCAAGAATACGAGCGTAACCGGTTTGTAACATTGTTTGTCGGACACGTGCGTCTTCCTCGCGCGGGACGCTCGTGGCCCTGATCCCCCTAATCCTTGTTGCGATTAGGTGGTGCTGAAATCGAGGTGCCTTTAATACCGCGGAATGTACCGGTATTTAGGCGCCACGTGTTCAACTGTGGTTAGCGTGATCCCACGGTGCTGTCTATAAGTACCCAAAATCTCGCGGATTCACTACTCACTTCATTTGTAGTCCTTACGCGGTGTAACTGCTTTCTCTCTCTAGCCTCCTTCTGCACTGCCTCGAGCTCCACAATCCGTAGGTACCGAACGTCGCCATGTCTTTGTCTAGGTTGGAGCCTCAAAATATTGATTCAAGGAGCCGAAACAGCTCGTCGTCCACCGGGGATAGGTTTGACGACGGGTGCTCCTCCGGTGATGACCTGGAGTTCTATGAGCGGGGTATGCCACCTCGGCCCCCCGTCATCACCTTAATTTTTCTGGCGTTCGTCGCCAGCGCCAACGTCTTTTGAACGCGGATCGGCGGTTGATAAGCCAATGGTTCCACCCTCCAAGGGTTTACGACGACCGTCGTCTGCGCAATCCAATGTGCCATCTGCCCGGCTATGTGGTGGTTCATTTAGACTCTGTTATAGCTGGCCTTCTTTTCCCTCTCCACAGCTTCCATATGGAACTTTTTAGGAGCCTTAAAGTAACACCCGCTCAGTTCGTCCCCGCCGCTTATAGGATCATCACGGGTTTTATAATTAGGTGCCACATCGTTGGCGTGACCCCGACCGTAGATTTGCTGCACCATTTCTTCCGGTTGTCACCCTTCGGGCGTACGGGGTATTTGACCCTGATTGCACGTCCATCCATGGTCCTATTCTCAAACAACGCCGGAAATCCGGACGGCTGAGAGGAGCGGTTCTTCCTCGCCGGGGTAGGCTCCCCGATGCCATTCTCCGATAGGTGGAACGCCTATCCGGTGAAGTCCATTCCGCCGCCTATGACGGATGAGGAGCTTGGCTATGCCAAGCGCATAGCTAGACTTGGCATCCAGAACCTCCGGTCGCTGGTGGCCGAGCCTTTCAAAGCTCGGGCCGGACTAGGTGCGTCCGTTTGTACTTGCATTATTTTATCGTCTTTTCGTTGTTACGGCTCTGAACGTCTTGGTTTCTTTCCTGCAGGAGTTTTCCCATCTCTTTTTCCATGGGACGTTCCAACGATGCTTTGACAATCCCTGGTCGCGAGGGCAAGAAGGATCAGGACAAGGGTAGAAAACCGCCCGTCCCCAAAATCGAGTCTCGGGTGACCAGAGCACGGGCCGAGGATATTTCGGAGGCTGGTGCTTCAAAAAACCCTCGTCTTGATGGTACCGCTTCTAAGGCCATCATCGTGGCCGATGATTCCGATGGCGAGCTTGGGAGCCCCCTGAAGCGGAAACCTTCTTCCAGGAGTAAGCCCCCTCCTTCCCCCTCGAGGAACTCTGACGTTCGCCGTCTTCGAGATGAGGACGTACAGGCAGTTGGGTCTGCTGATGCCCGGCCTTCTTCGCCACCGGATGCCAGCGGTTCCTCTCTCGGGCTCATCGAGTTTTCCGGGGTTGGTCCTCGTAAAGAGTCCATGATGCTCTTTGGCCAGTCTGCCTCTTCTATCTGGTGCGGCCTCAACCTCAAGGTTCCTCAAGATTTTTCCGCACAGGAGGCCCCCGAGGATCTTCTGGAGTGTGGCCAGAGTACTCTTAACAAGGCCGGGCTCTACTTCCACAGGGCTCGGATGGCTTTTGAGCAGCAAGGGCGGGAGATGGCCCTCGTACGAGCTGAGTGCGATGCTTTGCTTAGGAACGCTAAGGGCAAGGTGGGGACCCTCCAAGAGAAAGCTGATGCCTACGATAAGCTTGTCCAGGAGAATGCCTCTCAGAAGGAACTCCTGAGGAAGCAGGAGGCCGAGCTGGTGGATCTGCGCAGCCGCATGTGGGCTGTTTCTTATGCCGGGGTAGTCGTCCGTCGGAAAGGCGTGGATAACCACGTTCCTATATACGAGGCCGACGTCTCGAAGATCAAGGAGTCTGAATCCATTGAATTCCAGAAGTCCAAGGCTTACACTGGTGCCATCCAGGCCATGGCCAGGAAATTTCTTCCGAAGTTCGTCGGGGAGTTTCTTGCCACTTGCCCCGATCCTTATCTAGATGACATCAAACTGCTCCAGGCCACCCCCACCGGAGAGCGCTTCCTTGATGATCTTGCCGATGACACCTACATCAAGGGTATGATCGGCCTGGTGGCGGAGAATCTCCCGGCCTTCGAGCGTCACTTTGGGGCTCCCTTTGATCCGGTGGCGGCCGGTTTCGACTCACTGATGGTGGATGCTTACAAGGGGGGCCTTGAGCTGCTGAAGGAGCGCAAGGAGCAGGAAGAAGCTGAGTCCCGGGAGAAGGCCAAGCAAATTCCTTTCAAGGTCCCGGCTCTGCACGTTGATTAGCCTGAAGCTCTGCTCGTCTTCCAGTGCTTGTATGTTAGACCCTAGATTTTGATGAACTGTTTTAATGATGCCAAAAACTTTTGTTATCCCCCCTCTATTGTAGCATTATTATAGGTTTGGAAAATGTAGTAGTCTTGGTTATCCTCTGCTGTAGCATCTTGAAATTGACTAGTACTAAGAAAATTATCTAGATGTGTCTTGCTCCTTGATCCATTTAATTAAACAAATAAATTTGACTGGAAAAATCATAAAATGCAAAAAGGCAATATTTTATTGCCTTAAAAGGATATCATATAAATCCAACCAGTTAAATCTATTTGTTTAATTAAAATGTGAACAACTAACTGGAACACAAAATGCAATAAGGTAATAACTTTTACCTTAATAGGATTTGTTATCCTACCAGTTAAGTTGTACACAATATCTGCTAAACTTCACAAACTCTAAAAGTGACAAAATCACCAGTGTAAAAACTATGTACCAAATTAAACATACTGGAATTATAAAATACAATGAGGTAATTTTTTTTTACCTCACATGGATATTTAAATCCAACCAGTATAGTTTTTATTTGGTACATAAGTTTAAATCATGTCACTTTAGAAAGAAAGTGATTAGTAAAATAAGTGACAAATTTTATTGTAAAATTTGTACCAAATAAATTGTACTGGAAAGAACAAAATGCAATAAGGTAATTTTACCTTAATAGGATAATTAAAAGATCCTACCAGTACAAAATTTATTTGGTACAAAATATTTTAAGTCACACATTTTACTACTTCACTACACAAATTGAGCAGATTCACGCACTTTACTACACGAGTGTAGTTGCAAGACAAAGCCAAAACCTAATGGCAGGTGAACAGTGAAGAAAAGGCCTAAGGTATGGGTTGACATTTCGTACGAAGCAAGTTGGCCTTCAAGCAGCACCAAAGACAATTCCTTATCCTGCTCCAAACACAAGAAGACGCAAGTACAATACTTTGGACGTCTAGGATTAAATCCTCTTAACCAACGGAGGAGATTAATTTACTGGAGATGCCTATAAAAGTAGGCAGAAGCATGAGACCAAAGGCAAGTCATTGAGTTCAAAGCAAGAGATTCTATTATTACACTACTAATATCCAGCAAAAGAAAAAGTGCTAGAATACTCTGCTTTGACTCATGCTTCACTAAGCTCTTAGACTAGATCATAAATTGTTATATTTTTAGAGCTTAGATTTTAGTTGGTGGCCAGAAATTTCTTGTATTAGTCAAGTGGTTGTAAACACTTAGGAGAACAGTTGTTCGGATCCTAAAGTGTGGTTAGATAGATAGAGTACCTTTTGATCCCCACTGGATCAATTGAGAAAAAAGTCTAAGGACTGAGTAACTTTGAGTGGTGTTTATACTCATCGTGAAAAACCTTCAATCTAGGCCAGAGTTGTCAAGGCTAGATTGGCACTAATTGTATTGGGCTGAATACTTTAGTGGAAATCCATCTGAAATAGGGTGGGACTGGATGTAGGAGGATTACACCACCTCTGAACCAGAATACATGGTGTGTTGATTTACTTTCATACATACAGAACACACACCAAACACATCTCACTAAAGGTTTGTAGTTTGCCAGCAGCATCCTAAGCAGTAGTCTTCATCGACTCTACTGCTTCGCCTACTGCTTAATAACTCACTCTCCTTGAGAGTGTTTTCCACTAGAAGTTGTCTTAAACTCAGAAGGTAACTCAGCAGTACACTGGTCTTCACCCTCCTGCTGAGCCCACTGCCCATCCAAACGTGTCTTTCCACAACCCATAACAAGCCAGAACAAAAAGCCATCCAAGAGTCATCCTAGTCCTCAGCAGTTGCCTCAGCAGTAACCTGCCTACCAGCCAACTGCCAACTCAGCAGTTGCCTGCCAGTCAGCAAACTGACTGTGCAGCAGTAGCCTCAGCAGTTGCCTGCTCACCAGCCTACTGCCAATCCTACTTCCTCTTGTAACCAGTCTAAACATCATCTAAACTAGAAAGTTATCTCACACTAAGTATAAAGAGGTTAAAGACTTCCGCTGTGCATCTATTAATCTCTCAAAAGATTATAGATCAACTCATCTAGAGGGAAAACTTCATAAAGTTGAAAAAGATTTAAAAGTCTATTCACCCCCCCCCCCTCTAGACTTCTACCTCTATCCGGGACCATCAAGTGGTATCAGAGCAGTGTGTTCCTAGAGTCAGTTTCTGGCTAATTTGAACTAAAGATCCAAACCACTCTACTTCCCAACACATTTTCTAAATATGGACAGACAATCGACAAAGAATCTTTTGTCCAACCAAAACAAGTATGATGACTGGAGAACCAAGGATGAAAGGGATGAGCTTACAATGATCAAATCAGTTGACTATCAAAATGGCTCAAGTGATGAAAGCAGTTCATCAGAAAGTAAGGAAGAGACTCTGATATGTCTCTATGGAATGCACCATGCTGAAATCTCCAACAACTTTTCTATGGCCAGATCCACTGATAATGACAATGATGAGGTATTTTCCTGTTCTTCAAGTAGCTCATATGATTCTAGCCAATCCAGTGTAGACATGGAAGCTCTACTCCATCAATTTGAAAACTTTCAAAAGGATCACCTTCTTTTAATGAACGAAAACTGTAGACTTCAAGAGAATCTAATAGTAGCCCAAGCTCAAATGGGTGAAGTAATAAAAATGAAAGATTTTCTTGAACTTGAAAACATCAGTTTAAAAGAAAGGCTGAACTCCCTCACTATTCCTATTGGTAAGGAAATTCAAGACTTAAAGAAAACAGGATCAAGAGACACACCCTCATCCCAACCATTGAAAGACTCTCCTAAATACTCTCCTATCACTAAAACCACCACAAACCAACAAGACACAAGGAAACCCACCCAACTAAAACCACACTCCCAGACTCTCTCCAATAAAAGGATCCAGTCCTCCTCCAGATCAAAATCCAAACTTCCCTACATTTCCATCTCCCAAGACAACCAACCAATCAAAAGGACCAACTACATTCCAAAGAAAAAGCTGATCACTACAAATACACATATTCCTTCCCCTATAAGGAATAATGTTCATCAAAATATAGCCAATCCTCATTATGGCTGTAGATCTATCAACTCAGATCAAAATGGCCCTAAATTGATATGGATACCCAAAAGCATTCAAAGGAAGATGCCCACGAAATTGTGGGCTGATACTCAAAACTGACAAAAACGGGAAGGTGCTGGAGTAGCCAACTTGCAAGAATGATTTTCAAGCTGCTCCATGCACATGATAGGTAGCAGGGGGCTACTGTCAAGCTATTAAATCTGAAGAAGGACCCAAAACAACAGTTGGGAATGCGGAAAAGAAAGGAGAAACAAAAGAAGCTGGAAAATCCAATCGAATGCGAACGTTCAATCCAGAACATATCATATGGGATTGAAGTTCAATCTTATGAAGCACAAGCCAGCTCCGCGATACCATTTACAATATGACGTTCTCCATGGACATCTGCTTGATCAGAGATGTCCAAAACAACAAAGTTGTGTTAACTGGTAGAAGGAAGAAGAAGAAGCATGGTATTGATTGGAGAATACAAAAGAAGGAATCTGCTCTTAAACTAAAAGCAGATTTAAACATGAGTTGAGAATGGCGCCACATCATTAGCCATCTCAAGCTCAAAATCATCAAGCGGCATCTCCATCTCAATGACTTAACCATCAACAAGTGATTGAGTAAGCCATGCAAAATATTCATGAAGGGATTCTTCCTGGAAGGATACTGGAAAGGCTCCAAGCTGCCTTCCCAGCTGTATTAACAAAAGATGACAGGATTCTGGAAACAGAGGTTGAATCAAATGGCAGCCAACTGCCAGCAGGTAGCTTGAATTGCAGATCACTACCAGCAGTTGACTCAAAGATTCAGGACTCTGTCAACAGTTGACTCAAACGGTAGCCCACTGCCAGCAGTTCACTTAAATATCAGACTACTGCCAACAGGTGACTCACCAACAAACAACCTTCCGGGCACCTATGACATTCCTAATCACACTATTCTACCAGAAGATAGTGAAGAAGAAAAAGAGGAGGATAACCAACAACTTCAAACCAAAAACAACCACATCTGACCTTAGATGGTTGAACAAACATCCTCCTCACCAAAATCATTGGAAACATCCATGAAGGGGTTCGTACCAGATCAGCAACTCATAAAGAAGCACTATTCTCATGCTTCTCCTCTCAAATAGAACCCAAGAAAATTGAAGAAGCCCTACTTGACTCTGACTGGATACAAGCCATGCAAGGGGAACTCAACCAATTTGAAAGAAACAATGAATGGGAGCTTGTATCCAGACCCTATCATCAACATGTGATAGGAACCAAATGGGTGTTCAGAAACAAGATGGATGAGGAAGGCACAATTATCAAAAACAAGGCAAGACTAGTAGCCAAAGGATACTGTCAGGAAGAAGGTATAGATTTTGATGAAACTTTGCTCCTGTTGCCAGACTTGAGGCTATAAGAATATTCTTGGCGTATGCTGTTCACAAGCAATTCACAGTCTATCAAATGGATGTGAAAAGTGCCTTCCTAAACGGTCTACTAGAAGAGGAGGTCTTTGTGGAGCAACCTCCTGGTTTTGAAATCAATAAAGAGAAGGATCAAGTCTACAAGCTACACAAAGCTCTATACGGACTCAAGCAAGCCCCAAGAGCATGGTATGACACTCTCTCTGAATACTTAGTGAATAATGGATTCACTAAAGACTAAGTAGACAAGACTTTATTCAAAATTAAAGAAGGTCCCCACATATTGCTTGTTCAAATCTATGTTGATGACATAATTTTTGGAAGTTCAAATCAAGCATTGTGTGAGAAATTTTCAACTCTCATGCAAAGCAAGTTTGAAATGAGCATAATGGGAGAGTTGAATTATTTTCTGGGATTACAAGTGAAGCAGACTCCACAAAGCTACTACATCAACCAAGAAACTGAATAAAGAAAGATTCAAAATTCAAGACAAAAGCTTGGGGTGATGATCAAAGTAAGGGAATTACCATGTACCCATTAAGGGGGAACTCAATTGAAAGGGAATTCCTAGCCAACTGTTGAGGGGGAACTCTTCACTACTCAAGAAAAGTCACCTACTCAAAGAAAGCTACTCGAAATCCAAGCAGTAGGCTCAACAGGTGACTGACTTCCACAAACAGTTAGCTCAGCAGGTGACTGCCAATAAGCCCACTGCTAATTCTCAAACACCATCAAGATCAAAGTGACTGCCAAGAATAAGCTACTCAAACTCACAGGGAATGAAGCATCAAGGTCCAAGAAAGTCAATCTCAAATATAAAAGAAGTCAAAATCCAAGCAGAAGGAACAGCAGAAGACTACTCTCCAACAAGCAGCTGCCTCCGCAGATGACTGCTCTCCAGTAGCAGCAAACTCAGCAGGCGACTGACTATCAGGCCACTGCTACATTAGTAAAAGAGATGCTTTCACAAAGAGAAGAAAAAACGTAAGAAGAGCAATGGAGCAAGTGCCTTCCAGCAGGTGCCTACCTCAGAAGCAAGCCACTGTATCAGAAGCAGGTGTCTCAGTAGAAGTCTTAGCAAAACACTCTGCTAAAGACAGCTTCTGTAGCAGGAGGATGGAAAGAACAGCAGCAGGCTCACGTTTGGAGCATCAACTAAGGGGGAATGGAACAAAAAGCCATCTCGAAGAGGAAGGAAAGAGGATGTCAAAAGCAAAGAAGAGGATGAGAAATGAAGATCATGACTCATCAAACTCAGCAGTTGATACAGAGGAATCTGCTGCCACAACAACTGAAAGCCATAATCATTGGAAAATGAGAAGAACAACTAGCTCAAACTGCTAAAAATCAGATACCAATTCAAAAAGGTACGATATTGGTCCACAAAACTCAGCAGTAGACCCACATATGGATTGAAACTAGAATGCTACTATTCTGTAGAAACTTATTTTTATTAGGAGCATCTTGCATCTGCATCGTCCTAATAAAATAAAGATTATCTACAGTTTTTAGTAAGTATCCTATTTTTATTGATTACTGTCAAAATTAGCCATAAACAAGCTAAAATAGTATCCTAGAACTATCCATTTCTGAGCATGCAAAAGGAAGTGTCAGAATCATCTAAAAGCAGAAAGAATTTATGGGTACATGCAACATGCATGAATAACATCTGGCAATCGAAAAATGATCACTCATCTTCCTCATTAATGATGCTCTGAGAAAATACTTGATCAATCCTCTCTCACCCTCTTATCAAGACACTCTGTCTTAAAAGAAGAACCAGCCGCTGAAACATTAATGAAGACTTTAACATACTTCGATTCACACCCACATCGAAATATGAAGAAGCCGCACATTTCTTTTGAATACCTCCACTCCATGAACAAACCTCCCGTTCGAATTAATCCTCCTTCTATCTACTCCAAACTCTCCTTCGGTAAAATTCAAAATGAATCCCTCTTTCAACTCCCTGTCTCTCGAACTTTCACTAGCACCACCACAGTCCAACAATGGTTATCAGGCAGCACCTCACCCTGATGTCAACCAACCTTATGCCCTAACTCGAATGCAAGAGGAAAGCCTTGCATACATAGAGCTTCAAGCTCTGATTGGAGCGGAAAAGGAACAGCTACTGCAAGAACGACTTTGGGTGCTGGAATGGAGAAAGTGGAGATTATCAGACATTGATACTCTCATTCTCAACAGATCACGAATGATAGGAGAAGAAACGTTCTCTCTAAAATGGATGATGACACAAGACATTGAGGCATCACTCTCAATCCACAACATCAACAATGTCTTCCATTTTAGACTTGCTCAAGTCATTGAGAACAACACACAGAGACAAGCAACAAGAGGCCTCTTCCCTGGGGAATCATCAAGCCGAAGAAGAAGAACAGAGTGATTGGTGAATGCTACCAAAAGAGGGGGAAAGAGAGTAGGAAAACACTTTAGTGTTTAAACTCTTCTTTTGGCATCATCACAAAAGGGGGAAATTGTTAGACCCTAGATTTTGATGAACTGTTTTAATGATGCCAAAAGCTTTTGTTATCCCCCCTCTATTGTAGCATTATTATAGGTTTGGAAAATGTAGTAGTCTTGGTTATCCTCTGCTGTAGCATCTTGAAATTGACTAGTACTAAGAAAATTATCTAGATGTGTCTTGCTCCTTGATCCATTTAATTAAACAAATAAATTTGACTGGAAAAATCATAAAATGCAAAAAGGCAATATTTTATTGCCTTAAAAGGATATCATATAAATCCAACCAGTTAAATCTATTTGTTTAATTAAAATGTGAACAACTAACTGGAACACAAAATGCAATAAGGTAATAACTTTTACCTTAATAGGATTTGTTATCCTACCAGTTAAGTTGTACACAATACCTGCTAAACTTCACAAACTCTAAAAGTGACAAAATCACCAGTGTAAAAACTATGTACCAAATTAAACATACTGGAATTATAAAATACAATGAGGTAATTTTTTTTTACCTCACATGGATATTTAAATCCAACCAGTATAGTTTTTATTTGGTACATAAGTTTAAATCATGTCACTTTAGAAAGAAAGTGATTAGTAAAATAAGTGACAAATTTTATTGTAAAATTTGTACCAAATAAATTGTACTGGAAAGAACAAAATGCAATAAGGTAATTTTACCTTAATAGGATAATTAAAAGATCCTACCAGTACAAAATTTATTTGGTACAAAATATTTTAAGTCACACATTTTACTACTTCACTACACAAATTGAGCAGATTCACGCACTTTACTACACGAGTGTAGTTGCAAGACAAAGCCAAAACCTAATGGCAGGTGAACAGTGAAGAAAAGGCCTAAGGTATGGGTTGACATTTCGTACGAAGCAAGTTGGCCTTCAAGCAGCACCAAAGACAATTCCTTATCCTGCTCCAAACACAAGAAGACGCAAGTACAATACTTTGGACGTCTAGGATTAAATCCTCTTAACCAACGGAGGAGATTAATTTACTGGAGATGCCTATAAAAGTAGGCAGAAGCATGAGACCAAAGGCAAGTCATTGAGTTCAAAGCAAGAGATTCTATTATTACACTACTAATATCCAGCAAAAGAAAAAGTGTAGAATACTCTGCTTTGACTCATGCTTCACTAAGCTCTTAGACTAGATCATAAATTGTTATATTTTTAGAGCTTAGATTTTAGTTGGTGGCCAGAAATTTCTTGTATTAGTCAAGTGGTTGTAAACACTTAGGAGAACAGTTGTTCGGATCCTAAAGTGTGGTTAGATAGATAGAGTACCTTTTGATCCCCACTGGATCAATTGAGAAAAGTCTAAGGACTGAGTAACTTTGAGTGGTGTTTATACTCATCGTGAAAAACCTTCAATCTAGGCCAGAGTTGTCAAGGCTAGATTGGCACTAATTGTATTGGGCTGAATACTTTAGTGGAAATCCATCTGAAATAGGGTGGGACTGGATGTAGGAGGATTACACCACCTCTGAACCAGAATACATGGTGTGTTGATTTACTTTCATACATACAGAACACACACCAAACACATCTCACTAAAGGTTTGTAGTTTGCCAGCAGCATCCTAAGCAGTAGTCTTCATCGACTCTACTGCTTCGCCTACTGCTTAATAACTCACTCTCCTTGAGAGTGTTTTCCACTAGAAGTTGTCTTAAACTCAGAAGGTAACTCAGCAGTACACTGGTCTTCACCCTCCTGCTGAGCCCACTGCCCATCCAAACGTGTCTTTCCACAACCCATAACAAGCCAGAACAAAAGCCATCCAAGAGTCATCCTAGTCCTCAGCAGTTGCCTCAGCAGTAACCTGCCTACCAGCCAACTGCCAACTCAGCAGTTGCCTGCCAGTCAGCAAACTGCCTGTGCAGCAGTAGCCTCAGCAGTTACCTGCTCACCAGCCTACTGCCAATCCTACTTCCTCTTGTAACCAGTCTAAACATCATCTAAACTAGAAAGTTATCTCACACTAAGTATAAAGAGGTTAAAGACTTCCGCTGTGCATCTATTAATCTCTCAAAAGATTATAGATCAACTCATCTAGAGGGAAAACTTCATAAAGTTGAAAAAGATTTAAAAGTCTATTCACCCCCCCCCTCTAGACTTTTACCTCTATCCGGGACCATCATTGTATTATTTTACTATTCTTATATTGTATTTCACACTTGTAGTTTCCCGGTCAGTAGTACCGACGAATAAAATTATTATCATTCTTTGCTCCATGCTCGTCTGGCATATTTTTTTTGGAGTCTTTTGGTCTTTGTTCTTCCCAGGTCTCGTGAGTTACTAGTCTTCTGACCTCGCAGGAGACGTTCGTCAGCCCAACAATGGGAAGAAGCAAGTTTATTCCGTCGGAATTCCCTTTCTCTGTTCGTCCCCGGTCGTGAGTTACTAGTCTTTTGATTTCGCAGAAGACGTTCGTCATCCGTCCATCAAGGGGGAGGAACTGGTTTACCCTGTCAGGGTTCCCTTTTCTTCGTTCGTCCCTGGTTCGTGATCCTACTGACCTTCTTACTTCGAAGAAGGCGTTGGTCATCCATCGATTGCAGGGAGGAACTGGTTTACCCTATCGCGGGTTCCCTTCTTCGTCGTCCCACGCTCGTGGTCCTACTGGCCTTCTGCTCTGGAAGAAGGTGTTCACTGATCCACGGGTAGTGGGAGGAACTGGTTTATCTTGCCGAGGTTCCCTTAGTTCGTCTAACCCCCCCCCCCCCCCCCCCGCGCGCGTTCTGACCGGCCTCCATGTCAGGAGACGTTCGTCATTCACGAGTAGTGGGAAGATCTGGTATACCCCGTCAAGACTCCCTCTCTCGTAGAAGTTTGTCTCCCCTTCTCCCCCCCGTTTTTTTAGGGAGGAAATCTTTTCAATAGCCCTTCGGGGGCCCTCCACAGCGCGTTTCTAGCGTCCTGCGGTTTTAAGCCCTTAGTAGGAAGTAAAGGACAAAAAGGGATCTTTGGTATAGAGAAGACGATCGGTAATGTTACACGGTTCTTCAACCGAAAATGACAAAAAATGATCTATCTCTAACTATTGGTAGAACTTCTTCAGGTGTTCTACGTTCCAGATTCCGGCGTGGTTCCCCTCCAGGGTATGGAGGAGGAACGTCCCCTGATTGTATCTTCTGATGACCCTGTAAGGTCCTTCCCAATTCTTGGCCATCTTGCCACTCTCGAGCGGCTTGCTCTTCTCTCTTTTCCTGAGTACGAGGTCCCCAGCTTCAATTTCGCGAATCTTCACCGCCTTGTTGAAGTATCTTTGGGTGGCTCGGTGGTATTCTTCCATGCGACGAGCTGCTAGGTCCCTCCGTTCCTCGATGAAAGGGAGCTCCGCTCGTAGAGTGGCCTCATTGTCCTCTGGTTGGTAATGCTTCGTGCGGTGGGTGGGCACTAGCACCTCCATTGGCACTTTAGCTTGAAATCCGTAAGCCAAGGCAAAAGGAGTCTCGCCGGTTGCCGTCCTCGGGGTTGTCCTATATGTCCACAGAACGTAGTTCAGCTGCTCCGGCCAGGTGGATGTATAGTCTTCTAACTTCTTTTTGATCCCGTCCATGATGGTCTGGTTCATATTCTCCACCTGGCCGTTGGCCTGTGGGTATGCCACCAAGGCTTTGGAGTGTCTGATCCCCCACTTGGCCAAGTATGCTTCAAATCCCCGCCCGACGAACTGCCGGCCATTGTCCGTGATGACTTGATTCGGCCATTGTCTTGTAACCCAGGCATATGGGAGAAATATCAATTCGGAAAGTGAACTTACACGATCCTTAAGCAATCCAAGTACTCGATTATCACCCCCTACGTGAGGTTCAGGGCAAGAACCTGAAAATCGATGCTGACTCTCTGAACGAGTTCTTCAACATCAAGCTTGATTCTCAGGACATAGACACTCCAAATCTCATTGATCTTGAAGATGTAAATGTCTCAATTGAAACATTTGTGCACACCTACTACCGGGAGGATGCAACTGGAGTAGACAAGCTGTACATGAAGAAGAATGTCCTGAAGAAGGACTTTGAGAGGCTTATGAGCATCATGCACAGATGCTTATGGTGCAAAACTGGGTCAACTGACCAGATGAACAATGCCAACTCCAAGGCCATCTATGCTGTTCACAGGGGAATGAACATCAACTGGGGAAAGGTACTGTTCCAGTCCATCTCTGAGTCTGTTGCTAAAAAAGACAAGAAGACTGGCCTATTCTCAACCAAGATGGGCCATGGACTTCTGATTTCCAGACTCATATCCAATGTCAACATAGCGCTCCGAGAGGCTACCGAGGTCAACCATATGAAGACAATCTTTCTCACTGCATCTCCCAAAATGCATGTGGCTGTTGCTGCGGAGCTGAAGAAGGTAAGCAAACTTGAGCAGAACAGGGAGAAACAGGTTGAAAAACCTAAAGCTGCACCCCAGAAAACCACCAATGAACCTGAGGATGTTTCTGACCAGCCCAAGGCTAAGAAGGTTGAAAAGGCCAAGAAGAAGAAGCATCAGAAGAAGCCTGAGACCACTCCGAAGAAGAGTGTGTCAGAGGAGGATGCATCAGAACCAGAAGCTTCAGATGTGGCTCCCAAAATCACTCCTATCAAGAAGCTGAGACAGAAGAGAAGAAGAAAAGCCATCATTCATAGTGATTCTGATGTCTCCACTTCTCCAATCAGAGAAAAGAAAAGGAAGAAGGCCAGCTCCCCTCCCAAGGAATCAGAACCTCAGGGGGAACCTGAATCAGAGATCCAACACCTCTCTGCACCAGCACTACAAGTCGCCATCTCTCCACCAGAGCACCTAGCCACATCAACTGAAGTTCTTGAGAAAGACCCTATCACTGCTCTTGAGAGACAATATCAAAGGGTACTCACTTGGAGGAAATGGAGAATGGGACCTCTGCAGCAGATACTTGCTCAAGCTGCCATTTTTGAATCTGAGGAAGCTGAAGTCCTCAAATGGGCAGGTACACATGATGTCTCCTTGTGCTTTGACCTTCAATTTCTGCACTCTATCCTTGAAAAGAAGAAGGCTTGCTACAAAGGGAAGGAGAAGGTGATTGCAACCCCATCAGAGGAGCATGTCAAAGCCTTATCAGAACATGAGATTCCACTCTTTGAAGAATGGCTGTTAGAAAAGAAGAGGAAGGAATCCCTGATTAAAATGAGACCTATTCCAGGATCAGAGGGAGAGCCATCAACTGCCAACAATGTAGCCCTGGCAATGATGAACCTGATCAAGGAATGGAGAGACTCTCATTTTGCAGAAACAGTCTTAGAGGTAATACCTGAATCCCCTATTCCTCTGATTACTGTGCAACCCACTCCACCCCCCCCTAAATCCCCATCTCCTAAACCCTCAACACCTAACTACACTCCACCACCTTCACCTCAACCTCCACAAAGCTCTCCCTCTCCCTCGCCTCAGCAAACTCCATCTCCACCTCATCAGAAATCCCCCTCACCAGAATATCAGAAAACCCCTACTCCCTCACATCAGAAAACCCCAACTCAATCCCCAAAGAAACCTTCACCCAACCAACCCACCCCTTGCAAACCATTGACACCTATCAAAAACCGTTCACCCTCTCCTCCTCCATCTCCAAAACAACCAACATCTCAACCCCAATCATCACCACCTCTGCAATCCACTTCTCAGAACCCTCCACCAGTCCCTCCACGGCACTCATCTACTCCATCCAAGATGCCAGTACACACTCTTGTCCAAGGCAATGCTCCTATCCAATCCTTCATGGCAGACATAGAGCAGGTTGGGAACCAAATAGCCAAAGGCATGGAGAAGATCCTAGATGTTGAGTATGAAACTGATACCCATCTCACCAGAATCAGTGAACATCTCACCAAAGGCATCAATTTGCTACTGAAGCATGTGGCCATCATTGCCACAGCCTTTGAGGTCCATAAAGATAAGACTGCAGAAAATCTGAGCAACATTGCTAAGGAAGTTGATGGGATCTCTGCTGTACTATTTCATCACACTAAGGTCCTTGAAGAACAAGACAAGGCCATTAAGGGCATCTCTGACTCAGTTGATGATCTCCAATGGTCCTCTGATAAAGCTCGTCAGGAGTTTCAAGATGTTGAAGGCTTGTGCAAGGACACTAAAGAATTCGCCATCAAGCTGATCAATAGTGGAAAGGACAGAGATCACAAGTTGACTCTCCTTGAAGCTACTACAAAAGATATTCAGTCTGCTGTAGATAAACAAAAGGAGATCATTGACGGTCTGGCCTCTGTAACCCAGACTCTGCCCAGTGCCCTTGAAGTCATAAAGGAGAACCAGGCCACCGAATTCTCAAAGATTGGACTCCTGCTTGGTGATCTTGCTGATGCCAAAAAGGGGGAAGATATCAGAGATTCTGGAAAAGCCATCAGAACTGCAGAAGGAACTAGCACCAGAGCTGTTGATCCTGCTGAATACTTTGAAAGAGCAAGGCAAAAGAGGATTATTGCTGGTATTCAAAGACCAACTCCTCCCAGATCCAAGAAAGGGAAGAAATCAGCTGCTACTACTTTTACACTACAACAATGGCTCAACAGTGATCTAGCCAAGCCTGATGCTGCCCAGTTCCAAGAAATGAAGAAACACATGACTTCTTGTCAGAAGGAAAATCTGATCCTAGATAAGGATGGGTTGATTATCATTAATCATGGTGGTTCTATGCAAGAAGCAGAAGATTGGTGGCAAATGAAAGTGATCCCTGGCAAGGACATCTCAGAAGCCATCAGAAACTACCTGGACTGCAAACTCGAACCTCAATGGCATGAGTGTCAGAATCCAAGAAATCCGGCCTCTATCAGAGCCAAGGTAAATGCAGAACTAAAGAAAATTGATGAAGCAGAAGCTCAGCTAGAAGAGGAAGATCTCTAAACTCTATCATCTTGTTGCTTTAAATATCTTCTTTCACTTATATGAGATAACCTTCTTGCCTCTAAGTTGGATGGCACCTTCAAATTCTGTGTTCTTTACTGTTTTTTGTATTTATTTATTTATGTTTCGATTGATTGTATTGTACTCTTACTATTCTCCTATGCAAGTTGCCCACCAAGAGTTTAAATGAAAGTTTATTTTTTTAACTTATTTCCCTTCATGGTGGAAGGCACTTCTCTGGAAATAGTTTAAGGGTTTTGGCATCATCAAAAAGGGGGAAATTGTAAGGAATAAATGTAATTAGATTTTGATGATGCTAGGATATTTAGATTATGATTTTAGAGTACCCCTACTTAGATTTTATGTATTAGAATTTTCAGTTGTAAGTATTAGTATAATCAACTATCAGAGTTGCTGAGTGGATCTGATCAGAGCTGATATATGAGAACTGCTTTCAGAGTAGCTCTCGGAAATCATGAGAGTCGCTCATCAGAGAAGCATCAGAGTTGCTCTTCAGAGCTGCTCATCAGAAAGCCATCAGAATACTACTCATCAGAGAACCATCAGAGTTCGATGTAAAGTTTCATCAGAACTCAACGTCAGACAGGTATCAGAGTTCCTTATCTAAGTTCATCAGAATCCAAGGTCAGAACATCATCAGAGAATCTCATCAGACTTGGACGAACACTTAGACAAATTTGAAGCTACGTTCAACGATCAAGAAATCTTCAAACGGCTAGAAGATTTGTCATCTAAGGAAAGCATTCAATGCTCATTAATGGAGCCTGATACGCTGTGGAGTTATTACTGATGATTGGACCGAGATTTTTGGAAGATACTTGACTAAAATAGAAACCTGCCAAAACTGCGGGTCCAACCGATCAAATCCACAGTTCGCGCATTCAATGCAGTTGTCTCCTCCTCCAACGGGCAGACAACCCTAGTATAAAAGATACTCGATGAAGAACAACCGGATAACTTTTGCAACAACTTTGCTCACCTCAACATTCAAAAAGCTCTCTTGAGATTCAAACTCTACAATCATCAACAAGACAGGCTTACGTTGAGAAGATTCAAATTTCCATATCCTCCAATCCCAACACACAGCTAAGTTCATCCTGTTCTTCAACCTTCAAGAACTTCAACTACATATCTTTTGTAACGAAGCAAGTTGGAGAAAAACTCTGTTTTTCAAAGATCTTCTGCAAAGAAGGGCGTCCAAGTAACTGCAGTAGCGAAGTGGTGATACTTCCGGGAAGCTGAGTGAAAGGACCAGCCATCAGGACGTGGAATTGCATCCCGGGTGGCAACTAGGCTTGAAGAAGACGTGCAGAGCTTCTTAAGTGCTAGGGACAAAGCTTTGTAACCGTTTACTTCAAAGCTAGTGGAATAGTGGACTAGAGGAACGCATTGTTCCTTGAACCACTATAAAAATCACCGGTGTCATTTACTTTACTGCATTTATTTTCTGTACTTAGGATTTTAACTGATTAACTCTAAAACTTGGAATCTGTGTTCAACAGATCTTGTTTTCAGAGTTATCAGAAAGGCATTTGCCTTAGTATTTGTTTGAGGCTACCCAGAACTCTTATCCGCTGCAAAACCAGTTCTGATCATCAAAACTCGACCTTCTCGGACAAGTCAACTCTGACTTAGAGAGAAGTTTGAAAAACTATAACAGTCTATTCACCCCCCCCCCCCCCTAGACTGTTACCAACTTAAACGGTACCAACAAATACTATACAAAAATCTATTTTAGTCAAACCTGATTATTTTACGGGGTTGGGTAGTACTTACTTAGCTCTAAAGCTAATTTTTGTTTCCTTTTCTTTCTGTTGTTTTCTGCTCTTTATTTGTGCAGGTGATGATGACTATGTTGATTATTGATGGCATGCGCCTGAGAGCGGATTAGAGATGTCTTAGAAAGACTTAGTCAAGAATAGACATTTTAATTATGCCGAATATTTGTTTTACTTTGTTTCGTTTTGGGATTGCCTGTGTATTCGGTTAAGAGATGACCGGATGTGGCGGTAACAACCATTTCCCATTTAAGGTTAATTCCACTGCAAAACTTTTTATCTAGTTTGGATGAATAAATCAAGTTTATTATGAATAAATATATTATTTCAAATATTATTTTGGGAGGGAAAATGGGGGTGTTACAATGCATGCTCAGCTAGCTTCACTTTACCCAATGCCAAGATTTCTGCCAAGCTTAAAGGGTCCACTTTCCCACAGATTTGGGAATTTTGATCATCCATTCTCCTACATGCAAAGATTAGGTAAGTTATAAAGTAGAATATCAGTGCCATATTTAGTACTTCCTCCGTCCCAAAGTTTTCTTCTTTTTGACTTGACACACTTAGTTAAAAAGTAAAATTCAGCAACTGAAAATTATATAGTACGGCTTTATGAAGTGATATACACACCATCAGATAACTATGTCGTTATGGAATATGTGAAATCTGGTGAATTGTTTGATTACATTAGTCAGAAGGGCCATTTGCCGGAAGATGAAGCCAGTAAATTCTTCCAACAGGTAATGGTGTGTTAATTTTCTTCCAACAGAAATTATGGTGTTGTTCTGTGACCTAGAGATCACGGGTTCAAGTAGTATGGCCTCTTGTCAAAATGAATAAAGAGGATTTATACTCTTTATACATACTTGTGGCAAAACCCTTACAGACCCTCGTTGTATGGGGTTACTTATAATATGACTTGCACTAGACTTGCACTGTGTTGCTCTTCTTCTTTTTTACGGTGAAGTACTAGTTAGAATCCTGATTCGTGCGTACATTTGTGTTGATGGGTACAAAGTTAAGCCTTCAAATCATATTTCAAAAGCAAACAGCTCCAACTTCCGAGAGTTGGATGGTAATAAAGCGGTTTATTGAATAAGGCAATTATTACACTAAAAATCAAGAACAAAGCCATAATTTGATTGTTTAAATAAAATGGAGTAAAAAGAAAGTGAGAAGCTAAAACAAATATTGTTATCATTTTGTTCCATTCCCATATTTTTCATATTTTCGCGGTTAAGAATTTTGACAGCAATTGTATGCCCGGTCAATGCATGCTCAGCTAGTTTCACTTTACTCAATGCCAAGATTTCTGCCAAGCTTAAAGAGTCCACTTTACCACAAATTTGGGAATTTAGATCATCCATTCTGTTACACGCAAACATTAGGTATGTTATAAAGTAAAATAGCAGTGCAATATTTAGTACTTCCTCTGTCCCAAAGATTTCATCCTTTTGACTTGACACGCTTAGTTAGAAAGACAAATTCAGCAACTTAAAACTCATATAATACGGCTTTATGAAGTGTTGGAGACACCATCAGATAATTATGTCGTGATGGAATATGTGAAATCTAGTGAATTGTTTGATTACATAAGTCAGAAGGGCCATTTGCAGATGTTGAAGCCAGGAAATTCTTCCAACAGGTAATGGTGTGTTAATTTTTGTACAACAGAAATTATGGTGTTGTTGTGTGACCTAGAGATCACGGGTTCAAGTAGTATGGGTTCTTGTCGAAATGAATAAAGAAATTTATGCTTTTTATACATACTTCTGGTGAAACCCTTTCGGACCCTTGCTGTATGCGGACACTTATTTGCACAGGACTTGCACTAGACTTGCACTGTATTGCTGTTCTTTCTTTAACGGTGAAGTACTAGTTAGTGTCGTGATTCATGCTTTTTCTTCCATTCCCATATTTTTCATATTTTCGCAGTTAAGAATCATGACCCAATTGTATGCCCGGTCAATGCATGCTCGGCTAGTTTCACTTTGCCCAATGCCAAGATTTCTGCCAAGCTTAAAGAGTCTACTTTACCACAGATTTGGTAATTTAGATCCCCCATACTCCTACACGCAAAGATTAGGTAAGTTATAAAGTAGAATAGCAATGCCATATTTAGTACTTCCTCCCTCCTAGAGTTTTCTTCCTTTTGACTTGACACGCTTGGTTAGAAAGTCAAATTCAGCAACATAAAACTCATATAATACGGCTTTCTGAAGTGATAGAGACACCATCAGCTAACTATGTCATGATGGAATATGTGAAATCTGGTGAATTGTTTGATTGCATTAGTCAGAAGGACCATTTACAGGAACATGAAGTCATGAAATTCTTCCAACAGGTAATGGTGTGTTAATTTTCTTCGAACAGAAATTATGATGTTGTTGTGTGACCTAGAAGTCACGGGTTCAAAAAGTATGTCCTCTTGTCAAAATGAATAAAGAGAATTTATGCTCTTTATACATACTTGTGGCGAAACCCTTACGGACCCTCGCTGTACGGGGACACTTATTTGCACAAGACTTGCACTAGACTTGCACTGTATTGCTCTTTTTTACGGTGAAGTACTAGTTAGAGTCGTGATTTGTGCGTACATTTATGTGGATGAGTACAAAGTTAAGCCTTCAAATCATATTTCAAAAGCAAACAGCTCCAACTTCAGAGAGTTGAATGGTAATAAAGCTGTTTAGTAATAAGGCAACTATTACACTAATAATCAAGAATAAAGCCATAATTTGATTGTTTAAATTAAATGGAGTAAAAAGAAAGTGTAAAACTAAAACAAATATCATTACCTTTTTCTTCCATTCCCATATTTTTCATATTTTCGCGGTTAAGAATCATGACAGTAATTGTATGCGCGGTCAATGCATGCTCAGCTAGTTTCACTTTACCCAATGCCAAGATTTCTGCCGAGCTTAAAGAGCTAGTCCACATTATCACAAATTTAGGAATTTAGATCATCCATTCTCCTACACGCAAAGATTAGGTAAGTTATAAAGTGAATAGCAGTGCCATATTTAGTGTTTCCTCCGTCCCAAAGTTTTCTTCCTTTTGACTTGACACGCTTAGTTAGAAAGTCAAATTCGGCAACTTAAAACTCATATAATACGACTTTATGATGTGATAGAGACACCATCAGATAACCATGTCGTGATGCAATATGTGAAATCTGGTTAATTGTTTGATTACATACGTCAAAAGGGCCATTTGCAGGAAAATGAAGCCAGGAAATTCTTCTAACAGGTAATGTTGTGTTAATATTTTCCCAACAGAAATTATGGTGTTGTTGTGTGACCTAGAGATCACGGGTTCAAGTAGTATGACCTTTTGTCAAAATGAATAAATAGAATTTATGCTCTTTATACATACTTGTGGCGAAACCCTTACGGACCCTCGTTGTATGGGAACACTTATTTGCACAGGACTTGCACTAGACTTGCACTGTATTGCTCTTCTTCTTTTTTACGATGAAGTACTAGTTAGAGTCGTGATTCGTGCATACATTTGTGTTGATGAGTACAAAGTTAAGCCTTCGAATCATATTTCGGAATCAAACAGTTCCAACTTCAGAGGGTTGAATGGTAATAAAGCGGTTTATTGAATAAGGCAATTATTACACTAAAAATCAAGAATAGAGCCATAATTTGATTGTTTAAATAAAATGGAGTAAAAAGAAAGTGAGAAACAAAAACAAATATTATTATCTTTTTCTTCCATTCCCATATTTTTCATATTTTCGTGGTTGAGAATATTGACAGCAATTGTATGCCTGGTCAATGCATGCTCAGCTAGTTTCACTTTACCCAATGCCGAGATTTCTGCCAAGCTCAAAGAGTCTACTTTACCACAGATTTGGGAATTTAGATCATCCATTCTGCTACACGCAAAGATTAGGTATGTTATGAAGTAAAATAGCAGTGCAATATTTAGTACTTCCCTAATCCCAAAGTTTTCTTCCTTTTGACTTGACACGCTTAGTTAGAAAGTCAAATTCAGCATCTTTAAACTCATATAATACGGCTTTTTGAAGTGATAGAGACACCATCAGATAACTATGTCGTGATTGAATATGTGAAATCTGGTGAATTGTTTGATTACATCAGTTAGAAGGGCCATTTGCAGGAAGATGAAGCCACGAAATTCTTCCAACAGGTAAAGGTGTGTTAATTTTCTTCCAACAAAAGTTATGGTGTTGTTGTGTGACCTAGAAATCACGGGTTCAAGTAGTATGTCCTCTTGTCAAATGAAAAAAGAAAATTTATGCTCTCTATACATATTTGTGGCGAAACCCTTACGGACCCTCGCTGTATGGGGACACTTATTTGCACAAGACTTGCACTAGACTTGCACTGTATTGCTCTTTTTTTTTTTTTTTTTTTTTTTTTTTACGATGAAGTTCTAGTTAGAATCGTGATTTTGTGCGTACATTTATATGGATGAGTACAAAGTTAAGCAAGGAACGTTGATGTTGATAAAGGGAGTTAGGGCTTTTTTGGGTAGGAAAAAAAAAATGTATTTGGGGATTGGGTATTTCCTTTTCTTTTTCTCTTTGTTCCTCTTCTGTCTAAAAAGAGTCTACTTTACCACATGTTTGGGAATTTAGATCATCCATTCTCCTACACTCAAAGATTAGGTAAGTTATAAAGTAGAATAGCAGTGCCATATTTAATACTTCCTTCCTCCCAAGGTTTTCTTCCTTTTGACTTGACACGCTTGGTTAGAAAGTCAAATTCAGCAACTTTAAACTCATATAATACGGATTTATGAAGTGATAGAGACACCATTAGATAACTATGTCGTGATGGAATATGTGAAATGTGGTGAATTGTTTGATTACATCAGTTAGAAGGGCCATTTGCAGGAAGATGAAGCCATGAAATTCTTCCAACAGGTAATGGTGTGTTAATTTTCTCCTAACAGAAATTATGGTGTTGTTGTATGACCTAGAAATCACGGGTTCAAGTCGTATGTCCTCTTGTCAAAATGAATAAAGAGAATTTATGCTCTTTATACATATTTGTGGCGAAACCCGTACGGACCCTCGCTGTATGGGGACACTTATTTGCACAAGACTTGCACTAGACTTGCACTGTATTGCTCTTTTTTTTTACGATGAAGTACTAGTTAGTGTCGTGATTTGTGCGTACGTTTATATGGATGAGTACAAAGTTAAGCCTTCAAATCGTATTTCAAAAGCAAATAGCTCCAACTTGAGAGAGTTGAATGGTAATAAAGCGGTTTAGTAATAAGGCAATTATTAACCTAAAAATCAAGAATAGAGCCATGATTTGATTGTTTAAATAAAATGGAGTAAAAAGAAAGTGAGAAACTAAAATAAATATCATTACCTTTTTCTTCCATTCCCATATTTTTCATATTTTCGCGGTTAAGAATCATGACAGCAACTGTATGCCCGGTTAATGCATGCTTAGCTAGTTTCACTTTAGCCAATGCCAAGATTTCTACCGAGCTTAAAGAGTCCACATTATCACGGATTTAGGAATTTAGATCATCCATTCTCCTACACGCAAAGATTAGGTAAGTTATAAAGTGAATAGCAGTGCCATATTTAGTGTTTACTCAGTCCCAAAGTTTCCTTCCTTTTGAATTGACACGCTTAGTTAGAAAGTCAAATTCGGCAACTTAAAACTCATATAATACGGCTTTATGATGTGATAGAGACACCATCAGATAACTATGCCGTGATGCAATATGTGAAATCTGGTTAATTGTTTGATTACATCAGTCAGAAGGGCCATTTGCAGGAAGATGAAGCCAGGAAATTCTTCCAACAAGTAATGGTGTGTTAATTTTTTCCCAACAGAAATTATGGTGTTGTTGTGTGACGTAGAGATCACGGGTTCAAGCAGTATGACCTTTTGTCAAAATGAATAAATAGAATTTATGCTCTTTATACATAGTTGTGGTGAAACCCTTACGGACCCTCGTTGTATGGGAACACTTATTTGCACAGGACTTGCACTAGACTTGCACTGTATTGCTCTTCTTCTTTTTTACGGTGAAGTACTAGTTAGAGTCGTGATTCGTGCATACATTTGTGTTGATGAGTACAAAGTTAAGCCTTCAAATCATATTTCAAAAGCAAACAGCTCCAACTTCAGAGAGTTGAATGGTAATAAAGCGGTTTATTGAATAAGGCAATTATTACACTAAAAATCAAGAATAGAGCCATAATTTGATTGTTTAAATAAAATGGAGTAAAAAGAAACTGAGAAACTAAAACAAATATCATTACCTTTTCCTTCCACTCCCATATTTTCATATTTTCACGGTTAAGAATTTTGACAGCAATTGTATGCCTGGTCAATGCATGCTCAGCTAGTTTCACTTTACCCAATGCCGAGATTTCATCCAAGCTTAAAGAGTCCACTTTACCACAAATTTGGGAATATAGATCATCCATTCTACTACACGCAAAGATTAGGTATGTTATGAAGTAAAACAGCAGTGCACTATTTAGTACTTCCTCTGTCCCAAAGTTTTCTTCCTTTTGACTTGACACGCTTAGTTAGAAAGTCAAATTCAGCAACTTAAAACTCCTATAATACAGCTTTATCAAGTGTTAGAGACACCATCAGATACTATGTCATGATGGAAGATGTGAAATCTGGTGAGTTTTTTAATTACATAAGTCAGAAGGGCCATTTGCAGAAGTTAAAGCCATGAAATTCTTCCAACAGGTAATGGTGTCTTAATTTTCGTCCAACCGAAATATGGTGTTGTTGTGTGACCTAGAGATCACGGGTTCAAGTAGTATGGGTTCTTGTCAAAATGAATAAAGAGAATTTATGCTCTTTATACATACTTCTGGTGAAACCCTTTCGGACCCTTGCTGTATGAGGACACTTATTTGCACAGGACTTGCACTAGACTTGCACTGTATTGATGTTCTTTTTTTGACGGTGATGTACTAGTTAGAGTCGTGATTCGTGCGTACATTTGTGTTGATGAGTACAAAGTTAAGCCTTCAAATCATATTTCAAAAGCAAACAGCTCCAACGTCAGAGAGTTGAATGGTAATAAAGCGGTTTAGTGAATAAGGTAATTATTACACTAAAAATCAAGAATAGAGCCATAATTTGATTGTTTAAATAAAATGGAGTAAAAAGAAAGTGAGAAACTAAAACAAATATCATTACCTTTTTCTTCCATTCCCATATTTTTCATATTTTCGCAGTTAAGAATCATGACACAATTGTATGCCCGGTCAATGCATGCTCAGCTAGT
This sequence comes from Cuscuta epithymum, assembly GCA_945859915.1. Lineage (NCBI taxonomy): Eukaryota > Viridiplantae > Streptophyta > Magnoliopsida > Solanales > Convolvulaceae > Cuscuta > Cuscuta epithymum. Next base: position 5,128,505 of record CAMAPF010001015.1, read on the forward strand.
TTCACTTTACCCAATACCAAGATTTCTGCCAAGCTTAAAGAGTCTATTTTACCACAGATTTGGGAATTTAGATCCTCCATTCTCCTACACGCAAAGATTAGGTAAGTTATAAACTAGAATAGCAGTGCCATATTTAGTACTTCCTCCCTCCCAAAGTTTTCTTCCTTTTGACTTGACACGCTTGGTTAGAAAGTCAAATTCTGAAACTTAAAACTCATATAATACGGCTTTATGAAGTGATAGAGACACCATCAGATAACTATGTCGTGATGGAAAATGTGAAATCTGGTGAATTGTTTGATTACATCAGTCAGGAGGGCCATTTGCAGGAACATGAAGCCAGGAAATTTTTCCAACAGGTATGGTGTGTTAATTTTCTTCCAACAGAAATTATGGTGTTGTTGTGTGACCTAGAAATCACAAGTTCAAGTAGTATGTCCTCTTGTCAAAATGAATAAAGAGAATTTTTGCTCTTTATACATATTTGTGGCGAAACCCTTATGGACCCTCGCTGTATGGAGACACTTATTTGCACAAGACTTGCACTAGACTTGCACTGTATTGCTCTTTTTCTTACGGTGAAGTACTAGTTAGAGTCGTGATTTGTGCGTACATTTGTGTGGATGAGTACAAAGTTAAGCTTTCAAATCATATTTCAAAAGCAAACAGCTCCAACTTCAGAGAGTTGAATGGTAATAAAGCGGTTTAGTAATAAGGCAATTATTACACTAAAAATCAAGAATACCGCCATAATTTGATTGTTTAAATAAAATGGAGTAAAAAGAAAGTGAGAAACTAAAACAAATATCATTACCTTTTTCTTCCATTCCCATATTTTTCATATTTTCGCGGTTAAGAATCATGACACCAACTGTATGCTCGGTCAATGCATGCTCAGCTAGTTTCACTTCCAATGCCAAGATTTCTTCCGAGCTTAAAGAGTCCACATTATCACAGATTTAGGAATTTAGATCATCCATTCTCCTACTCGCAAAGATAAAGTAAGTTAGAAAGTGAATAGCAGTGCCATATTTAGTGTTTCCTCCGTCCCAAAGTTTTCTTCCTTTTGACTTGACACGCTTAGTTAGAAAGTCAAATTCGGCAACTTAAAACTCTTATAATATGGCATTATGATATGATAGAGAAACCATCAGATAACTATGTCGTGATGCAATATTTTAAATCTGGTGAATTGTTTGATTACATCAGTCAGAAGGGCCATTTGCAAGAAGTTGAAACCAGGAAATTCTTCCAACAGGTAATGGTGTGTTAATTTTTTTTCCAACAGAAATTATGGTGTTGTTGTGTGACCTAGAGATCACGGGTTCAAGCAGTGTGACCTTTTGTCAAAATGAATAAATAGAATTTATGCTCTTTATACATACTTGTGGCGAAACCCTTTCGGACCCTCGTTGTATGGGAACACTTATTTGCACAAGACTTGCACTAGACTTGCACTGTATTGCTCTTCTTCTTTTTTATGGTGAAGCACTAGTTAGAGTCGTGATTCTTGCATACATTTGTGTTGATGAGTACAAAGTTAAGCCTTCAAATCATATTTAAAAAGCAAACAGCTCCAACTTCAGATAGTTGAATGGTAATAATGCGGTTTATTGAATAAGGCAATTTTTACACTAAAAATCAAGAATAGAGCCATAGTTTGATTGTTTAAATAAAATGGAGTAAAAAGAAAGTGAGAAACTAAAACAAATATTATTATCTTTTTCTTCCATTCCCATATTTTTCATATTTTCGCGGTTAAGAATTTTGACAGCAATTGTATGCTTGGTCAATGCATGCTCAGCTAGTTTCACTTTACCCAATGCCGAGATTTCTGCCAAGCTTAAAGAGTCCACTTTACCACAAATTTGGGAATTTAGATCATCCATTCTGCTACACGCAAAGATTAGGTATGTTATGAAGTAAAATAGCAGTGCAATATTTAATACTTCCTCTGTCCCAAAGTTTTCTTCCTTTTGACTTGACACGCTTAGTTAGAAAGTCAAATTCAGCATCTTTAAACTCATATAATACGGCTTTTTGAAGTGATAGAGACACCATCAGATAACTATGTCGTGATTGAATATGTGAAATCTGGTGAATTGTTTGATTACATCAGTTAGAAGGGCCATTTGCAGGAAGATGAAGCCAAGAAATTCTTCCAACAGGTAAGGGTGTGTTAATTTTCTTCCAACAAAAGTTATGGTGTTGTTGTGTGACCTAGAAATCACGGGTTCAAGTAGTATGTCCTCTTGTCAAATGAATAAAGAAAATTTATGCTCTTTATACATATTTGTGGCGAAACCCTTACGGACCCTCGCTGTATGGGGACACTTATTTGCACAAGACTTGCACTAGACTTGCACTGTATTGCTCTTTTTTTTACGATGAAGTTCTAGTTAGAATCGTGATTTGTGCGTACATTTATATGGATGAGTACAAAGTTAAGCCTTCAAATCATATTTCAAAACCAAACAGCTCCAACTTCAGAGAGTTAAATGGTAATAAAGTGGTTTAGTAATAAGGCAATTATTACACTAAAAATCAAGAATAGAACCATAATTTGATTGTTTAAATAAAATGGAGTAAAAAGAAAGTGAGAAACTAAAACAAATATCATTACCTTTTTCTTCCATTCCCATATTTTTCATATTTTCGCAGTTAAGAATCATGACAGCAACTGTATGCCCGGTCAATGCATGCTCAGCTAGTTTCACTTTACCCAATGCCAAGATTTCTTCCGAGCTTAAAGAGTCCACATTATCACAGATTTAGGAATTTAGATCATCCATTCTCCTACACGCAAAGATTAGGTAAGTTATAAAGTGAATAGCAGTGCCATATTTAGTGTTTCCTCCGTCCCAAAGTTTTCTTCCTTTTGACTTGACACGCTTAGTTAGAAAGTCAAATTCGGCAACTTAAAACTCATATAATATGGCTTTATGATGTGATAGAGACACCATCAGATAACTATGTCGTGATGCAATATGTGAAATCTGGTTAATTGTTTGATTACATACGTCAAAAGGGCCATTTGCAGGAAGATGAAGCCAGGAAATTCTTCTAACAGGTAATGGTGTGTTAATTTTTTCCCAACAGAAATTATGGTGTTGTTGTGTGACCTAGAGATCACGGGTTCAAGTAGTATGACCTTTTGTCAAAATGAATAAATAGAATTTATGCTCTTTATACATAGTTGTGGTGAAACCCTTACGGACCCTCGTTGTATGGGAACACTTATTTGCACAGGACTTGCACTAGACTTGCACTGTATTGCTCTTCTTCTTTTTTACGGTGAAGTACTAGTTAGAGTCGTGATTCGTGCATATATTTGTGTTAATGAGTACAAAGTTAAGCCTTCGAATCATATTTCAGAAGCAAACAGCTCCAACTTCAGAGAGTTGAATGGTAATAAAGCGGTTTATTGAATAAGGCAATTATTACACTAAATATCAGTAATAGAGCCATAATTTGATTATTTAAATAAAATGGAGTAAAAAGAAAGTGAGAAACAAAAACAAATATTATTATCTTTTTCTTCCATTCCCATATTTTTCATATTTTCGTGGTTGAGAATTTTGACAGCAATTGTATGCCTGGTCAATGCATGCTCAGCTAGTTTCACTTTACCCAATGCCGAGATTTCTGCCAAGCTCAAAGAGTCTACTTTACCACATATTTGGGCATTTAGATCATCCATTCTCCTACACTCAAAGATTAGGTAAGTTATAAAGTAGAATAGCAGTGCCATATTTAGTACTTCCTTCCTCCCAAGGTTTTCTTCCTTTTGACTTGACACGCTTGGTTAGAAAGTCAAATTCAGCAACTTTAAACTCATATAATACGGATTTATGAAGTGATAGTGACACCATTAGATAACTATGTCGTGATGGAATATGTGAAATGTGGTGAATTGTTTGATTACATCAGTTAGAAGGGCCATTTGCAGGAAGATGAAGCCATGAAATTCTTCCAACAGGTAATGGTGTGTTAATTTTCTCCTAACAGAAATTATGGTGTTGTTGTGTGACCTAGAAATCACGGGTTCAAGTAGTGTGTCCTCTTGTCAAAATGAATAAAGAGAATTTATGCTCTTTATACATATTTGTGGCGAAACCCGTACAGACCCTCGCTGTATGGGGACACTTATTTGCACAAGACTTGCACTAGACTTGCACTGTATTGCTCTTTTTTTTACGATGAAGTACTAGTTAGTGTCGTGATTTGTGCGTACGTTTATATGGATGAGTACAAAGTTAAGCCTTCAAATCATATTTCAAAAGCAAATAGCTCCAACTTGAGAGAGTTGAATGGTAATAAAGCGGTTTAGTAATAAGGCAATTATTAACCTAAAAATCAAGAATAGAGCCATGATTTGATTGTTTAAATAAAATGGAGTAAAAAGAAAGTGAGAAACTAAAATAAATATCATTACCTTTTTCTTCCATTCCCATATTTTTCATATTTTCGCGGTTAAGAATCATGACAGCAACTGTATGCCCGGTTAATGCATGCTTAGCTAGTTTCACTTTACCCAATGCCAAGATTTCTGCCGAGCTTAAAGAGTCCACATTATCACGGATTTAGGAATTTAGATCATCCATTCTCCTACACGCAAAGATAAGGTAAGTTATAAAGTGAATAGGAGTGCCATATTTAGTGTTTACTCCGTCCCAAAGTTTTCTTCCTTTTGAATTGACACGCTTAGTTAGAAAGTCAAATTCGGCAACTTAAAACTCATATAATACGGCTTTATGATGTGATAGAGATACCATCAGATAACTATGCCGTGATGCAATATGTGAAATCTAGTTAATTGTTTTATTACATCAGTCAGAAGGGCCATTTGCAGGAAGATGAAGCCAGGAAATTCTTCCAACAGGTAATGGTGTGTTAATTTTTTCCCAACAGAAATTATGGTGTTGTTGTGTGACGTAGAGATCATGGGTTCAAGCAGTATGACCTTTTGTCAAAATGAATAAATAGAATTTATGCTCTTTATACATAGTTGTGGTGAAACCCTTACGGACCCTCGTTGTATGGGAACACTTATTTGCACAGGACTTGCACTAGACTTGCACTGTATTGCTCTTCTTCTTTTTTACGGTGAAGTACTAGTTAGAGTCGTGATTCGTGCATACATTTGTGTTGATGAGTACAAAGTTAAGCCTTCAAATCATATTTCAAAAGCAAACAGCTCCAACTTCAGAGAGTTGAATGGTAATAAAGCGGTTTATTGAATAAGGCAATTATTACACTAAAAATCAAGAATAGAGCCATAATTTGATTGTTTAAATAAAATGGAGTAAAAAGAAAGTGAGAAACTAAAACAAATATCATTACCTTTTTCTTCCATTCCCATATTTTTCATATTTTCGCGGTTAAGAATCATGACAGCAAATGTATGCCCGGTCAATGCATGCTCAGCTAGTTTCACTTTACCCAATGCCAAGATTTCTGCCGAGCTTAAAGAGTCCACATTATCACAGATTTAGGAATTTAGATCATCCATTCTATTACACGCAAAGATTAGGTAAGTTATAAAGTGAATAGCAGTGCCATATTTAGTACTCCCTCCGTCCCTTAAAACTTTGCCAACTTTTCTTTTTTGGTTGTCCCAATAACTTTGCCACTTTCTATTTTAAGTAAAGAATTTGTGGTTCCAGTTAATTCTCTCTCCTCTGCACAAACCTCAACCACACAGTTTTTACTTTATTAATCTCCGTGCCGGTCAAACTTGGCAAAGTTTCAAGGGACGGAGGTAGTACTTCCTCCGTCCCAAAGTTTTCTTCCTTTTGACTTAACACGCTTAGTCAGAAAGTCAAATTCGGCAACTTAAAACTCATATAATACGGCTTTATGATGTGATAGAGACACCATCAGATAACTATGTCGTGATGCAAGTGAGATCTGGTGAATTGCTTGATTACATCAGTCAGAAGGGCTATTTGCAGGAAGATGAAGACAGGAAATTCTTCCAACAGGTAATGGTGTGTTAATTTTCTTCACGATATAACTTTTCCTATGTATTAATAGGGTCACAATTTTTTTGAGAGGCAAATCATTTCTGGCGTGGAGTATCGCTATAGGAATATGGTAGTCCATAAAGACCTTAAGCCTGAAAATATTCAATTGGATTTCAATTGTATTGTTAAGAATTAAGATTGCTGATTTTGGATTGAGCAATGTCATGCGCGATGGTCATTTTTTGAAGACCAGCTGTGGTAGTCCAAATTATGCTGCTCCGGAGGTACTGAATCATTGAGAATGAACTTTTTCGATTGATAATTTACACTCATCAAAAGGAACTGCGAAGTTAAACTTATAGACTATAAATAGGCACTTTTAACCAATAAATCATAACTTATAGACCCCTCGAAAATAATTATGAAAATGCCACCGCAAAAAATTACTACGGAAACCTGGAAAATTTTTTGACGCGGTGGCATTTTCATAATAACTATGGAGAGCTTTATAAGTTATGATTTATTGGTTATAAGTTCCTATATTTAGTCTATAAGTTTACTGCGTTGTAAGATCAGATGCAAATCCAAGGGCTGAGATTACTTCTCACTTCTCATTTTAACTTTTAAGGGGCACTTCTCACCTTATCTTTATATATATATATATGTGTGTGTGTGTGTGTGTGTGTGTATACATATACAGAAAAGATCAGGTCCCTCCGGAGGGACGGGAGGGACCGTCCGAACTTTACTGTTTGGGGCGGTTCCCGGTGGAATTGTTTGATGAAATTTTTTGAGCATGTTCTTCATCAAGTCTAGTTTATCCATACCAAAGTTCAGCTCAAAATTCGATCGGGAAGGCATTCAAATAAATTCTTGAAACATACTGCACATTATATGTGCGCAGAATGTGCAGTATGTTTCAAGAATTTATTTGACTGCCTTCCCGGTCGAATTTTGAGCTGAAATTTGGTATGGACAAACTAGACTTGATGAGGAACATGCTGAAAAAAATTCATCAAAACATTCCACCGGGAACCGCCCCAAACAGTGAAGTTCGGACGGCTGCTCCCGTCCCTCCGGCTGGACCTGAGCAGTCCTCTCTCTCTCTCTCTACATATATATATATATATATATATATATATATATATATATATATATATGGAACTCTTCCGGTAAGGTATACCTTACCGGAGCCGCCGTGCGGCCTCCACGTTTTGAGGGCGTTCCCGGTGGAATTTTTCGATGAAATATTTTGAGCATGTTCTTCATCAAATCTAGTACATCCATACCAAATTTCAGCAAAAACATGCTCAAAAAATTTCATCGAAAAATTCCACCGGGGAGGCCCTCAAAACGTGGAGGCTGCACGGCGGCTCCGGTAAGGTATACCTTACCAAAAGATTTTCCTATAAAACATTTTGAATATTTGTATAATACGTGGAGGCCGCATGGGTATAATATTTGTATACCCAGAGTGTACACCAGGGTGTACACCAAGACTTTTTGAATATTTGTAGTGGTCGCGTGCATTGTTCTAAAACTCGCTAGGCGCTAGTCGGGCGATAGAGGGGCGCCTAGCGCCTAGGCGGCCGACTAGACCGATTTTTCGGCCGACTAGGCCGATTTTTTGGCCGACTAGGACTCTATGGTTAGGGCCGCCTAGGCCGTCTAGGCCAATTAATCGGTCCGCCTAGGCCGATTTTTAGGACAATGGTCGCGTGTAAGGTGGCTAGGGAAGCAAAACATTTGAATTGAATGGGTGACATTGCGCACTATGGGTTGTGGATCTCGGGCTACATTGATCTCCCCGCACAAAAGCCGAACTATCATTTGTACAAAAATATGGAATACTCCATAGTACTTCCTCCGTTCTTTTTTATTGCAACGGTCCACTTTTCACGTTTGCCAACGCACACGTGTGATCATTAATATCTTTCATTCCATATTAGTAAAAAAATTAAAAATTTCAGATTTAGAAAATTCAAAATGAGGGGAATTTAAAAATATTTTTTAAAAAATTAATTTATAATACATTAATAAATAAAATATAGTCAAAGTAGAATATGTTAATAGTGCAAAAAGTCTAATGTTGCAATTAAAAGAAAACGAAGATAGTATTATATTGTTGACTTTTTAAAATATCAAAAATAAATATATTTTCTTCTAATTTCCGAAAGCGGTCAATTAATTTAGAGAATATATGAATAAATAGGAAACTATAGCTAACATATGATCAAAATAAAGATAATAGATAAAAAATTAATTACTTTTGATTATAAAAAAATCGGTGTGCTTTGCCAACCTGCACCACCACCTCCGACCGTGTAAAAAAATGTCACTTTTTCTAAAAAAAAAATCTCATTTTTTTCTTCTGAAAATACCAAAACAATGACATATTACTCTTTGAGAATGCCAAATTTTCATTGATTTTCCCATAAATATGTCATTCCTAATGCATCTGGCATTTTTTTTCTCCGGTGATCGGAGGTGGTGGTGCTAGGGCGGCTGAGGTGGTGGTGATTTTTTTTTTTGCGTTTTTTTTTTTATTTTTTTTTATTTTTAAATTAAAATTATTATTGTTTAAATATTTTTTATTAATTTTTTAGTATTTTTTACGAACATTTATTATTTTTTATGATTTTATTATGAATTAAAACATTTTGATAGCTATAAGGGTATACTTGTCCAAGACACACATAATTAGTCCTATGAAACATAGTTTAGTTTTTTGGTCCTATTTGTGCAAACGGACCGTCTTTTACTCTTATATGCATAATTAACTCATTGTTGTAGGGAAGTGAGAGTAGTGTGTTCATTCCATTAGTAAGCCCCCTTTAAATAGGAGGGATTAGGGTTTTACAAGGAGTGGGCCAATGGGCCAATTAGCTCAATACATATAATCCCTAAGTACACTTTCTATCTATAACGAATGCACATTAAAGTAATTTCCTTCAACAATCCCCCTTGTGCTGAGTTGTAGATAGCATGATGCACACCAAGCTAGTTGTCGTGTAGGAACTTCGTCAAGTAACAAAAACTCTGTGGGAAAAATAAACCTTGACGAGAAACTAGAGTTTATTGGACTTCGTTCATTGAGTCCTTTTGGATTCTTTACCTTGATCGTTACTCACAGTTACCTCGTTAAAAACCTTACCAAGTAACAAAAACGCAATGGGAGAAAATAAAGCTTGGTTTAAGGAAAAGAGTATAACGTGAGGGTGTAAGACTCCCCCTGAAGTCTACACCTCCCCTTGATATTTACATTAATCAAGGGATTTCAGAAAGCTTACACATTCCAATGTTTTTCACATGTTTTTCGAATGTGGCCTTGGGCAATGACTTGGTAAACAAGTCTGCTATGTTTTCTTCCGAACTTATTTGATTTACTTGGATCTTGAGGAAAGCCTGTTGTTGCTGATTGTAGAAGAACTTGGGAGATATGTGTTTTGTATTGTCACCCTTGATGTATCCTAATTTCATTTGTTTGATACAGGCTGCATTATCCTCGTAGATGCAGGTTGGCTCTTCAGTGGTAGGCTTTAAGCCACTAGTTCCTCGAATGTGTGCAATGATAGCTCTTAACCATATACACTCACGGACCGCCTCATGTAGAGCAATGATCTCTGAGTGGTTCGAGGAGGTAGCCACAAGGGTTTGCTTAGTTGATCTCCAGGATATCGCCGTGTTCCCGATTGTGAAAACATAGCCAGTTTGGGAACGGCCTTTGTGAGGGTCAGAGAGGTACCCAGCATCAGCAAAACCTACCAAGACATCATTTGGGGTTTTCAGGGGGTGACCGTTTTGTCCTTTGCGACCACAACTCCATTTGTGGTTTTCTTCGTCTCTCTGTAGGGAAAGAATATTCCCAAGTCACTGGTCCCTTTAAGATATCTAAATATATTCTTGATACCGTTCCAGTGACGCTGCGTAGGCGCAGAGCTAAATCTAGCTAACAAGTTCACTGAGAATGCTATATCGGGCCGAGTGCATTGTGCTAAGTACAATAATGCGCCTATTGCACTTAGGTATGGAATTTCAGCTCCTAATGCTTCCTCGTCATCTTCCTTTGGACGAAATGGATCCTTTTTAGGATCTAGACTTCGGCCCACCATGGGAGTGCTAGCAAGGTGCGCTTTATCCATGTTAAATCGCCTGAGTACCTTTTGGATATACGCAGACTGGTAGATTAATACTCCACAAACTCGATGTTCTAATTCAAGACCTAGACAAAATCGAGTTTTCCCAAGGTCTTTCATCTCAAACTCGGATTTCAAATAGCTTGCGGTTTCTCTTATTTCGTCAAGAGTGCCAATTATGTTCATGTCGTCGACATATACTGCTACGATTGCAAATCCGGAACTCGTTTTCTTTATGAATACGCAGGGGCAAAGCTCATCGTTCTTGTATCCCTTCCTAATCAAGTAGTCACTTAGGCGGGTATACCACATCCGCCCGGATTGTTTTAATCCGTAAAGTGAGCGTTTCAATTTTATTGCAAACGCACTCCGTGGTGTAGAGTCACTTGATTTAGGTAGTGAAAGTCTGTCGGGTACTTTCATATATATCTCCGAATCAAGATCCCCATAGAGATATGCAGTAACCACATCCATCAATTGCATTTCCAATCCTTCAGAAACTGCTAAGCTGACTAGGTATTGGAACGTGATAACGTCCATTACGGGAGAGTAGGTCTCCTCGTAGTCAATCCCAGGGCGTTGTGAGAAACCTTACGCCACTAGGCGAGCCTTGTACCTTAAGACTTCATTCTTCTCATTACGCTTTCTGACAAATACCCATTTATGTCCTACAGGCTTTACACTTGGTGGGGTTAGCACTACCGGACCAAATACCTTCCTTTTTGTCAGGGAATCTAATTCAACCTGGATTGCTTCTTTCCATTTAGACCAATCAGCTCTTTGTTGGCATTCTGCCACTAAGCGTGGTTCGATATCATCGTGCTCTATAATTTCTTGTGCAACTGTAAATGCAAATATATCACCGATGTGTATGGAAGATCTTTCCATTGGCACATGTGCATTTTCATAATCCATAGAGATTTCCTTGTTTTCTTGAATCATCTCGATCATCGGAGCGTCCTCCAGTAATGATTCATGGACATAACTATAATCGGAGATAATCTCATGGGATGGATGTTGTTCATCGATGATTAATGGATTAGGTTGTGCCGTACTCGGCCTCTTCTTCCTTGGACGGGTATCAATCGAACCAAGTGGTCTTCCTCTCTTCCTTTGAGGAGCCACGGCCTCAACCACACCTCCACTAAGTGTGGTTGTAGTGCCTCCTACTACGGCACTGTGCCCTCCCTTGGGGACTTCTAACCTTGCAGGCACATTTGCAGCTGGTATGTGTGATCTTGTCACTTTTGCAATATCAGAAAATGCATCAGACATTGAGTCTGCTACATTTTGCAGGTCTATTATTCTTTTCACTTCACTTTCACAGTGTGAGGTGCGGGGATCAAAATGAGACAGTGTAGGAACACACCAGGATAATTCACGTCGTTCTTCGGAACAATCCTTTTTCTTATCTCCCCCTAACGACGGGAATGTTGTCTCATCAAAGTGACAATCCGCAAATCTTGCGGTGAAAAGATCGCCTGTCAAAGGTTCTAGATAGCGGATTATTGTTGGGGATTCGTATCCAACGTATATACCTAATCACCTTTGAGGGCCCATTTTGGTGCGCTGTGGTGGCGCAATTGGCACATAGACTGCAGAACCAAATATGCGTAAGTGTGAAATGTCAGGCTCATATCCAGTTACCAACTGGTACGCAGAAAATGGTTGGTTCGCAGTGAGCCTAAAGCGAATAAGTAAGGCTGCATGTAATATTGCATATCCCCATGCAGATATAGGCAAGTTGGTGCGCATAACCAATGCCCTAGCTATCGTTTGTAATCTTTTAATAGTAGCTTCTGCGAAACCATTTTGTGTGTGTACATGGGGAACGGGATGCTCTATGTCGATCCCGATAGACATGCAATAATCATCAAATGTCTTTGATGTAAACTCTCCAGCGTTATCAAGTCTGATGGACTTTATAGGGTGATCGGGGTGGTGAGCCCTTAAGCGAATTATTTGTGCTAGGAGTTTTGCAAATGCAGCATTCCTTGTGGACAATAAGGTAACATGCGACCAACGGGTCGATGCGTCCACCAGAACCATAAAGTATCTAAATGGTCCGCATTCTGGATGGATCGGTCCACATATGTCTCCTTGAATTCTTTGTAAGAATGGGATGTTTTGTTTTGTGTCTTTAGCATAGGATGGTCTCGATCCTATTTTGGCTAAAGAGCAGGCTTTGCAAAATGAGTTTTGTAATGTGGACATAGTTAGGGAAGCATGGGCTAGTTCTTCTTGTGCTTTAGAAGATAATTGTCCTGGTGGAGGAGCCACATGGTTAACAGTTTGTACTGTGTTGACTTTTCGCCCTTCTTTATTCCTTTCTCGAAAGAAAGGGTGTCCATGTGAATTCTTGAGAATTCGAATCATCATGTCACGACCGGGGTGACCAAGACGATCATGCCAAAGCCTATATGAGTCTATGTCCAACATTTCATTGTGGGAGACCGCATATGATTCGAAGATTCGGATAGTAGTGACATAGAGTCCACTAGATTGACTTATTAATTTTTCTAGTATGCGTTTTCTTCCGCTTTTACTAGATGTAATATATAGGTATTCTATCCCATCCTCACTATGAGTTTCAACGTGGAAATCATTATCCCGTATATCTTTAAAACTTAATAAAGTTCGAGTAGCTCTGGGTGCATATAGAGCGTCTGTGACGTGGAATGTGGTACCGTTAGGTAGCATAAATTTGGCGGTGCCCCGCCCTTGTATTACGTTTGATGATCCAATCATCGTAGTCACAGAGGATTTATAGGCTACTAATTGAATAAAAAGTTGCCTGTGTCTAAGGATAGTGTGGGTTGTCCCACTATCGACTAAACATTCGAATTCTCCTCGAGTCATTCCTGTGAGAACATGCATTAGATAATTGTGGGTATATATTTGGATTTCAAAAATTGAATCCAATTATTAAAATAACGATAAGCATGTAATGTCCATAATTAGGAAATGAAAGGGAATGAAAAAAAAATATATAGAGTTTGTTTAAATGTCTAGTGGGATGGGGGGAAAATTAATTGAAGTCTGGTGCATCGACTGAATGGGTGGTGTTATTTTTAACACCAAAATCTGCCACTGTGAGGTTAACATCAACCTCATTTCCTTCGTCTGTCACAAACTGAGATTCATGTTCCTTTGATTCTCTGTATTTCTTGTAGGCAGCAACAACTCTATTACTGGCATGGCAATTCTTAAACCAATGACCTGAAACTCCGCATCTGAAGCATGGCTCTTCCCCAACTCGGTCTCGTTTGGCTGGAGGTTTTGCCGGTGCACAATGGGCCTTGTTGGTTTGACCACTGGTCCCGACACTTGTATCTCTCTTCCACACATTGGAAGATCCTCCACGGCCCGTACCTCGGCCTCCACGCCCGCCGCGATTGTTGCGCCCCCTTCCACGAGTACGACCCTCTCCTCTTCCATTGGGGTGCTTTCCAGTGTTTGCTTTGCCATAGTTGACCTCGGGAATTTTCTTTGTCCCAACTGGTCTGGCATTGTTATTCAAGAGAACTTGATTTTGTCTTTCAGCAACTTGGAGCAAATTAATTAACTTATTAAATGTGGTTATTCTTTTGTTATTATGCTCCAACCTATACTGGTTCGCTAGTATAAGTGCTGAGGTAGGGAAAGTGGAGAGGGTCTTATCAATCTTTTCATCTTCTGTGATTGGTTTACCACAGAAATTAAGGCGCGCTTTGAGGCGTAACATGTCCTTATTAAAATCGTTGATCTTTTTGTAGTCAACTAAGCGGATTTCATTCCACTGCACTGTCAGTTCGGGGAGCAATGTGTCTCGTATGTTCCCAAAACGACCTTTTAGTGCGTCCCACGGTTCTTTGGGGGTTTTCAATTGTAAGTATTCCCAGCGTAAGCTAGGATCAATATGGCGTCTAAGGAACATTAACGCAGCAGCCTTTATTTTTTCAGACGGTGCATTGTCTTTTAAACTTTCAGGGTCGGCAAGCGTGACGGAATAGTCTTTAGCCACAAAAGTGGTTTCTATGTCAGAAACCCAACGATGGTACTCAAGTTCTTCTGAGTCCAGGATGTCGAACTCGGGTCGAGTTGGATCAGTCATCTTTAAAATATAAAATTGTATGAGTTTCATTCACTAATGTACCATATATCGCTTTAAAAAAAAAAGAAAAAATGCGATTCTTTGTGTGAAAATTCTTTATCACATAAAAAAATGACATGGGATATGTCTCTATGTAGACAATATTTTGTAATGCATCGAAGAGAGGAGATATATTCATCTCCTTAAAAAAATAGAGATTTTTGTAAAAAGTATTAATATTGGTCTAATGAATGGAGTAGGCATATCTCAAAACCGAATTTAATAATTCTTTTAGTAAAATATATTGTCGAATTATTGAAAAAAAAAAATTTGCCATATATTTTAATTATATATAAAAAAAATGGAGTTAAACATGAATTTAATTGTCGTTTTTTTTTCGAATTTCAATAAATGGAGCTAAATTTGGAAAAAGAAAATTTTGTTGTGTAAAAACGAATTTAATAATGTATTAGTAAACTAGTGTGCAAATATCTTAAAAAGATTGTGTTGTACGTATGTTGATTACCAAAAAAAATTGTAGTTTTTTTTCGTTTTTTTTCGGTAATGAGATTGAATTTTCTACAAAATGAAAATATATACATTTTCTTCATATTTCGTTAAAAAAAATTAATTGGTGTGAACACATGGTAGGTAATATTTGTTGTGAACTATGTTAAATGTGAACTGTGAAAAAGGCAAACACATAAATCAACCATACATACACATGTATCTAAATGTGCATTTAAAAATGGGATATTTAGATCAAGACTTGTCATATATATACTAACCTAAAGTTGACGTTTTTTTTTTAAACAGATTGGAAAAAACGGTTTCATTATTTAGTATTATGATATATTTAGAAAGATATAATAGATTTGAAAAAAAATTGAAAGAAAAATGCACGCTTATCATTTTTAAATTCTTGCCATATTTGTTAATATATTCTTGGTATATTATATGGAAAGAAATATATTGATATATATATATATATATATATATATATATATATGGAAAGAGTGATTTTAAATGTATACGTAATATATATTACTAGTACGTAATATATACGTAATATCTATATATATATAAAAACAGAAAAGTGGGGAGGGAATTTGGGCGGGAAAAACGTGTCTTGCACGTGAGAGTGAATATGAAAACCTATAAATGCAAAAAAAAAAAAATTGAATAAAAATTTAATAATGAAGTTGGCCCTTGAACTTTTCAAAAAGGGACAAAGCAATAAATACTCAAGAGGACAAAGCCTTTAATACGGAGTATTCAGATTAATGATTGAAATAATCTGTATCACATTAGTTGAATCATAAAATTAAATTACTATCCCAATGAAGTACACTCTTTATTACAAATTACAAATTAAAATTAGTTTACACACCTGGGAAATCATAAAATAAGAAAATGAAGTATGCACATGCTGACATGCAACGATGTGGCTTTTTACATTCTAATGGAAAAATCTAGAATTTTCGCTCCTATAAATTAGGGACCATTGGGGATGAATTTCAACACGCAGGACGGTAAACTCATATCCGAACATCTAATATCTGCAGTGACTTTCAAACATAAACACCAAGCTCTCGAGTAAAATCATCATGCTCAACAATTTGCGTCTGCTTTCATCAAGTAATCTAAAAAAACATTGCCCCGGCAAATGAACAAGTATTCATGTATGAGGCATCAGGTAAAAGCCATTGTTACTTTAAGATGAAAAACATTGTATCCTTGCACATTTATTGAAATCACTTCTTTGATCATTCATGTGTTGCTTATCTCAAGATGTCTGCCAAGAAAAAGCAGAGATTAGCACGTCAAAAGTTTAGCAGGTCACAGAGTGTATGCTGAAAATGCAATGTTATGTGGTTTTCGAATTTCAACTTTGGATTTTGTTTTTTTGGTGTTCAGTTGACTGGTCATAGTTAGAAGATGTGATCTAATATAAAAGAGATTAGCGTTGAAGCACTACATGGAAGATGATAGTGGACTCATAAGCCTTTATTTGACAGTAGAACATGAACGGCATCCATACCCTTTTATTACCAAGTTACTCCGTATATGTTTAATTATTACAGTGGTTGTATAGTCAACTTCTAACCTATTCATAAAGGTATGAAAGGCCACATTAAAAATTGCAGTGCTCCATGAAGTTCACGAAACATCTATTCATCGTATAAACTAAAATTTACATTAATGATATATATTTCTGCATATTATTCAAGAAAATTGTTCAAATTATAGATAGATCTTGATTTGAATATTTCAAGTACTTAAAAATAAGCTAATATGATTAACTTCAAATAAGATCTGAAAAAATGAATTCTTCTTGAAGGGAATTCTTATAATTTGGGGGAACGTTTATGGTGTTACGTGTCAAAGTTGTTGAAAATATAAGGCTCATTTATCAAACATTCTAAAGATGTTACAGATTTATCTATTGACATAGAAGCATGATGATATATTCAATAAAACTACATTATAAAACTAAAAAATATAAAAACAACCATTAGGGTATATTGCAAACAACTATGGTATGATTTGCCGAATCTTCTTGAAGGAAACCTAGAATGGTGATGATATGTTTTAATTTTATGTATTTTTTTATATATTACATATGACCAATTATTTGTTTTTAATTTATGCAGGAATTTAGATTCAGTGAAAAGGCTAAGCATCTTCTTTTGAAGTGGGGGTCATCTATATACCTGCAATTACTTAATCAAATACATGTTGTCAACACTCATCTTAAGATGATAAAATATTACCTAATCTGTTAGAAAATTGTCATTTGAAGGCATGAGGCATCAAAGTTTGGCTTAAACGAATTTTCATGTTCATGTAAGTTGTCGATTTTCAAGTCTAAAATGCAAGTCGATTTAGATAAAGTACTTTCCTTTTACATGTTTGATAAAAAAGAGTACCATATGTGAATGTGTTGGAAACTGAAGTCTTAAACAGAATACAATGCCCGTGAATAGGCAACGAGCCGTTTGTTAAGGGTATTGTAAAAAGGTCTATATTAACAAATCCTAACTGAACAGAAATTGATTTTAGTTGTGATTGTGTGTCCAAAATAAAACTGAAGTAGCATATTTAGAATCCATAATCGTTGGTTGACATTAAAACTGTCCAAAATGAAATAGCAATTAAAGAAAAAAATGTAATTCATACCTTTTATTATTATTCATAAGTTTTACTTTGATTATCTTGAAATATTCAAGACAAACTGCTACTATTGATTTTTCCCCACCATTCAAGATTAAATTGGGAGTGATAGAGGCGTATGAATTGAACAACTCAAATGAAAAGCAACACCTACCATGCAAAAATTGACCTTTCTTTGAGAAAACGAAAAATCTTTTCAAATTCCAATACAGTTATATTCTTTGTTAGGAATATTCATGTAAATCTTCGTTTTTATCAAAACAATATCTTCATACAGCTCCAATGAACTAATTTGCGAAGTGAATTTAAACCTTACTTAAAATATATAATGTATAAACAAATTCTCAGAGTATGAAATGAATCAATTAATGAATTAACCGCTTAATGTGAAGGACTGGTGGAATACCGGAACTACCGACTACGGAATACCGGACCGAAACATGATATTAGTACATATCAAATTGAGAAGTCTCGATTTCATGTTCTAATATGCTGATTAATGAAGTAATCTTATGTGATTATGGTTCCAACTATATGTAAGTGACATATAGCATTACGGAAAAATATGATCACATAATATGTAAAAAAAAATAAAACATAATATGATCTTAATTCATCCTATATGTATCTAGCATATTGCTTTTACGGAAAGTATAATCATATAAAATGTATAAAAATAAGATTAATCGTGTGATTTTTTATTCCAACTATATGTATATGGCATATAGCTTTACGGAAAAGTATAATCACATGGATGTATAAAAACGAAGAGGGATGCATTGATTCCAACTATATGATTATAACATATAGCATTACGGAAAAAAAATTACATCTATCTCTAAGAAAAATGGATGATACGACTTAATCTAAAAAAATCAATGATGTTCATCACAATAGTAAACATGATGCAATAAATCATATGCATAAGGTTCTACAATGATTTTGAGTAAAGCAAATACCTCAAAAGAGATCCGAGAATCGGGAGTCGCAGGCTAGGAAGGGGAGGAGGCCGGGCGACGGTCGGTGTGTTGGGAGGCGGCGGTCCGTTGGCGGCGCGGCTGGACTGCTGGAGGTGCGGCTGCGGATTGAGTGTAGGGAGAATGGGGAAAAATATATTTAGGGCTACGTGCTGATAACGTGTTGTAGGGAAGTGAGAGTAGTGTGTTCATTCCATTAGTATGCCCCCTTTAAATAGGAGGGATTAGGGTTTTACAAGGAGTGGGCCAATGGGCCAATTAGCTTAATACATATAATCCCTAGGTACACTTTCTATCTATAACGAATGCACATTAAAGTAATTTCCTTCAACACTCATATGTATATTAATATATATTGGGCAAGGCAGGTTGAGAGGCAGACATCACGAGTTTGTAATGATACCAAGAATGAATTTATAAACAAAACTGTTCAAATAAGGAGAGAAATATTTTTTTTACTACTCTCCTCGTTCCACTATATAATTGTCTCATTTTTCATTTCTCGTCCGTTCCACTAATTTTGTCTCATACCATAGTTGGTAATATTTGTATGACTGTAATTCATTTTTACTTATTCTTACTTTATCAACTCATTATTAATCACATAATTCCACTTTTCTTAAAAACCACACCATTCCCTTCAATCCCAATATTAGGGGAACAAAGATAGTAATATGGGAAAATTCCCGAAACAGGACTAAAAAAGTTTGAAAATTCCAAAATAGGACTGTCATGTTTTTATTCCCAAAATAGGACTAATTACTGCCAAATTTGGAAAATACTGCCATGTTTAAAGTCTGGTACCGCCAAAACATGACAGTAATTAGTCCTATTTCGGGAATAAAAACATGAAAGTCCTATTTTGGAATTTTCAAACTGTTTTAGTTCTATTTTGGGTAATATCTCTAGTAATATTTATGTGGCTAGCTCTCATGCCACGTATGCATCGTGCACATTGTAGGATTGTAGGATTGAAAATGCTCTAATAACTTTGTTAGTCCATGTTTACTCATGTTACATGATGAGTGAATCAAGTTGATCATGCTCTCATTAGAATATTTGTTTGTGTCTTTTGGCATGATAATTCACAAGGTTGTATTGTTGACGTGTTGTACTATGATTAATACGGAGTAATAACTAAAATATTGACGGTGTCCACAAATAGAAGTGACTATGTTGTATTCTCAAAAAAAGTTTTTTTTTTTTAATTTTACTAAAAGTATAAACTTTCCCGTTTAGAGCGAGTTAGTTGAAAATCACACTTTTGGTCGTTCAATTAGTCACTTCTGAATTGACAGATGCATTGTGAATCACACCTCTAAATCACACTTTTGAAAGATGTGTCGTGAATGTCATTTGAGGGAAGTCCAAAATTAGAGAAAGATTATAAACAGCGGGGATGACATTTAGAACACCTCTACCAATTCGAGGTATTTGAACCAAAAGTGTGTTTTCCAATAATAAGGCAGGAGTATTACTTTTGTATTTTGTCCATGTTTTCCTCATATTGGGCAATGGGTACCAAATAGGCCATAGAAAGTTAGAAACTACCTCCTGCCTTCTTTTTTCAGCCGTAGCGCATCATACCTCGCATCATTCAGCCGTTTCAACAATGGTTTCCATCCTCTGACGTAGAGGAGCTTTGACAGCTTGCGCCTATCGGCTGCCCACCTACTAAGGCAAGCCATCTCCATCATTTCCTAGTCAGACGTACGTTTCGTTTTCTCCTTCCCATTTACGCCCTCTCCATTTTTCTCCTTTATCGACTCCTGCGACCAACGGCATCCGTCGCGTCACAGAAGCGGTAATGGCCTCAACATTCTCTAAAGATCAGATCCGGAGACGAAACGTCGGCTTAGCCTGGCTTGTTCGTTAGGTTCCGTATCAGCAAAGTAGTAGTTTTTAGACACACAATCCATATAGGTGGATAGGGTAACTGTCTGAAACAGCTTATGATCGAAATAGGTTACTGTTTTTCGGGACTTGCTGACTGTGGTTTGAATTTTTTTGGAGGAACGTGTCATAGCCAGCTCCAGGGTTGGTCACACTATTAGGGGATGGAAGGCGGCGGTGGCTAGATCACCCTAGATGATCAGCCGATATCCGTTGGCTGGGGGTGGTGTGTTTGGGAATTTTTAGTTTTAGGTTAGGGTAATTCTGTGCATGCTTTTTCTTACACCTAATAATTTAGCACTCTTTCCAGTCTTTTGACTCTTTTCTGGTTTCCACCCAACCTTCAATCTTCACGCGTGAGCTCTCTCCTACTTCCCCCCCTCTTAATTTTTAAAATAAAAATATAATTCTCTGTGTATCTTGCTATTGAGTTCATAAACTCCATATGTTTACAGTTTCACAAATTTTATTTGCTTCTCAACCTTCAGTTTGTTTGCATTTCTTTTTTTTTTTTTTGAGTTTCAGGATTGTTTTACTCATATGTGGATGTAAATACATGGATGTGAACGTGTATTTCCTAGAATAGTTGACTCATGTAGGCGGAGATGCAAATTTTCACTTGTTTTTGAAATATTTGAGATCTGTAGTTAGTTGCCAGGGTCGTTGTTTTTTCATTTACTTGTAAATCTTTTTTGGGACACAGGAAGTACAATATATGGCACCTTTTATTAGTGCAAGTCTATTTTACTTTACATCTTACCTAATATTTGCATATAGGAGGATGGATGGTTCAAGTTCCCAAATTGGTTGTAATGTGGACTCTTTCCTGAGGAACTATAAGCTTGGAAAAACTCTTGGCATTGGTTCCTTCGGTAAAGTGAAAATAGCTGAGCATGCATTGACCGGGCATAAAGTTGCTGTCAAGATTCTTAACCGCAAAAAGATAAAAAATATGGAAATGGAAGAAAAAGGTAATGATATCTGTTCTTGTTTCTCGATTCTCACTTTCATTTTACTTCATTTCATTTAAACAATCAAATTATGGCTCTATTCTAGATTTTCAGTGAAATTGACTTCTTCACTAAGCCACTTTATGCCGATCCAACTCTTTGGAGTTGGAGATGTTTGCTTTTGAAATTTGATTTGCCTACATGAAGCTTTTCTCCCAAAGGCAATGTATCACTTAACTGAACTATGTGTTCTTTTTAATACTGTGCTGCTGCTGTGTAATCTGCTCATCTGTAAAATACTCCTAATTTTGCTTCAACTTTTAAAAGGAGTTCTTGTTTAATAGACATTGAAGCTGTTTTTCACGGACATCTTATGTTGATTTTTGTATGCTCTTCATTGTGTAGTCCGAAGGGAAATCAAAATACTGAGGTTGTTTATGCATCCTCATATCATACGGCTTTATGAAGTCATAGAGACGACATCAGATATCTATGTCGTGATGGAATATGTGAAATCGGGTGAATTGTTTGATTACATTGTTGAGAAGGGCCGTTTGCAGGAAGATGAAGCCAGAAAGTTTTTTCAACAGGTAATGGTGTTCTGATTTTTCCAATCGGGTGTTTCACAGGAATAAGGCTTGGTTCTTATTGTAATGGTGTTTTGATTTTTCCTTTTCAATTCTGATTTCATATGTTGATTCATGTTAGCCGACCCCAAACTCTTTTGGGATTAAGGCTTGGATGTTGTTGTTAATGGTGTTTTTTTATTTTCTTGACAATTTACCTTTTTTACATACTAATGGGTCATTCAATTTTTGAGAAGCAGATCATTTCTGGCGTGGAGTATTGCCACAGGAATATGGTAGTCCATAGAGACCTTAAGCCTGAAAATCTTCTATTGGATTCCAAGTGTAATGTTAAGATCGCTGATTTTGGATTGAGCAATGTTATGCGCGATGGACATTTCTTGAAGACCAGCTGTGGCAGTCCAAATTATGCTGCTCCGGAGGTACTGAATCATTAAAAATTAACCTTGTTTGGTTTATAATTTAATCATCAAAAGAAAACAAATATAACTATAAGTCTATAACTCTAGGTTGGAAAGATATATTGTGAATACTCTTTGATTGTCAGAGTATATATATCCTTCTCTGCAGGTCATTTCAGGAAAATTGTATGCTGGTCCCGAGGTTGATGTGTGGAGCTGTGGAGTAATCTTGTATGCTCTTCTCTGTGGGACCCTGCCATTTGATGATGAAAATATCCCCAACCTTTTTAAGAAAATAAAGGTATTATTTATAATCAATATTGTGGGTCTCATATACTATTGGGTTGATACTTGTTTTCTTATTGCCGTGCAGTGATTGAATGTAGGGATATCACGTAAAACTCTAAAGCTACCTCATTGTAATTTAATAATGTTGATTTTTGTTTGCTACTAGCATTTACTTTGTCAAAATAATTTCTTTAGGGTGGGATATACACTCTTCCCAGCCATTTATCACCTGGTGCAAGGGATTTGATCCCAAGAATGCTTATTGTTGACCCAATGAAGAGAGTTACTATTCCTGAGATTCGCACACACTCTTGGTTTCAAGCTCATCTGCCACGTTATCTAGCTGTTCCTCCACCAGATACAATGCAACAGGCAAAAAAGGTTACTTAAACTATAATTCTTGATATTTTTCTCTACAACAGTAAACTGTGGTCATTGGTATTTGATATAATTAATAATTACTTATTTATGACTAAAATAAAGGTTGTTTAAAAAAAGTGACCTTTTAGGTGTAGTGACTAGTAATATAGGGGATGTAAAAATTGAACACAAGTTACTATGATTAAATTTATTACTGTTCTATGTGTTTCAAGTGTTTATTTTCCAAGAGACATGGCTTTGTGTCTCTCTTTGTCCCTAATATTCTTTCGTCATCATTTACATTTCTTTTGTAGTACTATGAGTTTGTACTTTCTAATTTATCCTAGTGCCATGGGTGTAACTATAGTGGGATTTGAGATCTGGTGGAGAGTTGATATGCCATTGAACTGCAGATTGATGAAGAAATACTACAAGAAGTGATTAAGATGGGATTTGATAGAAACAACCTCATTGAGTCTCTTCGCAACAGAGTGCCAAATGAGGTGACATTAATGTGTATTGCTATAGCTTTTTTGGTATGTAGCTTACAAAATTGACATTTATGTTTTGCCCGCCTCTCTCAGGGAACTGTTGCTTACTATTTGCTACTTGATAACCGCTTTCGTGCTTCCAGTGGCTACCTGGGTGCTGAATTCCAGGAATCGATGGTGCGTTGGCGGCGCTTTTATCTATAATTCTATGTAATGCATTGCTATCACTTATGCTCCATCTGTCATCTATACCAGAGAAAGATTCATATTTGAAAAGCTATATTTTGTCGCCAACAGACGAGTTCTATTTGAAAACTTATTTGATCCAAAAAAGAGTCCCTTTGAACAAAAGGAGCTGATTTTCATTAACTGTAATCTAATTCATAAAATGGTTCCAAATAAGTCTAATATGCTGCATTCAGTTAAGCCAACAACGGCAACAAGTAGGCCTAAATATATAGCTAGAATTGATTATTTCCAATAGTTGTACACTTGTACCTCACTAAATTTTACAAGTCCATGGTGTAACAAGATTTTGTTTTTGGGAAAGAGGTAGTAATACATATATGAAGAATATTGTGTGTTTGGGGCTTTGGAGGTTGGGGTAATAGACTCCATTATGAAACAATAGTTATTCAGCCTGGGCTTATCTATTCTGGAGCTTTAATGTGCATAATTGCTTTTACGAACATTTGAGCCAAGGTCAATGGCTGTAACATATATTTGGTTATAATCCTGTTGCAATTTTTTCTTTCTTGCAATTGTAAACATTGATACTTTTTGTATGTGCTTTTCTGCAGGAATATGGTTTCAACCCTATGAACTCAAATGATTTTGTAGGGTTATCTTCTGGGCAACACTTCGCTGGGAGTATTGATTATCAACCGGTTGGTGCAAGACAACAGTTTCTACTTGAAAGGAAATGGGCTCTTGGGCTGCAGGTTAGTATTCTTTTTATGTAAATGTAGGGGTATGCTTCGATCAAGGAAAATGATAGGGAAATGTAAAAATTATAAGAAAGCTATTTTCTTGTGTTTTACCATGGAAAATAAGGGGGAAAAATGATTGCTAGTTATTTTAATTAAAATAAAATATTTAGATTTTTTATCTCTATATATTGACATATATAAATAATTCAAGTATCAACAAATATCTAAAATAAGTTCTTTCCATAATATTTCCCAAGATCCAAATGTGTGAGTTTGATTTGGCTACATTGCATCCTTGCCTCTATAGGTTTTGTGATCATATGCATGTAAAGCAAGAGTTTGATTTGGCTACACTGCATCCTGTATTTACAGCTATACAACCTAGAAAGCTCTTATTTAGTTTACAGGTCATAATATACTCGGTATATGAGTTTATTTTTATAGATGTTATTTAGAAATAACATCTAATGTTTCTTGTCTTTGACAATTTTAAAGTCCCGAGCTCATCCGCGTGAAATAATGGTGGAAGTCCTTAAAGCCCTACATGTGTTGAATGTCTGTTGGAAAAAAATAGGGCAGTACAACATGAAATGCCGGTGGACTCCAAACCTTCCCGGTTACTATCATGGAGCGTTGAATGTGTCATTGCAAAGTAATAATTACTTCGAAGATCAATCTGCTATCATAGAAAATCAAGGTGCTTCTAGATCGGCGAATGTTGTCAAGTTTGAAGTGCAGGTAACAAGCCTCCTGATATTTCATGCATGTGTCGTTTACTTGAAGCTCCTTTAAATTCATTGCTAGCTGTTGTTTGCTGCTGTGATTCCTCCCTCCAATAAACAGTGTCATGTTTCACAAGTTCTTTTTTGTCCCTACAGAGACCTGTTTCATCAAACAAAGCTAAATTTTCATAAAACTTTCCAAACGTGGGCTGCAAACAAGTCGATATATATAGCTAAATTAAAAAAAAGAATTCTAATACGGAGTATTACAAGTAAAATTCCATGACTTTTAAGAGTTGCATCTCGACCAAACAGGACTCTTGTTTTGGGATGGAGGGGTTATTGTTTAAATCTTTTTTTCGGTGGTGAAGTGCTAGTTGGAGATGCAAGTACCCTGCTCATTTCATCGAAAGTTAGAAATATGATGTCAGAGCCAGCGAGGTGATGTAAATATGGCTGAAACTAAAATAAACATTTTCAATGTGTTTTGTAATAATTGAATGAAACAGAATCAATTGCTATATGGCAGTAGCAGTGTCAGTTCATTTCATTTAATCTATTTAAAAAAATTAGTAAAATTTTGTGATATTAATATTATGTCGGGAATACATGTGTCGTTAACAGCTGTACAAAACTCGGGACAACAAGTACCTCCTGGATTTGCAAAAGGTGCAGGGTCCGCAGCTCCTCTTCTTGGATATTTGCGCTGCTTTCCTCTCGCAGCTTAGGGTTCTCTGAAGCAGCAGGAGCTTGTTTTGCTCAGAGTGCTAACCCTTGGTGAATGTGGTAGTGTACATAATGGTAATATTGTGGAGTTGTTGACTCTTCCCTTTTTGTCCTCCGTCCCCCAAACATCTGCATCTGAATTGCCACCCTGAGTTTCAGTGGTGAGTATGTGTTACTCATTGATTCCTTAAGAGTTTATGCTTTAGATGAAATATCTTCACTGCTGTTGATGGGTTATAGATAATAGATAGACAGATAGGGCAGAATAGATTGGTTTGAGCCTTTGCCTCTCTCTGTGTAGAGGGTTTTTAAGTGTAAAACCAAACAGGCCTGCCTATCTTGCCAGATGCACTCTGAAATTGCTTAGATTGTTTGCTTTTTTAATTTGCCGTACTACATCTTTTTTAATTGTTCAAATCCTCCTTCGAAGTGTAAATTTTTTGTGCAAAAATGGCGCTGAAATTTAATACTAGTATTAATTAAAAGAAATATCATGTAACAAATTTTAATAACTTCTTTTTTAATACTGTAGTTTTTTGGAATAATTCTTAAATTGAGGATTGAGTCAACCCTTAAACATATACTCCGTACATGTAATTGTGTAAGGCAAGACTTTTTGAAAAAATGAAAGACAAATTTTCTTCAATAATTGATTTAGACATTGCTTTTAAATACCCCGTTAATATTGAGACGGAATGGAGTTGTCTGGTTTTTAAGAAAAATAGAATTATGTGGTTGATAAAGTGAGAATAAAGTAAGAATGAATTAGAGACACACAAATGTTTTCAAATATTGTAATGAGACAATAATAGGGGAATATTCAAAAATAGAAAGATTGAACAATTATAGGGGGATGGAGAGAGTTATGTTCATCATTGTAAATAAAGTTATCAAAAGGTTGAAAATTTGTAAATTTTGATATTTGTGTTTGTGTATCTTTCTTCCCCTTTGTCCTTGCCCATTTTTACGGGGTAGAGAGCAGCCGAGCGTTCGAATGCTTTTTCACGGTGTTGTAGCCCTTGACTACACCCTTGCTTACATTGATTCCTTGCTAATATTCGCAGGGGGGGGTCTCCCCCTTGTTGATCCTCATGTATCGGGACAGCTTCTTCCTCAGAATCAGTTTTTTGCTGGGAGGTATCAGCTTCTGAAAACTGGTCCTGATTCTACTTCTGATTCTACTGAAAACACTCCTAAATCGTCTATGGTGTATTGGTGTTGTGGCAAAAGTAGGTCTGTCTTCTCATCGGTCATTGCATCTAGTATCGCTCATGGCTCGGCACAAAGATGTTGATCCAATGGGGCATTTTACATGACTTTTCCATGACTTCGAGAAGTAAAAGAATTAAAACTTTCTTCTTACGGTTACATGATGGACTATCTAAATCAATAGGATTATGATTTATGAATAACAATAAAACTACTTCCTCCATCCCAAAACATACTTCCTAGTTTGACTTGACACACTTAATAAAAAAGTGATAATAAAATGAAAATGTATAGTTGTAGTTGAGTGAGAAGAAGATAAATGATATTAGTCACACAAGTTTCCAAAAAGAGAAATGATGAGAATTTTTTTGGGCGTCCCAAAATGGTAAGTTCGAAGAAATTTTGTGGGACAGATGGAGTATATAATTGTGGTACAAATATTTATATGAATATGTAGTATATGATATAGAGATGTGCTACAGGTACCCCATTTTGGGGTACCCCATTTTGGGGTACCCCATTTTTACTTCACATTATGTGTGATCCAAATGAGGCCACATTTAAAAGTGTTGGCCCGTGTTCCAAAACATATGTGGCCTTTAGCATTTTTGTATGATATACTCCCTCTGTTCCACTAACAATGGGACAAGAGGGAGTGACACGCAAATTTATAAAAAATGGCTCATGTGGTTGATATTTTTCATAAAATAAGAATAAAGTAAAAATGATTTAGAATCACACAATTTTTACCAAATTTGGTATGAGACAATCTTAGTGGGACGGACCGAAAAGGTAAAATGAGACAATCTTAGCGGGACGGACGTAGTAATATGAAAAAAGACGCAGTCGGTCCCATAGGCCATAGTGTACTTACTGTTCATGTACGGGGGATGGATTTGGAGACGGATGGGGTTTTTTTTCCCAAAGGAGGGTAGTCTCCAATCTTATTTCCCAATTAAGGGTACTTTTAAACTTATTTACCAAATGAGGGTAGTTTTTTCCTTGTCATCCAATTTGCGCCACATCACCTACTCCACATCATTCACCGTCATCAATCATTCCACGTCATCAGCCATATGGGTATTCTTTTAAAATATAAAAAAATCCGTAGCCCCCGGGAATTGAACTCACGACCAAAATGAATAAATCCGTAGCCCCCAGGAATTGAACTCACGACCAAAATGATGGATTTCCATCTTGGAACCCACTAGGCTACATTGACTTGTTGGTAAAACCACACCTTTACACGTATTTAACATCTATGTATGCAACGTATTTTGAATACGAAATTCAAATATAATTTAAAATAACTCTACATTAATTAAATAAAACGAGAAACAAAAATGACAACGGCTGGACTAATTCATCCCATATTTAATAAAAAAATCTTATATTACTAATGCGTAAACGTGTAAAAATATAAATTCCATGACAAAAATTAAAAAAAAAATCCAACACTGAAATACAATTTTTTTTACAATCATAATATAAGTATTTCACAAGTCTGATATGGATTTGAACCTATATTGACATTTTTTATTTTATATTTTATTTAGAGTATATTTATTTTAAGTTATTCTTGTATAGCATATATCAAATTACGTTTTTGTTATAATTTTTAATTGAGTTTTAATTTTTTAATTGTATATCTCATTAAGTATTTATCATATTCTTCTTTTAATGTTATGTTATCATATTCTTTAATTGTTTGAAGAATGACTAATATGTCTCTAAAGGAACGATTAATATATGAATTAAGTTGGTGATGTCATGTGCTTAAATATATAGTATGTAGTATATGTCAAATAAATGTCAATATACTTGTAAAATACTTATATTGTGATTGTAAAAAATTGTATTTTAGTGTTGGATTTTTTTTGTCATGGAATTTATATTTTTACACGTTTACGCATTAGTCATATAAGATTTTTTGTATTAAATATGGGATGAATTAGTCCAGCCATTGCCATTTTTGTTTCTCATTTTATTTAATTAATGTAGAGCTATTTTAAATTATATTTGAATTGCGTATATCAAAATACGTTGCATACATAGATGTTAAATACTTGTAAAGGTGTGATTGTACAAACAAGTCAATGTAGCCTAGTGGGTTCCAAGATGCAAATCCATCATTTTGGTCATGAGTTCAATTCCCGGGGGCTACGGATTTTTTTATATTTTAAAAGAATACCCATATGGCTGATGACGTGGAATGATTGATGACGGTGAATGATGTGGAGTAGGTGATGTGGCGGAAATTGGATGACAAGGAAAAAACTACCCTCATTTGATAAATAAGTTTAAAAGTACCTTCTTTTGGGAAATAAGATTGGAGACTACCTTCCTTTGGGAAAAAACTCGGGTTTTACGTGGTTGTCTACATTTGGTAGATCCTGCCGGTAGTGAAAGAATTGATCGACCCAAGGCCACAGCCCACAGAGGATAGATTACGGTACGGGAAGCACAACACATAATAATTAATAAACAAATCTTTTTCTTTCAAAAAACATAAACAAATCTTTATCTGCATTGAGGGATGTGATATTCACTCTAGCACATAAAAGTTCTCATGTACAATAAAAAATATACGGAGTATATAGTACTAACACAAGTTCTTCAAAACTCTTTAGGTGGCCATGCAAAGACTAATAGTTAAGGTAGTCTGAGCTTCACTAATGTTTCATGCAAAGACTAATAGATGCAAAGACTTTGATTTATTTAGAAGTTAAGGTATCAAAACGCAACAATACTAATAGTTAATGTACAATTTATGGTATTGATTTGATTCATTTAGAAGTTAAGGTACCAAAACGCAACAATGCTAATAGTTAATATACAATTAATACATTTCACCCGAATTATATTCTACCAAACAAATTATTGGTGAAGTTTGTAAAAAAATGGTTGAGGCTAAAGTTCACAATTATTTTGATTTAGAGTTAGTGTTACTAGTTGTTGGGTCTAGTAGTACCGAAAGCTTTGATATGACACAAGATACTCATACTAGTATGAGATGAAAGTTTGGCTACTATACGTTGTCTACTGATTCATCCAAAAGAGAAGTTTGCCATTCAGAAACTATACCAGAACACAACAGGTCCGAAACACAACAGGTCCGAAACAGTCCCACCCAAGTGGTAGCTCTGGCGGGATGCTCACCATTCAAGAGGAAATATATCCTTGCCTGAGGAGGATTTATAGAAAGACTTAAGTAGTGAGAGGGCTATACCTAACACGTGATCCAAACCCAAATGGTCTCTAAATCAAACAACAGTGAAACTAATATATATTCATTGGATCAATATACAAGTCAAAATGAGCATGCCCTAGAAAAACGTGTGACCATGCACAGAGCCACAGATGCACTGACCGAGGTTGTGAGGTTTGAGCTTCACATTGGACAATAGGCTCACACAAAGAGCATTCCCTAGAAAAATAGTATTAGGTATGAGCGAGCGACTTCCACGCTACTCCACACTGCTCGACCTCCACCATGTAACACTCGGAAGATCTATTAAAAATACTATTCATATCAACAAGGTGCACCTACTTTTAAGGTAGTTCATTTGCTGCTTCAGGATTGAATGTGTTTGCACAATAGTAATCTTAGGATGTGTTACCCTACTAGGAAGTTTCTCAAGCGCAAACTAGGGAGGATAAAGCATGCATTAAAGGCTTTTATTGGTTTGTCAGGATAATGCCAGGTATGGAGAGCATTCAGAAATATCACCTTGGAACTCACAGGGTTGAATTGTTACAACTAGTATCATAGCAACCGGCGATAGTGTGTTGATCTAGGGTATCAAATCACGCGTTTAGCGGGGGAGGATCCTTGGGCTTGATTATGATCAGCTTATGGACGTTATGGGGGCATTGCGCTCCCAAGTAGGGGTAAACACTATGAGAATCTCAAAAGGATCAAAAGTTCTATTCATACCAACAAGGTGCACATACTTTTAAAAAAGCTCATTTGCTAAGAGCTCCCGAGTTTAGCATGTTTTGTATGTGATGAGTACTTGAATGACTGACCCGTGTGAAGTTTCTCAGGATTCCATGGACAGTACTGGTTAGGGGAGCATCTAATAGTTCTGGACCTCTCAAGCCAATGGAATGACTACAAATCATAAATTTAATTCATTAAGCGAGCGAGCGAGCTCTATGCCGCTCACCATGCTGGCCTTTCACTCACAGAGTCCGCGCTCTATGCTAGGCCTCTCGATAAAGGGGCATATCATTTCATTTTCATTTACCCCAGTGCCGCAAAGGCTCCCACCTATGGTGGGGTAAGGGGGGTCGGATGTACGCAGTCTTACCCCTATACTAAAGCACAAAGAGACTGTTTCCGGATGACCCATAGTGAAAATCGCTTCCAAAATTGCATGGGCCAACTGCTGCTTCATAACAAAGAAGCACAGACAGTTTAGTGAGTCATTTTGCTTTATTTCATCATATTCTCAAGCCAAAAAATAATGAATCTTTGGCTCCATTGCAAATGATGTAATCGAAAAAGGGGCATATCATAACTAAAAAAAATCATGAAGTGTAAACAAGAAAGTGTGCTCCACAGTACTCCACACTGCACACTGCAGGCCGCTTGTGATGCCAGAAATATAATATCGAGAGGGTTGGAGCATGAAAATTTTATACTGTAGGGGCATAGCTTAAAATACAAATATTTTTTACATATTAGAAATATTTATGCATACATAATTACATTAGAAATTTTTTCTTGGGGGTTGAGACCCCCTCCAGCCCCTCTTTGTCTCCACCAGTGCCGCTGGCCTTGCACTGGTCAGGATAGCCCGAGATGAAGCCCAGAGATAGGGGCATGACGAAAACGGAAAATCAAAATCGCAAGTCCAGCGAAGGCTGAATTTGAGCCATTTTCCATGTACTGTCGAGAGCAAGCTTCAGGTGACCTCTCCAACCAAAGGCATACACTTTATACATGAATGCCTACACTTTATGCATGAACG
Organism: Cuscuta epithymum; assembly: GCA_945859915.1. Lineage (NCBI taxonomy): Eukaryota > Viridiplantae > Streptophyta > Magnoliopsida > Solanales > Convolvulaceae > Cuscuta > Cuscuta epithymum. The sequence goes on from CAMAPF010001015.1 coordinate 5,160,362, forward strand.
CCATTCGATCTCAAGACTTGGAGTAGAAAAAGTGATGAATGACCACTATATACTCCGTATGTATGAGCAATGAATGGGATATGATCTCATGCATTGCACTCATACATTCATTTGATTCATTTGTTCCATTCATTCACCATCTCATACATATGATCTTCCAAGGCTACTTGACTACTTCCATCACACAAAGAACTTTGGAGGAGAGCCCCCCTCGTTTCACGCAACCACGTGGGAGACGTTTGAATGGGAGACTGCCTCTTCTGGTCCAGCCAGTAGGGAGAGCATCCCTACATGTCCATGTATATGTCGAGCAAAATCCTAATGAAGACTCAAACAAGAGTATATAATTTCTCGATCGAGTACTGCATGCTCACGACTCAATAATCTAGAAGACTTGTGCTCATTGGGGGCGGAGCCAGAAAAATGACTCAGCGGGGTCGAAATCAAATTTACATAGAATGAAAACGGTAGATTATTTTTAGACAATACCCAAATTGAATGTAGCTTAATTAGATAAATAACAGTTTAAATGAAACTAATAGAGTATATGTAGTTAATATACTTCATATATGTCACATATATTATAAACTTGTTTTATATAGGTTAAGTTGAGTCCCTCAGATGAGACCCATTGTCTTACCCTAGTACTCTATGGTTCTCTTCGATCTTACTCGGTTTAGTATCAAGATTTCTTACTAGAAAAGAATCATTTATTGAGTAGGCACTCGTAGCAGTAAGATATGTTGTCTTTGCTCTGTCCCTAAGTCATGTCACGTAAGTAACGAGTGAAATATCTATGTTTAAAAAACCGACCCGACCCGGACGGGTTGACCCGGAACCCGGTGACCCGGACAAAAATCCGGTTCGGTTTCTTCAAAACCCGAAAATGGTCAAAAACCGGAAAACCCCGGCTGACCCGAAAAAAACCGATCCGAACCCGACTCAAGAAACCCGAAAAACCCGGGAAAACCCGGTTTTCGGTCTTTTCCAAAAAAAAGTAATTTCTTTTTTATTTTTAATGCATTTTTCAAACCAATAAAATTGCAATTTCAATTCCCTAAAAAGAAAAACTGTGTAATATATTTATATATTTATTTAAGAATGAAAATCATGCCAAATTATAATATAAATGTACAATACAAATAAAAATATATAATGACAGTGTATATAATTATATGTTTATTATTATTATATAGACGTATAATCGTTGACCGGTTTTCCGGCTTTGACCGGGTTGACCCTCCGGGTCCGGGTTGACCCGTGACCCAGTCACATGACTGGATCGCTCACCGGTCCGGTTTTTACAACATAGGAGTGAATTACACGCTATTTTGTGAATATAATTAATATTACGCATCACAATTTTACTAATTTCAAACTTAAATAATGTTGATTTTGTAGAAGTCATAACTTTTTACTCGTAATGAGTTACGAGAGCCATAATATATCAAATCAAAGATAATTCAGAGCTCTACACTCCTAAATTTTCAGCGGGGTCGGCTGACCACCCTGACCCCAGTAGCTCCGCCCCTGCTTGTGCTAGGATAATGATTCCAGTCCATTAGCACTTTTTATAGCCCAATAAATAAGCCCGCATTGGAATTTCATACCTAGGCCCATTTTATGGCCCATTAGTGTAGAAAGGCCCCACCCTCCTCTTTTACAAAAGAGATCCCCCCAGTCCCCTACCTCTAGAGAAAGCTTGGAGCTCCATTAATGGCTACCAAAACCTTATTTCTTGTAGGGTAAAAGTCTACCAAGACCTTATTAGGAAATTATTAAAGGGAAGTTTAGTTTAGATTTAATTTAAATATTTTCAGTTTTTCACCCTTTCAAATTTCCACGTAAAATTAAGTGTTCTTGATGACTTTATAGTTTATACACGACATCTTGTGTTAACCTCAAGACATTAACTTCGTTCATTTTAAAATTCTTCAGTTCCAAAATTGTGTCCTATGAGTGAAAAAAACTTTTAACATTAGGTATGAGTCGGTGTCATTCTAGAAGTCATTTAAATTTAAAAAATACACATTTCGATGTTAAATTTAAAAAATGTTTTTCTTTTTCTTTTTCATTTTTAATAAAATATAAAATGAGTTCATGTAAATTTCAATTATTTATATGGAGGTAACATGGATTAAACAGTTGTGTTTCCCTCCCTGTCAACCTTATATCTATATTTATAACCTTCCATCCCCTTTCCCTCCTTTAATGCCCAATTTAATCTACTAATGCACACAATTGGAGTCCGAAACCTCTAATTTTAGCATTTTGGACTCCTGATATCTAACACTACAAATGGTTTTTGAGTATATAGTACGGATTATGGTTTAGGAAACACGGATACTAAGGCGTCTTATCCATGGCCGGTCCTAGGGGAGGGCAACAGGGGCAACCACCCTAGGCCCAAAAAAAGTAGAAAGAGAATTAGGCCCGAGTTTTTTTCTTTATATGTAATCGGAGTAGGCTTCTTTTTTATTTATGATTTCAATTAATTAATTAGGTCTAATGTATAATTTTTGTTGACACTTTGAGACTTTTAAAACATAAGTAAAAAATGTTGAACAGAGCTAGACAAGTTTTAAAAATGAATATAAATTTAGTTTTGATTTTTAAATATAGTTGGTTGTAAGTCAACACATTTGTTGTTGAATCAATAAAAGCACGTCTCGTCACATCTTTTTAGCCTTTAAGATTTGTTATTCTTTTAATTACAAAATTACCAATTTATATTATTGTCTTTGGGTTGCCAGTGCCTACCAATTCTCAACATCATCCCAATTATCTATTATGCCTAAAAAAACTTAATGGATTAGCAATTTTAAACATTGAACATGTGATCTTGGAAAAGATTGATTATAAAGCAATAATTGATAATTCTACTTCAAAATATTCTTTTGTGATACTAGTGTTGTTACTTTTGTCCAAATATGCAATTCAAATAAAATGAGGGTGAATTTCATCTCTATTTTGTAACCTTTATTAGATAGTTGTAGGGATAATTCCTGAAATAGGAGTAATTGTTTATCGAGAATTTCAAAATAGAATTGTCATATGTTTATTTTCTGAATAGGAGTAATTACTTTCATGTTCGGAAAATACTACCACGTGTAAAATATGATACTGTCAAAATATGACAGTAATTACTTCTATTTAGGGAATAAAAACATGATAATCTTAGTTTGGAATATACAAACGTTTTCAGTCATATTTAGAGTAATTTCTCCTGGTTTTATTATACTCCGTAATTTTTACTTGAAGTATAATTTAATGTTTGTCTTGAAAATAAGGCCAAAATAGTAATTCGTCCATAGGTCCAAAACTGGACAGGACCGGCCCTGGTCTTATCCGGAAAAAACTGGTGTAAAAAGCAACACAGGAATATAAGGTTGAAGGCCCTAGCGTCTCTAGCACTCGGGTCGGGCCAACCGGCCCGGACCGGTATTGTTTGTACCCGGCTCGCCCCGGTAACCGGTCTGGGTGCCGTTTCGGGCCACCCAACCTGGTCTAAAAGCGGTCCAGGCTCGGGCCTGCAGAAAAGTGAACCGGCCCAGCCGGGCCGGGCCACAACGGCTTTTTTTTTTTTGAAAAAAAAATAAATAATTAAAGGCTTCTAGCCGTTGGGACTGTTCCCAAACTTAACGGCTCTATAGCCGTTGGGGGCATAGGAGGGGGGGGTCTGGGGGTTTGGGGGTGGGGATGGGGGTGGGGTAAACAAAAAAACCTATTTATACTCCTATTTTCTATACATTTTTTACACCTCTTCTTCTACAACTCTTCCTACTCTCTAATTCTCTATTCTCTCATATTCAATCATCTTCATTCTTCATCTTCTCCAAATTCTTTCTACATATATATAATTTATATAATTAGTATATCTACTTATATATTAATTATCTACTTATAAATATATACTGATATATACTTATACACATTCATATTATAATTCTTTACACATTATATATACTATATATACTTATAGACATTCATATTTACTTGATATTTAGTTATTATCCATACTATTGTTATTTACTTATATTTACATATTACATTTAGTTAATAGGAAAAACTTCGAGTAAGGTATACCTTACCGGAACCGCCGTGCGGCCTCCACGTTTGGAGGGTCTTCTCGGTGGAATTTTTCAATGAAATGTTTTGAGCATGTTCTTCATCAAGTCTAGTACATCCATACCAATTTTCAGAAAAAAATTCAATCGGGAAGGTAGTCAAACGATTTTTGGAAGATAATTGTGTTTTATATGTATATAAAGGGTGCAGTTATATTCCAAAAATCATTTGACTGCCTTCCTGATTGCATTTTTTTCTGAAATTTGGTATGGATGTACTAGACTTGATGAAGAACGTGTTAAAAAAATTTCATCGAAAAATTCCACCGGGAAGGCCCTCAAAACGTGGAGGCCGCACCGCGGCTCCGGTAAGGTATACCCTACCGGAAGAGTTCCTTTAGTTAAAATATACTTATATGTCTATATATATATATATATATATATATATATATATATATATATATATATATATACATACTATATAAGTATATATAGTATATATAAGTATATATAGTATATATAATGTGTAAATATATTATAAGTAATATATAATATAATGTTTATAGTATATAATATATAAGTATATTATATATATATATATATATATATATATATATATATATTAAAGTATTAAGTATAAGTGTATTAGTCATCTTATAGTAATATACTTATATGTTATATACTATAAAAATTATATTATATATTACTTATAATATATTTACACATTATATATACTATATATACTTATACACATTCATACATTTTATAAAAGTAGTTAATTGTTAGACTTCTCATTTATCTATTAAATTAGTTAATTGTTACATTTCTCTACATTTCTCTTTAAAGAAAAAAAATTAGTTACTTGTTACATACTCCCTCCGTCCCGCTAAGATTGTACCATTTTACCTTTTCGGGAAGTCCCATTAAGATTGTCCCATACCAAATTTGGTAAAGATTGTGTGGCTCCAAATCATTCTTACTTTATTCTTACTTTATCAATTTAATATCAACCACACAAACTCACTTTTCTTAATAATCGTGCCACCTTCTTCCGTCCCAATCTTAGTGGGACGGAGGTAGTATCATATTTCATTTAATATTAGTTAAACTAGTTAATTGTTACATTTTTCATTTTCCTATTAGTTAATTGGTACATTTCTCATTAAAGTAAAAAAACTAGTTAAGTTTTACATTTGTCATTTTAATATTAGTTAAACTAGTAAATTGTTACATTTGTCATATTAATATTAGTTAAACTAGTTAATTGTTACATATTTCATATTAATATTAGTTAATTGATACATTTGTCATTAAAGTACAAAAACTAGTTAATTTTTACATTTGTCATATTAATATTAGTTAAACTAGTTAATTGTTACATTTCTCATATTAATATTAGTTAATTGCTACATTTCTCATTAAAGTATTAATTACAAGTAGTTCGATTTTTTTCAAGGAAAAAAATTGTTACATTTGATATACTCATATTTTAGTTCGAATTTGCTATAGTTTTCTTAGTCACATTTTATTATTACTATTGTACTCATATAAAATATTTGATATCATTTAATATTTGTTCAATTTTAAAGATGGACCGCGGTAGACATTCTGTAGATATGGGTAATCTCCAACGCAACCGCAAGAGGGAGATTGCGGCGACTCGTCCTACTTCACGCAAAGGCAAAGGTAAAGCGCGGGCCGAGTCTTCTTTTCAAAGTCGAGATGATTTGGAAACGGATTACCAACGGAGAGATGATATGGCGACGTCCGACGAGCAACTACAAAACCTATTGTCCCAAAATGATCCACGCTTTGCACAAGAACAACAATTCCCGACAACCATTGATGAAGATAAGCTCAAGGATGAGGATGCAAAAGAGGACGAAGGGCGGGGGGGCGACGGCACCCCGGATGATGAGCAAGAGTTGGAGGACGAGGGGGTTTCATCCCAAATTGGTAAGAAATTTAAATCTCCTATTATTGAAAACAATTTTACAAAAAGAAAAGACAAAAATACCGATAAATGGTATGCAAGTTGCAATCATTGCAACAAAGAGTATAGCTTGGGAACTTCTGGCGGATACGGGAGTCTGACAAGGCATCTTAAGTCTGCACACTTTGTGAAGTATGCGAAAATAGACAAAGGCAAGGGGAAACAAACACAAATATCGAGGTTTGCAAATTCTAAACTCTTTGGTAATTTCTCCTATGATGATAAAAAACATTTGACTGGTATGTCTCATTTAATTGTTGAAGAGATTTACCCTATATTTTTTCCAAAAGTCTTGCTTTAAGAGATTATGCTCAAGGTACTTTAAATCCTCAATTTAGAAATTATAGTCGCAAAACGATTAAAAAAGAAGTTAAAAGGCAATATAACTTGGAAAAAGAAAAATTACAAACATTTTTCACAAACTTTGATGGACGTGTTAGTATTTGTAGCGATATATGGGAGAATACTTATCATCATTTATATTATTTGGGTCTTACTGCACATTATATTGATGATGATTGGAATATGCATAAACGTGTTCTTGCTTTTCCTGAATTCAATGACCGTCACACTGCTGATAATATTTATATTCTCATTGAGCGTATTTCAATTGAGTATAATTTGATTAATAAGGTGTTTGCTGTAGGTTTTGATAATGCTAGTAATAATACTGCTGTTATACCTAGATTGCGTGAATTGTGTGATGATTCTACATTGATGGGTAGGTTTTTTCATCAACGTTGTGCATGTCATATTCTAAATTTGTGTGTACAAGATGGGTTAGCGGCATTAGGAAATGCTTTGGAGGTAGTGAAGGGGGGAATTATATTGATTTGGGCTAACACTCCACTAAAAATGCAATGGCGGCAATATTTGAAGGATAGACGTGTCAATTATTGTGCAATTCCTAAAGATTTGTCTGTTCGTTGGAATAGTATTATAACTTAATTAAAGTACTTATTAGATATAAAGATCATTTTCCTGCTTTTTTAAGACAATCTTGTAACTATATTATAAACCCGGCTGACATCGACACTTGTGAAAAAATTGTTAATGTTTTGGTATATTTTAATAACGCAACTTAAACTTTTAGTCATGTTTATAAACCTACCGCAAACGAATTTTTTGTCGAAGCTGTTAATCTTGCCGGCGCTTTTTGTGAATATTCCGATGCCGCTTACGTTAGTTATTTTTGTGATTTCATGAAACAAAAGTTTTTAAAATATTATTCACATATTCCGCATATATATGGTATTGCATTTGTTCTTGATCCTCGTTATAAACTTGCTTACTTGGGAACTTGTATAGATTACAATTATGCTTCTTTTTTTCTAACTCAAGAGTTCGATGATAATCCCATAGACCCTAAACAAGAATTCAACGAGGTTAGTAATTTATTTCATCAATTGTATAATGAATTTTATGCACAATATGGTAATGCACCCCCTCCCATGCCGCGAACATTTTCTTCATCTAAAGGAAAATCACTTTTAAAATATGCATTTGATTCTCTTTTCAAAAAAAAGTAGAGCAACTCCCGCTACTGAACAAAACTCAGTTAACGAGCTTTCTTTGTATCTAACATTGAATGTTGATTATGAAGTTGGGGATGACTTTGACGTTCTTAAGTGGTGGAAGGAAAATGAAAGAACGTTCCCGATTTTATCAAAGATGGCTAAGCAAGTGCTAGCAATGCCGATATCAACAGTTGTCGGGGAACAAGAATTTAGTGCGGCCGGCAACGTCATAACCGATTATAGAACGAGGTTGAGCCCGAGCTCTCTTGAGACGCTAGTTTGCTTCCACGATTGGTTGAAGGCCCAACGAAGAACTCAAGAAATGACCATCGCTCCCACCCGCCACTTTATGGAGGAAACAACCACCGAAGGCGGAGATTCCGATTGATTATTTATTACATTTATTAAATTCATCCTAATTCTCAATTGTACTTCTTATTTGAAATAAATATACTTGAATTTTTTTATATTATTGTGTACATCAATTCAATAATCAACAAAAAAAAAATTATTCAATAATCAATTCAATAAAATTAATTTGTAAATTTGTACTTCATATTTCAAATAAATATGCGTTCATTTTTTCATATGTAGCACTTCTCAAATTAATTAATTGGTTACAAACTTACAACTTAAAATTATTTTTCTAAAATCTAAAGGCTGTTTTTAAATTAAAAATACATTTACAATATGTAATTTGTTTAAATACTTATACACCTATTTTGTAACATTTGTAAATTATAAACCAAACCACTTTTCTAAGTAAAAATAGCTTTACTTAATTCATTAAATTAATTAACTTATTTTACAATATGTATAATTTTAAAAAAAAATTAAAAAAAAATTAAAAAACAAAACAGCTCCCAAACGGCTATATAGCCGTTGGGGCTTTGGGAGGGGGGCAGGGGGGGTCCCGGGGGTGGAGGTGTGGGTTCAAAAAAATCTATAAATACATCTATTTCAGGGATGGACTCGGGCCGGGCGGCCCGCCCCGGAACCGGCCCGGACCGGACACTGTCTGAACCGGCCCAGCCTGAGAACCGGGCCCTAGGGCGGTTCGGGTCGACCCGGCCCGCTAGTCATACGGTTCGGGCTCGGGCCCTAGGAATGGTGAACCGGCCCGGCCGGTTCTAGGCATGGACTCGGTTCGGGCCGGGCCCGGTTCGGGCCTTGAACCGTCCGGGCCTCGGTTCACGGTTTGGGAGGCCCGGAACCGGCCCGGGTAACCCCGGGTCCGGGCCGGGCCGGGCCGGGCCGCCCGCCCGGTTCACGGGCCGGGGCCGGTTCGGGCCGGTCCTTTTAATTTTTTTTTTATATTCTATACTATATAATTATAATAATTGTTATTAAAAACAAAATTCAAGTGCATTTATTTGAAATAGGAAGTACATTTGAGAATTGAGGAAAAAATAACAATATGAAATACATTTTCGAATAAATATCAATTGGGATTTCCGCCACCGTTGGTTGTTGTTTTACCTTTGTCACATGACTTCATATGTTTCATTGGCATCCCGACTCCGTGTGAACGCCCCAAGCAACACTCTTTCTTGCACCACTTGCAAGTTGCCCACCACAGTCCGGTCTTCGGGTCCTTCCACTTGTCAAAGTTGTTTTGCATAACAGAAGAATTACTTTCCATCTTTAAAATGGTAGATGTATAAGTAGAAATGTAGGATAATAAGAGAAGATGAAGATGGAGAAGAGTTGGAGAAGAGGTGTAGAAAATGGTAGAAAATAGATGTATTTATAGATTTTTTTTAACCCCACCCCCACCCCACCACCCCCCGCGACCCCCTTCCCCCCACCCTAAGCCCCAACGGCTATATAGCCGTTTGGGAGCAATCTCCCACTTCAAAATGTTTTAATTTTTTTAAAAAAAAATTATACATATTGTGTATAATTTACTTAGAAAAGTGATTTGATTTAGAAAAGTGTAAGGAAAGTGATATGATTTAGAAAATTATACATATTGTGTAAGGAAAATGTTTTTAATTTTTTAATTAAGTAAAACTATTTTTACTTAGAAAAGTGATTTGATTTATAATTTACAAATGTTACAAAATAGGTGTATAAGTTGTAACTTGTAAGTTTGTAACAAATTAATTAATTTACATATTAATATTACATATTTTAATTTAAAAACAGCCTTTAGATTTTACAAAAATAATTTCAAGTTGTAAGTTATAAGTTTGTAAAATTGTAACCAATTAATTAATTTGAGAAGTGCTACATATGAAGTACAAGTTTACAAATGAATTTTATTGAATTGAATTATTGAATTGATGTACACAATAATATAAAATAATTCAAGTGTATTTATTTCAAATAAGAAGTACAATTGAGAATTAGGATGCATTTAAAATATGTAATACATTTTGAAATAAAAAAATCAATCGGAATCTCCGCCTTCGGTGGTTGTTTCCTCCATAAAGTGGCGGGTGGGAGCGATGGTCATTTCTTGAGTTCTTCGTTTGGCCTTCAACCAATCATGGAAGCAAACTAGCGTCTCAAGAGAGCTCGGGCTCAACCTCGTTCTATAATCAGTTAGGACGTTGCCGGCCGCACTAAATTCTTGTTCCACGGCAACTGTTGATATCGGCATTGCTAGCATTTGCTTAGCCAATTTTGATAAAACCGGGAACGTTCTTTCATTGTCCTTCCACCACTTAAGAACGTCAAAATCATCCTCAACTTCATAATCAACATTCAATGTTAGATACAAAGAAAGCTCGTTAACTGAGCTTTGTTCAGTAGCGGGAGTTGCTCTACTTTTTTTCATAAGAGAACCAAATGCAGATTTTAAAAGTGATTTTCCTTTAGATGAAGAAGATGTTCGCGGCATGAGAGGGGGTGCATTACCATATTGTGCATAAAATTCATTATACAATTGATGAAATAAATTACTAACCTCGTTGTATTCTTGTTTAGGGTCGATGGGATTATCATCGAACTCTTGAGTTGGAAAAAAACAATTATAATAGTAATCTATACAAGTTGGCAACGCGGCAAGTCTATAACGAGGATCAAGAACAAATGCAATACCATATATATGCGGAACATGTGAATAATATTTTAAAAAAATTTGTTTCATGAAATCACAAAAATAACTAACGTAAGCGGCATCGAAAAATTCTAAAAATGCGCCGGCGAGATTAACAGCTTCAACAAAAAATTCGTTTGCGGTAGGTTTATAAACATGACTAAAAGTTTGAGTTGCGTTATTAAAATATACCAAAACATTAACAATTTTTTCACAAGTGTCGATGTCAGCCGGGTTTATAATATAGTTACAACTTACAAGTTTGCCTTAAAAAAGCAGGAAAATGATCTTTATATCTAATAAGTACTTGAATTAAGTTATAAGTACTATTCCAACGAATAGACAAATCTTTAGGAAAAGCACAATAATTGACACGTCTTTCCTTCAAATATTGCCGCCATTGCATTTTTAGTGGAGTGTTAGCCCAAATCAATTTAATTCCCCCCTTCACTACCTCCAAAGCATGTCCTAATGCCGCTAATCCATCTTGTACACACAAATTTAGAATATGACATGCACAACGTTGATGAAAAAACCTACCCATCAATGTAGAAGCACCACACAATTCACGCAATCTAGGTATAGCAGCAGTATTATTACTAGCATTATCAAAACCTACACCAAACACCTTATCAAGCAAATTATACTCAATTAAAATACGCTCAATGAGAATATAAATATTATCAGCAGTATGACGATCATTGAATTCACGAAAAGCAAGAACACGTTTATGCATATTCCAATCATCATCAATATAATGTGCAGTAAGACCCAAATAATATAAATGATGATAAGTATCCTCCCATATATCGCTACAAATACTAACACGTCCATTAAAGTTTGCGAAAAATGTTTGTAAATTTTCTTTTTCGAACTTATATTGCCTTATAACTTCTTTTTTAATCGTTTTGCGACTATAATTTCTAAATTGAGGATTTAAAGTGCCTTGAGCATAATCTCTTAAAGCAAGACTTTCGGAAAAAATATAGGGTAAATTTTCTTCAACAATTAAATGAGACATACCAGTCAAATGTTTTTTATCATCATAGGAGAAATTACCAAAGGGTTGAGAATTTGCAAACCTCGATATTTGTGTTTGCTTCCCCTTGCCCTTGTCTATTTTCGCATATTCCACAAGATGGGCGGACTTAAGATGCCTTGTGAGACTCCCGTATCCGCCAGAAGTTCCCAAGCTTACTCTTTGCCGCAATGATTGCAACTTGCGTACCATTTTTCGGTATTTTTGTCTTTCCTTTTTGTAAAATTGTTTTCAATAATAGGAGATTTAGATTTCTTACCAGTTTGGGTTGAACCGCCCTCGTCCTCCAAGTCTTGCTCATCATCCGGGGTGCCGTGAGTCCCGTCGCCCCCCGCGTCCTCCTCCGCATCGTCATCCTCGAGCTCCTCTTCATCAATGGTTGTCGGGATGGGTTGTTCTTGTGCAAAGCGTGGATCGTTTTGGGACAATAGGTTTTGTAGATGCTCGTCGGACATCATCATATCATCTCTCCGTTGGTAATCCGTTTCAAAATCATCTCGACTTTGAAAAGAAGACTCGACCCGCGCTTTGCCTTTGCCTTTGCGTGAAGTAGGACGAGTCGACGCAATCTCCCTCTTGCGGTTGCGTTGGAGATTACCCACATCTACAGAATGTCTACCACGTTCCATCTTTAAAATTGAACAAATATTAAATGATATCAAATATTTTATATGAGTACAATAGTAATAATAAAATGTGACTAAGAAAACTATTGCAAATTCGAACTAAAATATGAGTATAAAAATCGAACTACTTCTAATTAATACTTTAATGAGAAATGTATCAATTAACTAAATATTAACTAGTTTGACTAATATAAATATGAGAAATGTAAAAATTAACTAGTTTTTTTTTACTTTAATGAGCAATGTACAAATTAACTAATATTAATATGAGAAATGTAACAATTAGGTAGTTTAACTAATATTAATATGACAAATTTAACAATTAACTACTTTAGGTAGTTTTTAAAATGACAAATGTAAAAATTTACTAGTTATTTTTACCTTAATGAGAAATGTATACTTTAACTAATATTAATATGACAAATGTAAAAATGTACTACTTTTTTTACTTTAATGAGAAATGTAGCAAGTAACTAATATTAATATGAAAAATGTACCAATTAAGTAGTTTAACTAATATTATTATGACAATGTAAAACTTAACTAGTTTTTTTTACTTTAATGAGCAATGTATGAAATAACTAATTTTAATATGACAAATGAAACAATTAAGTACTTTAACTAATTGAAATATGACAAATGTAAAAATATACTACTTTAACTATTTTTTTCTTTAAAGAGAAATGTAAAGAAATGTAGAGAAATGTAACAATTAACTAATTTAATAGATAAATGAGAAGTCTAACAATTAACTACTATTATAAGTAATATATAATATAATGTTTATAGTATCTCTGCTTATATAATAAGCGTCATCTTTGGTTAATATGGTTCTTTTCCCGTTAATCACGTCCAATTTTACAACAACTTCCGTCTTCTCCGTTAACCAGCCCTTCCTCCAGGCATCACAACGAATTGGTATTTGGTGATCATTCACAATCGATCACCAACGAATCGGCTAGCCTTATATACGTGTTGCCATGGATGATCAAAATTCGTCAGAGCAGTTGATGTCCAAAGGGAGTTGTGCTCTTCCCATTTTTTAGCTTAAGAGTATCCTTCTCTTATTTTGATGTCTAAAGGGCCGTATAACTTCAATAAAACCATGCTCATGCCCTGCATATCCATTCTCTTCACTTGCTGCTTTTCTCATCTTCTTTGGTTTCTTCTACAAACAAGGTTCATCCCTACTTGATATTTAGTTTTGTTGTCCTACTGATTCCAAAGTTCTTATCATATATGCCTGCAATTACTGATTACTATCTTTTAAAACTAACGAAAGTTTTCCTGAATGCTTCCTGCATCAAAGTACTCTGCACATATATGCATTTAAATGCCGAGAACATGTTCGTACAAATGCCCCATCAAGGATAGAACATGCACATCACCACTTAGTCAACAGAAATTTGTTGTCTCCAGTGTATTTGAACACCTAATTGTCTGAATCACACAGAGAAATACAAGGAATATTAAGTAACACATGTAAATACTAATTTAACTGGAATACTGAATCACACCAATTTTTTTATAGGATTACTACAATTACCATGAACTCACTGCCAATGAATATAAGCAATTTCTAATTTTAAAAACTAGGATGATGACCATTACATGTGGAATTATAATCCCAGCCCACACCAATTATCATCCTCAAGTTTCTCTCAAAACTCTAAATCACCACTACTTATAGTTTCTTTTCTTTAGTTGTTGGAGTCAAGACATTAGGTTGAATTTATTTTACTCTATATCACCACTACTCATACTTGTGTAGGCCTAATTAGTGTTTACAAAATCACACTTCCTTTTACAAATCACTTACGTAGAATGAAACAAATAAATAGCCCAAACTATTACCCAGTGACATATCCTTATAGTTTATTAGCTTCTTGTGATACAGTGAAAACATTAACATTGGGTTGAGAGTTAAGAACGTATTACCACTTACAAATAGTATTAAGGTTGTAGCACATCGAAATCATGTCCTATAAAAAAGGTATAACACAAACCAGACACTTTAACATCTTCCAAATTTTGTACATTAGGATAAGAGGCAATAACTTTTACTCATTTTATCTAAGAATGTAAGTCAAACATTAACTTCAAACCCACGTATTGTTGTCAACTATGGCATATAATAATTGAAAAATTAATGAATATGCAATAAATCTGTAGTCGTATTACTGCCATCACATTTAACTTTTTTTTCGTAGGTTTTCCCAGAAAGTAAAAGAACTGCTAGAAGATAAAGGTTAGTTTCAACAATAAGGAATAGCTACTCAGATAACTTATATCTCTACTTACATAATAAAAGCCAACATCTGTTAACTTCATTCTTTTTCCATCTACTTGAGAGCTATTCCGTCAACGGAATCATTCCAAGTTAACGCCTTTTTTAAAAAGAAATCATGTGTAAACTTAGTGAGCTGGTTTATATTTTTAAGATTGAAGATGTTAGTTAATTTTTTTTTGTTCATTGTACCAGGTCAGAATCCTTGTTGATAATAGGGTCCATAAAGTGTCTTCTTCATGTGTTAGCAAATGATATTTCTCTTGAATGAGTTGAGTTGCAAAGCTGCACAATTTGTGACCCTGAAGCAGACTATGATATCAGGCCTCTGGCATAAGTAATAGATTTTCTCATGTGAATCATCTAGCAAGGTTTAACATAGAAAGTTTTTCACTTTTGTTAATTAATAATTTAATACCCACTATTTTGATCATCAGAGGTCAAAACCGCTGCACTTTAGCTTGGTAGAGCAAATCCAGTTTCAATTTTATTAGGTTAGAAAGCAAGAAGGATATTTTAGTTCAAAGTGTTTAATGTACTCTTTCTTATTCTAAATTTTGTTTCAGGCAGACAATTACCCTTAACTGTGCTTTTGCAAAAACGTAAAAATAGGTACTTTGCTTTACATGTCATAGTGTGTCACTTTTATTGATTTTCTAATCATAATAACTATGTGTTAATAAGACTTATGATTTAAAAAAAAAAATAGGTAGTGTTAAAGAGTTTTGGTATTAATTAAACATGGATCTTTTCATTCTGCTTTTCCACTTGTTTTAAGAGTGATTTGAATCTACTCATGCTTTTCTTATTGTGTTGGGCTTGGGTGTACTCATCATAACTCTTTCATACAGATCTCTTACTGAACTTCATTTATACGAAGTATATATTTTCAAACAGGTGAGAAGGATAATGGAAGGAAACCATCGAATGGGAATGGTATAACATCTGTCCCCACATAATCTTGTATATGTATTGATGATGTTGCTTCAGCTACTCATTAGTTTATGCTGAATCCTTCCATTAATGACGTAGTTCAACGTTGATTCTGCGATAGGTTCTATTGCTGAGTATGGTTGTGAAGTAGCGATCACAGAGTATGTATTTCCTTTGACAGTGCGTTTTTGGTGCTACAGTGTTTATGTTTTATCATTCTTATTTATGGAAGTGGCATATTAGATTGACACCTGAGAGGAAGTGTGACCGATCTTGGTTTGTGTTGTTAGATGCACTTCTTCTTAACAGGGTTCATTCCAAAATAGAACTCAAGACGTGCCTTTAATTTCTTGACAATTCTCCTTGCAGGTGATGTTGTTGGATATTCATATATTCCGCAGAGAGGCATAGCATTTCAAGACAATTTAGATGGGCTTAATTGGATAGAGTTGTTTTGTGAATCACATGCGATGATTCTTAAATCACACGCCTTTGGCTCGTATTTTTGTTTACTTGAGTTTCAAAAAGTTGTGTTGTCAATTCATTGTTGTCACTTGTGTTTCTCCTTAAACCATATCACGTTTATGCAGATCACATCAAGCGAAGAAAGAGTAGTGAAATCAGCTAGAAGAATAAAAATGTGTTTTATAAATTATACTTGTCTTCTCATACTGATTTAGTGATCAGCTGGCATGGAGAAAAATGTGGGATTTATTCAAATTAGTCCCACAAGGGAAAGGCCATGGACTACAGTGAGGTTAAACTAGGCTACTGATGTTGATTGTTGGCTGTTAGGAAATGAGGTTGTTGCCAGTGAAGTAAGCATAACGGAACTTGGATACCTCTGCGATTGAGATGTAGCTAAGTTCTCGAAGTATTACAAATGTTTGATTAGGCCAAAGTGTCAGGTGATCTCAGTTACCACGTTTGAAATTCTTTGCTTTAGCAGACACCACATTTGGTTTATACTAACAATACATCCCTTTAATTAATACAAATAACATTCAACTTATGTTTTGTTTCTGTATCAATAACTGCTTTTTGAAATTGCCGGTGATTTTTTTACCTTTGAAAAGTAAAAGGACATACAAACTCCTTTAAATCAACCATACCTTCAGAATGCCCCTATAAGTGAACTTACATTTTCTAGGGTTATACCAAGATTTTATCATTTAATGGTCTTTGTTACTACAATAAAAGAATAAAATAATTAAGTACATAGTAAAACAAATAAAATACTTAAATACATGTTATATGTATTGGAAACCTTTTCATCCAATAAAAAATATTCACTTAAAAATTTTTGTGACTAACTTATTACCGTATTTAATGTGATGATCTTTTCTGTTTTTATAAATTAATAAAAACTAACATGGCATTTTTAAAGTTACTGCTTATAAAGATAATATAAATTTGGACAATTGAATATAATTTCAATTCAAGATTAGCACACAACAATTTAGTAAGAATATGTCAATGTTGGGCATCATTCGCACGTAGTGCGTACTGCGCTAGTATAATATATAAGTATATTACTATAAGATGAGTAATACACTTATACTTAATACTTTAATATATATATATATATAAGTATATATTAACTAAATGTAATATGTAAATATAAGTAAATAACAATAGTATGTATAAAAACTAAATATCAAATAAATATGAATGTGTATAAGTATATATAGTATATATAATGTGTAAATATATTATAAGTAATATATAATATAATGTTTATAGTATATAATATATAAGTATATTACAATAAGATGAGTAATACACTTATACTTAATACTTTAATATATATATATATATAATATATATATTAACTAAATGTAATATGTAAATATAAGTAAATAACAATAGTATGGATAATAACTAAATATCAAGTGAATATGAATGTGTATAGTATATATACTTATATAGTATATATAATGTGTAAAGAATTATAATATGAATGTGTATGAGTATATATTTATAAATAGATAATTAATATATAAGTAGATATAATAATTATATAAATTATATATATGTAGAAAGAATTTGGAGAGGATGAAGAATGAAGATGATTGAATATGAGAGATTTAGAGTAGAGAATTAGAGAGTAGGAAGAGTTGTAGAAGAAGAGGTGTAAAAAATGTAGAGAAAATAGGAGTTTAAATAGATTTTTTTTTATACCCCACCCCCACCCCCACCCCACCCCCCTAACCCCCCAGACCCCCCCTCCTATGCTCCCAACGGCTATAGAGCCGTTTGGGAGCCTTCCCAACGGCTAGGAGCCTCTTCAAATTAAAAAAAAAAAAAAAAAAAATTAAAATTTGGCCGTTGGAGGCCCGAACCGGGCCCGGCCCGGCCGGTTCCCTAAAATGGAGGCCCGGGCCCGGACCGCTATACCACCGGGCCGGGTGGCCCGAACCGGTTAAGAACCGGGTGACCGGGCCGGTCCGGGCCCGCACAGTAGCGGGCCGGTCCGGTTCCGGGCCGGTTGGCCCGGCCCAAGTCCACCCCTAGCCGGTTCAGGCTTGGTCCGGGCCAAATTTAATTTTTTTTTTAATTTTTTTTAAGTTTTTGGGTTGGGTTGGGTATTTTGGACCATTTGAGGTGGTTTGGGGGTGAGTAGTGGTGGACTCGGGCCGGTTCGGGCCTCGGGCCAGAAAATTGGGGCTCAAGCCCGAACCGCCGGTGGCCGGTTCCGGTTCCGGGCCAAACAGGGCCGGGCCGGGCCAAACCGGTCCTTCTTTTTTTTTTGGTTCTCCTATTTAACCCCCTACCCCTCCCCCTCAACCCCAAACCACCCCAAACCACCTCAAATGGCCCAAAATACCTAATCCAACCCAAAACTTAAAAAAAATTCAAAAAAAAAAAAAATCCGGCCCGAACCGGGCCCGAACCGGCCGGGCCGGTTCGCCTAAAGCAGGGCCCGAGCCCGGACCGCCCATCACCCGGGCCGGGCCAAATCGAACCGCTGGACCCACCGGGCCCCAGGCCGGGCCGGGCCAAACAGTAATCGGGCCGGGCCGGTTCCGGGTCGGGCCGCCCGGCCCAAGTCCACCCCTAGGGGTAGTGCTGGACTCGGGCCGGGCGGCCCGGCCCGGAACCGGCCCGGCCCGGTTACTGTTAGGCCCGGCCCGGCCCGGGGCCCGGTGGGTCCACCGGTTCGGTTCGGCCCGGCCCGGCTGCTGGGCGGTTCGGGCCCGGGGCCCAGGTTTTGGTGAACCGGCCCGGCCGGTTCGGGCCCGGTCCGGGCCGGATTTTAATTTTTTTTTTTTTTTTTTTTGAAATTTTTTTAAGTTTTAGGTTGGATTAGGTATTTTGGGCCATTTGAGGTGGTTTGGGATGGTTTGGGGTTGAGGGGGAGGGGTAGGGGATTAAATAGGAGACCAAAAAAAAAAAAAAAAATTAAGTGGGCCGGTTCGGCCCGGCCCGGCCCGGCCCGGTTTGGCCCGGAACCGGAACCGGAACCGCCCACCGGCGGTTCGGGCCCGGGCCCTAGTTTTCTGGCCCGAGGCCCGGCCGGGCCCAGGCCCGAACCGGGCCCGAACCGGCCCGAGTCCAGCCATACCTAGGGGGGAGGGTTGGGAGTTAATTAGGAGAAGCCAAAAAAATATAAGATTGGACCGAGGCCCGGCCCGAACCGGACCCGGGGGTTACCCGGGCCGGTTCCGAGCCTCCCATACCTGAACCGTGAACCGTCCGGGCCCAGGCCCGAACCGGCCCGAGGCCATCCCTAATCTATTTTCTAACATTTTTCTACACCTCTTCTCCAACTCTTCTCCATCTTCATCTTCTTTTATTATCCTTCATTCCTACTTATATATCTACCATTTTAAAGATGAAAAGTAATTCTTCCCTTATGCAAACCAATCTTGATAAGTGGAAGGCCCGTGCCCAGCCCTAACCTGAAGACCCAACTGTGGTGGGCAACTTGCAAGTGGTGCAAGAAAGAGTGTTGCTTGGGGCATTCACACGGATACGGGATGCCAATAAAACACATGAAGTCATGTGACAACGGCAAAACAAAACCAACGGTGGTGGAAATCCCAATTGATATTTATTAGAAAATGTATTTCATATTGTTATTTTTTTCTCAATTTTCAAATGTAGTTCCTATTTCAAATAAATGCACTTGAACTTTGTTTTTAATAATAATTTGTATAATCTATAATTAAAAAAAATATGACCAGGCCCGGCCCGGCGGGTGGCCCGACCCGTGACCCGGGCCGGTCTCGGGCCTACCAATACCTGAACCGCAGCCCAACCGGGCCTTGGCCCGGCCCGGGTCCATCACTAATAATATCCATTAATCTGTCAAAAAATTACACATTGTAAGAGATGGAAGAAAACTTGGGGGTAAATTGAGATTTTCTTTCATACTCAAACCATTCTGTTTCTATCAAAATGGAAGGAATGTCACAATAAAAGATCATATAACATTTCAATAACAATCTGTTAAGAAAGACTTTATCAAGATAAACACAGGTTCAAAGAGCCAATCCTCTTGTGTTATATAACTAATTACACATATCATACAATGAAACAAAACTTAACTGCCACAAAAACAGGCACCTTTGATTATAAGTTCTTCTGTTATAATTAAAATGCCAAATGCGCATAATTTACTTGGTAAAAATCCAATATATCACATGCAAGATTCTTGTTAACACATGAGTATTATTGCGTATGACTGGCATGAGTCTAAAGTGAATAATTCATATTTGACATGAGTATGACACACAAAAAAAAAAGGAAAAGCTTTTTATGTATTATTATAATGCACAGGAAAAAAAGTTTAACCTTACACAAAAGTAATAAAAGTTGAAGAAAAAGCCAAAAGAAACATCAGATATTTTACAACGATTAAGACTACGCACTACTTTCTTATGCCATGATGCCAATATTACATGTTGTTACGCCATGATGCCATACTACTTGTTGCTATATTAAATGTTGCCGTACCATGAGTATATGCCTTTCACTTTTATTCCTATGTTGTGTGAAGAAGGGGTGCAGTTTGGTGGTCATTGCTTCTAGAAGATGAGACTGGCATCAAAGTTGGATCTTGATAGGCTGTTTCCAGTTTTTCATAAAATGCAGAAATTGTTGGGTCATTTCGATCACTTCTGTCCTTGCTTATTAAACTCTGCATTTATTAAACGGTCCAAAGACATGAAACAATTAGCTAAACCCTTACTATTTACAGATCTAGTGCCTATTTGGATCCCGGAAAATACAAAGTATAGAAATCTATAGCATACAAAGTATAGAAATCTAATAAAAGATGGACTAAATGGCCATTTCATAACCCATTCATTTGGCTTAATGCCCATATCGGCCTGATTTTTTTACCAAACACTAATTTTTTATTTCTCAGGGTGAATTATGAAGTAATCAAAGTAAGTTGCAAGTACTTTTCAGGCTGAATTTGCAAGACATTTTTATTTTTTTATAACTTTTTATTTAATTATTAGTGAACTATATTTCATTATTTGCAATTGAGCCAAAGATTCATTATTTTTTGGCTTGAGAATATGATGGAATAAAGCAAAATTGCTCACTAAACTGTCTGCGCTTCTTTGTTATGAAGTAGCAGTCAGCCCATGCAATTTTGGACGCGATTTTCACTATGGGTCATCCGGAAACAGTCTCTCTGTGCTTCAGTACATAGGTAAGACTGCGTACATCCGACCCCCCCTTACCCCACCGTAGGTGGGAGCCTTTGCGGCACTGGGGTAAATGAAAATGAAAATGATGATGATTAGTAAACTATATTTCAAATATAACTACTTTAGCAGATCCAGCAATTTTAGTGTCGTCAAATGGGCTCTAAAAGTCAATAAATTTATAAGAAATATTTGTGATACTCATTTTATTTATCTATGTTATACTTCATAGTAAATATATGTAAAAAGGGTTTAAAAAAAACCATATTTCATTCACCTTTTCCAAGGTAAAACAAAACACAGTAAAACTACTTTCCTTGGTTCTTCCCCCGACCCGTTTTTTCGGGGATCCAAATAGACACTTAGTAAAATAAAGTGTATCACTTGTACCTCAGCAGAATAAGCCATGAATATTGGTAAGAACCTTCTCCGGCAGTAGTTATTAAATATAAGAGTGACGATTGGAAGAGGAATGGTTAAGCTGGATGCTAGTGATAGCTTCTTTAACCCAAATATTCCAATGGCAATAACATGCATCAGGATTAATGAAAATATTGTTGAATCATGCACTATTGGCCAAAACTGTCCACCTGTCTCGAACTTTGGTGCATAAACATATAGCAGCTGCAAGATTTTTTAAATAAAACAGAAGTAAGCTATATATGTTTAATAATCACTTGCGGTATGTTTGGATCCCAGAATGCAATAGTGGAAGGGAAAAAACTGCTAAGAAAAGTAGGGGTGGGCATAACGGTTTGGTTTAACCGAATCGAACCGTACCAAACCGAACTAAACCGAACCGAAACCGGACCATATGCAATTTGGTTTGAGTTTGGTACTATTTCTTTCATACCGTATTAAACCGAACCGAACCGAACCGAACCAAAACCTATAAAAACTGAACAAAACCGAACCGAACTAAAGAAACTCAAAAAAACTTTAATATATTATTAAAATTGTTGGTTTGATTTGGTTTGGTTTGGGTTTACTCAAGTAAACTGTTTGGTAAACATTTGCTCAAACCGAATGGTTTGGTACTTTGGTTTGGTTTGGTTTAAAACGGAAAAACCGTAAACTGAACCGAACAATACACACACACACTTTGTATTTATCTTCACTCTTCATTTTTAAGATATAAATAAATAATTTAGACATGAAAATACATATTTAAACATATACTCGTATCATTTTAACTTTTACACATTTCATACATTCATTATGCCAAAGTTAGCTAATACGACATATTTGTATTTATTATGTTTGGCGATAACAATAGCAAATTGCATTTATATTTTTGCATGATTCATTTGAATAAAATTGTGAATATTACAACATTTGTACTACCGACTCTTTTAGGTTTTTTGAATATTTTATGTGATATTATAAATGCTAATCAACTATCTTATTTTTTGTAAGAAGTGAATTTTATGTAGTGATAAAAAAGATGTTAGAAGTTTCAATTTATAATATTTTATTATTTCTTTTTCTATCTTTTATTTTCTTTTACATTTTATTTAAATAATCAATAAATTAAAAAAAGATGAGATGGACTACTACTTTCATTTTCTAATTTTGAAATATAAAACTTGATCAAATAAAATACTATCAAATATAGAACATAAGCAAACGAATCAAATCAAACTAAATTAAACATAATATTTTTTACTTTGGTAAATCGAACTTCAAACCAAACCGAACCGAAACCGAACTGAAACCAAACCGGAACACAAATGGTTTTAGTTTGGTACATATTCTTCCAACCCGAATAAACCGAAACTGAACCGAAACCGAAGAAAACCGAACCGTAATCCGAATTGCCCACCCCTAAAGAAAGTGACTTTCATATGTTTCTTTACGGGTTTTAACCCAGAAAATGCAAGTGAAAATGAAACACGTTTGATTCTTTTACTTTTTTTTTATGTATGTTCATATTTCCTGGTCTTGAAGTGTATAATATATACTACGTAACAGAAATAGATAAATTACCAAGTAGAATGAGTTAAAAATTATCAAAGATAAATTATTTGATTTTGAACCATGGTTCTATTTTCTCCGACATTTTCTGTCTCAAGCATTTTCAGAGTTCCAAACAGCTCTTCAATAAAAGGCAAATTTTCGAGCTGTTTAGGGATCTAGGAGAAGTATATAGTCTACCAACCTGGTGGCGATAAACAACATATCCCAGACAGTAGAAAATCACAATAAAGGGCAGCATTAGAGGTGCTAGGAAGAAATATGTAACACCGAGAACGCCAAACAAAAGAATCCGTGGAATTTCACTGTGGTAGGGAATTGATGGAACCTCAAACTGTTCACTAGATGTGTTGCAAAGGCTCCTTTTAAAAAAACTTGAAACAAAGGGTTTTAGCCGAAGAAGCTCAGAGGCGGTCTTTGTCCATCCGGATGTTACAACATAGGCAATAAAGAAAGTTGCCTGTCAAAGCAAAATAGATTTTGACAGTTAACATAAGTGTATTCTCCCTCTATCCATTCTTTAAGTATTGGTTTTTTCATCCCTTTTCCTCTGTATTTATCATGGTTTGCTAAATTCCAACATTGAAGTTCGCAACAAATTATAAAGAAATGGATTAGGTTTTCTAACGTTATGGTTTAGGTTTTACCGGTTGAGATTTATACTGTATATGTTGGGTTGTTTGCCTATTAAATTTAAAATATACCACATCAGGAATGTACCCACAGCACCCATCATAAGAGATGTATTTCTTAACCTTAAGCTTGAAACTCATATTGGCTTATTTAATTAATATTTAAAATTTAAACTGTTTGACCTTGTATGATATTTTATTGAAGATTTCAAACTGCCACTATGAAGACTTCAAAAGAACTCACCTGACCTGGAACAGCTACAGCTAACATACTAGGGATGTTCTTCAGCTCGAGAAATACTTCAACACGGTAAAGAACTGACCCAGATAAAGCATTTGCAAAGAAGATATTCCAAATTGTAAACCACAGAACTTTGAAGCATGCACTCCTTTCTATCTGACTAAGTGCAATATAACCTTGTATGGATGAGAAGATCATCATAGCAGGCGGAACTAGAGAGAGAAACATCTGAAGGATAAGACTAGGAAGATATCCTGTTATCACTTCACTAACAAATTTCCTGTGTGGCGTTCATTGGCGTGAAAAAGAAAAAGTTTATCATAAGTAATTGCTAAGATATATGCAAAGAGAAACAATTACTAAATAATTCCATGCTGGTATGCTTGAGATTACAATAAAACATAAACAGTGTTTAGAGGAGAAAGGGATTGCTCCCTTCTTGTTTGGTAAGAAAAAATTGAAGGGGAATTTTAGATAAACAATGAATAGTATTCATTTTTTCTTACAGACTAAATTACCTTCTTATTTGCACACATATTGTTCTTTTTTGGATCAGATATCTCTCTTCCTTACACACAAGCACACCTATTATCTCTTGATTGTCATAATATATAAATATATTGGAAATGAATGTTCATAATTATGTACAGATAATTTTTAAAACATGTTTAGAGAAGTAGTTCATAGCATAATATATTAGTATATATAAAAATATATCCTCTCTATGTCGTAGTACAGGGGTAAGGCTGCATACATCCGACCCCCCCCCTTACCCCCACCGTTGGTGGGAGCCTTTGCGGCACTGGGATGTTGTTGTTGTATCTATAAAACAATATGTCTTATATCTAAATATACCAAATATGTTTGTTAAGAAATATAATGAACTATTCGTAATTGGTGATTGATCTAA
This sequence comes from Cuscuta epithymum, assembly GCA_945859915.1. Classification (NCBI taxonomy): domain Eukaryota; kingdom Viridiplantae; phylum Streptophyta; class Magnoliopsida; order Solanales; family Convolvulaceae; genus Cuscuta; species Cuscuta epithymum. The sequence continues at coordinate 5,185,287 of CAMAPF010001015.1, forward strand.
ACTGATTACTTATTATTAAATTTCATAAAATAATGATAATATAGTACAGAATTAAATTGTCAAATGCCTCTCATCCCCTTCCATCTACTATGCCCAAATGAGGTAATGTTAAAATCATCCCTCCCCCCTTCTTCTTCTTCTTCTTCTTCTTCATTACATGGGAGGACAATGCATTACTGTGACAAGAACTACATACTCACATTCGCAATACTCCTGTTAGAAAAGGGAACCAAATCTCCAGCTGCTCTAGATGGGTAAGACCTTGTACTATGAGAACAGGTATAAGGAACAGAACTGTAAGTACAACACATGCAGTATAAACAGCAACATTGCAAAACCATCTTTTGAAAAATGAAGCTGAAAAGAAGGGCCAATATACATCCTCTGGATCAGGAGATGGCTCAGTAACCCATTCAGTGGGATTGCTGCTTTGTCTGATGTTTAAAGCTACTGCTGCCCCAAATCGTGTTTTGAAGGATACAAAAGCCGCTTGCACCTCCTAATATTAGAATGTTTAGCCCATGACTGAGAAAGTGAAAAGTACTACATCTGTGCATTCTGGTACAACATTTACATTTTATTAAGGTAAAAGTCTCTTCAAACCGTCCACCTTGTATTTTTGCACACTTCACATGTTTAAAACTTTTTTTGGTAAAATTGCTTTAAATTCAATGAAAATTAGCTTCTTTTGTTGAAATGGGACTTTTTATTGGGGTCAAACATGCAAGTATTTTGGAACAAACAGGATTCTCTTTGGGATGGAGGGAGTATATGGCACTCCCTCCGTTCCTTAATATATAAAACATTTGTGATAAAATCACACAAAGCAACAAGAGTGTCAAACTACTCAAAAGTGTACCCTAGTACCAACTATTATCATCTTTATTTCTTCCTTTAAGGGAAAACAGTGAGCAAAATATTAAATGCTTCATTGGAATGCGGAAGTATTCTTTTACTGAATGTCAACAGTCAAGACTATAAGTTTAGTAAACGATTTATGTGACTAAAACTACCTTTGAAGATCGTTCCACTCTAACTTTGTATTCTATATCTTCTAGCTTCATTTCATAGTGACCCAAAAGGTCAACTCTAGGCCCAAAGATCCCCATGAAGCCAGCACGGCCAAATCTTTCTTGACTATGGTCTAATGTTTTCAACCGAGCTAGTTTCCTGTACAGCTTATCAGCTTCATCCTGGAATTCAAATTGCTTAGATCTTAGATGTGTTGAAACATACACAGGAACAGTTTAACAACCACACCAGAAGCTTATAATTGCTTTTAATCCACAATAACAAAGCAAAGAATGAAGGATCCACTCCGCATGATGTAGATCACAGGGCAAGTCATGTACATTAACGTAATAGAAAAAGGGAAAACATTATAAGAAAGATAAAAGTGGAAACATGACTTCTGCTGAAAAAGGTTAATTCATATGTGAAGTTAAATCTTACAATGAGGCCTTTGAGTTTGCTTGTCCGCCGGACAACAGAGTGTGAGAGATACGTATCAGGATGGTACTCCATAAAAAAGCTCTCAACAACATCAGTGTAGCTCTTCCCTGGGGATGGTGGAATACTTCGAACTAAAACAGTGAACTCGTGTGGCTTGGGCTTTGATGAATTAAAAAAGGCAAGCCTTTTAGATGCAATATGGTCATACTCCTGCAAATCATAAATTGTTTCATCAACAAGATGACATTCATTGGCACACAACACATCATTGCAACAAGGACTAATGGTTGTTTGGCTGACTGACTGAATTTACTCATTTTCATTTCATTTTCATTTACCCCAGTGCCACAAAGGCTCCCACCTACGGTGGGGTAAGGGGGGTCGGATGTACGCAGTCTTACCCCTGTACTAAAGTATAGAGAGACTGTTTCCGGATGACTCATAGTGAAAATCGTGTCCAAAATTGCATGAACTGACCGCTGCTTCATAACAAAGAAGCGCAGACAGTTTGGTGAGCCATCTTGCTTTATTCCATCTTGCATGGACTGAATTTACTGATTTTATTAAATGAAAAGCTTTGATTATGGATGCCAATGGAGCCCAAGTAAAGACTGTGAACTACTTACAGCATAGAGAATTTACTCATTTTCATTTCATTTTCATTTACCCCAGTGCCACAAAGGCTCCCACCTACGGTGGGGTAAGGGGGGTCGGATGTACGCAGTCTTACCCCTGTACTAAAGTATAGAGAGACTGTTTCCGGATGACTCATAGTGAAAATCGTGTCCAAAATTGCATGAACTGACCGCTGCTTCATAACAAAGAAGCGCAGACAGTTTAGTGAGCCATCTTGCTTTATTCCATCTTGCATGGACTGAATTTACTGATTTTTTTAAATGAAAAGCTTTGATTATGGATGCCAATGGAGCCCAAGTAAAGACTGTGAACTACTTACAGCATAGAGAAGATAGCAAACATACACCGTGAATACGTACACTGCTACGAAGTGAATCCATAACCTTAGAAAGACCAGAAGAGACAACATTTAGCTTCCAACTCAATTATTATTAACTATTCCTTCCATCCCTTTTTATTCTCCCCTTTGGGCTTAAGCACAATTTTTAGGAAAGTGGAATTTGTATGGTTAAAATTTGTTTAAAGGAGATAAATAACATCAGCCACCAAATTCTTTCCTTAGAATAAAAAAAGAAATAATTTAGGGAGGAATAAAAATGAATTGATGAAGATAAAAATGTAAGGAGAGAGTGAATTCATTTACTCCATAAGTGATATTAGGAACTCGAAAAGCAGTATAGTACTGGTCAGCTGTGCATAGAGTCATTGACAAAGACTAACTAGTCATCATCATCATTACCCCAGTGCCACAAAGGCTCCCACCTATGGTGGGGTAAGGGGTGGATGTAGGCAGTCCTGTACTATACTAGAGACCGTTTTCGAATGACCCATAGTCCCATAGGGAAAATCGCGTCGGAAATTGCATGGACTGACAACTACTTCATAACAAAGAAGCGCAAACAATTTAGTTAGCCATTTTGCTTTATTCCATCATATTCCCAAGCCAAAAAAATGTGAGTCTTTGGCTCCATTGCAAATGATGGAAAATGACAAACACTAACTAGCACAAACCAAAATTTCTAAGTACGCTTTTGTTATATAAAGGGCATTACTTCATTGGAATTTAAAATATTAGATAGTTTTCAAACCCATTTTACTTATATTAAAGATTAAGAAATATAAGCATACGTAAAATGTTAATATCTTTAATTATGTTTGATTTCTTCAAACATAAAAACAAATTTATTTTCACTAGCATTTTCCGCATTCCAGGCATAGTCTTAGTAATTATTCTAAATCATATTGTTCAAGCACAGCAAATAACATAGGCTTCAAAGAAATGATTCATAACCTTAGAATGAGCAAAAGAGACAACTTTTAGTTGTCCAGATCAATGGTATTATTAACTAGAAATCCTTTTTTGAACCCCTTAAGTGATTAGGAACTCATATGGCTACTGGTGAGTCTGCAACCATGAACACTAAATTCATAATGTTCAAACTCATACTGCTCCTAGTATAGTAGTTTACCTAAATAGCGATATCCTCGTTTTTACCTTTTGTATTTAAAGGTCCATGAAACACAAAACAATACTTGCATAATTACACTACCATTTCGTTTAAGTAAATAAATCAATATCATAATAGCAAATAACAAAAGAACAGTAAACATTATCACCTGTTTGACCCATCATCAACATTTGAAATAGTAAATGATTCCAGGGATCTGTTAGGCAAGTCAGTAAAATCAAGACTCAGCTGATTCCCCATGTAATTGAAGGGGAGGAGAACGAGGGTCCCAACTGCTGTAGCAAATGCAAACACTTTAAAGCTGAAAGGTTTATGCAGATGAAGACCACCAAATCAGCCCATTACAGTCACTATCCATTAATGATGCATAGACAACAAAGTAATAACCTACCTGAATATAAAAATTCGCATGAAAACAACTGCGTCCAGACCGGAAACTGATAAGAGCTCGCTTTCTGTGAGTCGCCAGGCTCTCGCAACCCAGCCGGCGGACGGCAGTAACCTATCCAATTCAAAACGAGCTCTCCCCTGAGATTCCCCATCCGCGAGTAACCGAGGAGCGTAAACGTCTTCATTGCTGGGCTGCTTTCTCAATACAGAATAGAAAACAAAGAAGACGAAACAAAGGGCGAGATTGATTCCAACTGAAGTAAGTAGCGCGGAGAAAAGCATACTTCCCAATTGCTGAGCCAAGCTAACTCATTCGAGATTACAGGTAACTATGAACCTTTGGCAATAAATAGATTCCTTCCTAAAGCTGGTCGAAGAAGAATCAAAGGGAGCCTATCTAAGAAGAAACCAGCAGCGGAAGAAGTGAACATTAAAGTTGATTCTTACATAAAATATACAAAAAGATCACTTTCAAAGATATCCTCCGGACGTGAGGGCCGTGTCGCACAATTCACGTGGACGCGCGGCAGCTGGGCTATCAAATTCTTCATTCCCCATTTATTTCTGTAAAAAACTCCTGCGTAAATCAGTTGTGGGATCCAAAATGAGTTAAGAAATTATTTCAAATGGAATGCGTGTTTGCTTCCACCTTAAAAAAGATTTTTAAAGTCATTTTGGAGAAAATGATTTGTAATGAAAGTTGACAGTGTTTTAAAATAAAAGTGATTTTGATAAAGATGTTAAAGTTCTCTGTCGAAAGTAATTTTTTAAAGTCATTTTGGGAAAAGTAATTTGTAACAAAAGTTGACAATGTTTTAATCGGGTAGCCTGAGTATAATTTATCGGCCAGATGTTGAAGCAAAATATAAACATATTTACTTCGCATAAGGGCAGTGGCGGACCCACTAAGGGTCACACGGGTCCCGGGACCCCGTGGACCTCCAAAACAATACCTATATATATTTATATATTTGTTATATAAAATAAACTACTTATTGTATAAATACAAAAAAGCACTGAATTGCAACATAAAGATTGAAGTAGCGGACCGGGATCAAGGGCGCGTTGAATGCACTACGTCTTCGGAGGTGTAGGGATCGATTCCCCTGGGCATCTGCTCTTTTGCAACAAGAGATTCTTAGCTACTTTTTGCAACAAGAGATTTTACTACCCATAGTATAATTGTAACAATACACAAACTTAACATATCTTTTATGTTAAAGTAAGATTAAATTATTTTGCTACTGAATAAATTTATAGAAAAGACTGAAAAATATTTGGTGCGGCCAATTAAATATAAGTGTAAAACATTCAGACATTAAGTCTAAATAAACATTTAAACCTTTACGTAATTAATGTGCACCTTTATTCAAGAAAAATAAAGTTTATACGTAGTATTACATTTGTAAAAATAAGACAGGATTAAATTATCTTGAACTTTTACAAGAATATTTTTCAAAATTCGAGATATAGAATATTGGTGTCACATGAAAGATCAAACAAATTATTTACTTTGATATATTTTTTTACTAAACAGAGCACACATAAAAAGGTGTAATATTTTTAATAAAAAAAATAGTTAGCCACATGTAATATCTTTCATTATGTACTTCAAAATATGTGCATTAATTATGTAACATCATGCCACTTTAATATTCTACTTCTTTTTTATTAATTTTTTTTATTGATTAGAGTTACATTGGAGTAGGGACCCCGTGACTCTGATTTTCTGGGTCCGCCACTGCATAAGGGATGGCCACAAATTGAAATACTACGTATAAGACTGGATTGATATACTCCGTAGCTATATATATATATATATATATATATATATATATATATATATATATATATATATATATATATATATATATGTGTATGATTTTGTGTGTGCATTGGAGAAGCTAGATGCTCAGATGTGATACAGCGTGGGGGATGGGGGTAGTTTGGGACTTTGGGATTTGGGTGAATTGTTTGTCATTATGATTATTATCCTTAAAGTGGGGAGTTATTTACAAAAATACCAAGAAGCACTTAGAAGAACCAAAATATCAGTTTCCAACTTTTAACTTTAAATAGAAGCAGTCATTTCAAAACACCAATTTTAACTTTTTTTAAACCAAAAGCTGAAACGTGTTTTTTTAATCAACTGCAAACACTCCCTAAAACATGGACTTTGAGTTTTTTTATTCCTTAAATAGGATTTCAAATGACATTGTTGCTCTTTCTCTAATTAAACTCAATCAAATTCCAAACCAAACACATAAGTTTTATCGCACATTTTATTTTCACTCGTGTGCACTCTGAGAAACTTCAGACTCATCCCAAAACTATTCTCGTGCAAGCACGCTTAACTTGGAGTTTTTAGATGATGAACTTCCTTAAAGGAAAATGCACTTTGTTGTATGAGTAGTGTCATTAATCTCTTTAAATTAATCTCAAGTTTTACGGACGACATCAAGCACATATGCTCTCCTAGTCGAAGTTGTTACACTGGTTCCTCAAACTGACAAGTATAACCTCCTCCCCTCATTTTCTTCTTCCTCTTTTCTTTTCTTTTCTTTTTCTTCTTCTCCTTCTCCTCCTCTTCAATTCTGTTGTGGGTCCTCTGTTTTCTTCTTCTTTAGATATTAATTTTATTTATTTATTGAGGCCCCCCTACTTTTACCAATTCGTCAATTAATCCCTCGCACTCTCCCCGATTAAATCCCTTTACTCTCAAAAATCACCCAATCAGGCTTTTAAGCCTGTAAGTTGACGGTTTGCCCATTACCAGCTGACCTAGATGCAGATGTGGCCATCACTTACCCGGTCACTTATCTGACGTAGATTTTTGCTGTTATGGAATCCCATCTCCTCTTCAAACCCCAAATCGAACAGAAGTACAATCGTTTTTGCCCTAATTCTTCGTCTCCCTCACTGTGATAGTTTTGCGCTCTCTTTCAGCATGTCATGGTCATCGACATCAACGGGTACCAAAGAACGAAGTCGTACTATGGATTAAGAGCCTCCTATATATTGTTGGTGTGGATTGAAAGTCCCTCTTTGCGTTGGACGAGAGAGTGGTAGAATGTTTTATGAGTGTAAAAAATGGAAGGTAATTCATTTATTTGGTTGTGTCGTGTTCAATTACAGTGTGTAATGCATTTTATTAGGTGCAACAATTATATATTAACATGAACTACAACAATGGTGGTGTTTTATGAGTGTATAAGTACATGTTGGTAGTTGCAAATATTTTTTATGAAAGGAAGATGTTGGAAGAAATGATATGATAGGGCTGAACACAAGGAACCAATTGTGAGGCTTGTAGACCAGAATGAAGTGTGTGATAAAGTGAAAATACTTGTTCAAGGCCTTGTCTTCCCATTCACACACGTAGAGAAAGATCTTGCTTCTATTAAAGCTATTGTTGATAATGAGGCAAAGGTCAACAAAAAGAATAGGAAGGTGTGTGGCTTAGCTATGCTTGAACTTCTAGCTTTAGTAGGAAGTATGTATTTGAGGTTGTAATAATGATTTGTAATGGAATAGATGGTTGGTTGCGTAGGGCTTATGTTCTGATGTTGGATTGGATTGTATTGTGTAGTTTTGCTTATTGCTCAATATGAATGTTTGTTTTGTAATGCCAGAGAGATGTTTGTTGTTATGAATACATTCTAAATGTTATTCTGAATGTTATGAATACATTATGATTGTTGTGTTATTGAGACTCTTTCTTATTCAATGTGAATGTTGGTTTGTAATGGCAGAGATGATTGTTGTTATCAATACATTATGAATGTTATTCAATATGTATTACAAATTTACAATATGTTGGTTTGTACAAAGGCCATGCCCTTACTTCCCCAGTCCTTGCATGATGGTAAGTAAAGTTGATTTTGTGACCCAGTGTAATGCTTATATCTTATATATATATGCTTATAGTATTGCATTATGGTATTGGTAATGTGTATACGAATAAGTTGGCAAAGTGTTTAGTACAATAACAACGAAGCAAAACATTAACACACACTGTGTGTGTTTAGTACAATAAAAGTGAAGCAAAATATTAACACCCATTCATGTGTTTTTAGTACAATAAAAGTGAAGCAAAACATTAACACCCATTCATTAATTCAGTACAATAAAAGTGAAGCAAAACATTAACACTCATTCATTAATTCATAACCTAGAAGTACACAGGCCATGCATTTACTTCCAAAATACACTTTGTTTAGTGATAACTTACAAGTACAAAGGTTAGGCCTTTACTTCCAAAATACACATTGTTTAGTGATAACATACGAGTACAAAGGTCATGCCTTTAATCCCAAAATACACATTGTTTAGTGTTGACCAAAAAAAGGAGTAAAGCCAAATACATCAAATTAAACACCGATACGGCCATTTGTGCTCCCACAGTACATTGTTCATAACATTGCAAATTACAAAATCAACTTGATTATACATGAACCACATCAAACAAAGTCTTAGTTCACCCCCTCCCCATCATCTCCAGACCTGCCTCCTCGTAACAGTGTTTCTCCAATCTGTCCAGGATGCAATAACACAGATATTCAATAGGATTAATAATACACACAAGTAAAAAATAAACATTACACACCCAATTGAAATATAACTTACATCCAAAATGGTATCACTCGTTTGTTCATTAAAATAAACCCCAAACCCCTTCTTTGTTCCTCCCCTGCCCCTATTACCTCTCCCCCTCCTACCTCTTACATTTGTTTCACCTCTCCCACCTCTCTCATTTATTCTCCCCCTCTTAGGTCTCCCCCCCGTCACCTCCCCCCCCCCCCCCTTGTCACCCCCCCTCACCTCTTCCCTCCCTGTGAGGTCTCACCCCTATGTCACTTTCCCCCCCTCTGTCAGCTCTCCCACCCCTCTCAGTTGTTCCCCTTCTCTTATTTGCACCTTCCCTTCCTTATGTATCAATTGTGGTAGCTATTTCACCATGTGAACAAGATTTTCTGTTATGACCTTCCCCTTTACACTTTGAGCATGTCATGATTCTTCCCTTCCTTGGCAGATGTGATCCTCTTGTAGCAAGGTGCATGGGATTCTGATTCTTCTCTCGCTCTTTTCTTCTTTGGTCTTCCACTCATTTTCTTGGGCAAGGGAGGAAGAATTTCTTCATACTGGGTTCTTCGCCACAGCATCTCACCATTAATTGGATAAAGAGTGACGGAGTAAGTTCTTTCATACATTTCCTTGGAGTAGAATGAGTGCACGTATAGTTCTGTCTCTTCTCCTTTATCTAGAAATGCACAAATGGCATGAGCACGGGGAACACCAGTTAGATCCCATCTTCTACAAGCACATGTTCTTGCATTCAGACTGACCTTGAACTGAGATCTTCCTTTTTTATTTCATAGCCATCATCCCCATTAAAGTCAACATTCCAGCCTTGACTTGATAGTATGTTCTTGTTCAACTTCTTCATTACCAGTGGTCCAAATGCACCTGAAAACATAAACAAGGAATATGTTGTAATTATGTACAATACAGAAATGATAAAGTGGTAATGACTTTTATCTATGTTCCACACCTGGCCACTTCTTCACATATTTCTTCTTCTTGGCTATTCTCTTCATCATAGTCACTCTCATACCCTCTAGCATTGGGATGAGTGACTTGTCTCTGAACTGAAAGCCTCAGACAAGTTGTTATCAACAATGTCACACATCACCTCAGTCATAAAAAACATTGCACCAGAACTTCAGTAGATATTTGCGCAAGTTTGTACCTGCTGCAACGTCAGGCTTAGCTAATTCACTTAAGCAAGCCTCTAGTTGAGGTTCAGAAGTGACCTTTGCACACTGCCAAAAGAGTTTCTTCAAGACCATGCCTCTATGAGTTTTGCTCCAGTTCGCATGTATATGCCTAGAACAATTTATGTGCTCAGCCTGAGGGAGAACACTCGATATAACATTTGACAGCCCCTGGTCCAATAACATTCAACATTAATCAATATAAGGTCATTAGTGGTAATGCAATAAATCTAAAAGGAATTTTAGTGATGACCTTCTGAGTATAAAATGTCATTAGTAGTAATGCAATAAATATAAAAGGTCATTAGTAGTTATGCAATAAATATAAATATAAAAGGAATTTTATGAGTATAAGGTAATTAAGTACTGACCTTCCGTTGATCACTGATAATGGTCCATTCAGCAGGGTTGGTGATCTGCAAATATTCCCTTAAATGCTCTAAAAACCAGGTCCACGACGAATTACTTTCAATTTCAACTACGGGCCATGCTACAGGGTACATTTGATTATTATCCTCTCTACCAACAGCAATCACAATCTCTCCCTTCAACTGACCTTTCAAGAAACATCCATCCAACCCAATAACCTTCCTACACCCTGACAGAAAACCCTTATTAACTGGCCCAAAATACACATAAATGCGTTGAAAAATCATAGGAGCTTCTTCCACTACTCGGTCAATTTTGATCACCATTGTACTATCAGGAGCTGACCTCAATATTTCCTCCCCATAATTTCTAATTTTTGTAAATTGGTCCTTAAGAGCAGATTGGGTTTTCTCGAATAGCTCTCAAAGCTCTGGTTGTCATACTAATGGAAACATTGAGTTTATGTTATGCTTTCACAAGGTTCTTTATGTTATCTGACTTTATCCTCATATGTGTTTGACAACCACTTCTGACTCCCAATTCTATGTTTATACTTCAAGTTACACAAATGGTCTGGGCTCCAAACCTTGAGTTGAAAACATTTCAACCTGTATTCCCAACTACCAGTGCAAGAAAAAGGACAATTAATGGCACGTTTTATGTGGCTCATTTTTTACAAATATAATATCTCTTTTGCGATACACATCATATTTAATCATAACATTTTTAAATTGTGTAACGTCCTAAAAAAGAATCCCAACAATGATATGGGGAGGATCGGATTCAGGGTTATAAGAAGTATTGGTGGAAGGTGGCCTTTTGGAGGTCTGGTCATCTTCTTGCTCAGAATGGTAGCTACCTGGGTTAGATGAGTCACACTCTGTAGTTTGCTCCTCAGATTCACTGTTACGGTTTGCTGAAGTTTGCTCAGTTTGAATTTCCTCCATTTCCTCAGATGGTGTGGAAGTATGGACTGAAGTCAGTGGCACATATCTCAGCCCATCATCTGCATCTCCATTTCCCTCACTAGTAGTGTGTGGTTGTGATTCACCATCTTCACTTTCATTTCCTGCTTCACCATGTTCTTCAAAATCACTTTCATCACCCGGGGCATCACTCCCAACATCCCTATCATAATTGATTTCTTTTTCATGCATTACATCTTTCTCTCCTTCATCATCCGTATAAGCTTTACCTTTATCACCATCACCTTGATGAGCATAAGGTTCATCACCAACAACTTCATGACCAAAACTTTGTTGACCATGACCTTCATCAGCTTCTGGCTACGATTCTTCCTGTGCTGTACCAATTGGTCCAGGTAAATTTACTTCTTCCACCAAAACAACTTCATCTATTGCATGTTCTATAAAAATCTCACATTTGCCACAACTTTTGGCGAGATCAATAAGATGTAGTGCAGAATTATCATCAAAGAGCTCATGTAATGACTCCATTAGGGCACTTGCTTTTTTATAGTACAAACCACTAATGTTGCCATAACTTTCACACTGTAAGAACTTCTTCAAATGAGGATAGCTCATCACATCAGGATCAACGAGTATAGAATCTATTGCTCCCCCAACATACATTTTATGAGGAACAACAACAAAATCCCCCCATGGCGAATTATCAGTTCCACCGTCTCAAACATCCTATAGATAACAAACCATTTATGATTTCAGTTCTACGTAATGCACCATGCATACAACATTGGTGTGAAGTACAAATAGGTTATTTCAAATTGAATAGCAAATGATAGCCTACGGTAAAACATATAAATCAGTCTTTACAACATGCATAAAACACTAAATCATCGCCTGGGGTAAATGAAGTACGCACATTAGTTCGGGACTGGGAGTGAAACATATAAATCAGTTCGGGAATGGGAGTGAAGTACACAAATACGTACCTTACTCTTATTCGCTGTGAGATTCAAGTTCTTTGATCCTACCACTTTCGTCCACGCTCACTCATGTCCTGACCGTAGTTCAAGATCGGTGAACTTGAAGTTAGGGATTGGGGAGGTTCAATTTGGGGTTTGAAGAGGAGAGGGGATTCCATAACAGCAAAAATCCACGTCAGATTAGTGGCCGGGTAAGTGACGGCCACATCTGCATCCAGGTCAGCTGGTAACGGGAAAATCGTCTGCTTACCGGATAAAAAGTCTGATTGGGTGTTTCTTGAGAGTAAAAGGACTTAATTGGGTGATTTGAGAGTGCAGGGGCTTAATTGGCGAATTGGTAAGAGTATGAGGCCTATTTGACAATTTTCTCTTATTTATTTAATAAATATGATTAAGTTGGAACCTTAGAATGCCATAAATTACATGCAATTAGAAAAATGTCACTTTTTATGATATTACATTTATCATCAAGATGACATTGTGTCATGAAACTGACATTGTTACTCAAAAACATGGTAGTCCCAACTTTTCTTACGGCTGGCGCAGAAAGAAAGGAGATGAGCTGCTTGGTGCATGTGACTTCCCAGCTTTTCCTATGGCTGGTGTGGTTCGTCGACCCTGGATTGCTTTAAATTAGTGGACACTTCATTAATTTAGTGTACCCTTCTAATTTGATATACCCGATTGGATTTGATATACACTTCATTAATTGTTAATATTAAAAAAATATTAACAAATACATAGCATTAAAATTTAATATATAGCAATATAGAAAATTAAAGAATGTAAAATCGTGCATTTTATTAAAATTTATTTCAATTTGAACTCAAATGTGCATTTTTAACACTTACCAAAAAATCAATTCACTTTTTAATTTTTCTTACATCTGATATTTGATTTTTTAAATCATAATTATTGGTAAAAATTAAAATATCACATACATATGTGTAATAAAAAAAGTAAGCATTTACGCATTTAATTAAAAAATTGTGCTCAGTGAATGTGAATATATTGACAATGTTGGTTTCAGGAAAAAACAGAATTGTTTGAGTGAATACGTATAAACTGGTGGGGATTAAAGATGTTTTTACTTGAACTAAAATTTTCTTGTCTGGTCTGAACTGATCTGGTATGATCTAGAAAATGTCTGGTCTCTGCGTATTTTATAAGTATTCAAGTCTGGTCTGGTATGGTATGATCTGATTTGGCCTGGTCTGAACTGATCTGTTTTGGTCCGGTCTGAACTGAACTGGTCTAGTTTGGTCTCTATGTATTTTATAAACATCCAAGCCTGATCTTGTCTGTTTTAGTCTGATCTGGTATGGTCTGATTTGAGATTGAAAACGGTCCAAGTAAAAATATTCTACTCCGTAACATTTATGGACTGTGTTGGGCCTTGGGCCTGAGAACCGTCTTTCAAAATGCGTGTATCTACCGCAACACCGACTCCACTCTGTCCACATCTTTTGTTGCACCCTTCGACATCTAGATTAAGATTAGGTTTAGCCGCTTTCAAATTGTTTTTTCGATCTATCGAGCTTCTGGCATCGTGGTCTAGCGAGTCTTTGAACTTTTCTGTCGCATAGTACGGGTAAGTATGAATCCTCTGAGTTACCCTTTCTGTTCGTGATTTCATCGATTACTATTCTTTTAACAAGTAGCCTTAATTTTGAAATTCAAAACCCTCCAGCGTTCGTGATTTCATTGATTTCATCGGCTCACACACTTGTATGCTGGAATATAATTGCATCGTATAAATGTTAAACGATTTTTGGATTTCTGATGCTACTGATATATAAATCTTTTATACGTAGTAATCAACAATAAGTATGTCATATATTAACATTTCTCACATCTAGAACTATACTTATTATAATGAGTATAAAACTTTGAACAACAGTTCTATATTCGATTTGATTCTTAGTGTACCAATCTTAACGCAAAAAAAAACTTGCCAAATTTGAAATCCCAGTCTCTTATCCCCGTTCAGTTGTTGAATGTTGCAACGGACTTTCTAAGCTTCTACGCAATCTCTAAACAATCCTAGTTTTTATCTAAGTTTCTTGCTGTAAATATTCATGAGTAGTGCACAATACACATGCTTTATTCCTCATAACAGATTTGACTTCTTGACTGGAGGAAAAATAATGTTTGAAAAAAATTAAGTGAGTACTCAGGCATCTTCTGGAATTATGTTGTTTAGATTTGCTTAACCATTAGAATTATTTGTGCAGATAGGCTGGACTGAGCAGCACTAATACTTCTACATCAAAACTATAATACAACGTTATGATATGATATTGTTATTTGGATTTTTAGAGTATTGCAAAGTTGCAGACTTGCAGTAAATAAATTTCTGCTCAATTCCCACCTTACTTTTTCTTATAGCATTTGGACCAAATGAAAGCAAATAATAAAAAATTGACAAATGTGTTAGCTCTCTGCATGTGTGGCTTTTTAGCGGTGGTTGATTTTTATACAAAGGAAACTGCATTGTATATAGATTATATCATCTTCAAATCAGAAGCCTTACTTGCGCTGCTTTTTAACTTAGTATTGACTTTTTGTTCAAACCAGGTCATTCCAAGAAAGTATATTAAAAGTCTCTCACAATGGTAACGAAGCTACTTAGCCTTTTTCTTTCATGGTTTTTCTTACAATGAAGTACAGTATTAGTAATTACAACTAACTTATGCAGGTGAAGTTCACGGCGGAAGAGCTTCGTGTCATTATGGACAGGAAGGAAAATATTCGTAACATGTCTGTCATTGCTCATGTTGACCATGGTATGTTAGAGTTACAAAAGTTATATGCTTATCCATATTTATGTTGTTTGAGCTTTCTCTGTAGGCAATGTGCTGATAATTCTTTTTTCTTTTTATTATTATGTCAAAAAACCAGGAAAGTCCACACTGACGGATTCCCTAGTGGCTGCTGCGGGTATTATTGCTCAGGAAGTTGCTGGTGATGTTAGAATGACAGACACACGAGCTGATGAGGCTGAACGTGGTATCACAATCAAGTCCACCGGAATTTCCCTGTACTATGAGATGTCGGAGGCAGAGTTGAAGAATTTCAAGGGACTCCGAAATGGGAATGAATACCTCATCAATCTTATTGATTCTCCTGGACACGTCGACTTTTCATCAGAAGTGACAGCAGCCCTTCGTATTACGGATGGAGCACTTGTGGTGGTTGATTGCATTGAAGGAGTGTGTGTACAAACTGAAACTGTCCTCCGCCAAGCTCTTGGTGAAAGGATACGACCAGTTTTGACAGTTAACAAGATGGATAGGTGTTTTCTCGAGCTCCAGGTTGATGGAGAAGAAGCATACCAGACGTTCCTAAGGGTGATTGAGAATGCTAATGTTATCATGGCTACATATGAGGATCCACTCCTCGGTGATGTTCAGGTTTACCCAGAAAAGGGTACAGTTGCTTTCTCTGCCGGATTACATGGTTGGGCATTCACACTCTCTAATTTTGCCAAGATGTATGCTTCTAAGTTTGGTGTTGATGAATCTAAGATGATGGAAAGGCTTTGGGGTGAGAATTTCTTTGATCCTTCTACAAGGAAGTGGTCGACCAAGAACACTGGCTCTCCGACATGCAAGCGTGGGTTTGTGCAGTTCTGTTATGAGCCCATTAAGACGATTATTTCCGCCTGTATGAATGATCAGAAAGATAAGCTGTGGCCTATGTTACAGAAACTTAATGTCACTCTGAAATCTGAAGAGAAAGAATTGATGGGAAAGCCATTGATGAAACGTGTGATGCAGACATGGTTGCCTGCCAGTAAAGCACTTCTGGAAATGATGATATACCACCTGCCTTCACCTGCCATTGCTCAGAGATACCGTGTTGAGAACTTGTATGAGGGACCACTTGATGATCAATATGCTAATGCCATTAGAAACTGTGATCCGGAGGGTCCTCTAATGCTTTATGTTTCCAAGATGATTCCGGCATCTGACAAGGGTAGGTTTTTTGCCTTTGGTCGTGTTTTTGCAGGTAAGGTCAGTACTGGGATGAAGGTCAGGATCATGGGTCCAAACTATGTACCTGGGGAGAAAAAGGACTTGTATGTGAAGAATGTCCAGAGAACTGTTATTTGGATGGGTAAGAAACAAGAAACTGTGGAGGATGTGCCATGTGGGAATACAGTGGCTCTGGTTGGTCTTGATCAATTTATTACAAAGAATGCTACTCTGACCAATGAGAAGGAGGTTGACGCACATCCTATCAGAGCCATGAAATTCTCTGTGTCGCCTGTGGTGCGGGTAGCCGTTCAGTGTAAGGTTGCATCTGACCTTCCCAAGCTTGTTGAAGGGTTGAAGCGCCTGGCAAAGTCTGATCCTATGGTTGTTTGTACAATTGAAGAGTCAGGGGAGCACATCATTGCTGGTGCGGGTGAGCTTCACATTGAGATCTGTTTGAAGGATCTGCAGGAAGATTTCATGGGCGGTGCTGAAATTATTAAATCTGATCCCGTAGTGTCTCTCCGTGAAACTGTTCTTGAGAAGTCATGTCGTACAGTCATGAGCAAATCTCCCAACAAGCACAACCGTCTTTACATGGAAGCTAGGCCGATGGAGGAAGGCCTTGCTGAGGCAATTGATGAAGGTAGAATTGGACCAAGGGATGACCCAAAAGTTCGCTCAAAGGTTTTGTCAGAGGAATTTGGATGGGATAAAGACTTGGCTAAGAAAATTTGGTGCTTCGGTCCTGAGACCACTGGGCCAAACATGGTGGTGGATATGTGCAAGGGAGTGCAGTATCTTAATGAAATTAAGGATTCTGTTGTAGCAGGCTTCCAGTGGGCTTCCAAGGAAGGGGTCTTAGCAGAAGAAAGCATGAGAGGCATTTGCTTTGAAGTGTGTGATGTTGTTCTCCATGCAGATGCTATTCACAGGGGTGGTGGTCAGGTCATTCCTACAGCCAGGAGAGTCATATACGCATCCCAGATGACTGCTAAACCACGTCTTCTTGAGCCGGTCTACTTGGTTGAGATCCAAGCACCAGAGCAAGCTCTTGGTGGTATCTACAGTGTTCTGAACCAGAAACGTGGTCATGTGTTTGAGGAGATGCAGAGGCCCGGAACCCCCCTTTACAATATCAAGGCGTACCTTCCTGTTGTTGAGTCATTTGGCTTCTCTGCCTCTCTTCGAGCTGCCACGTCTGGGCAGGCATTCCCACAGTGTGTGTTTGACCATTGGGAAATGATAACATCGGACCCGATGGAGCCCGGAACACCGGCTGCTGAACTTATTATGGCAACCCGCAAGAGGAAAGGTCTGAAGCCACAGATGACACCACTCTCCGAGTATGAGGACAAGCTGTAAGGCGTGATAATGATGATGACATGCTGAAGGTTCATCTATCCCTTCAGGCATCCAATCTTTTCTGAACATTTTCTATTATAATTTTTGGTGAGACTGTTATTTTCATATGCTGTGACTTCCATTTCGGTGTAAGATGGGCCTCTCTTCTTTAGCCAATTTTAAACATATTCCTAAATTCTTTCTCTTGACATTCACTGTTTTGGTAGTAGAAATATATCCATGCATCTTATCTTTGTAGATATCTGCGTTTGATGTCTATTTTTTTTTAAAAAAGAACAGAAACACAGCTGCCCCCAAAGGGCCATTATCTCTGAATTATTTGTGTGCGGTGATTAGCTTTATTTATTTGTATTAGGAGAGAACACTATTGGTTTGTTGATGAGAGGCGCTGTAATATGTGCACTCTTTTTGCACAAACTTGTTTCGATAAAAGAATGTTGAAAGTATTTTTCGTGACATTTAAATTTAAGGTGTCAGTGTTAATGGGGTGACGTAAGCCCCTTAAAAAGCAAAAAGCATCGTGTTACAGCCTGATATTTTGGTGATATTTTGGTGGGTAATGTTTTGGATCACCTACAACAATCACGTGAAGCTCACTATGAGATTTACCTTGTCACATTATGGCTATTGCTTCTACTTTTCAAAAGTGATTATTGGTAAAGTGATTTATAGTAAAAGTGCACAGTTTTTGTAAATAGAAGTGTTTATACAAAAAAAAGGTAAAGTTGGAGTGTTTGGTAAAAAAAATTGTTATTTAATGTAGTGTTTTATTAAGGTACACAATTACCCCTTTCACTTAAAGAGTTGAAATACACCACTCCATATACGGCCCACCATCCCCGATAGGCACGGACCAGTACCAGTCTGACCGGCCCGGGAACCGGACTGGACTACCATTGTGCGGGGTTTCTGGGAGTCTGGGACTAGGGAAATAGGGACTGGTCCAGCTGGTTTGGGTCCGGTCTGGCCTTTTTATTTTTATTTTTTGTTTGTTTGGGGTTTGGGCCTAGTCTTGGACTCCGGCCGGGTCCTGGTCCGGGTTGGGCCTAGGCCCGGGCGGGCCGGCGGTTCAGAATTGGTGGACCCGAGACCGGCCCGGGCAGCCATCGGGGCTGGGCCTCCGTTTTTTTTTTTTGCTTTCCTAACCCCTCATAACCATCAAGCCCAACCCGGGTGGAACCCCAAAAAATGAAAAAAAAATCAATTTGGCCCGGACCCGGGTCCCACCCAGCCGGGCCGGTTTGCCAAATGTAAGACCCGAGCCCGGACCCGCCCCCGGGCCTAGGTTCGACTCGGACCCGGACTTGAGAACCGGGCCGATCCCGGTCCCGCATAATAGCGGGCCGGGTGGCCCGACCCGAATCCACCCATATTTGGGCCTATGGTAGGTGGGCTCGGCTGGGTGTTTTGGCGGGGGTTTGGGAGGTGGGGGTTGGAATAAATAAGAAAAACTAAAAATAATTAAAACAACCGGCCTGACCTGGTCCTGACCCGGCCCTGGTAGATTCCCGGGTTGGTGTCGGGTTTCACCCCCCAAAAAACCAAGCCCGCCAGGACCCGACCCGGAACCGGAGTATCGGACTGGGCCCGATCCACCCCTAATCTCCAATGATAAGAGAAATGAATGAATCAAAATTTTAGAGGCACTTCCTTCCATCAATGAAGCTTGCCAGCGCCACTCGTTTCTTCTGCCCTTTGCTGCATATATTCTCCTTTAGAAGTCATCAATTTCGTAACAACGTTTTTAATTCTGTGTGAGCTAATTACTTCATATCTCTCCCAAATATATCGAATAGTTTGGGAGGCTAAGGGGGTGTTTGGATCTGTTCTCAAAACTGCTTCTGCTCCTTTAAGGAGCAGAAGCAGAAGCTGAAGTGTTTGGGTGAAATTCCAGAAGCACTTCTGAAGCTCTAATTTATTCTCAGAATCAGTTTTTTTAGAAGCTGTGGGGTACCAACTTCTGAAAACTGATTCTGATTCTGCTTCTGCTTTTAAAAAAGAAGCAGAAGCAGAATCAGTTCCAAACACCCCTTAAATTATATCCCAAATAATTGCTCTACTTCGTAGCACAAACAGCCCGCTTCCATTAATGAATCTCGCGAGGTTAAAATAGCAGTTTCCTAAAAGGTGTGCCCATATTTCGTTCTTTGGCTTGAGAGACCCGATGGAGAAGATAGGCCAAAGAGAAGGACAAATGACAAATCAGTCTATAGATTAAAAAATAGGAATAAAATTATCCTCAAACTTTGAGTTATTTACAAATTAACCAAAAAAGCATTTAAAAGCACCTAACTTGCTGCTTTGCTTCAGCTTTACACCAGAAAGCACTTAAAATTAAGTAGAATCTAGTCTTTGCAAACACTTTTATTAGCTTTTTTTTAACTAAAAAGTTGAAAAGTGATTTTAATAAGCAAATGCAAACATAGCTTATTTGCTTATGAGCGAACGAACCCGTAGTGACTTTTCTTCTCATTACGTTTTTCATAATGAAGTGCTGAGTTTTAAAATGTATCCAAAATCTTGAATATATACATAATTCCACAATAGTCAATGTCAAATTTATTTCCTCAAGAAACTTAGATTTCATATTTTCATCATTGCAGATACTTTTATGCACGGGAGCAATTTTTCCAAAATCACAAGCCTGTAAATAAGAAAAATTCATGTTTGTCCTTTTATTTCCCAGGAATACAAATATGCCACATAAAATATCGACTGAAGGAAATAATTGTCACACTTCCAATTGTGTCCACGTTTAACAGGCTCGGCCCGGACAAATAAAGGGTCCTGTGCAAAATAAAATACGAAGGCCTAGAATATGATCTTGTGGCCCAGCGTGATGTGATATTTTCATTTGTAAAAAATACTTTGTGGTTTTTTGTAACAAATTTTTCTGTAAAACTCTTTTTTGAGATTGAATTAGTTCTTATTCGTATGTTTTTTCATATTTGGATTCATATTATCTAGTTCCAGAAGGAATTATAATTTATAAAATGTAAATAAAAGAATCCAAATATACGGAGTAAGAATTAACAATTACTTGATGTAATCAATCAAGGAAAAATGTTGGATCAAAAACACCTGAACTTTTCCATTCTGGCTGAGTGACTAATGCTCTGCGATTGCAAGTCAACTGCTTCTAGGTAAGTATGGCCTTCACTTTTTATCACAAGCATGACCCAAGCTCTCTTCCTCGTGCTCGACTGCTTATTGAGAGGATCGACTGTCGAGTGCCGCATTTCAAGGGAATCAAGGCAATGGAAGTCGAATTCAGAGATTGACAGCAAATAAAATCAGAATAAGGAAGTCGTAGGCCAGAAGAAGAAATCGGATAATGGAAGGAATTGACGATGTTTATCCGTTGGATTACTGTAATATACTACGTATTAACATCTACTCCAGTCTCAATCGTTCCGTAATCTCCTCGAAAATCATCGTTGTGTCGCTTGGATTCTCCAAGTCTCCTCGAAAATTCCTCCCGTAATTTGCATTTACATGGATGCGGCGTACATGCTCGAAGCTGCTGCTCGGATATTTTTCCTAAACGATTGGGCCTAGTGTACAGTACTACTAAGCTAAAAAATATGGAGGCCCTCTTAATAGTGGAGGCCCTGTGCACTTGCTCCAATTGCACCTGGGTTGGGCCGGATGACGTTTAATAATCCAATGGTAATATATAATCTGAACTTAGTTGACCATATATTTCAAAGAGTCTCAATAAAGAAATGTGTTCTGAATGCCGCATTTCTGAAGTTCTCCTTCACATATCTCCATCTTTCGCCGCCTTTGTATTATCATATCTTCTACGCGGCTTCAATTTTATCAATTATCAATCCGGAGACCTGAAAGATGAAACATATTAATATAGGGGCGAGTGATAAAAAACTACCAATTTGGGACCTAAATGATTGAAAATTATTAATCTAGGTCCTAAATTGTCATGAATTTTATTATTATTTTTTATTTTTTTTATTTTAATTTTAAATATTATTAAGTTTTATTAAACTAATAAACTTTTGATAAACTTTTGTGAAGAAAAGTTTATCAAAAATTAGTAATGGGATTAATAAAAAATTTAAATAATCAAAACCTATGAAATGTTAGGTCCTAGATTGATAGTTTTCCACCATTCGAGTCCTATAACGATACATTTTATTCAATCTGATCCCGTTGTATCTTTTCGTGTGTGAAACAAATTTTAAGTGTTTACTTAAAATTGATTGCGAATAATAATATATGAAAATATCAGGTACAATATATAAATATGAATCCTCCGATTCTTCACTTGCAATGTGACATAGAATATAATTAAAGAATTTAGTTCAAAATCAAATCTTTAATCCTTCAACTATTCGAACGTTCTTTAGATCTTCGAATCTTCGTTCTTGAAATCTTTGAATTTTTGAATCTTCGTTCCTCGGATCTTCAGATCTTCTTGAATATAGAATTCAGGTTGAAGAACCTCCAGTATTACTCACGGATTGGGATAGAATTTTGGTGCTTCGGTCCTGAGATCACTGGGCCAAATATGGTTGTGGATATGTGCAAGGGAGTGCAGTATCCTAAGGATTCTGTTGTTGTAACGCCCCTCTCAGGGTTAAAGGAAACATTACATTAATCTACTACTTTTAAAAATAAACTGTAGTATAACGGCCGTCTATTTAAGAAAATAACCCTGATGAAATCTCAAAAGTAACTAAAACAACTCCAAATAAAAATTTAATAAAATATAGTTATCACCAGCAAATGTGATAACTACCTGGATCCAGGCATTTATTCAAACTTCAAATTCTCATATAAAATAGAGTAATAATGATCTCTTTATCATAACAACTCAAATACGGAAATAAAATAATAACTATCTACAAGCCACCCAGGGTCGTTCCCGTTAACTCATCTTGGCACGCGTTCCACTCCCTCATCATCTTCCTAGGTCTTGGCCTTACTTTTAGTATCTGTACATGCGAAGAAAGAAAACTGATAAGCTTTACGCTTAGTAAGTCACTATGGATCCACAAAAATATCCAGAAGTCTGCCAATTTATCAATAGATAAATTAGGCTATAAGCATGCACTGAACAAATAACTAACACATAACTTCTCAAATACATTCTGAGGGAGATCTCAAAAGGAAAATATTTTCTAAAAATAATTTCTCAAAACTGCTGGAGAGATCTCAAAATTTCTTTCTCAAAACATCTCTGTAAAACTTTCTGAAAGAGATCTCAAAAAACAACTTGCTATAAAACTTTCAGAAAGAGATCTCAAAAACAATTTGCTATAAAACTTTCTGAAAGAGATCTCATTAAACTTTCTGTATAACTCTTTGTGGCTAATTTTACTCTGTGGGCCTGTGATATGTACTCAAAGGCGCCAATCCGACAGCTCAGGGGAGCGACCCACTAAACATATCGGACTCTCTGAAACTGATAACTGATAACTCTGTAACTCTGTGGGAACTTGTTCCCGAGTACATATCACTTAATCTTTCACTTTAAATATTAGTTCTTTTTATAGTGACATTTGGATAAAAACATCATCAAATCTGAAAATAACAGTACTGACAAAATCTTGACTATACCAGATACAACATAACTCAATACAGCAAATAAAATAACTCAGCAAATAACTCACTAAGTTCACATAATAGCAAAATAGACTAAAATCATCTATTAAAATCAACCAGACTTCTTTCTTTTATTTGGTTGAACAAACATGTACAGGTGGTAGTGAACTTACCTGTGGAAGCTGAACTCAAATTATCCAAATAAGTGTGGCACCTTGATAACGTCTCCTGGTAAGCTCTTACTTGAAATCTTTATTTAAATTTAACATTATAGTTGGAGTAAGTTGAATCTTAGCTTACACCAATTAACTAAAAACTTATGAACTCAATCTAGGGGTGGACTCGGGCCAGAAAACTAGGGCCCGAGCCCGAACCGCCGGTGGCCGGTTCCGGGCCGGGCCAAACCGGTCCATTTTTTTTTTTGGTTCTCCTATTTAACCCCCTACCCCTCCCCCTCAACCCCAAACCACCTCAAATGGCCCAAAATACCTAATCCAACCCAAAACTTAAAAAAATTTCATAAAAAAAAATAAAATAAAAATCCGGCCCGGACCGGGCCCGAACCGGCCGGGCCGGTTCACCTAAAGCAGGGCCCGAGCCCGGACCGCCCATCACCCGGGCCGGGCCAAACCGAACCGATGGACCCACCGGGCCCCGGGCCGGGCCGGGCCAAACAGTAACCGGGCCGGGCCGCCCGGCCCGAGTCCACCCCTAACTCAATCCCTTCCCACGCACAACTAAACGTGATCTAGGGAAATCATATAAACAAATTCTTATATTTTTGGAAACCATAATGCAGCAGTGCACAAACATTGAAAATTTTAAAACCCATATACTAAGAACCCCCTCAAAATAATTACTACTCCGTAGAAAAGAAGTCAGCTCTATATATGAAAAATGCTGCTGCAATACTTAAGAAGAGTAACTTGGATTAATAAGAAGAGTTCGTAAATTTTGAAATCTATTTGCAGCAAACGTAAATCCATATTATTCATTGTTAAACCCCAAAGCCGTAGAACCTGCCCTCAAAATTAAAAATACACAGAAGCAGCCTGGGTTTTTAATACGACAACAACATAATTAATTTAACCTTAAGTAAAAGGTTGCTCTTGGGATAAATTTTCAGGCAGGACAAAAAAAAAATAGCCACTGCCCATTCACTAAAAGAGAACCGCCAACCTAAGAACTAAATAAATACATCTTACAAACTCCTCAATTCAACTTAAGCAATCAGTAACAGAAACTCCTTATGAGAATAACCTTCTATTATATTAGGAAATCAGTTCAGGAAAACTTATGTGAAACCTACCCAACTGCAGCAGCAGAAACTTGTTCAACCTAAAACAATTAAATTGCTAGCAATCTCTTTAAGTAGGTGAAAACTAGAAATAGCAGCAAGGAAACTTTTGAATTTTTACACCAAGAGGTAAAACGATTAACCCCAAAACTGGTAGGATTACAAAATATAAATGGTGTTCTCACGGTGGAAAATAAAACATATAGAGAACTGATACTTACCCAGAAAGATGGTGATCTGTAACTCGAATAGAAGCTCTGGATTGAAATTTCGGAGAAGTATTTTGAGAGGAAGAGAAAAGAGGACTGCTGCTACGGGAATAAATATCGACGTATGCGGAAAATTTTAGGGCTTAATATAGATATAAACCTATACACGTATACTCTAAAGGGCTTTTTAACTAATAATAAGAATACTTATTTGACCCAATTAACTGATCTGGGTATCTGATTATCTCTTTTTTTAAAAAAATTAAAAGTATTTTCTATTTCAAAATAAACTGATTAAGCTTTAAACATTACTTATTTCACCAATAAAAATTATTAGAGCTTACCGGTCAAGTTACCTGTCAGAACAACACATGATCAAACAATAAATCATATTATTTATAAAATAAACTTATTTAACTGACTAAATAAAATAAAAGATTAATGTAACTAGATCGCTAAAATCGGGGTCTTACAGTTGTGGCAGGCTTCCAGTGGATATTTGACACCTAAGGAAGGTACAGCCCAACTTATGAGGTATGGAATTATGGATTACATATGTCCTCAGTGTTGATCTATATAAATCAACATACATGAAATTTATAGATTATATAATTCAACGGAATTGATGCATAAGAAGTCAATGAATTCAAAAGATCATGAAACTTTATAATACACCCCATAGATTAAGGCATATCAAAATATTGAAAAACATTTGATGTAATGTGATTACCGGAGTAGTGTTTTAATATATTCAGGTTTTGTAATTTATCATTTTTTATTTTTTAAGAGTAATATTAAAAAAAATTAATATTTCATTTTTATTATAACATGTTTAAAGAATGTTATCATGCTTACCACTTTACCCTAAGGGGCTGCCAGATGAATTATTTCATATTTATATCAAAACAATTACAGGAGTACATACAATTGGCCTGATCCCTACATATTTTAACAGAACATAGTTTACTAGTTAATAAATTAACAGTTCTATTTAACAACGCCAATAAATTGGAGGTTAAGGGCCAGTATGGTTGGGGGATTTCGGAGGGGAGGAGTCATATTTAAATTTAAAATATTTTTTTCACTTAAGAAAATCAAATAAAATGAAGACAATATAGTGTACAAAAATACATGGTTTAACCAATTATATAGTTATTTGAAGTTAAAAACTAAAAAATTCAGATAAATTAATAAAATAAAAAATCAATCCTCCCCTTCCCTCCCCTCTGAAATCCCCCAACCATACAGGCCCTAAAAGAAAGGAAATAAAAAATGAAAGATAATGAGCCCGTTTGGTAGCACCAAAATCGGCTGTTTTGGCTGATTCTGCTGAAATTTATGATATTCTGGCTGGAGTGGCTGTTTTGGCTGATTCTGCTGATTTAAGAAAAAAATATTTTAAAAATATATTTTATTAATAAATTAAAGAAAAAATTATATGTAAAAATAGCTAAAATGGTCCTCTACAGTAACTTCAGCCAATACAGCCAGAAAAGTAACTCCAACCTTACTTTTTCGGCTTATTACACAATTCAGCGCGCGAAAGTAAAAGTTACGTGTTTGGTGAAAAAGCTGGCTGATAAGCCTGATAGGCCGAAAACAGAGTTCTCCAAACGGGCTCAATATCTACTTCTCTACGAGAATAAGAGAGCAAGCATAATGTACAAATTATCAATGCAACATTTTACACCATTTTAAAACCCTGAAGGACAGTTGTTCTACTGGTATAAACCCGACAAATGTCTCTGAGGTTGCTAGTAGCGTGTATGAGAGCTGATGGGGATTCGCTGCCCCGCATGATACAAGAAAAAACATATCACACCATTATCTTTTTAGGTTTTGTTGCTATTAATAATTATTTAACTAGGCTTGACATTGAAAATTACACGATGTTAAAGAATGAAAAGTGCATCATATTATATACAATGGAGTCAAAGAGTTCTCAATCCCTTTTTAGTTGCCTATGAATCATTGGGGGTTGTTTTAATGTGGCATATCATCAGCTTGAACAGCTCATACTAAACTCTTGAGAGTTCCTTCTTGAATTCATTGTAATCAGCAATCAAGCTACCATTCACTTTGTTCTTCATGCTCTCCACTAGTCTTCTTAGAACCTACACAGAATAATTTCATATGTACAAACCCATGCATCAGAATTCAGAAAGTTGTTTTTGTGTTTTTGTTGTCCCATGGCTAGTAGGTCATTTCCACTTTTGGTCCTCTCTATCTTCATCTTTTCGACTTTTGGTATACAGTTATGGACTTGTTTCCACTTTTGGTCTTTGCGACCACTTATCCAGCCAATTTTCGTACAATTTAAAGCTGATTTTTCACCAAATAAGTGATTCAGGATTGCAAGTGGAGAGAAATCCATACCAAATGCAAAAATGTTAGTCAGTTGCGGAAAGTAGAAAACTGGAACCTACTTACTTCGAAGGGGACCAAAAGCGTATATTTTTTATAACTAAGGTCATTGGAGAAAAAAGAACATGTAATGGGCATCTAACGGTCAGAGTCCTACATTGCATCCTTAGGGTATCTAGCTTAAATATGAAGGGAAATCATCCGCCTATTGAGGTCTTTAGGAGGTGGCCGACTGACCGGGTGTGAGTTAGGCTCAATATATCTAATACTAACCGACTCCGCAACATCTTGAAGAACATGTTCAGGGAGCAAAGCAAGCACGGGAGGAAGAACAAAGCTTATACTCATCTCCAAGTGGCCCTTGATCCTGCTTCTTAGTCCACGCCTCTCAGGGTAGAGAGCCCCTTTGACACTAAGTGAGAACTGAGATGGTTTCACCATTTCATCCAGACCCTGAAGCTCCCATCTGATCTGCAGAACAGAGGTTTGAGTTCTGTATCTGAGTTGGGGTGAAATAAGAAACCAAATGACCTAAATTACATGGGTCTTTACATTAATATATACTTACAATATCGAGCTCAAGAACCTTTGAAACATCAGTGGGGACCTCGGGCGGGTATGCGATCCCTTTGGACTTGCAACGCAATCTCATGTCAACTACTGGAAGAGCAGATAGGAAAAGGAACTGTATGGGTAGCATGTGGATTCTCCACTCTTCCTGAATGCAGCTAATACCCACCCATCAGAAATCATCAAATCACAAGTATTTACTTGATAAACGCAAGTTTGGACTTCTCAGGTCAATGATTTTTCTTTTTCTTTTTTGAAAAGGAGTTATAGCATACTTCGGACTGCTTATCTTTCCCCCTTTAATACCCCATAAAGAAATTTAATGTGTTACAAAACCAATAATTAATATTCTCCTACATTAGGAGATTAACTTAATGCATCTACATGCAGTCATGAACAACATGGTTCGTTACAATTTGAGTCTCAAAGTATACTCATGATATGGGGAATCAAAGCTACAGAGTAAGAGTTTCTCAAATAGAGCTTGAATGTTTGAACAGTACAAATATGTTATGCACTTATACTCAAACATGTAATCATGAATTAATTTGTAACACAAATTTCGGACAGTTTTAATCATCTAACTGGCTACTTGATCATATTTCACTAGCTAATGTAAATTTGTAATAGCTTTTGGAAGCCAATGACACCGGCCAATTCTAACATTTTGTAGTCATAAGGTTGTCACTTAGTGCACACTGATAATGGAGTTAAAAGTTAAAAACCTGTACTTTTAAGGGTCATGTTCTTTGGAACATAAGTAATGAGAGTGCAATAAAAAGATTGTGTTAGCCAATTGGAACATGTTCCCCTCAGACCTTAGTTCCAAGTGGAATATATTGAATTTGTTTGGTTTGGCTTTTTACTAAATCAGTTGACCACACTAATGTAATTACGTAACACACTGTTTGTGTTCTTCCCATATCGTGTTGGGCTAGTTTTAGACAAAATTCTCATAATAGGAGCAAAACATAGCTGAAATGCAAAAATAGGAGCTAATGTTTAAAATTCCCTAAATAGGAGTGCAAAATAGTGATAGGACAAAAACACCCTTGTAGGGTTTGAAGCTATTAACCACTCAGTCCACTCCTGCCGGACTGCCACCGCTGCCACTAACAGCCACCACTAGACCCTACTAAACCCTATAATCTAACCCTAAACACTAAAGGATATTTTTGTCCACACCCAATATTTGACTCCTATTTAAAGAAACTAAAACATGAACTCCTATTTTTGCACTTTCCTTATGTTTTACTCATATTGTAGGCAATTTATATTAGTTGTATCATAAACGAAAGACGTATTGATAACTTAACATACCTGGGAGAAGATTGAATCTATTTGAAGGAAACTGTGTTTTACATGAACCAAGATGTCTCCTCAGATACAACGGTGACATCGATAATAATAATTACTAAGCACAAAAGCAACACAGTGCAGTGGAAGAGAACATAAAACAACACTAGAGCAGATGAAGTTTCAAACAATGTGATAGAACAGTAGGGCCAATATCCTTTGAGCATGGCTATTGGATCACAACCTGGAGGCTAGCTTGAATGTGAGGAAAGATTATTTTCTATTTTGATAAATAACAAACCCATGCACCAAGGGTGTGGAGGGACTTCTACGAAAGGAGAAAAAGAGGTTGAACATAAGTTCAACTTCCAACACATTTAGGATGTTTTTACTTGGAGTGGTTTCAGTCCCAGAACATATCAGAATAGAAATTTCAGCCCAACTAAAAAAATCTTAAGTCACACCGAACCTACTTCCCTCTCAAACTGATAGATGCCTCTCAAACTGATACCATATCATTACTTTTCCAAAGAATCAGAGGAATTAAAAGAAAATGCCACAACTCCATAATCATCACACATTTATCAGTGCTGACCTTATTATGGCTACAACAGTTAGAAGGGATTATTCTCATTAGCTTCCAATAGCGTGTTAAATCTTCCAATAGTGTGTTTAATCTTGATTAAATAGTCCGCCAAAAAGCTATACCCGTCCAAGAATGATGATACAAAATAACTCTGTAGCAATTGGATTTATTATAACATCCAAAGGAGGCATCATTTACGAAAGCACTAATCACTAGCTTTTATTTCTCTACATCATGCATGACTGCATGTAATTCTTTCACATTCCATTTCTTATTCACCATTTTTTGCATATCATATATTCATAGAACTAAGTTCCTAATTTAAGAGAACGCTAGTCTCTCTTATCCTGGCTATCTGAATTCTGTAGTACGCACATTAAGTTTAATGCTCCAAAATAACTATTGTCATGTTAAACGGCCAATAATTCGCAGTGAAGAGTAGAAACAAAGAAGTAGAGCAGAAATTAATTGGTGAATTGTGAGCAATTGTAGTCGTATTCGTAGTTTATTTTAATACAATTGCATTGCAGTATCTATTGATGAAGTATTGAACATCGAGTGGGACTTAAAAGAGTCTCCATATTTAAAAAATGCAGCATAATCATAATAATTTAATACGCATTATGAAGATAAAGATGGGGCAGTGAATTTTTGAGTTGGTACCTCGTTGAGTTGCTGGCTCCTCCTTTTGTCTGGAAATATAGCCTTGAAAACTCTGGGCTTATCCTCCAGATATCGATCGAACGAAGCCTGCAGTTTAAAACATATCTACTAAAATTCAGTAGTTCCATGTTCAGAAAACACATAAACACGGCAAAAACTGAAAAAGAAAAACGAAACTTAATCTGATTACCTGCGGGAGTTCATAGAGAGGTATATTAGTACTGATTCTGGAAGAGTAAGTGGAAGCAGTCCCTATCTGCGCCTTAATCTTATCCCATTTTGGTTTCTGTTTGCTCCACTTCGGACTCCTCCGATCCTGGCTCCGACACCACTGTGTCAGGAACCTGCTGCTTCTCGACGGAGCCGCCACAGCGGCAGCCTCCCTCATTGTGCTTCCTTTCACCTGAATCGAAATTCAAAATCGCCCTAACTGAAGAACTCAGAATGAATGGAAAAGAAGAGAAGGTGATAATGGGGGAGTGAGGAAGACGACAGGAGTCAATTAATTAGTGGACGTGTCGCCTTTTAATTAATTATCTAATCTCAATCCTTTTCCATCAAAAGTGTCGTTAACGAAGAAAAAAAGACTTCGAAAAATGTCATCAGCGTCTCAAATTTAAGCAAAAATAATTTGCAATCATTGGTAGAAAGTAGGGTTGGGTAAAATAGTTTGGTTTAATCGAACCAAAATGAAAATTGTTGCTTCGATTTTATCTGAAAACTGTTTGGTAACAATTTCTTCAAATCAAATGATTTGATTTGGTTTTAAATCGGAAAATAATAGAAGTATGTTTTATTTTCACTCTTTTTCTTTAGCATCTAAATAAGGGATAAATAATTTAATGGGTTTTCTACAAAAATATTACTAAAATAAAACTTATTTACATAAAATTGACTATTCATTACTACAACATAATGTTGTGGTAGCTTAAGTTAAAAACTTAAACATGAATTACTATGATTTCATTACTACTCTAGTAACTACTCATATTTTTGTAAATCATCTTTATTTTGGTCATATTTATGTAATTATTTCATAATTTAATCATCCCAAATTTGAAGTAGCTAGTGTGAGATAAGTATTTCAAGCTTGCAAATGTAATAAGTAGTATATACTAGTATTTTACCCGTGTGATGCACAGGATAATAAAATTTGTAAATTAAGAAAATGTATTAATATAAACCTTTTTCACAAAGGGAAAATGGAAACTAATAATCCAACCTTTTAGCGGTCTTCTTTCAATAATCCCACCTTTTGATTATTCATGAATAATCCAACCTTTGCACCTCATCTTCATTCACTGGTCCCTGACCGGTTGATTACTTGCCATTCCAAGCTATTTTATTATCTTTGCAAATCATTATACCATAAATCTCATCTTTCACAAAGATAATATTTTGGAAAGATAAGAAAATAACTTGGAATAGTAGGTCATTTACCGACTAGGGACCATTGGACCAATGAATGAAGATGAGGTGCAAATGTTGGATTATTCATGAATAATCAAAAGGTGAGATTATTAAAAGAAGACCGTTAAAAGGTTGGATTATTAGTTTCCATTTTTTCTTTCATATAAACACGCAATTTTGTCAAATATATTGTGTGGGTGAAATGTTTTACACTTTCTATGACCTTAAGTTTCTTAGGGTCTCAAAGGTCTAAAAATACTAAGTAATAGTTGCATGATAATATTCTTATGCTTTCTGTGGCTTTAAATTTCTTAGTCCTAGTGTCTCATCTTAATATTACAATTTTTTTTTATATACTTAGTCCATATGAATATACAAATATTCGTCGATCAAAACCTTTTTATAGTCTAGTCTTTGAGGATGAGAATTTCTTTATAGCTTGAAGCTCTTTTACCGAATTTCTTGATGTCTAATAAGGAAGCTAAATGACGTCTTGAGATGAAGATACAATAATATTGCACCTAAAACAGAAAGAGTGTAATTAACCAGACATGACATAGTACATTTTATTTTCAATATATAAGGTAAAATGTGGTCATTTAAAATAATTTGCGACATTGTATATGATATTTTAAAATAGGGGTAATGTGCATATATACCCCTAAAGTATAAGGGGTGGGGTGGGGGGTGGGGGTGAATTGTGTGTGTGTGAGACTGTGACAGTTTTTTGCCAATTTCTAGTGTGGGGTATAGGGTATTGCGAGAATATAAAGTGCACAAGGATTTAACGAGGAATAATCTCTTGGCTCAAAGTGATTAAAAAAACTTCGACCTTTCTCGAAGGAATTTTTACAACTTCACTATAAAGCCTTTTGTGGTTACAAGATAAACTCTACTAGTCTACCCTTGAACCACTCCAACTCTATCCTCTCTAGGAAGAGTTATGCTTCTTCTACCTTGCGGGTAGAGAACCTCTCAGCTTTACAACAAAGCTCTCACTCACACAACCCAACCCGAGGTGGCTACACTTAGCCAATTCCTCAACCCAGTTACAATATGAAGAAGTGAAAAAGGAACTCTATCTAGAACTCTTATTCAACCGGTTCAGGTGCCTTGGACTTGGTAATTCTTTCGTGTATGTCTCTCAATATTAGCTCGGTTAAGCACACTCTTTTTTCCCCTTGATCTTCGGCATATATAGGCTTCTTTTATATGTCCGTTAATGCATCTCTTTCCTTGAATAGTCTTGTAGCTAATTATGGGACTTGCCTTGATATTATTCGAACTACATTCCTTCTATGTAGTTCCTTCTTATTTGAGCTCAAGACATAAGGCAATCAAATTAAGATTCACAAGATATCATAATCACATATAAAAGGAAGTAGTATATCAGTCACGCACAATAATATATTTCATAAATGCTAGGGCCACAATAATATATTCAAACAAGAATACTCCAAGATATTTATTTTAATGTATTACCTAAAGAGGCTACGGTCAACCTTCACAAATGTGACAAGATATTCTTTTAGCATATGTAAAAGTGTTACAGTCACAAGGTGATGAAATAAGGATTCCTTTTATAAACTTGTTTCTTTTCCAAGTAAGTGTCAAGTCATGCATGGAAGGATATTCAAATTGAGCCACGTGTAATTACATCATGCAAGACTATTTTAACAAAGATCATGACACGTAGGAGACAAATCAACCTTAGCATAGTATTATGATGCAAGCACATATTTATTCATTTTGTACGTCAACTATAGAACAGAACTGAGCTTAATTAGTTCTCTTTGTTGTTGCACCTACGTGGTTAGTCATCAATTAATGCACACGTGTTCACTTCAACCATAGAACAGTTTTATCCTTTGTTCCTATATAGTCATCAACAAAACTAGATACTCAACACTACCAATGTATCCCTAAACATATAAAAGGTGCAAATATACCCCAAATATTCCTATAAAGGAGTAAATTTACTCTCGTTGACTTTATGTAAATAAAATATATTTTCAAATAAACAAAAATAAATTACATATTTAAACTTTGAAATTTGAAAAATAAAAAATCTTGAAAATTAAAAATAAAGATTTATTTTTATGTTAAAATATTAACTCTTTGATTTTAAATTGCAAAATTATTATTTTTCCCGTATAAATGAAGCACCACAAAATCATAAATATTAATTTTAGTCTTGTTGTGAAATTCTGAACACATCATTACATTTTTGGAATAACAGTCTTTGATTTTGGTTAAACTTAATCAATAAATATTTATTTGTAAAAAACATACAATCATGTTGCAAAAATAATTTTTTTATATAAATTTTGGGTATATATATTACATGTGCAAGTTTGGAAACTTATTTGACATCCCATTCAAGTTTAAGATATTTAAATTATTTTTCCTATAAATAAATAATTTAGATATGAAAAAACATTTTAGCACATACTACGTACAATTTTAACTTTTATACATTTCATGCATTTATTATGATGAAGTTTTCTAATAAGACATACTTATATTTATTATATTTTTTTTACTATACATGTATTAAAATATATTTGATGATAAAAACATCAAATTACATTTATTTTAATTTTTTTAGTTAAATTATGGGGTAAACTATACATTTTACATGATTCATTGGAATGAAATAGTAAATTTTATAACATTTTTACTGCTGACTCGTTTACTTTTCTTTGAATATTAAATATTATAAATGCTGATAAACTATTAATTTATTTGTCTAAAGGGTCAAATAAGCCGTCGAACTAACTTAAAAAGTGCAAATCACCCTTTATATAGGGGGCTTTGTCCGGCCATCGCCATTTGGGGCGTTTGTCGGTGGAATTTTTGATGAATTTTTTTGAACATCTTCTTCATCAAGTTTAGTTTATTCATACCAAATTTCAATTAAAAATTCAATCAGGAAGGCAGTCAAACGAATTTTTGTATGGCCAAATGTACTCGTGACATAAATATTGTATCAATTGTAAAAATGAAAACTTGATAAGAGTGAATCAAAATGTACAACATTGAACGAAAAGGCGACGGGCTCTATGTTTCATTAAATATGGACCATCTGGTTTAGGCATGTGAACCGGACTTCCCACCCACTCCCACCCTAATCTGCAATATCCAAAGCACTCATAAGTACATATAAATTCAAGACACACACACAAAAACCTGAAGTGATTAGGATGTGAATGAAGTTCAACTTACACCGGAAAGGCAAAGGAACCTCTACTGGCATTTGAGGGATGATCATAGGCACTTGATCCAGAAGGTTCCAAAATGCCCTCCACCTCTCTTGGGCAAATTGTCTCTTTAGTCCCTTCATCTCCACTCCCACTCTCCTCACCCTACTAAAAAAAATGGAATCACTAAACCTCTCTATGCAGCTGAGGTGTCAAAAATAAGAAGTAAACTTCACCTTTTCAAATGATAAAACAATGTCCTTGTAGCTCCCACTATAGTTTTTTTCCTCATTTTCCTCGTACTTCAGCTGTTTTATTTTTTTTCATAAAAAAAAACATTCCATTTACAAAGAAAGAGTGATTAGTGTTGGAATACACAAAGGGCAACCTAATGCACATTGACGTTTTCACAAACAGATGGTCCGAGTAAGGGTCCCACCACAAGGTGTGTGTATAGGAGTAAGCCTGCGTTTTCATTTTGACTAGCGGTCACTCCCAACCCACGACCTCTCAAATAAACAACATCATAACTGGTGCGCCTACGTACCCGCTAGGATCCCTTCGGTGTTTTCGAAAAAATACTCCCTCCGTCCCGCTATGATCGTCCCATTTTACCATTTCGGTCTCCGTCTTACTAAGATTGTTTCATACCTTATTTGGTAAAGTTCGTGTGGTTATAAATCATTCCTACTTTATTCTTACTTTATCAATTCAATATCAACCACATAAACCCACTTTTATTAATAACCGTGCCACCTTCTCTTGTCCCAAACTTAGGGGGACGGAGGTAGTAATAAAAAACTAAAAAACTGCAATCCATCAATATATTAGAGTAACCTTGCGACTAACATGTCTCAACTTTTTGTTTGTACTAGGAAGATTATTGGAAGGCTCTGATTTCCTATCCTCCACTGCATGAATTTCTCCATCCTCGGAGAAGCAGAAAACTATGTAATCCTCTTCCTCGAAGTGGGGCCAACTGCTGTCATCTCCTGTTTCCACAGAGCAATCTGTTTCCTTTTCCCGCAATGATTTCCCATCACTTTCTTCATCTTTGATGCTATTTATGGGATCAAGATTCATCAAATGTAAAAGGAAGCTGCCTCGTTTTGGTATTATTATGTACTGTAATGTTAATATTAAAAGTATAAGAATAACTCAGTAAGAATTCTTGTTTGTGTGAGGATGAGAGGATTAAGGTGATGACACGAGGGGATTTAGATTTTGAATTTTGAAAAAGTTATGATAATAACGGATATGAAGCATATATGAAGAGGGGAGTTATAGTTAAATTTTAACATAATAATGACGAGAGATATAATAGGAGATAACCATCAATTATGAATTATAGCTTAGAAATCTTGCAATGGCAATTAGTTTCTAAAAATATACGTAGTATTGTCTCGGGATATTTTTGCAAGAAAAATGCTCTTTGTACAGGGCAGTTTGTACACGCCATTGTACACGCTGGTCAAATTGTTTGTACACACACAATTTGTTTATATTTGCAAAGCAGGACTGTTGTGCAATCTGTTTATATTTTGTCTGATCTCCTCCGATCTGTACACAGACAATTTGATCGGCGTTTTATGAAGAAAATCGATTTTCACACAGACAAAAAAAATGTCAGTATCACAAACAATTTAAATTATCTGTGACATAGACAATTTGACCGGCGTGTACAAAAGAAGTGCTTCATTGTCTATGACACAGACAATTTAAATTGTCTATGATATAGACATTTTTTTTGCCTATGTGAAAATCGATTTTCTTCATAAAAACCAGTAATATTGTCTATGCACAGACAATTTGACTGGCGAGTACAATGGTGTGTACACAAAGCAGGGCTGTTTTGCAATCTATGTCTCTACAAACTTATAAAGGTGAATGAGGGTTAGGGCTATTTAGGAATGTAAAATGTGTTGGTGTAACATAAGCAATACTTAGTTGTACTCTATGCTATTTATGTTATCCTTTAAAGTCAAAACCTTTGGTTTCTATGCTTTCCGTCTGATCCCCGTTAGGACCGTTACATCTCATTTAAGCTTATATGCTTATTGCTTACTCCCACTACGTAATTGCTTAATGTTGTTCTGTGAATTGAATGAGCTGCT
Source organism: Cuscuta epithymum (assembly GCA_945859915.1). Lineage (NCBI taxonomy): Eukaryota > Viridiplantae > Streptophyta > Magnoliopsida > Solanales > Convolvulaceae > Cuscuta > Cuscuta epithymum. Next base: position 5,221,899 of record CAMAPF010001015.1, read on the forward strand.
GCTTTTAATAAACAATGCAATTTATGGTATTTAATCATCAAGTAGTACTCCGTATAATAATTTGAGTGAATTCAGCTTATTTTTTTGCTTGATGAATTGTGTATTTGGACATGGAATGCAAAGATTTCTAAATTCATATGTCTAATTTTCACAAGTTTAGGAAAGTGTTTCTTATTGCTTATAGCCTTCTACTTTAAAAATGGGTTTTAAAGTAATTTTTTTTATCATTAAAACATGCCTCTATTCATATCAAAAGATTCAGGATCATTACATCAAACAAAAGGAAAATAAACCTGACACCAACTAAACTCCAAAAACTACGACTATAAACCCTATGATCAGACTTTGAGACGGTCACTCCTGAAAGAGCAACACGAATCGCTAACCATACATGTAGTGGGCTTGACACAGCCAAACATGTTCTCATAGATCCAACCATACCCAATGACATAAAGAGAGGCTAAAAACTCAAACAAATTACTAGGAAAACTTTCACGGACTTCTGCACCTCGTACAACCCATGGTGGTGGTTCAGGAGGGGGTCGTTCCACCGGTACCATGTTAATTGATCCTCCAATGTCGAACGCAATCTGGCCTACTCGAAGTCCTTGCAACACTCCTCGTCCCGCACTCGTAGCTACATCACCCCTCACGACCATCTTCTAGCTTTTCTGTCGACCTCTCCTCCTCGACAAGAGAAAAAATGCTTCCCTGCTCTCGCCCGACCTCACGGTCAGCAATCAACACCGAAGTAACAACGAAATCTCGCTCGACTCCACCAAACAGCGGAAGCGGATTTCCGTGGATGAAGATCGCCGAGGAGAAACCCAGCCGTCCTTCGTATAACCGAAGACGGAAAAAAGCTCTAAGGGCTGCGAAACCCTAGAGAGAAGTCCAAAGTTGTTTTAAAGTAATTTTTGAAAAAGTCTTTAATGATAAAAATTTGTATTGTTTGAAAAAAATACTTTTGAACATATAAAGGTTGGTAGTGGTATTTGTAATAGAAAAAGTGAAAAGTGATTTAAAGCCAAAAGTTGAAAATCATTTTTTTTTAAATTTTTGCAAACACTCCATAAGTTGCAATAACCTGTTAAAGATATTTATGTTGCGCATAGTATCATTTCCTCTCATGTGTTTTCTGGCTAATAAGTACAAAAATCCAGTGACCATGCATATGTATACTCAATCAGTTTATCATGTACAAGAAAGTTCTAAATTTAAAATGTATTTTTAAAATTGTGAAGCTCATAAATTGTGATTTTATTGTATATAATTGGAAAAGAGAATTTTTATCACAAGCACCTTAATGTATGTCATATGTAAATTTGTTTACATGAGTGTTTTCTTGTTAATATGAAACCCTTTTCAATTCATAGTCTAATGTATTTAGTCAACATAATATGTGTGCAATTTGACTATAAAGGTTCTCCGCTTCTCCTTGTCTTATATGATATGAAGTATTTTTAATCTTCAGTTTATTTTTCTTTTCTTGACCAAGTTAATCTAACTTTTTCCTCTGCTGCTATTTCTTAATGTTTAGGTTCAGGGTGCATGGAGGAGGAGAATGTTGGTGGTAGACAAGAAATCTAAGAAAGGTTTTTCAAACCATTGGTTTGAAGAATGAAACTTAGTGAGACAAGAGGAAGTAATCAGTTAGTATGTTACTGATCAAGAAAGATGAAAAAGAAGAAAGGTGGAGTCAGTAGAAATGACCAGCAGCCAGCTCAACACTTCAACCCTAGAACTAAGATTATTTATATATGAATGGATTTTGAAATGCTTTTACGGCCCTTCATTAGAAAATAAAAGTTGTAAAAACCGGACCGGAGAGTGACCCGGACAGATGATCGGGTCACGGGTCAACCCAGACCCGGCGGGTCGACCCGGTCAACGACTGTTAAACCCGGTCAACGATTATACATATAATTAATTAATTATATATAGATTGAATTCATCATTAGAAAAATTATATTCATACATAATTTAATAATGATAATAAAACATAAGCAATGTAGAAAAACTATTATGAACATAATAGTTTATTCCTACACTTAAAAACTATTGTATTTATGTGTATTGATTTTTAAAAAAAATATAAAATACTTGGGGATTTAGATGGGTAATAAATATGAACATAATACCAATTATACAAAATAAAATACAATACAATAAAGTTGGAGATTATGTACCGGAAGAATAATAGCACATAGAGTATGTATTTAGTAGTATTTGTATTATTAGTTAATAAATTAATTGAGACTAATTGAAATATTCCAGATTGATAAGGTATAAGTATAGCTAATGCACCAAAAATATCAACAAGCTAGTGTAGCTCGTTGGTCCGCAGGTCTGTGTTAGAAGCATTGGGCGCAGGTTTGACTCCTCCTGACGACCAATTTTCCGGATTTTTGGCATTTTCTGGTTTTGGGCCGAGTCAGGTCCGTCCCGAGTTTTGGCGGGTCGATGGGTAATTCCGGTTTTGGGCTGATTTACGGGTTGATGCTCAACCGGACCGAATATAAGGCCGGGTGACCGGTTTCCGGGTCGAACCGGCTGGTCCGGTTCGGGTCTTACAACATAGATTTTGATGTAATAAGTGGTATGTTCTGTTTTTTTCTCCTGTCCCGTAAGAATTCATATGCCAGATGACTTTCACATTACTAGTCATGTATAGGGAATCTCTTATCTCACCATGTTTTGGTCATACATTGGTAAATTTCCCTATTAAATAACACTTAAATCGTTTGAAGATCTAAACCTCTAGTTATTGAAGATCAAGCTGCTATACGGTTAAGCCATTTCAAGGTGATATATATTATTGTCATTCGAGAAACTGAAGATTGAAATATTTAAATATATTTTGAAGATTTAAAGGTTCAAATATTTAAAAATTTAAAGACTTCAACTGAAATTTGTACCAAGTGAAAAATCAAATGGCAGAAGAATTGGTACCAGATATTACTCAGTCATAATATTACATTGATTTGTTATTGCTTAAGTTTATTATACTTGAAAACTTATTTCAAACTAGAAATGTAATTGAGGGTGAGGGTAGGGGTGGAACTGGGCCAGTCCGGGTCAGGACCGGTCCCGGTTGTTAATAATTAAAGGGAAAAGATGCAAATAGGCCCATGTACTAACAAAAAAAGGTCAAATAAGCCCTTATTTAGGAGGCTTTGTCCAGCCGTCGCCATTTGGAGTGGTTCCCGGTGGATTTTTTTGATGAAATTTTTTGAGCATCTTATTCATCAAGTCTAGTTTGCTCATACTAAATTTCAGCTAAACCTTCAAACGGGAAGGCATTCAAATGAATTCTTGAAGATAACTGTGCTTCTAACTGCGCAGTTAATTTCAAGAATTCATTTGAATGCCTTCCAGATTGAAGTTTTAGCTGAAATTTGGTATGAATAAACTAGACTTAATGAATAAGATGCTCAAAAAATTTCATCAAAAAATTCCACTGGGAATCACCCCAAATGACGACGTCCGGACAGAACTTCCTAAATAAGGGCTTATTTGACCTTTTTTGGTTAGTACATGGGCCTATTTGCACCTTTTCCCATAATTAAAGCCTAGTACCAACCCGGTTCGGTCCGGTACCCGTCCGGGTCTAAACCTTACCGGTCTCGGGCCTGTACCTGGCATTCATTACTCCGTATTTTTTTTTAAAAAAAAAATCTAGCTGTTTGGCCCGGACCGGGCCCCAAAATTCAAGCCGAAGCCCGCCTCCTATTCAACCACAGCCCGTGTACCTGAAAATCGGGCCCGGGCCAGTACCAAACAATACCGGACCCGGCTCGTGCCGCCCGGACCTAGTCCTCCCCTACGTGAGGGTGTGCATGTTCATAAACCAAATGTGGAGCAGTTTACAAATGTTATCGCGTAAAAACTTACTTTCAGTAGGTAAAGTCAAATGATAGTTATGAAACCAATTCTACAGTGGAATCAGCTCGCAAAATATCGGTAGAAATTCAGCCATATGGGAACATTGTTCTATCCATGTGATTAACCATGGGCACCTTCAAAATTGTACAATTCCGTTCTCCTTTAAGGGGTCTAACCAAAAATATAACACTGGAAGAATTGGATACTCTCCCAGTTTTACCAATAGCTACAACTGTAAGTGCTATATGCAAGAAAAAAAGATCAAACAAGCTTCTTTTGCTCAAAGAATTTCTTGAGATGCCACATTTGGAGAGCAGAGACGGACATGCAGACCAAAAGAGACAGAAAACTGAAGGTTGCCATCTTCGTGTTCGTTGCCTTCGTCAGTGCTTGCATTTCTTCTCCCCTGCACACCATGGTACCAGTTAGATTAAATAAAGAAATTGTCTAAAATATGAGTAAAAACGTTTGAAAATTCTAAAATAAGATTGTTATATTTGTATTCTACAAATTAAATAGTAGCCCGGTAAAAACGTTTGCATTCTAAACTAGCATGTTTAATTGTTCAAAGCCCGGTAACGCCAGAAACATTGAAGTAAAATTTTAGGACGACAGTAACGTTAATGTACTCCTATTTAGGAAAAAAAACATAACACTCCTATTTTGAAATTTCTAAACATTTTTACTCCTATGTCATTAATTTTTTCTAATGAATATTAAGCTAATCAAATCATGGCATACTGCATATACAATGTAAACTTTTGAACTGTAGCATAGCGGAGGTTATCTCGGCTGGGCTAGTACAAATCAAATTTAAAAAAAATACTTACGTAGTACTTTTTACACCTAAATTTAAAGCATTTTTTAAATCTGGGATTGTCTATGCCTAATATTGCCCTATTCTAAATATGCCCCTACTTTCATTGTTATTTGGTAATATGCTCCACAGTGAAATTGAAAAGTGAAAATAAAATAAGGTGTAAAGTGACATGTTGGGGTAATATACTTCTTATATAATTAGGTTGACTGCAACCCTGAGATGAGAAAATTCATTTTTAGATTTTCACCCCCAAAACAGCCGTAACACAAGTATTTAAGGGTGTCAAAGTGGGATCAGCATCCTTAGGCTGATTGCAATGGAAGGGGTGAAAACCCCAAATATGAGCTTTTCACTCCCAAAGCATCTGCAACGCGGAGTAAAAAACGTATACAAAGGTCTCACACGTAATATGGAGAACCGATGGGAGGGAAATCTGAGCGGCCAATTGACTCTAAGCTGGAGGTGACATGCTGCGTGGTCCCTCAGCAACTGCGACGCGACTGGAGGGAAGGAATGGATGACGTTGCTGCGTGGACGTTCGCGGCTTCCTTGCGGTTGTGGGTGAAATTTGCGAGTGTAGCTGGGAAAACAATTAATAGTGGCCATTTTTAAATTCAAATTAATAGTTTGATTTTTCGAGTGGTCATTTTAATTACGATTAAAAAGAGTGGTCATTTTAATTATGATAAAAAAAGTGGTCATTTCAATTACCCATAAATAAGTGGGTATTTTTAATACAAAAAAATTACGTAGCAAAAGAAAACAATTAATAGTTTTAACTTTATTTCAGATTAAATCAATGGGCATTTTTATACTTACAAACAAAAATTAATTCACATTTTTTTATTTTTACATCGGAAGGTTTGATATTTTAAATAATAATTATTGGTAAAAAAAATATAACATAAATGATGTTTAATAAAAGAAAATAAGGATTTATAGATTTAATTAAAAACAACATGTCTGAGTGGATATATTGACGGTGTTGGGTTGCAGAGAAAAACTGAATTGATTGAGTGAATACGTATAAACTGGTAGGAAATTTAATTTATTGACGGACTGGGTTGCGGTTAGCCTTAGGGTGGGATTCCACAACCTTATTCACGGAAGAGAGAGGAGAAGCTTGCAGCAGCCCGATGGGGCCGCTGGGCATGAGGAAACAAAAACGTTGGGACATTGGAAAAATCAAAATCCTAATTTTCTTTTATAACTTTTTAATTTGTTCTTCAATTTTTACAAAATTCATACTACCTCCGTTCTTAAATAAATGCAACACTTTGACTTTTACACTATTCACATGTTCTACTTTGACTACGTTTTATTTATTAATGTAATAATATTATTTTATGAAAAAAATATTGTTAAACTTGTCTCATTGTAAATTTTCATAATCTGATTTTTTAAATTTTTTTACTAATACAAAATCATTTATATTAATGGTCAAAGTTGTGTCTCGACAAGTGTGAAATGTTGACTGTTGCATTTATTTAAGAACGGAGGAAGTAACTTTTTATGACGTTTTGTATAATACCAATATTGCATATATATATATATATATATATATATAAACTTTAATACGAAGTTTCAACTGCTAGAGGTTTTGTTCAATATTAACTTTTCATATTTTGTGTTAATGCAATAATGCACAATTAATTAAATATAATAATAACAATCATGTACTATTAAATGTCAAAGTCTAACGGTTGTAATATTTAAAAAAGAAAGGGTTGAAGATCTTGCCTTGATCGAAGATAGTACATCTCATCGTGAATGGTTAGTACTGTATCGAACATTTTTCTTAGCTCGAATTCCACTCCCTGTAAACCAAAATTCAAATTATAGAAGACATGTTTATTGTTTGTGCCTTTGTGGTAGTCAAAGCACTCGTAAGAATAAGCAGTTTTTATAAATAAAAAAACTTATTAAGAAAATAAAGTTACTCCCTCCGTTTCTAATTAAACCAAAGTCACACTTTTATTTCACACTTATTAAAAAATTAAAGTTACTGAGAGGTAATTTTACTGTAGAGTACACTGTTTTGACATTATTTGACACTGTTTTGCATTGTTTTGTACAATTGTTCTGTTTTGATATGAATTTCTTTGCCAAATAAGGAAACTGGTTTTGTTTTGAAACATCCAAAAAAAGCGTGATTTTGATTTAGAAACGGGAGGATTATGAAGATAATCAGTTACTTGTATCTGGCGTTTCTTGGCGATTTTGGACCAATCAATGGTGGCATAACCGGACTTCCATTCGAAGCCGATGGAAATGGTGGTAGGAGGAATGTGCTCAGCTGCCCAGAAACAAATCTTGTACTCGCCCTTCTCTGCTGCTGTAAATGCAAAATTACCGTGATCTGTATCTACCGCATAGTGATAATATTGCCCCAACGGTGAAGTCACCTGCATTATACAATATTTTTTACACAATTGTTACACACCCGTGAATAAAAATACAAATATTAAGTTACAACATGCAAATTGTGCCATTAGATCATACTAAACCTAAAAAAAATGAACATATAGTGACACATATTACAAGATTTATCGGCTCAATGAGCCACATCTTGTGGGCGCATCTTGAGCCACACGGAGACAGAGTATTAAGTTGATTCACACCAATCGCGTGTACAAATACAAACTAAAAGACCGCTAAGGCCAACAAGTTCACGAGTCAATAGCACGTACTACCTCCGTTCTTAAATAAATGCAACATACAAAATTTTACACTATGCACATGTTCTACTTTGACTACATTTTATTGTATTTATATATTTTTTTGTAAAAAATATTACTAAATTTGTCTCATTGTATATTTTCAAAATTTAATTTTTTTAATTTTTTTACTTATAAAGAGTAATATATATTAATGGCCAAAGTTGTGCTTCGGCAAATGTGAAATATTGACCGTGGCACTTATTTAAGAATGGAGGAAGTATTAACTATTGTCAATAAGTGACTTACTTCATTATGTAATCTAAACTTATGAATTTATCTATATTAAGAATTTTCTAGCTGAAAAGGTGAGGCCGAAAAAAATTAGACTTTTTGTTGGCGTAAAATGTACCTTCAAATGGAAAATGTATTTTAAGATGGACAAATTTAGTATCTCCGTGACAGTAACATTGCGACATGAAGAGGTAACACGATTGTTGAGAAAGGTGAGTTTGTGCGATTGATATTGAATTAATAAAGTAAAAATAAAAGAAGAACGTTTTAGAATCACACAAAATTTATCAAATTTGGTATGAAACAATTTTAGCGAGCCGAATCAAATGACAATCTTAATGTGATGCAGGGAGTACTTGTTAAGACAAAATTACGGGACTAAAAAGAGTGAATCTTCCTAATAATAATAATAATAATAATAATAATCTTAATAAAAACAACAATAAAAATAAAATCGTTTTTTTTTTTAATTACAAAAATTCACTCTTCATGAATGTAGAAGTTTGATCATTAACATTTCCATCCCTTGTTAATATAATGAATGGAGGAGGAGGCAATTAAATTAAACTAACCCGGACGGTGATCTTGTGGGATTTGGGGACGGGGAGATCGATGATAGGGTTGATGATGGAGTACTTTCCGATGGTCATGGTATTCACCTGCATCTCCTCTCTGATGCACTTCGACGATCCCGACCTCACGTCGATTCTCAGCGCCTCCACCGCCGCCCCTTTTATGTCGCCGTGTATCAGCATCAGCAGCGCCGCCGCCGTCATCATAACCTGCCGCGTCCTCGGCATCATCATTCTTCCTCCGGCCGGCCGGGATCGAATTGAATCGGAGTACGTACCAGCTGTAATCTCTGTCTCTCTCTCTTACCGACCCCCTACTTGTTTGCAAGTTTGTTACACTCCTTAAAGCCAGCAAGCATGCTTTCAGACTTTCAATATTGTGTGTCTGAGTGGGTCATATTTGCTTGTTTTTATACATTGAGTTGTTTAATTCCGAAAATTGTGCATGTCAATATGATTTTCTTACATATTCAAAAAAAAAAAATGATTTTCTTACTGTTATGTGAATATGATTAATCATCTAATTTTAGCCAAATGCGCATATATTTAGAAAATATTATCATAATTAAGATTCAATCCTTTTTACTACACTTTGAAATTAATTAAGTTTATAATTTTATCATAATTGAAAATGGTTGTCTAACAAAATCAACAAGTTATAATATCAACACTCAATAAAAAACAATCAACAATTAAGAAATCAAACAACCATGAATGGATCAATTAATAAACTAATCAAATAATCATATCCGACTAATCTGCTTTCGAGTGAAATTTCTTTATGAAATTTTAAGAGAATGTTTTTCATCTCGTGTAGATTATGTCCATAAAATTTCAGCTTAAAATGCAATCGTGAAGTCAGTTAAATAAATTATTGAAACACAATGCGCCAAAATATGTATAAAAAGCAGTGTTTTCAATAATTTATTTAAGTGACTTCTAAATTATTTTAAACTGATTTTTTCTCACATATTCTAAACTTCATAGAAAACATTCAGAAGAACTTCAACAAATTCCACTCGAAAAATTGTTACTTTAGGGCCGCATAAATCAGCCTACTCACATCTGTTACAAAGAACTAAACTTGGGCCTATTTTTTACCCATATTTTTTTGGGTCTAGGGCGCCCGCCCCACTTGCACCCCCCTAGGGCCGCCCCTGATAGTAGTATATAATTGGGCAAAGATTAACTTCATTAGCCAAAAAGTTCAAAGAAGAAAAAAAATTTAAGAGGAGGGAGTATGATTAGAGACATAAGTATAATTCACATACTCAAATGCCCTTCCCTGCCCTAAATAATCCAAAACTTGAAAAAAATATTACGCTCAAATTTGCCGCATTCGTTGTCAGTCACATCGCCATTTGTCTCATGGCCTACCAGAGTAGATTCACTCGTCTTGGCCATTTGCATAACTCCATAATGTCCATCTTTTTCGATCATTGTCTATAATTTATTTTTAACTATTGCCCAAACATAGTCCTCCCATTTAAATTACTAAATATTGTCAATAACTTTTTCATTATTTATTCCACCATTGTTCCTCGTGACAAACCTAAATGATCCAATATTTTCACCTCTCACTCACTCATTATCCATTATCCATTCTCCATTACTAGTTTACTACTACTCCGAATTTCAATGAATAAAGACAGTAATGGCAGAAACTAAAGAAGAAGAAATGACTAATAGAGGGAGAAGGAAGAGAAGGGATGATCAAGAGAATGAGAAATACTTGTAATAATATCAACTATCACTCGTAAAACAATAATAATAATATGTCCTTTGAAAATAGCTTGAATTTATATAAAAAAAATTGATACATAAATACTTTTTCACTAGAAATTCATTCATTTTACTCATAAAAAACTATATAAAATGTCAATTAAGTGTCACTTTATTTCAAGATAACTTTAATTTGACTTTTTCATATCATTTTTATGTGGTATGCTATTCAATTTGTAGTTGGAAAAAGGCTTCATATCAATTTATTCAAATGATTCATATTACTCAAAAATTATTTCTAGTTGGTATTATTTAAAATTATTTTTTATTAAAACAATAGTATCACGAACTATTTTATTAGGTCTGTATTTTTTCCGAGGGTAGAAGTGTAGAACTAGAGAAGTGTTGATCCTTAGCTTTTGTTGAAACTTTGAAGATCTAAAGTCTAAACAGCATCTTTTTCCTACTTGGAAGAATAAGATTTCACATATTATTATATATATATTTATATATATATATATATATATATATAGGGGAAGGTTCTAGTGAGAACCCCTCTTAAAATGAGAACTCATGAGAACCCTTAGAACTGGTGGTATTTTTAGCTGAAATTTTTTGTGTATGTTCCTCATCAATTATAGTTCATCCATACCAAATTTGAGCAAAAAATTCAATTGGGAAGGTCGTCAAATGATTTTTTGAAAGAAAATTGTGTTTTATATGTATGTTCCGGACCAGTTTTCTTTCAAAAATCATTTGACGACCTTCCTGATTGAATTTTTTGTTCAAATTTGGTATGGATGAACTAGATTTGATGAGGAACATACACAAAAAATTTCAGCCAAAAATATCACCATTCTCAGGGGTTCTCACGGGTTCTCACGTTAAGCACCGTTCTCATTTGATCTTTATTCTATATATATATATATATATATATATATATATATATGGGAACTCTTCCGGTAAGGTATACCTTACCGAAGCCTCCGTGCGGCCTCCACGTTTTGAGGGCCTTTCCGGTGGAATTTTTTGATGAAAGTTTTTGAGCATGTTCTTCATCAAGTCTAGTACATCCATACCAAATTTCAATAAAAAATTCAATCGGGAAGGCAGCCAAATGATTTTTGGAAGATAACTGCACCCTTTATATACATATAAAACGCAGTTATCTTCCAAAAATCGTTTGGCTGCCTTCCCGATTGAATTTTTTGCTGAAATTTGGTATGGATGTACTAGACTTGATGACGAACATGCTCAAAAAATTTCATCGAAAAATTCCACCGGGAAGACCTTCAAAACGAGGAGGCTGCACGGCGGCTCCGGTAAGGTATACCTTACCGGAAAGATTTCCTATATATATATATATATATATATATATATATATATATATATATATATATATATATATATATAATATTAAGCTCACATCAGTTGGAACTGCTGGGAAAAGAAACAAAATGCACAAAATACATTCATATTAATCAAGAGTACAAACTACAAAGTAATTCATCCATACCGCAGAAATAAAAGTTGACATTCAACCATAACAACATACAAGCCTTATTGCCAAAAGATTTTGGGATCGGCATTCATGTTCACATAATAATAAACATATGAAGTTGTATCCAAATGGTTCAAAGAATAAAAGCCGGCCTGCAGATAGGTCTGTCTTATTCAGCAGATGAGATTTGTCCATCAACAATGTCTCTATATATATACCATCCACCTCAGAAAATGATATCCTCATCATGCTGTGGGGTCAACAACAAGTTATGTGCAGCGCCAAGCGAAACGCCTTTTCTCAAAGACAAATCCTCAGCGGCCTTCTCCCCAGCAAACTGTCTAGCGGCGGCCATCTGTTTCTCAATCTCTCTCTTCTTGAACCCTTGTATCTTCTTCAACCTAAAGAAGTCCTCTCTTTCCAACTCATCAAGCTCTCCCTTGATGTAGTTAACCGTGTTCTCCAGCCTCGGCTTCACAACGTTCTCAAGCGCATTGACCCTCCGGTTTGTGGTCTTGATTGCCTCATCAAGTGTGAGAAACGATGTTTGCAAGGACGCCAGCTCAACAAGCAACTCGATTGCTTTGACATAGGCAACACGGCAGGCTTGGACCTGTTGCCCGCCCCTAGCTAACCCTGTCAAGTCATTCTTTGTCTCTCCTGCTTCGGAGAAATGCTCAAACTTAGGGAGCTTGACACCAGCTATATTTTCTTGACGGGAACGCACCTTGAGAGTTGCGGTCCCCACATTTTCTAGAACAGTGTGTTTGATGTTGTTGCCGGCTGAGTATTTGGCCTCTGTCAGAGCAAAGGCAGAAGTTTTCATGATCTCTCCCATTGATTCTTTAGTGGAAACGATTTTCTTTAGGATCTGTCTAAACTTCACAGTGAGAGCGTCACTTTTTTTCTTGAGCAAGGCATGGCCTCTCGTGGCCCCAACAAGGCGAGCTTTGACCACGCCAAGCACTGTCACAGTAGGGACCACATTTAAGCGCTGGTTTTGCCCGGCCATTACTGTCATTAAAAACAATTAAGATAAAGTACTAGCAGTACACATCCAATTTTTTTCTTAGACTATTAAACAAACAAGAGATTTCTACTACTTCTCGCACACAACTAAGCACCATGTCTAATGTTATCTATTCAAAATCAACCAAATTTAGTTCCTCTCGTAGTTGAACTAACATGTCAAGACTTTACTCTTTTTTATTAGGCAGAAATTGTCAGGTCTAGTTGAGACTGAATTGGTCTAGACTGGTTTGGTCTTCTTTGATACTACCTCCGTCTCCAAATACTTCTTCATCTTTAACACTTTGACGTCATCGTCATCATCATCATTACCCCAGTGTCGCGAAGGCTCCCACCTGCGGTGTGGTAAGGGGGTAGGATGACCAACTATATATTTTTATTGGAAATTATTTATAATATTAAAATGATATGAAAATGTTCTTTGTCAAAAGTACTTTCATAAAAGTATAAAATTTGTAACTTCCATAATATTATACTACATCAGTTCCATTTTATTTGTCCTATTTTCCTTTTCGGTTGTCCTAAATAAGTGTCACATTTCTTTTTTTGGAAAGAAATATGTGGTCCACATCATTTCACTTTATTATTCTCAAATCTTAACCACAACTTTTATTTTTCAACCACTATATTAATAATTGTGTCAAACCAAAAGAAGACACATAAAATGGGACATAGGTGGTACTAATCAAAATCATAGTCCTAACTTTACGAGATTGCAAAGTTTTTAGGGACGGAGGAGGTAGTATAATGTCATGCTTATTTTTAAAAATATAAGTTACATTCTTAATACGCAGTATTAGTGTAACATATTATCCATACAATAGTTATTAAAACAACTAATTGTCGATCTTTTTATAAGTTGTTAATTAATTAAATACACGACAGAAATAAAAGCATACACAATAATATGATAATCCTATAATTTGTTAGACCAAAAAAGACAATCAATCTAGAAATCTATCATCATCATTATATAAAAGGAAAATGTTTTTGGAATAGTGTTCCCGCCTAAATATCTCTATCTTATTATGGTGCACGCCCGAACATTGTAAAAAATACTTTTTACTAAAGAACTCTATCAAACAGTGTTAAAGTTGACAGTCATTAACAGTTTCACAAGAAACAGTGTTTGATGATTCTCTATTATTAAAACATTTCGATGCACATGCGGAAACCTTCATCCAAAGCCCAAACCATCAAGGAGAATCTTTCTTTTTATGGAGGAAAGATTTTTCAGCAAACTTGCTTTGCCTGATGGATGCCAAAATTAATGAAAACCAAATCGCTATATGATTCCCGTGCATAATTTCTATATCTGAACTTCTATTTAAATGTATAGCTTAAACTTAATCCTCCAATACACCTTTATAAATGGCTGTTTAGTGTTGGGTTTTTCACGCCTGTCCATCATTCATCACCCCAATTTTATTAAATTTTAATCCCATAAACAAAATATCCTGCCTGCTCCATTTTCGTGAGCTGTAGAATACATGATGAGCATGATGCGCAAGGCTTCATTAGGTAGGAACGAGAAAGGATTATCCATATAAGATGTATGTGATTATAACCAGTATGGTTTTTTTAATGATTTTTCTAATGCTTCTTATGTATGACCTTTCGACTCACAAGATATAAAAATCTTTCAAAAGATAATGACTCTCATTACAACAAAAACATTATCCCTGTTCTAAAGCAGGAAGAGACTATTTCCATTATGAAAATCACGTCAAAAATTGCATGGACTAACTACTACTTCATAACAAAGAAGCGTACACACGATGTTTCATCATAATGAATTATCATAATGAATTATCATTATGCAAAAAAAAAATGCCAATGAGCCTACACACGATGTTTTGTGGAATGCCAACATTTTTTTTATCTTTGTCACTAAAAGTGCAAGTCTAAAGAAGAATGGATTATGTGGTCATTGACCAAATGAGCAATGGTAAGCTAAGTGTGGCTTGGCTATCCTGGTTTTATTGTTAAGACGAAAATGTGCAAATGGATGTTATGTGCTACAATGCATATGAACTGCTTTTCTTTTCTTCTGATAGATGCCGACCAAACGCTCAATTAAATGGTCTTTTTGCTAGATACTAACAAAAATACAGGTCCCTAGAGCGATGATTTCTCATAGACAGAATGTTAGCACCAGGGAGAGATTTAAAGTTAAATTATGGACTGCTCCACCGCAGTTCAATTCACTTCGCAAAAGAATTTGAAAAAAAAAAGAATTTTAATTGTAAGAATAAAATATTGGGGGTAAAATCAATCTACTAGAGAACTAGAAGGACCAAATCAATTAGCTAAGTCAACTTTATTTTGCAAAAACGGAATTCTCTGCCCACACTTATTTGCACCTTACTGTTAATTTTACCAACCAAAACATAAGAAAAGCATCATCAGTTTATCACTTATCAAAACTATCTGGAACCAGGGTGACTTAAAAAAAAATACGAACTATTGGGACTGAAAATCAGAATTTCTTCTGCACTCAAATTTATAACAAGTCTATCAAGAAAATCTGTATTAGAGAGCTGCAAACCCAAGTTTTTTAACAATTTTAATCGGTAAACTTAAACCGCAAAACTGGTAGAGTATCAAATCGTGCTTGGAAAATTTGACGATCCTAGCAACGAGACCTACAGGTAGGCGACTGATACATGCTTCAACAATCCCAATGGAAAATACTTAATAAATGAACGTAGAGTTAAGCTTACCAGATTGAGATAATGATATGAAGCTTGGAGCGAAACTTTGAATTTATGAATTTAGGGAGACTGTATTTTCGGAGAATGATAGAAGAGGGCTGGCTGCTACAGAAAGAAAGACACAGCGTGTGTATTTCAAAAATTTAAGTGCTTAAATTTTTAGGGCTGAATATATATATATATATATATATATATATATATATATATATATATATATATATATATATATATATATATATATATACTAGCAAAGTACGCACTATGTGCGACTGATGCCCAACATATAATTAAAAAACAATTACATTCTCATTTTCTCTACAGATTTTTCCTAAAATGTTGTGGTATATCAATTGTTTTATAACTTGTTTAAAGAATAAATAAAAGAATAAAACAGACATCTTTTTAAAATGAAAAGAAGTATGTTTTGGTTGAACTCTAACACAATTTAATAGTAGTAAAAAATTATGAAGAAGTAATCACACCAACTTATGTAGCTAATATAATACAACTTATCTTTCATCAAGTAAGATAGTCAGTACATAAAGAATGCTATTAATAACCTATTACAACTATTGAGTTTTTCTCTTTGCAAAATGTTGAACAAGCAGTAATAAGGTGTGTGATATTTTAGGTTGCTGCCATTCGTTTGGTTTCAGCACAAAGTAAGTTTACTATGTTTTTTTACTCTAGGTTTCTCACTTTTTTCCTTTTCAAGCTTCTCAATTTCTTTCCACCTGTAAAATTCTGCACTTGAAATTTGAATCACTAAAAGTATTGCAATCTTTTGAAAACTGAAGGCCAGGCTTTGCATTGGTATTTGTGGTACAACACTACTACTTTAAGATAGTTTCTAATATATAAGACTTTACTATTTATGGTTTTTGTATTTTTTGAGAGAGTGTTTAATAGTTTGATCAATGTTACCTTACACAGATGAAGACTAACAAGTGTCTTTATTTTGTGTGAGTTCAAAGTTCAAACTAAACAGTTTCTTCCAGTTCTAAAAGGCCAAAGGCCCAACATAAGAAAGTATATTTGAAATAACCGGGAAACTTAAGTATAAAACACAGTTAAACGTAATATGAAAAGTAATAAAAATAATAATTTTTAGAGGTTTGTACAAATTATTTTCCCTACATACGACACGTTAATTGATGGAATAAAGCAAAATGGCTCACTAAACTGCCTGCGCTTCTTTGTTATGAACCAGCAGTCAGTCCATGCAATTTTGGACGCGATTTTCACTGTGGGTCATCCGGAAACAGTCTCTCTGTACTTTTGTACAGGGGTAAGACTGCGTACATCCGACCCCCCCCCTTACCCCACCATAGGTGGGAGCCTTTGCGGCACTGGGGTAAATGAAAATGAAAATGACGACACGTTAATTGTATATTTTCCCCTTTGTGTTTCTAAAGTTTTAGGCAAAGTCATCAGGTCTAACACATGTTTTTAAACTTAAAGGTAGTCATAAGAGGCAACCTTACATTATTTTTCGTAATATTGAACCCAGATACCTCTAGTAGCAGCCTTGTTTGTTACTATTAGAGAATTAAGAAGATATAATCACACATTATACATGACTTATACATACTTACTCTTGGTTAAGTAACAAGAGGGTGATTTCATGTAAAGATACATGTATTTTGCCGATAGAGCAGTATATAAAGATAGCTTTGGTTCAACAATTTGATATTTTTGTTGTAAAATGTTAAACTAATGGTATTAGGGCATGTGATATTTTTTATTGTTCTACTACCATTCATCTGTTTCATGCACTTAGAAAGTTAATATGGCTCATTTAATGTAGTTTGTTCACTTTTTTCCTCCTCAATGTGTTTTTCCACTTGTACCATCTGCACTCCCAAATTTGAACCATTAAAGACATTGCAATCTTTAGAATACCAAACTTTTCTATTTGCTTTGGTTTTTGCAGTAAAACGCTACTTTAAGATTGTTGGTAATCAATAATGAGACCTTAATTCTCTCCTTTCTTTAGTTTAGTTGGGAAAGCTATAGTAATTCAATTAAAAACATCAGGATAGTATATAAGATTATAAAAGAGACTTCTTTTCAAGAAGTAATTTTAGAGTGATTTTTTTAAAACTGAAAAAGTGTAAGGTCCCTAAGTCTATTCATTGGATATTTATTGTAAGTTCATGACTGATTTTTTAAACAAATGCAATAGTTAGGTAAGACTCCTAATTTTAACATCCGGCGAAGGAAATAAGCATTCCTTGTGAAGAATTAGGCAGGCATAACTTAAGAAAATGTTGTATACAGCAGTAGCAAAATAAAAGAAATAGAATTACAAACAGCCATTTACTATACAATTTATCGAACACTTTATGGACACCTACAAAATGAGTTTTTAAGTGAAGCAAAAGTATTTGACAGCATCTAAAATTGCAGGTGAACATGAGGCAGTAGGGGATTTAGTTATATCAATACATTTTACGTCAACAAATATCAATTACAATATTGTTTCGAATCGGAAGTAATATACTTCCAGTTTAACAAGAAAATTAACACATATCAGATTCATTCGAGTTGGTATAAATTTTGGTTGCAAGAAGAACCAATTCAAAGGATAAAAATGATTACCTGTTTTGAGGAATGGAAAGGTAGCAGATCAAAGGAGGAAGAAATGCAGAGGAAGAGATTTGTTCCGGACTTCTGAATATAGATGAGTGTACTGGACTAGGCCGTATGGGAAACTATTTTGGTGTTGAATAGCTGCAATCAATAGACACATACATTTTAATTTGGTTATAAATGGGGCCGTCGGAGCGATGGACGGAAAAAATTAAAAATTGGACGGCAAAAGAACCATGGTAACTTTAGTTGCCTCTTATTATATAAGGGGAAAAGGTGCAAATAGGCCCATGTACTAACCAAAAAAGGTCAAATAAGCCCTTATTTAGGAGGCTCTGTCCTGACGTCGTCATGTGGGGTGGTTCCCGGTGGAATTTTTTGATGAAATTTTTTGAACATCTTATTCATCAAGTCTAGTTTACTCATACCGAATTTCAACTAAAACTTCAATTGGGAAGGCATTCAAATGAATTCTTGAAGATAACTGCGCTTCTAACTAGACTTGAAGTTTTAGCTGAAATTCGGTATGAGTAAACTAGACTTGATGAATAAGATGTTCAAAAAATTTCATCAAAAAATTCCACCGGGAACCACCCCACATGACGACGTCAGGACAGAGCCTCCTAAATAAGGGCTTATTTGACCTTTTTTTGTTAGTACATAGGCCTATTTGCACATTTTCCCTTATATAAGCAAAGATATATATATATATATATATATATATAGATTTAAAAATAAATCTATTTTTATGTATAACATGCGTATACTTATCTTACAATTTTAATTGGGCCAAGAAAATAAATCTGGGACTCTAATTAGATTTAAAAAAAATTGCTTGAGCTTAAAATATTCTCTAAATAAAAAAAATGATTAGACTTTAAAGCATTAATTCTTCCTTCACTTAAAGTTACTAGAGAGCTCACCGGTCCACGTTATCTACCATAATAATACATGATAAAACAATAGATCGCATTATTAATAAAATAAACTTATTTAACTAACTAAAAAAATGACTGATATAACTACCTCACAAAATCGGGGTGTTATAACCCCTCTCACCTTATAAAACTTTCATCCTCGAAATTTAGAATAACTTGGGAAAGTATAGCTTCATTTTAATTTTGTTCATATGATAGGATCCTCCAATTATCCAGAACAATTAACAGGAATTTAACAAGAAATCAACTGAAATTCTTTATTGAAGAAGATGAACAGTACAGTAACCTAGGCCGAAGCCTCCCAAAAGAGAAGAGAAAAGAATCCTCTAATCTTTCCCAGTCCCAGACTAAAAGTCCCAAAAGCCTCCTCACTCCTCCCTGCTATCTTCTATTTATACTAACTAATACACTTATTATTATTAATACTCTAATAGGCCCGGTCCCTTATTATTATTATTATTATTATTATTATTATTATTAGTCTATTAGGCCCGGGTTCCTAACAATACTTCCCCCCAAAACATCCACCTTGTCCTCAAGGTGGGTAATAGGAGAAAGCCACAATCTTCTGCTTCTTCCTCTTCTTCCTTGCTCCTCTCCCTTCCCAATACATGACTGTAGGTTGGTCAAGGAGTTTCCATGCGTGAATAGGAGTTTCCAATACACTTCTAGCAGAAACAGCACTAGAACCTCTCTCTTCAAAGCATCCATACTATTCAGGTGGTTCTGTTCCTGCTGGTACTGATCTTCATTCATCACCTTGTGCTCAATCTTCCATTTGCTAGTAGCTCTTGCTTCAGCACATAAATCAAGTCCTTGAGTTTCAGTTGCTTCACTCCATGCAATTAGAGCATCTGCTGCTGTTCCTACTATGGATATACAACTGCCAGAGGGAAATTCTGCAATCTCTTCTTTGCCTTTTAGGCAGCATGACTGACAACCACCCTCATCCTTAGCCAAACATTTGGAAGAGTCTTTTAGCCAGATGTCTCCCTTAAGAATATTCCACCAAATTCTCTTTGCCACTGCATGTTCCTCCAAAGGAAAGTCCATTTTTACTCGATTTGTTGAAACAGAGAGTCGAAAAACCCAAACTATCTTCAATTTTGCATAATCCTTGCTAGTGTGAAGCAGCACAGAAACCAAGCAACACCTTGCGGATGTGAATACGAAATCAGTTCTTTCACCAAGTGCATCAGCCACACTTCCTTGGTTCCATCCTTGCCTGTCAGATGAAGGAAGTTCATTTTCTCTAAAAGAGTTCCACCCTTTGCTCACGTTATTCAAACTGGAAGGGTTATGACAAGTGAGGGGACGAATAATTGGCTCAGCTTCAAGTCCCAGATTAACTGAAGATTCCTCATTGCCTTCCTCTTCGCTATCGGTGGTTGTATCTTCCTTGTACGTTTGCTCCTGGTTAACCAACTCCCTCTGCGACTCTGGTCACTTAGATAGCAATTGCGAACTGGAGTCTTCTGCTCGTGTAAAAACCATAGTTCTGGAAGAATCTGCCTGCGAACTCAAAGGTGCGACTTGATACGAACCGCTGGAAACCTTTCGCGACCGCAAGTTACAAGAAACAGTTCGCGACTCCCCTTCCGATCTTGGGAACGGTGGTGACGATCTTACCTTGTCAGTACTCGATGAGCGACGCGAAGGATTATGTGACGGATTCTGAGAAGAAGTTCGCGATTTTGAACTATGAGAAGAAGTTCGCGATTTCGTCTGCGACTCCATATGCGATAGCGGATGATGCCTACTACTCCTCGATTGGTCTCCCGGTCTTATGCTAAACCCTTGCTTGTATGATTCTTCAGAACTCGTTGTCTCTCTCGACTGAGGATGGTGAGAAGTGCGGTGCGATGCAGATGAGGGATGTGATCTATTTCTCGATCGATCTTTCTTCTGTTTTTTAATCTCCACAAAGCCAGCCTTCATCTTCGCTCTTAATTCCTCAAACTTCGCATTTGATTCCTTCTGATATCTGTCAAATTTCCGCTCGATTTCAGTCATTCGCTCCTCCAGTTTTCTTCCTATCTGCGTTATACGACCTTCCATCTTCGTTCAATTCTTTCTCGTCCAGTGATCGTCTCGCTCTGATACCAATGATAGGATCCTCCAATTATCCAGAACAATTAACAGGAATTTAACAAGAAATCAACTGAAATTCTTTATTGAAGAAGATGAACAGTACACTAACCTAGGCCGAAGCCTCCCAAAAGAGAAGAGAAAAGAATCCTCTAATCTTTCCCAGTCCCAGACTAAAAGTCCCAAAAGCCTCCTCACTCCTCCCTGTTATCTTCTATTTATACTAACTAATACACTTATCAAGGTTTTGAAAGGCGAAATCTAGCCCCGAGGCGTTCGGTGGTAGCCTCACGAGGCGTAAGCCTCGAGGCGTAACGAGGCGTAAGCCTCGAAATTAACAGTCTAAAAGCGTACAACATATCAGATAGTATAGATAATTCATAACAATAACACAAATAAACAAAATCACAAGTAAAAAGAACATAACAATAAAAATATTCAAGTCAAAATAACATAAAAATGAAATAAAAAAACATTAAATTCCAAAGACAAAAAAAACAAATAATTGATAATCAACTTTAATATATATAAAAATAAAACCAAACTGTAATGAACTTAACTATAATATTTCCAATTAAAATGTAAATCTTAAGTCAAGTAAACTAGTAAAGTATGTAGTATTAAAAAAATAAATTATTAAGATAAATGAAAGCTTTATATGATAACTTTACGGATTAAACAGTAGGCTTGATAAATACATTAATCACGTTAAATAGCTTTAGATAGTTCAAAACAAAACCTTTAAATAACTAAAAAGTTAAAATAAAAAAGTTAAATAATAAACACAAGAAATTATAGAAGTTGGGGGGTGGGATATTTTATAATTGCTTGGACAAACCGGCGAAGCAGCTCTTGAAGTCTCTGTACCGAGCTTCGACTGAGACTATGAGACACCAGGCTAATCGAGCAGCTCTTCTTCAAGTTGTTGTTTCTAATTTTTTAATATCGTAGTAGGGTGAAAGACCAGCGATTGGAACTTGGAAAACCTAAGGTTGTGGCTAAGTAATAAACCATCCAGGTATTCTATATTTTAGGAGAGAAAAAAATCGAGGCCCCCAATATTTTTTTTAAAAGGCCCAACCTTGCGTAAAATTAGAGGCGAACGCCTCGTGTAAGCCTTGCGCCCCACAGTCCGCATCAGTGCCTCAGCAAATTGAAGGCGTTCACCCTAATAGGCCCGGTCCCTTATTATTATTATTATTAGTCTATTAGGCCCGGGTTCCTAACATCATACTTCTCATTTGATTAGTACAACTGTAATAGTTTTATACCATTCACAAGGTTGCTTCCTTTATTTCTTGAGAACATAACTTTAATGCAAGAAGTTTGTACTGACTTTTCTTCTTAATCCTAAGCTGATCAAAGTTCTACGATTTGCGAAACATACAACTACTTCATATAATGGCCAAGAAAAAGGACTAAGAAAATTCTCACTGTTCAAATACACTTCTCATGATTTCTCATGGTGCTACAACATAAAATCACAAGCTCACAACATAGTCTTCATAAACGAATTAGTTTGACCTTTTTGCTTTTTAACATGAAAAAGAAAGACAATACTAAATTTTAACCTCGTCATAAAAACTTACCCCCCATACTACTAAAAATGAAATTTAAAATCACATTCTACCGATATGGTTACATATGTCAAACTTGTCTTATCAAAAAAATAAGAATAGAACTCTTTCTAGAATCACATCAGAAAAAATGTTTCATCCTCTGTCAGTTTTAAGAGTTCATTAGAAAGAAAAAAATGAATGTGATTGATTTGTAGACAAGTGATGTGGAAATCCTATATGATAGTCATAGACAATGGACACTGAAATTCATTCTTTAAACATAACTATGTATCAAGAGATCAGAAATAAGTGTTGTGACCAATTTTTAAGAATAACATTATTAAATATTTTGGAAATCAATATGCTCTTACAATTAAAATTCCAAATCTTTATTTGATCTTGAAAGTGGAAGAATTCCAATATTCCAATATTAATAAGAGTTTCTAATTTAGGTTGCAAAACAGAACATATTCTCTAACGGCTTAGGTTAACTTCTTCTAGATACACAAAGCATGCATTGCATATACTAGGCAAAAACATATGTTAAATAAACTCAATGGAGTATCTCTGTAAATTAATCTTTTGTATTCAGGATAAAAGATATGGAGTACAATTTGTGATGTTATGTACTGCTATGAACAAATCTACATAAAAATGCACCATAAATAGAATAATATGCATTTTCTCATTTACAAATAACTTTATGTAGATTTTCCACTTTTCTCCAGGTAGCTAAAACAAAACTATACAGAGTACTTTTTCACTCTCACACATATGCAACAACACAAATGAAAATACATAGCCATCAAGAGGAGGATACAAACGGAGCATGAAACACAAGTAGAACAAATCCATTCAAAGCCTAAAGAAAAATCGGGAGAACAAGAAAACGAAAATTACCTATCAAAGATTTCTGGGATCTGCTTCCACGCAAGACCTATGATGCGGAAAAAGAGAAATAATGATGTTTCTCTTTGAGGTCCAGATTGGGTGGAAGAAATTAAATGGAGAAGAGTTTTTTAAGATTGAATCTACCCAAATCACCAAGGATGGGTCTGATTTGATTGAGATCTGTACGAGCAGCGCTGCTTGAAGATTGATCGACGATTGCGTGAGCCAGATAGAGACGGTAGCTTCAGTGAAAAATCGGTTGGGGTAGGGCGACAAGGATGGTAGATTATCTTACGATGCAAAGGCAGGGGCAGATCCTGAAAAGATTAGTAATTTTAGTACGAGTATCACAGATGACCTTACTACGGTTCAAAGACGTGCCTTTTTTTCAGAAATATTGGTAATTTTAGTATAGAGCAAAATGGGTTTTGGGGCAAAAATCTCTCGAAGAAATTCCACTTATCCTTCGAGTTTTGCACTAATTCCATAATTAGTACTCATCTTTCACTTTATCCATTTTTGGTACCTGACTATTGTTTTCTTGACTATATATAGTCCTTTTCCGGTAGTTAAAATGCCCAGAGATAGACCGCAAATGGTCAAGAAAACAATAGTCAGGTACCAAAAATGGATAAAGTGAAAGACGAGTACTAAATATGGAAATGACACAAAACTATGAGGACCTAAAGTGGAATTAATTCAAAATCTCTTTATTTCATTTAAAGAGGGCAAATAACCCCTTCTCTAACGATGGATTTAGGGAGTAGTTAACGGCGAATTCGACGTAAAAGCAAATATAGTACGAGTAATACACTACAGGATTCTCACTGAAGCACATGCCCAAGCCTATAAATTTTTTGTGAGCAATAATTGTTTTAAATAAACATTTGGACAAAGATAATCCATGCTTTGCAAAAAAAAATCATCAATGCCACTTTTCAAAGAAAGTGCAGTAGTGTCAACAACATGTTTAACTCCAAGGGATCGCTCTATAACCACTCCGGTATCGTTTACAAAGCTAACAACAATTGCCATTTGCTCTTTCACAGAATTATCACGAGCTTCATCAATCAACAAAGAAAAAACTTTATCACCAACATCACTAAGTATGACTCTTGTTGTCTCTGATGCACAAGAACTAATAATATCCTTTTGAATCTTAGGACTAGTTAGTTGGTGATTTGATGGTGCATTATCTTTTACCACTTTCTCAACATCGGCATTGCGTGCACTATACCAATCAAGCAATTCCAAGAAATTTCCTCTATTCAGTGAAGTTTCTCTCTCATCATGCCCACAAAAATCCAACCCTTATGAAATTAAAAATCTAGCACAATCCACACTTGCATTCAAACAAGTGCGATATGCAACACCCAATGTTTGTATTCCTGAAGCCAGACTTCTTGAAATGTTTTGCTTTTGATTCTTGAAATTAAAAAAACGTGTTCTGGCATCATTGTGTGCCCCATTTACAACTTTTACATGGTATCTAAATGTTTCAAGACTTTTCTTCCAATTACGAAACCCGGTCCTCACAAATACATCATCTCCAAATCTCTTCCCTTCTACCCCATGAAAAAGGTAACACCAAAAGCAAAATGTAGCATTTTTAGAAATACTATATTCCAACCATTCCCAATTTATAAACCACTCTGCTCGAAAACATCTCATTTTTTCCCAAATAAAGTTCGTGGAAAATTATGAGACAACGGTAGACAAGCACCTTTAACGACATACGCTCTCATCACGTCATCTCTTACTCGAGGCTCATATTCAATGATTGGCTTTCGTAATGCGGGATCGCTAATGATATCCCACTCACACGTACTATCTGTGCGGTCTCTTTTGTCTCCCCCGGTGTCATTAGACTCATCTCGGACAATGCTTACATTCGGAGCAACTACATTTGCATCGCTTGAGATAGACTGATTAGGAACGTTTGAAGAACTATCCCCCTCGAGTTAAAGACCTTTTAGTCCGAATCATAGTCACATGGATCGCAGTACGCTATGGTACGCGGTACGAAAACGGGAACGCGGATCGCGAATATTAGAAATCCGATGCGCGAGGGGGTAGGCTTCTTTGGTACGCTATTTCGGTAGGCGGAACGTTGTACCGTTTGTTATGGTACGATGTGCCATAAACATATGTGCAGTACAATTTACCAAGTATAAATATAATTAATTAAATATAATTAATATAATACGGAGTATTAAACAATTCACTTCAATGAGTAAATCTTTAATCAATTGCTTATGTGTACCATAATTTTTTTTTGAAATTGTGTACCATAATTAAATACAAAGGTTTGAAGTG
Source organism: Cuscuta epithymum (assembly GCA_945859915.1). Lineage (NCBI taxonomy): Eukaryota > Viridiplantae > Streptophyta > Magnoliopsida > Solanales > Convolvulaceae > Cuscuta > Cuscuta epithymum. Next base: position 5,247,477 of record CAMAPF010001015.1, read on the forward strand.
TGAACTACGAAGTCTTTAAAGATTGTGTGGCTTGGAAAAAGCAACATCGTTTCAGTCCTTAAATTCGTTTAGCTTTTTGAAGTTCGAACTGTGAAATCTAAAGAAATAAAAAGTCGTTTCAGACTTTGAGTGAGCGGTGAGCCATCGCTTCGATCTTTGAACTGCAAACGACAAAGAGAGACTACCGAGTTCGTCACCGACCCGGTGTCGCTTGGAAAAAGCAGTTCACGGACGCGACTCTTGGACTGATGTTCGTCGGACGCTGGAGGGGACGTGCGAACCACAACTCGGAAACAGCGTACCACCTGGACGGCAACCGCGAACTGCAACCGGAATCCGCCGTACCGGAGTCGCGAACCAGAAGCGACAGGCACGCAACTGTACCGCGATCCGGTACGCGCGATCCGGAACGGAAAACGCGGCTATGTTAGTAATCCCTGTATCTATGGTCCGAATTACAAAGTTATCCAAACTCATATCCCTAATAAAAAAAGGCAAATACAATCAGGTCTAAAAATTAAACTAAAAACCTTACAAATTAGAACCCTAATCCTTAAGTAGAGCGAATTCACAATCCCCGAAGTATCAAATTTCAAGTAAACAAACCATCCCCAAATCAGCAAATAACAACAACAATGCAACAATTCAACAAATTCACAATAATTAGTAAACTAAACAAATCGGAAAAGCTGAAAATCAGAAACTGACCGGACTGTGGAGCCGTGGAGGTCCGGAGGCGGACTGGCGGAGGCGCAGAGCACGGTGGGCGGCGAGGTAGTCGGCGCGGTGGGAGGCACCGCGGCAGGGCAGCAGGGCGCTTGGCGTTGGTGCGAGACTGCGAGGCCTGGCTTGAATTGCGCAGATGCAGCGAGCAGCGAGCTTTGCGAGTTCGGTCAATTGCTGGAATGCCTGAATTGGGCAGATGGCTTTGGCGCTAGAAGGGATGTAAAGTTTGGGCTGAAATAATACTAATACGAGTAACGTTTTTTGGGCCTTAAAATTTTATGAGTTGTTTTAGATCACTTTTAGTTGGCCCTTTGACTACTTTTTCTCCTTTTTTGAGAATTCTATATATTTTATTTTAATTCAACTAAAATTTAAATATTGTGTATTAAGTGTTAATTTATATAATCGTAACATTTTAGTATCTTGATTATCTAATATTAATAATTTTTTGTACGGGTTGGGGCACTAATTTTACCCGAAGTAGTAGTAGTGAAATTTTTGGTCGGAAGCAGGGGCACCTATTTTACCCCAAGTACTAGTAGTGAAATTCCTGGCCGGAAGCCGGGGCATATGCCCCGGTACGCCCCCCTAGGTCCTCCACTGGACAACAATATGATAGATTATGTTTCTGAACAAAAATATGACTAGTTGCTGTGTACGAGTGAGGATGTTTTTACTTGGACTGTAATTTGCTGGTTAGGTCTGGTCTGAACTGGTCTGGTCTGGTCTGGTTTCTTTGTATTTTTTTAACTATCCAAGTCTGGTCTGGTTTGGTCTGGTCTGGTCTAATCTGGTCTGGAAAAGATTATAGTCGAAGTAAAAACATTCTAACTAAACCAAAGTCATTATAATGTATTTCAGTATGACAAGTCATGAATCATGATAGATGATGAGTCACTCGGAACTAGTCACTGGATATGTCATTTTTTGGAAAATTTTAAAATAACCATAATTTTGTCTTTTGAATTTAATATAGTAATATTCATGAAAACAGGTCTAGAAAATATACTGGACAAATCGAGAAGTACAATAATTTGGAAGGGATTTTATTATTTTAAATAATGATTATTAAATTTAATTATAAACAGATTATAAATAGAAGATAATTTGAAGGTATAAAAATTCATAAACTACACTAAAAGTTTTACTCCAGGGTATGACTAAATCTATATATATATTAAAATGGAAAAGTGTGGGGGAGTTTGGGAGGGAAATTGGGCGGCAAGTTGAATTCGAATTCAAAATTCAAAAAAGGTGTAAGTTCATAATGTGCTGCAATATGAGGAGTGTACCAGAACCGTAGCATTAAATGGAGAGCAGTCCTTCAATAAACGCATTAATTAAGTGAATAAAGACTGTCTAGCTTCTTCATATTGTGTTTCTCGAGAGAGCAAAGGTTGCTGCCAAGTATTAGTCTGATGGAATTCTCTGGCAAGGTCTCAATAAGTCTATATCTATATATATATATATATTAAAATGGAAAAGTGTGGGGGAGTTTGGGAGGGAAATTGGGCGGCAAGTTGAATTCGAATTCAAAATTCAAAAAAGGTGTAAGTTCATAATGTGCTGCAATATGAGGAGTGTACCAGAACCGTAGCATTAAATGGAGAGCAGTCCTTCAATAAACGCATTAATTAAGTGAATAAAGACTGTCTAGCTTCTTCATATTGTGTTTCTCGAGAGAGCAAATGTTGCTGCCAAGTATTAGTCTGATGGAATTCTCTGGCAAGGTCTCAATAAATATTTAAGTATGTGAATTAATTGAGCACCCTTGGCTTTCTAGATACCTAAGTTGTGCTGCTCTCGAGATGTTGCTGACTGATTTATTAAAAGAAGTACTCCATATTTTATACTCCGTTTTCAACTGTGTTGTAGCATTAATGTCAGAATATATTTTGAGATGCTTTTTTGCATTTGGAATTAACCCACTCATGGCCTTTGGAATTTCAATACAAACATGAAATAAATGCTCAAATGCTCCCATGTCTCTAGACTCTAGAATATGACCTCAATAGCATACGGAGTTTATAAATAAGCTCATTACATGTACAGTCCAGAGTAGTCATGCTTTCCCACAAATACGAAATATATACGTACAAATTGACCCGGAGACGAAACAGCTCTACATCTATGTAGCACCGATACCGGTACGCGGAAACGTGGAAACGGGTACGGGCATACGTCAAAACCAAAAAAAGTAGGATACGGATACGGGGCCATATTTAATTTATCAATATTAAAAGTTATGGGGGTGTATCTACAAATATTAAAAGTCATAGGGGTCTATTTATAAATATTAAAAATAGTTTTTTTTTGAAAAAATATATATACATATAATATCCTATGATGTCTACCTATTCATTGCATTGAAGCATTTTCATTTTTCAAGATACTTAGTAATAAATTCATAATATATTTCTCATATACACTAGTGCATCTCGAAATATAAATGTAGTCAATGAGTCATTAATTTAAAATGAGAAATAAGTCAAACAACTACAATCTTGAAATTAAAAGTGCAAGTACCCAATTTGGAGTATGAGTTAATGACTTAATTCGGATATAGCCATATAGGCCCATTATTTGATTACCAAGTAAAATGTAGTTTTACTGTTTTAGATTTTAATTTTTGTTTAGAATTTTATTAAGTAAATTTTGGGATTTTTTTTTTTAAAAAAAGTTGATATGGGTATCCGTCAGGATACGAGTATCGGAAACTTTCAAAAAATTACAAAAAAAAAAATAGAAGCTTTTAAAAATTGCAGATACGGCCCGGGAACGTACGATACGGGTATCCTAGAGTATCGGATACGGGAACGTATCGGATACGCCGATACGCTACCCTAGGGAAGTATCCGTGCTTCATGCCTCTACATATATGGGCAGTAAAGATCGATGAGACCTGCAATATATCCCCCTCATGCCTTTGCATTCAAGATGAGTACACATAGTCTAAGAGTTGGTGTATCTAGTTAAACTGTCTGCCAACTGATAACCTGAACAAGCAGCTAAAAATTTACAGGAAAAATCAGAAGAACAAAAGGCGTCATAGCATGATCACAAGATCTCAATCCAGAGACTTCCCATGGGACTAGCTTTGTATCTAGTTTTCTCACTTTTCCGTTTTTTGTAATGTATTTCCTCTTTCCTTTTTCGCATTGTACTATTTTCCCTTTATCAATAAAAAAAAAAAGTCTAAGAGTCGGTGTTCCCGGTGGGGAAGTTAGCTTTTGTTAGCCTTTACGTGTTCCATCACATAAATGTATGAATTCTTATGAACAATGAAACAGATGAACAAAGTGATTCATCTTTCTGTTCAGGTTAATATGGTCACTACAAAAAAACACGCGCGTAGTCACGGACCGTAGTCACGGATTTGGTCCGTGACTACACTAGTCACGGACTAGTCACGGACTAGTCACGGAAATTTAAAAAAAAATAGTCACGGCTTGGACCGTGACTATGACCGTGACTACACTTAGTCACGGTCGTGGTCCGTGACTAAAATCCTCCGATAGGCCCGTTTGATTTTCCGGCCTGGCTTGTTTTACTCCGGCGACTTAGTCACGGCCACATCTGTGACTAAAGCCGTGACTATGGTTAAAATTTAATTTTCCACCTCCCATAAATTAATTCGCAACGGTATTATGTACGGATAAATTTAGTCACGGCCATGTCCGTGACTATTTCCGTGACTACTTTGATTAACACGTCATTTACACGTCATTAACATGGGTTGGACGCGTAATGGACACGGTTTTGCTTAGTGACGGACAAATCCGTGACTAAGTCCGTGATTAAATTTTTTATATATGCAGGAGCAGCTCATTCAACAGAACCACACCAATTCATTCCCAGTATATACAGTATCTGTTTGAAAGATCGAAGGATGTAGTCTATCTTCTATCATTTTCCCTGTTTATGCAGATAAGGTATGTTATTTGAATTATTATTTTTATTTAGAATTAGTTGGTTCAATTTAAATTATTAAAACTATTAAATTAGTGAGGTTGTTAATTAATTAACAACATATTTAACTATAAGCGTAGTAATGTCATAAATTAAAATTAGTTAAACTTTTAGGTTTATAAAATAATTTAATTAAAATTAGTTAGCTAATTGTAGTTTAAATCGTAATGATGTTTATGTTAAGTGAAATTAGTTAGTTAAATGTACGTTAATAATGTGTTAATTAAGTGAATTGTGAATTGTTATTGTGAATTGTGTATTGTTTATTAATTCAAATGACTTTATATACATGTTCAAATTATTGGGTTGAATTTGGTCATATTATTTAATTTAGTGAATTGTTAATTGTGTATTACTAATAAGATTAAATGTCATTAACGTAATAATTTAGTGTAGGTTTAAACGTAGGTTTACAAAAATAATTTAATTAAAATCCGTTAGCTAAACGTAGGTTTGAACGTAGCTAGTGATGTGTTAATTAAGTTAAATTAGTTAGCTAAACGTAGGTTTAAACGTAGTGATGCATTAAAAGGGACGGAATGAACTAGTTAAATTTAGTTAAATTTAACTAAATGAATTAGTTAAATTTAGTTAAACGTATGTTTAATTTAAATGTAGTGTTAATAAATTACTTAAATTTTTTATAATATTAGTTAAATTTAAGTATTAGGTAATTACTTATATTTTGTGCATTATTGTTGTGAATTGTGTGTATTTCATTTAATTTAGTGAAAATTAGTTGATTATTTAGTGAAATAAATTACTTCAAATTGTGTGCATTGCATTTCATATAATTTTTTATTATAATATTCAGGCATAATGTATAAACAAAATAGAAGTTGGATGTATGATAAAGATGCGGTATTGTACGGAATGCAATCAAATTTTCTCGAGGGAGTCGGAGAATTTATTGAATTTGCACTTGAACATCCGGCTTATATGAGTGGTGATAAAATAAGATGTCCATGTTCAAAGTGTAAAAATCTCAAATTTAAAGACCCACACGAAGTTGGGTATGATTTGTACGCTGTCGGTTTTGTTCCCAATTATTATAATTGGACTTCTCACAGCGAACCTTTGGATCCATCTGATATACCACAAACGGTAGGTTCGTCTCGTTACGTCCCTCCAGAGATGAGTGCGTGGGGAGACCGTGCTGAAATGAGGTGGGACCAACAAATGGTATATGACGCATACGGTGTACCGATGTCTCAGTTCAACCCCCCACAACCACCTAACGACCCCCCTGAAGCCTCAACCTCGTATCAACCAGATGCGGATGAAAATCCGACATTTTATCAACCTTATGTGGATGAAGGTTTGGCTGAGAGATTTCAGGATGTTCTAAAAGTTGCCGACCAACCTCTGTATGCTGATTGTGAGGGATACTCTCAGCTATCCGCCGTTACTGAGTTCATGAACATAAAAGCCGAATACAGTCTCCCTGAAACTTGCATGAATAGAGTCTTGCAGTCAGTAGGAGGGATGCTACCGCGAGATCATACCCTTCCCGATTCATATTACCACATGAAGCAGTTAATGTCTAAGTTGGGGCTACCTTGTGTTGAAATTGATGCGTGCCCGGAAGGATGTATGTTGTTCTGGAAGGAGGATGAGGCACTTGAGTTCTGCAAGTTCTGTGGTGGAGACAGATACAAACCTGTTCGTCAAGGTAAAAAGAAACCACGATATAGGTCTGCACTGTCTAAACTGTATTACCTCCCAATAGCTCCTCGACTGCAGAGGATGTACGCTTCGACTGCTACTGCGAAACACATGACATGGCATGTTGAGCACGAAACCAACGAGGGTATGATGGCTCACCCTTCGGACTGTGAAGCCTGGAGACACTTTGACCGCTGTCATCCTCAGTTTGCTATGGAGCCACGAAATGTGCGGCTGGGATTGTGCTCAGATGGATTTGCTCCTTTTGGCAGGTTTGGCAAGAACTATTCATGTTGGCCGGTCATGTTAACTCCTTACAATCTCCCTCCCGACATGTGCATGAAAAGTCATTTCATCTTTTTGTCTTTAATTTGTCCGGGTACCAAGGATCCTGGGCAAAAGATAGACATTTATCTCCAACCCCTTATCGAGGAGATTAATGAACTGTGGGCCGTTGGGACACCAACTTATGATGTTTCATCAGATAAAATGTTTATCATGAAAGCTGCCATCATTTGGACCATTAGCGACTTCCCTGCCTATGGCATGCTTTCGGGATGGAGCACACACGGTCTGATGGGATGTCCGATATGCATGGAGAAATCAGGTGTCAACTGGCTCAGTTACAGCAAAAAAGGAAGTTACTTTGATTGTCACCGCAAGTTTCTCCCGGAAAGGCACCGATATCGAAAGGACAAGAAGTCTTTCATTAGAGGCAGAGTGGTACGAGAGAGCCCACCCCCGAGATTGACCGGTGAAGAAATTTATAACCGGGTTCGACGTTTTCCTACGGCTATGGAAGAGCCAAACCAAGAGCCATATGGGTATTGTGATACCCATAAGTGGACAAAGAGGAGCATATTCTGGGAGTTGCCTTATTGGAAAGACCTTCTCATCCGTCACAATTTAGATGTCATGCACACTGAGAAGAACGTCTTTGACAATATATTTAACACGGTGATGGATTTGAAAGGCAAAACTAAAGACGGTCTTGCAGCTAGGAAAGATATGACTATTTGGTGTGATAGACCCGAACTTTCTGTTGATCTAGAATATCAGGGCAAGGAAGTTCCAAAAGCAGTCTACCAGGTCACGGAACCACAAAAGGCAGCAATATTACAATGGCTTGCGTCTCAGAAGTTTCCAGATGGCTACTGCTCCAACTTGTCTATATGCGTAGACATGAACAAACTTACCACGACGGCGAGCATGAAAACTCACGATGCTCATGTAATAATGCAAAGACTTCTACCAATTGCACTAAAAGAGATGCTCCCTGAACACGTATGGTCCTGCATTACTGAAATCAGTTTGTTGTTTCAATCGATATGTTCCAGCGTTTTGGATGCGGCATCCCTCCGGAGACTACAAGAGTCTGTTCCCATTCTGATGTGTAATCTGGAAAAAATAATGCCTCCATCGTTTTTCGATACAATGGAACATCTTATAATACATCTTCCGTATGAGGCTTTGACTGCTGGGCCCGTCTTCTATCGCTGGATGTATAGATTTGAAAGGTTAGTCACAATTTCATTTAAAAAAAGAATATTTATTTCACAATAACTGTTAACATGTGTACCGTTGTTATATTGCATTATTGCAGATTTCTAAGAGAGCTGAAAAAGAAAGTGACCAACAAGGCACACGTTGAGGCTTCAATTTGTCAGGCGTATCTTCAACAAGAAATCTCAACGTTCTTGTCTTTTTACTTCGAGTGTGACGTCATCACCAGAAGGAAGAGACCTGCCCGAAACGATGACATTGGCGAGGATTTATATGAAAATGTAGTTTCCATCTTCAATTACCCAGGCAGAGGTAAAGGTGCTGCGACACAACGATACATCCTGGGTGGGGAATTGCAAATTGCGCATACTTATATCCTCATGAATTGTCCAGAAATCTCACCGTTTTATCAGTAAGTTAAATCTGTAGTTATAATTGTAATACTTTTAAATTAAATTTGTAGTTAATTTATAGTTTTTTTTTTACTTCACAGTGACTTCCGAGCTTCTTTATCAGCCTTTCCTGAGAATGAAATTGATGCATTGGTGGACTCTGATTTTGTAAATTGGTACAAGTATCAGGTATATATACACACACATTAATTATACGGAGTATATTATTAAGTAAGATTTTTCAATATTTACCTAATGTTATTATCATGTTTATATTTACAGATCAATAGTCGTGGGATTGTCGACCCTTTGTTAGTATCATTAGCGTGGGGCCCAGGTGCCAGTGCCAAAGTGTGGCGGCAATATGTGATAAACGGTTACACATATCACACAGCCGATTACGGACAGGGCCGACCAACAACGAACAACGGGTTATGTGTCCCGACCATCGGTTATGATAACTTGGAAACCAATTTTTTTGGTGTCCTACAGGAGATTCTGGAACTTGAGATGCCTTCTGGTGCGCAAAAATTGACATGCGTTCTGTTTCGCTGCACATGGGTCGATCCCACACGTGGCGTGCGCAAAAATCCGAAGTATAATATGATTGACGTCAACCACTCTCGTGTGTACCCGAAAAATGAGCCTTTCATACTCGCTCAACAAGCAGCGCAGATTTATTATGCAGAATATCCTTCAACAAGGCGGACACCGAATCCTTGGGTGTGTGCATGTCCTGTCCGTCCGAACAAAATTAAATCACAAACTCAACACAAGGATGTTGATCTAGATGCTTTTCAGCAACAATTTTTCCAACCTCCGCCTATTGTTGAGACGGTCAACTATAACGTCCAATTAAGTGATCCAAATGGCGGACGTGTTGAAGTCATGCCAGAAACGCACCTTCCGGACCTAACCATTCCATCTGAGCGCGAAATTGAGGAAATGTATGTAGCACAACAAAACGCTCAATATCAGGAAGAAGGTGAATGGATAGACGGTTCAGATACAGAAGAAGATATTGTATATGTAGAAAATGACGATTCTGATAGCGAATGATTGTGCTGTTGTAATTTCAATTTTTGAACTAAAATTGATTTTATATTTGTACAGAAGAAAATTGTGCTGTTACTCCAACAATATTTGATTTTTTTTCTTCTTCATTATTATTTATGAACTAAAAATTACTCCATATTAATTCAACAACAACAAGTTTTTTATATCCATATTATAAATTCAAAATATAATTTTTAACAATTCAAAGTTTGAAAGTTAAAATTTCTACAATACGAAATTTAAAATTACTCCATATTATATCCATGTAAAAAAACTTTAAAAATTTAAAACAAAAAATATTTATTTTCAATTAAAAAAATTCGAAAATTCAAAAATTAATTGAGACGGTCAACTATAACATCCAATTAAGTGATCCAATTGGCGGACGTGTTGAAGTCATGCCAGAAACACACCTTCCAGAAACGCTCAATATCAGACAGAAGGTGAATAGATAGACGGTTCAGATACAGATTGAAACCAGATAAATTGAAAGCAGTTTATTTAATACTCCACAGTCCACACTACAAATTTAACTGTTTCCACAATATTCCATATTATACATTCGAAAAATGATCCAATAATTTAAATACTTCGAAAATACAAAATTAATAAGTCACGGTCATAGTCACGGTCAGGGCCGTGACTAAACCCTTCGTAACTGCCGAAGTCAGGCCGCTGTAGGCCTGACGGTCAGAGCCGCAGCTGACCGGAATAGTCACGGTCAGGTCCGTGACTATGGCCGTGACTATTTTCAAATTTGAAAATAGTCACGGCCATAGTCACGGACCTGACCGTGACTATTCCGGTCAGCTGCGGCTCTGACCGTCAGGCCTTCAGCGGCATTTACGAAGGGTTTAGTCACGGTCAAAACCGTGACTATGACCGTGACTAATACATTATATAAAATAGCCCCTTAGCGATTTTTTTAAAAACCTACGCATCCCATATTTCCCAAACCCTAAACTACCTCTTCCTTCTCTCTTCCTTCTCTTCCAGTTCGGATTAAGCCGCCGCCTAGCCGTCCGCCGTCGTCCACAATCAGCCGGCCGCCGTCGTCCGCCACCTTCCGTCGCCCCCCCTTCTTTTCTCAATCAAGGTTATGTGTTCTTTTCATCTTTTTTTCTAATATTTAATTAAAATTCCAAAAACGCATGATACTATACTCAAATGCATGATAATGTACATGATTGTTAGTTTCATATCATTTTGTGATGTTCAAAAGTTGTATGTATGATTTATTATATGCTTGATTTGTAGTTTTGCATGATAATTTCGTTTTATATGTTTAATATGCATGATTCATATGTTTTGTATGCATGATAATTATGTTTAAATGATTTAGATTATTATATGTTTAATATATTCTTATGCATGAATAAACTACTTAATACACTGTTTTTCAAAATGGTAAATTTAATAAATTTAATTTCCGGATTTAATTTATGAACATATTTAAACACACTTTTTAAATAAATTGTCTTTATTTGCTTGTTCATATTTAGTATTCTTTTTTGTTTAAACCATCCTCAATATATTTTCGAACTAATGCATGTTTATAGAATTAGTTTAATGTTAAATATATATGTCTAGGGTTTGATATGCATGCCTCTCTATAGTTATACAATGTTTATGCTTTTCATGTTTTAACCCGAAATATTTAAAAACATTGCCCCCTCATGTTAAGCTTTCACAAGCTTAACATGTTTAATTATTATTTTACAAATTTTAAAATAAACATAAAAAAGTATACTGTTTTTTTATAAGCACTTTTTATAAGTACAAAAAGTGATAATTGAAAACACTGTTTTTGTAATTATTGAAACAGTTCATTAAAAAACAACTGATTTTAATTGAAAACACTTTTTATAAGTATGAAACAGTTCATTAATAAAAAACTGTTTTTAATAAACTGGATAAACCATATTTTTTCGAAATTGATTTTTTTATAAAAAGTATAAAAACTGATTTTTATAAAACAGTTTTTATAGCAAAAATGGTAAAGTGTTTTTTTTAAAAAAACAGTTTTATAAAAACAGTTTTATAGAAACTGTTTTTGTAAAAACAGATTTTGGTTTACAGTTTTATAAACTGTTTTAAATAAACTGTTTTTGTAAAAACAGATTTGTAAAAACTGATTTTATAATTATTTAAAAAAGAACAAAACAGTTTTTTTAAATCTGGATATAAGCAGTTTAAAACAACTGTTTTTTAAAAACTGGATATTAAAAACTAATTATTTGTGTAAAAAAACAGTAAAAAACAGTTTTTTGTGTAAAAACTGATTAATTAACATATTTGTTAAAAACTGTTTAATAGAAAAAAGTGTCAAATAACAGTTTTTATAAAAACTGTTTAATAAATAAAACAGTTTATATAAAACAGTTTTTATAAAAACTGTTTTTATAAAAACTGTTTTATATAAAAAAAAGATTTTGTAAAAACTGTTTTTATACAAACTGTTTTAAATGAAAATTTGGTTTACTTAAAAACTGTTTTGACAAAGTATAAAACTGTTATTTAGACTATAAATCCGTTTTTTGTATAAACTCAAAGTATACTGTTTTTCTACAAAACAGTTTTATAAAAACTGTTTTTTATTTAAAAAGTACATAAATAACTTTTTTTATAAACTGTTTTTGAAAAAAAAAAGTATACTATTTTTATAATTTTGTAAAACTGTTTATAAAAATTGTATAAAACTCATGTATCTAAAACATAAAAAAAATGATGGCCTCTCATGTAAACTTTGCAAAAAGTTTAACATGTTACTTACAATTGTAAATGTGTATAAAATATTAAACTGTATATAACTTAAATATGAGGGGTCCAATAATTTGTAATAAACAAATCATATAATTTATCAATGAGTTGACCCAGTCGATCGAAGAATCGACCAGTTGGAGCTTATCAATGAGTTGACCCCGTCAATTCGTTGATAAGCTCCAACCGGTCGATTTTTCTGGCTACGGCTTTAGCCATCGACGGACTCTCCCAAACGCATGTACTTACATTATGTCGCTACATGTGATTTAGCCCATCCATGGTTCAAGTCGTAGCCCGAAAAATCGCCCGGATAGAGCCTATCAATGAATCGACTTGGTCAACTCATTTTATAAGCTCCAACCGGTTGATTCTTCGGTCGACTGTGTCAACTCATTGATAATTATAGGATTTGTTTATTAGCAATTATTGGACCCCTCATATTAAACTTATACACAGTTTAATATGTTATATACATTTTCAATTGATAATACTTATAAAAAAAATTAATCTTCTATTATAATCACACTAACAAAAAACAAAATAAATTAATGTATTTTAGATGACTGATGAACAATCGACATCGGCCGCCCAGCCTAACTTTGCGCCCATGACTGAATCCGAGCGCAACAATGAAGGAGCTGTTTGGGTGACCCCAGCCGAAGTTGCTTTGTAAGTAATTATGAACAAACCATAAGTCAATTAATTTTATATACTGTCAAATAATCTAACCAAATCTCATTTAAATAAATACTCTTAATTTTTTAAAGTGACAAAGCAGTGTTTGAGGTCATAAAAAACATAATAAGAGGACACTTTCTTGGCAATTGGGCCTCCTACTCCGATATTGATCCCAAGGTCCGCGAACTATGGTGGAACCTATTTAAGGTAAAAATAAATGAATAAAGTGTAGTAGTCTAATATATAACAAATGATTAATTAATCCAATTTTTTTAATAAAGGCTCGCTATCGCTGGACTCACGCAAACGGTGCTGATATTCTTAGAGCCTACAATGCTAGGATTTCAACCTGGCTTCGGCCCACTTTTAAGCGTGCCCGAAACCGTGGGAGAAAGCCTAAATGGGTTTCGGATGAAGTGTGGACCAACCTTTGTCGCCACTGGTCTTCGGATCCAAAATTCTTGGCCAGAAGTGAATCCGGTAAGAAAAACCGGATGTCCGAGAAGGCCTTGGAGACGCAGTGGCACGGGGGTCGCAAATCCCAGAATGCCCATAAAGAAGCTCTTGTAAGTGTTATTCAAAAAACCTTACACCATTACGGCCCTTGATTATACAAAATTTTCTTAAGCCTTTTTCACACCATGTAGGCTGGTCCTGAGAAGAAGAAGGTTAATATTCTCAACCTCGTCAAGCATTGCTGGACAAATCACGGCGAGAAGTTTGAAGCCAATCTGCCACCCCGCCTCGCTGACTTCGAAGTATATAACATCATATTTTGTTATTTAGTAACATTTCAAATCTAAGTATGTAATATTTAATTTATTTTTTTAAATGTAGTTGAAGTACAACGAATCCGTTGAAAGGCAGCGTGCGGAGCGAGGCTTGACCCAGGAGGACGAGCTCGATTCCGATGCGGATGATGAGGTGGCCATTGAGGCGGCCGGGGTTTACAAGGGTCGGGTTCCGTGCTTGGAGGCTGAGGGGCAACGGATTTTGTATGATCGAAGCTCCGGCGCTTCCTCTTCTCGGTCAAGGCGGGGAGAAGACTCTCGTATGGCCCAAATGCAGCGTGAACTGGCGGAGCACGAACGACGATGGGAGGAGCAGCGGAAAAGAGAGGAAGAAACAAAAGCCCGGCTAGAGGAGATGGAACGGTTCATGCGTGCCGGATTCCAGCCTCCGCACCAGCCTTTTCCTCCCCCGTACGTATTCCACCCTGAGCAAACTCCTCAAGTTCCGCACATGGGCGGTATGGGTTTTTTCCCCAACTCCAAATACGGTGCGCCTATGATCTCCCCGAATTTCGGATCTATTTCCTTTGATTTTGCGAGTTCATCCGGAGGAGGTAGTGGTACACCAAGCCATGGAGCCCGGGGAGCACCCCGAGGAGGACCCCGAGGAGCACCCCGAGGAGGAACCCGACCCGACCCCGAAGACCCCCCCGTGAACCCAGATGAGTTTCTTGTTGATGATGATGATGAAGAAGAAGAAAATCCTAATTTTTTTCATAATGGAGTCCGACGAACGGACATGTAATCATCATACATTTATACTTTGTTGTATGTCATAACATTTAAAAGTTTGTCACAATATTTATTAAGTTTGTTGTATGTCTTTACTCTTTAAAATGTAATTTTTTCTTAAAAAAAATTAGAATAATATTTTCAATAACAAAATTTTCAAAAAACATTTTTAAATTTAATTTGTAAAAATACGTATAAAAAAAGTAATTTTTAAAAACATTTTTTTAAAAAAAACTGGATTTTTTTTTTTAAAAACAAAAATAGTAGTCACGGCCTTATCCGTGACTACAATCCGAAATTATTATTTGTTTTTAATTAAAAACATTTTTTTAAAAAAAAAATCTTAGTCACGGTCGACAACCGTGACTAATTTCAAAAATTTAGATTACAACCGCGGGCGGTCTTTTGAAATTTTTGAAAATTTGAAAGTTTAGTCACGGTCCACAGCCGTGACTAATATTTATTTAAAAAATAATAATAGTCACGGTCAACAGCCGTGACTAACACGTCGGAGTGGGGTTTCCGGCATGATAATAGTCACGGCCGCCGACCGTGACTAACCCGTGACTACATTTAGTCACGGTTATGTGGCGGTGACTTCATTTAGTCACGCCCATTAAGTCACGGATTTAGTCACGGCTAGCGACCGTGACTACATCTGTTAGTCACGGAAAATTTGAACTGCTGTCCGTGACTAAGTCCGTGACTACGCGCGTGTTTTTTTGTAGTGGGTAAAGCTACCAAGGCTCCAAGAGTACTGCAATCATCACCGCTAGCATGGAATATTAAAGAGTCAATACGTATTATGCTGCTTATTAGTAAATTATTCTACAACATTCATTTCCAAATGTTCTAGAGAACGGTGTGCATGTGTCGTTTAACGCTTGATTTAAGTATCTAGATAATGTGTGTGTATAGTAACTAGAAAGATGTACCAGTGAAGCGCACTTGTGAAAAAAAGATTTAAAAGTACTCATGTAGATATTAACAAGACATTACTAGAAAACATTATGTATGTCTAAAGTATGTTGGAGTTTCCATTTGGTTCTATTTCAACTTCATGAAGGATCAGATCAGAAAATTACGAGCAAAACGAGATATTTAAAACACTATTGATTGAAATCTTTTGATTGACCTTTCATAGCTCTTTTTTTCAAGAAAAAATTAAAATAAGACGGGTAAAAAAACAATTTTTTATAATAAAAATAAACATTATTAGAAAGCAGCAATCACTTTATGAACATCAACGATGATAATATTTGTTGGAGGTATTGGTCTTATCAAGGCCTCCCTTCCATTTTATTAATTAGGCTTGCACCCCATGTTTCCGCACTACTAGGAAGAGAGCCATTACTCATTAGGAAGGAAACAAAATCCTACCAAAAGTATACATATTCCTTTCTAAATTGGTTAGATAGGAACTTACATAGGAACTTGATTCCTCTCTAAAACCTCCCTCTCTAATTTGCAATTCCTTTCTACCTTCCTTTCTAATGTTGTGGCCTGTGGGTCATGGAGAAGTACTGAATCTTTAGGAAGGAAGATATTTCCTTTCCAATTTCCATACTAGGAAGATATTTCCTTTCCAATTTCCATACTCTTATCCTACCAACCGTATTTCATCCTAGAGAGGATATGGTTCCTTTCTAAATTTTTACTTTAATTGGACAGTAAATTAATTATGTAAAATATAATAATTATATAGAGAGGAATTTAATTTCTATCAAACTATATATACGTATACATACATATGTATACATATACATACACACACATCACACCTCCAATACAGTACATTTCCTCCGAAGATCAAATTTTATTTATTCGGAATAATTAAAATTGTAGCTGCATATTTAACTTAACGAGTACAAAATACAATTACGAAGGAAGTCTATTTAACAATACAAAGACTATTACTAACAAAAGGCATCAAGTCTCAAAAGCTACATATATCTGATTACAACTACAAAGACTAAATAAGTTCATCTTCCTCATTGAAGTATCTGATATGTTGAACTTCTCAAAGCAAGTCAGTCATTGCTTCCATTGTTCTTATGTCCTCTTAGAGTTTTGTGACTTTAGTTCTTCATGGGATATTCCTAAAAATGAAATAAAATATTGTAAGAAATTGCAATACTAAATGTTTTCAGTATGAACAACGATGTAAATACCTCACATAGAAACCAATACATGTTGTTCTGTATTCATTTTTTGTGGCAAAGTTATGTCACATGAGTTGATCCCAATTTGATTGTCATGAATAGTACACACCATCTGTAAGGAAAATTGATTTTTTTTACATCATTAACATAATTGTCTCAAATGCTAATACATCACATTTATTCAAAGTGGTGCTGAACAATTGGACTGCAGAAATGATTCCTTCATCACATTACCTTGTTTTTCATTAAGTAAAGGGGCTGTCATAAAAACACTCCTCCAGCAATCTGTAAACACAACAATCATCTCCTAAAGGGACACTGAAAGATATCACGAAGCCTGTAAACACAAAAGGGACAGTGAAAAGGGAACAATTATCACATCAACAGTCCTCTTACAAATTTATACTCTGTATATATACTTTTCAAAAGATGCAATTTATAGAAAATAGGAAAGGTGATTAATTGAAACGAGTATCAAATCTTTTACACACGTACACTTGGGAACAAAAAAAAACAGAAAATGTTGAATACAACTCACTCAAACATCAACATAAAGCGTGCAATTTTCATTTGTATATAATATGCTCACATCTAAGCAAACAGAGGGTCTTTATATCATTTTCTTCAACCCATGGGGATCTCGTATCTCTATTCTCCAGCAAATGGACACAACTTTTCAATGAGAAGAGCAGTCTCATCTTATACATGCAAAAACGACATTGAATAAAAATTCCCTATGAAAATCTGCCAATTTTTGTTTATTGCATACCTTGAACATAAATTTACTCTTAGCACAGAATAAAAATGACAATTCACAATCGATAATGAACCTTTTTGTTTCAATTTCTCCATGTGCATTCTTCCCAAACAACTGATCTCGATACATTTAAGCTTGGTTTTCGAAACCTGATGATTGATTCAACAAATCAGCGAACATATATTCCAGACTTCTGTATACAATGATTGAACGATTTTAGATTTGAGAAAGAAAGCAAACCTTGAAAGTTGGAAGAGCCGAGATGGGTTGCAGTTGCAGCGGCAGAAGTCATTTGTTGGAGCAGAGTCTGGCCGAGATTGGTTGAAGTTGCAGCGGCAGATCTAAGTCACTTGTGGGAGCAAAGTCTGGACGAGACGGAAATAAAACCTAGTGTCCCTGGAGAAATAAATTTTGGGCCTAATAATTGGAGAGGGAAGCATTTGAGAGCCTGAAATTGTGGAGGGAAGTTTCTCAAAAAAAAAAAAAATCAACGGAGGGAGCTAATGAAATTGGGAATTTCTACGGTGCCTTTAAATTAACAAGGTACCGGTACCTTTGAGTATGGTGACCAATCAAATTATTTCCTGAAGCCACGTTAGCATCGTACAAGTATTACTAAATTCTGTTTTATTATTTACATTTCGGCCCCAAGAAAGAAGTAAATAATCAATAGCCTCAATACTAGGTCACTGACGTTACTGCCGTGATTTCCACAAGAAAAGCCAGTCCGCTATTTACCTTTCTAAGGCAAACCCAGAGTCCCAGACGCAGAGAAGGGAATCAAACAGTACTTCGGTGCTTCCAATTTGTGAACAAGGCCCGGCAACGGAAATGATGGTATGTAATCAACTCTCAGACTTGTTTATTTTTTTATATTCTTTTCACGGTTGAAGGATTGTCGACTTAGCGGCGGAACCAGGCCGGGGCGAGCCGCTGTCGGCGCTCCCTTCGCCGGAATCCTGTATATATATCTATTATATCTTCCAGCACCCCTGAAGCTTTTTTCTTTTTTTTTAGTCTGCAGTGCCGGGGGTAAGTCGTCTAATGTATCCACCGAGCTAATGAACGAAGTCATCTCATTTGTGTTTCTAATGTATCTACCGAGCTTTGAGATTTTTTTCAGAACCTGATTCGCTGGTAGGAAGGTGTTTAAATCCAAATATTATCCTGATGGTAATTTCTTAACCTTTAAACTAGGAAATAATCCTTCTTTTGTTTGGCAAGGTATTTTTCAAACACATGATATTATTACGAAGGGCTAATACTGGAGGGTTGGGAGCGGGGCTTCTATTAATGTGTGGTCCGGCCCATGGCTACCGGACTCGGAGTATCCTAAAGTTGTGTCTACTGTGATTCTGGCCTGGGAGCAAATCCGGGTGGAAAATCTACGTCATAGCCCGGGTTTGGGATGGGATTTGGACCTCTTGAATGATTTATTTGAAGCCAGGGATGTGCATCTTATCCCAGGCATCCCGCTCGGTCATCGTTCAATCCCGGATACTCTTTGCTGGAGGTGGGAATCCAATGGCCGGGTTTTTGTGCGGAGTTGCTATCAGCAGCTTGTTGGGGAGTTTGGGGAAGGGGCATGGACGGGCTGGACCTCAATGTGGAATTGGCAACTGCCAAAAATAAAAAACTTCTTCTGGCAGGTGTGCTGTGGTTTCTTGCCAACAATGGAAAATTTGCGGGGTAAAAGAGTGGACTGTGCGGTTAGTTGCGGTCTTTGTGGTGCTGCAGAGGAATCTCCGATGCATCTTTTTGTTCGGTTTTCTGAGGCAATGAAAGCATGGAGTGCAGTGGGCTGGAGGTGGTCAAGAGCATTGGCTGGCAGTTTTCTGGAGCAGGTGGAAGCGGAGTTTCGGGCTAAAAATAAAGAGGATTTGTGTAAGTTGATTTGGGGTTGCTGGGGCTTTTGGTGTGAGCACAACAACCGGGTTTGGAATGGGGGTCGGGTGGAAGCCAGGGCTATTTTGCAGAAAGCAGCAGCTTTCGTTGCTGGATGGGAGAAGGTGCAGCAGTCTGGGGGAGCTCCAACAGCTTCTGTGTGGGGTGGTGCTTCAGTTTGGAGGCGCCCTGCGGTGGGGAGAGTGAAGCTCAATGTTGATGCCACTGTGAGAAGCGTCAAGCAACTGCTACGGTCTGGGGTGGATTCTACGGAACGAGGGGGGAGGGCTTTCTGACCGGGCTTCAAAGTGCTGGCAAGGCAGCTTATCTCCATGGGAAGCCGAATTGATCGGTGTAAGAGAAGCTCTTACTTGGAGTAAACATCAAGGATGTGATTTTGTGGATGTCGAGTCCGACGCTTCTCGGGCTATTTCTGAAGTCCTGGAGGGCTCAAGTGTTTCAGCAGCAAGTTTGGTTCCAGGTGACATTCGAGATATACATTCTTGGTTTACGGACATCTCTTTTCATTATATTCGGCGATCTGCGAACAAAGTGGCACATGCGTTAGCTAAAGCCGCTTGTTCTATGTCTGAGTGTCAGTTTTGGTTGTGTTATCCTCCTAATTTTATAACTAATGTATTGAATGCCGATTTTATTAATGATAATTGAGTTTGATTTTGCCAAAAAAAACAAGTCATCTGATTTATCCGTCGTTCTTGCTGTTGTCGCGGGGAGACTAAAAAATAGAAGAATTTGTACTGCGTGCTGGCTTGCTGCGCCTTCGGTGAAGCTGTGCTCCTCTGTGGTTTACTTTTAATATGTTCTTTTATACAGTATAGTTCAATAAATGTATGTCTAATGTCAAGCTTTCAGATTAACATTTTAAAGCATGTTAAAACTAGTTAATGACTATAAAACTTTGGCGTGTAGCGGTGTAGGTTTGTACATCACTTTGGATGTATGAATTAGGGTAATAAACATAAACACTCAAATAAAGAATCAAAAGCTCATGTACAAGCAGGGGCGGATCTACCTTAGGACCAGTGAGTGAAGATGATATTCTTTTCGTCAGCCAGTCGTCTCATTGCTTTCCAGTCTTGAGACCAAGAGCCAGTGTAAGAAGTCGAATGAAGATTAGAGATAGCAGCCATTGACTCAGATTCAAGAATGAACTCAGAATAACCAGCTGGTACAAACCAGTGCAATGATTTGTTGATGATTTCGAACTCAGCACCAAGAACTGAATCAGTTGAGTAGAGGAAACCAATTGCTAAGATGACCAAGCCTTCTTGATTTCTCATTACAGCTCCTCCTGCTTTTTGAGGTAAAAAAGCTGCATCCACATTAATCTTATACTTAAAAGTAGGCTTAATCCATTTGACCAGAATGAAGCGATGAGAGTATTGTTTGAAATTGGGATATCTAAGAAGTGTTTCATAAAGAATAGCATTGGTCTTCGCCCATTTCTGAGTTTTAAATCTCCAACACCAGTTTCTGAGATAGTTTTTAATTCCGTTTATGATTAAATTGGAAGAGACAGTAAAACGCTCATCATCCCAGACCATCTGAGCATAGCATTTCCATATATGCCGAGAAATAATCCCCGGAAGGCAATGTTTAAACAAGTGAGTCAAATTCTTTTCCCCAGCTTCTAACTACCAAGATATAAAAATATGTCTGATTGAACAATCAAATAAGGAGTAAGGTATTTGTAGAATAACCATAAAATATCTCCAAACCGGTTCAATGATTGAACACTTAAGGAAAATATGCCTCTCAGAAGCTGAATTCTGCGTACAAAACGGGCAGATGGAAGGGAAAATATAAATTTGAAATCTGGAGAGATATTCTGGGATAGGAATAATTTTGTGAATGAGGTTCCATTGGAATAACTTAATTGATAAATGTTGTCTATTGTTCCAAATATGTTTGGAAGTGAAAGTTGGAAGGTCTGAGGCCTCAGGTATCCGAATAAGCTTCCCTGAAATGTCTGAAGTGGTCAGATCAGTTCCTAAATTGTTAGCAGAGCAAAGTCTTCTCCAATGGGGGGAATCATACATCTTAGGAATCATATTAGAGTTGGGGTACTTCGAATGTATAATCTGCAATCCAGAATATAAAGAAGACATACATTTCATTGACCCCTTTCTCTATGAACTGCAAATTATACTTGTACTTTAATCATAAAAATCAAGAAAGTAGTCCAGATTCACAGCATAATCCATAAGTCCATAACGAAGATCAAAAGTTGCAGCACACCAGAGATAGATTTCCGAACTCACTGGGGTCTCACACAGCTCAAAATACCACGTGAAACTGGGGGGGAGGGGGGGGGGGGAGGATGAACTCGCCGGAAGAATCTCCCAACGGCAGGGCTCCAGCTCATCGGAAACGGGGTAGTAACCGGATATCGTTACCTTGTCGGCAGAAGAGGAGACGGAACCGAACTAAAAAATAGTAACCTCCGGCAGAGATAGGGGTTTAGAAACTTCCACGGCTCCGTTCGTGCCGGGTGCCTCCTGCTTTTGGTAAGATAAGAAGAAGAAAATTGAATTCGAATCGGGGTTCGTTTTCGAGGGAGAATCCCCATGGTTGTTGCCCTCCACAGCTTGTTTACAAATTGAAAGCACCAAAGCCCTTTCTCTTCGTCCGCACCTAGTTAATGTTGGCGTCGGTTTCATCGTTGGGCTTTTCTGTGGAACTTCCGGAATCCGGAAATAACAGAGGTGTGACGGTAAATTACATCGTACAGCCGGCTGTACCGTGCGCACGGTACAGCCGGACTTTTTGTTCTCTGCGCAGCACAGGTCGTCGTCTCCAGCAGGCTTCCCTCGCACCATCTCCATCTCTTCTTCGTCCTCGAGAGGCTTCGCGCATTGTATGGTCATCGTTCCCAGCTCGCGCGGTTCGTGGCTTCCTCGCCACAGGGATTCGCTGAGCTCGCCTCTTGGCCGGATCTGTGATGATGGAGCTCTCAACTGATGTCTATGGTGGATTTCGCGATTGACGGGGATGAAAGGGCATCTCAACCCTAGATTTGGCTCCTGTTTCTCCTTTTCTTCGTTTTCTGATGGAGTATAATCGTAGTCTTACTGATGAGTATACACAAATAAAAAGTTGAGTATAGTGGAGATTTTAATGAGTTTTTTTAAATTGTCCGATACTCATTTCGTAATTCGTGTATGCTCATTTCGTATTGGTGTAAACTCATTTTAAAATGTCATATTCATGCATTTTTCAAAAGTATAATATTACATCAAATTCATATATTAGATTCATATAGATTCAAATTCAATGCCCTAAATCAATGAGCAAACACAAATGAACTTTTGAATTTTTGATACTCATTTTGTACTCATTAAAAATGAGTTTTATATAAATCTCAGATGAGTATACGCCTCAAAGAAATGAACATACACAATTGAATATTAAACACATTAAAAATGTGTTTTTTTTGTTAAACTTAAATGAGTATAACGTCCAAAATCAATGAGCATACACAAATAAGCTTTTGAATTTTTGGATACCCATTTTGTAAATTATGTATGCTCATTTGGTACTGCTTTATGCTCAATTTAAAATGATGCTCATATCAAATATAACGCCCAAAATTAATGAGCATACACAAATGAAGTTTTGATTTTTTTGATACTCATTTTGTAAATTATATATGCTCATTTGATACTGGTTTATGCTCATTTTAAAATGATGCACATATCAAACATATCATACTACATTAGATTGACATATTGAAATTAATTTTAAACACAATTTAAGAATTTTTTATAAACGAAAATTAATAAAAAGAAACTGAATTAGAAGATATGAAGCAGGGATCACTGGTGCTCATTGTTAGACTCCTAATACTCAGAAGAACAAACTCGATGCTCATCCAACTTGCATCAATGCTCATATAAGAGAATTCATGAAGTTCATCAAATTTACAAAAAATGCCACCGGCTGTACGGTGCCAGCCGTACAGCCGGCTGCATGGTATACGCGTCCGAGGTGTGACGGAGTTTTTGCGGTTAACAACATTAGATAATTTCACTTCTTTATTAGGTTTTAAAATGTAAATAATAAAACTTAGTTTAGTAAAATGACAGGATGCTAACGTGGATTCCTAGTGCAACGTGATTGGTCGAAATGTAAAGGTACCGGTACATTGTTTATTTTCATAGGCACCATAGAAGAACCCAGTGAAATTTTAGGAGGGAGGAGAAATTTTGGGAATTAGTTAGGAGGGAGCGGAAATATTTCGACAATCGGTTCCAATTTTTTTAATACTTTTAATTAATTATACATTTTCTAATATATGTCAAGTTGGAATTGATCTGATTTGATTTAAACATTTTTAATCTGATCTAATTTTGATCTTTCTAATGTGATCTAAAGATGTTTTTACATGGATTGTAACTTGTTGGTCTTCTTCTTCTTCTGTGAATCCATTATCATCGTTATAATTTAAATTTATTCTATCTGGTTTTCAATCATATGATTACTTTTGAATTATTTTTTCCTTAAACTGATCTCGTGTCCTTATCAATATATTCTTTATCATTTTAATCATTTTTAAAAAAAAAATATAGAATACTTTCATAACTTATTATGTGTCCTTTGTTTTCTCGTTATAACACTCGACTTTGCACATTTGCCAATAACATATTTTTGACTGTAAACATATCTTTTTCCTAATTAGCAAAAAGAAAATAAAAATAGATTTTGAAATTTGTAATGAGACAAACTGAATAATATTTTTTTTAAAATAAACATTTTCTTGGATTAATAACAAAATGTACTCAAAGTAGAGTATGTGAATAGTGTAAAATTTAACATGTTGCAACTAAAAAACGGAGTATTGTATTTAATTATGAACACAGCTGAAATATTTGGAATGCACAAAAATGAAAATCTATTAATATATAAAGGAACACTTTTTTTGTGAACAGTGTTCCCGCCTATATATGTCAACTTCAATCCCTTATTTGTTTATTAGTTAAAATAAATTCAAAATAAATATAGTTTAAAGATATTTACGTCACTCAAGTCAGCAATTATTTGTGAGTAAACAATTTCAATTGGTCCAAATGGGAGGTGCGCTCAGATGAACAAGTTTCGTGAATTGAGACCAAGTTATTGTTTAAATTAATTTAATCCTATTGGTGGGATTGGGTGGTGGGAACAGTGGGATTGGTGGTGGGAACAGAGAATGAAATTACTTTAATCCTATTGGTGGGATTGGGTGGTGGGAACAGTGGGATTGGTGGTGGGAAGTGGGAACAGTGAATGAGATTGAGATTGAGATTGAGTGTATCTCATTCCCATTGTGAAACATGGTAACGTTCAGCTATAAAAGCAGAATTGTCCATTACACTTCTCACAAATTGCACACCATACTTCTTCCTTTCCTGAAATTGAGATTGAAATTTTGATTAGTCAATGTGAAAGCTCATCACCTATTGTATTTTGCAACCAGGTTTACAAATGAAAATCTCAATAAAAATATAGGTATGCGGCAAGTTATTATCAAGCTATTATCATGATGGTGAGGTTCTACATGTTATACATTCTATTATGTTAATTTTTTCGTGGCTCTCATGGCTATCAGTTCCATACTGTTACAATTTTTTATAGCATGTATTCATGTTCAAATCTTTAATGCATATAATGATATAGAGTATGTGTTTGTTTTGACCCTAATTCCTATAAATTTTGCAGAAAACAATGATCTACTCACATCTTCACGAACAATCATTACTAAATTTCAGGGTGTGTTAAATTGCAGAAATCCTAAAGTCACACTCTACAACCACCATCCTACAAAGTTCATTCCACTTCAATTTGGGATGGTTGACTAACACACAAAATTAGTCCATCTCATTTTACAAGTATTTGTATGTTAGCTACACATATTCATTTGCCCAATGTTTAGTTTTTGTTGGCTAATGAATGGGCTTTACTGTGTAAATATTGATAATACTTTTGCAGTGTATTAATGTGTTTCTTTCTCATTACCAATAGTGGTTTTCGTTTTCACCCTTATGTCTTCCTACACCAGACACGCATCAATGAATGGATAATTTGTTTACATTACTAGATTATTCATCAAAATCATATGTTTTACAATACGTTTTTAATTCAAGCACACATGGATACATATGGATACATACTGTAAAAAAAATAGTAGCTCAATCATCATTTACACAACAACATAGAAATGGGGAAAAACTGTCAATTTGGTACTCGTACTTTCATGAAAAAGTCAATTAGGTCCTCATACTTTTAAAAAGATCAATCAAGTCCCCAAACTTTGTAAAAACGTTCAATTGAGTCCATTTGCAGGTTACTTGCCATGTCAGCATGTCGCCCGCTGACGTGGGGCGCATGTGGCAGCCCAATCAGCAATAATTTTGCTGAGGTGACACACATGTGGAAGCCCAATCAGGTATTTGTTAATGACAATTAACCTGAATCGGATTCAATTGAACGTTTTTACAAAGTTCGGGGACTTGATTGATCTTTTTAAAAGTACGAGGACCTAATTGACTTTTTTATGAAAGTACGATGATCAAATTGACAGTTTTCCCTAGAAATGGACTTAAAGTTTATATATAAATAAATTTGTTATAACTCATAACTGGATTATAAAAAAATATAATATTTCAAAACTCATAAATAGCATGGTTGGATTCATTCCATAATTTCATCCACATGTTCAATGCAGTCATTAATACATTTAGAAAATAAGATCAATTCGTTTCTTTGATTATATAAATTATGTTCAAAATATATAGCCAATAATTCACTTTTGGTCATTATCAGGTTGTATACACAAAAGTTATGCACATGTGCACACATCTCCTTTTATTTGTGATTCTAAACGACAAGTTTTACAAATTGTCTTCAAATCATTTAATAAACTCATTTTGAAAATAATGAACTACTAAAATCTTTTCTCTTAAACAAATTTGGGTAATTAAATCCCAGATAGATGCAGTGATTACCTGTTTTCCTTAAATGTTGATCTATATCTTTGTATTCATATGTTATTATGTTTGTTGGACAGCTTAATCACTACAACACATTGCATTTTTCAAGTGAATCTCCACGGAGGTAGGTTTTGTCCTAAAGCTTCCTGCAGCCAATTTTATGTAATTAGAGATTAAATCAAGTACAGTACCTTTTTTTTATCAAAATTAATCACCAGTTGAAATACCATAGCATAAAATACCTTCTTTCAGATCGAAACAAATGCAAAACGGTAAAGGATGGTGTGTTTCTATGATTTCCAACTCACATATCAAATATAAAGTTTATCATACTAAAAACTGAAATAAACAACACAAATCACAAATACCTCCTTTTAGATCCAAACAAATGCCAAACGGTGAATGACAATATGGTCTTAACGATTTCCGACTCATAAATTACATGCACACAAATATACGTTTCAAGTTAGTGTTAGTATGTAGTCATATATATATATATATATATATATATATATATATAATAAAGTATATAAAACTAAAATCTTGAAGTCTCTTTAAGAAATAGTATAAAATAACTCCTTTCAGATCTATGTAAATGCAAATCGGTGAACAATTTTTTGTTCTCTACGATTTTCAAGCTCTAAAATTAGATGCACAACTATATCTTTGTCAAATCAGTTTTTCAAATGCTCGGATTTTAGGAATATGAAATAAAATGGAAAAGATAGACATATTTTGTGTCATTACCGCTGGAATAGATGTATGTTTTCTAGCAGTCGCCGGTTGAGCACAATACCACTTGACGAACCGAGCGATTTGATTTCTTCTGTTTGCGGTGTTGTTGGAAGCTTCACTACGAAAGGCCGGTGAAGGTGTTCTGTGGCTTGCGGACTCTAGCGGAATAGAGGCGGTGGTGACTGGTGAGTAAGAGAAGCTGGGTCGGTGGGTTGATTTTTGGGTGGTAGTCGAGAAGATTGAAAGAGATAGAGTGAGGAGATAAATGAATTAATTACTCCGGTAAAATTTACTTAAAGTTCACAGTTTGACTTCACATTGATTAAGGAAATAAATTTGACTTTATTGTAGAGTACACAGTTGAGACCCTGTTTGACACTGTTAAGACACTGTTTGGCACTGTTGAGACACTGTTTGACACTGTTGAGACACTGTTTGACACTGTTTAGCACTGTTTAACACTGTTTTGATGTAGATTTCTTTGCCAAATAAGGAAATAAGGAAATGCGAAGTTTATTTTGGACTGTCCCAAAAAGGAAAGTGTGAAATTTATTTAGAACCGGATGGAGTATATGATACTCCGTATGAAGTATTCAACCACGGTAAAGATGGATGTGACGGATAAGGATTGGTGTGTGTACTCTGTAAATAGGAGAAGAATTCCGGAAAAAAAAATCTGTTGCACGACAATTCCTTATAAAAAATATGGTTTTGGGTAGTATATATGGAGTATCGTTTTATTTAGTCAATCCAACTCATGATATGAAAAGTTGGAGCCCATTTGATAGTCCTATTCGTTAGTTAGACAATTGTTATTATTATGAACCGTTTAGTAAAATGAAAATCTCCTATTTTGGCTGATTCAGCTGAAATTTATGAAATTCTGACTGTATTGACTAATTCTACTGATTTAAAAAATATTATTTTTAAAAAAATTTAAAACAAAAAAAAATGGGTACACCATTCCTGCTCATAGTCCTCCACATCAAAGGAATATTGATATTTGTGTGAGACAACTTCCAAAGTCACAACTCTTAGTGAAATTAACCAATGTAAAAAAAGTTCCATTCTCTTTGTCGGAAATCTTGATTTGTAATATGAGAGTACTATATCATATTGTTGACAAGAACTAGATTCTCACTCGCGCGATGCGCGGATGAATATTTACCATTTTGTGATTAAGAAGTTTATTATTAAAAGGCAAAAGGAATTGAACACAAAATAAAACGGTAAGTAACATATTAAATGTTCGTAGTTCAAGAAAGATTGAGACAACATGCAGGCGGGACAACGTAATTTTTTTTTGGCAAAGGCAAATGTATCCAATAAAAAAGAGATATAACATTTTAAGGTACGAAGTGGTAAGTAAAACTTTAGTAGCTGCAACATAAAGTGATACTACAAATTCTGAGAGATCTCTATGTAAACAACATTAGCAGTATGGTCGGTTTGTTTACCATCTTCATCACAAATCAATATTTTAAAGCCTTTGCGATTTGTAACTCTAGACACTGCTATGTAAAACAAAGTCACCAAACATACTCTAAATACTCTAAATATTCGGACTATATTAGAGTTCCATTCAGACTCTACTCTGAATGGAACTCTAAAAAAAGTTCCATTCTCTTTGTCGGAAATCTTGATTTGTAATATGAGAGTACTATATCATATTGTTGACAAGAATTTCTCACACAAAGATCAATATTCCTTTGATGTGGAATTTGTACGGTGAGATAATGGGGAATGAAGGGATAGTGACTTCGCAACAAACAAATAAGCAGTGGGAAAGAGGTAGTGACTTTTGCCCAAAAATTGAGGATTGGGTCTTTTGCAAAAAGAAATGGGGCGAACAATTTGATCAAAATGAATAGGTTGTTTGACAATATTGAAATTGATTGTACCAGTTCAATCTGTTAAAATTGATAAAATTCTAAATTCAAGCTTTGCATATAATTATAGAAAATTATATTTAAAATATATTGTATTAATACACTAAAGAGAGAATTAGAGATTTGTCAAAACTACTGCATATATAAAAAATTACTGAAATACAATTATTTTACAAAATGACTAAAATTATTATTCATATAATGTCATTGTCACTTGATTTTAAAATCGAACATAAATTATATGACCAAAGTTACTACTATAGTCACGAATCTTAAGAGGTCACATTTTCATAAACAAATATTTCAAAAACTTATACTCCCTCCGTCCCAAATTGTTTTGCAAAGTCAATTTTTTTTGGTCAACCAATAATAAAAGTCAATGCTCCGTATCGATAATTAGTTCAATTTTTAATTATTAAAATTTACATATTCAGAAACTAAATTAAAATCTCTTCAAAGTTGTGAACTCCAAATTAGAATATAATTAAAGATCAATATCCTAATTAAGGGAATAAGATGAAACTGATTGATCAAGAAAAGTCAAATTTGCAAATCAATTTGGGACGGAGGTAGTATTCAAAAACACCTAAGTTTGTGCCTTTTTTAGAGAGGCTCGATTAGGGAACCTTAATATGGAATGTATAAAAATGCAAGCATGAAACTATGAACTTTAAATTAGGAAAGAGGAATATAATTTATAGTCATATTAAAAAAATTATGAAATACAATATTAGATCAGTTACAATATGGAATCATAAAATTGTTCCTTTTCAATGGTGATATATAATATCGATATACTTTTGACCTTTTTAATGACAAAAAAAAATCAAAAATATAGTCACAAATATCTACTGACAAAAATATGAAGGAACGTATATAGTAACATATATAGTGACAAAATTCAAAAATTTGCCACATATATAGATTCTACCTATTGGATGTGTTTCGAAAGTTATTGTGCTTAAATGATAGCATTACTTTTCATATACGGACTCAACTTACATTTTCTCACAAATTGATATTTGAGTATTGTTTAATAATATCGTAGCACACTTTCACACATTTGCACACTCCCTGATTTGCCAATTTACCGGGGCAATTCGTGTAAAAAATGCAATTCGCATAAATGCATAGTCACCATATTACTTGAGATGTTTATACTTACACTTATTTCAGTCTCAGACCAAACCAAACTTAAACAAAGCAAACCAGACCATACTTGAATATTAGAAATAGTAGAAGCACCTATTTGAACATTTTCCCACAAATTTAGATTCAAGTATAATTCAAGAATGACATAACACACTTTCACATATTTTACTCCATTATTTTACCTATTTAGAGAGACAATTTGTCTAAAAAATGCAATTCATGTTAATTTATAGTCACTTTATTACTTAGTCATTATAAATAATTTACCCTTAATTAATTTATCCCTAATTTATATAAACCTTTGAAAATGAAAAAAAATGGCAAAATCATTTGCGCGCAAGATGAATTACTAGCAAAACATTTTACTAAAGAAATTATTTTGATATAAGTTAGTGCGAACTAAAATGTGTTGATTCCTAAGCATCTATTCTAATATAAAAGCACACTTTTTTGATGAATAGCCCCCCCCCACCAATGTCAACATCATTCTTTTGTTCATTTTTCCATCAAAAAGAAATTGCAAATTCAATTCTTATGCTCAGATTTTTCAGGCCCGAGAAATTAATTTGCAAGAAGTTGGTGAATGATGTCCGATTTTTATTGGCTTTTGAAGTCGGTTTCACTATTTATGAATTTCGCATTTGTTTCTATTGGGCCGAAACACAATCCGTGGGCCGAAACACAATCCTTGGGTTAAGAAATACTACCTCCGTCCCTTTTACATTGCGACCGAAGAGGGTGACGCGATTATTAAGAAAGTGGGTTTGTGTGGTTGATATTAATTGATAAAGTAAGAATGATTTAGAGCTACACAAACTTTACCAAATATGGTATGTGACAATTTTAATAGGACTTACCAAAAATGTAAAACGGGACAATATAAGGGGGGCGGAGGGAGTACCTCATTTTGTGGTGTATTACTCCATCTGTCCCCAAAATTATTGGTCAATTTAAATTTTCTTTATCAATGATGTTAAAGTTTAGACAACGATTTTAGTTGAATAATTTGTGCACACCCCCTTATTTGCCAGGTTACATTAGCAATTCGTCTAAATAATGCAATTCGTATATATAAAGACATAACACATTTTCACATATCTGCACACCCCCTGATTTGCCAGTTTACATTAGCAATTCGTCTAAATAATGCAATTCGTATAGATAAAGAGATAACACATTTTCACATATCTGCACACCCCCCTGATTTGCCAGGTTACATCAGCAATTCGTCTAAATAATGCAATTCGTATAGATAAAGACATAACACATTTTCAAATATCTGGACACCCCCCTGATTTGCCAGGTTACATCAGCAATTCGTCTAAATAATGCAATTCGTATAGATAAAGACATAACACATTTTCATATATCTGCACACCCCCCTGATTTGTCAGGTTACATCAGCAATTCGTATAAATATTACAATTCGTGTAGATGTAATGTTACAATATTATTTAGTAATTATAAAAAAATATACCTTCAGTTAACATATATAGACCTTTGATTTTAAAATGAAAAATCTTTGTCAAAAATTTCCTTGAATGATGGGTTTTAATAAGGGAAAATTTTCGAATATGAGTAAAGAAGTTTGAGAATTCCAAAATAAGATTGTCATGTTTTTTATTGCCAAAATAGACGTAATTAATGTCAAGCTTGAAAAATATTGTCATGCTTAAGGTCCAATTTTGGAATACATAAAACTTTTTTTGTCCTATTTAGTGTAATTTCCCTTTTAACAAGGGTTAATGCTAGACAGAAGGTACAAAGAAGTGTATCATTAAATTTGTCATGAAATGTAATTTGTTTTCAAATGATGTTTATATTGCGTGTTACTTACTATTTTGTGGGCTATAAAAAATAATGTACTACTCTGTAATCATTAGTAAATTGTATTTTATATGTTTCATATACGTCAAGTTTTATTATTGTATGGAGTATAATTCTAAACAATTCAATTACAAGTTTGTTTATTTGTTAATTAAAATGTTTGCTAATGTTAATTATAGCCGCGAAATTTCACTAATCGTGCATCGTAGGGGTATTGATGAAGAAGAAGGAACCACTAACAAGACTCAGAATGTTGTATTAAAAAAGTGTTCAACAATGTTTAGGGTGACATGAAATTTATATTCACAATGTTATGGTTTCTAAGTATTTGTTGGATGTTTTTAATCTTTTAAGTAATGCTTAGTGCTCTCATTTTAACTATAATACGGAGTATATATTATAAGTGTGTTTTGTTTATTGCTTGAAGTTATAAGTGTGGAATTTGAATTAGTGAACACAAATAAATTTGAAGGAAAATTCTCCGACCGTGCATCGCACGGGTGAGTTACTAGTTGAAAGGAACAAGCACTAATCAGATGATTGGGATTGGAACTGAAAGAGAAATGGTGTATTCGGGTGATAGGAATTAGGAAATACAGAGTAAAATGTAAGACATGATTGACATTTAAAAAAAGGTAAAAATATCAAAAGATAAATGTACCGTGTTCCTATTATATGCAAATGCATGTGGTGGTTCCTCCTTAAGTACATGCTCCGTATATCACTACAATTATTTTAAAATAGAGAGGACAACCATCCCTTTCAAATTCTATTATTGTTTAGGAAGGAATGAGATTCCTATCTAATATTAACATTATATTATTTAATTTATATTTTGGTAGATAGGAAAGTAAGTTCCTTTCAAATGAGTAAAATTCGTACCTAAAGAGTCCTTGAGTCAATGGCATCAAATTCCTATCAAAATTCCTTTGTGAATTACATAGGAATAAAATTTCATATCCAGTTCCTCTCTAATGGGAGCTTTTCTAGTAATACTCCCACTTTGATTCCCAGAGTTGAAATCACTTATTATGGCCTGTTGACTTATCTGGAGTATGCCCCATTGCTTCTGTGCGTTGCTCCTTATTATTGCCTTGCTTATACCCGTGAGCTATTGTTGTCTTGGCCACACCCGTGAGTGTCCTGTTGTTATGCCCGTGACTTCTCAATAGGCTGGCAGCCTATTATAAAGTCAACACTCCCTTGCCTTTGTGAGATAAGCCTGCGAGAACTCAGCAGAGTCTTCCTTCTTCCTTTCCTTGTGTGAGAGTTCCTTTGTGGAGTGAAGAAGAGTGAGTAAACATGGGAGATGTTGTGGCCTAGCCCTAGAGTGGTGTGTGTGAGTTTAGTATAGAAGGTTGGAGACCTGAGCCGGAGACGGAAACGATCCTTACAGTGGTATCAGAGCGAGGTTCGCCGTCTGCCGCCGTCCGCCGCCGTCCGCCGATTCGAGGTCCTGGAGGTCACAGGTCGTCCTCTGAAGCTTCGCTTGGTGCTGTTGCTTCCCGTCCGTCTCAAATCTGCCTATCTTCGATTCTGGAGGTCACAGACTTGATTCGTCCACTTGAAAGACTGCTCGCCGGAAATCGTTGCTGAAATCGCTCTCGCCGGTAGTGGGAGCCCTGCCATCGCCGCCTGGAAGCTCCGCCGTCCGCCATCTGTTCTCCGGGAAACTCGCCGCTCGTCGTCGGAGGTTGCTGGTGGCTGGACCAGTCATTGAGCCGTTGGGTGACCAAATTCGTCCTTCACTCTTCATTCGCGCAGGGGGAAGGACGGAGAAGTACTTCGTTATATTTTTTTTGGAGCCGCTGGTCGCTGAGGATAGAGACGAAGAGCCTGGGCCCCTGTGCTTGTGTAGCCTGGACGCTGGTCTGTACGCAGGAAGACTGGAGCAGGCCTATTGGGCCAACTTGAACTGCTGGAAAGTTGTGCTGACCTTGGCCTGATGGACTGCTTGGACCTGGGGCTGCTGACGATGGGCTGGAGCTGGGCTGCTGCTGATGGGCTGGAGCTGGACTGCTGACCTGCTAGACACTGGACTGCCAGTCAACCGCCTCCGGTCAACGCCGGTCAACTCCGGTCAACGCCGGTCAACGGCAGTCAACCCTTTAGAAAAATCCCATTTTTTATTTTTTATTTTTTAAAATTGGGCAGGTAAGGTCGAAACGCTCCCCTAGGGTTTCGCGAAGGTAAGTTTCCGACAAACTTCCTATTTATTGTATTTCGAATTCAAATTTAATTTAATTTATTCCCCCTCCCCGCGGGCCGCCGGTTGATTTAATCCCAGCCGCCAACCCCCCAGGTACGTTCTAAACTTTCTCCTTTGTGGTAGACTGTTTTAGTTGATTAATTGAATTGCTAAGTGTTATTTAATTCAATTTATTATGCGTAGGGGTGGTTTATTGGGTGGTAGGGGTAGAATTAATTAATTTTAATTGCTGCCCGGAATTGTTTAATTGCCAAAATGTCCTTATTTGCTATGTGTTGCATGTTGCCCGGGGTTATTAAAGTGAATACTTTATAGCCCGGGTTGGAGTATTTTCTGTCATTTCTGTCTGTTTAGCTTTGTGTTCCTTTTGTGGTTGATACCATGACTGCGAACCAGGATATGGTATGCTTCCATTTAATGGAAAAACAGATTTTGATATTTGGAAACAGAAAATTAAGTGTGTTTTAATACAACAAAAAGTTTTCAAAGCTGTCACTGGTATTTTCCTTGAATCAAAAGATAAGGCTAAACAAACTGAAATGAACGAAACTGCTTGTTCTACTATTTACTTGAATCTGTCTGATTCTGTGCTTAGGAAAGTGGGTATTCTTGAGTCCGCTAAGGAGTTATGGGAGAAATTGGATAAGCTCTATACTGATACCTCTTTGCCCGGGAAGTTGTTTTTACTAGAGAAATTCTTTAGGTTTAGGCTTGATCTGACTAAGGGTATAGATGAGAACTTGGATGTGTTTAATAAACTGATACAGAATATCAAACAGGCAGGTGATAAACACATAGATGATTATACTCCCATAGTGTTACTTAATGCCATTCCCGACTCTTATAATGATGTTAAGTCCGCTATTAAGTATGGTAGGGATGAGATTTCGTTAGACATTGTTGTGAATGGGTTAAGGAGTAAGGAATTAGACCTGAAGCATGCTAGGGGTAGTTCTAGTCAGTCCAGGGACTCCGGTGAGGCTATGTTTGTTAGGGGTAGATCTAAGGGTAGGTCTAAGAACTCTAAGCAAAATTGTCAAAGTAAGAACACTAGTCAGCCTAGGAGGAAGAGGAGCAAATATAGGAAGAGAGTGTGTTACAATTGTGGTAACACTGGCCATTTCATTAAGGATTGCCCTAACCCTAAGAAGACCGAGCATGCTAGTGTAGCTGTTGATAGATGTGATCTTGGTGATATTTTGATGGTTTGTGACCATGTTAATTCTGTGAGAAATTCCCTTTCTGAGCATGAATGGTTGATTGACTCTGGTTGTACCTATCACATGTCACCCTTTAGAGATTTGTTTTCTACTTATGAATTATGTGATAGTGGCTACGTTTCCTTAGCTGATAATAAGAGATGCAATGTGCTTGGTGTTGGTGATATATGTCTGAAGTTTTCTTGTGGCTCTGTGTTTACCATTAAGAATGTGAGGCATGTCCCTGATTTGTGTCATAACTTGTTATCTGTTGCTGCTTTGGAGAGTAGTGGTTTACAGGGAAAATGGGGGAATGGTTGTATGAAAATTTTGAGGAATTCTCTTGTGTTGTTTAAAGCTGAGAAGGTGAATAACCTTTATGTGTGTCATGCTAAACCTTTTGCTGATTCTGTGAATGTTGTATGTTCTGATAAGACCTCTTTGTGGCATAATAGGCTAGGACATATGAGCAATAAGGGTTTAGATGTCATGCATAGGGCTGGTTATTTTGGTAAGGACTCTGTGACTTCTGTGCCTTTCTGTGAATCAAGTGTGTTAGGCAAGCAGCATAGAGTCAGCTTCTCTCCTTCCTCTTACCCTAATCTATCTAAGTGTTCATCTGTGCTTGAATATGTTCATGTCGATGTTTGGGGTCCTGCCAGTGTTCCTACCCACGGGGGTAGGAAATATTTCCTTTCTATTATTGATGACTGTTGGGTTAAGGGCCCAAGCCGAGGTCCGGCCCACTAACCCATATTGCCAGACGCACGTCCAGTTAAAACACCAGGCCAGCCCACAGCCCACTAACCCATGTGGACGAACGTCTGATGTTGGGGGCTCAGACCCAGCAGACTCATCCCGACGAACGGCTGTGCGGGGACAAGGAGCAGGACCACGGGCCACCAGGGATGGCGACGAACGTCCCCGGGGCAAGCCTGTAGTCATCGGAGGGGACCCAGTTCACATGGTAAGTATCAACAAGGCCAGGAGACGAACAGCCGATATCTCTCGAGGGTCACTTGGAGCAATCCAACTCACTTCCCGGGAGGACGAACGTCCCCACTAATCAGGCGGGAAACCTAGATTCTGGCGGGAAGTGCATTTAATGCTGAAGATTTGGTAGTTGGGACACCAGCGGTCCACAGGCTGCCACGTCAGTACAGCCACCTGCCCATTGGTGGGTATAAATAGAAGCATTTATTTCATTGTGAGGGGTTGGCAACTTTCTATTCTTAGCATACTAGCTTCAGCATTCTTACTTGCAGCATTTCTAAGTGCCTTGTAAGACGAACGGCCGACGTGCCTTTTTAGCAAGTAGATTGTACTTAGGGGAGTTATTACGAAGTTAATAATACCTACTTACATTGCCTGCTATTACTTTTGTTTTCCTGATCCATCTGATAGTTGTTGGGCTAGATATCCACACACTCACTCCACTCGAAATCTTTGGGCTTACGTGTTGGGTCCAAGGGTTGAAGGAATAAACCTCAACACTGGCGCCGTCTGTGGGAAACTGAGCAAAAAGTTTCCAGAAACTCTCCCAAACAGCTACTAAGTCTACCTACAGCAAACACGATGTCAGGAAGCAACAACCAGCGTGATCTCTCCGAGCGTCTGGAGTCGAGCCGCCGGAATCGCGGCCAGAACTCGGAACTATCCGCAACAATATGGACCTCCGGGGGAAACGGGGGTATCACTGACCTCATTCCTCTGGAGGCCAGGCAGGATCCTCGCCTCATGCGGGAACTCGCAGACACCATGCGTCGCTTGGCAGACGAGCGGGAGGCCCGAGACCAGGTGTACTCTGCAAGTACCCAGCGAACGCCCCTCTCTCCCATACGCCGCATGCAGTCGTATGACGATACGACAGGATCCAGCGACCACCGGCCCTCAGTCCACGAGCGGCTAGGTGGGGGTTCAGGCTCCCGTGGAACGGGAGGGCGAACCAGAGTCAGCATCGTTGCATCCAGGGCTCACACACCATCAGTCCCCCGCCAAATCCCGCGGGGAGACGAGACCCCGAGGATCAACACCGTTGGACGACGTTTCCAACGGCGAGGTGCGCAGATCTTTAGGCGGCCGCACGATGCTGTGGCCGCTCAGCAGAATGCCGTCCCCGAAGCCGCGCCCCCTGTGTCCCCCGGAAGGGCCGCACAGGATGCAAGGTTGGAGGCCATGGAAAGGCAGATAGCCGAGATGAATAGGCGGGCGGACGTTGGCTCAGCCACACCCTCTTTCTCTCTCACGTCTCCCTTTACTCCACGGGTGATGAGCGTCGAGATTCCCCGAGACTGCAGGCCCCCGGGCAACTTGGTGTACAATGGGGCTGGCGATCCCAAGCCCCATCTGATAAGCTACCAAGGGAACCTGTCCATGCTGGGAGCATCAGACGAGGCCATCTGCAGATTGTTCTTCAGCACCCTCAGGGGGCCGGCGCAAGAATGGTTCGGCCAGTTGAGGCCAGGCACCATCGACTCATACGAACAGCTCTCCCAGCAGTTCATGGCGCAGTTTGCTGCCAGCACCACCCCCAGGAAGGACGTCACGGCTCTCGCCCACATCAAACAAGGGCGGGACGAACCGCTGGCTAGGTTCCTGGTAAGGTGGAGGGACGAGGTCCTACAGGTCGACGATCTGGACGAACGTCTGGCCACCAACATGTTCACCAGTGCGCTGGCCACAGGGGATCTATACCGGGACCTAAGGAGGAATCCCGGCACCAGCTACACCGAGGTTCTTGCTCGGGCCCAGAAGTATGCCTCCATTGAGGAGGAGATCAGGCAGCGGGACGGAGTTCCCGCGGCCCATCCACGGAAGATGGCGGACAGGCTCGGGCCCGGGCCGGGACCCGGGCCCTCCCTCCCAAACAAAAAGAAGAGGACAGACGGGGCGATGGTCCCCTGGAAGGCTCCGTCCGGGGATACTCAAGCACGGCCGGACGACCGCTATGTCCCATTGGCCTATCCAGTGAGCCAAATCTTTGAGGCCATCAAGGACAAGGGCCTCCTAACGGAACCCCAGGATATGAATAAGCATATGGGGCACGACCAATCGGCCTACTGTGAATACCATCAGAGGACCGGCCACCTGACGGATAATTGCAGCCAATTAAAGAAAGCGATCGACGAGCTGATCCGTCAGGGGTACCTGGGCGAGTTCACCCAGCTGCTGAACAAAAACAGCCAGCAGAAGCCGAACTCAAGGCACAAGACATGGCGCCGCGACGATCGGCGCGAGGCAGAACCTCAGGACGTGGATTATCGAAGTGCAGATAAACGTCCGGAGGGATCCCTCGGCCCGAAGGGCAAGAAGAAGAAATTGGAGATCAAGGTGATCTTCGGGGGCGCTGAGACAGGGGATACACCCGCCGAGCGGAAAAAATTTGAGAGGTCACTCTATGTGGGTTCCGTATCAGCACCCCCCACCAAGCGCAATAGAGTCGAGGCAATTACCTTCGGCCCCGCTGACCTGCCAATGTCACCGGCGCCGCACAGAGACGAGCTGGTGATCAGCATGGACGTGAACGATGCTATCGTCCGTCGCGTCCTCGTTGATACCGGGAGCAGTGTGAACGTCCTCTACTGGGAGGCTTTCGAAGGAATGAGGCTCCGGAAGGACATGCTGCACCCCCTACGCACCCCGCTGTCCGGCTTCACCGGGGATTGCATTGACGCTGAGGGCACCATCATTTTACCGGTAGAGGTCGGCGACGGCCCTCACACTGCCCGGATCAGCATGACGTTCGTCGTGGTCCGCCTAAAGTGCGCCCACAACGCCATTTTGGGCCGACCCGGCTTGGAAGACTTGGGGGCCATATGCTCCGTACGACATTCATGCATCAAATTCCCCACCGACACTGGAGTGGGGGTGGCACGTACGGACCCACATATGGCCAGGGCCTGCTACACGAAGGCCATGGAGAAGCTCAACGAGCGGGAGGCTCGGGTCAACAGCATCTCCGAAAAGGCCAAACAGGCCGACTTGGACGCTCATCTGGAACCAGCAACTCTGCTGGAGGAAATTGAACTCGACGATCCGACGGACAGGAAGGTGTCCATTGGTGCGGATCTAGAGCCGGAAATCAGGGCAGGGGTCATAGCCGTCCTCCGGAGGTTCAGGATCTTGTTCGCCAGAGGGCCGGAGGACATGCCGGGCATCGACCCCAACCTCATATGCCATAAACTCGCCGTGCGGCCGGATGCCAAGCCTATACAACAGAAGAAGAGGTATATGGCGGCCGACCGACGCGATTTCATCAGGAAGGAAACAGCAACTCTCCTCAGCATCAAACATATCCGGCCAGTCATCCACGTGGAGTGGTTGGCCAACGTGGTTCTAGCCCCGAAGGGCGACACTTGGCGGATGTGCGTCGATTACTCGGACCTCAACAAAGCTTGTCCGATGGACCCTTACCCTGTCCCGAGGATCGACCTGCTGGTGGATGAGACAGCAGGCTGCGAGCTGCTCAGCTTCATGGACGCATTCAGGGGCTACCATCAGGTGTTCATGCACCCCGATGATGCCGAAAAAACGGCGTTCGTTACGGCGGACGGCGTGTACTGCTACATCGTCATGCCTTTCGGCCTGAGGAACGCCATGGCTACTTTTCAGAGGATGATTGGGATGTTGTTCAAGGACGTACTTGGAAAGACAATGGAAGCTTACGTGGATGACATCCTGATCAAAAGCAAGAAAAAGGAGGACCATGTCCAGGACATGGAGAAGGTCTTCAGCATCATGGAGAAGGCCAGCATGAGGCTCAATCCGAAGAAGTGCGCCTTCGCCGTCAGGGGCGGCAAGTTCCTCGGCTACATGATGAGCGAGCGGGGAATCGAGCCTAAAAGACGTGCAGCGGCTCACCGGGCGTCTGGCGGCCCTGAGCAGATTCTTATCCAAGCTGGCTGATAAGGCGATTCCCTTTTTTCAGATCATGAAGAAGGCCAATCCCTTTCAATGGACCCCGGAGTGCCAAACTGCTTTCGAAGATTTCAAGGTATATCTCTCCTCTCCGCTCGTCCTCACCAAGGCAGACCCCGGGGAGAAATTATACATGTACTTGGCAGTGGCCGATCTGGCCGTAAGTGCCGTGCTGCTGAAGGAATCTGAAGGCGTTCAGCGGCCAATATACTTTGTAAGTAAGGCGCTGAACGGTCCCGAGACGAGGTACACACTGATGGAAAAGACGATCCTCGCCTTGATTGCATCCATCAAGCGCCTGGCACCGTATTTCCAAGCACACCCGGTGACTATCTACACGACGCAGCCCCTCGCCACAGTCCTCAGGAACCCAATGGCAAGCGGAAGGATAACGAAGTGGTCCTTGATGATCGGCCAGTATGACGTGGACTTCAAGCCGAGGCCGACGATCAAAGGGCAGGCTCTGGCGGACTTTATTGCGGAATGCACCGCGCGCACCGAGGACGGAACCCATGACAACAATGACTTTGACGATTGGTGGGAAATGTACACCGATGGGGCCTCGAGTGCGCGGGGCTGCGGCGGAGGAGCAGTGATCACTTCCCCCGAAGGTTTCAAAGCCTACTACTCTATGAAATTTGAGTTCAAGGTCACCAACAACGAGGCTGAGTACGAGGCGCTTATCGCAGGGCTGAAATGCGCGAAAGCCCTCGGAGCAGCTCGTCTGAAGGTGAGAATGGACAGCCAGCTGGTGGTAACCCAGATGAACGGCACTGCAGAAACCAGGGAAGAGAGAATGAAGGTCTACAAAGAGCTGGCGGAGGAACAGACCGCACAATTTGAGCAGGTGGTGCTTGAGCAGGTATCGCGGGTGGAGAATGCAGAGGCGGACATTCTGTCAAAACTAAGCAACCCCCCAACCGATGACCCGGCATCAAGCATCCCCCGACACATCAGAGGCTTCGTTAGGCAGGAGGTATTCCCAGCACCAGCGACGGGCGTCATCCAGGTGGAGGTTATCTCCGTTGCCGAACCTAACTGGGCAAGGGAGATAGCAGATTATCTCAGAGATGGGACACTCCCTGAGCCTGAAGGCGATGGCAGTACAGGAAGAGCCGCGTGGATAAAGAGGCGTGCCCCTAACTTCGAACTCATTGATGGGCAACTTTACAAGAAGACGTTCGGCGGACCCTACCTCAGGTGCCTCCCGCCGAGCCTGGCAGCAGCGGTAATCGAGGAAATACATGAAGGGATCTGCTCCAGCCACCAGGGCCCCCGAACCTTGGCCAGAAAAATCATCCTGCAGGGCTATTACTGGCCGACCATACAGCAAGATTGCTTCAACCACACGCGGAAGTGCGCAGTATGCCAGCAGTATGCACCTGTCCCTGGCCGCCCAGCGAGTTTCTACACCCCTATGACCATCGCGCTACCTTTTGCTAGGTGGGGCGTAGACCTGCTGGGTCCTCTGCCAACGGCTGCTGGTGGAAGGAAGTTCGTCATTGTGGCGGTTGATTATTTCACGAAGTGGGTCGAGGCCGAACCATTGGCCTCCATCACTGAATTCCAGTGCCAGAAGTTCGTCTGGCAGAACATCATTTGCCGCTTCGGAATCCCGGACCAGATCATCACAGACAACGGTCGGCAGTTCGTCGGCAGAGGCTTTGAGGCATACTTGACAAAGTGGGGCATCAGGCACTCTAAGGCCTCGGTGGCCTACCCGCAGGCCAACGGCCAAGTGGAGAACATGAACCGGACCATCATGGATGGGATCAAGAAGAAGTTGGAAGACTACGCCTCCACCTGGCCGGAACAGCTGAATTATGTCTTGTGGACATACAGGACGACGCCAAGAACGGCGACTGGGGAAACCCCTTTTGCCTTGGCTTACGGATTCCAAGCTAAGGTACCGATGGAGGTACTGGTGCCTACCCATCGCACCAAGCACTTCCAGCCGGAGGACAACGAGATCAACCTACGAGCAGAGCTCCATTTCATCGAGGAACGGAGGGACCTCGCGGCTCGTCGCATGGAAGAGTATCACAGGGCCACCCAGAGATACTTCAACAAGGCCGTGAAATTCCGCGAAATAGAGGCCGGGGACCTCGTACTCAGGAAAAGAGAGAAGAGCAAGCCGCTCGAAGGCGGCAAAATGGCGAAGAACTGGGAAGGACCTTACCGGGTCATCAGAAGATATAACCAGGGGACGTTCCTCCTCCACTCCCTGGAGGGGAACCATGCCGGGATATGGAACGTAGAACACTTGAAGAAGTTCTATCAATAGTTAGGGGCTGTTGTCCTTGTATTATTCCCACTACCATGTAAAATGGCCGGACGTCGTCAATAATAAGGCCCCTGTTTTTTCATCACTTCTGTTCTTGCCAACGACCGTTAAAGCAGGGAATCTCGAGGTAGATAAACCTGTTCCTCCTTGTGATGTCTGCGGATACCGAACGTCTCCTCGAAGTAGGGACGCCGGTAGGACCAAGGACCAAGGACGAACGAAGCACCAGGGAGTCTCGATGTAGATAAACCTGTTCCTCCTTGTGATGTCTGCGGATACCGAACGTCTCCTCGAAGTAGGGACGCCGGTAGGACCAAGGACCAAGGACGAACGAAGCACCAGGGAATCTCGATGTAGATAAACCTGTTCATCCTTGCGATGTCGGCGGACACCGAACGTCTCCTCGAAGTAGGGACGCCGGTGGGACCAGGGACCGAGGACGAACGAAGCACCAGGGAATCTCGATGCAGATAAACCTGTTCCTCATTGAGATGTCGGCGGATACCGGACGTCTCCTCGAAGTAGGAACGCCGGTAGGACCAGGGACCAATGACGAACGAAGAGTATGGATTGCCTCCCCCCCCCAAAAAAAAAAAAAAAAAAAAAAAATGGGGAGAAGAGGAGAGGAGCTCCTATGTAGAAGGGAATCTTGCCCGGGTGTGCCAGATCTTCTCCAACCGCCGAAGACGAACGCCTCTCGGTGTAGAGGTTAGTAGAGACGCGGAGGGGGCTAGACGAACCGAGGGAGCCTGCCAAGATAAACCTGTTTATCCCACAAACGACCATGGATCGATGGACGTGGGGTAACAAAATCGGGGACCCGTGAGGGTAGACCTGTTCGTCCCTGCGAGTCCTTGGGTACCGAACGTCCTCTTCGAAGCAAGAAACGTCGGTAAGGCTAAAAGGACCACGGACGAACGAAAAAAGGGGGGAATCTCGATGTAGATAAACCTGTTTATCCTTGTGATGTCGGCGGACACCGAACGTCTCCTCGAAGTAGGGACGCCGGTGGGACCAGGGACCAAGGACGAACGAAGACTAAAAGACTCCAAAAAAAAAAAAAAAAAAATGCCTGAAGAGCAAGGAGCAAAGAATGATTCTTTTTTATTCTTCGGCACTATTGGCCGGGAAATTACAAGACAATGAAAATAGTGGGAAAAATTGTACAAGTACAAGGTCATGAACAGAGAATCACTTTCGACCGACGTCCGGAGCTGGAACTTTGGAAAGAGCCTGCTTGCATTCTTCACTAGCTTTGGCTTCCGCCTGCTCTCTCAGCAGCTCAAGGGCTCCCGCATGGGCATCAGCCATCAGGACGTCGAAGCCGGCCGCCTCCGGATCGAAAGGAGCCCCGAAATGACGCTCGAACGTGGGGAGATTCTCCGCTACGAGCCCGACCATGCCCTTACGATAGGTATCATCGGCGAGATCATCAAGGAAACGCCGTCCGGTGGGGGTGGCTTGGAGCAATTTGACCCCATCCAGGTAGGCATCCGGGCAGGTGGCTAGAAATTCTCCGACGAGCCTCGGGAGAAACTTCATGGCCATGGTGTGGATGGCACCAGTGTAAGCTTTGGATTTCTGGAAGGCAATGGAACCAGACTCCTTGATTTTGGCAACATCGGCCTCATAAATAGGGACATGGTTGTCCATGCCCGTCTGGCGAAGCTCCACCTTAGCCTGCTCTACGGCCCACATCCGGCTGCGGAGATCCACGAGCTCGACCTCCTGTTTCTTGAGAAGCTCCTTCTGAGA
This sequence comes from Cuscuta epithymum, assembly GCA_945859915.1. NCBI lineage: Eukaryota > Viridiplantae > Streptophyta > Magnoliopsida > Solanales > Convolvulaceae > Cuscuta > Cuscuta epithymum. The sequence continues at coordinate 5,291,511 of CAMAPF010001015.1, forward strand.
GGCATTCTCCTGAACGAGCTTATCATAGGCATCGGCCTTCTCTTGAAGAGTGCCAGCCCTGCCTTTTGCATTCCTCAGAAGGGCGTCGCATTCGGCCCGCACCCTGGCCATCTCCCTGCCTTGGTGCTCGAAAGCCATCCGGGCCCTGTGAAAATAAAGCCCGGCCTTGTCCAAGGTGCTCTGACCGCACTCCAAGAGATCCTCAGGGGCCTCCTGAGCAGCGAAATCTTGCGGGACCTTGAGATTCAGCCCGCACCAGATGGAGGACGCTGTCTGGCCGAAGAGCATCATTGACTCTTTGCGGGGACCAACCCCGGAGAACTCAATCAGGCCAAGAGAAGACCCACTGGCTTCGGGGGGAGAGGTTGGACGGGCGTCGTCAGAACCTCTGGCGGTTGTGGCATCATCATCCCGGAGACGGCGGACGTCGGAATTCCTCGGAGGAGAGGCACGGAGATTGGTCCGAGAAATGCGCTTCCGTTTGAGGGGACTTCCGGGCTCCCCATCAGAGTCATCGGCCACTATAATGGCCTTGGAGGCAGTACCCTCGGCACGCAGCCTCTTGGAGGCGCCAGCTCCCGAATCATCCTTCGCCCGTGCCCTGGTCACCCGAGTTTCGACCTTAGGGACGAGCGGAGTCCCGGATTTATCACGCCCCTTGTGCTCACGGCCGGTGGCGGTCGAAGTGGCGTTGACTCGGCTCATGGCGGACGTGGATGGAAAAACTCCTGCACAAAGGGAACCAAGACGTTCAGAACCATAACAGCGGAGGGATGTTAAAACAATACAAGTACAAACGGACGCACCTAATCTAGCCCGAGCTTTAAAGGGCTCGGCCACCAGCAACCGGAGGTTCTGGATGCCAAGTCCGGCTATGCGCTTGGCATATCCAAGCTCCTCGTCCGTCATGGGCGGCGGGATCGTCTTCACGGGGTAAGCGTTCCACCGATCAGAGAAAGGCATCGGTGAGCCTACTCCGGCCAGGAAGAAGCGTTCTTCCCAACCGTCTGGATTCCCGGCATTGTTCGAGAATAGAACCATGGACGGACGGGCAATCAGGGTCAAATATCCCGTGCGTCCGAAGGTGGACAGACGGAAGAAGTAGTGCAGCAGGTCCACGGTGGGGGTCACACCGACGCTGTGGCATCTGATGATGAAGCCAGCGATTATCCGATAGGCGGCAGGAACGAGCTGCGCAGGCACAATCTCAAGGGCCCTGAAAAGTTCCAAGTGGAAGCTGTGCAGGGGGAAGTTCAGCCCGGCTATCACCGAATCTAGGTGAACCACCACATAGCCGGGCAAATGGCGCATGGGGTTCCGAAGACGCCGATCGTCGTAGGTCCTTGGGGGATAAAACCATTGACTGATCAGTCGCTTGTCAGCGTTCGTCAGGCGTTGAACTTGACGCCGAACGCAAGAGAAGCTGAGGCTATAACGGGGAGGCCGGGGTGGCATTCCCCGCTCATAATACTCCAGGTCATCACCGGAAGAACATCCATCGTCAAGGCGACTTTCTGAAGACATGACAACGAACGGTACCTTTGGGGTTCGAGATTTCCGATACGGTTTGAGAGAAATCTAGAGAGAGAAGACTATTGTGCAGTGTAAGGAGAAATATGAATGAACTACATGGGTTCAGAGTACTTATAGGCAGCACCGCGGGAACACACCAACCGAAGTGGGACACGTGGCACCTGGGTACCGGTACCTACCACGACATTTAAGGTGCCTCGATTCCGTCGCCGCATAATCTTGGCAAAGGTGGCTGGATCGAAGCCACGAACGTCCAGCGAGGAACTCGGGACGCCCGGGGATCACGACCATCGGCTGTCCCTAATATAGGCGGCTAGTGGGGACATATGCATCAACGGGCTACGTGCGTCCCTCCATACTTCATGCCATTTGGACATGTAGAACAGACGAACGTCCTCGTACGTAGCTAGAGTATTCGTGCCACGCAGCGACAGACGAGCGTCGTCACCGGGCGCTAATTCTGGGAAATACGTTCATACGTCCACACCTTGAGTATGCATCATAAGCCACCAACGGACGTCGTTTCATGGATTAGAGTACCTTGAGGACGGTGAGCCGGCGTCAGAGCCCAGCATCGACGCCCGAAGACCGGCTTGGGCGGTACTCCCGCACACTTGAGCACGAACGGAGGTTCGGCAAGGAAACACCCTTGCCTTAAGCAAGGTACGGATACGAACGTCCTCGCGGACTTTAGCTGTTGTGGCGAAATGTATCGAGGCTCCGAAGGGGTTCTCATACAACAGACGATGGAGGAAACGAAAGTGAAAATAAAGAAGTAAAGATCATGAACGTAGAGACAATTTGGGCAAAAATTGTATATATTCTTCGGCTCTAACGGCCGGGCATTACAAACGCAAAATGGGAAGGTTACAATTTACGTTTACACCATGAAAGGGGACTCCGGCCGGCTGCCTCCCGGGATCTGCTCCTCCTCCTCGGCTTCGGGCTCGGGGGTCGGGGGTTCCGGAATTTCCCCTCTAGCCTTGGCCTCCTCCCGCCGTTGGTCCCTCCTCAGCTTCCCCAAAGCTTGGATTAGCAGATCATCATCGGTGTTGGCGGCCAAATCAAAGTCAGCACCCTGCAGCTTGGCAAATATCGGGAGAACGGCCTTAATCCCCTCGTTATAGCCGGCGGCGAAGGTGCTGTCGCCGACCTCATAGAGGAACTTGTGGGACAGGGGAGAGCTCTCGAGGATCCGGACGCCGCAGGCCAGACGCTGGCGAGGCGGTATCTTTTCCAAGGCCGCAGAAAACACGTCACCGAAGGCCCCGGCGCAGTAATCTCTGGCAGAGTCCATAAACTCCCCAGTGTCCCGGTAGCCGGAGGTGTCGACCAGCCACTCCGGACTCGCGTCCTTCGCAACAGGGTGCACCGGAACGAGCTTAATGCCAGCTTTTGCAAGGATGGCCAGCTGGCAGCGGGATTCAGCCTGCAGGGCTGCTATCTCCCTCCCCTTGGCCGCAGATTCCGCCTCAGCTCGACGGACGGCTTCCCGGGCCGTAGCAGCGGCCTCCCGGGCTGAAGCGACGGCCGCGTCGGCCTTAGACTTGACCTCCCTCAGGTCAGCCTCCCTGGCAGCCTCAGCTTGAAGGACTAGAAGCCCAGACTGGAGAACAGAGAAAAATAAAGGCAATGGTCAGAAGATGAACATCAAGGAAAAGAGGTACTCGGATCTGGTAAAGAAGGGATACCTGAAGAGCGGTGGCCAGGGCGGCGCTGGTCGCCTCGGACGACGAACGGCGGGGCAGCTCGAGACCGGCCTTGAAGGCCATCTCCCTCCAAAGCTCCTCCGCCGGGCAACTCAAAGGCAGGGAGCTGGCGTCTTCAAGCGGGGGGGGCAGTAGAGCCTGCCTCACGGCCCCTTTTCTGCTTCTTCTCGGGGACCTTCTCTGTCCCCTTCTGTGGAGCCACTTTCGTGGGGACGACCGGCGGTGGAAGGGCAGCTTCAAGGGCAGGGGCCCCGGAACCCTGAGCCAGCACGGTGGCGATCAAGTGCTGCTCACCCTCAGCCGTTCGTCGGGCAGCATCAGAGGCCGAAGAATTGGAATCCGATGCGGGGGCGTTCTTGGCCTTCATCAGTGCGGCTTTAGCAGCGGCCGCCTTGGCCTTCCTCGTTTTCAGACACTCAGCGTGATTCATCTTAGCTCTGTCTGGCGGAGAACCTGCAGGAGAACGATAAAGGGTTAGAAGACGAACAGAGAATGCAAAAGGACACTCACCTCGAAGGACAGGACCGCCCGGTGCCCCGAGACGAGCGTCGAAGGGTGGAAGGAGTCCAAGGACACGGGCGGTACCTATGCCTGCCCCCGAGAGTGCCTCGAAGGTCAGATAGCCAGCTATGGGGCGAATGCCGCCCTGCAGGATGCCTTCCACGGCCTCACTCAGATCGTCGGTCAACTCCGGCGACTCTATCTTCGGGGGATAGCCATTCCAACGAACTGGGAGGGGAGGACCATCATAGCGAAGGAAGAAGAACCGGTTTTTCCAGTCATGGATGGAGGAGGGGTAGCTCTTAAACAGCCTCCTCCCCGGACGAGCGGCCACGCTCAGATACCCGTCGGAGTTCTGGGGAGTGATCCGGTAAAAGTAGTGGAACAGATCCAGGCTGGCTTCGACCCCCGCAAGTTTGCAGCGCACCAAGAAGGCCGATATGAACCTATAGGAGTTTGGCATGAATTGCGCCGGGGCCACTTGGAAGCAGTGGAAGAACTCCACATAAAATGCGTGAAGGGGAAACCGCAGCCCAGCTTCGACGGAGTCCAAGTGAAGCATGATCATCCCTGGACGTCTCCTCATCACGTGCTCAGCGCCCCTCACACTCCAGACGAACGGCGGGGGGAAGAAGGTGCGGATTTTGTTGAGGGCCACACGGGAGAGGACCTGGTCATGGTCAAGGGCGCTCCTAATCGGGCAGATGTGGCGCTCCATATCCGTAGGGATGCCCAGGTCATACACCTCCATATCGGAACCGGATTCGGCCTCCTCTCCAGAGTCATAATCAGCAGGACGCTCATTTAGGGGGACTGCGTCAATAACATCTACTGCCCCGTCAGCACCCCCGTCCCCGGCGTCGCTCCCACTACTTTGAGACACATCATCCGGCTCGCCATCAGCCCGGATGGTCCCCACCGTCGTGGCCGAACCAGAGGTCCCGGAAATGCTGGCCTTCCCGGGGGAGCGAGCACTCACATCAACCGAAGAGGAGCCCGAGGAGGAACCCGACGAACCGGAATCAGAGCTTGACGAAATCTCCATCGAGGTCATTTCGGCTAAGAATCAGAACAAGAAAAGGAGCAGAGGGGGGAAATTACCTTACAAAGGGGTTAGCCGGATTCAGAAGAAGACTTGAAGAGCTGCGGAAAATCGAGAGCAAGAGAGCAGAAATTGGGAACCCTAATTCAGAGGGAAAACCCGGCATTTAAAGGAGAAATCACCGATGGGGAAGCCAACGAGGGGCTGACACGTGGCAAGGAGCGTATTCCGGCCACGCGCTGTGCGTGGGGCAAAAACGTAATGATGACATTTCCTCGGGAAATGCTCCGCCGCAACATCAGCCGTCACCTCGTTTCCTGAACCGTCGACAGCTGTCAAGCACCATGACCACGAGCGTATGCTTCCCACGGGTGCAGAAAACACAAAGTACCAAGACACGAACGTCTACCTTGAGGGATTTCCTACTTCCTTATGTCCTGCGCGAGCCCAGAACATCAGAAGTGGGGGACTTGTGTTGGGTTAAGGGCCCAAGCCGAGGTCCGGCCCACTAACCCATATTGCCAGACGCACGTCCAGTTAAAACACCAGGCCAGCCCACAGCCCACTAACCCATGTGGACGAACGTCTGATGTTGGGGGCTCAGACCCAGCAGACTCATCCCGACGAACGGCTGTGCGGGGACAAGGAGCAGGACCACGGGCCACCAGGGATGGCGACGAACGTCCCCGGGGCAAGCCTGTAGTCATCGGAGGGGACCCAGTTCACATGGTAAGTATCAACAAGGCCAGGAGACGAACAGCCGATATCTCTCGAGGGTCACTTGGAGCAATCCAACTCACTTCCCGGGAGGACGAACGTCCCCACTAATCAGGCGGGAAACCTAGATTCTGGCGGGAAGTGCATTTAATGCTGAAGATTTGGTAGTTGGGACACCAGCGGTCCACAGGCTGCCACGTCAGTACAGCCACCTGCCCATTGGTGGGTATAAATAGAAGCATTTATTTCATTGTGAGGGGTTGGCAACTTTCTATTCTTAGCATACTAGCTTCAGCATTCTTACTTGCAGCATTTCTAAGTGCCTTGTAAGACGAACGGCCGACGTGCCTTTTTAGCAAGTAGATTGTACTTAGGGGAGTTATTACGAAGTTAATAATACCTACTTACATTGCCTGCTATTACTTTTGTTTTCCTGATCCATCTGATAGTTGTTGGGCTAGATATCCACACACACACTCACACCTTTTCTAGGAAGGTGTGGGTTTGCCTTTTAGAACACAAGTCTGATGTGTTTGTGAGGTTTAGGGAGTGGAAAACCCTAGTTGAAAACCAAACTGGCAGGAAGGTTAAAACCCTTAGGACCGATAACGGGTTAGAGTTCTGTAATAAGGAGATGGATAAGCTGTGTGTGGATTGTGGGATAAAAAGGCACAAAATTGTGCCTTATACTCCCCAACAGAATGGGATAGCAGAGAGAATGAATAGGTCTCTGTTGGATAAGGTTAGAAGCATGTTAGCTACCTCTGGTTTGTCTAAGAAATTCTGGGGTGAAGTAGTTACTACTGCTGCCTATTTGGTTAATAGGTCCCCGTCTGTCCCTCTTGGTGGTAAGTGTCCTGAAACCGTCTTTACCGGTAAGCCTCTTGATCTGTCTAACCTTCGGGTGTTTGGTTGTGCAGCGTATGCACATCAACAGGTTGACAAGTTGGATCCTAGGTCTAAGAAATGTGTCTTCCTAGGTTATCCAGAGGGGGTAAAGGGTTACAGGTTATGGGATAGGAACCAGGTAGGCTTTAAGGTGGTCCTTAGCAGAAATGTGGTGTTTAATGAAACTGATTTTCCTTGCTTGACCAAGTCTGTTTCTAATCCTGAGTCTAGGTCTGATAGTACTCCTGGTGAGGTGGAGTCTGTCCCTGCTGCTGCTAGTCCTTTATATATTGATCCTGTTATTATTGATGATATTGTTATGCATGATTCTGATTGCTCTGAGCATGATAGTCCCACCACCTCGAGTGAGGTGGAGCATTTGCATGATATGGGTGCTGAATCTGATTTTCATGATAACAATAATCTGCATGAGTTGCATGTGGAGCCTAGTAGTGATAATTTGCATGATTATCAACTTGCTAGAGATAGGAGTAGAAGGGCTATCAAGAGAACTCCTGGTAGTATGCCTGATTATGCTTTCATTGTGCATGATACTTCTATGTTTGCATTTTCTGTGTTTGAATCCCTAGAGCTGAATGAACCCAAGACCTACCGTGAAGCCTTAGGTTCCAAAGAGTCTCAGAAATGGATTAGTGCCATGAAAAGTGAGATGGACTCTTTGCGAGTGAACCAGACTTGGACCCTTGTACCTAGACCTCCCAAATGTTCGGTAGTTGAGTGTAAGTGGTTGTTTAAGGTTAAGGAAGAACCTAGTGATGTTAGGTTTAAGGCTAGGTTGGTTGCGAAAGGGTTTACTCAAAAAGAGGGGGTAGATTATGCAGAAATCTTTGCTCCTGTTGTTAAATTCACCACTATTCGTATGATGCTTGCTTTAGTTGCTCACCATGACTGGGAAATGAAACAAATGGATGTAACTACTGCATTTTTGCATGGTGAATTGGACAAAACAATTTATATGACCCAGCATGAGGGCTTTGTGGATCCCAAGAGAAGTGAGCATGTTTGTTTGTTTAGGAAGGCGTTGTATGGCCTGAAGCAATCCCCTAGGCAGTGGAACATCAAATTTGATAAATGCATGATATCTTTGAAGTTCCAAAAATCTGTTTGTGATCATTGCCTGTATTTCAAGAATACTTCTTCCGTGCCTGTATTTTTGTTACTCTATGTGGATGACATGCTGATAATTAGTCCTTCTCTGAATGCTATTAAAGATGTGCAAAAATGTCTTTGTGCGAATTTTGCCATGAAAGACCTAGGTGATGCTAAGAGGATCCTAGGCATAAACATTGTTAGGGATAGGAGTAAGCGTACTCTTACTTTGAATCAGATTTCTTACATAGAAAAGGTTTTGAGTAAATTCAATATGTTATTTGCTTCTCTTGTTAATGTCCCTATGGCATCTCACTTTGTGTTAAGTAAGGACCAGTCTCCCAAGACTGCTCCTGAAATTGAGAAAATGAAATTTGTGCCCTATTCCAGTGCAATAGGGTCAGTGATGTATCTTATGGTTAGCATTAGACCTGATATTGCATATGCGGTTAGTTGCTTGAGTAGATATATGTCCAACCCTAGTTTGCCCCATTGGAATGCTCTTAAGTGGTTGCTTAGATATCTGATTTCTACTGTGAAGCATGGACTAATTTTCTCTAAATGTGCTAGTGGTATTGAATTGATTGGTTATGTTGATTCTAACTATGCAAATGATAGAGATAACAGGAAGTCGACCACTTCTTATGTTTTTACTTTGTGTGGCTCTTGCATTAGTTGGAAGTCTCAACTACAACCTATTGTGGCCCTTTCTACCACTAAGTCCGAGTATGTTGCAGCCACAGAAGCGTTTAAGGAAGCCATCTGGCTCAAACGCCTTGTCTCCGAAATTGGGTTTCTCAAAAAGGGAGTTACCATTTTCTCGGATAGTCAATCGGCTATCCAACTTTGCAAAAATCCTGTATTTCATGATAGAACTAAGCATATTGATGTTAGGTTCCATTTCATACGTGATATTGTTGATGCAGGTGGAGTCAAGCTGTGTAAGATCCCGTCCGAGTTTAACCCCGCGGATATGGGTACCAAGTGTCTTTCTGCTGAGAAGCACTTGTCCTGTAAACGCGTGTTAAACTTTGACTGTGGATAACTGTGGGTTGTCTAATAAAGTGTTTTCCCGTTTTGTCTTTTTGATATTCTGGGTGACCCGGCGATGATGAGTCTCCTCACAACCTGTTTTGCTACTCTACACCACTTAGGACCAATAAGGTGGAGAATGTTGGAGGTATTGGTCATACCAAGGCCTCCCTTCCACTTTATTAATTAGGCTTGCACCCCATGTTTACTCTCACTTTGATTCCCAGAGTTGAAATCACTTATTATGGCCTGTTGACTTATCTGGAGTATGCCCCATTGCTTCTGTCCGATGCTCCTTATTATTGCCTTGCTTATACCCGTGAGCTATTGTTGTCTTGGCCACACCCGTGAGTGTCCTGTTGTTATGCCCGTGACTTCTCAATAGGCTGGCAGCCTATTATAAAGTCAACACTCCCTTGCCTTTGTGAGATAAGCATGCGAGAACTCAACAGAGTCTTCCTTCTTCCTTTCCTTGTGTGAGAGTTCCTCTGTGGAGTGAAGAAGAGTGAGTAAACATGGGAGATGTTGTGGCCTAGCCCTAGAGTGGTGTGCGTGAGTTTAGTATAGAAGGTTGGAGACCTGAGCCGGAGACGGAAACGATCCTTACAATATTGTTTGTTGGGCCCAGGAACTAATCGGATATTGGGCCATAATCTGATATGAAAGAGAAGCCTAGTAAACTCAAATAAGGAGAGCAGCCCAGCGTATTTGAATTGAGTCAAAGCATCTTCCTAATTTGGCTCCACTAACGTAAATAAATATTATAGTAATGATTACAATAAATGAGGATAATGAATACCCATGAAACGTATGATTTGGGTAGCTCATATATGGCATGCGATTACACGATGAAGGCAATTCGAACTCTTGAGAATACACAGTTGATATCCATTCTTATTGCATCGAGATTATTGTTCATAGTCCAATCCTTTCATCTTATTAGACACACTTGATTAATCCTATTTGCTTGATTCCCAATTCATTTGCATATATATTTTAGATTGGACTATCTAGGTACAACAATTTGGCGCCGTCTGTGGGAAATTCTTGCGGATATGAGAGTCAAGTATGGCCGAAGATTCTAATTCCTTGGTGAAGGAGATCCAGGCACAGCTGGAAGCCGTCCGAGAAGAGCTTCGCACATCCAGGAGTGTCGACGCAGCACAATTGGAAGCTGTGCGAGAGGAGATGCGTCAACGAGTAGCTTTCCTCCAAGGTGAGAATGACGCTCTAAGATCTCAAGTACAGTCGGTGGCATCCATAGCATCTAATTCACGAAAAGGGAAGGAAGCCATGACCGCAACATCGAGATTGGACATAGACTCCATACCGATCTCAACTTCGACACTCACCTTCACCACCGAGTCCTTTCCGGAGATATTGGACGTCGATCTATATGCTGGTTGTTCACCGGTGATTTCGCAACTCATACCCTACGAACCTCTTGTCCCAGACACAACTCCAGCGGCAAGCATCCCGATGTGCTTCTTCCCAGATTCGTTGCGGACGAGGCCGCCGACATCCGGTTTGCAAACTGTCAACCAACAGATGCCGACTCCTGCCACCATGTCGACACCACCGGTGCCTTCCATCCCCCATACGGGAACCGTTGTGTCAGGAGGAGCAGGACCATCAGTTCGTTCTATCCCGCTTCTAAATCCCAGGAGAAACATATTCCGGAACTTGTTTATAGAATCCCAGAGGCGACAAACTCCGTGTCATGATGACAGGCCCAGAAATGTCGACATCAATAATCAAAGACGTCTGGAGCCAGAAGTTGTCACCATTCGATCACCAACGGAGCAGAGGATGTTTCCCGAAGCAGTAGATCCGCTGCTGCAGACGAACATGGTAACCCCATTGGCCATCATCATGGAGGAATTGAGGGAACTGCGAGAAAAAGTCAACGGCATTCCAGGGGTTCCTCGTCCACTTGACATAGCAACGCAAACATGCTACGCGGATTCGCCCTTTGGAAGACATATTGCGGATGTCGAGATCCCAAAGAAATTCATCGCCCCTTCCATGAAGATGTTCGATGGTACCTCCGATCCGGTAGAACACGTCGCCCAATATAAGCAACGGATGTTGGCTATCTCAGTCAGACCGGACCAACGCGAAGCTTGTATGTGCAGGGCATTCGGGACAACATTGACGGGACCGGCATTGACGTGGTTCATCAATTTGCCAAATGGGGGCATCAATTCATTTGCAGATCTGATCAAATTGTTCACCCAGCAGTTTGCAAGTAGTCGGACCTTGGAAAAACAAACCAGTGACTTGTATCGTGTAACCCAAAGGCGCAGCGAGTCCTTAAGAGACTATTTGCATCGTTTTAATAAAGAAAAGGTGTCAATCCCGAGATGTGACGCACCAACAGCTGTAGAGGCATTTAGAAGAGGACTATGCGAAGACTCAGATCTGTACAGGGAACTGACTAAGTTCCCATGCAAGACCTTTGAAGATGTCCAAGCCATGACGTTGGCCTTCATTCGGCTTGAGGAAGACCAGCAATCCCGTCGTCATTCTGATGGGTATGAAGGGGGCAGCGGAAGGCAACCACTTCCAGAAAACATGACTACAAGACGGGAAAACCATACGCAAAGAACGAAGATAGACCTGTAGCGTCAGCAACCACTTGGCTCGATGATCCTAGTTTGTCGTCGTCTATTCCGACATACTGCTTCAACGTCAACACTGCTGGATTGATCAACGCTCTTGACAAGTTGGGGGAGAAGGTCCGATGGCCTAGGAAGTCAGACAAGTCCGGCGGGCGACGAGATCCCAACAAAAGGTGTGACTTCCACGACAACATTGGACACAACACTGAGGACTGTGTGGCTTTACGAAAAGAGGTTGCTTACCTCTTGAGAAACGGGTATCTGACTGAGATCATGTCAGAACAGACGAAATCCATGTTGCACAGGAATCAGAAGTCGTCCGCAGATCACCAATGACCTCCTTCACCTACGGCACCACAAAAGGTAATCAATTTCATGAATGGTGGTTCTGATTTATGTGGACTAACCTATTCTGCAGCGAAGAGACAAGCTCGGGAATATTCCCGAGACAAGTCGTCACAGGTATATCAAATCGTCCAAAAAGAAGAAGCCTGGAAAAACGCACCAATCACATTCGATGAGGCAGACTTGGCCAATCCTGTTGATGCTCATCATGAAACCTTAGTCATTGCGCTTAGGGTAGCAAACTGTGAGGTGAGACGAGTTCTGGTTGATAATGGTAGCACTGCCAACATCACAACGCTGAGGACACTGAAACAGATGGGATACAAGGAAGAAGACTTGACTGTCTCCGGTTCCACCCTTGTCGGATTCAATGGCGAGCCCAGTCAAACGATAGGTAACGTTTCTCTACCCGTACATGCAAATGGTCTTAACCTGCAGGTGAAGTTCGATGTTGTCCAAGATCTGCCCGCTTACAATATGATCCTGGGGACACCTTGGCTACATCAGATGGGTGCAGTCCCGTCCACATATCATCAGGTAGTCAAATTTCCGACACCGTGGGGGGTGCAATCCATCCGCGGTGACAGAGCCGCTGCTAAATCATGCTATCAAACCGCAATGAAGCCAACGACATCTGCAACGACTTCGGCCTAGCAAATAAAGGGCGACTTCAATCCGGTTGATGAAGATGATGGCAACATTAAGGACGTCATCATTGACCCATGCTATCCGGATAGAGTCGTCCGCATTGGGGGCAACATGACAACTCAGCTGGAGGAAAAACTTGTTACTTTTTTGAAAGAGCATAAAGATGTCTTCGCCTGGAGCCATGACGATATGACGGGAATTGATCCACAAGTAATCACTCATAAACTGAATGTCAACCCTGCACATAAACCTGTCAAGCAGAAAAGACGACGTTTGGCAAGGGAAAGGAACGACATCATCAATCAGGAAGTCGAAACACTACTACGCAAAGGTAAAATCCGAGAGGTAAATTACCCTAATTGGCTTGCTAATGTTGTTGTAGTGCAGAAGAAGAAGGGCCACCAAAAGGGCAAAAAACCTAAGTGGAGAGTGTGTGTCGACTTCACTGATTTGAACAAGGCATGCCCAAAGGACTCGTTCCCAATGCCGCACATTGACGTCCTCGTCGATGCCACGGCAGGACACGAAATGTTGACATTCATGGACGCCTTCTGTAACACCCCGGCCCCACCGGACCCGAGGTAGTTACTCCGGACCAATAGTACTGTCCTCACAAACCACCACGAGCCTTTACCGCGCACTTTGTCCTCACTCATGCGCGCCCTGAGAAACTTCCCAGGGGTCACCCATCCCAAGACTACTCCCGTGCAAGCACGCTTAACTTGGGAGTTCTTGGGTGATGAGCTCCCTTAAAAGGAGATGCACCTCTGTTGGTATGAGTAGTAATATTAATCCTCTTAAATTAATCTCGGGTGTTACAATCACCCCCACTTAGGATCGCAACGTCCTCGTTGCGCCCTTAAACCAATCTCAATCAAATCCCAGAAACTTTCCCCCTGCTAGGTGTCTGCCTGATATCCAACGGATCAGCTGTAACACCCCGGCCCCGTAGGACCCGAGGTAGCTACTCCGGACCAATAGTACTGTCCTCACAAACCACCACAAGCCTTTACCGCGCACTTTGTCCTCACTCATGCGCGCCCTGAGAAACTTCCCAGGGGGTCACCCATCCCAAGACTACTCCTGTGCAAGCACGCTTAACTTTGGAGTTCTTGGGTGATGAGCTCCCTTAAAAGGAGATGCACCTCTGTTGGTATGGGTAGTACTATTAATCCGTTTATATTAAATCTCAAGTGTTACAATCACCCCCACTTAGGATCGCAACGTCCTCGTTGCGCCCTTAAACCAATCTCAATCACACCCCAGAATCTTTTCCCCTGCTAAGTGCCCGCCCGATATCCAACGGATCAACACACTGTCGCAGGGTTGCTCTGATACCACCTGTAACACCCCGGCCCTGCAGGCCCCGAGGTAATTACTCCAGACCTCTAGTACTGTCCTCACAAACCGCCACTAGCCTTTTACGCGCACTTTGTCCTCACTCATGCGCGCCCTGAGAAACTTCCCAGGGGGTCACCCATCCCAAGACTACTCCCATGCAAGCACGCTTAACTTTGGAGTTCTTGGCTAATGAGCTCCCTTAAAAGGAGATGCACCTTGTTGGTATGAGTAGTACTATTAATCCTCTTAAATTAATCTTGGGTATTACATCAGCACACTGTCGCAGGGTTGCTCTGATACCACCTGTAACACCCCGGGCCTGCAGGACCCGAGGTAGTTACTCCAGACCTCTAGTACTGTCCCCACAAACCACCACGAGCCTTTACCGCACACTTTGTCCTCACTCATGCGCGCCCTAAGAAACTTCCCAGGGGGTCACGCATCCCAAGACTACTCCCGTGCGAGCACGCTTAACTTTGGAGTTCTTGGGTAATGAGCTCCCTTAAAAGGAGATGCACCTCTGTTGGTATGAGTAGTACTATTAATCCTCTTAAATTAATCTCGGGTATTACACCTTCAGTGGTTATCATCAAATTCAGTTACACTCGGATGACCAAGAGAGGACTGCATTCATCATAGAGACAGGTACATATTGTTATGTTGTCATGCCTTTCGGTTTGAAAAATGCAGGTGCCACTTTCCAAAGACTGGTCACCATGATCTTCAAAGACCAACTCGGTAAAACCATGGAAGTATACATCGACGACATGCTAGTTAAGTCTAAAAGGGCAACAGACCACATTGATCACCTGCGGAGGTCGTTCCAGAATTTGCAGGAGTATAACTTGAAGCTTAATCCCGCCAAATGCACATTCGAAGTTTCATCGGGAGAGTTCCTGGGATACATTGTCAGCGAAAGGGGAATTGAAGCAAGCCCCGAACAGGTCCGGGCCATATTAGACATCGAATCTCCCAAGTCAGTCAAAGACGTCCAGAGACTGACCGGACGAGTTGCGGCACTCAACAGGTTCATATCAAAGTCATCAGATAGGTGTCGACTTTTCTATGACGTCCTCAGACAGAATAAGAAGTTCGAGTGGACTGAACAACATGAGAAAGCCTTGCAACAATTGAAAGAGTACATGACAACACCACCTCTGCTGACAAAACCTAAGGATGGCGAGGAATTACAACTTTACCTGGCAGTGTCATAACATGCTGTCAGTGCGGTCTTGACACGCGAAGAAGACGGACAACAAGCACCAGTTTACTATGTAAGTAAGTCGTTAAATGGGCCGGAGACCAGGTACGCACTCTTAGAAAAATTAGTACTTGCACTAGTTACAGCATCAGTTAAGTTGCGTCCTTATTTCGAATCGCATTCTATTTGTGTACGTACTAACTACCCCATGAAGTCAATCATGAGGAAACCAGAACTGACAGGTCGGATGATCAAATGGTCAATGCAACTGTGGGCATACGAAATCAAGTATGAACCTAGGATAGCTTTGAAATCACAGGCTTTAGCTGATTTTGTGGCAGATTTCAGTCCCAAACCGCAAGTAGAAGCAGAGAAAGAAACATGTCTCCTGATTGGAAACCAACATCAACAAAAATGGACCTTACACACTGACGGAGCCTCGAACACACGTGGGGCCGGACTTGGAGTTGTACTGAAGTCGCCACAAGAGGGAACCATACTACAAGCCGTCCAGTGTGATTTCAACGCAACAAACAATGAAGCCGAATATGAGGCATTGATCTTCGGACTAAACTTAGCCCGAAACTTGGGCATAAAGCTAATCGAGGTAAAGTGCGACTCCCTTTTAATTATTAATCAAACTAACGGGATCTATGCAGCTAAGGATCCAAAGATGACGGCATATCTGCAAGTCGTCACTGAATTGAGCAACAATTTCGACGACATTACCTTTGATCAAGTCCTGAGGGAGGAAAACGTCCAGGCTGATGCCCTAGCAGCAATCGGATCATGTCTGGAGGCAGAGAGCAATGACAACATACCATTCGTCCACTTGACTGAGCCAGCAATTACAAAGTCAGAAGTCGGCAACATCATCAAATCGACCGCAGACAGCAATTGGATGCAACCATACGTGGATTATCTCAAGCACAACATCCTCCCAACTGACAAAAGAGAAGCCAGAGCACTCCTGTCAAAGGTAACAAAGTTTTTATTAATTGACAACATTCTGTTTAAACGTTCAAAAGCAGGTCCATATCAAAGATGTCTGGATCCACAAGAAGCTGTTCAAGTACTCAAAAGCCTTCACGAAGGAGAATGCGGCAACCATGCAGCAGGTAGAAGCTTATCTAACAAGGCCCTGAGGTTTGGTTATTACTGGCCAACAATGAGGCAAGATGCTGTCGCATACACACAAGCTTGTCAACCATGTCACAAACACGCACCATTACATCATCAACATGCAGAAGCATTACACCCTGTATTGTCCCCTTGGCCCTTCATGAAATGGGGCATGGACATCGTCGGAAAACTACCTGAAGCACCCGGACAAAGGGTCTACATGTTAGCAATGACTGACTACTTCTCAAAATGGATCGAAGCGGAGCCCTTTCGACAGATCCGCGACACCCAGGTAATATCTTTCATTAAAAGAAATATATTGAGCAGATTTGGCATCCCCTCAGAAATCGTCTGCGACAACGGATCACAATTCATCAGCATCAAAACAAGACGGTTCTGTGAGAAGTACAATATCAAGCTGGTGATGTCGACACCCCGTTATCCACAATCAAACGGACAAGCTGAGTCAAGCAACATCATCATCATCTCAAATTTAAAGAAGCGGCTTGAAAAAGCACAAGGAAAATGCACCGACGAGTTACCACTTATATTATGGGCAGACAGGACGACACCAAAAAATGCCACAGGACAAACGCCTTTTTCATTGGTGTACGGATGCGAAGCTGTCATTCCAGTCGAAGTCGAGGTGCCAACATCCAGATACAGACTTATCACGGAGGCAACAAACAACATAGAGGTGGTTCATGATCTTGACACCATTGACGAATTGAGAGAGAAAGCCAAAGTACAAATGGCAGCCTATCAACAAAGGGTGGCAAGAAGCTACAATAAGGATGTCTGTGCCAAAATATTCAAGAAAGGCGATTGGGTGCTCAGGAAATCCTTCGGCAACGAAGCAAGCGGAAAATTCAGTCCTAACTGGGAAGGCCCATATTAAATTACAGATGTTGTCGGGCAGGGGGCATACCGGTTGGAATCCATTGACGGTAAGCAAGTGCCAAGGAGTCTATTAGAGCATCTCCAACGTGGGAAGGCCCATATCAATTTACAGATATTGCTCTTAGATTGATTGGGACTCTATTAGAGCATCTCCAACGTGAGCCTGTTGACATTAGGAAAAACTGCCGCATCAGCCATGTCGACATATCTCGCAACATTTTCGTCTCCAGCGCAATATGTCTAAGGCCATATAAAGCTGACCTGTACAAAAATAACGTCAACATTGTTAAGGTGACTGTCTTCTGATAACAGCCTCCTTGACATGATGAGTCAGCCAAAATGGGTGAAGAAATTCCGCAAAAAAATCTCCAAAACGTCTTGAACCAGTGAACCACGGCCTATACCTTCAAGTAGTGGGTTTCTTCAACAAATTAATTTCGCGGTTTTCAATGTAGCAGGTTTGTTGGGGATATGATTTAATTTCTTGCATATGCAGTATATTTTTGCTCGTATTTACAAATTTCCTAACTTTGGATTAACTCATTCTTCTCAAAACTAAAATTCACAATCAGATTTTTCTATCTCCGCTGCTTTTTAATCCTTTCTTTTTAACTAGTATTGCACCCGTGCGATGCACGGGGACAGTTGTTTTTCTATTACATACGATATCTTCACACACATAGTATAATGCATATTGAAATATGACTATGAGATTTATTTTGAGCTCGTATGGTAACACCTATTTTCGACTTATCAATCGATTTTTTGTCAAACACATGATTCTGAGATCAATCTCACATAAGAGAGTGAGACCATCTCAATATTTTTTCTTTATTTTATTACAATAAAATATAATTTAAATACTCCATCCAATCCAAAATAAATTTCACACTTTGATTTTATAGTTTTTATCTAGAGAGAAAATGGTCTAAAGTGGATAATATTCTAATGGTATTAGACTAACTTTATAATAAAAAGTTATTAAAAATAGAAGCGTAAACTTTATTTTGGATCTGTACAAAAAGGAAAAAGTAATGTTTATTTGGGAAAGTAAGTATAGTTTTTTATGTCTTACCACATTCATTCAACCAATTACTAATTTTAAAGTTACAAAACATGTCTTACTTTAACTTCTTAGGGAGTATTTTCAACCGCTTAAAGAAAGCGTTTATCAGTTTTTGTGTGAAAAATGCTTTTTACTTTTTTTTATTACATAAAAAGTACTTATTTTATCAAACACTATCAACTAATCACTTTTCTAATCACTTCAAAAAAATGTTTTTTTAAGCAAAAGCATTTAATCAAATACATGCGGATTATAAAAACTCCGCATTACTGAGTACAAAACAAACAAATACACCGTATACATTGGGAAAAAATACGCAGCTTCAGCTTGTCTCTCATAACATCCGGATATTTTCCAGATTCCTCCTCTCCCCATTCCGCATGGCCTCCTCGCCACTGACAGTGTACCGTCCTCTCTCTACCTCCATCCTGTCTCTCAGATTCTCGCTTCAATCCGTCCGATTGTTGCTCTCATAATCGTTCAGTTCCGATTTTGTAGCACTCAAGAGTCAAGGATGTTGATGAGCACCGTCTTCACAGAATCGCAGCTCATCTCAGACAGATGGTAAGTGTGGTTTCTTTTACTTCGAATTTAGGTTCACCCATAAGTATAAGATAAATCTTAAATCAAAGAACTATTCTCCTTTTTGTTAGCTTCTTAGATCTGATCTCAGATCTAATTGACTGAGATGTGTTTATTTATTTTTTTGCCTCTGTTTTACTTAAATTACTATCTGATATATATTGGTCTATATTTTAAATTTAGCTTAAATTTGAGAAAATTTAAGGTGTTGTTATTGTTGTTCACAAAATCAAGGTTTTGCTTATATGGATTATCCTTTCAGTGTTTATTGTACGTGTCATTCTAAAACATAAGTGTTTGCACGGGCACTGATAAAATGTTCTTATAGCTGTAGATATTTCATTTTTAATATATATTCTTAATTCTTACGGAGTAATATTTAATGAATTGAAATGATATACACTACGTACTAAATTTAATTTTACCTTCTCTTCCATGTTAGTAGACTCATTCATTGTGTATTATAAAGTGCGGAGTATATGAAGTTCATTATATCGTACGTGAGGTGTAAAAACAACTTGCTGCTTTGCTTTTTTTTTATTTATCAAATCTACATTTGGTTAACCAAGTAAAAGAAATTAGCAGCAGCTTTAATGCAATTATGCAAATCTGCATTTTTATTACTTGTTATCTGATAATTTAGGGCAGTTAAATACATCAATGCAGGAAATTCTTTATTAGGTAGTCCCGTAGTGGCTTAGTCATGCTCTCTAACTCTTGTTGTACGCTATTTGATTCTGCACCATGTGTGTTAATTTTTTTTTTTGAAATTTGTGTGGCTAGCCACTTGCCAGTGTTGTGGTACTTGATTACCCTAAACTTGTATGGTGCTACTGTGTGTGTATGTGTATATATGTGCAAATATATATATACACATTTATGTGCACTTAAAATTTAAAATAAAGATAGGACTCCAGAGTCCAGAGTAGTTGACTTGAGGCACCTTGGTGTCTTACGAAGTATATTGTTGCTTGTTTTTGAAATATCAGCCATAATTGTTATACGAAGTATATATACGAAGTATTTTTGTGTCATTATTAATACTTCATTTCAATGGTCAGTTGAGGTATATATGTAAATCTTGAAGCATAGATCAAATATATTACTACGTATATGGCATCCAAATAAAGGTTAGGAGAGACCATTCATTATTTTCTGCACTCGTGATGAGAGATTGATGATATCTCTTTAGAGCTATTTATTTTATATGGCATCTAAATTATAAGAATTTTAGTTGATGTATTCTATGCTTTGTGTTCAGGTGTTACAAAGTTACTGAAGGTGGGTTGAAGAGATGGGTTGAAGAGAGGAGGTTCGGGTAGAAAAGGAATAATCTGGAAATATGAAAGTAAGTAAACATTAAGTTCAATTGAGTGTGAATTTTGACATGTAAAGTTATTGACTTATGATTTCTAAGACAATTCAACTGATTGCATGAAGTTGATTTCAACATTCCAAATTCAATTTATGTTTTGAAATCCATTTCTTTAATTAAATTCGATTTTCAGATGCGAGTTAAATAGTTAAATAATACTCCGTATTAATATTTCACATACGTGGTATGTACTCTTTCGACATGGTAGTTAATACACATAAATAACATTACAAATAGCTAACGTAAATTGGGAATATATGTGTGTGTTCATATATCCTCCTAAACATTATTATTACAAACGAACAATATGAATCAATAACAGTTATATTTGAAGTAAATATATCTTAATTTTTGAAATAGCAACCACAATTGCTATCACAATTACTCTGTATTATCCCAAGGACAACACATGTTGTGTTTTTCTAAACTACTTAAAGCATCAATGATATTACGAACATATTGAATCTCTGTCCCCCTATACATGAGTAAGTAATTGTCAGATAACGCAATAGGGTTGAAGAATATTAACATTTTAGTAATGTTTTTACCTCAGAATCATGAAAGACGCACTCCTCTTGGTGAATGATGGCACAGCAGTAGAGCGGATGGGGTGAACCCTTAACGCCCAATTTGTTCTTGACTCATTAAATCTTGAACTTTGTTGAACAGCATTTTCGCACAACTTCACGGTCGGCAAAAAGGAATGAAGATCTCAATTTGCCTGAGTAGTTTTTTCGGCCGATGGTGGTATTTAATGTGGTAGCAGTCAGTTAATGCAGAGCAGATAAGGTGAACGTGCTTAGTGGTTATGAGTGATGTTTTAGAAAGTGCTAAATGGACGGCCCTGAACTGCACTATGTAACCATATATTACGTGTGTCAAATTTTAAAACTGTCCGATTATTTTTACATTTAGCAACCTTGGGACACATGTAATTTTACGTTTAACCATCTTGGGACACGTGTAAATTTCAATGGTCAGATTTGACATGCTTGTTTCACGATTGTGCTTATATATATATATATATATAGATAATAATAGCCTGTAATATGGATATTTCGGTGATACATGCGCTTACCGGCAAAAGAATTGCGTATGAGTTTGGGTTGTTAACCCGAAGCATTGGAGCAGATTTTGGAGTTTCAATGTCTAATTAAATCACTCTCGCATGACATGGATAGACATTCCACTAATTAAGTGCCATGTGTCAAAGTTTACTCCATGTGAAGGATGTAGCATTAAAGATGCTCTTTGAGCAATGAAATTGATACCGGATTGTTGGTGGCATGAGGTCTGTTGATCATAGCTAATCGATCGGAATTATTTGGGGATCAGCAAATAATGATTGCTGTGAAAGCGGCTACCGATGAGGGTAAGTGGATGATAGCTAAATTCGACTGCTCTAATTCTACAGAAATGTAAATCGGTTTGGTGTGAACGGGAAGTATCCATAAAAATAATCCCAACAATAACTAATCTGCTCAAAAAAACTATATTTCAAAATAAACTAATCTGCTCAAAAAGTATTGATCATCACAAAATAATTTCAACTACGGGAAAAACTCTCAAAATACTTTAGGAACAATAAAATATCACAAATCATTACATATTATTCCGTATTAATTATCCCTAGAGTATTTTTTATTTTTTTCACTGGAATTATTTTGAGATAATTGATACTTTGAAATTATTTCAAGCACATTACTAATAGCTTGCACGTATTCATGTCCATTTTTTCAAGTATATATTGATATGTGGACTTGATTTTTTTTTGGCAGCATGGACTTGATTATTTGAAATCGTACTCTGTATTTGTTTGCTTGGTCTAATCTTTTTAATGATCACATTTCTTTTATATTTTAAACTTTTAACTAATAAGTTACAATTTTTTAACGAAAAAGTGTGACAAACTTTTAAATAAATCCAAAAATGAAAGTGTAACAAACTTTAACGGCCAAATTTTAAATAAGATAGGGGGGAAGTACTACATACTTATTAACGGCCAAATTACCAGATTGGTAAAAAAAGGGGTGTTTTGCCAAATTGGTAAAAAAAAACCTCCTGAGACAATTTGGTAAAAAAAAACAGACCAAATGACAGATTAGTCAATTTTTTGAGAGTGAGACTTTTTTTGTCCTCGACTTTAGAATTCCCGATATTTCATATTCTAAGTATTGTGAAACTGACATTTTCAGTCCTTCAACTTTGATTTTGTCATGAAAAGTATACGACTAAAAAATCTATCTCTTTTAAAAATGTGCTCAAAAAATCTACTCCTTATGAATATTCTATTTTATATGGAATATTTTTGCTATTTTATATGCCGTAGAAATTAAAAAATAAATATATAATAGTCATATTTAACATATTAATTCTAAAAATAAATAAATTTATGTGTGTGTGCTCGACTAGCCCATTTTAAAAAAATATAGAATAGTCACGTTTAAAATAAATACTACTGTAGTCCTCAACTTTAGAATTCCCGATATTTCATAATATATGTTGTCTGCTAGCTAAAAGTCTGATGAATCAACAAATTAATAGTAGCACATTCTATTTTAACTTTTTAAATTTTTAATAAGTTATAAAATTTTGTTTCAAACTAATAATGAAAGTGGTTAATTAAAAAATTAAGTTATATTTTGATGACATAGAATTAACTTAACTGTTAAGACATAAAATGACCATTAAGAATATGAATGTAAAAGTATATAACTTAATTTTACTTTTTAAATTTTTAATAAGTTTTGAAAAATGATATAAAAATTATATTTACGTTTATTTGAAATAAGTACTACCGGTATCACTTTTAACACATGTACACTAACGCGAGCAAACACGTATGAAATTGGTTAGTCGAGCACAAAGATATAAATTTATTTATTTTTAGTATTAATATTTTAAATATGACTATTTTATACGTTTTTTTTAAATTCTATGGTATAAAAAATAGAAAAAATATTTCATATACAATATAATTTTTTATGGTGTAGAATATTTTGGTAGATATTTTAGATGCAATAGACTTCTTAGTTTTGTACTTTTCATTACAAAATCAATGTTGAAGGACTGCAAATGTTAATTTTATAATACACAGAATATGATGTTAATTTGTACTTTCTTTTCCTTTTATTCTTTCTTTTGCTTTTGGTGGTAATATCATGTATCGATTCATGTTAGCCGACCCCAATATCTTTTGGGACTAAGACTTGGATGTTGTTGTTGTTGTTTGTACAGAATATGAAATATAGGCAATTTTAAAGTCATAGCAAAAAAATGTCCCACTCACAAAAAATTGACCAATCTGTCACGTTGTTTTTTTACTAATTTATCTCAGGAGGTTTTTTATAACACTTGAGATTTAATATAAACGGATTAATAGTACTACCCATACCAACAGAGGTGCATCTCCTTTTAAGGGAGCTCATCACCCAAGAACTTCAAAGTTAAGCGTGCTTGCACAGGAGTAGTCTTGGGATGGGTGACCCCCTGGGAAGTTTCTCAGGGCGCGCATGAGTGAGGACAAAGTGCGCGGTAAAGGCTCGTGGTGGTCTGTGGGGACAGTACTATTGGTCCGGAGTAACTACCTCGGGTCCTGCGGGACCGGGGTGTTACATTTTTTTCACCAATTTGGCAAAATATCGTGTTTTTTTACCAATCTGGTAATTTGGCCACTTATTAACACATTAATGATGTATTTTGAGTTGCTGTTCACCACATCCAATTACAAACCTGCTGGACTATTAGACCCGGACAAGTAACTGGGTCAAGGGTCAACCCCGATCCAGAGGATCAGTCCGATTAACGGTCAAAAACTTGATCAATATTTTTCTAAAAAGTAAAATCTAAATTATGTACTGAATATTATTTTTATTATTATCAATTTAAGGGAAAACATCTCATTATTTATAATATTAATTATCATAATACATATAAGTATTTGGATATGTGGCTATGTACTAATGTAGTACGAACTATATGAATAAGAAAATATGTATAATGTGATTGTTTTTTTATAATAATCAATGAGAGTTGTTTAAATATATTGGAACATGAAGTGCTAATAGCAACTAAGGAACAAGTACAAGTAATTGGTCCAAGTAGTGCATTGGATTTTAGGAACGGGACAGATTGGTAAAAACAGATTGGCAATTTTAAAGTCATGGCAAAAAATGTCCCGCTCACAAAAAAATGACCAAACTGACACTTAGTTTTTTTTACCAATTTATCTAGGAATTTTTTTTTATCAATTTGGCAAAATACCGTGTTTTTTTACCAATCTGGTAATTTGGCCACTTATTAACATATTAATGATGTATTTTGAGTTGCCGTTCACCACATCCAATTACAAACCTGCTAGACTAATGGACCCGGACAAGTAACTGGGTCAAGGGTCAACCCCGATTAGGCATGGCAATGGGTCGGGGCGGGGCGGGTATTGCAAGACCCGGACCCGCCCCGTGACTTGGCGGGGCGGGTCCGCCCCGCCCCGTGACATGCACGGGTCCAAACTTGTTGACCCATGACCCGCCCCATGCGGGGCGGGGCGGGTCCGCCCCGCCGCAACCTAATTAGCTAGTTTTTATTTTTATTTGTAGGAAGTTGTTACCAATTGAATCTACATAATGTTTATCTCTAAATAATAATTAAAACTCAATATATTAAATCAAATTCTTGATACGCTAAAAATTTCAAAAATTAAGAAAAAATTACTCAAACTTGAATACTTAATCTAATTAGTTATATTAATAATTAAATAAATGTATTAAAATTCTATATATATAAAGAAGACATTGATAATCCATCGTGCATCTCATTCTAATATATATTCATATATTATAAGATCAAAGAATTTATGATTTATTGTATACACACATATGTAAGTTGAAGTATATTTGTAGTATAAGTTAAGAAAAAGTATGTATATTTATATATTGAGCGGGTCGGGTCGGGGCGGGGCGGCACAGGTCAATTCTAATACCCGGACCCGCCCCATTGTATAGGCGGGGCGGGGCGGGCCCGCCCCATTTGCAAGACGGGGCGGGGCGGACCCGGCCCAAATGTCTCGGGCCAGGGCGGGTCATTGTGGGTCGGGTTTTTTTGACATCCCTAACCCCGATCCAGAGGATCAGTCCGATTAACGGTCAAAAACCTGGTTAATATTTTTCTTAAATTATGTAGTACGAACGATATGAATAAGAAAATATGTATAACGTGATTGTCTTTTGATAATTTGGTTAATTTGGCATACCATAGATCAACTCCCACACTAAATGAAATTATTGAAAAATCAAAACTACCGGGTTTGTCGGTTTCAGGCAGATTCCGGCAGGGGTTTTCGGACGGGTTTCGTGCAGGTTTTCATGATTTGCGAGTTTGGTCTTAACTGATCGACCTGGTATGCCAAGTGGGTCGACTCTCTCGGGTTGGTTCGGGTTTGATACGATAACTTTTATTTCTTTTTTGCTAGATGTATATTTACAATTCATATTATTACATTACGACAATTTCGTTCAAAAAAACATTATGACAAGTGAATTCTTATGTTGGAAATGATAAAATTTCATGATTAATTTGTATTACTCAAACATTACTTTTTATATGAGAATTATATTTTCCCGTGCATCGCACGGGTATAATACTAGTTTTGATAAAAGTTAGATATATAAAGCACTCCCTCCATCCCGAAAAGGTTGGTCAAAATTGTCTTTCACGTGAATTAATAAAGTAAAAACTGTGTGATTGAAATTTGTGCAGAGGAGAGAGGATTAACTTTAGCCGCATATTTCTTACTTTAAATAGAAATAGCAAATCTTTTTGGAACATCCAAAAAGGGAAATTTGGCCAACCTTTTCAGGACGGAGAGAGTAAAAGATTAAAAACAATTTATATTGATTGGAAAATAGTAGATGAGAACATTTACGTGGAAACAATGTATAAACTAACTTAGAAAGTACAATCCACCCCTTATATAGGAGACTATGTCCGGCCGTCGCCAATTGGGGCAGTTCCCGGTGGATTTTTTTGATAAATTTTTTTGAGCATATTATTCATTAAGTTTAGTTTATCCATACTAAATTTCAGATAAAAATTCAATCGGGAAGACAGTCAAATGATTTTTGAAATGTATTGTGCTGTTTAACTGCGTTGATGTCCAAAAAACTCACATAGTTTTTTTACACAAGTATCGGGTCCTAGGACTATTGAATTACATATCGGCATCTTTTTTTTTCAGTAACACATGCTCTTTAGATGTCATGGAGCAGAAGCGACATCATTAAATACTTTCCTTACCTTCTATGTAGTATAATAAAACTAAAACTATAAAACATCTTTTACTTGGGTAAAAAATAAGATTTCATGTGTTAAAATTTGATAAACACACATTTGTCTTAATGTTATCTCAAATTTGTGTTCACCTTTCTGATTAAGTGTATTTTGAATTAGAATCAATTTTTTGATCCGATCAATGAAAGTAAAAGTTACGGAGTAATTTTTATTGTTAATATATATTAAATATTAGCATACATCTTGATATATTTTTGCTGTGAGTTTCAAATATCTGAAAGCTTCATTAATTACATACGTAGTATATAGCAATCATACGTGATACCAAAAGTGATGTTTAAGAGCTAAATAAATAAGCTAGACTCTGTATAAATGGTAATTCTTTTACTCATGGATGTAACTTTAATATAGTACGATTTGGTCATAAAATTGAGATCATTTTTCGTTTCAAAATATGGGGTATCTTTATTTTTTATTTTTTATTGCATTGTTTTACCTACTTATGTTTCGGTTATTACCTACCACTTAACGTGAGAATCCTTTTAAAGATTTAGTTCACCCGATCTTCTAGGTAAGAATTGTCTAATATGAGTCTAAATCATTTGCAACCTTTCTTCATTCAATAACTCATATTTTAAATCAATCTAATGAAAAATAAATCAACCATTACCAATCGCATTATGAAGCCCGCCTATTATCGCCGCCAGGGCTGATCCTATATAAATTTAGGCATGAGTCGTGTTATCTAAAATATACACACTAGTTTTTACTGTATAATTCTTTTTAATCAAGTAATGTAATAAATATCACATATGTAACTAAATTTGGGCCCGGTTGATCTTTATAAAAAAATCTCACATATTATGTGTTTTTGTTGTAATATAATTTGTTCTATCAAAAATATCATCACAGAAGTAACTAACTGCATAATATCTCAATTTAAAAAAAAGTAATACTCCCTCATCCCACAATTCAGTTCATAGTTGCATTTTTTGGTCAAACTTTATAAACTTTGTTCGTGAATTATTCATTATCTACATTACTTTATATTTTTATTTTTCTTTATCAAATGTTCACCTTAAAAGTCAAACTGGGAACTGGGGAAGGGATGGAGTACATGTTTTATCTATTTCAATTGCAGGATAAAAAAATTTAATATCTGAAAACATAGATGAGAAAAGAAGAGTTCAATTTAATGAAAATATCTAAATGTATTTTCAATTATATTATAAAGATTTAAATATGCTTTTAGTCCTCGCAAATCCAACATGCTTTGTTTTAGATCCCTGTAATTTGTTTTTTAATCCCTGAAATTTATGTCCGTTTTCTTTTTAATTAGTCCATAACTAATGATAACAACATCTGCTTGACAACAAAACAATCTCGACTAACAGGTATTCTTTTACTGGTTGTCATGCCATTCAGAAAACATTTAATTTCATTTTTTGAAGGTTTTTAATACATATTTTAAATATGTGAATAATTCGTTTTAATATTGTTTTAACTCTGTTATTAGCCTCAAAAGAATTGTAAACTGACAAACTTAAATGTTTATAGTAGATTTATGCAACCGACAATAAAAAAATTCTAAGTCGAGTTGATTCGAAGTTAGAGATGGACTAAAACCAAAATAACGCATATTACATGGATGAAAAACAAAGAAAATATTTTGCAAGACCTAAAACAAAGTGTGTCATATTATTTGCAGGGACTAAAATCAAATTTAAATCTATTATGAATATATATACTCATTATCATATAAATTAATATATTCCTATAATTTTGGGGCCCCTTCTTTAAAAAAAATAGGGCCCTGAGGCACGTGCTTCAATGGCCTCCATAATAGTCATGGTCCTCATCGGCGTCATCACCTCATTAAAATAAGAATGTCACAAAATTATATATTCTGAACTCTTTTCTTAAAAAAGGAGATATAAAGAATAATTGTCTCAATTCTAAGTCCTAGAAGGGCTAATATCTTCTAAAAAGGACCACACCCACTATTAAATAAATAAATAAATCACAAAAATGTGTAGTTATTAGTTTTGAAAAAACAGTAAGCTACATATGAAATTTAATGGATGAAAATAGGCATTGAGCTTTTTGTTTAGATAAAGATGGTTGAAAAGACGAAGTTCATTTGGATGCAACAAGAGTATACTAGTGTTATAAAAAAAACGAAGCTCATTAAAAAATTTGGCTCTTTTAAATGGATAGTATAGACTGACAACATGTTTAGATAATTACTTAATACTAAGACGTACTCAATAAATAAGAATATACATTATCAACTAGTGTTATAATTGACTAAATAAGTTATTTCCGTTAGTACTAATAACTCACACATATGCCTATGCACGCACGCACATATAGTAAAATTTAAATAAAATCATTTTATCTCGTGCACGACACGAGTAAAGATACTAATTAATATTAAATTTGTATTTCATGTATGATATGTAATATTTTATACTCCGTAGTATAAAACACTTTTAGGTTTCCTTACTTTACAATTTATATTATGTTTATACTTAAGACTTGTATTTTTTCGTTTCATATTCTTTAATTTCGTAATATGTTATAGATTTATGTGTAAAATGACACACATGCATATATGTCTATACGTATATACATACATACATATTTCAACTTACTAGTGTTTTATTTTCCAATTCTGTAATATACTTCGACCTTGTACGTCTTTTTACACTCAAACAACTACCCTTAAACAACTAATTTATCAAACATTTGCTCAAGACAAACTAACTTAATCAGCCAACTAAAATAACTGACACAACCAATTATTGTCAATTTGTTATCGTAACCAGCTAAGAGTTGATTGCCAAACAAGGCCTTCATACAATTTGCATACACCATAACAAAATTTATACTATTTTAAAAGTATAATGTCAAAATAGTTATTACATTGTTATATTATTTATTTAAAAAGAATTTACCATCCTTTAAATTTAGGGAAAAAGACTTCAATAAGATTAAAACGAGTTTTTTTTCGAATTAATGTTAATTAATTAATTAATTACGGAAATAATGCTGGAAAAAAAGTATTTACCAAAATACTGCTGGCCCTTAACCACGGTCAGGGGTAAGTCGCCCAACCGTTGGGCGACTTATAAGTCGCCAAACGGTTTGGCGACTTATAAGTCGCCCAACGGTTGGGCGACTTACCCCTGAAATATGGTTGAAGGCGAGCAGCTACTGCCAGCCAGGCACGATCGTGCCTACAAGGATACGCACGATCGTGCCTATGTCCGAAAACAGCATTTCATCTAGTTTTTCGCCCCGGTTCAACCCAGACTCATCTGTTTGCTATAAATAAGGTCTCCCTTCTCCTGTTAAAGTATTACGAACTAGATACAATACATTATAAAACATACAACACACGTCTTCACAATGACCCACTCTCAACAATATTAAAAACACCTTATAAACACCCGTAAAAAACCTTCAAATCATAACCGGAATAACACAATACAATCATCATATATGCCATAACAAGTAATCATCTAATATTCATACTCGAACACATCAATACACCATACAATACTTAACAAGACAAAATACATCAAAACTTGTACATTGTTTGTACAACATCTACTGCATAACAAAAACTACAATACAAAAGACAAACTACAAGTTCTCATCATCAGCTTCGTCATGGAGATGTTGCTGCTCATGTCTACACCTACGGCGTTGTCGTGGTTGAAGAACCACTCTCTCATGTTGCGTCTGGGATGATGAAGCCGCGGCTGCACTAGATGTGGATGCCATCTCCTGAGATGGGGGCATGTGTATAAGATGTCCGTAGTCTACTCGGCCCAACACATCTGAGCACAACGAGGCAATGCCTGTCAGAGCCTGTCCATACATGTCCACATCAGGAATATCAGTCACAGTGGCAGTAGCCCGCTGATGTATGCGCTGCAAAGCTCGTGTCTGAAATATGAAACACAATTACAATTACATTCAAATACATACAAGTATTACATAAATAAAATGACTTACTTTACTAATTACTAATATACTCACCGTAAGATGCAAAGCCAAGGAGCTAGGCTGATAATGATGAGTAGGGAGTCTGAACGAAGGAGACACAAATAACCGAGTGATGCTGTAGTACCATCCCATGTAGTCTCCTGAAACAGATGGCACATATGTGGGTGTCCCAACCACAGCTAGCTCAGCTCTCCTTTCCCACATAGTCACGTATCGGACATGTCTGAGTGCCCAATCCTCTGTATGCTTCCCACGCCTATCCAGCTTATGCAGCTCTACATAAGTGTCGATAGGACGTGGAACGACCTGCTCAAACCCAAACTGTCGCATGACTCTATCAGGCAAATGCAGCTCAACAATGTCAAAACATATCAACGGGACACGTGCTCGCCAGATGTGAGTATGCTCTCGTCCAGCTGGGGGCAACTCTGCTAACATATCAGGTCTAAACGGCATCCATGTGATCTGTTTCATAAACATACAAAATTAGTAGGTGGACAGTTTGTTTTCTCCCACCCTTTCCTAACGTTCGGCCACCACAACCGGTTTCCACCTGAAATATACCTCTCCCTAAATCAAATGGAGTGACAATGTGATGCTTTGCCTTCTCTCTATTTTTTTCAATTAAATCTGTGATGTGTGGGGAGTACTCGTGGCCTTGTGTGAGCCTCAATTTACTGGTTTCACGCCTATGCACAAAGTAGGCATTAACCCGGTAAAAAGACACCTGGACCAACGCGGTAATGGGCAAATATCTAGCATTTTTCATGACGCTATTGAAAACCTCAGCTAGATTTGAAGTGATGGTACCGTATCTATACCCGCCATCGTGGTGCAGCGACCACATTTCTGGAGGAATGTTGGCCAAAAATTGGCGTGCATCCCTACTCATTTCACCTATCTTCTTGAGCCCACCATCAATTTTTTTTTTCTGATGT
Organism: Cuscuta epithymum; assembly: GCA_945859915.1. Taxonomy (NCBI): domain Eukaryota; kingdom Viridiplantae; phylum Streptophyta; class Magnoliopsida; order Solanales; family Convolvulaceae; genus Cuscuta; species Cuscuta epithymum. The sequence goes on from CAMAPF010001015.1 coordinate 5,322,484, forward strand.
TGCCGTGCGGTCCACACAAAAAGATTTTTTAAATGAATGTCTTTGAAATGTGTGTGCACATTTGATGCAAGATGGCGGATGCAAAGCCTATGATGCGCATAAGGCTCCTCCCATGTACTGCCCACCTCATTCATTGCCCTGACAATACCTCCATGTCTATCTGAAATGACACACAACTCCCTGTCAGTCACAAACTGCCTAATACATGCCATAAACCATGGCCAACTATCTCCATTCTCGGATTCAACAACTGCAAAGGCGACTGGGAAAATTTGGTTGTTCGCATCACAACCCATGGCCACGAGCAATGTACCCTTGTACTTTCCATACATGTGTGTGCCATCAATAGTAAGTACGGGTCGACAATGCTTAAAACCAGATATTGAGGCCTTGAATGCCCAAAAAACTCTTTGAAACATCATATAACCTGTGGAACCATTGGGGGGTGGGTACCACTGAACAACAGTTCCTGGATTAGAATGTTGGAGCGCTGTCATGAAACGGGGCAATTCGAAATATGACTTTTCCCAACCGCCAAATATTTGTGCTATGGCCTTTTGCTTCCCCATCCATGTTCTCCGGTAAGATACCGTATACCCATATTTTTCCTTCAACATCTCGATGATAGTATGCACTTTAAGAGAAGGATCAGTGCGAATAATGTCAACCACATCTTTACAGATGAATTCTGATGTCAAGGCCACGTGATTTGTAATGTCGATGTTGCCTACACATGAAGCAGAATGAGGTCCAGTATAACGCACAATTGTGAAGGTGTCAAGGTTGCCTTTGTTCTTTGTGGCGCGTATTCTCCAGGGGCAATGACATTCTTTCTTCCTTTTGCATTGTGCCACCCATTTTTGTTTATCAGACTCTATCACCCGATAGAATTGGTTCCGTTTGATAGAATACAAGCTCACCATATTGATGACTTGTTCTTTGTTGTCAAACTGTTGACCGACCTCAAACTCACCATCGGGGGTAAACCTTTTCTCACCTGATCCACTCATCCACGCATCAGTAAAGCCTTCAGGGAGATCATACATTCTAGTGAAGTGGCTAGACGGGGCAGTTGATGTCACAGTATCACCATCATCTTCATCAGATTCTGTCATGTCGTCACCATTGATGTTCTCGTCTACATCATCATCACTTCCCTGCCCATCCACAAATGATGCACCATTGTGCAAATACCTGCCATCCTCCTGTATAACCATGTCTAGTACAGGAACCTTTGACAACTTCCCTGCATTCACCCCTGCAATGACATCATGCCTAGATACAACAACATTTGATGTCGATTGAGTAGCATTAACGTCAAAGCATTCCTCAATGTATACCTCCAGTGACGACATATCCTCCATCTGAATTATGCCCCACATATTTGTTATAGCTAGCTCATCAATGAGGGGCATAAGCATGTACTTTCCCCCGTTCATGGGAAATTTCATTTTCAACCGCAAAGAACGACTAGGATGAATTATTGTGGCTGCATGTATTTTTTGAAGGATCTCGAGCATGCAAGCGCCACGAGAAACCATGACAAAGCTGGTTCTACCACCATCATGGCATATTTGCCCAGCATCCTCGTAATAGTTCCCTCCTCAATGACACACGATTGGGAAGCTTGAGAAATCCATATTCTAATAACAATTCATTGTCCAAAATTCATGAGTACGCATCAATATACACACTTTATACACATTCAAATTTCCTAAATAAAAAAGCTACCAAAATTGTAATATATTCAAAAGTCGAAATTGACCAACAATTCACATCTCAATATGAAACTACACAAATTTTGATAACTACATTCAAGTCTACATTTCAATACCCAAATTTAGCTACATTCAAGTCTACCCAAATGCCCAAATGTCAAAATACACATTAAATTTACAATCAATTTAAAATCAAATTTCAACATTTCATACATATCCATATTTCACAACAACTTAATTCACAATCAATTCATAATCCAAAAATTCGAAATTTTTAACATTCAAAACCCTAAGTTCAAAATGAGATGAAATGGAGTTTTATTTACCTAGAAGAAAGAAGAAGGAGTGTTGCAGAAGAAGGTGAAGGTTTGCCGGAGTGGGGAGGCCGGAAATGGAGGTTCGCCGGAGTTGGATACGAGCTCGGTCGTCTTCTTCCTTCGTCTGTCGTCGGTGCGGCTTGGGGGATTTGGGGAGTGATGTTTACGCAAGGTTCTGTTTTGGGGCGTGCCCCGATTTTTACTTAAGGGAAAGTCGCCCAACGGTTGGGCGACTTATAAGTCGCCAAACCGTTTGGCGACTTATAAGTCGCCCAACCGTTGGGCGACTTACCCCGACCACGATTAATCCAGCAGTATTTTGGTAAATACTTTTAACTCAGCCCTAATTTCGTAATTAATTAATTAATTAACATTAAATAGGAAAAAAACTCGATTAGAACAATGTCTATGAAAATGTATATAGGACCCTAAGCTTTTTAAACATCAAATAGGATTAATTTTTAAGGAAGGACAAAATCACCCTTAGCTTACGAACGACGCTCCCTGGACATGTTGCTGCCAGCTTGGGGCCGGATTAGTCGCCGGCGAGAGTCATCATCCAAGTGGTCGCCGGCGGGTCTTCTTCTTCCTTTCTTCTTCTTCGTCTCATCTTCTTCCTCTCCTCCACCTCCGATCCTTCTTCTTCTTCTTTCTTCTTCCTATTCCTTTTCTTCTTTCTCTTCGTTCTTCTGAGTTCTTCTTCCTCCCTTTATCCATCTGGACGGCCTGCTATGATAGTTCGTAGCTTTTTGTTCTAATTTTCTTGTTTTATGTTTCAATTTCTTTGTTATTATTTTTCCTTTTCTAGTTTTTTACTCCGTATTTCATTTTTGTTGAATTCAATTTTCTATCGATTTTTTTTTTTTTTGCATAATATTCCTTTTGAATATTTTTCAATGAGGATAGATTGATGATTCGAACAATGTCACAATACTAGTAAATCAATGATTCAATATTAAAAACATTGTCTTTATTTTGCTAAATTATAATGTCAAAACTTATTATATTGTTTATTACAGTGTTATTAATTTACAATGACACAGCTTGTCATTGGCAATACCATCTTTACGGTTATACTACGTATTATTTTAATAAAAGCTGAAATTATTTTGACATTGTGATAATTGTTTCGTAGCATCAAAATTTTTATTTACAATGACTTAATATTGTGATATTAACACACCATGTAATAACATTATATTGTGACATTGTTTTCATTGATGACATTGTGATATTGTGATATTGTTAGAAGTGTACAAAAATATTGTAACATTGTGACATTAACATTGTATCACTGCCAAGAGGAAACATTATATTGTTGTTTTCTTTGACAACGTTGTGATATCTGTGACATTGTATCATAACATTGTGACAATGTCGTGTGACATTGTGATTATAACATCGTGACATTATTAATATTTGACATTATTTTCATTGATGACATTGTCATGTGACATTGGAACATTATGTAATGAAAATATGACATTATAATCCGACATTGAGATATTAACGTTGTGTCCTTGTCAAAAACTGACATCATAATAATGAGTAATAATGGCAATGTCAAATGTCAATGTCAATGATTATTGCAACAATGACAATGTCAATACCCAATGTCGATGACAATAACAATTATGACAATGTCATTACCAAATTAAATTTATCAGTGTCATAATCTTTGAATCATATCAATATGGCAAAAAATGTCTAAATATTAAAAGTGGTATCAATGTTAGAGCAATTTTAATTTTGTAAAAACTAGTGCTGGACTCGGGCCGGGCGGCCCGAACCGGAACCGGCCCGGCCCGGTTACTGTGTGAACCGGCCCGGCCCGATGGCCCGGTCCACCGGCGGTTCGGGTCGAACCGGCCCGGTGGATACCGGTTCCGGGCCCGGGCCCTCTATTTGGTGAACCGGCCCGGCCGGTTCGGGCCCGGTCCGGGCCGGAATATTTTTTTTTTAATTTTTTTTTGATTTTTTTTTTTTAATTTTTGGGTTGGATTAGGTATTTTGGGCCATTTGAGGTGATTTGGGGTGGTTTGGGGTTGAGGGGGAGGGGTAGGGGGTTAAATAAGAAAAGCCAAAAAATAAAAAAAAAATGGGGCGGGTGAACCGGCCCGGTCTGGCCCGGAACCGGTCACCTGCCGGTTCGGGCCCGTGCCCTCCTTTTGGTGAACCGAGGCCCGGCCGGTTCAAGGCCCGAACCGGGCCCGGCCCGAACCGAGTCCAGCCCTAGTAAAAACATGTTAAATGTCACAATGAGAAACAATAAATTTTGTATAAAGATGTCATATTATCCAAAAAACATCACAATGTCAAAAAGTGTCACTAAAAAATCATAAATTTTGATTGCATGTTACATATTATGTCACAATGTCAAAAACTCAAAATATCACATAACAATGTCAAAGTATCGCAATGTCATCAACGAAGATAATGTCACAATGTTAACATCACATTATTGCACCACAATATCACAATGTTAATATCGCGATATCACATGACAACATCACCATTGTGTCATATCACAATGTCACAATATCACATGATGTGTACTTACATAAGGTCGTATCACAATGTCACAATATTACATGACAACGTCACAATATCTCGATCAATGTCATCAACAAAAACAATACCACAATATCACAATGTTAATGCCGCAGTGTCACAGTAAATACACAATGTCACATGACAATGTAATAATATCACAATGACATCATAAAAAACAATATCACAATGTTATTAAACAATATAATGCCAGAATATGAACTCATTGTCAAATAAAAGTTTGAATGTTACAAAACCATTCATTCATAGTTGAAAATCAATGCCATTGTCTAGGGTGCTGTTCTGTTCGTCTTATTACTTATTACTTATTCTTATTTTATTCAGATCAGATCAGATCAGAAAAATTCAGATCAGATCAGATCAGATCAGAAAAATTCAGATCAGATCAGATCAGAAAGATTCAGATCAGATAAAAAACATTCAGATCAGATCAGATGAGAAAAGTTCAAACATGATTTATCACTTTTATTATTATATTAATTATTATTATTAATATTGTAATTATACTTATAATTATATTATAATTAAAATTTATGATTATAATTTTTTTTAATTATTAATATTATTATAATTATTACTATTGTAATTATTTTACGGAGTAATTATAATAATATTGATAACTATAGTTACAATTATAGAGATAAATATTGTAATTATAATTACAATTATAATTATATCTATATTTATAATTAGTGTAATAGGTATAATTTTTTTCATTTTAAATTTAATTTTAATTATTATTATTATTATTATTATTATTGTTATTATTATTATTATTATTATTATTATAGTTACGATTATGATTATAATTGTATTTAAATTATATTTGTAATTGCAATTATAATAATTATAATTATAATTATAATTATAATTATAATTATAGTCATAGAAATATTCAAATCAGATCAGAAAGATTCAGATCAGATCAGAAGGATTCAGATCAGATCAGAAACATTCAGATCGGATCAGAACAGATCAGAAACATTCAGATCAGAACAGATCAGATTAGAAAGATTCAGATCAGAAAGATTCAGATCAGATCAGATCAGAAAAATTCAGATCAGATCAGAACTTAAGAGAACAACTTTTAGGGCTCTAGAAGAACAACAATCAAATACTCCGTAGCAGATAAAAATCAAAACATACAGTACATAATAATAGGAATATAACTAAAGAAATAAAATTACTTAAGCTTCAACTTACGTGAAACAAAATCGGAAACCATCAAATGTGAAAAGTCAATTTGAGATTTGAATAACGAAATACGGAGTAAGCAAAAAGAAAAAAAGAAAAAAAAGACGATGCAATGTCTATTTCATGGTGCTGCCGCCGATCGATCCTAGATCCACAAAAGGATCGATTGTAGGTCCCCCAGAGAAGAAGAAGATTGCCAAATTTTAGGTCCGCAAATCTGTCGCACCTTCGGCCGCAGCTGTGTCGCTGCGGTGTCTATTTCGTTGTGCCGCCGCCGCCGGGTATTTTCTCACATCTGTAGCGCCGCTACGTATGCCTCAGCTCCTCCATCCAGTCCGTCAGTCTTCCGGCATTGAGGTGGGTTCCTGTGGGTTTAGTTTAATCGTGACCGAAGAGAAGAGAGACAGAATATAAGACCGGATGAAGATATTGGCGAGAAAGAAATAGAAGGGTAAAGAGGTCTGAACATATCAAATATGTTCTATTTACGGTTTAAAAAGAAGTAGGTCCTATTTAATCACATCAACTTATTTTTGGTCCTATCTACGACCATTTCTCTTAAATTTATTTTTGAATTTACCGTAAAATATAAATATTTCCTTATTATATTATTCCCTCCGTCCCGAAATTAACTTCTCACTTTCTTTTTCGGGCAATTCCGAAATAAAGTTTAACTTCCTTATTTAGCAAACAAATCTATATAAAAATAGTACAAAACAGTGCAAAGCACTGTTAAACAGTAAAATTTACTCCTCAGTAAATTTATTTTCCTAATATGTGTGAAATCAAAGTGTAACGGTAGTTATGGGACTTAGGGAGTATTAAATAAATGTCAATGTTTTATACGTAGTATTATTGCCTTGTATTTTATTTTATACTATCCTCCGTCTCTTTTTAATTGCAACATATTGACTTTTTGCACTGTTTACATTATCTACATTGACTACATTTTACACTATTATTTTATGGAAATTATTTTTTTTAAAAAATAGTTTTAAATTCATCCCATTACAAATTTTCAAAATCTGATTTTTAATATTTTTTTATTAATAGAGATTAAGATATACTTACGGTCAAATGTGTGTGTTGGCAAATATGCAAAGGTTGACTGTTGCAACTAAAAAAGAACGGATGAAGTATATTTGACACGGCACTAACCGGACTATTACTCTCAAAAATTAAAATATAAACCTTTTTTCTAGTTTAGAGTGATAATTGGAGTTTCTTTGACTTGAAGAACCTATTTGGCCCATTACCCTACTTTTTTGTGGAAATTACTCATACGGTCCACTTTTATATGTCATATACTACGTATCATTTATAGCCCACCTGTTTTTTCTTTTCATTTGAATCTTTTCTCTTTTCAATTATGTTTTTCTGTTTCACTTTTGGACTTCTGCCCTCCTCATGGATCACGGAAGAGAGAGACGCAAAGTAAAATCACGAAAACACAATTGGGAAAGCCGCTGGGAAGCTTGAAGAGCGACAACGAGATCCAACCATCTTCCTCCATAAGAAGGCCAAATTGCTCGCGATTCTGCTCTAAAAATGGCTCTTGAGCTCGGCGAAGAGTCTCCGGCAAGGAAGATATCGTGCACGATAGAGAATACTAGGGAGGCTGACGAGACGCTGTGCAACCCCGGCGACGAAGAGCCCTTTGCTAACAACGATGTGGAATAAATTCAGCAGAATGTTTCGAAAAGATCTAATTCCTAAGGTAATGATAACGACATCCCGATTGAAATCCATAAGGAAGCCTTCCTTCATGTCCGATTTGCTCTCTGTTATTCTTAATGCTTAGTATCACCACATGACCTAAAAAAGATAATTGAATATGCCAAAACAAGGGATTTCACATTCATCATATTTGTACACACTAATCGCTGGGAATCAGATGCTCTGCTCATAATTGGTTTTCTTGATGGACCTACTACTCATTTCAAGCTCTCCAGGCTTGTCTTGCGTAAGGACATTGTGTATTTCTTTTCATCTGTGCTTTCATTATGGTTTAAACTATAATTTTGACTGATTTTGTCCTTAATTTTGCTTAGAGCAAAATTAATAATCCTAAACAAAACTCTCCTTCCAGATCATACAACCTCTTGCTGCAGATAAAGTTTTAATGGAATCACTATTTGATTGTGTTATAGTTTTAACGAGACAAAAAGTTGTAGTTGAGAAAGGAAACCACACTTGAGAAGGTAAGAAAGGAAAGTTCAAATTCTTAATTTGACTAGCGCATTACTTTTTACTAATAATATTGCATTTATATTTTTGTTACTGTTTTTTGTTGGTTCTATTTGAGGTTTATAATTAAATAATGGCCATGCAGGAGACAAATTTAAGGAAGACGAGAAGATTGAATGAGTTATTTAATGGTCATTCGGAAATTCGGTAGAGGTACGTGTTTTAAATTAAGAGTTATTTTATGTCCTCATGTGCTATTATTATCTTATACTACGTATATATATATTCACTAGCGGGGGTACGCACGATGTGCGAAAAACAGTGCCCAATAGAAAATGAGGAAACTGTGTTATTAGAACTAAGTTTTAGCAACAACAATAAATGCATATCATAGTATTATCTAGGAGCAACAAAATCATCGAAATTCAGAATGGGGATGATCAAATTTATGTAAACTGGAAGGGAGACATATTACATGAAGTTAGAGTAAGAAATAGATATAAAAGTGAAACTCAATTGCATCCACAATTAACCAGCAAGCTGGTTGAAAAAGTTGGGAAAACAGATCTGCACAATTAAACTTTCACCAAACACACTATTATACGTAATTCTAAAAGACAAGAAAAGTGCTTCAACTTGCAATTAGCTTCATAGTTTTGTACATACACCTTTCAATTTGCAATTAGCTTCATAGTTTTGTACATACAGCTGTGCTAGTAGTCTAACACAAAGGTTACAAAAACAAACTTCAATAAAATCACATCCAAAAGTGCAAATAATTGCAAGTGAAAGCATTGTGGGCTGAAGTCAGTAACCCACTGTTTCCAGCAATTATAGCCAACATAGATGCAGGGGAAACTGATCCCTAGAGGTGTGGGACATCAGAGTCACTGTTCCAAATGTACAAAACAAAAGATGGAGTATCATGACTGTTGGGTCAAATTCCTTTCTTGATCTCCGGATTCCAGCAATGACATTCACCTCTTGAAGCTTTGTGTCAAGTGCATTTAAGTCGATGGTTTTATTCCCTAACATACCCGTATATTTGAGCAGTTCGTTAACGTCGTTTGTGAACAACGTTATGGAAACCTGGTCTTCACCAACATAAAGTGCAGCAGTTACCCTAAACCTGGAAAGGTGCATTGCATTATGATTCTTTATCAATTCAAGTATGTTTTATTAAATGAGCAAAGTAAACAAGAAGGGCGATGTAAAAAAAACGAACAGAAAAATGAACATTAAAATAAAGATAATGAACAAGTTTTATCAGATAAAGAGCAAACATAGATGATCACCTAAGAGAATCAAATAGCTCAAGCTAGATGGTAGAATTCCACAATTCACATACTATAAAATACGTTTGGAGGGGTTGATCTGGAAAACTAACCTTTTCACAGTTCTACCATTTTTTTGTCCGCAATGCAAGTATTCAAATTCAATTCCCTCAATTGAATTAACTTTACGATTACAGTAGTTACATCCGATATAGAACCCAACCTCTGAGGTGTCAGTCAGCCTAAGCTTTCCACATATCCATGCAATTTGAGCCTATTGAACAATTTAAATAACTAAACTCTATCAGGAGGAATTATGCATATAAACGTAAGTGCTCTCTATTGGATGTGATAATCAAACAAACCTTATTTAAGTACAATGCAATTGATCTTGAAACCTGAAAAAATCACATTAATTAATAACACATGTGAAATATATAATTAATAAATGGAAAATTTTAATGTTCATATTCACCTTGTGACACGCTTATATTCAAGAAATGAAAGACAAGATCTCATCATAAACTATGTTATCTGTGAGGTTTGTTTGTTGGCCCTCACCGTCATCAGGGCATATGACAATTTTTATTGAATCAGCATTTTTTGCTCTTGACATAGCTACATAAAGTTGACCGTGTGAAAACACTGGTTCTTTCAGATATATCCCAACATAGTCCAAAGTTTGGCCTTGTGATTTGTTAATTGTCATAGCAAAACAAACTTTAACCGGGAATTGTGTCCGCCTAAATGGGATTGAACAATGCTCATCTTTGGAGGGCTCAAGTGGAATCCTAGGGATAAAAACATGCTTCCCCCTATGATCACCAGTAGCTATGAAACAACTTAGAATTTGCTCGCCAAAGTAGTCACATATTAATCTAGTGCCGTTGCACAAACCCTCACATGGATTTAGATTTCTAAGAAGCATTATTGGACAATTGCGCTTTAGTATCAATTTATGAGGTGGTAAACCTGATGGGGATAAGGTGTGTAAGTAATCTTCATAATGTGTATTTTTAGAATCAATTGGACAATCATGTCCAACATATGTGTGTGGTTCGCCAGGGAATTTTGTGAGCAATTGGGAATTGATTGAATCAACGATATCATTTTTGGTTGTTAAGATTGCTCGAGACATTAGTGCATAGGGATCACTCTGGAACAATTTCAGATCCTGGTAAACAACCCTAAACAGGTTGTCCAGTGAACTACTTGGATCAGTATATGGCAGCAAAAAGTGGGAGGGGATTTTTATTTTGCCTGGCATTATTTGTCTTTCTGTTCCATTTCCGATACGCATTAGTAAAGCACAGAAACCCGGATCTTCATGCGCACGCATGTTTGTTGTTAGAATTAAACGATGCACGTGCGGCCATATTATTGGTGATTTTACCAAACATGCTTCAATGAAGTCAAATCGTGTACCAGAACGCACCACGGGCAAAGTTTGCCTAAAATCACCTCCAAAAACCATTACTTTTCCACCAAAGAGCTCATCTTTGTCCAAAATGTCTCGCAAGGTTAAATCAAGACTTTCTACAATACGACGGTTTGCCATGGAGGCTTCATCCCACAGGATCAGTTTTGCTTCCCTTAAAAGCCTAGCTTGTGCACTTCGCTTCCCAATATTACAAACATATTTAGAATCACCATCGATTGGGAGTTTAAAGCGGGAATGGGCAGTCCGCCCACCAGGCAATATTGAAGCTGCAATTCCAGAGGTTGCAGTTGCAAGAGCGATCAATTTTTTTGTTCGGATAGCCGCAAGCAAGCATCTGTACAAGAAGGTCTTTCCCGTACCACCTGGCCCATCAACGAAAAATACACGGCCTTTCCCTGAATCAATAGCGTGCATTATTGAATCAAAAGCCTCAAGTTGTTTGACATTTAGTTTTGGGATACCTCTAAGATCAGAATCAGCTACAGGAATATCGTATTCAGCGGCAATCTCGCGAGCGTCATTTTCTTTCAAAGGCAGACTCAAATCCGAGTCCACCAAGTTAAAATCACCTATATCTTTTCCCATCAAATTAAGGTAATCTCGTAGTAAATTAAGGACATGCATTTCAGCCTCTGGCATGCTGCGTACTCGACAAAAATCTTCACACATGTCTTCCTTGTATTTGTTCCAAAGCCCACGCGGGTCAGGCAAATTTGAAAAGCAAAGGTGAGTGGCAAAAAGGTTTCGAAAACTTGATGGCATTTGGAATATTGCAGCTTCATCGAGAGATTGACACACAATGAAGTCACCAGAAAGGAGGCCAAGTCGCTCAGCTGCCTCGCGAAATGTTGTACACTGGTGGTTGTCCACACATTTTAAGTCCAGAAAAGATTTTGGCGCTTTAATGTTACTCAGAAGAATGCGCAAGTAGTAACGTTCTCCTTCGCTGGGATTAACAGAAACAAGACGACCAATGACTTCCCTTCTTTGTCGTTGAGTCCATTCTTTGCGTTGGTTACACCAAACGAAAAATGATGGAAACTCAACATAAAGGAGGTTCCTCATTTTTGCCACTGCATCATTGGAGTTCATTTTAAAAAATTGGGTGAGCATAGTTTTAGACAAATGGTCATCTTGAGTTACAAACACAATGCGTTGGTCGCCATAAAAATTTAGGTACTGGCAGTTTTCTAGATGGACTTGTAGCTGCAAAACAGCCGGTTTCATCTCAGAAATGGGGAAGCTAAAAATCCGCCAAGCAGCTTCAGGCGGAGATATCCAACGGGCAGTTTGGAAATCTTTAATTTCATCAACAGTCTCATGTGAGGAAGCACCCGACAAAGACAGGCTTATCTTATCATGGCCTTTGTAAATATACTTGTATATGTATTTAACCGACTTTACACTTGCACATGCTTCAACGTTTATGTGACAATCGTACTTAGACAATAAGTACGGGTTAAATGGAACCACCCATCGGTTATCAAGAGCACATTTCCTTATCAAGGCTGTTGTGCCAGAATTCCTCCGCCGATATGTTGGGAAAGAGTTCTCATCAAATGTTGTGGCTTGTGAAAAAGAATGTGGATATTTGCTCCTACATGTTGGTGGACCTCTGTGTGGTGTGGGAATCATGCAAGGGCATTCTGGATTTAGTTCACCACAAGGTCCATGCATCATGTGCTTGGAAACAAGTTCATACAAGCGTGAGTCAGAATCTGGATCTGGAAGTTCAGCACAAATAAACTTGTCACAGTGTGTTGGTGTTGTTATCTTTGACTCGGTGGACAAAATAAGGAGGAAGTGGGCATGGGGTAATCCCCGTTTTTGGAATTCTATAACATATGTATGGGCGACAACCCGACCAAAAAGTGATTTCGCTATGATATCTTTTTTCAAATCTTCTAGCCTTGCTCGAAAAACACGAGCAATGATGTCGGGTCTATTTTGAGCCTCATCTACATACAAAAGGTTCTCCTTTATCTCTGGCCAATTTGGATTACATGTAACGGTTATGAAAAGGTCTGGCTTCCCATAATGTTGGACTAAGGCCATGGCATCCATGTATCTCTTCCTCATATCACGTGGGCCACCAATAAATGAGCTCGGCAGAACCACACGCCTACCTATCTCACGAGTGTTTTCAACCCCCATCTCTAAGCTGTCAAGAAGGCCTTGGTAGGTATCTGATCTAAGCTCACGTTGTTTAGATCGGTAGTAGTCTAAACGCTGAGTTTCAATTTTAACGTAGATGTCCACTATAAACTGTTGAAACAAGCGTCCCGTATGAAGGAGAAATGATGTATCCCCTTGTCGCAACTGTAGTTTGTACGCATAGTATTGCCGACATGACACAGATTGTTTATTGTCTCCCCCAACAAACATAGACTCTTCAGAAGTGATGAGTTCATCAATTGTCTGAGAAGCATCACAATTAAGAGGTTGCAAATCAGCACGTTGTTGAACTCTAACACTGCCAATGCCTTTATTTTTTGGTATCCCTTGGTGCCAACCAACTTCTCCACCTGGACATAACAAAGGGTATTGCAAAGGATCGTAACATCCATAATAGTATTGGATATTTTGAGATTTGCCACTATTTGTATAAACACGGATTTGTCTGTTTGCTTCAAGGCCGTCACACCCATCTTCAATCCAAACAGCAGCAACTTGGGAGGAGGTTGGTCGATTATACACTCGTTGGTCTAGATTTGGGTTACCATTCAGTGTAATGGAAAATGTATCTGCATGTTCTAGGCTAGCCAAAGATTTGAAGAACTTTGTGTATGGATTTGCAGCCATTGTTTCCATTAATGCAAGGACAACCTCTCTATCAAGTCGATCAGTGGACTGTAAGCGAGTGTCTAACTGTTGTTCTGTATCATAGAAATATAGCTGTAAATTCTTAGGAGGGCACCCATCGGGGAGTAGATCATTAATGAAGTGGTAAATCTGGCCTTGAACTTTAAATGTATAAATTCCCTTATTGCGACAACACAAACTTTTGTCATAGTTATAGATCCCGATAGATGTGAACGCAAAAGTGTTGTTGTAAGTGCGCACACACGCTTGGAAGTGTTTTGAGAGAGGGTCATTGGAAGTGAACAATTTTTGTAATCGTGGTGGCATTTCATTTAAAACTAAAACAATTTCACCTCGATTACAACAAAAGCTCGGAGGTTCATATTGAAGCCGCTTAGCACCACAAAGCAAACAATTAGAAACTTCTTGAAGGGTGTAATTTTCTGGATGATTGGTATAAAAGCGGATTTCTGTTTTTTCACACGGGCAGAATATGAAGACGTGGAAGAATTCATATGGATATAATTTTTCAAAAGTTTAGTAAATATGAATCAGCCATTGTTGTGTACGGTTAAGGATATGGTGAAACATGGAGTAGAAATATATAGTTGAGTGTATAAAAGTGGTAAAGAATATAACAGGTATGATTCATTTAGAGATAAACATTACGGTCAAGTATCAGTGGAGAATAGAAAAATGTAGAAGGTCAGTCAGAGGACAATAACTTAACTAATTATGAAATAAAGCTTAACCAAGTTGTATCAAACCTGGAGATATATGTGCAATTTTGCGACGCACACAACGAGAACTATCAACACTAATTTGTTTTTGGCGTTCTTCGGCCTTGTTTTTGCGAATCAAACGAAGTCGTTCGAGGCGGCGGGCACGTTGTACATCGAGAGGAACTCTTGAACCAATCCCAGAAGGACCCACCATATTACACACGTCCTAAAAGCACCGAATGGGTTACTTAATATGGTTAACGGGTTCTGACTACACAAGGACAAAAGGAAGGGAATCCCCTGATATACTACAAAGGCCATGAAATAAAACCCACCCAATTCTTTAAAACTATTGCGTCAATACACCCACATTATTGCTTTAATACTACTACAAATGGCATATTACATACAAACAATAAGGGTATATGAGTAATCAGAAGAAAAGAGAAACTCACGAGAGAGAGACGTGCCTTTGCAAGCTATCGTAATACAGATCTACACAACACACAAATTAAATTTTAAATATGGAAACCATAAAGGTCAACCACAAAATTGCATATTCAAAGACCAAGTAAATTAATAAGCTATGAAATGGCATATGGACTATTATTTTTAAATGAACTCTATTAACCAAAAAAAACACAACGTAAGCTGCAGAAAAACGCAAAGCTAAATGACAAGCATTACGGTCTACATTTCAGGTCTCTTTTTTGTGGTGAAGCATAAAAAACTAAGAAGTAACTTAAGGCCTCTTCAATAATAAATAACATAAAAAATAGCAGATAGAAAGGCCAGGGGAATATTGAACAGATAAATCACTAATAAAATGGCCAGGCCATAATATATTAATTTTAAGTGCCTCATATAAGAATGTAAATATATATTTTCATGAAATCATTTACTTATTTGGTTGCATATTTCTATTATTAAGAACCACTCTCTAGAACTGCAGAAAAAAAAAAAATCAGAACTTCGGGATGTCTTTTTTATATGGTCTCTCAAATTGTAGCTTTATCTTGAAATTGTATATCTTTACAATAACTAACCAATTTTATGTCCAACCTTAATAACGTTATTTTATGTGGTGCATCATAAAAGACTGAAACATTGAAGTATTAGATCGCTATAGTAACACAAAAGACATCATCCAAAAAGGTGACAAGAACATTGAACACACAAACAACTGATAAAAGTCTCATAATAAGTTTGCAAGTCTTATATAAGAATATCAATATATATTTTCTTGTAAACCACCGGCTACTTGTTCTTTTGATTAACCTTTTTTTTCAAAGACGTTTAAATTGGATAATACTCAAAAGCGTAATTTAAAACTAATGATTTCAAATGGGTATACATACAAAATTAAAATAGTTAAAAGTTGACATACTCAGTACGATGTATTTTAAATGTCTATAAGGTTGACCAAATTTCAAGCGTATAAGAACTGCATCAACGATACTTGTTAACTTCAAGAAAACTATATAAGAGGTTTAAAAAGGTTCTGGGAAAACTAATGTTTATCATGTCTATTAAGAATTTGTAAAACCCCTTTCAAAAAAAAAAAAGAAATCGTAAAACTTGGTCTTAGCAATTTTATTTTAATATGAAACAATTTAAAATTGCAGAGAACTTTATCACTTCAGCACAATATCAAGTGCTGTAATATAAAGGGTCCTTGCAATTGTAATTCAAAATTCAATTCCATGTGAAAAGGGTTCCTATTAAAAGAATAGGAAAAACATTGTTCTTAAAATTATATGCTGCTAAATTAACTAAAAAATTCAGAACACAAATAGAGCAGATCATACTTCTAAAACATTCAGAACAATAACTATAAGACAATTTTTTAAAAAGATCATAGAAAAAATTAGAGAAGATCACAATCACAAGCAATATTGAGCAAAGACCATTCTTGGAACGATCTCATAAAACTATTATTGTAGTCCATTTACAATTGAAGTTATAACTGCAGAAACCATCAATATAAGATCAGAGAGCATCCTAAGATCGTATATAAAGAAATAGAACATCAACTTTGAGCAATTATAACCGAAATCTAGATCTTTCAGTCAGCTACAGATTTTACGCAGTCAAATATTCAGTCGAAAAACTTGCTACCAAAAGTATGTGGATGAATAAAAACATTTCAAGCAAAGAAGCCATGAATTGGGGAAAGCAATTTCCACTAACCAGAAAGGAACAATTTGGGGCAAGTCCAATTAAAATCACTCAAAATGAAGAAAGGAGAACGGCACAAACAAGAAGATAGGTTAAGTTTATTTACATATGGCAACAATAGAATGAGTATTGAACGAGATGGAATAGAACCACACCTTGGACAAAGAAGAAGATAAAATAATTCAATCAGGAATTAAGCGTAGCAATAGACATCCGCTGACACAAACAGTGAACAAGAGATAGCCCCATGACCTGCTCTTTGCACAACGAGACGGGCTAGGGCTATGGGAAGACAATCGCAGTCAATTACTACGGGCTGTATGATTGCTCTGTTTTTACCTCAACGTAATAGTGGAAACGGAGTGAAGAGCGGTAAAAATAATAAGAAGTCGCTAACGGCCACAAACGGAAAAAGGGTTGTGGTTAACTTCCTTCGGCTCTTTATATATAAGGAGATGTCTGATATGTAGATTTTTCGATAAACAATTTTACAATGTGATAACCACATAATAATATGATAGGGAAAACTGTCAAATAGGTCCTCGAACTTTCATAAAAAGGTCAATTAAGTCCTTCTATAGGAGGTTCTGTCCGGCCGTCGCGACTTGGGGCAGTTCCCGGTGGAATTTTTTGATGAATTTTTTTGAGCATCTTATTCACCAAGTCTAGTTTACTCATACCAAATTTCAGCTAAAAATTCAATCGGGAACACATTCAAATTAATTCTTGAAGATAACTGCGCATTGTTGCGTTCTCGAATTAATTTGAATGCGCTCCCGATTAAATTTTTGGCTGAAATTCAGTATGAGTAAACTAGACTTGATGAATAAGATGCTCAAAAAAATTCATCAAAAAATTCCACCGGGAACCGCCCCAAATCGCGACGACCGGACACAGGGGCGGATCCAGGATATTTAGTGGTTGGGGGCATCTAATAAGAGAAAATAATTTTTTTCATAATGTAGTACATATAAATTAAGTTCACATGATGGAATAATCCAAAATTAACACACTATAAAGTATTATGAAGTACATTTTATTACAACGGCTCTCTATATATGAGTTTTATTTTTTGAAAACAACCCATCACAATTTGGTTTCTAATTAACAACATCAAACATATCTATTTTGACATAACAAATAAGATACAAACAAAATGTTTTGTCCTCTTGTATCAAATTAGTTATGAACAAAAACGAAATAATTATAAAAAAACTAAAAAATAAATAAGTGTACTAAGTCTTTGTAACACAACAAAAGCCTACTATCATTAGCAATTTAGCACCCTTATAAAAACTGAAATTAATAATTTATAAAATTTAAAATGTAATCTAACAGTGGAATAGAAATAACTAACTTATAAATTTGTTATTAAAATCATAACTAGAAAGCAAAATAGTAAAAAAGAAAGAGCAATACAAATTTATTAACCTGAAAAAAGAGAATACAAATGTAAAAGTGGATCTCCAAGATAAAGAAAGTGGAGAAAATGTTTTATATGGGATATTGTGACTTTGCACCCCGTTATTTGGGTGATATTGCACTTTGCATCTCATTCTCAAAACTTTTAGACTTTGCACCCTATTTCCCCTAAAATGTCTTTGCCTTTGTACCCCATTTAAGAATTTTTCTTCACAAAATGTTGTAGATAGGGTGTAATGTCTAAAAGTTTTGAAAATGAGGTGCAAAGTCCAATATCACCCAAAAAGTGAGGTACAAACTCAAAATTCCCCTTTATATAACCATGGAAGAAAATTTAATTGGCAATCTTTTGATTTACACTCTTATGAGCGAATGGCCTCCAGCCATTCACAAATAAACCTTGGGAGTACTTGATCGACATTCGACAATAGCTAAATTGTCTTCATGTATTGCTCCCTAAGATATTTTTCTCAATAACTTCTTTCATAATTAAATTATTAAAATAATAGGTTAAAATGATGGGGAGTGGGGAGTTGGGGATTAGGAAATAGGAAGATACTGCCGTTCAAGTATGTGATAATATAATACTAATGGGGGCATCTTTTATTTTCAATGGGGGCAACTCTCTTTTTATATAAAATTTAGTAATAAAAAGTAAACAAAAGTACAAAGTTATTGGGGGCATGTGCCCCCATCGGTTTTCAAATGCATCCGCCCCTGACCGGACAGAGTGTCCTATAGAAGGACTTAATTGACCTTTTTATGAAAGTTCGAAGACCTATTTGACAGTTTTCCCTAATATGATATGGTGACTTAGGATATGATTATTTGCTATTATAGATCTTTAGCATGAAAGATTTTGATGGTCTGCATAGACCATGGAAAAAAAATCTTATATGTGAACTAAAACTCAAAAAGTTGGAAGTAATTGATTCCACATAAAAGTAGCAGGTAGCTAGATTTCCTTACCATGATATAGTGTCCTTAATTCTCTGTAAGGTGCTTAGATGTGATCAATCTATAGTAGGAGGATGTAAGTTGGTAATGCATT
Organism: Cuscuta epithymum; assembly: GCA_945859915.1. Classification (NCBI taxonomy): domain Eukaryota; kingdom Viridiplantae; phylum Streptophyta; class Magnoliopsida; order Solanales; family Convolvulaceae; genus Cuscuta; species Cuscuta epithymum. The sequence goes on from CAMAPF010001015.1 coordinate 5,341,361, forward strand.
GTTATTATGAAAATCAGTGCATAGGTGTTAAGATTTATCGATGGATGTCTACTTCTCTATTGTTTACACGTTAAGTTCTACCAGCTGATTTAAAAAATAGAAAGCTGAAAATGATTGTTAAATCATTGCTTTTTGTTTCGCTGTGTTGTTTTTTGTTGATCACTTTTCAATTATTGAAATTTAATATTGTTTTTTGTGTTTATTTATGTTTCCATTTGTTATTTCCTTTAGTATAAAATGAATTTATAAATACAGTTATCAGGGCTTTGTAAATAATAACTTCTGTATGTATTAATTTGATTCATGGCTTTGTATTATCTGCATTTGGGTGTAGTGGTCACATGTGATTCCATGTACTGGGATTGATTAGCTGCTGCAGAAAAATGTGAGAAGTGTTTTTCATCATGCAAGTTGCTTCTTTCAAAAAAATCAAGCAACTTGATTCCAATGATGATGGAGTGATTTGCTGAAGAAACTCTTTCAAAAATGAAAAGAAGCTAAATTGGAGTGAAGTGACCTAAACTATGTAGTTGGACTCATATTCTTGCATTTTGGCTGATGGGGATAGATGTTTATAGTTGAGACTAAGACCAAGACTAAGACTAGGACTATTTGCAGGAAGAAGAAATGTGATCAAGCAATACTTAAAGCCATGGATCAAATTATGAACACCCAATAATCAAGACTGCTCATGATATAAAGATCAGTGTGGCCGTTACTTGTGAACATGCCACCATGTGATAGATAGTTTTGTGATTAAAATAGTGAAATACACTAGCAAGAAAAATATAGGGGAATAAAAAATTGGTTCAAACTCAATAAACTTATTTTAAGGAATTGCTGCATATTGATTACTAGGATATGCAAATGCTGATATGTTGCTTTACTTAAAACACAGGAGGGAGTGGGAATAGCATATCAAGAGGATGAAGAAAAACTGGGAATCTGGGAGCCGAAGAAGAAGAAACTGCCAAGAGGTGCAGTAGTGGGTGAAGAAGATCAACTTGCACCTTGATAGTGGCTCATGAGGTCTGAATTACCATTTTTTGTTTTCTTCTTAAAGAAAACAGTTTCTATACTCAAGCAGGTGAGGAATTGTATGAATATGCTCTTGAATAGAAAAGGAGAAACATTAGTAAAGTCTGCCTGCTCTTCATCTTTTAGTGTCCTAAACTAGCCATCAATTTCGAGAGTTCAATCTACCCCAGCGACAGGTGGTTTCATTTGTTTTTAGGCTAAATTATTCTTATTTTGGAACCATTAATAAAGGAGAAACAATTCTGATGGATTCTGCATTAATATGTAATAAATTAAATAATTGATTGAAATATATATTAGTTGTGATTTTGTTGTTGTTGTTTGTTGTTTTATTTTGCTGTATCAGATTTGTTTCCTTTTGTTGCATTGTGTTTCTTTTTGTTGTATCGGGTTGCTTTTTGTTGCAATGTGTTGCTTATTGTTTATTGTCGATTTTGTTTGTAAATTAGTTTTTTTATTTATCTTGACTACTTCCTGGAAATAAAAAAAACTTATAAAAATTTGTGTGCAAACACTTAAAGTTATAATTTTAGATATATGAATATAAAAACAACTAGAAACAATTATAAACAATAAAAAATGTAATATTCAGATTTATCAACAAAAAATAAAAATAAAAAACAAGTTTTTATAGTTTTTATGATTTTAGATTTTTTTAAAAATATAATTTACGTATTTTCCATTTTTTACTACCTCCATCCTACTAATATTCGGATGGAAGTGGTGACACGGTTATTAAGAAAAGTAAGTTTATGTAGTTGATATTAATTGATAAAGATATGAGACAATTTTAATGAGATATCTCGAAAAGATAAAATGAGACAAATTAGTGGAGTACTTTCCTTTGTACTCCAATTTAGCGGAGATATCTCAATTGATATCTCGGAGGGACAATTTATACTTTCCTTTTTGTATTAATTTTACAAAATTTGTTTCAATTTTATTTTTTTATAAATTTTATTTTTATTCTTACACCGGAGTACTCCGTATAAATTATGGGGTATACAAACTCTTTTAAAAATCTTACCAATCCACAATGTGATTCATTTTCGTACTTTTGATTTTTTTTAATTTATTTACATTTTTGTACATTTGTACAATTTTTTTCTTATCTATTGTTTTATATAGTAAAACTGGGTTATAAAATGCTGATGTGTTATTATCTGATTGGTTAAGAATATATTATTTAACAAAACCTTTATATTATTTAATTAATTAACAATTCATTACCGTAAAGCAACAACCTAACTTGCTCCTTTATCGGCTTAATAATTGAATGTGTATATCCAGATTGTAGGACTCTACTTTTTTTTTTATCGCAAGTGGCTTAAATCATAATAAAGAAATTAGCATTCAGAGAGGGCAACAGATAATAAAAGAACCGCAAGTAATTATCCGAGGCCGAGAGTAAGAGTCAACCACCTGTGCAAAAGCAGTATAACTCGCTAGACCGAGATTGAGCAATTGTGAGCCAATAACGATTACCGCAGAACTTTCACAACCCCAACCTAATGCAAGAGTCTTACAAGGCAAAAAGCAGCAACAAAAAAACATAACAACTGAATCCCAAAAACAGCAAACAAAACAAAAAACTAAAACATGACCAATTGTAGGCTTAACCACCAGCACCAGAACGCAGAATCTCGGCGGGCCTAAAAAAATTGACCCGCCGCCACCCCATTTTTTGATCCATCTAGAGCCATGCCTTGACCCCCACCCTTTTCCTTGTTCAAATCTTCCCAAATCCGCCTTCTCTTTGTGTCCCCTGGGGCTTCTTCTTTCTCTTCTTCCTCATTCTTGGACTCGGCCGTCTCCCCCCCCCCCCCCCCCGATATCAGACTTCCGCTGACTTCCATAACCATCTGAGCTGGATACTCCCTCAGATAACCATTTATTAAATCCTGTAGGGGCTGGTCTTCACTCTTCCACCTGCCCTGAGACTCGCCCCATACATTTTTTCAGCTACAAAACCCTCTTCATATTTTAATGGACAAAACTTGTCAGAATGCCCAATAATACCACAAATAAAGCAAAAACTGGGTAGCTTTTCATATTTGAAATCTACCCAATGTTTCACCCCATCCTGCGTCAAATTTGTGCCTTTTTTCAGGGGCTGACGAACATCCAAACATACCCTTATCCTGAGATAGGAATTCTGCCTACCCTCAAACTCGCTCATTTCAAATTTAATAAACGAACCCAAAAAATTACCAATTTTCCTGGCAGATCTCAGATTCCTATACTTAAACGGAGCATTATGCACCTGAACCCAGAAACTTGCCTCAAACAAATTCATTGATTCAGGTATATCATCCGGCTGAATAGCCTTTAGCAATACTAAATCACGCTCAAACAACCAAAGACCATCCTCAATCACACGGTTCATATCCAAATGCCTGGACTCGGGCCGGGCGGCCCGACCCGGAACCGGCCCGGCCCGGCCACTGTAGCAACGGGCCCGGCCCGGTGGCCCGGTCCACCGGCGGTTCGGGTCGAACCGGCCCGGTGGTTCCCGGTTCCGGGCCCGGGCCTTCCAAATGGTGAACCGGCCCGGCCGGTTCGGGCCCGGTCCGGATTTTAATTTTTTTTTTTTGAAATTTTTTTAAAGTTTTGGGTTGGAATAGGTATTTTGGGCCATTTGAGGTGGTTTGGGGTGGTTTGGGGTTGAGGGGGAGGGGTAGGGGATTAAATAGGAGAACAAAAAAAAAAAAAAAAAGTGGGCCGGTTCGGCCCGGCCCGGTTTGGCCCGGAACCGGGACCGGAACCGGCCACCGGCGGTTCGGGCCCGGGCCTCCCATTTCATGGCCCGAGGCCCGGCCGGGCCCAGGCCCGAACCGGGCCCGAACCGGCCCGAGTCCAGGCCTATTCCAAAACATGATTAAAGTTTAGTAGATATCTTCGTTCGCCAATTTCTTTTATAGTCATACTTTTGCCTGGCTTCCAAAGTGACGACATTAATTCTTGAAACCCAGGCAACTTGATCTTTCGGTCTGTGATGACCACCGCCACCACCGGATGTGTCGCCGGTTTGCCGTCCAGCACGCCATCCTCATTTGGCTCCTCATCGAAATTCAACTCGCTCTCCTGCTCTGTCATCGGCATCCTGTTATATGAGGCGACAATATCCTCCATGTAACAGACCTTCAGCCAGCGATCTCCCTTCTCCGATGCGAAATCTCGGTTTTATCAAAACCACAACTCGCTGCCTTGCCTTACTTCCCCGCCTCCTGTCCTGATCTTCTACGCCTGCAAACCCGATCACCGCCCAAAGACCGAGATCGACACAACTAACCTGACAACTAACCTTGTCCTGATCTCCCTTTCATACTTTATTAATTAGAACCAAACTCGTTAATCATAACTTTCATATAAAGTCTAAAGATTATACATTTTAATCCGATTATTAAAAATAACGTGGGTACAAGTTATTAATTACGGAGTAATTACTACCAACGTACCAAATACTAATATTAATTTATAGAACACTTTAAATTCCGTAACAAAAAACAAGTAATGCATCCATATTATAAACTTATTATACAAGACTAATTATATGATCTTAAAACCTTACGAACTTATTAATTTCTTTCTATGATCTCCCTTTTAATTCTGAATTTTCTTATCCTTTTCTATTCCGTACTAAATAATACATAAATAATTTCAATATTGAATTTATCAACCATATCTGTCAACTTTTATATCAAATATTTAATTTTTTATCTCACGAGTTGAATTATGTAATACTCCGTAATCAAAATAATTTTTTGTTAAATTTTATTTCACACCATATCAGCCGACAATCATAAGCACAATTTTAAAACCTTGATATGGACTAAAGTGAAAGGGTCTATTTGGTAAAATTGAAATTGACTGAATCGGTTCAGTTTGCTGAAATTTATAAAATTAGGGGTGAAGTAGTTGAATTGGAAAATACACATTAAAAATATATTGTATTAATCAAATCAAGAAAAATTACATGAAAAATAGTTAAAACTATCCTCTACGGTAACTTCAATCAATTTAGCCAAAAATAACTTCTACCTTACATATTTTAATTATTACACAATTAAATGGCTGAAGACTAAAACTACATGTCATCAAGGGCTCTAAGTATATAATATATGTTAGATGGATAGTATAATAATTATTTCACAACTACAAATTTATGATTGGTTGTGGTTAGTTCATAATAAAAAAAATCATTATATTTGCCTTTGTATTCTATAAATAATTCATAGTATCTATTACAGAGTAGTATTTTTCATTTTAACCAATATCTAATAGACGTGCTATCCAGGCATGCCTCGGACTTTATACTAGTAAAAAACCTAAAACTAAGTAAACCTGGGAGCTTAACTCCCCGGGTACGACGTACGTATTATTTTACTCAATTACTCCGAATGAAAGAAGGTACTGATCACTCAAGTGGGATGTTGACGTGGCTTCTTATGAATATTGATTCCAGTGAACGTGTATATGGACGCATGGCTATTTGTGAAAAGAAAAAGTTTACTAATCTATTATTGAAAGAAAACTTAAGGGGTGACAAAAGTGATATTACTTTTCCGTTTTAGTCTATTTGTGATATTTTCCCTACTTTTTTACATATGGTCCATAATTGACATCTGATATATCATGTGCCCATTTAGGGAGTGCCTGCAACTGTTTTGCTTAAAAAAGGACTTCTTAAAGTGATTTTGGAAAAAATGATTAGTAATAAAAGTTGATACTGTTTGAGAAAAAAGTGATTTTGAAAAATAAAGTTGGTAGTGTTTGGTACAAATAAGTATTTTTTGTGTAATAGAAAAAGTAGAAAGCACTTTTCAGCCAAAGTCGAGAAGCATTTTTTTTAAGTAAAAACTATCACTTGAAAATACTAATTTTAATATTTTTAAGCCAAAAATGGAGAATGATTTTTTTAGGGAAAATAATTAACATACCCTAAACTTTGAAGGGGTGTGAGATGAGCACTCCAAACTTGCATATGTAATTTAAAGGGAAAAGGGTCAGATAGGCCCTCAAACTTACATAAAAGGTCAAATAAACCCTTATATAAGAGGCTCTGTCCGGCCATCACCATTTGGGGCGGTTCCCGGTGGAATTTTTTGATGAAATATTTTGAGCATCTTATTCATCAAGTCTAGTTTAATCATACCAAATTTCAGCTAAAAATTCAAACGGGAAGACATTCAAATGAATTCTTGAAGATAACTACGCAGTTAAAAGCGCAATTATCTTCAAGAATTCATTTGAATGCCTTACCGAATTAATTGTTATCTGAAATTTGGTATGCGTAGACTAGACTTAATGAATAAGATTATCAAAAAATTTCATCAAAAAATTCCACCAGAAAGAGCTCCAAATGGCGATGGCCAGACAGAGTCTCCTATATAAGAGCTTATTTGACCTTTTTATGTAAGTTCAAGAGTCTATTTGACCCTTTTCCCGTAATTTAAATATCTCAAACTGTGTTTAAAAGTTATTTTAGCACCATAGTCAAGTATTATTTTTTTTAAAAATGTAAATTTATGTTATTAATTGTACAATTTAAAATATTTTGGAATTCATGAAAACACAATCAACGTTCTAAACTTGCATTGCGAAATAAATAATGTTACCCCCAATCTATATAATTGCAAAACTTTTAATTTGCTATTTTAAATTGTGCAATTAATCCCATAAATTTATACTTTTAAAAGAAATAATACACGACGATGGTGCAAAAATAACTTATGAAGTAATGGCCCAAATATTACTTGGAAGGTTTTAGAAGTCAAAAATATGACCATTTTGAAACTTTACAAAAATCTGACCTAACCCCTCTCTCTGCGTCGAGATTGACGCATCTGGAAGAATCCATCACAGACCTCATTCCTCCATCGTTCATCCATCATCGATCGCAGGCCTCCTTCCTCCATCGCTCATCTCATCGACCTCACATCCAGCAACTATGCCTCTGGCGGCCACCATCGCAGGCCCTCCCCTGAGCCAATTTCTGTTTCTTCCCTTTTCTGTATGGTCAATGTGGAGGTGGATGCCGCCATCTTCTTCTATGGAGGGTTCGTTGTCATAGGTACTGGAGCTCCTAATCTCTCCGTCGCATCTAATCCCAGACAGAATTTGCCATTTCCGGCCACATCTGTTAGAGAGGGGCTGATGGAATGATAGGGAGCGGGGAAGGGGGGTTGAGATCTGGTGCGTAGGGCCTTGTGGGTGGGGATTGGGGGCTAGGTGGGGTCTGGTGCGTAGGGGGATAGGGACGAGGAGTGAGGGCGGTCTGGTGCGTAGGACTGGGGTTGGGAGCAGTGCTGGTGGCTGAGAATGGGACTGGGGACCTGGTGTGTAGGCTAGGGGCTGGGGAGCTGGTGTGTGGGGAGTGAAAGTTGGGACAGGGTAAGGGTGGCGGTGGTGACTGTGATCGGGGCAGGAGGAACGGTGGTGGCTGCCTGGCTGGGCACGGACAGGAGCAGCAATGGCAGCTAGATTGACAGCTTGGAATGTGCAGCTGGAAAGAAGCCGGGAAATTTTCTGACGGCTTAGTGTTGTTGGCGCCGGGCGTCTGAAAAGAAGCCGGGAAATTTTCTAACGGCGGCGGCGTCATTGGGGCGGCGTCACTTGTGCGATGTCACTGTGGTCGATTGCGGTGTCACTGTGGCCAGCAGCGATGTCACAGTGACCAGTGGCGGCATCGGTGGTGGCAGTGACATGAGCGATGGCGGCGGAGATTTCACCGCGGAGGTATCACTATTTCCGGCTACAGTGACACGTGCGGTGGCTACAGTGACACGGGCGGTGGCTACAGTGACACGGGCGGTGGCTACAGTGACATGGGCGGTGGTTACAGTGACACAGACGGTGGTTGTAGTGACATGGGTGGTGACTGTAGTTATAAAAAAACAAACACAGTGACATACAATTTTTGAAGTGACATTATGTTTTCTAATTCCAAGTATAACCTTCTTGATCACTTTTTTGTCCCTTTTTAAAAGTGGTCACTTTTTGGGTAATTGGTTCAAAATTAGTAATATTCACATAAAAATTCCATAACTTATTACATAAAGTTTGAGATATTTAAATTACATATGCAAGTTTAGGGTGTTTACTTCACATCTTTCAAAGTTTGAGATATTTTTATTATTTTTCCCTTTTTACTTTTTAAGCTATCTATATCCGGCGGTTCACATAATGGAATTAGGTAAATTATACCGTACAGCCGGCTGTACGGTGAGCACCCTACAGCCAGACATTTTTGTAATCAAATCCTATCACAGCAACTCACTGGCGAAGGACGGCAGTTAATAATTCGCTGAAATCTCATTTCTTCCAATTCGAAGTTCGATTGCTCCCTTTCCCTTCACGTGCCGGAAGTAACTTGAAAACCATTCTGTAGAATTTACAATTCGAATGAACAAATGAAGGGAAATTAAAGGCAGCCGCCGATAATCCAATATAGTGGTGTCCAACTTTCTCAGCCATCTCAGGAAAAAACCTCAAGCAATTACATCACAATCATGAAGCTAACCATCAAATTTTCTACTTCTACAGACTTATCTCCAAATAATTGAAGCTCTATCTAATTTAATTCAAAATAAGAGCTAGACTCATTGAGTTTAGCGTTTTTGTTGCAGGAGTCATTGGGGACCACACTTATTGATCATCAGTTGTTTATGAATATAGAACATATTACAAATGAGTATAACGCCTAAACTGAATGAATATACACAAATGAGTTTTTGGTTTTCCCGATACTCATTTTGTAAGTTGTATATGCTCATTTGGTACATATGTTCTGCTCATTATATTTTAACATAAGACTTGATTATAGATGCAGGAGCTCAGATAATGATGCTCAACCACATGATTCTAATACTCAATAGAGGAAATTTGATACTCAATTTAAATGTATTTATGGTCAACTAAAAAAACTTACGAGTTTCATATCAATAAACATTTTATATATTACATATGCTCAATTGAAACTGATGTTATGCTCATTTTTAAAATGTCATATCAATGCATATTTCAAAAGTGCCATATTACATTAGTTTTGCATATTGAAGTTCATAGGAGTTGATTATAAATATAATTTAATAAGTATTTATAAAAGAAAAAATAAGAAAAAGAAAGTGAATTACAATATATGAAATTGATATCACAATACTCATTATTCGACTCGTAATGCTCAATAGAATACGTTTGATGCTCATTAAAAGTGTATCAATGCTCATCTAACGATAATGACAATTTTCACTGATATTACGAAAATGACACCGTTTTTTAGTTGTGATATCATCTTTCTTGTACTAACACGGTGCTCATTAAAATTGGACTATTGCTCATTAACAGTACACTAATGCTCATTTAACACAAACCGCGATTTTCACATTAATTGCAAAAACACCACCGAATTATTTTGCCATTTTTTCCTTGGGCCTGTTACTTTCCTTGTTGGGCCGGTGTACGGTGCTCACCGTACAGCCGGTTGTACGATATAGGCACTCATGGAATTAGGCGTGGACCAATCATTGCATGAGACATGTGCACCAAGGATTTCAGGCGGTTACAGAATGCCTCTCGCGATCCCCTTCCTTGCCGTCATGGCCGGTCCTAGGGGGAGGGCAGCAGGGGCGACCGCCCTAGGCCCGAAAAAAAGTAGAAAGAAATTTAGGCCCAAGTTTTTTTCTTTATATGTAATATGAGTAGACTTCTTTTTTATTTATAATTCAATTAATTAATTAGGCCTAATGTGTATTTTTTTTGACAATTTGAGAATTTTAAAATATAAGTAAAAAGTCTTGAACAAAGCTAGACAAGTTTTGAAAAAGAATATAAATTTAGTTTTGATTTTTAAATAGAGTTGGTTGTAAGTCAACATATTTGTTGTAAAATCAATAAAAACACGTCTGTTCACATCTTTTTAGCCTTTAAGATTATTTATTCTTTTAATTACAAAATTACCAATTTTTATTATTGTCTTTGGGTTGTCAGTGCCTCCCAATTCTCAAACATCATCTCAATTATTTATTATGCTTCAAAAAACTTAATGGATTAGCAATTTTAGATATTGCCCATGTGATCTTGGAAAAGATTGTTTATAAAGCAATTATTTATGATTTTACTTCACAATGTTCTTTTGTGATACATGTGTTGTTACTTTTTTCCAAATACATGTGAATTTCATCTTAATTTTTTGACCTTTATTAGATAGTTGTAAGGAGAATTCCTGAAATAGGAGTAATTTTTTTAGAAATTCAAAATAGGACAGTCATGTGTTTATTTTCTGAATAGGATTGATTATTATCATGTTCGGAAAATAACACCATGTGTAAAATATGATACTGCCAAAAATGATATTAATTACTTCTATTTAGAGAATAAAAACATGATAATCTTAGATTGGAATATACAAACGTTTTTAGTCATATTTAGAGTAATTTCTCCTAGTTTTATTATACTCCGTAATTTCTACTTTAAGTAAGTACGGAGTATAATTTACTCTTTGTCTTGAAAATAAAGCCAAAATAGTATATTGCCCCATAGGCCCAAATCCTAACATCTATCGCAACCAAATCTGCAGTTAGTACAAGTATGACAGAGGATCTGAAGGAGAAGATGGATTTGAAAGCAATGATGCTAAAAATGGAGGAATTTGAGATTTCAAATCGTGAATTATTTCCGCCGGAATATGATTTTTCCAAGGTGTGTTCCTGCAACGAATGTTGTGCGAAAATAAAGGTTCTGAAGGAATTCGAGACAGACCTGCGGTCTAGAGCGGCATAGTCCAAGCTCGTGTAGATCTAGTGGGTCCAGAACGGTAAGCTTGTGGGATCTTCTTAATGGTCACCTTAAAAGGCTACACGAGAAGACAGGAGGCTCATTGGAGATTAAAAGAAGTAAATCTGAAGATTATTTGAGGAAGATATATTTTGAAATTGTTAAAAAGCTAATGGTTTATGAATTCATAACTGAACGTGATTTTAAAGATGCCAGAAATGCAAAGGTATGGTGATACTCTTTCTCTCAAACGCGACATCAAAGCTGCTTTTCATCTTTAAGAAGACACCCAATTTAAGGATGTCTGTTGGATTCTCAACAAGATTGAAGCCATTGAACACAAGCATGAACAGGACAAGAGATATGCTGAAGAAGAAGAAAAAAGAACGTTGGATTTTTCAATCTCCAAGATGCACATTGTCAACCAAATCAAGTGTTTAGAGGAGTTGCCCATTGGCTAGATCCATCAAGAATTTCAAAAGGTTTTGCAAAGAGTTGATCCCGAGATTGTGAACCCGATCTATAGAGCGGATGATGTGGTCAATGAAACTTACAAAAAAATGATTGGTATCCAAAGGCAGTTTTGGAAACAGTATGAAGGGACTGTTTCCCTCAGAAGCAACAAAGACCAGGGAGAAACACAGCTGGAGTGGATTGAAGAAAGCACTCGATTCATTAGGCCGGCAGGCTGATTGCTTTAACCAGCGGTGGAAGACGTCACTCCATGTCAAGGATCGGACCCTAAAAGGTTAAAGACAAGCACTGGATGTGAGACAATGGTGCCATCTTCATCATCTCTTTTCAAGGGTTAAAGAGATGCATAGCGTATGCAATGAAATTTGATATACCAGATATGGTTCTATGTTATCATATAACTGAATTGTTGAGCTCTATATAGCTAGCTCCGTTTCAGAACATCCAACTTATGGGTTTTTTACAAGTATATTACTAAAATAAAACTTATTTATTACTACAACGTAGTGTTGTGGTAACTTAAAGTTCAAAACTTGAATATGAATTACTATGATTTCATTACTACTCTAGTAACTAGTCATATTTTTGTAAACCATCTTTATTTTGGTCATATTTATGTAATTATTTCATTATGGAATATTGCCATTTTTTTATTATCGGAATATTGCCATTTAAAAAAAATGAGTATTCATTTTCCAAATAATTCTTAATTATACGACTTCATTATCTTAAACTTTGTGCAAAATCAATGGTGTTATTAAATGGTGATAGAGGAGTACTATATATAATTAATCAATTTATCTATAAAATAAAAAAGTACGTAGTAATAAGTAAAGCAAAAAAACTATTGCAAGTTTATAAGGGCACGACATAAATTTGATAAATCCTTTAAATTGCTTCGCAAAAAGAATTACGGAGTATGTAACTTTTGTATTGGCCCAAACAATATTTCTTTCAATTCTAGCTATGCCACTGTTTACCACCTTAAGTTATTTCTTTTCTAAATGCAGATGGCAGCCCATTACTGGTTACCAATTGTCAACCTTACTTTTGTTTTTTTTCATTTATTAATTCCAAAGGTGAGTAATGATACTCTGTATAAGCAGTATGATGACAAAATTCAGTCTGGCATAATGTACTTGAACTTTTGGAGGCAACATTTTCAAAAAGTTTTTGGAAAATGGAAAGTTCTATAGAACTTTTTGAGACAACTGTTTTTTTTCCTTTTGACAATAGCTTTTAAGTTCTGTATTTACATATCATTCTTTGGATCCAGTGACCTGTGCTCATTTAGATTATATTCAAGACTTGGTTTCTATCTTTATATTTACAAATATTCAGCTCGAACTTCCTATGATCATTTGAATCCCCCATCAAAATGAAGTTCGGGAAGGAATTTGCCTCCCAGATGGTCCAAGAATGGGGGGAAGCATACATAGATTACAACCATCTAAAACAAATCCTAAAGCAAATCCTAGAATTCCGGAAGCGGAATGCCATGTCATCGCCATCAACCGTCTCACCAGGAACTCCAAAGAGTTCAATAAAGAGAAGGTTGACAATGTACAGAGCCTTCAGTGGACTGACAGAAAATTCTCCAGCGATCAATCATGAGGATGAAGCGATCTTAGTAAACACCATGGGGCCGGAGGATGGCAAGGAAGCACCACCTCACTACCAAACAATGTTCCTTAAGTCATCAGAATCCGGAGGGGTCTATGAGCTCGAGTATTTCGAAAAAGTTGACAATGAATTCAACAAAGTCGTGAGTTTCTATTCCCGAAAAGTGGAAGATGTGAGGAAGGAAGCGGGTGAGCTGAGCAAACAAATGGATGCACTCATTGCTCTTCGGGTCATGGTGGATAAACCCGTGATGGGGCTCAATGAAGAAGCTAAGTTGCATTTAGCTGGCGCAATTCAAGAAGAAGATTTTAGGCCTGCCCCGTTGGGAGTGTTGAATAACGTAAGAATCAATGTCAAACCCGAAACGCCAGTATCCACTTTGGCAAGCGTGCTGAAGATTTCAAATTCTGAACTGAAGTACAATAGAGTGGAGCTAAAGAAAGCTGAAGATCAGCTGAAGAAGGCATTCTTGGTGTTCTATCATGAGCTTAGGCTTCTTAAGGGATACTGGTAAGGGTTGGTAATCCATTTCCTAGTTAGGATTTAATAAATAGAGTGCCTGTTTTTTTGCCTCTTTGAATAAAAACTTTATGATCATTGCACCAGTTTCTTGAACACACTGGCCATTTACAAGATTATGAAGAAGTATGACAAGGTATCGAAATTAAAATACAAACGATCTGCATGATGGACGAACCAGATTGATTTGGAAGAGAGTGGGAATTACTCCAATCTCCAAATAAATCTGGACCATCATACCTTGATCCAGAATCTGTAGATCCATTGAGGCATATATAGTCCATTGAAACCTCAAGATATACGCTCATATTTATGTATAGATCACATCAAGGAAAGCTTCAAGGGCATACCTAGAGATGGTTGATAGATCATGTATTGGAAGTTCTGATGAGGTTTGACTTCCTCCTTGTAAGACATTAATTAACTCCATTTCAAATAGATATTTATTCAACCTGCACCGGAAACAGTCTCTCTATGATGTAGTGCAGAGGTAAGACTGCGTACATCCGACCCCCCACACCCCACTGTAGGTGGGAGCCTTTGCGGCACTGAGGTAATGATGAATGAAATGGAAAAATGATTTATTCAACCTGCAATGACGTATTGGTTGTCTTTCCCTTTTGATCCTTAGATTACTAGACTGTTGGAAAGAACAGAAGCTACATTCATTAAGCATTTCGCCAATGGGAACCGAAGGAAAGGAATGTCTTACTTAAGGCCACAAAAGAAACGCGAGAAACACAGAAATACATTCTTTCTTGGTGAGCATAATTGGGTGAATTATAACTAATGTTCTAAAGAGCAATAAGCAGTTACAGGCAATTTAGACCTGGCCTAGTGCATGGAAGGCTTAGGATGTTTTCTTTTGGATTGTTTTCAGTCCCAGACCAGACTTAAACAGACCAAACATAAATAGACCAGACCCAACTTGGACCGTTATAAAATACACAGAGACCGGACATTTAACAGACCAATTCAGACCAGATCAGACCAGAACAACAAATTTCAGTCCAAAAGAAAACATCCTTAGTCGAGCACAACTTTGCTGCAAAAGTAGGCAAATATACAAAGTAAATCATTAGGGGCAGCCCAGTGCACATTGACGTCCCACCACGAGAATGTATACGCGGGGACTTTTATAAGTGTTATAAGGCAACTTCATAAAGAAACTGATATACTTAATAATAGGATAGGGGTCTTCCAACTAAGTCATAATGCATATGGGTGAAATCATACTAAAAGAATTTCAATCCAACTGGTAAGTTAGGCTATGTTCGGCATGTCCATTCAGCCAAAAAAGAGCAGAAATTTTCCAATTCAGTCAATTTTATTTAAAATGGTGGTGTTTGTTTGAAAGACTGAAGTGGTCTTGAACTGAAATAAACCAGCTGAACTCGGACTTAGTCTCACTCAAGTCCTTATAAACTTATTTCTGAGCTTTCATCATCTAACGAGGGATTCTTAAGAGTGAAAAATGAAACATGTATTTTTGAATTGCAGGTTTGTTCTCAGGTTGCTCATTAGCATTGGTTGCAGCTATTCTTGTTTCCATTCGTGCTAGAAACCTTCTTGAACATGAGGGGAGTGGTCAGTTTATGGATAACATATTTCCGCTTTACAGGTTTTTGTACTTGAACCAACTTTGCCTCTCCCTAGTTTTCCCAGATTATTAACATTCACTAGGCTGCGTTCAGAATCAGGAAAATGCCAAGGAAAGAACATATATGAAGGAAAATAAAGGGTGAATATGGAAAGAGAGAATGCAAGAGAAAACAGAGTTAAAAGTCTTGTTTATTTATAGGGGTTTTCATATGATAATGTTAGTAAGTCTAAAACAAAACCCACAGACATTTACGCAGTATATCATTACATGGTCGCTACATTAACTGCAAAAAACTATTATGTTCATTGCACAGTAAATTAGAATATCACCTTGATCAGGAGATCTCTATATTCATGGCAAATGAAACCATCAGTCACTGTGTAATTAAAGTCACATTGTAATCTAATATTTTTACTCCAGGCTTCCAGCATATGTATGCCATTTTTGTGTTATTTATACTCTTAGAGTGTGTGTGTGTGTATTTATATACGGAGTATTATATAACAACTCTGATTCTTGTTTGTAATTTCTATGGTCAAGCCACAGATTATAAAAATCAATTTCCAGAACAATTTCTTCCATTTTCTACCATTTTCCAAGATCCAAACATAGACCAAGTGAACATCAATACATTACTAATAAGCTTTATTTTGTATTGTAGTTTGTTTGGATTTGTCGTCCTACACTTGCTAGTGTATGCTGTGGACATATACTGTTGGAGGAGATGCCGGATAAACTATACCTTCATATTTGGCTTCAAGCAAGGAACAGAACTTGGTTATAGGCATGTTCTCCTCCTTGCTTCGGCCATTTCCGTCCTTGCTTTGGCTGCTGTCCTCTCACACCTAGATATGGAAATGGATCCAAAAACAAGAAGTTTTAAGTTGCTTACTGAGTCGGTCCCGCTCGTCCTAATTAGTGTAATTGTGTAACGCGCTACTACAATTACTACTTACTAGTGCACTGATTGCATTTTTACATTTTGTTTGGCCACATAATTCTCTTATCTTTGTAATTTCTAGGTTCTGTTTGCCATAATATTCTGTCCTCTCAACATTGTGTATCGTTCAAACCGTTTCTTCCTCATCAAATGTGTGTGGCGTTGTATTTGTGCCCCTCTTTTCAAGGTATATATATGTCAAAAGACACAATTTGGAATAGATCATTATAAGAATCTAATAGTTATACTAACATCCTATGAAATCCCTACTTGTACAGGTCACACTGCCTGATTTCTTCTTGGCAGATCAATTTACAAGCCAGGTTTGACTCATTTCAGAGCTGATTTCTCATATGCTACATTATATAGCTTTTCAAATAGGTGCATACTTCAAATTCTTTTTAAACCAAACAGAGTTGATGACATTTTTGGATCTTAATATAAGCTATAAGCTCCTAAGTAAGTCCTACCAAACCTACACTAATAATCAGCCGATCAGGCACGTGTAGCTAAATAACTAGTTTTTATTAGGGGATGGCGAGGGACAAACTGAGAAGTATAACGAGAGTAACAATAATAATGCCACAGCTAAAACTTGATGAGTCATATAATTGGACAATCCCAAAGGAACACTCCAATTTGTTCACCCCACATTAATGTAGACTCTACACAGGAACCGTAAAAAGAAATGATTTGATCATCTACTGATAATGGAAAATAATCTCATTTTATCTTTTTGGGAAAATCGCCTTTTAGTCCTTTGAAAACACAGGGATTACATTTCAATATCGGTACTATTTGAAGGACTAAAAGCGCGATTTTTCTTATCTTTTTTTTTATCTTTTTACCTTTTCATCTTCCTTTTTATCTCTTTTTTATTTGTTATCCTTTTTATCTTTCTTATCTTCTTTATCATCTTATCTTTTTTATCTTTATCTTTATCATACGTTTATCCAATCTTTTTTGTCTTTTTATCTTATCCTATCTTTTTTACCTTGTTTAGCTCTGATATCATATATTGATTCATGTTAGCTGACCTCCAAATTCATTTGGGACTATGGCTTGGATGTTGTTATTGTTGTACTGGTAATGGAGAAAAAGACATGCAGTCATGCACCTCAGCTTTACTATCCACCGAAAAGGGCCTGGTTCTACCTGCTACCAGTAAGGAATGGTAAACCATTGGTTTGACCAACCACAAAAGAGGAAGAAACGCCCCGCAAGTCTGGTTGTTCTCTGGCCGTACTTGTTCATGCTCATTACTCCCCAACATGTCTGCACCTGATTGCGTAGTGACTCTAGTCAAGTAATCACTAATCAGGTGGTGCTTTTAAGTGTTACCAAGCACCACCTTCATGCCGTTCTTGCCCCTTACTGTTCACAGCTGAAAAACTAGTTACACGCAGCAAAGTAGCTGAAAGGCATGTAGCTAGGAGCTGAAAGTTGAGAGCTCTAGAGGCGTTTGGAAAATTAATGGCTGGTAGTTGAATTATGTAAAGAGGGCATTCCTTATGTTGAATATAGATGGATGCTATTATGCTAAAGAGTGTTATTGTTGTAATTAAGGTTATCAGTGAAAACAAAATAAAAAGCTAGGAACTTGTTTCTGAAATGCTATAGGAGATTGGTTTCAAATAAAAGTACAGTTTAAGCTCTTTATCAGTTTTACTAGACAGGACTAATAGTTTATTTGGAACTTAAAATAAGTTAAAAGCTCCAAATATAATCTCTACCAAACACACACTAAAACATCCATCCACCATTTATGTTTAAGAAGTCATTAACTGCTGCTTTTAAATTTCAGGTTCAGGCCATCAGGAGTTTGGAATTCTATATCTGTTATTACGGATGGGGAAACTTCAGGCAAAGATCAAACAAATGTCAACAGAGTGATGTCTATGAAATCTTATATATAATTGTAGCAGTCATCCCATTCTGGATTCGGTTACTTCAGGTATGGCTAACCAGCCTGACGATCATTATGTCATACTCCAGTTAATTTGTTCAGAAACAAAAGCTATCAACTCATTACTACATTGGATGATGATGATGTTATAGTGCCTTCGTCGCTTTATTGAGGAGAAAGATCACAGCCAAGGGTTCAATGGTCTGAAATGCTTTTCAACAGTGGCTGCTCTGGTTCTAAGGACACTGTATGATCTAAACAAAGGAACAACACTGAGAGTTTTAGCCATAGTCTTCTCTGGAATTACCACAATTGCCAATACCTATTGGGACATTGTTAGAGATTGGGGTCTATTCCAAAAAGGTTCCAAAAACCCTTGGTTGAGGGACAAACTCCTTGTTTCAAACAAAGCAATCTACTTTCTTGCAATTGTAAGTGTTTGTAAAAAGGAACTTGCAGCTACTTTTCTATTAGGTTTGATATTTTAGATGAAATTACAACCCTTAAAATATTACGGAGTATATATTAGATCATACTCCCTCCGTCCCTTATAATTTTGACAAGTTTAATCGCCCATATAGTTACTTATCCATATTAAATACTACATGTGTCCCTTATTACTTTGCCTATCTTTCTTTTATTGGTTGTCCCAGAACTTTGTCATTTTCTTGTTTGAGCAATTAAATTTTGGTTCCTATTATTTAATTTATGGTTCCTTTTTGTTCTCTCTTCTCTACACAAACTTCAAGAACACAATTTTAAGGATACAAATAGGAGTAAAACATTGAAAAAGTGTAGAAATAGGTATAAGTGTATCGGTGTTTTATTCTAAAAATAAGTTACTTAGTTCTATTATAAGAATAAAACTTTTCTAATTAGGAGTGAATAAGTCCTATTTTAGACAGAATATAATGGTGATCATGTTTGTGCACTTTGTCTATGTTTTAGTCCATTAAAGAAACTTTCTTATTTCCTATTTGTAAGTTTTAGGGTTAGAGAATTTTAGGGTACTTTTGAATTTTAAAGGGGTAAATGTAGGCTTCTTTGAAATATAAAGTAATCCCACTAAAACCCTTCCCACTAAAACCCTTGGAAGTACATAAAACTCATCCCAGCCTTCAAAAATATCATTCTTACTTTCTTAGTCATCTCATTTCTGCTTCTTCCACAACAGCCACAGATCTTCTAGGAGCTTGTTTGGCATGGAGCCTACTGCTTCATTAAAGGCCACACAAAGCCTTTGTCATGTTTAGAAGTGGAATAGTTAGAAAGATTTTAAATGTGAAAGTCATGAAGTTTAATATTTTATGGATTTTATGTGTATTGTATGTAATTATATGCATACATATAATCTTGTACTCACCATAAAATTTATCTAAAATAGCTGTCATCCCGCTATTCACTACCGGCTATACAGCTATAGCAATTTCCGGTAGGCCGTTCTGCTCGGCTGTCCAGGATTGACAACACCGCATCTTACATCATTGGTTTGATGAATTTTTTTTAATGCAATTTAAATGCAGGTAACGAATATGATATTGAGGCTTGTATGGATGCAAATAGTTCTAGATTTTAACCTGCCATTTTTACATAGAAAAGCCACAGCTGCAATTGTTGCTTGTCTGGAAATCATTCGCCGAGGCATCTGGAATTTTTTCAGGTTAGCATAGTTAAGCCAGTAGCCTCATTGTGACTTTCATATGCGGAGAAGGCTTATTGGTGGAGTTTGTTTGTTATTTCACTGAACAGGTTGGAGAATGAGCACCTGAATAATGTCGGAAAGTTTCGAGCATTCAAGTCTGTGCCCCTGCCATTTAACCATGAAGACAAGAGCATATAGTAGCCAGCTACTTCAATTTGCATTCTTCTGCTTTAACCGTTTTTGTTGATGGATGTTCTTGGACTCTCAATTCGACCCGCCTAATCCCATCTCTTGATTGGCTACTTTTTTTTATATATTTCAAATTGGATCGATCTTTTGCTATAGTCCCACTAATCCTAGACTCCTAGTCCGATTTAAATGTCAAGCTTTGAGTTTTTTTATGGGTTTTATCATTGGTTCGTTTATGATGTTTTAAATTGGAATCAAAGCTTTTGATCGGGGTTCCGATCTAGTCTGCTAAACGGTGGCACAATCTAGTCTGCTAAACGTAACGCCACCTATATGGTGCATGTAAATTTTACTATTATGTATATATATGATCTGTTTAAATCTATTTTATTTATTCTGATCTAGTCTAATCTTCCGATTTGGCCTTTTCTGAGATTGAAACAAATCCGATTAAAAACTTTCTTAGTGAATCGATGGAGTATAAATTATGTTTTATAGTTCTACCCTTAGTAATAAAAACCAACGGAAGTGCATTGGAAAAGTTCACAAACATGTTACATTAAGAGCTTGTGTGATAACTCATATTTTAAGTATATCAATCAACTATTTTATCAAATATGTAACTTTTGATTTGAGTTAAATTGTGTAATTTACAAAATAATTAAGGTTGAAGTTAACTATTCTTCAAAAAACTATTTTTTGATATTCTTTTACATATTTTATTAATTAAGTATGGAGTATATTTTAAATATAATTTTTCACAACTAAGCTAATTGAAACAATCCAACGCTCTAGTTAGGAGTTCACAAATTTCAGCAAATTCAGCTGCTTGAGCCAAATCTAGTGTTACAAACCTTATATGTAGACCTGAATAAACAATTCAGTAGTTTTAGTTTAATACCAAGTACTTTGTACTAGACAATGTGTTACTCCCTCCGCCCCCTTTTAAATGTCCCGTTTTATCATATTGGGATGTCTCTATTTAAATGTCTCATACCTTATTTGATAAAGTTTGTGTGGCTCAAAATCATTCTTACTTTATTCTTACTTTATCAATTAATATCAACCACACAAACCCACTTTTCTTAAAACCCGTTCCACCCTCCTCCGGGACATTTAAAAGGGGACGAAGGTAGTATTAATTATTTAATTTGAAAGTTACAGTCAAATCTTGAATACACGTGATTTAAATAAAAGAATTTTGCTTTGTGTACACGCCCGGTTACATGCCGAGTTACACACCTAAGTGTAATTGTCTGTGCGCAGACAATTAAACTTGGGTTTTAGTAAAGGGAAGTGTTTGTGATCCCGAATTGTCTGTGCACACAGACAATTCATTTTTTAGAGTCAAATACACTTCCCTTTACTAAAACCCAAATGTAATTGTTGTGCACATACAATTACATTTGGTGATTTGGGCGTGTAAGCCGGTGTGTAACTAGGCGTGTACCAGACCAATTATATGCTTTGCCATGATCCTGCTTATGCTCCACCTTGGTGCTTGGTTTTAGAACATGATAAATGAGGTGCTCTTTGTAATGAAGGCAATACACAATGTCATCATTCTATACACTTCAGAGAGATACAAGGAATCAAATCAACAAATTCTATATTCTCATTCACAACCAATTGAGTCAACGAAAAGAAAAGAAAAGAGAAACTAGTATGCCACCCCTTCGGATTTTGGCCTCACGTTACACTGTATAGGCTATCATTTATTACTATGAAACCATATACTGTCTCGGAATTTAAAAGTCAAAAAACAAAATGAGTTTCTATTTAGGGGAACGAGAAACTTTAGCCACCTGGTTTGTCTCTTCTTCATCCCGAGAGCTAAACATGGTATCGGAGCCAGAAGAGTTCTCTGCAGTTACTGAACCTGTACTATCAACATCCCCCAAGAGAGATGAAAATGATAATGGGTTTGAAGTTGAGCTTGCCTTCCGTAGGCCCTGTATGGCTCTTATTGCAGCAAGTGTGCTCCTATATATGTCCACATTTTTCTCCCCAAGCTGCAATTTAGTGTCTCGGGAGATGTTTGAAGCATTTGAAGAGGAAGCTTCCGGATGATCAGGGACAGAAGGAGCACTTTCCTCAATAACTTCTGCTTCTAACGGAAACAGAAGCTCAAGGTTAGCCTCGCACTCACGAACTAATCTGGTAAGAGGTTCAGTTGTGAAGAAAGGTTGGTGAACAGCATACTGTGTGAAAGGCAGGCGCAACAATTCCCCGGTTCGCTTATCATACTTCTTAAGGATCTTTACAAGACCTGGTGATCATCATCATGGCACAGACAAGCAAATTACAAGTTGCATCACCACCATAGTTTTTGTTTGGTTGGAGGGTTGGAAGAGGGGGAGAATGTGTGGAGGAGCTACAAAATGCTTCAGTTGGGGGGGGGGGGGGGGGGTTAGGGGAAGGGGGAGGAAATTGTGGGGAGCTATATAATACTCCAAACACTTCATATCTCACCATGTTTTTGATCTTTCACTTGTTTTTAACCAATATGGCTCATTGATTCTACATCACTATTGTTGTACATGCAGATTATTACGGCCTCAATCTCAAAAGAAAGTCATGTTTCATCAGGATGTTGCTTTTAAATTTTATTACGGTACTACTGGGGAATCATCAATTCTATCTGCATTTCAATTTTTTGTTAGTTTACTAAATATAATGAAAAATAGCTTTCTTCAGTTAGGACTCTTTTTGGGACAAACCGACAAACACAAGTTTTCAAACGTGACTCTGCTTTTATGTGTGTGGAGTACATTTTAATTACAGAAAAAGTACATTAATACCTTATCTTTACATATTTTCTCATTCCTTCATCAAAACAAAAATATTTTTTTTAAACACTTCCATTTTCCTCGCCTCCTCACTTTTGAACCTAACAAGAGTTTAATTTTCTTTTAGTAGCAAATTAGCAGATAAAAAAAGAGAAAAGGGGAAGCAAACACTTTACCTGCAAAGTTTAAGGAGCTATAATTCTGAAGTAAGACCATCTGCCCATGTATAGCAACAAAGTCTTTGCGTATATCCATCATTTCCTCACTGAACTCACTCTCTGATGTGAAAGCTACATCTCTTCCACTCTTCTCCTTCACCCTCTCAATTCTTTCCTTCAGTTCCTGTAGCAACTATTAGCTTCAAACTTTACAATTCAGGACCCCATACCATTTGGTGATCGACAGTACTTTTCGTAGTGAAGCTTATTACTGAGTTAGAACATAAATCTAAATTTGATCTATTCAGTTTGAAACTTGGAATCTCTTTGTTGGTATATTCCCCCCCCCCCCCCAATGTTATCTCCTCCTTATTTCTTTCATGTGTGTTTTCCCGGTTCCAAATGACCAATTGTACAAATACTATCAGGGGCGTAGCTAGGGGCGTAGCTAGGGGGCAACCCTGGCCCTGGACCAGCCCAAATTTAAATAATGTCTATGTTTTTGGAGTACAAAATTCTGCGTAAACATTTTTTCAAAAATATTCTTTGTACCGGCCCAGTGCCCTGGTTGGCTGGCTCCGCCCTGCATACTATGTCTTGCGGTTCATCGTGTATTACTGTTCAAAGCATATAATTCAATATTCATCTCTAAGACACACACCATGTCATTTAATTGCCTTAAAGTACCACAAGATTGGCAAAATATGCATAATGCAAACTGAGAATACTTGGTAGAGGTTCTATTTTATACTCCAGCATACAGAAAGAATATCCTCAGGGTGGAAATTTGATCCCTTTTCCAACTCTTATATATGCCACAAGAGGACATCCCATTTTAAATGAACAGGGGCACTTGTATATTCTTCTTATTCCTTTCTGTTATTCACACATACTTCTAAGCTAATCATTATTGCATTCCAGACACTTCTTGGATTGCCGATTGAATTTTCTTTTAGATTTTGCGTGTGAAAAACAGTTTATGGTAGCAGGTAGAGCTCACTGCATCTGTTTCCTCAATCAGAATTCCTTCACCCTTCTTGTGTTTATTAAAACCCAGATCTCTATTTAATTCATCCTCTAGCTCATCATCACCCACGGTCATCATGTAACTTATCAATTTAAAACTGTTTGTTATATGATTATGGTGGCGCTATAAGAAGGTGAACAAATACTAAAATTATATGCAGAAACTGGAAACCTGATGCAACCTTATCAACAACAACAAATTGGACGGAAGTTGAGATTTCCTTAATATAGAATACCTCAATTTTCTATTTTTGGAAAACTGACAAGCAGATACAGCACTGATTAGGTATCAAACGATAAGACGTAAAATTTTGCAGAGGAATAAAAAATGAAAGAAAACCCTAAAACCTATGAATTGACGTATGTGGCAGAGGAAAAAGTAAACCTGAAAGCGAATAATGAACTCCTCTTCTTGCTCGACATAGAAATCATTGAACTTTTCGAGATCTTCACCTAGTAATCTGATGAACCAGTCATGGAGCTCAGGGGGCTGGGGTGGATGGAAAATGTCTCCACCAGTTCCGTCGCCAACCGGATTCAAGGAGGAAGAGGAGTGGGCAGGGAGGGACTTGAGTAGCTTCTTCAAGTACTTGTATCGCAGGTATTTGTCCCTCCATTCGGGGAGGGTTTCTTCCAGATGTACCTTGAATTCCTTTCCGAACTTCATCAAATCAATCTGACAACCAGTTTAAACTAATCCACCAAATGGTATACTCTGTTACATGAATCAAGGATAGGCATGGCCTTGAACAGTAAGGAAAGATAAATATTGAATTTTTTTATATATGGAAGTATTTTATTTATAAAATTGAGAAAAAATAAATGAAAATAACTAAAATGGTGTTTGTCATAAATATTACTACCTCCGTGACTTAAAAACATTCTCATTTCAAAAGTAGGTAGATTAAGAATAGTGAAAGATGATATGAATTATTGAGGGTATGATGAGAAGTTAATGGAATAATGTGATGGAATGTAGGATAAATCCAAAAAAAAGTAGTTGTAATAGTGTATACCATTTGGTGGATTTTTTTGTTACTGAGGGAGTATTACCTCCGTCTTATTATTATTGTCTCATTTCATATCCACTTGGTCTACATAAATCACTCTTAAATTCTTAGTTTGTACTACGTATATCAAATTTTTATCAAATTTGATTCTGGTTTTGTGACTTTTTAAAGATTTTAATGTATTTTCTGATTATGTAATTTCTTTCTCCTAAAAATAACTTGAGTGCAAACCGTGGCAGACTATAATAGTGCACTAAAAAGTAGATAATGGACAAAAAAGATATCTTTTAAATTTAAAAAAGAAAATGTTTGGCATACACCATTTTACATATACCTTTGACAAACATCGTTTGTCTAAGCGGACACAGTCGTCTCTATATACGACTTCTGCATTTTAATATGAACTGTCGGTATACATATAGCTTATGTATTTCAATATGAATTGTCTGTATGCAGATAACCTACGTATTTCAATACGAATTGTCTGTATACAGACAACTATGTTTGTGTACAAGACAGGATGTGTCAAAGGTGTACACAAAATAGTGTACACCAAGCATTTTCTACTAAATTATCCTCAGTAAATTTCATTTGACAGTGACATGACTCGTCCCAGTGATCTGTTCCGTCCAGTGAAGTGACCCGATCAATTACAGTTACCTCACTCGATTAGTGATAGTTACCAGATCGGACTAGTTACAGCTACTCGACCACATATGTTACTGTTCGTTACTAGACCTGACCATGGTTACCCAGTCTTATATGACCAACACCAGCCACTGTCGTTGACCACCACCTCCGGCCACCATCACCTCTGACAGCCACGATGGCCGCCGACAATGACACCGGCCTCCAATAACCACCACCCTTGCCCACCAGTAATCAATGTCGGCCAATGAACTCCGTCATTCATGACCCCCAACACTGACCACCAATATTACCGATTCTGATGACCACAACCGTTACCGATTCGGGTGACCACAGTCGTTACTGATCCTGATGACAACCGTTGTTAACGATTCAACTGGCCGCTCCCACCCCCAACCGGACTCCCCAACACCCTCGCCAACAGCCAGCCTCCCCATCGTGCAACCATTTGCAACAGCCCCATTGGAAATTATAATCACACATAGTCAATTCCCACCACAATTACCATCGACCCCCGCCTGCTGTTAAAGGTCGTCATCTCCACAACCAATTGCTGATTCACATCCCAATCATGAACTAGAAAAAGAGAAGAAGAACGATCGAGGATGGCACGCAATGACAACGTAGAGACTAGGAGAAGGAGACGAAGATGATTGTGAAGCGGCGAAAAGGGGTGACATGAAGCTCAGAACAGAGAGACGGAGATGATAGCGGCGATTGACGCATGATAAGTGATGAAGCGGTGGCCTGCAGGTGAGCCCGACTAGCGCGTAGCGCCTTTTACAACATTGAACAAAACTCACGTAATTTATGGTAAATATTATCACCACAAATAAAATTGATAACATCTAAATGGTCGGTATCAGCTAAGTTTGCTCAAATCGATGAAACACCGGCTGATGCAGGTGAATTGAATTGGCTGAGTATGCTAAATTATGATATCAAAAAATATAATATCAGACAATTGAAACAAAAAAGTAACTTCAACCTTACTTATTTTGATAATAATACAATTCAGCGTGTGAAATTAAAAGTTGTGTGTTTGATAAAAATTGGCTGATAACATTGATAAGTTGAAAATAGGGATTATCAAACAACATGTTATGTATTAATATTTACTATTTCAAATCACATTAATGTGACACTATCGGGGCATTCCCCAGGTGTTACACAGTTTTTCTAGTAATTCTGTGAAAAATAGGCTTCAATTATCAACCAAACAATAAAACTCCAATTTTATTTATTATGTCAGGTAAATATATTAATGATACTATGTTTTAGAGAAAGACCGAATTTACTAACTCAATACACAAACTTCTTACAAGAAAATTCTATTCAGTCACATTGTTTCTATTCACAACCACTTAAATTTATTTTAATAAATAATATTACCCCCATTCCAGTATGAATGATTCAATTGTGTGATTGTGAATAGAACTCCTTTTTTCCCGTCAAAACGGGTGACCTAAATTCAAATCGCAACATTCAGATAGGATTAAAATGACAAAAGAACCACATGCAACCGTCAGCCCTCGAACCAGACTTAGAGTTAATCACCTCCAAAAAAGCAATATAACTCGTTGATCCTATATTGGGCATAAATGAGCCAACGACTGTTAAAGCAAATCTCCCATCACCAAATCCTAATGCAAGAGTCTTACAACAATAAAAGTAACCAACAAAAAAATAAACAGTCTGATAATGAAAAATAAATAACAAGCAAACAATAAAATTAAAATACTGCTTCCAAACCCTAAACTCTCTTGCACTCCATGACGGCAGTTCAGGAGGGGGGCGGTCCAACAATATTGTAGCATCTTCCGCTCCTTGCCTCCGGTCTAGATCTGTTCCAGCCCATAGCCTCACGCTTTGTCCATGACCTTCTGATCTCAACCATGAACAACATACTCGAAACTCTTCACCTGTTGATAGGGGTACACAACCTTTGGCCGTCATATAGGTGCTGCAGTCTGCCGAATAAGACAGCCTCACGAAAGGTGGACGAAAGCCACACAAGAAAGCCGCACTTCATCGAAGACGAAAGGGGAGAAAAACAACCCCTAACTCAGGGAGACAGCCGCCTATAGAGAAAGCTCTCGCCTAGAGAGAGAATTCGTAAAATCCATATGACTTGAATAGAACTCCTTAAAAATGGTTGAGAATTAGAGTTGCAGTTGGGCTTAGAACACTACTTGAGTATGCAGTATGTACTATGTACTATGCAAGTTTAATGGGCCAGAAACGAACCGAATGGACTTGGCGTTCAAAATGTAAAATGCTAGCTAGGTCTTCTTCCATATTTTGGAGCTTCTTCCCTTTAAATCATAGCCGTTTCATCACCAAATTTGACGATGCCCTTCAGGATACACCACACAGGCGGAGCGTCTAATTGATGTCTCTTCCCCGTTTTTTCCGGTAGACATCAGATTTACTGATATTTAATAGTAGCTGTAGCAGTAATTCATCCATTCAATGATTTGAAGAATGATTATGCACTGTACGTAGGTTTCTGCGGCCGCTTAGCAATTGCCCAGACGCCTATTGAAAAGTGCAGAAAGTGATGAATTAGGGCTTCGCTTTGCAGCTTCAACTCTTCTCCCTTGTTGTTGCTGCCTGTTCTGCCCTTACATTTCTTCCTCTTCACAAAACTTCTTCGTTCTTTAGCTGTTCTGGCTAACTGTGGTGGAGGGGATTTAATTAGTGCACTTTACTTTGTCGAAACATGGACAGAATTAGTCTTTTCATCTTTTAGATTATTTTTTGATAGCCTGAATCGCCGATAAGAATCGGTGATGAACTGTTATGGAATGTTGACGTTTGAAGTATTGAGAATGGCAAAAATAGTTAAACTACTGCAATGGACTCTAAAATTTCCAGGGATAATTGGGTTTTAATTCAAAACTGCCGGTTTAAGGTCTGAAGACTGAACCACTGTTTAGTTCTTTGGCCTGTTCGGGTTGTGGGGTGGAGAGACCAAAATGTAAAAAATGGATTATGTATGTATGAAAACAATGCTTAGACTTGTTTATTTTCTTGTGTATTTCAGCATCGTCAACAAAATACACTTAGTGTATTTTCTTATATATCAATTTTGTAAAAGATTAATTAAATTATTATATGTAATATTTTTCTTTTAATTTTTCCCCTGAATAATTATGAAATAAAAATATACATTTTGATGTAAAAGTAAAAAATTTCTCTGTCCCAATATAAAACACACACTTTTCTTTTCAGGCTGTCCCAATATAAAAGACATATTTCTCTTTTGGCAAACAAAATAGTTCTACATAGTGTCCAAACAATGTCCAAACAGTGTCCAAACAGTGTTCACTCTAAAAATGTATGGAAACGCAAACGTGTCTTTTATATTGGGACGGAGGGAGTATTATTTTTTTAACATTTTTCGATTAACAACAATGAACTTTTTTTAACAACAATGAACTTAATTCAAGTAAAGTACAATTATGGAATATTCAGTTATTTGTGAAGATTACATGAATTAAAAATTTGTGTTTACTGTTCTTTTGGCTTCAAAGATAATTTCATCAGATTTTTTTTCATTTTATATATTACGGATATTTTTACTTGAACTGTAATTTGATGGTCCAGTCAGGTCTGGTTTGTTTAATTCTGATCTGGGCTGGTAAACGTCTGATCTCTGTATATTTTATAACTACGGAAGTCAAGTCTGGTTTGGTTTGGTCTATTTAAACTCGGTTTGGTCTGGTCGGATCTATTTAAGCTTGGTCTGGTTCGATCTGTTTAAGTCTGGTCTAATCTGTTTAAGTCTGGTTTGATTTGAGACTAAAAATAGTCCAAGTAAAAACATCCTACATATTGATGTTTATGAAAGATCATAAAATTCATAAATTTAAATATATTTTTTGAAAAATTTGGATTTTTAGTGAAGTAGAGATGATGCTGGGATTGACATAAGGGCAAACATCAAACCTACACATGAGCTCTTTCCTCTATGGTAAGCACCCTAGATCAAGAACCCACACTATTCAAAGTTTGCTTGGCATGAAACTTGTTGCTCTTCTAATAAAATATCTTGGTGTCAACCTTTACAAAGGCATCAATAAAGCTGATGACTGCATGAATATTGTTAATCAATTTGACTCTAAAGTCTCTACATGGAAACGAAAAAATCTTTCTCAAGGTGGCCGTTTAGTTTTAATGAAGCATGTCCTAAATTCTATCTCTTATATTAGAAACTATATAACCTCTTTCCTCTAAGGTGTCGTTAATGCTAAGAGCATCTCCAATGGCAAAACGTTAACGATGCATACGTGGCATGGAAAATAACCAATTAAAAAATAATAAATACAATATCTCTCTCCTTATTTGAAGGATCTTACACCATTTTGGTAAGTTTTTCTTCACAATGTCAAGCACAATGTCTAAATGTAGACATTGTGATTGACATTGCAGACAAAAACTTACCATAAACACATAAGACCGTGGAAAGAAGGAGAGAGATATTGTATTTAATGTTTTTTAATTGGTTATTTCTCATACCACGTATGCACCGTTAACGTTTTAGCATTGGAGATGCTCTAAGCCTGAGTATCACTGGTTAAAATGGTCACACTTATGCTTCCCTACTGAGGAGGGTGATTGGGTATCAGGGCTCTAATGACATTGAAAAAGCTTTTCCGTTAAATTATGGTGAAAATCGAAGACTAGTGATTCTCTGTGCAGGGCCGAACCCTCTCTTGAGGCAAAGAGGCAGTTGCCTCAGGCCCAAAAAATTTGGTCAATAATAGGGGCCTATAAATAATTTAATTCTAGTAGTATGTATATACAATTTTTTTCTATTTTATTAAGATAACAACAATATAAATAGTATTAATCAAAATAATATCATGCAACTATGTGGGATTAATTATTTGATGTAGGCATATAAATTAAATTAGTGCTTACAAATCTTAATATCCAAATTTTACATTATTTAAGGGCCTTTTACAAAAATTCGACTCGGGCCAAAAAAATGCTAGGATCGGCCCTGTCTCTGTGGTCAAACTTTATCAAGGCTAGATATCCTAGAATATGCTCCATAAATACCTTGGTCAGCCCATTATGTGGGGTTGATATTGATGGCAGCTTCTTTTGGGAACATGAAATTGATGGCAAGTTCTCTTTCAGCTAGGCTTATGTGGTGGTTTGAGATAAAAATCACACAACTTTCTCTTATAAACATCTGTGGTACCCCTAAATGTTAAGCTTTTTAAATGGAAACTCTTCAGAATTATCTTGCTGATAACCTAGGTGGATTCAAAATGATTTTGAACCCTTCAATCTGTCCTCTTTGTAGGGCTCATTCAGATTCTATCAATCATATCTTCTTCAATTGCTCCAAAGTTAGAACTATTTGGAATTATTTTATGAACATCTTTGGCATTCCTATTTATCAACCACACAAACACTATAATGAGGCGGTTTTCATGACTTGGTGGCTAAAGGTAGGTTCTAAAAAGCTAGCATATTTGGAAGACCTATGTGACTATTCTTTGGGTTTCGAATTGTGATCCAGTTTCTAGCTCAGATTAAAATTTACCCTCACGATTGAATTTCCAGTATCTTTACAATGAAGATTGGTAAGGTTGATGACTTCTTATATGAGGAATGGATCATTCCTCACTCATATAAACCCTCAAGGCCAATGATTCTGGCCATTAGATGGAACAAGTCAAAGCAAAAGCTGAAATTAAACACGGATGCTAGTTTTTTCAGGGTGGATCAATCCTCAGAAATTGCGATGGTACGATGCTCTTAGCTATGAGGGCTTTGAATGAAGTTTTTTCAGGAGAAAATTGTCGAGAATGAGACTCTTTCATTAACTTTTGATATAAATAGGACCTACTTAAAATTTGTTCATCCGTATATCTTAATTAATCCTGTTTTAGGAAACTCAAATTTATTCAGAAAGAGAGACAGTACAGACAGTTCCAAGAAGGAGCTAATACTCCAACTTCCCAATCCCAAGACTTAACCGTCTAACAGCGTACTTACTATTCCCAACTTATTTCTATTTATACCAGTCTATTACACTTATTAATATTCTTGGTCTATTAGGCCCAATTCTTAACAATCTATTAGGCCCAATTCCTAAGATAGGTAGATTCCTATCATTCTGTTTTAAAAAAGAAGCAGAAGCAGAATCAGTTCCAAACACCCCCAAGTAACATATATATATATATATATATATATATATATATATATTGAAGATAAGATTTGATAATTTCAATTGCAATAGTTATGTTTAGCTAGATGTATAGAAGACTAAAGAGGTGTTTACTTCGTTGCTAAAGTCACAGTAAGGTTAGCAAGACAGATAAATTACACACGCAAGCTGCTTAAAAAGCTGCTTACGACTAATCAAAAGAGGTGCTTAAAGTGCCGCTTACTAAGCATACCACCACTCATGTATTATTATTAAGCGGTACTTGAACTTTTTCAGTTTCCGAATTTACCCTTAGCCTTACCCCTCGCCCTTACCCTATTGTTACCCCTCTACCCGCTACCCCTACCATACCCACCTCACCCGACCTAACCCGACCCACGCCCTCCCTCCTACCTCCTACCCACCCCGACCCCACTCACTCGTACCTACCTCTTTACCCTACCTCGACCCTACCCCTTTACCTCTACCACCTGCCCCTACCTCGACCCCTTCCCGCCCCTTACCCTCACCCACCACCCCCCATCCTACCTCGACCCTACCCCTTTATCCCCTACCTTGACCGAATCCTGACCCCACCTGACCCCCCGACCATACCCCTTACCCCCACCCCTCGTACACATCCCCCTACCCCAACCCTAAACCTTTACCCCCTATCACCTGCCCCTACCTTGACTCCATCCCACCCCCTATCTTACCCCATAACCCTTACCATCCTACCATATCCCACCCCCACCCTGACCCCACCCCCATGAGTGGGGTAAGGGGTTAGGGGTATGATGGTTGAGGGTTGTAGGGGGTAGGGGTAGAGGGTAAGGTCATAGTAAGGGGAGGAAGGGGTAGGGGTCTGATTTAAATTGGGGTAGAGCGATACGGGGTATAGGGAGGGGTAGGGGTTAAGGGTATGTGCACGCGTACGAGGTGACCCCCACATATTATACTAAATATTATGTACCTGTGTACATGGATGTTTGTCTGTCTATATATGTATAAGGTTATTTTGGACATTCTAATGTTAAATGATGTTTTAAATCATTTGAAGTATACACTGCTTATTTTACGCGCCGCTTATTAACGTGAATCTTAAGGGCATCCACATTCAATAGATTATTTGAGGTTTACTTAGATGATGTGGAAGATTATTTGAATGATTATCATTGTAAGTGAGACATTATTAAGGGAGATTATTGAAAAAGAAAATCCAGTATCAAGATTTGAACCTCAAATTATTTTAGGTTATAGTTAAATTCTATTTAATGCATGGTTTAGAAAAACTAATTATTTTGAGTATCATAGTTGATGAAGAGTTTTAAGATTTAAGATCATTTAAAATTTATTAAGTAAATGTGATGATGTGGCAATAATGTGTAATAGAAAAACTATTTATTTTAACATCATGAATGGAGATGCTCTAATAAGCACCATTTAGTAACTCGTGAAGTAAACATGTACTAAGTGATGCTATGCTTAAACCTGTCCTAAAGGAGGAGGCCAGGGTCGACCTATAGCAGTAAATAATGATATACTACCTACGTTCTTAAATAAATGAACACTTTGACTTTTACACTATTCACATATTCTACTTTAACTATGTTTTATTTATTAACGCAATAATATTATTTTATGAAAAAAATATTGTTAAATTTGTCTCATTGTAAATTTTCATAATCTAATTTTTTTAATTTTTTAATTAATACAAAATCATTTATATTAATGGTCAAAGTTGTGTCTCGGCAAGTATGAAATGTTGACCGTTGCATTTATTTAAGAACGGAGGAAGTATTATTTTTGTCTTTCTCTCTAACTCTTTATTGTTATCATTTATCATTAACATTGTTATTTATTATTCTCAACTCTATTTCATATATCGATTTATCTTGAACGATTCCAAACTCCTTCAGAATATTTATTATTCTCAACTCTATTTCATATATCGATTTATTTGAACGATTCCAAACTCCTTCAGAATATTTATTATTCTCAACTCTATTTCATATATCGATTTATCTTGAACGATTCCAAACTCCTTCAGAATTAAGACTTCATTTCTTTGTGTGTGTCCTCCTAGGCTCCTAGCGCAAAGGCCATGTGTTGTTATTGTTTTGCCTAGCATTCATTTCGGGTATCTTTTTTAACGTTCAATGGTTTAGTAAGTTATTGAAAAATCCATCTACCTTTTTCTTCAAATCTTAACCCTTTCTTAAACTTTCCATTTTTTCTTAGCTGTGGGCCCACATCCAAGAAAAATCAGTGCGCTCTCAGTTCTAAGGTAACAGAAAGGCAGGCAATTAGTGTCATGGTTGAATGTAATTTTGGGTAATGGTAATTTTGAGGGGTTGTTTTTACTATTACCACCATATACTCCGTATATAAATAAATATAAGGTACAAATATATTTAATTACAAAGGGTGAAAAACGTGAGTAATGGGCCAATGGTGTTTGGATGTCCCCGGAGGGAAGGAAGGGGAGCACCCATGTGCTAATCATTAATTAACTGATGATAAAATAAATGCTATTTTTCACGTTGCTAAAGCACCCATCGTTGTTAGCTACAATCCCCCCCTCTCACTCGTCAACTCTATTGGATTATCACAGCCTGGCCTATTTATTTCCTCCCATCACTTCAATTCCCCCTTTTCCCTTTTCTGTTTTTTAGCTAAACAGAAAAGATATGGTGTGCATAATTTAGCAGCAGAAGCAATCGTGTATGCGTTGTTTGTCATTAGATGGGTGACTTCACCGGATTGTGAATGTCCTTGCCCAATTCAGCACAACCGTATCAGATCATGATAACGTGAAAACATGCATCTTATAATTATTTGGGACTACAAATTAATTATATATATTCATTCTGCATCAAATAAAATCTCTTTCTTAATTAAGACACAGAATTATATACTCTGTATAATTTGTATGTTGTGTAACTCATGCATTTTGGGAGGATGAGTGTATCGTTCACTTATGATATAGGACAAACGCCAAACATTTATTTGAATGTATCAATATATTATTAATAACTTTGAAAATAGAGATTTTATTAGCTCCAATCGAGCTCGGGTTCAAGCATCTTATTTTCCCTCAAATCTATAAAAATTAATTAGCAAAACTCGAGTCAAGCTCGAATCATTGGAAGTGCTTATATACTCGAGTCATGACCAAATCTATAAAATTAGCTAGTTAAGTCCTTCAAATGAATCATTGGAAGTGCTTATATACTCCTCAAAAGTGTAAAAATACTGAATTTTCCCATTCAATTTTTTCATCTACCCAATATTATTATTATTATTATTATTATTATTATTATTATTATTATTATTATTATTATTATTATTATTATTATTATTATTATTATTATTATTATTATTATTATTATTATTATTATTATTATTATTATTATTATTATTATTATTATTATTATTATTATTATTATTATTATTATTATTATTATTATTATTATTATTATTATTATTATTATTATTATTATTATTATTATTATTATTATTATTATTATTATTATTATTATTATTATTATTATTATTATTATTATTATTATTATTATTATTATTATTATTATTATTATTATTATTATTATTATTATTATTATTATTATTATTATTATTATTATTATTATTATTATTATTATTATTATTATTATTATTATTATTATTATTATTATTATTATTATTATTATTATTATTATTATTATTATTATTATTATTATTATTATTATTATTATTATTATTATTATTATTATTATTATTATTATTATTATTATTATTATTATTATTATTATTATTATTATTATTATTATTATTATTATTATTATTATTATTATTATTATTATTATTATTATTATTATTATTATTATTATTATTATTATTATTATTATTATTATTATTATTATTATTATTATTATTATTATTATTATTATTATTATTATTATTATTATTATTATTATTATTATTATTATTATTATTATTATTATTATTATTATTATTATTATTATTATTATTATTATTATTATTATTATTATTATTATTATTATTATTATTATTATTATTATTATTATTATTATTATTATTATTATTATTATTATTATTATTATTATTATTATTATTATTATTATTATTATTATTATTATTATTATTATTATTATTATTATTATTATTATTATTATTATTATTATTATTATTATTATTATTATTATTATTATTATTATTATTATTATTATTATTATTATTATTATTATTATTATTATTATTATTATTATTATTATTATTATTATTATTATTATTATTATTATTATTATTATTATTATTATTATTATTATTATTATTATTATTATTATTATTATTATTATTATTATTATTATTATTATTATTATTATTATTATTATTATTATTATTATTATTATTATTATTATTATTATTATTATTATTATTATTATTATTATTATTATTATTATTATTATTATTATTATTATTATTATTATTATTATTATTATTATTATTATTATTATTATTATTATTATTATTATTATTATTATTATTATTATTATTATTATTATTATTATTATTATTATTATTATTATTATTATTATTATCATTATCATTATCATTATCATTATCATTATCATTATCATTATCATTATCATTATCATTATCATTATCATTATCATTATCATTATCATTATCATTATCATTATCATTATCATTATCATTATCATTATCATTATCATTATCATTATCATTATCATTATCATTATCATTATCATTATCATTATCATTATCATTATCATTATCATTATCATTATCATTATCATTATCATTATCATTATCATCATTATCATCATTATCATCATTATCATCATTATCATCATTATCATCATTATCATTATTATTATCATCATTATCATCATCATTATTATTATTATTATTATTATTATTATTATTATTATTATTATTATTATTATTATTATTATTATTATTATTATTATTATTATTATTATTATTATTATTATTATTATTATTATTATTATTATTATTATTATTATTATTATTATTATTATTATTATTATTATTATTATTATTATTATTATTATTATTATTATTATTATTATTATTATTATTATTATTATTATTATTATTATTATTATTATTATTATTATTATTATTATTATTATTATTATTATTATTATTATTATTATTATTATTATTATTATTATTATTATTATTATTATTATTATTATTATTATTATTATTATTATTATTATTATTATTATTATTATTATTATTATTATTATTATTATTATTATTATTATTATTATTATTATTATTATTATTATTATTATTATTATTATTATTATTATTATTATTATTATTATTATTATTATTATTATTATTATTATTATTATTATTATTATTATTATTATTATTATTATTATTATTATTATTATTATTATTATTATTATTATTATTATTATTATTATTATTATTATTATTATTATTATTATGTACTCCCTCCGTCCCAGGGAGAAGTTCCCAATTTCCTTATTTGGATGTCCCAAAAGAAACTTCCCATTTCCCTAAATGGAAAGTTATCCTACATTAAAACAGTGCTAAACAGTGTCAAACAGTGCCAAACAGTGTCGAAACAGTGCCAAACAGTGTCGAAACAGTGCAAAACAATAAAATTTACCCCTCAGTAACTTTATTTCCTAAAAATGTGTGAAAGTCAACCCGGGAACTTCTCCCTGGGACGGAGGGAGTAGTAAAGAGTAAAAAATATTTATGATGTAATATTCGCAGTGGCGGAGCCAGACATTTAGGGTTAAAGGGGCCGTTCCTTAACAATTTTACATTGCAGGGGCCAAAGTGTAAAATATCAACATACTTTCTACAGATTTAAAGTATTTATACATAATATATACTTAATAATTTTTTTTCTTGCAGGAGTCGTGGCCACTTCCAGCCCCTCCCTGTCTCCACCCCTGAATATTCGCTAATTACATGATTTAGTATTATGTGAAATATGCTACTATTTTATTTTATATGATATGTTCTTGTTTAATTTGATTACTTGCTATATGATTAAACCGAAATCAGAGCAATTACAAACATCTTTAGAGTGTGGTACCTCTCCCGTCGGTTCATCAACTTTACTTTAATTAATTGCCTCAAAAAAGTTTTTTTTTTTTGCATTTTTTAAAGTAGCAAATTTGTAGTTCACACCATCTTTCTCTTTTTTACGTAAAAAACTACTACAATTTGTCTCGCTCTTAAACAAATTTCAATTATACAATTTTATTTTATTATTTTATGTGCTAAGTCAAAGTTTATCAGGAACAAAAGAGTATAATTCTACGTATACTTCTATCCGGACAATAATTTTTTCAAACTTTAAAAGTCCATTTGTTGACCACCATTTTAACTTATTAGGTTTATGAGTCCATCTTTTTTTACCAAACTTGTTTCTGACCGCGTTGGTTTATGTGTTTCTAGTCCATTTGTTTATTTTATTACTAAATTATACTCTTGTATTTCAAATTATTTTTTTCTCAAATTCAACCACTTCAATGACTCAAAGACTTTTACTCATAATTTTATGAATTTAAGTTAATGAGTCAGTTTGAGTCTCACCCAGCAAACTCAAAGTCAATTTGTGTACTTCGAGTAATGCAAAATTGAGGGGCATGTTTTGGCTATATATTCAATTCCTCAAACACTGCGGAGCAGGTAGTACGTAGTACAATATTATCTAGGATATTTACTTTATTGGAACCGAATTAAATATCCAGGAAACATGGCTATCTTCAAACCGAAAGCATCAAAATGGGAGTGAGATCATTCATAAGTCGTAACAAGTAATAAAAAATTGAGATATGATATCGTTTCCTGGAACTTATTATTGTATATTTGTAGGCATATGGTTTCCTGGCTATACACCAATTTAACGGATTGACTGACGGGATATGAATTGATCGGTGGTTTTGTGTCACTTAAACAAGGCACTTTTAGGTCCGGTTTATGATAGAAACGACAATAATAATGAATAAACGTTTGGTGTTTAGGATACAATGTAGACTTTTAAAGGCGACCTGAGTGAAATTCTTCAAAATAACGACACTAAATACAATCAACACCATACTCTATCTTAGAACAATTTTTGTTGTACATACCCCCAGACACATTTCGTACACGTTCTCTATATTTTGTTCGTGTAACAGATAATTTTCAGCATTCGACTAAAATGAATTGTCTGTGATACAGATAAAAGTAAGATCGTTTGCAAAACGTGTAGAAGGAAATGAAATTTTTACTCTATTATTCTGTGCTTCTAAAACATAGGCGAATCCGACGGCGAAGAATTAACCAAATTTAGTATGCTGTCCCAGTAAATCTTGTTATCTTCATAACAATGATCCCCGGTGCCGTCGCCGGCGTTCACGGACTCGGTGCTACCGGCCTCCGACAAGCACCGTTCCTCCGTCGAATTCGCACTCAGCAAGAGATCCGTGAACCTCTCCACGAAATTCCCACTGGGGATCTGGTCGTGCGTCCACGCGCTCTCCATCATCTCCGGCGGGAACTCGGCGACGTGTTTGAACTCCGGCTGTAAATGCTCCGGCGCCGGCATTCCAGACATGGGCGGCGGCTTGATGTCGGAATAGCTCAGAGTCGACGTGGGAGACTCGATGGGATCCTCGAGTCCGGCGAGAGAGAAGGGCCCACTGTCGAGGCTACCCCAGGCCTTTAGAATTTCAAGGCACGCCGGAGATGCGGCAGCCGGGGCGAGAGCGGCGGTGGAAGGTGACCGGAGTTTGGATTGCCGGGCGAGGCGGGCTTCGGCTTCGAGGCGGGCGCTTTCCCACTGGGCCATGTGGCTGAGATGGGCGGCGCTCTTGGAGTTGCCGTCGTGGGAGGATGTCAGGAGGGCGTCGCTCTTGGGCTTGTGGGTCACCGGATCGATCCCCATCTTCGCCAGCCGCTTTTTCAGATGGGTATTCCAGTAATTCTTTATCTCGTTATCCGTCCGCTTCGGCAAGTGCGTGGCTATGGCGGACCACCTGACACCAACACAATTAATAAAAACAACGATATTCCATATTAGAATTTGAAATTCCCAAAAATCAAATACATTGTCTTGCCTAACATGTGTAAAAGTTCATCTGCAATTCTTATGAACATGGTGATTGAGCTTATTGATCCCGATTGTTTGGATCTATTTTTGAAAACTGTTTAACCACTTTCAGAAAAAAGAACAAGTTATTGAATTGTTCAGGTGAAGATGCAGGAGTAGTTCGGATACTTCAAATTGATCCTAAAAGCAATTTTTTAGGAATTCGGAAAGACCATATTCTAATAAAGTGATTCTGATTATTCTAAAAAAAGAAGATGCTATTTCACCTTTGAGAAGAAAAAGAAAATAAGCATAATCAATTCCAAACACCTCTATATCAGAATTGAGATATGTCTATGTTAAAGTTTTCTTTGTTTCACTCGTGTTTGGATCTATTTTTTAAAATTGTTTTTACTTGTTCAGAATGTAAAAATAGATATTATAATGTTTGGGTAAAAGTGCTTTCGCTCAATTGCATATAGAAGCAGTTTTGAGGTGTAGGCGTGACCGGCTTCTGAAATGCTAATTCTATGTATTCCACTTATGTTATGATGAAATTGCTTGTTTGAACTTAATTGACACTTATAATACACCAGAAGTAGAGTAATAACCTGTTTCCCAGAAGAGCATGGAGTTGGATAATGGTTTGTTCTTCTTGTACATTGAATTTGCCTCTCTTAATATCAGGTCTTAGATAGTTTGTCCAT
Organism: Cuscuta epithymum; assembly: GCA_945859915.1. Lineage (NCBI taxonomy): Eukaryota > Viridiplantae > Streptophyta > Magnoliopsida > Solanales > Convolvulaceae > Cuscuta > Cuscuta epithymum. The sequence goes on from CAMAPF010001015.1 coordinate 5,381,710, forward strand.
CTCAGACGACAACTCTTTCCACATCTTTGCAGACCTGAAATAATTGTCCAAACCAATAACTAAAGAGCTCTCTTCATTCATTCATATGACACAAACTGAAAGTAGACCTTGCAATTACATACCAGCTTTGGAAGGCAGAGCACGCCAGCTGCCATGGCCGTGCTGCTCAATATAGGCCAAAAGCTTCTGATCCTCTTCCGGCGTCCACGGCCCTTTCTTCAGCCCGACTTTGTCGCAGCACGGCGATCGCCCCATATTCGGCCGATCAAAGTTAAACCCAAAGTATGCTAATGAACTAATATGTGTATATAAAGTAAGGGAGTTTTGATCTGCAGTGTATTAGCTATGTTTAGTTAATTTGGGGCAAAAGATGTAACGTGATGGGGGGTTGATTCTAGAGGAGGAATTTGTGGGCAAATAGGTTATATATATATATGTGAGGATGATGAGAAGAGGATGAGGGAGTGGGAAGCTAAGAGTGATGAGTGGTGTGGAAGGGGCTTGAGAATATAAAAGTGTAGGACGTAGAAGAGATGGGCAGCTAGTTGATAGCTAAGGATGAAAGGTCAGCGACATGTATAAATGAAGGCATGTGACACTAGTACCCCTTCTATTCTCCTTTCCTCTTCTCCCATTTTATATGCACTTCAATTCCTTCCTCTCTTGCCAGCCCATGCATCCCCAAACAAGTACGCATTTCTTTTCTTTTTCTATTATAACTTTATTATAGAGTCGTTTTGGTAAAGTTGGAACATGTTGGAAATTGGCTCAATGTATTGAATTATGAAAAATTAGACCAAAATCGGTGGAAATCTAGACGAACGAGCAATGATCAAAAGTCGTAGCGATTTTATATAGGTTACAACTCCTCTGTGTTGGAATGGACATACAAAGCACACAAATATAAGGTGTATCATCTATAGGATTGACGAGTCACCGATATTTACAACCTCCCATATGTTTTATGAAATCCGAGCTTGCAGGCCCTTCGAATTGGGATTCCACCTTTTAGAGAAACAAAAATATTTTTAGAGTACTAAGACTACTAACCTACTAAGTTTGGGGGAGGTAACTCACTAGATGGAAGTGATAGAACTTTTTTTGAAGTTCTTAACTTTATACATTAACGAAGATTCCTTAAAAAAGGGTAAACATGGATATGACCTATTCAATTCTATTGAAGGAAGTTTTATACTTTTAATAGGATCAAATAAGTTCTATTTTGAGGAAATATAAGTAGTCTTATTTGTATATTTTGTGCAGGTTTTAGTTTTAGTTAGAGCAATTTCTATTTAATTTAAATAACATCTTTTCGATTGTAGTAAGAACATACGAAATTGCACTAAGTAGGAGTAGAAACGTTTCTCAACTCCATATTAAGACTATTATGTTTTGTTATACTCCGTATTTCTAAATAAGAGCAATTCCTTTCCTCTTTGAATTGGCATTACAAGACTTTAGTACGGGAGTATTTTTCAAGTGACAATAGTTACTTCTATTCATGAAATAAAAACATAGTTCTCATTTTAGAATTTCAAAGTGTTCTTATTCGTATTTTGAAAATTTTCAATTCAAACAATTGACGGGAGCTTTTGTTCATGGAGCTATTTTTTGAATCTGTAATTTTAGTCATCCTAACATTAATCTTTTGGACATTTTAAAATGAATTTACTAAGTAATAAAATTTGGAGTATACTATATTCGGAGCCCGTTTGGTAACACTGTTATTTGACTTGTTAGAATTATCAGCTAACTTTTGATTTTGCGCGCTGAAATGTGTAATAATAAGAAAAAGTAAGGTTTGAGTTACTTTTCTGTCCGTTTCAGCTGAAGTTATTGTACATGACCATTTTAGTTATTTTTACATATAATTTTTTCTTTCTTTTATTAATAAAATATATTTTAAATTTAACTTTTCATAAATCAGCGGAATCGGCCAATACAGCCACTTAACCCAGAACTTCATAAATTTCAGCAGAATCAGCCGATTCAGCCGATTTCAGTGTGACCAAACCGGCTCTCGATTTTTTGGAAATATATTGATATTTATTTACAAAAAAAATTACAAAATAGTCTCCATCCTACCCCCAACAATCATGTAAAGTACTTTTAATGGTCATCTAGTCATTGGTGCTGCGAGCCCCTCTTAATTTTCTAGAAAGGGGTTTGAGTGCTTTGAGTCCATTTTTTTATGTAATGAGTTGAGAAAATGTACCTTTAAACAGGTTCATAATATATACGAGTAAATTGTAATTTTAGTTGGTAATTGATTTTGTTATGATCATATAAATCAACAAATAATATTTTTGATTGCCGTTTCTTCAACTTATTTCTTGTGACTAAATTTGATTGACGTATTGTGCTAGGGGTGAAATACTAGTATAACTCATAAAAACAATAATGCAATATAGGTTTTATAAGTAACCACTTATGGATAACAATGTCTGAACAGTGAAGACTAGTGGATCTATATAAAAGTTGAGGCATGCAGGACAATTTTTTTTTTTGGATAAACAGGACAAATATTAAAGTAGGAGTATTAATGATAAATCTCAAATTTAGCTATCGATGCACATTGCGAAGTCCAGATTTGTTAGGTAAAACAAAATGTTCAAAATTCACTAGTATTTGAGAATTAATCAAGCTGTTGATATTTTTGCCACTAAAAGCCTCCTTCTTTTTTCCGCCAAAACAAATTATTTATTCATTTTATTAGTCATCAATGTCATTTTACAATTTTGGCTTCCCTTTAACTAATGATGATAAAATAGGTGTATAGCGTTATAATCCAACCCCTTTAACAATTGACTATATCCGCCTACTCATAATTTAGTGTTTCCCTTGGCTATCATCAACTTCTTTACGATGTGAGATACTGAGATGTACTCTTTGGCCTTTTGGGTTCACTATATTTTCAATTATCGGTAACAGTGTATCACTTTCATGGGTTCGTCACCCTAGGGACTTGTCATTGACTTTTGGGTCACTAGTTTCTTATATTACCTTTGTCCGTTTAACAGTTGTGAAATTAGAAAATAAAAAATCATGCTGTAGATATTTGTGAGAGAAGAAAGAAATGAACAGATTCACAAATATATTGAGAAAACTGATAATTTTTTTTTAAACAAACGAAAAAAGAAAATTCGCGAAGTCCATGGAAGAGAGAGAGTACCTCTAGCCTGGTTAAATAAGATGTGTAATCTTTAGGTTGGATTGATCAAACTATAATACTAATTTAATATAATTAAGTTGAAAAACAGCTTGATCAATTACCAAATGAATATCAAGTGTCCGTTTGTTACTTTGTTTAATTTTATAGGAAAGCATTCTCGCTCCATAAAGTCTATTGAAATTATGGGTAATGTGGAATTTGGCAGAATCAGATGAGTGTAGTGATATTGTTAAAATTATGGATAAACAAATGAATTGACTAAAACTAGTGAATTATGAAAAATTACAATTTTTATATACTAAACCCTATTTTGTTTATTACATAGCGCGTGAAATCAAAACCTTAGTATTTGCCAAAAAAACAGACTAGCTAATCAAATTCATAAGTAGAGATGGCAATTTCGACCGACCCGTTGGATATCCGCACCGAACCAATTTGGTCAAACTGGGGAAAACCGGTTTGACTGGGGAATGGGTACGGGGCGGGGAATACCCGAATTTTTTAAATGGTTAATGGTGCGGTTATGGTTCTATACTAATCCACCCCGTTATCCGCCCTGAAACCGCCCTGTTCACTAGTGGTGCGGGTACCTGCACCGTTACCCGATCGATAACATTATTAATAAATTATAACTTTTATATATAAGAATAATAACTATATATGCTAAATTGTGTATAATAAATAGTATATATCATATAAATAATGCTAAAAAGTATACTACTTTTTTAGGCCTAAAACTAAATATAGGTCTAAACCTATTTTTGAAATTTGGATTCTGGAATGATTACTACTTTTTTATTATGTTACAAGAGATATTGGGTGCATGTCATACTAATGAATATAGGTCAGTCTGCTTGATTGCTTAAATGCTTATTTTTGTATGTTTTAGGGTGCTTTGAATAACAAGTAGGATTAAAATTGGTTATTTGTTTTCCCAAAAAAAGTTGGTTATTTGGTATCGTTTGGGGAAACGGTTACCCGTGGATAAACCGATTCCCCGTTGGGGCGGGTACGGTTCAAATAAAAATTACCCGAATGGGTAATGGGACAGTTTTGGGGCAAACATTTATCCAACGGGGCGGTTCCGGTTTTATGTGTACCCGTCCCCGATCCGCCCCGTTGCCATCACTATTCATAAGCCATAAAAAGGTTACCAAATAGAATTTTAATGTATTAACAGTGTCTTCCGATAATGATTTATAAATGGGAAGTAATACGATTTTCAAAAATATTTTCTAAACAAGATTTTTCTTGAAACATACGGACTTCCAAATGATTTGCGGTTTAATATATGGACAAGTATGCTTGTATGGGAGCGACTATGGCTTTGTTTGCAAACAAAAAAGCACTTCCAAGTAGGGGTGGGAAAAACCGAACCGAAACCCGGAAACTGACCCTGGACCGACCCGAATTATGATCCCGGTGCGGGTTTTTTCTTTTTAACCGGCCCGAATTTAAAAAAACCCGGACCGAACCGAAAATTTCGGGCTCATTAACGGGCCTTAAAATCTATAACCCGGCCCGGACCGAAAAAACCCGAAACAATTACTTTTAATATAAATTATAAAATTAATATAGTATATGAATATAAATAAAATATTTCCTAATATATGATTATAATCACGGTGGATAAAAAAAGATTTAGTAACTTTTAGTGACTACAAATATGTTGAATTTGTTTAGCGTAATGATGACCATGAGAATATATTTATAGCAACTCTAGTAACTTTTTGATTTATAAAATTTATTTCGTAATATTTTTAAAAAACCTATATTATTTATATATATACATCTTACATAAAATATTAAGATAATTATCTTCTTTAAATTTGAATTGTTGGTGATTTTGGAGACTAAAATTTGTGTTATTATTTGCGGTTTGTATTTTTGATTAATTTTATTTGAAAATACGTGTTAAAATATAAAACAATGACATATTTCACGGCCGGGCTTTAACCGGTCCAACCCGAACCCGGACCGAACCCGAGCTACCAAAAACCCGACTCGGACCGAATATAATGGTCTTTGTTCCGGTCCCTAATTTTCATAACCCGAGACCTTCCGGGTAATTTCCGGGTTTAGCAAAAACCCGACCCAGACCGGACCGATCTCACCCCTACTTCCAAGCTTTTGTTTTGAAAAAGTTAAAAGAAAATGTTTTCAAATGACAACTTCTGCTTAAATTAATTACTTAAAAGTTAAAAGTTAGGATTTTTTTTTTTACTTTTTCTATTACACAAAAGACACTTATTTTACCAAACACCACCAGCTTTTACTTTTCAAAATTATTTTTTACTCAAACACTATCAACTTTTACTATTAATCACTTTTTTCTCAAATCATTTTAAGAAGTTAAAAGCAGTTGTGTTTCCCAACTTTTATATATGCATCCTTTTTATTCATTATTAAACATATTTTTAGTTGTGTTTCCCAACTTTTATATATGCATCCTTTTTATTCATTATTAAACATATTTATTCATTGTTTGGTTTAAAGTATACGAAGTATAAGGCAGCGCACTGTTTCTGTACTGCAACAATAATTGAGCTGAGTTTATCTATCCAAGCATTTACTCATTTGGTTTTATTTAATCAAATATTCAAATGCATAGTTAATACTCAATACCCCTACGCTATCCAGTAACCAAGCTATATAGCTGCTGCTCACAATACTCACACATATTATAGAAAAAAAGAAAGGATAAGAAAGGGAAAGATGATAAAGATGATAATGATGGTAGCGGGTTCCTACAACAAATGGTGAAAGCCCTGTTAGTTTCGTCATTTGAAATCAGTATTGAAGGAAATTGATTGTGATCAAATCTCTGTTTACCTCTCTAGAAACTTTGAAGTAAAGGATATTTCATAAAATCATAGACTACTTACTCGTACAAGATTATAGGAGTACTATACAAGTCCCAACGCCTGAATTATAAAAAAGTACTTTAAAAAATGTATCTCATCAAACAGTCATACAGTTAGGTGATTAACGTAAACCGATCGAGTTATAATCACAATCTAGTGGATTAAGTGTGGGGTTTGTACATTATATTTACAGAGACCCTTACCGTTACATAACGCTTTCGCGCATTTTGAAGAACTCTCCCGCTTCCGAGACCACTTCAAGTGTAGCCTAATTACCATGATTTGAATCTGAGTCTACTTATAATGTCACATTCCATGAATTGAACTAGTTGAATTAGGTTCCCAAAAGTCATCAATAATTCAAAACAAATTGTTTAACAGCAGCATGGCACAATGCAACTGACAAAAGCAGTGGCGTCAATGGCTGCACAACGTACAAAAGATACTTTTACATAATGGGGCGACCCCAATTATGATACTCATAAATAATGTACAAAAAATAATGCACATAAAAATTCAGTGAAATATAAATATAGTTACCATACCGGCCGGCCGGCATCATAAATGAAACTCTGAGGCGCCCGTCCCCGTCGGCTACTCGAAATGAACACGCATAGTAATGGTGGTATGTACTCTATCTTCTGCAGTTGAATATTCAAAAGATAAATTCATGAATTCCAAGCATTTTGTTTGTGTGTTTTGAGTATATATTACTCCAATAGGTAATAAAAAGGTTGCCCATCATCTGCCCAAGTACCTTTTACCGGAGAAACCAGCATTTAAAGATCGTGAAAACTGATCGAATAAGGCATCCATAAAGTATAAACTATAAAAAGTAAATAACACGTCAGATTTAGGCTCTCTAGCATGTTCAATTCATACAAAACAAGAGCCAAGAGTCCGTTTCATGGTGATTCCTCTTTTCCGGACTGACTACTTTTTCGGTTGGTTTGACTGAAGTATATAATCATTTTAGTTATTTTTATATGAAGTATACTTCTTTTATTAATTTTAAAAAATTATACTATGTATTTTAAATACCTAACATATTTTTTCATAATACAGAAGATTCAGCTAATTCAATCACTAAGAACTTCATCAACTTTAATAGAATTAAGTCAATTAACCGATTCAACTAACTTCAGTAGTAACAAGTAGGCTCTAATTAAATAACTTATTTGCAGAAATTAATGCTCCCTCCCTTACATATTACTAAAAATAGATTGTCAAAGTATGTACTAAAAATGGGAGGGTAATCATATAAATCTCAAAATGTGAACTTATTTGGACAATTTGAAAGGTGATATTTATAGAGAGCAGATTTCGTGGACAACAACATAGATTATCCAATCCAAACTAGTGAAAAGATAAAGGCTAAAGGGTCAAATAGGCCCTTGAACTGACGTAAAGTGTTCAATTAGCCTCTTATATAAAAGGTTCTGCTCGGCCGCCGCTAATTGGAGCGGTTCCCGGTGGAATTTTTTGATGAAATTTTTTGAACATCTTCTTCATTAAGTCTAGTTTACCCTTACCAAATTTCAGCTAAAAATTCAACCGGAAAGGCAGTCAAATGATTTTCCAAAATGTACTGCGCTGTTTAACTTCGCAGTTATCTTCAAAAAATCATTTGACTGTCTTCTCGGTTGAATTTTTAGCTGAAATTTGGTATGAGTAAACTAGACTTAATGAAGAAAATGTTCAAAAAATTCCATCAAAAAAATCCACTGGAAACCGCCCCAATTGGCGGCGGCCGGGCAGAACTTCTTATATAAAAGGCTAATTGAACACTTTAAGTCAATTGAAGAACTTATTTGACCCTTTAGCCAAAGATAAATTGTGTTCCTTGAATGTCTTGGGGAACACGTTGGTGTGGTTAGCATGGTGTCTGGTGACTGTGATGATATAAGCCCTGGAATCAAAGTCAGGCGTATTTTTATGTCAGCATTGAATTACGTGACTTGGGCGAGATGGATTTAGGGTGGATTTTATGTCAACATTGTATTGTGGAAGTTGTACCCAAGGGCGAGATGGATTTAAGCACTGTTTCCGTTTGCTTAAAAAAAAGTGCTTTTCAGCTTTTGGCTTAAAAAAAGCTAAAAAGAGTGTTTTCAAATGACAGCTTCTGCTTAAATTAATCACTTAAAAGCTAAAAGCTGGAAGCAGGTGGAAGGGTGCTTTAAACTGCTTTTCACTTTTTCTATTACACAAAAAGTACTTATTTTACCAAACATTACCAACTTTTACTTTTTCAGAATCACTTTTTTCTCAAACACTACCAACTTTTACCATTAATCACTTTTCCCAAAATCACTTTAAAAAATCACTTTTTTAAAGTTGAAGCAATTGCAAACACTCCCTTATTCTAGAGTAACTCATTTAGGGTCTTAGTTGATGAAGTTCTTAGTGATTGAATTAGCTGAATCAATTAGTGATTGAGGGTCTTAAATAAGGGAGTGTTTGCAATTGACATAACTTAAACAAATAAATAATAGAGTAACTCATTGTTTAAGATATAGGATAATATTACGTAGTATATAAGAATTCCTTGTTTTGTAATGTTTAATTATCAGACACACTATTTAAACAATTTTTAAATCATGTGAATTGAATCCAAAATATAAATGTTTGTTGTTGACACTTAACATTAAATTACACAATTGATTTACATCTTACATTCTAAAAACAAGTTATTACATAGATAATAAATTTTTTACTTATTTTAGCAATAATACAAATACAACGTGCACCATATATATGAATCTGCAATATAATATGATTCTAAAAATAACAATTTCATACATACTATTGTAATATTAAGAAAACTTCTCGTGACTCACGAACACCCTCTTTGGTAGACAAAAATTGCAATTCAAATATTAATCATTTATTCACGATAAGATTCATGTGATTAAATAAAGCAGAAGTTAGTTAAACAGTATTAGTGGATATATACCTTTTAAACTTTTTATATTCAAATAATTTGATAATAAATTATATATCCTTTTTTATTTTCAAATAATCCCCATTGATTTGCCATTTTTACACTTTAATGTATCAGTACTTTTTTCTAGAGCACTTCAAATAACTTGATATTATATTATATATTCAAACTTATTTTCCATTGTTTAAACTTAGAATGTAATAGATTTGAATGTTGGTCATGTATGTATTATGGTTTTTTTGAATAAAAAATAGCCGTAGAGCCCTACACTAGAAAAAAAATATGCTACCCTAGTGAAAAAAAAAATTGTCCTCCCCCGCTACACCAGCGAAAAATTTTCACCCTTACACTAAAGAAAAAATTTCGCCCCCTTGACTCGAAATCCTGGATCCGTCCCTGTCCGTGCGCACCCTCGTGCAAGCAAACTTACACGCGCATGACTTGCGCATCATGTGGGCATCCATCCTCTGAATTGACATTTTGTGACTAATTTTAGCTAGAAAAATTGTACGGTACAAATCCAATTCCAATGCATGTTGAAATACGGAACTATCCATTCTCTCACATTTAAGACTTTGCTTGTCCTCAAGAAAACTAAATTAAAACTCGCTATTATTTGTCTTGGGAATATGACGGAATAAAGCAAAATATCTCACTGATCTGTTTGCGATTCTTTGTTATGAAATGACAATCAGTTCATGCAATTTTCGATGCGACTTTCATTATGGATCATCAAGAAGCAGTCTCTCTGCATGCGCTTTGGTAGATGGGTAGGTTGCGTACATCCTATTTCTCTGCATGCAATGTTGTTGATGTATATATTTGTCATTAGTTGTTTTTAAAATCGTAAATATACTTGTACAATTCGATCTCTAAAATATTATAAATAGAGTGGTACTAAACAAACAACTTCACCTGTCATATTGTAGTTGTTGTTAGGGTATTATTAGGCAAACAACATAAAATTAAAATCACTAAGAACAATATATTGGACAGCTAGTGAGATGGTCTCCCCCGGTGAACAACTCCGTATGAAGAGCCATCACAAGCTAAGAGAAGTACGTGGAAGAAAGGCAATTCAGCGAGCCGCCCCAACGTCCAACGATCCTCCAGTTTAATACGGACTACTCATTTTTATTAAGGTGACAACTCTGATACCCATTTAAAAAATGGTAGATTCAATGGTACTCATAAGATACCATACCTTTGTCCACATGGACCAATGAGAATGTAGCAGTTGAATTATTTAAATCTAAATTAAAAATGATAAAGTGATGTGGTCCAATCAAATGAATGATAGGTACGGTACCCCATATTTTAGAAAGGTACCGAACTTGTCACCTTAAAAAATAACGTACCGTACCTACCAATCTACCATGCATTTGATTGGTCCAAATCATTAAATCCCTTTTAATTTAGATTTAAATAATTCAACTCCATGATTCTGATTGGTTCATGTGGACAAAAAGTATGATACCTTATGAGTACCATAAAATCTACCTTTTATTAATATTATTAGTTTTAAATGACAATTTATTTATAAATATTGAGTCAATATCAGTGTCATTATATTTGCATGGCTCCCATTAGTCACAGTTCATTTTAACTACAAATCAATATTAATCTATAATTCAATTTTTCTCAATAATTGTGACATTTTTTATTCTCACAATACACATAAATATGGGAAAATTGTCAATTTAGTCGTCGTACTATCATGAAAAAGTCAATTAGGCCCTCATATTATTAAGAAAATGAATTAAATCCCAACGCTTTATAAAAATATTCAATTGAATCCATTTGCAGGTCACTTGTCATGTCAGCCGGTCAGAAGCTGCTGCGACGCACATGTGGCGGCCCACACGCCTGCCACGCCATCATCAAATAGTTGACTGTAATTTCACATGTGCGCCATGTCATCAAAGTCGTTGCTGAGTAGGCTGCCACATGTGTGCCACGTCAGCAGTTGACTTGCTGACATGACAAGTAACCTGCAAATGAACTTAAATGAACGTTTTTACAAGTTCAAGATTTGATTAATTTTTAAAAAAGTATGATGACCCAATTGATTTTTTCGTGATAGTACATGGATCAAATTGAAAGTTTGCCCAAAAATATATTGAAGTATTGATTTTACAAGTACAAAAACCATGACTGTTTGATACGGAGAAACCCATGACTACACCTTTCCTAAATACTCCCTCCGTCCCAATTTGTTTTGCAAAGTTAACATTTTTTGTCAACCAATAATAAAAGTCAACTCTCCATATAGATTATTAATTCAATTTTTAATAAATAAAATTTACATATTCAAACACTACATTAAAATCTCTTCAAAGTTGTAAATTCCAAATTAGAAAATAATTAAAAATTGACATCCTAATTAAGTGTGAACAAAATGCGACTGTTTGACTAAGAAAAGTCAAATTTGCAACTCTTTTTGGGCCGGTACATGAACATTTTTTTATGACTACACCTTTCCTAGTTCCTATAGAGTTGCAACGAAAATTTTAGGCGTAGTCAAGCCGTTAAGGGCATCCAAGATGCGATCAACTCTAAATTCGATAAAATTATTGCCTGTGTCCCTATTTAAACTTACGGTTTGAATTGCACTCATTTTAATGGAATACTTTTTCCCTTTAATTTGACTTTTAGAAATGTTCCTATTAGTGTGGATACGGTTTATGTAGAGAAATAATTTGGACACTATTTGACAATTTTAACACTCTTTTCCCATGTGTTGTAATTCATACGGAGTATGAAAGAATATTAAGTTGTCCCACACCGGTTGCGTATAGAAATACAAACCAAAATATAAAGTCTTGGGCGTCCTCCTAACAGGTTGACTTTTTAGGATGAATCTCCAACTCTTAATATGGTATCAGAGCAAATTAAGCTCCAACGAGTAATTAGATCCTGGTAAACCTCTTCAACGAGCACACGGACTACAAAATTGGTCTGCTCCAATTTTGTTTGTCTCGTTGAACTTTGAGAGACTTTTTTTTATTCAAAATTTCATCACATTTCAAAATAATTACTTCGTAGGCCGTAGCTCGTAGCTTAAAGATCTCTTTAATTTTCTCGGTTTAAATAAATCGATGGGGTAATACTATTGTATAATTATTATACGGAGTATTACCGTAGTAATCTTTTTTTCATTTTGATCATGATTAAAACTTTGGGAATCCACGAATGTAAACTCAGGGTAGTTTTGTCATCTTGTATCTTTTTGCACATGCGATTTAGTTGTGTGGGTCCGGAGACCGTAAACAGTGATTAGATTAAAGATGAGACAAGAACCGGGACCCACTTCTTAGGGACACGTAGTGGAGACCTACAGAACCAGCTGGAAATAAACCTCCATTCTTCAGCTGTCACCCGGGCATGGCCCACCCCACCCCACATCGTGGTCCAGCTCAGCCTTAAAGGCTCTTTTTAACAAAAAGTCTGTCTATTATGTGGCCGCGTGGCCGAATCCATACTCCACAAATTTGTTGAAATAATTCTGCACGCCCCATATATGTGCAAGACCATTTTGTCAGTATTCTAACATGTTGCTGTTTGTGACAAATTAAAATCTTGTTCTACAATTGTTTTTAGTCATGCTTCTATACACAAATTTTTGATTTTTTTTTCCAAAATATAGTAGTCACTAGTTAAGATAAAAATACTAATAGAACTCAGTTGAAAATCATTTCTAAGTCCATAAGAGTGGGGATTGGTAAATGAGAGATTGAGCAATATTGAGAGATACTGTGGAAGTACCGGGGATGGAGTCTCACTTTCTATCTATCAGATTGTGATTATTGTCCAATTTACATCCTCTCATCGTGTCGTCAGGTCGGTGTTGGGGGACCATCAGGGATGGGGTGTCATCCTTTTTTTATTGAGAGATACAATGGAGAAATTCAAGCTCACCTAGATAGGAGCAAATGACCTCAGTTATTATATCAACGAGGTATAATATAAGAAAAACTCATCATAATTTATTATCAATTTTTATATCAACACTCGCCTACGGCTGCGCAAGTAGCAACTAACTTGCAGGAAGAGGAAATTTGAACTCATTAAAATTGTTGCGGGGCACCGAGCTCAGGATATAAAGTATATTTCCATAACCCGGAGGTATCAACCTTCACGAATAAAGGATCTTCAAAATTCATTAAGTCAATATCCTACCTCGGCCGACCTCGGCTGAGGCCGAGTCTGTACCAGCCTCAGATCATCGAGATAAGTCTAAAACTGCATCTGAGGCTAAGGCCGACCCTCGCCTAGATTGACGTCAGATCCATGCTGACTCTTCCCAACTCAAGTCAAGCAAAGCGTAGTGAGGAAGGAGGGGAATAACAACTATAAAATGGCTAAGATAAGTCCCTAAAAGTACTTCTCTTTGGAGATTGCTTTTGTAATCGAGCTGAAGGTCAACTGGCGTCTTACGAAGTCAAAGAACTAAAGAGAGCATCATTGCTTCACGTACACGAACTGAGGTCACCCTCCTTTAAATGAACACACGTACACGAAGTAAATACTGTCATATTACTTTTATTTCGAAAAGAAAAATATAGTAGTTCCATTTTGGAATTCTCTAACACTTTTATTATTATTTCAGAAAGTTTCCCTATATACTTTCGGTATGTTTTAATGCTTCAACAGGGGCAGAATTTGGGGAGTCGGGCCGGTTCCTTCACCCCCTTTTGCTGGAGATGCTAGGGTATATATACATATGTAGCCCAAGACCCAAGGAGGGTACTTGTTTATTCAAGAAATAATTACACATATTTGTGGCTAAAATAAATAATATTATTTACAAAAATATGACTAATGACTAGATCGAATAGTAATGGAATCATAGTAATTTATGTAAATTTTCGTGAGTTATCACGATTCTACATTGTAGTAACTATTAATCATATTTGTGTAAATAATTTTTATTTTAGTAATTTCTTTTTTTGAAAAAAATCCCTTTAGTAACTTGCTGTTTGTTATCTTTTGATCTGTTTATTTCTTTTAGACTTTTAATAAATTAAGGTGCTGTTCTGTTCGTCTTATTCTTATTACTTATTGCTTACTCTTATTTTATTCAGATCAGATCAGATCAGATCAGAAAAATTCAGATCAGATCAATCAGAAAGATTCAGATCAGATCAGATCAGATCAGATCAGAAAGATTCAGATCAGATCAGAAAGATTCAGATCAGATCAGAAACATTCAGATCAGATCAGAAACATTCAGATCAGATCAGATCAGAAAAGTTCAAACATGATTTATCACTTTTATTATTATATTAATTATTATTATTAATATTGTTATTACTATTATGATTATTATTATTATATAATTGTTGGGTTAAGGGCCCAAGCCGAGGTCCGGCCCACTAACCCATCTTGCCAGACGCACGTCCAGTTAGAACACCAGGCCAGCCCACAGGCCCATGTCCCTTGAGGATGGACGAACGTCTGGTGTTTGGGGCTCAGGCCCAGCGGCTCATCCCGACGAACGTCTGTGCAGGGACAGGGAGCAGGACCACGGGCCACCAGGGATGGCGACGAACGTCTCCGGGGCGAGCCTGTAGTCATCGGAGGAAACCAGGTCCACATGGTGAATATCTATAAGGCCAGAAGACGAACAGCCGGTATCTCCTGAGGGTCACTTGGGGCGATCCAACTCACTTCCAGGGCGGACGAACGTCCCCACTCCCCACTGATTGGGCGGGAAACCCAGATTCTGGCGGGAAGTGCATTTAATGCTGAAGATTTGGTGGTTGGGACACAAGCGGTCCACAGGCTTCCACGTCAGCATGGCTACCTGCCCATTGGCGGGTATAAATAGAAGCATTTATTTCATTGTAAAGGGTTGGCAACTTTCTATTCTTAGCATACTAGCTTCAGCATTCTTACTCGCAGCATTTCTAACTGCCTTGTAAGACGAACGGCCGACGTGCCCTTTTTAGCAAGTAGATTGTACTTAGGGGAGTTATTACGAAGTTAATAATACCTATTTACATTGCCTGCTATTACTCTTGTTTCCTGATCCATCTGATAGCTGTTGGGCTAGATATTCATATACTCACTCCACTCGAAATCTTTGGGCTTACGTGTTGGGTCCAAGGGTTGAAGGAATAAACCTCAACACTGGCGCCGTCTGTGGGAAACTGAGCAAAAAGTTTCCAGAAACTCTCCCAAACAGCTACTAAGTCTACCTACAGCAAACACGATGTCAGGAAGCAACAACCAGCGTGATCTCTCCGAGCGTCTGGAGTCGAGCCACCGGAACCGCGGCCAGAACTCGGAACTATCCGCAACAATATGGACCTCCGGAGGAAACGGGGGTATCACTGACCTCATTCCCCTGGAGGCCAGGCAGGATCCCCACCTCATGCGGGAACTCGCAGACACCATGCGTCGCTTGGCAGACGAGCGGGAGGCCCGAGATCAGGTGTACTCTGCAAGCACCCAGCGAACACCCCTCTCCCCCATACGCCGCATGCAGTCGTATGAGGATACGAAGGGATCCAGCGACCACCGGCCCTCCGTCCACGAGCGGCTAGGTGGGGGTTCAGGCTCCCGTGAAACGGGAGGGCGAACCAGGGTCAGCATCGCTGCATCCAGAGCTCTCACGCCGTCAGTTCCCTGCCAAATCCCGCGGGGAGACGAGACCCCAAGGATCAACACCGTTGGACGACGTTTCCAGCGGCGAGGTGCGCAGATCTTCAGGCGGCCGCACGGTGCTGTGGCCGCTCAGCAGAACGCCACTCCCGAAGCCGCGCCCCCTGTGTCCCCCGGAAGGGCCGCACAGGACGCGAGGTTGGAAGCCATGGAGAGGCAGATAGCCGAGATGAATAGGCGGGCGGACATCGGCTCGGCCACACCCTCTTTCTCTCTCACATCACCCTTTACTCCACGGGTGATGAGCGTCGAGATTCCCCGGGATTGCAGACCCCCGGGAAACTTGGTGTATAATGGGGCTGGCGATCCTAAGGCCCACCTGATCAGCTACCAAGGAAACCTGTCCATGCTGGGAGCATCGGACGAGGCCATCTGCAGATTGTTCTTCAGCACCCTCAGGGGGCCAGCTCAGGAATGGTTCGGCCAGTTGAGGCCGGGCACCATTGACTCATACGAACAGCTTTCCCGGCAGTTCATGGCACAGTTTGCTGCCAGTACCACCCCCAGGAAGGACGTTACGGCTCTCACCCACATCAAACAAGGGCGGGACGAACCGCTGGCTAGGTTCCTGGTAAGGTGGAGGGACGAGGTACTACAGGTCGACGATCTGGACGAACGTCTGGCCACCAACATGTTCACCAGTGCGCTGGCCACAGGGGATCTATACCGGGACCTGAGGAGGAATCCCGGCACCAGCTACACCGAGGTTTTGGCTCGGGCACAAAAGTATGCCTCCATTGAGGAGGAGATCAGGCAGCGGGACGGAGTTCCCGCGGCCCAGCCTAGGAAGATGGCAGACAGACTCGGACCTAGACCGGGACCCGGGCCCTCACCCCCAAGCAAAAAGAAGAGGGTGGACGGAGCGATGATCCCTTGGAAGGCCCCCTCCGGAGACAGCCAGACACGGCCGGACGACCGCTATATCCCATTGGCCTATCCAGTGAGCCAAATCTTCGAGGCCATCAAAGACAAAGGCCTCCTGACGGAACCCCAGGATATGAAGAAGCATATGGGGCTTGACCAATCGGCCTACTGTGAGTACCATCAGAGGATCGGCCACCTGACGGACAATTGCAGCCAATTAAAGAAAGCGATCGACGAGCTGATCCGTCAGGGGTACTTGGGCGAATTCACCCAGCTGCTGAACAAAAACAGTCAGCAGAAGCCGAACCCAAGGCACAAGACATGGCGCCGCGACGACCGGCGCGAGGCAGAACCTCAGGACGTGGATTATCGGAGTGCAGATAAACGTCCGGAGGGATCCCTCGGCCCAAAGGGCAAGAAGAAGAAGTTGGAGATCAAGGTGATCTTCGGGGGCGCTGAGACAGGAGATACACCCGCCGAGCGGAAAAAATTTGAGAGATCACTCTATGTGGGTTCCGTATCAGCACCCCCACCAAGCGCAATAAAATCGAGGCAATTACCTTCGGCCCCGCTGACCTGCCGACGTCACCGGCGCCGCACAGAGACGAGCTGGTGATCAGCATGGACGTGAACGATGCCATCGTCCGCCGCGTCCTTGTTGATACCGGGAGCAGTGTGAGCGTCCTCTACTGGGAGGCTTTCGAAGGGATGAAGCTCAGGAAGGACATGATGCACCCTCTGCGCACATCGCTGTCCGGCTTCACCGGGGACTGCATCGACGCTGAGGGCACCATCGTCTTGCCGGTAGAGATCGGCGACGGCCCTCATACGGCCCGGATCAGCATGACGTTCGTCGTGGTCCGCCTAAAATGCGCCCACAACGCCATTTTGGGCCGACCCGGCTTGGAAGACTTGGGGGCCATATGCTCCGTACGGCACTCATGCATCAAATTCCCCACCGACACTGGGGTGGGGGTAGCACGTACGGACCCGCATATGGCCAGGGCCTGCTACACGAAGGCCATGGAGAAGCTCAACGAGCGGGAGGCTCGGGTCAACAGCATCTCCGAGAAGGCCAAACAGGCCGACTTGGACGCTCATCTGGAACCAGCAACTCTGCTGGAGGAAATAGAGCTCGACGACCCGACGGACAGGAAGGTGTCCATCGGTGCAGATCTAGAGCCGGAGATCAGGGCGGGGGTCATAGCTGTCCTGCGAAGGTTCCGAATCTTATTCGCCAGAGGGCCGGAGGACATGCCGGGCATTGACCCCAACCTCATATGCCATAGGCTCGCCGTGCGGCCGGACGCCAAGCCTGTACAGCAAAAGAAAAGGTATATGGCGGCCGACCGACGCGATTTCATCAGGAAGGAGACGGCAACTCTCCTCAGCATTAAACACATCCGGTCGGTCATCCACGTGGAGTGGCTGGCTAACGTGGTACTAGCCCCGAAGGGCGACACTTGGCGGATGTGCGTCGATTACTCGGACCTAAACAAAGCTTGTCCGATGGATCCTTACCCTGTTCCGAGGATCGACTTGCTGGTGGATGAGACGGCAGGCTGTGAGCTGCTCAGCTTCATGGATGCATTCAGGGGCTACCATCAGGTGTTCATGCACCCCGATGATGCCGAAAAAACGGCGTTCGTTACGGCGGACGGCGTGTATTGCTACATCGTCATGCCGTTCGGCCTGAGGAACGCCATGGCTACTTTTCAGAGGATGATTGGGATGTTGTTCAAAGACGTACTTGGGAAGACAATGGAAGCATACGTGGATGACATCCTGAGCAAGAGCAAGAGAAAGGAGGACCACGTCCAGGACATGGAGAGGGTCTTCGGCATCATGGAGAGGGCCAGCATGAGGCTCAATCCGAAGAAGTGTGCCTTCGCCGTCAGGGGCGGCAAGTTCCTCGGCTACATGATGAGCGAGCGGGGGATCGAGCCTAACCCGGAGAAGGTGAAGGCAATTATGGACATGGAGGCCCCGAAGAACCTGAAAGAAGTGCAGCGCCTCACCGGGCGTCTCGCAGCCCTGAGCAGGTTCTTGTCCAAGCTGGCTGATAAGGCGATTCCTTTTTTCCAGATCATGAAGAAGGCCAATCCCTTTGAATGGACCCCGGAATGTCAGGCTGCCTTCGAGGATTTCAAGGTATATCTCTCCTCTCCGCTCGTCCTCACCAAAGCGGATCCCGGGGAGAGATTGTACATGTATCTGGCAGTAGCCGACCTGGCTGTAAGTGCCGTGCTGCTGAAGGAATCTGAAGGCGTCCAACGGCCAATATACTTTGTGAGTAAGGCGCTAAACGGCCCCGAGACGAGGTACACACTGATGGAAAAGACGATCCTTGCCTTGATTGCATCCATCAAGCGCCTGGCGCCGTATTTCCAAGCACACCCGGTGACCGTCTACACAACGCAACCCCTCGCCACAGTCCTCAGAAATCCAATGGCAAGCGGAAGGATATCCAAGTGGTCCTTGATGATCGGCCAGTATGACGTGGACTTCAAACGAAGGCCGACGATCAAGGGACAGGCACTGGCGGACTTCATTGCAGAATGCACCGCGCGCACCGAGGACGAATCCCATGACAGCAACGACTTCGACAATTGGTGGGAGATATACACCGATGGGGCCTCGAGTGCGCGGGGCTGTGGCGGAGGAGCGGTGATCACTTCCCCCGAGGGTTTCAAAGCCTACTACTCTATGAAATTCGAGTTCAAGGTCACCAACAACGAGGCTGAGTACGAGGCGCTTATCGCAGGGCTGAAATGCGCGAAAGCCCTCGGAGCAGCCCGTCTGAAGGTGAGAATGGACAGCCAGCTGGTGGTAACCCAGATGAACGGCACTGCAGAAACCAGGGAAGAGAGAATGAAGGTCTACAAGGAGCTGGCGGAGGAACAGACCGCGTGGTTTGAGCAGGTGGTCCTTGAGCAGGTATCACGGGTGGAGAATGCAGAGGCGGATATACTATCAAAATTGAGCAACCCCCCAACCGATGATCCGGCATCCAGCATCCCCCGACACATCAGAGGCTTCGTTAGGTAGGAGGTATTCCTAGCACCGGCGACGGACGTCATCCAGGTGGAGGTTATCTCCGTTGCCGAACCTAACTGGGCAAAGGAGATAGCAGATTATCTCAGAGATGGAACACTCCCTGAGCCCGAAGGGGATGGCAGCACAGGAAGAGCCGCATGGATAAAGAGGCGTGCCCCCAACTTTGAACTTATTGACGGGCAGCTCTACAAGAAGACGTTCGGCGGACCCTATCTGCTCCAGCCACCAGGGCCCCCGGACCTTAGCCAAAAAAATCATCCTGCAGGGCTATTACTAGCCGACCATATAGCAAGATTGCTTCAACCACACTCGGAAGTGCGCAGTATGCCAACAGTATGCACCTGTCCCTGGCCGCCCAGCGAGTTTCTACACCCCGATGACCATCACACTACCTTTTGCTAGATGGGGCATAGACCTGCTGGGACCTCTGCCCACGGCTGCTGGTGGAAGGAAATTCGTCATTGTGGCGGTTGATTATTTCACGAAGTGGGTCGAGGCCGAACCATTGGCCTCCATCACTGAGTTCCAGTGCCAGAAGTTCGTCTGGCAGAGCATCATTTGCCGTTTCGGGATCCCAGAGCAGATCATCACCGACAACGGCCGGCAGTTCGTCGGCAGAGGCTTTGAGGCATACTTGGCAAAGTGGGGCATCAGGCACTCTAAGGCCTCGGTGGCTTACCCGCAAGCCAACGGCCAAGTGGAGAACATGAACCGGACCATCATGGACGGGATCAAGAAGAAGTTGGAAGACTACACCTCCACCTGGCCAGAGCAGCTGAATTATGTTTTGTGGACGTACAGGACGACGCCAAGAACGGCGACTGGGGAAACCCCTTTTGCCTTGGCTTACGGATTCCAAGCTAAGGTGCCGACGGAGGTGTTGGTACCTACACATCGCACCAAGCACTTCCAGCCGGAGGACAACGAGACCAACCTACGAGCGGAGCTCCATTTCATTGAGGAACGGAGGGACCTAGCGGCTCGTCGCATGGAAGAGTATCACAGGGCCACCCAGAGATACTTCAACAAGGCCGTGAAATTCTGCGAAATAGAGGCCGGGGACCTCGTACTCAGGAAAAGAGAGAAGAGCAAGCCGCTCGAAGGCGGCAAGATGGCGAGGAACTGGGAAGGACCTTACCGGGTCATCAGAAGATACAACCAGGGGACGTTCCTCCTCCATACCCTGGAGGGGAACCATGCCGGGATGTGGAACGTAGAACACCTGAAGAAGTTCTATCAATAGTTAGAGGCTGATGTCCTTGTTGTATTCCCACTCCCATGTAAAATGACCGGACGTCGTCAATAATAAAGGCCCCCTGTTTTTTCATCACTTCTGTTCTTGCCAACGACCGCTAAAGAAGGGAATCTCGATGCAGATAAACCTGTTCCTCCTTGCGATGTCTGCGGATACCGAACGTCTCCTCGAAGTAGGGACGCCGGTAGGACCAAGGACCAAGGACGAACGAAGCACCAGGGAATCTCGATGCAGATAAACCTGTTCCTCCTTGCGATGTCTGCGGATACCGAACGTGTCCTCGAAGTAGGGACGCCGGTAGGACCAAGGACCAAGGACGAACGAAGCACCAGGGAATCTCGATGCAGAAAAACCTGTTCCTCCTTGCGATGTCTGCGGATACCGAACGTCTCCTCGAAGTAGGGACGCCGGTAGGACCAAGGACCAAGGACGAACGAAGCACCAGGGAATCTCGATGCAGATAAACCTGTTCCTCATTGAGATGTCGGCGGATACCGAACGTCTCCTCGAAGTAGGAACGCCGGTAGGACCAGGGACCAATGACAAACGAAGAGTATAGATTGCCTCCCTCAAAAAAAAAAAAAAAAAAGAAAGATGGGGAGAAGAGGAGAGCAGCTCCTATACGGAAGGGAATCTTGCCCGGGTGTGCCAGATCTTCCCCCACCGCCGAAGACGAACGCCTCTCGATGTAGAGGTTAGTAGAGACGTGGAGGAGGCTAGACGAACCAAGGGAGCCTGCCAAGATAAACCTGTTTATCCCACAAATGACCATGGATCGATGGACGTGGGATAACAAAGTCGGGAACCCGTGAGGGTAAACCTGTTCGTCCCTGCGAGTTCCTTGGGTACCGAACGTCTTCTTCGAAGCAAGAGACGCCGGTAAGACTAAAAGGACCACGGACGAACGAAAAATGGGGGAATCTCGATATAGATAAACCTGTTCCTCCTTGCGGTGTCGGCGGATACCGAACGTCTCCTCGAAGTAGGGACGCCGGTAGGACCAAGGACCAAGGACGAACGAAGACTAAAAGACTCCAAAAGAAAAAAAAAAAAAAAAAGATGCCAGAAGAGCATGGAGCAAAGAATGATTTTTATTCCTCGGCACTATTGGCCGGAAAATTACAATGTACGAGGATACAATGCAAATAATGGAAAAACTGTGTAAGTACAAGATAATGAACGGAGAATCACGGCCGATCGACATCCGGGGTTGGAACCTTGGAAAGGGCCTGCTTGGCTTTCTCACTAGCTTCGGCTTCCTCCTGCTCCTTCAGCAGCTCAAGGGCCCCCGCATGGGCGTCTGCCATCAAGACGTCGAAGCCAGCCGCCTCCGGATCAAAGGGAGCCCCGAAGTGGCGCTCGAACGTCGGGAGATTCTCCGCTACTAAACCAACCATACCCTTGCGGTAGGTGTCATCGGCGAGATCATCAAGAAAACGACGTCCGGTGGGGGTGGCCTGGAGCAATTTAACCCCATCCAGATAGGCATCCGGGCAGGTGGCCAGGAACTCGCCGACGAGCCGCGGGAGGAACTTCATAGCCATGGTGTGAATGGCGCCAGTATAAGCCTTGGACCTCTGGAACGCTATGGATCCGGACTCCTTGATTTTGGCAACATCGGCCTCATAAATAGGGACATGATTGTCCACGCCCGTCTGGCGAAGCTCCACCTTGGCCTGCTCTACGGCCCACATCCGGCTGCGGAGATCCACGAGCTCGGCCTCCTGCTTCTTGAGGAGCTCCTTCTGAGAGGCATTCTCCTGAACCAGCTTATCATAGGCATCGGCTTTCTCTTGCAGAGTGTCAGCCCTGCCTTTTGCATTCCTCAGAAGGGCATCACATTCAGCTCGCACTCTGGCCATCTCCCTGCCCTGGCGCTCGAAGGCCATCCGAGCCCTGTGAAAGTAGAGCCCGGCCTTATCCAAGGTGCTCTGGCCGCACTCCAAGAGATCTTCAGGGGCCTCCTGAGCAGCGAAATCCTGCGGGACCTTGAGGTTCAGCCCACACCAGATGGAGGACGCTGTCTGGCCAAAGAGCATCATAGACTCCTTACGGGGGCCAACCCCAGAAAACTCGATCAAGCCAAGAGAAGACTCACTGGCTCCTGGGGGAGAGTTTGGACGGGCGTCGCCAGAACCTTCGGCGGTTGGGGTATCATCATCCCGGAGACGGCGGACGTCGGAACTCCTCGGAGGAGAGGCACGGAGATGGGCCCGAGAAGTGCGCTTCCGCTTGAGGGGACTTCCGGGTTCCACATCAGAGTCGTCGGCCACTATAATGGCCTTGGAGGCAGTACCCTCGACGCGCGGCTTCTTGGAGGCGCCAGCTCCCAAATCATCCTCAGCCCGGACCCTGGTCACCCGAGTTTCGACCTTAAGGACGAGCGGCTTCCCGGGCTTATCATGCCCCTTGTGCTCACGGTCGGCGGCAGTCGAGACAGCATTGACTCGGCCCATGGTGGACGTGGATGGAAAAACTCCTGCACAAAGGGAACCAAGACGTTCAGAACCATAACAGCGAAGAGATGTTAAAACAATACAAGTACAAACGGACGCACCTAATCCAGCCTGAGCTTTAAAGGGCTCGGCCACCAGCAACCGGAGGTTCTGGATGCCAAGTCCGGCTATGCGCTTGGCATATCCAAGCTCCTCGTCCGTCATGGGCGGCGGGATCGTCTTCACGGGGTAAGCGTTCCACCGATCAGAGAATGGCATCGGTGAGCCTACTCCGGCCAGGAAGAAGCGTTCTTCCCAACCGTCGGGATTCCCAGCATTGTTCGAGAATAGGACCATGGACGGACGGGCGATAAGGGTCAAATACCCTGTGCGTCCGAAGGGGGACAGACAGAAGAAATGGTGCAGCAGGTCCACGGTGGGGATCACACCGACACTGTGGCATCTGATGATGAAGCCAGCGATTATCCGATAGGCGGCAGGGACGAACTGCGCGGGCACTATCTCGAGGGCCCTGAAAAGTTCCAAGTGGAAGCTGTGCAGGGGGAAGTTCAGCCCGGCTATCACCGAATCCAAGTGGACCACCACATAGCCGGGCAGATGGCGCATGGGGTTCCGCAGACGCCGATCGTCGTAGACCCTTGGGGGATAAAACCATTGACTGATCAGTCGCTTATCAGCATTCGTCAGGCGTTGAACTTGACGCCGAACGCACGAGAAGCTGAGGCTATAACGGGGAGGCCGGGGCGGCATTCCCCGCTCATAAAATTCCAAGTCCTCACCAGAGGAACAGCCATCGTCGAAGCGATTTTCAGAAGACATGACAACGAACGGTACCTTTGGAGTTGAGAGAGGTCTAGAGAGAGAAGACAATTGAGCAGCGTAAGGAGAAATGTGGGTGGATCACATGGACTCTGGGTACTTATAGGCAACACCGCGGAATCGCGCCAACCGAAGCAGGACACGTGGCGCCTGGATACCGGTACCTACCACGGCATTTAAGGCATCTCGATTTTGTCGCCACATAACCACCACGAAGACATCCGGGTCCATGCCACGAACGTCCCTTGAGGAGGGCTTACCGGCTCGGAGGGGTTTGGAGACATTCGTCTTTCCATATTTCCGTAATTCCCCGGCTGTCCCTAACATCGGCGGCTGATGAGGACACACGCATCAACCGGCTACGTTCGTCTTGCAGCACCCCGGTTTTTCATGTCACTCAACGGTCGACGAACGTCGTCATCGAGCGCTGGTTCAGGGAGATACGTCCATATGTCCATACTTGAGAAGTGTACTGTCAAGGCAGCTACCGACGAACGTCTTCCCATTGTCAGAATACCGTGTGGGCGGCAAGCCGGCTTCGGTAGGAGGACGCCATGCGACAGAGGAGTGTCGAGACGCCGAAAGGATTTCTCATACTACCAACGATGGAGGACATAAAAGTGATGAAATAAAAATCATGTCCTTAGCTTACCAGCAGGGGACGCACGCATCAAATGGCTACGTTCGCCTTTCCACACTCCATGCCATTTGAACATGTAGAACAGACGGACATCCTCGCTCGAAGCTTGGGCATTCATGCCACGCAACAGTAGACGAACGTCGTTAGCAAGCATTGAGGCAATCTCCGACGTGCGTTTGACCGCACTTGCAAAGTGTGCTGTTAGGCCAACCCCCGACGAACGTCGTCTTGCCATCAGAATGCTGTTGCAAGAGGGACAGCCAGCATCGGCGCCGAGTGTCGCCATCCGAAGACGGACCTTAGCACTGGCGCCCGCGCACTTAAATGTGTACGGGGTTTTGGCAAGGAGATGCCCCTGCCCCCGAACCAATTGGGGAACAGAGATGAACGTCCACGCAGACTATGCAACAGAGTATATCGAGACACGAGGGGAGTTTCCATACAACAAAAGACAAAGGGAGTGAAAATAACAAGTAGAAATCATGAACATAGAACAATTATGGGCAAAAGACGTCTGTATTCTTCGGCTCTGACGGCCGGACATTACAAAAGCTAGAATGGGAAAGTACAAACTACATTATACAAAGAAAGGGGATTCCGGTCGGCTGCCGCCCTGGTTCGGCTCCTCCTCCTCTTCCTCGGGCTCGGGGGACGGGGGTTCCGGAATTTCCCCTCTGGCCTTGCGTTGGTCTCTCCCCAACTTCCCCAAGGCTTGAAGCAACAGGTCGTCGTCTGTGTTCGCAGCCAGCTCAAAATCAGCCCCTTGCAACCTCGAGAAAATGGGGAGAGTGGCCTTGACCCCCTCGTTGTAGCCGGCGGCGAAGCTGCTGTCGCCGACCTCATAGAGGAATTTGTGAGACAAGGGGGAGCTCTCCAAAATCCGGACCCCGCTCGCCAGACGCTGCCGGGGTGGGATCTTCGCCAGCGCCGCAGAGAACACATCACCGAAGGCTCCGGCGCAATAATCCTTGGCGGAATCCATGAATTCCCCAGTGTTCCTGTAGCCGGAGGTGTCGACCAACCACTCCGGAGTGGTGTCCTTGGCGGCAGGGAGCACCGGAACAAGCTTGAAACCGGCTCTCTCAAGACCGGCCAACTGGCTGCGGGATTCAGCCTGCAGGGCTGCAATCTCCCTCCCCTTGGCTGCAGCCTCCGCCTCAGCTCGACGGGCGGCCTCCCGGGCCGTAGCAACGGCCGCATCAGCCTTGGCCTTGGCCTCCTTCAGATCGGCCTCCCTGGCAGCTTCAGCCTGAAGGACTAGAAGCCCAGACTGGATGACAGAAGAGAAAATAATGATCAGGAGATGAACGTCAAGGAAAAAGTGTACTCGGATCTAGCAATGAGGAATTACCTGAAGAGCGGCCGCCAGGGCAGCGCTGGTCGCCTCAGAAGACGAACGGCGGGGCAGCTCGAGACCGGCCTTGAGGGCCATCTCCCTCCACAGCTCTTCCGCCGGGCGGCTCAATGGCAGAGAGCCGGCATCTTCGAGCGGGGGGCCCAGTGGAGCCTGCCTCGCGGCCCCTCTTCTGTTTCTTCTCGGGGGCCTTCTCCGTCCCCTTTTGAGGGGCCGCCTTCGACGGGACGACCGGCGGCGGAAGGGCAGCTTCAAGAGCAGGGGCCCCAGAACCCTGAGCCAGCATAGTGGCGATCAGGTGCTGTTCACCCTCAGCAGTTCGCCGGGCAGCATCAGAGGCCGAGGAGTTGGACTCCGAGGCGGGGGCGTTTTTGGCTTTCGCCATCGCAGCTTTAGCCGCAGCCGCCTTGGCCTTCCTGGTTTTCAGACACTCAGCGTGATTCATCTGGTCTCTGTCTGGCGGAGAACCTGCAAGAAACAACAAAGGAGTAAAAGACGAGCGGGGAATACAATAAGACACTCACCTCGAAGGACAGGACCGCCGGTGCCCCGAGACGAGCGTCGAAGGGTGGAAAGAGTCCAGGGACACGGGCGGGTACCTATGCCTGCCCCGGAGAGTGCCTCGAAGGTCAGATATCCGGCTATGGGACGGACGCCGCCCTCCAACACCTTCTCCACGTCCAAAAGCAGATCGTCGGTCGACTCCGGTGACTCAATCTTTGGGGGATAGCCATTCCACCGAAGGGGGAGAGGAGGCCCGTCGTATCGAAGGAAGAAGAAGCGGTTCTTCCAGTCGTGGATGGACGAAGGGTAGCTCTTGAACAACCGTCTCCCAGGACGTGCGGCCACGCTCAGATACCCGTCGGCATTCTGGGGAGTGACGCGGTAGAAATAGTGGAAAAGCTCCAGAGTGGCATCGACTCCCGCAAGTTTGCAGCGCACCAAGAAGGCCGATATGAACCTATAAGAATTTGGCATGAATTGCGCCGGGGCCACCTGGAAACAGTGGAAGAACTCCACATAGAACGCATGAAGCGGAAACCGCAGCCCAGCTTCAACGGAATCCAGGTGAAGCATGATCATCCCCGGACGTCTCCTCATCACATGCTCAGCGCCTCTCACGCTCCAGACGAACGGCGGGGGGAAGAAAGTACGGATTTTGTTGAGGGCCACGCGGGAGAGGACTTGGTCGTGGTCAAGGGCGCTCCTGATCGGGCAGATGTGGCGCTCCATATCCGTAGGGATGCCCAAATCATACACCTCCATATCAGAACCGGATTCGGCCTCCTCTCTAGAATCGTAATCAGCGGGACGCTCGTTCAGGGGGACTGCGTCAATGACATCTACTGCCCCGTCAGCATCCCCATCCCTGGCGCCGCTCCCACTACCTTGGGAAGCGCCATCCGGCTCACCATCAGCCCGGATGGTTCCCACCGTCGTGGCCGAACCCGAAGTTCCGGAAACGCTAGCTTTTCCCAGGGAGCGCGCATTCGCATTGTCAGAAGAGGAACCTGAAGAGGAACCTGATGAACCGGAGCCAGAGCTTGACGAAATCTCCATCGAAGTCATTTCGGCTAGGAATCAGAACAAAGAGAAGAAGCAGAGGGGGGAAATTACCTTACAAGGGGGTTAGCCGAATTCGGAAGCGGGGAAGAAGACTTGAAGAGCTGCGGAAAGTCGAAAGCAAGAGAGCAGAAATTGGGAACCCTAATTCAGGGGGAAAACCCGGCATTTATAGGAGAAACACCGATGGGGAAACCAACGAGGGGCTGACACGTGGCAAGGAGCGTATTCCGACCCACGCGCTGTGCGTGGGGCGAAAGCATAATGATGACATTTCCTCGGGAACTGCTCCGCCGCAACATCAGCCGTCACCTCGTTTCCTGAACCGTCGACAGCTGTCAAGCACCATGACCACGAGCGTACGCTTCCAACGGGTGCAGAAAACACAAGTATCAAGACGCGAACGTCTACCTTGAGGGGATTCCTACTTCCTTATGTCCTGCGCGAGCCCAGAACATCAGAAGTGGGGGACTTGTGTTGGGTTAAGGGCCCAAGCCGAGGTCCGGCCCACTAACCCATCTTGCCAGACGCACGTCCAGTTAGAACACCAGGCCAGCCCACAGGCCCATGTCCCTTGAGGATGGACGAACGTCTGGTGTTTGGGGCTCAGGCCCAGCGGCTCATCCCGACGAACGTCTGTGCAGGGACAGGGAGCAGGACCACGGGCCACCAGGGATGGCGACGAACGTCTCCGGGGCGAGCCTGTAGTCATCGGAGGAAACCAGGTCCACATGGTGAATATCTATAAGGCCAGAAGACGAACAGCCGGTATCTCCTGAGGGTCACTTGGGGCGATCCAACTCACTTCCAGGGCGGACGAACGTCCCCACTCCCCACTGATTGGGCGGGAAACCCAGATTCTGGCGGGAAGTGCATTTAATGCTGAAGATTTGGTGGTTGGGACACAAGCGGTCCACAGGCTTCCACGTCAGCATGGCTACCTGCCCATTGGCGGGTATAAATAGAAGCATTTATTTCATTGTAAAGGGTTGGCAACTTTTATTCTTAGCATACTAGCTTCAGCATTCTTACTCGCAGCATTTCTAACTGCCTTGTAAGACGAACGGCCGACGTGCCCTTTTTAGCAAGTAGATTGTACTTAGGGGAGTTATTACGAAGTTAATAATACCTATTTACATTGCCTGCTATTACTCTTGTTTCCTGATCCATCTGATAGCTGTTGGGCTAGATATTCATATACTCACTCCACTCGAAATCTTTGGGCTTACGTGTTGGGTCCAAGGGTTGAAGGAATAAACCTCAACAATAATTATTATTAATATATTAATAATAATATGATAAAGAAATAAGATATTAATAATAGTTATAATATTTTAATGTAATAATAGTAATATAAATGCAATTATTAAGAAGACTATTATTATTATTATTATTATTATTATTATTATTATTATTATTATTATTATTATTATTATTATTATTATTATTATTATTATTATTATTATTATTATTATTATTATTATTATTATTATTATTATTATTATTATTATTATTATTATTATTATTATTATTATTATTATTATTATTATTATTATTATTATTATTATTATTATTATTATTATTATTATTATTATTATTATTATTATTATTATTATTATTATTATTATTATTATTATTATTATTATTATTATTATTATTATTATTATTATTATTATTATTATTATTATTATTATTATTATTATTATTATTATTATTATTATTATTATTATTATTATTATTATTATTATTATTATTATTATTATTATTATTATTATTATTATTATTATTATTATTATTATTATTATTATTATTATTATTATTATTATTATTATTATTATTATTATTATTATTATTATTATTATTATTATTATTATTATTATTATTATTATTATTATTATTATTATTATTATTATTATTATTATTATTATTATTATTATTATTATTATTATTATTATTATTATTATTATTATTATTATTATTATTATTATTATTATTATTATTATTATTATTATTATTATTATTATTATTATTATTATTATTATTATTATTATTATTATTATTATTATTATTATTATTATTATTATTATTATTATTATTATTATTATTATTATTATTATTATTATTATTATTATTATTATTATTATTATTATTATTATTATTATTATTATTATTATTATTATTATTATTATTATTATTATTATTATTATTATTATTATTATTATTATTATTATTATTATTATTATTATTATTATTATTATTATTATTATTATTATTATTATTATTATTATTATTATTATTATTATTATTATTATTATTATTATTATTATTATTATTATTATTATTATTATTATTATTATTATTATTATTATTATTATTATTATTATTATTATTATTATTATTATTATTATTATTATTATTATTATTATTATTATTATTATTATTATTATTATTATTATTATTATTATTATTATTATTATTATTATTATTATTATTATTATTATTATTATTATTATTATTATTATTATTATTATTATCATCATCATTATTATCATCATCATCATTATTATTATTATTGTTATTATTATTATTACAATATAATAATAATAATATGATTAATATTATTATAATATTATATTATAATTATATGTAATTATAATTATAATTACAATTATAATTCTTGTAATTATAAGTATAATCAATTGTAATTATTATAATTATAATAATTATAATTATCATTACAATCATAATTACAATTATGATTATAATTATAATTATAATATAATATTATAATAATATAGTAATACTAATAATAATAATAATAATCGTATTATTATTATATTGTAATAATAATATTAATATAATAATATCGTTATGATAATATTAATTGTATTTATAGTACTATTATTATATCATAATATTATAATTAATGTTAATATAAATATAATTATTATTAATTATAATTATAATATTTATAGTTATATTATTATATTATAATATTTTAAATAATGTTAATATAATTATAATTATTATTAATTATAATTATAATAATTATACTTTTAATTATATTATTATTACTGAGTATAATTTATGATTATAATTATTATTTTTATAATAATAATAATAATAATAATTATTATTATTATTACTATTACTTTTGTAATTATTTTACTAAGTAATTATAATATTGATAACTATAGTTACAATTATAAAGATAAATATTGTAATTATAATTACAATTATAATTATATAAGTAATTATAATTAAAAATATAATTACGGTTATAATTATATCTATATTTATAATTAGTGTAATAGGTATAAATTTTTTCATTTTAAATTTAATTATTATTATTATTATTATTATTATTATTATAGTTACGATTATAATTATAATTTTATTTAAATTATATTTGTAATTGCAATTATAATAATTATAATTATAATTATAATCATAAAAACATTCAAATCAGATCAAATCAGAAAGATTCAGATCAGATCAGAAGGATTCAGATCAGATCAGAAACATTCAGATCAGATCAGACCAGATCAGAAACATTCAGATCAGATCAGAAAGATTCAGATCAGATCAGATCAGATCAGAAAGATTCAGATCAGATCAGATCAGATCAGAAAAATTAAGATCAGATCAGATCATAACTAAAAAAATTAAGATCAGAAACATTCAGATCAGGCGAAGAGAACAACTTCTAAGTTGCAGGTTTTAAATTTCAGAGTTTTCGTAATCTTTTACTAGTTATTGGTTTAAATTATTTTACTTGTTTAAATAACTCAATTAAATAAAAAGATTTATATTTTCTAATACATTATACAATACTTTTAATATATGTATGGAATCAATCTTCTAGCTTATACGAAGTATTAGGGACATGTTTTTATGTTTTTATACTACGCATGTTTGTTAACTTATTATGTCTAACGATAAAGAAGCTGTTCTCTTCGCCTGATCTGAAAGTTTCTGATCTGAATTGTTTTAAGTTCTGATCTGAATATTTCTGATCTGATCTGATCTGATCTGAATCTTTCTGATCTGATCTGATCTGATCTGATCTGAATCTTTCTGATCTGATCTGAATGTTTCTGATCTGGTCTGATCTGATCTGAATCTTTCTGATCTGATCTGAATCTTTCTGATCTGATTTGATCTGATCTGATCTGAATCTTTCTGATCTGATCTGATTTGAATGTTTCTATGATTATAATTATGATTATAATTATAATTATTATAATTGCAATTACTAATTTAAAATGATAATAATCGTAACTATAATAATAATAATAATAATAATAATAATAATAATAATAATAATAATAATAATAATAATAATAATAATAATAATAATAATAATAATAATAATAATAATAATAATAATAATAATAAAAATTAAAATTAAATTTAAAATGAAAAAATTTATACCTATTACACTAATTATAAATATAGATATAATTATAATTGTAATTATATTTTTAATTATAATTACTTATATACTTATAATTGTAATTATAATTACAATATTTATCTCTATAATTGTAACTATAGTTATCAATATTATTATAATTACTCCGTAAAATAATTACAATAATAATAATAATAATTATTAATATAATAAAAATAATAAATATAATCATAAATTATAATTATAATATAATTATAAGTATAATTATAATTATATTAAAATTAATTATAATATTATAATATAATAATATAATTATAATTATTATAATTATAATTAGTAATAATTATAATTATATTAAGATTAATTATAATATTATAATATAATAATAGTACTATAAATACAATTAATATTATCATAACGATATTATTATATTAATATTATTATTACAATATATTAATAATAATAATACGATTATTATTATTATTATTATTATTATTATTATTATTATTATTATTATTATTATTATTATTATTATTATTATTAGTATTATATTATTATAATATTATGTTATAATTATAATTATAATCATAATTATAATTATGATTGTAATTATAACTATAATTATTATAATTATAATTAATTATAGATATAATTATAATAATTACAATTGATTATATTTATAATTATAAGAATTATAATTGAATTATAATTATAATTACATATAATTATAATATAATATTATAATAATATTAATCATATTATTATATTGTAACAATAATAATAATAATAAAAATAATAATAATAATAATAATAATAATAATAATAATAATAATAATAATAATAATAATAATAATAATAATAATAATAATAATAATAATAATAATAATAATAATAATAATAATAATAATAATAATAATAATAATAATAATAATAATAATAATAATAATAATAATAATAATAATAATAATAATAATAATAATAATAATAATAATAATAATAATAATAATAATAATAATAATAATAATAATAATAATAATAATAATAATAATAATAATAATAATAATAATAATAATAATAATAATAATAATAATAATAATAATAATAATAATAATAATAATAATAATAATAATAATAATAATAATAATAATAATAATAATAATAATAATATTAATAATAATAATAATAATAATACTACTACTAATGATGATGATGATGATGATGATGATGATGATGATGATGATGATGATGATGATGATGATGATGATGATGATAATAATAATAATAATAATAATAATAATAATAATAGTCTTCTTAATAATTGCATTTATATTACTATTATTATATTAAAATATTATAACTATTATTAATATCTTATTTCTTTATCATATTATTATTAATATATTAATAATAATTATACAATAATAATAATCATAATAGTAATAACAATATTAATAATAATAATTAATATAATAATGAAAGTGATAAATAACTTTTCTGATCTGATCTGATCTGAATGTTTCTGATCTGATCTGAATCTTTCTGATCTGATCTGAATCTTTCTGATCTGGTCTGATCTGATCTGAATCTTTCTGATCTGATCTGATCTGATCAGAATCTTTCTGATCTGATCAGATCTGATCTGATCTGAATTTTTCTGATCTGATCTGATCTGATCTGAATAAAATAAGAATAAACAATAAGTAATAAGAATAAGACGAACAGAACAACACCAAAGTCAGGGCCGGTCGTGAGAAAATATGGGTCCTGTGCAAAAATAAAATATAGAATTTTTTCTAAAATAGGTAGAAATATAATATAAGTGAAGACTATATTTGTAAAAATTTGCTACAATAATAATAATTCATATATATCAAAATACAAGTTATTCACTAACATAATAGTTAAAATAAAACTATTCCCTAACAAAATACACTTCATTTATTTGTTAAATTGAATTATAAATTAATAGTTAAAATAAAACTATTCCCTAACATAAATATAATTGATAGACGTAATGAACATTTGATACATATTTAATAGTTTGTTAATTTAATAATGACATGCAATAAAAAAAAGTTATTATTATGATTATAAATTAATATCAATAATTGTAGTTGATGATATGGGCTTAGAATCTAATGAGTTTTTAATGATATTTTGTATGATTTTTTCAAAAAAAAAATGATATTTCGTATGATATGGTTTAGCATGGAATTGATGACCCTGAATTTGTTGGGCACTTAGGCTTGCCTTCAACTCTAGATGTGGGGGGGTGGGGTGGGGTGGGGGTGGAGATGATCCATCAATGGGAGTTGAAAGTGATGCAGAAGTACATAACGGGGAAGAGCAACAGAGTGAGTAAAATGCAGAAGATGATAATGAGGCAGCACCAAATGGAGAGAATTGTTTAAGATGGAGTCTTGTCTGGAATGCAGGAGAAGATACCCGACCGGGTATATCAAGAGACCCGACCGGGTATGTTGAAGCAGAAACCTGGGAGCTCACTGGACGTGAGACCCGACCGTGTCAGTTGACGGACCCGACCGGGTCAGCAAAGCAGAAACCTTCTGTTTTGGATACCCGCCCTGGTATCAGCCCGGATGTGAAATTTGTGAAGAGACCCGACCGGGTCAAGGGGGGCACCCGACCGGGTCTACGGGAATTTTAATTACGGGCTTGATTTTAATTAGGGCCTGCGGCTCTAATCTCTGATTAGGTTTTCTTACACCTATTTAAACGACTCCTATGTACTTGTAAACCTCTTGAGACGCTGATAATAATACATCCTCTCTCTCGTTCGCCGTGGATTAGCGTAATCACCCCGATTGCGTGAACCACGTTAATGCTTGTGTTCTTGCTCTTAATTTATCGTTTGCTTAACCTAAATCGTAACAATTGGTATCAGAGCTATGGCTGACGAAGGGAAGGTTAAGATCGATAAATTTGATGGTCAAGATTTCGCTTTCTGGAAGATGCAGATCGAGGATTATCTCTACCAGAAGAAGCTTCATCAACCGTTGTCTGAGAACAAACCAGAAACGATGACGGAGGCGGAATGGAATTTGTTGGATCAACAGGCTCTTGGTGTGGTGAGGTTGTCGTTGGCGAAGAACGTTGCCTACAACATCGTCAACGAGAAGACAACGTTTGGACTGCTCAAGGCGTTATCCAACATGTATGAGAAACCCTCAGCAGCAAACAAGATTTTCTTGATTAGACAGTTAGTGAATACAAGAATGAAGGAAGGTGCATCTGTGGCAGATCACATCAACGAGTTTAATTCAATCATATCCAGGTTAGGCTCGGTTGAGATTAAATTCGATGATGAAGTCCAAGCATTACTTTTGTTATCATCTTTGCCCGATAGTTGGTCCGGTACAGTCACAGCGGTTAGTAGTTCATCTGGAACCACTAAGCTTACCTTTGAAGGTATTCGTGACTTAATCCTTGGTGAGGATATCCGGAGGAGGAGTTCGGGGGATAGCTCCAACAGTTTGTTGAGTACTGAAGATAGGGGTAGAAAATCCACTAGAGGAGGTAACAAGAAGGGAAGATCGAAGTCGAGAAAAAGAGGGCAATCCAAGAACCGGAAGGACATCAATTGTTGGAATTGCAAAGAGAATGGACACTTCAGAAATCAGTGCCCAAAACCCCCTGCAGACAAAGGCAAGAAGGAGGTGAACGTGGCAGAGGATTATGAAGATGCTCTAATTTGCAGTGTTGAGAATTCAGTTGAGTCCTGGATCATGGATTCAGGTGCGTCGTTTCATGCTTGTCATTGCAGGGATTTGATGAAAAATTTCAGGCCCTACAGCGGAAGAGTTTGTTTGGCGGATGACAAATCCCTGGAGATCACGGGTATTGGAGATGTTGATCTCAGTACCTCTTTGGGTACAACCTGGAGGCTGAAAGACGTGAGGTATATTCCAGACATGAAGAAGATGTTGATCTCAGTTGGACAGCTTGATGAGGAAGGCCATAACGTTAGTTTTGGCAACAAGCAATGGAAGGTGACAAAGGGAAAGCTGGTCATTGCTCGTGGACAGAAGCATGGTACCCTGTACATGATTGAAGTATCCACAGATGGAGCAAACGCAGCGGTTGAAGATGATGGAGTCTCTACTTTGTGGCACCAAAGACTTGGGCACATAAGTGAGAACGGAATGAAGATGCTGTCTTCAAAGGGCAAAATCCCAGATTTGAAGAATTCAAAGTTGAGCTTTTGTGAGCCATGTGTTCTAGGCAAACAAAAGAGGGTAACCTTTGTGAAGACGGGACAACAACCGAAGACTGAACGGCTGGAGTTGATTCATTCAGATGTCTATGGACCTACAAAGGTCTCTTCAATTGGAGGTTCCCGCTACTATGTCACATTCATTGATGACTCTACACGGAAGGTATGGGTTTATTTTCTTAAAAATAAATCTGAAGTCTTTAACACTTTTAGGAAGTTCAAAGCTGCAGTAGAGAATGAAACGAATCTTAAAATTAAGTGTTTAAAGAGTGATAATGGGGGTGAGTACAGTAGCACAGAGTTTGTAGAGTATTGTGCTGAACAGGGGATCAGAATGCTGAAGACGGTTCCAGAAACACCACAGCAAAATGGTGTTGCAGAGAGGATGAACAGAACACTGAATGAGAGGGCCAGGAGCATGAGATTGCATGCAGGACTTCCAAAGATGTTCTGGGCCGATGCGGTGAACACAGCAGCATACTTGATCAACAGAGGACCCTCATCTCCCATAGGTTTCAAAATTCCAGAAGAGGAATGGAAAGGTCGAGAGGTATCTCTTACTCACTTGAAAGTTTTTGGTTGTATTTCCTATGTCAAAGTTAGAGATGCAGATAGTGACAAGCTCGAGGCAAAGGCAAAGAAGTGTATCTTTATTGGGTACGGGATGGATGACATGGGCTACAGGTTCTGGGACAACCACAGCAAGAAGGTTATCAGAAGTAGAGATGTCACTTTCAACGAGAATGCCCTATATAAAGATGGTCTTGCAGCTGAAACTAGCAAAGCCAAGCAACCAGAAAACAAGCAACAAGTGGTGTTTGACGGGATGACTGAAGACGACATAGCACAACCTGCTGGTTGTGATGAGATGACTGGAGGATCAGGGAGTAGTGGGAGCTCAGGAAATACAGGAATGTCTGAAGATAGTGGGAGTGATGAAGATGGTGAAAATTCAGAGGCAGCTACTCCTCAAGTCAGACAGTCCACCAGAATCAGAAGACCTCCTAACAGATATTCTCCTTCAGCAAATTATTTGTTGCTGACCGAGAATGGAGAACCAGAATCTTACTCAGAGGCGCTGACCGTGAAGGATTCCATACAGTGGAAGAAGGCCATGGAGGATGAGTTAGATTCGCTTGAGAAGAACCAAACTTGGTCCTTAGTCAAGCTACCACCGGGAAAGAAAGCTTTGGAGAACAAGTGGGTGTTCAGAATCAAAGATGAAGCTGATGGGAGCAAAAGATACAAGGCGAGGCTAGTTGTCAAGGGGTTCCAACAGAAGAAGGGGGTTGATTACAATGAAATCTTCTCCCCGGTTGTGAAGATGACTACTATCAGGTTGATCCTTGGTATCGTTGCTGCTGAAAATTTGCATTTGGAGCAGCTGGATGTGAAGACTGCTTTTCTTCATGGTGACCTTGAAGAAGACATTTACATGGCCCAACCAGCAGGTTTCCCAGTGAGTGGTAAAGAGAAGATGGTGTGCAAACTCAAGAAGAGTCTATACGGGCTGAAGCAAGCTCCTAGACAGTGGTACTTGAAGTTTGACAGTTTTATGCAGCGGAATGGGTACACTAGATGCAAGATGGACCATTGCTGTTACTTGAAGAAATTCGAGTCTTCATACATTATTCTTCTTTTGTATGTTGATGACATGTTGGTGGCTGGAGCAAACATGCAGGAGATCAACAAGCTCAAGAAGAAATTGTCTGAAGAATTTGAGATGAAGGATTTAGGGGAGGCGAGACAGATTCTTGGGATGAGCATAGTCAGAGACAAGGTGGAAGGTACTTTAAAGCTTTCACAGCAGAAGTACATTCAGAAAGTCCTTGAGAAGTTCAGAATGATGGATGCCAAGCCAAGGAGTACACCGTTAGGGAGTCAGTTGAAACTCTCCAAGCAGCAGTCTCCGAAGACCGATGAAGACAAAGATGAGATGGCTAAAGTTCCTTATGCATTAGCAGTTGGCAGTTTGATGTATGCGATAGTGTCAACAAGGCCAGACATTGCTCATGCAGTGGGAGTTGTTAGCAGGTTTATGTCAAATCCAGGGAAGGAACATTGGGAAGGAGTCAAGTGGCTACTACGCTACTTGAAAGGCACCTCTAGAACTGCTCTTTGTTTCAGGAGGAATGGGGCAATTCTAGAAGGTTTTGCAGATGCTGATTTGGGGGGCTGTCATGATTCCGGGAAGAGCACTACGGGTTACATATTCACTATTGGAGGTACGGCAATCAGTTGGATGTCCAGATTACAGAAGAGTGTAGCTCTTTCAACCACAGAAGCAGAATATATGGCTATTGCTGAAGCGGCCAAGGAGATGATTTGGTTGAAGAACTTTCTTTCGGAGTTGGGCATGAAACAGGGGGATTGTGGTCTGTACTGTGACAACCAGAGTGCTATTCATCTCGCGAAGAATCCGGTGTTTCACAGCAGAACGAAACACATCAAATTGAGGTATCATTTCATTCGAGAATTGATTGAAGATGGTACTATAAATTTGAAGAAGATCTTTGGTACAAAGAATCCAGCAGACATGCTTACCAAGGCGGTGACAATGGAGAAGTTGAAGCTATGCATGGCTTCAACGGGCCTTCCAGATACTTGATGAGAAGGCGCGGACGAGAGAGGAAGAGAGAGAAATCAGGGGTTTTACAGAAGATACATGTTCTTGGATGGCAGATAATTGTTGACCAAGCCTCCAAGTGGGAGATTGTTGAAGATGGAGCCTTGTCTGGAATGCAGGAGAAGATACCCGACCGGGTATATCAAGAGACCCGACCGGGTATGTTGAAGCAGAAACCTGGGAGCTCACTGGACGTGAGACCCGACCGGGTCAGTTGACGGACCCGACCGGGTCAGCAAAGCAGAAACCTTCTGTTTTGGATACCCGCCCTGGTATCAGCCCGGGTGTGAAATTTGTGAAGAGACCCGACCGGGTCAAGGGGGGCACCCGACCGGGTCTACGGGAATTTTAATTACGGGCTTGATTTTAATTAGGGCCTGCGGCTCTAATCTCTGATTAGGTTTTCTTAAACCTATTTAAACGACTCCTATGTACTTGTAAGCCTCTTGAGACGCTGATAATAATACATCCTCTCTCTCGTTCGCCGTGGACTAGCGTAATCACCCCGATTGCGTGAACCACGTTAATTCTTGTGTTCTTGCTCTTAATTTATCGTTTGCTTAACCTAAATCGTAACAAGAATGAAGCACATGAAATATGTATTTTTGTTATGTACCAAATGTCGGCAGCACCAAATGTTCTTCATCAAGTCTAGTTCATCCATACCAAATTTCAACAAAAAATTAAATCGGGAAGGTCGTCAAATGATTTTTGCAAGTTAACTGGTCCGGAATATGTATTTTGAAGTATATTTGTAGTATAATTTAAGAAAAAGTATGTTGAAGTATATTTGTAGTATAATTTAAGAAAAAGTATGTGTACTTATATATTGAGCAGGTGGGGTCGGGCAGGTCGGGGCGGCACGGGTCAGTACTAACACCCGGACCCGCCCCATTGTATGGGCGGGGCAGACCAGCCCCATTTGCAAGAAGGGGAGGGCCGGACCCGCCCCAAATGTCTCGGGCCAGTGTGGGTCATTGTGGGTCGGTTTTTTTTTACATCCCTATTTAAATGGGCTATTTGTTGCGGTTACCCCATGACCGCAGGAAAGGAGTAAAAAAAACTCAAAATTCGAAATATAATAAGTATTTGCTGCGGTTCACCTACGACCCCAACAAAAAGTATGAAATTTGATACTTTTTGTTGCGGTCGTAGAAGAACCGCGGCAAATACCTATAAATTTTGTCTATTTACTGCGGATTTACTAATAACCGTAGCAAATGAGTAGCGGCAAATAAAGGAAAATTCTAGTAGTGGTACCAGCCCCCTCCCCTACATCACCCTTGTCCCCTCCACCACACCCCCTACCCTTAATGATGTTTACACCATTTTAGTGCAAAAAAAGATGTACATTGTTGGAGATGGACTAAACACGTAGTCCACCATTAATTCAACCCAGCAAAGCACATATCTAGATCCCAAATCCGCAATGCATATGTTGCCTGCCGTCTCAAAGAAATAGAAGAAGAAAAGAGATGATACGGATGGCGGTCGGTGACAAGGGACGGAGGCGAAAGGTTGTGACGCACGCGCCAATGTTCTTTCTGAAGACGGTGCAGAAAGCTAGCCGTCGATGTGCCCGGCTGCCGGTGTTGGATCTTACATGGTCTGTCGCGCAGGTAAGCAGAAGCGGAGATGGATCCCGTCTTCAGTCTAGCTCGCACAAACGAAATGGATTTATTCGGTTGTGCGCTATGTAGCACCGATACCGGTACGCGGAAACGGGTACGGGGATACGTCAAAACAAAAAAAAGTAGGATACGGATACGGGGCCATATTTATAAATATTAAAAGTTATGGGGGTGTATTTACAAATATTAAAAGTTATAGGGGTCTATTTATAAATATTAAAAATAGATTTTTTTGAATATATATATATATATATATATATATATATATATATATATATAATATCCTATGATGTCTACCCATTCATTGCATTGAAGCATTTTCCTTTTTCAAGATACTTAGTAATAAATTCATAATATTTCTCATATACACTAGTCATATCGAAATATAAATATAGTCAATAAGTCATTAATTTAAAATGAGAAATAAGTCAAACAACTACAGTCTTGAAATTAAAAGTGCAAGTATCCAATTCGGAGTATGAGTTAATGACTTAATTCGGATATAGTCATATAGGCTCATTATTTGATTACCAAGTAAATGTAGTTTTAGATTTTTATTTTTTTTAGAATTTTATTAAGTAAATTTTGGGATTTTTTTTAAAGTTGATACGGGTATCCGTCAGGATACGAGTATCAGAAACTTTCAAAAAATTACAAAAGTAAATGGAAACTTTTAAAAATTGCAGATACGGCCCGGGAACGTACGGTACGGGTATCCTAGAGTATCGGATACGAGAACGTATCGGATACGCCGACACGCTACCCTAGCGAAGTATCCGTGCTTCATAGGTTGTGTGTGGTCTCTTTTTTACCTAAGAAAAATGGTTGTATTGTTGTCCACTCAAAATTCCCAAGTCTTATTTTTGACATTTTTTCTAATTAGTTTGATCGAGTGATACAATTTAAAAAGTGAGGTTTGAGCTTGAGCAGTGTGCTCCCCGCAGCGGGTGAGTGATTAATTTCTTTTAATTTGGTTTGAATTGGAATAAATTTAATTGAGATATTATCCGAAATAGGACTAAAAAGGTTTGAAAATTCCAAAATAGGACTGTCATATTTTTATTCCCAAAATAGGATTAATTAATGTCATGTTTTGGCAGTACCAGACTTCAAACATGACAGTATTTTCCAAACTTGACAGTAATAACTCCTATTTGGGGAATATAAAACATGACAGTCTTATTTTGAAATTTTCAAACTGTTGTAGTCCTATTTGGGGAACTTTCCCAATTTAATTTCATTAAATATACAGTAGCATACGAAGTATAAGGTGCACTGCGTTAAAATAATAGTCATTACAATTATGGCTATGTTTGGCGGGCATAAGTCTCTTACTTCTAGCTTTTGTATTGTTCAAAAAGTCTCTAAAAGCTTCTAGTTATATGTTTGGCATGACAATATTTAAGAGCTTTTGAAAAATTAAAAGATCTTTTTTGAGATGCTACAGGCAGTAGCATCTAGAAAAAGCCTGGGACTTTTAGTATTAATTAGCCTTAACAGCTTGTATACCAAACCGAACTGAATCAAACAGTCACCTTCTTACCAAATAGCTACCACCTTTTGTTTTTAAGATCTTTTCAGTCACTAAAAGCTAACAGTTATTAAAAAGCTCGCAAAAGTATCTTTTCAGCTAGTTGTGCCAAACATGCCCTATATATAAAACTAGTTATTGTGACGCGTGTTGCGCGTTTGAGCTAGTGCCCAATATTATTTGTGTAATATGACTATTTATTTAAAACTTTTGTAAATTTTTAATTTCGATCAACAATAGCAATGATGTGAACAAGACTTGAGTTTTAGTACCTGGTGTTGTGTACGAAATATATTAAGTTATTTAATTTGATCTTTAATAAATCTTTCCCATGGAGAGGGGTCAACCCATTGAAACAACCAAGTTAACTTTTTCATGCCAAATTACTTTTGATAGCCACAGTGGCATAAACGGAGAGAAAGAAAGCATGGGGAGAAGCCAAGCTAGACCAAGT
This sequence comes from Cuscuta epithymum, assembly GCA_945859915.1. Taxonomy (NCBI): domain Eukaryota; kingdom Viridiplantae; phylum Streptophyta; class Magnoliopsida; order Solanales; family Convolvulaceae; genus Cuscuta; species Cuscuta epithymum. The sequence continues at coordinate 5,424,251 of CAMAPF010001015.1, forward strand.
CAACGACTATGATGTCTAGCACTTCCAATCCAACTTCCTAATCCAATTTACATAAGAAATAAAAACAACTCTATCAAGCTAAATCAAAATGGGTGAGTGAGGTAATAATGATCCAAAAATCCAGCCAACGCGTTGCATCTAGACAGGTTGGAAGGAGATATAATTAACTCAGCTGTGGAGATGTTTAATACAGCCAATTAATAGCTTCCATTTACATATAGATGTTCCTCTACTACACTAATCAAACATGAAGTGCGTAGTACATAGCACTTTAATCAAACATGAAGTACGTAGTACGGAGTATAACTTAGATCCCTTAGGCGTTTCACATTTTTTATTTAAGTCTTATAAGTCAACTTTTTTATCAAACATTTTTTTTGAGCACGTAATAAAAAAAGGTGACAACTCTGGTACCCATTTAAAAAAATGGGGTACCGTACCTATCATGCATATGATTGGTCCAAATCATTATATCCTTTTTAATTTAGATTTAAATAATTCAACTGCATCATCCTGATTGATCCATGTGTACAAAAGTATGATACCTTAAGGGTACCATAGAATCTACCTTAAAAAAAGTAAAATTGAAGTCATCTTTCTAATTGATGAGTTGACTGAATTTGGTGCAGAGATCTACTTTAGTTATTTTCATATACTTTTATATATACTTGTTGGGTTAAGGGCCCAAGCCGAGGTTCGGCCCACTAACCCATTTTGCTAGACGAACGTCCAGTTAGAACACTAGGCCAGCCCACAGGCCCATGTGCCACGGGGATGGACGAACGTCTAGTGTTGGAGGACTCAGGCCCAGCAGCTCATCCCGACGAACGTCTATGCAGGGACAAGGAGCAGGACCACGGGCCACCAGGAATGACGACGAACGTCCCCAGAGCAAGCCTGTAGTCATCGGAGAAAACCCAGTCCACATGGTGAGTATCCACCAAGGCCAGGAGACGAACAGCCGATATCTCCCAAGGGTCCCTTGGAGCAATCCAACTCACTTCCCGGTGGACGAACGTCCCCACTAATCCGGCGGGAAACCTAGATTCTGGCGGGAAGTGCATTTAATGCTAAAGATTTGGTAGTTGGGACACCAGCGGTCCACAGGCTGCCACGTCACTACAGCCACCTGCCCATTGGCGGGTATAAATAGAAGCATTTATTCCATTGTAAAGGGTTGGCAACTTTCTATTCTTAGCATACTAGCTTGAGCATTCTTATTCGCAGCATCTCTAACTGCCTGTAAGACGAACGGCCGACGTGCCTTGTTTAGCAAGTAGATTGTACTTAGGGGAGTTATTACGGAGTTAATAATACCTATTTACATTGCCTGCTATTATTATTGTTTCCTGATTCATCTCATAGTTGTTGGGCTAGACATCCATACATTTCACTCCACTCGAAACCTTTGGGCTTACGTGTTGGGTCCACGGGTTGAAGGAATAAACCTCAACACTGGCGCCGTCTGTGGGAAACTGAGCAAAAAGTTTCCAGAAACTCTCCCAAACAGCTACTAAGTCTACCTACAGCAAATACGATGTCAGGAAGCAACAACCAGCGTGATCTCTCCGAGCGTCTGGAGTCGAGCCGTCGGAACCGCGGCCAGAACTCGGAACTATCCGCTACTATATGGACCTCCGGGGGAAACGGGGGCATCACTGACCTCATTCCCCTGGAGGCCAGGCAGGATCCCCACCTCATGCGGGAACTCGCAGATACCATGCGTCGTTTGGCAGATGAACGGGAGGCCCGAGATCGGGTGTACTCTGCAAGCACTCAGCGAACGCCCCTCTCTCCCATACGCCGCATGCAGTCGTACGATGATACGACAGGCTCCAGCGACCACCGGCCCTCCGTCCATGAGCGGCTAGGTGGGGGTTCAGGCTCCCGTGAAACGGGAGGGCGGACCAGGGTCAGCATCGCTGCATCCAGGGCTCTCACACCATCAGTTCCTCGCCAGATTCCGCGGGGAGACGAGACCCCAAGGGTCAACACCGTTGGACGACGTTTCCAGCGGCGAGGTGCACAGATCTTCAGGCGGCCGCACGATGTTGTGGCCGCTCAGCAGAATGCCACTCCCGAAGCCGCGCCCCCTGTGTCCCCCGGAAGGGCCGCACAGGACGCACGGCTGGAGGCCATGGAGAGGCAGATAGCCGAGATGAACAGGCGGGCGGACGCCGGCTCGGCCACACCCTCGTTCTCTCTCACATCACCTTTTACCCCACGGGTGATGAGCGTCGAGATTCCCCGGGATTGCAGACCCCCGGGGAACTTGGTGTATAATGGGGCTGGTGATCCTAAGGCCCATCTGATAAGCTACCAAGGGAACCTGTCCATGCTGGGAGCATCGGACGAGGCCATCTGCAGATTGTTCTTCAGCACCCTCAGGGGGCCAGCTCAGGAGTGGTTCGGCCAGCTAAGGCCAGGCACCATTGACTCATACGAACAGCTTTCCCGGCAGTTCATGGCACAATTTGCTGCCAGCACCACCCCCAGGAAGGATGTCACGGCTCTTGCCCACATCAAGCAAGGGCGGGACGAACCACTGGCTAGATTCCTTGTGAGGTGGAGGGACGAGGTACTGCAGGTCGACGATCTGGACGAACGTCTGGCCACCAATATGTTCACCAGTGCGCTGGCCACAGGGGATCTGTACCGGGACCTGAGGAGGAATCCCGGCACCAGCTACACCGAGGTTTTGGCTCGGGCACAAAAATATGCCTCCATTGAGGAGGAGATCAGGCAGCGGGACGGAGTTCCCGCAGCCCAGCCTAGGAAGATGGCGGACAGGCTTGGACCCAAACCGGGGCCCGGGCCCTCACCCCCAAACAAAAAGAAGAGGACGGACGGAGCGATGATCCCATGGAAGGCTCCCTCCGGAGACAGCCAGACGCGGCCGGACGACCGCTACATTCCATTGGCCTATCCAGTTAGCCAGATCTTCGAGGCCATCAAGGAAAAAGGCCTCCTGGCAGAGCCTCAGGATATGAAGAAGTATATGGGGCTTGACCAATCGGCTTACTGTGAGTACCATCAGAGGATCGGCCACCTGACGGACAATTGCAGCCAATTAAAGAAAGCAATCGACGAGCTGATCCGTCAGGGGTACTTGGGCGAATTCACCCAGCTGCTGAACAAAAACAGTCAGCAGAAGCCGACCCCAAGACACAAGACATGGCGCCGCGACGACCGGCGCGAGGCAGAACCTCAGGACGTGGATTACCGGAGTGCAGATAAACGTCCGGAGGGGTCCCTCGGCCCAAAGGGCAAGAAGAAGAAGTTGGAGATCAAGGTGATCTTCGGGGGCGCTGAGACAGGAGATACACCCGCCGAACGGAAAAAATTTGAGAGATCACTGTATGTGGGTTCCGTATCAGCACCCCCCACCAAGCGCAATAAAATCGAGGCAATTACCTTCGGCCCCGCTGATCTGCCAATGTCGCCAGCACCGCACAGGGACGAGCTGGTGATCAGCATGGACGTGAACGATGCCATCGTCCGCCGCGTCCTTGTTGACACCAGGAGCAGTGTGAACGTCCTCTACTGGGAGGCTTTCGAAGGAATGAAGCTCAGGAAGGACATGCTGCACCCCCTACGCACCCCGCTGTCCGGCTTCACCGGGGATTGCATCGACGCCGAGGGTACCATCGCCTTGCCAGTAGAAATCGGCGACGGTCCTCATACGGCCCGAATCAGCATGACGTTCGTCGTGGTCCGCCTAAAATGCGCCCACAATGCCATTTTGGGCCGACCCGGCTTGGAAGACTTGGAGGCCATATGCTCCGTACGGCACTCATGCATCAAATTCCCCACCGACACTGGAGTGGGAGTGGCACGTACGGACCCGCATATGGCCAGGGCCTGCTACACGAAGGCGATGGAGAAGCTCAACGAGCGGGAAGCTCGGGTCAACAGCATCTCCGAGAAGGCCAAACAGGCCAACTTGGATGCTCATCTGGAACCAGCAACTCTGCTGGAGGAAATCGAGCTCGACGACCCGACGGACAGGAAGGTGTCCATCGGTGCAGATCTAGAGCCGGAGATCAGGGCGGGGGTCATAGCTGTCCTACGGAGGTTCCGAGTCTTGTTCGCCAGGGGACCGGAGGACATGCCGGGCATCGACCCCAACCTCATATGCCACAGACTCGCCGTGCGGCCGGACGCCAAGCCTGTGCAGCAAAGGAAAAGATACATGGCGGCCGACCGACGCGATTTCATCAGGAAGGAGACGGCAACTCTCCTCAGCATTAAACACATCCGGCCGGTCATCCACGTGGAGTGGCTAGCCAACGTGGTACTAGCCCCGAAGGGCGACACTTGGCGGATGTGCGTCGATTACTCGGACCTGAACAAAGCTTGTCCGATGGATCCATACCCCGTCCCGAGGATCGACTTGCTGGTAGATGAAACGGCAGGCTGTGAGCTGCTCAGTTTCATGGACGCATTCCGGGGCTATCATCAGGTGTTCATGCACCCCGATGATGCCGAGAAAACGGCGTTCGTCACGGCGGACGGCGTGTATTGCTACATCGTCATGCCGTTTGGCCTGAGGAACGCCATGGCTACTTTTCAAAGGATGATTGGGATGTTGTTCAAAGACGTACTTGGGAAAACAATGGAAGCTTACGTGGATGACATCCTGATCAAGAGCAAGAGGAAGGAGGACCATGTCCAGGACATGGAGAAGGTCTTCGGCATCATGGAGAGGGCCAGCATGAGGCTCAATCCGAAGAAATGTGCCTTCGCCGTCCGGGGCGGCAAGTTCCTCGGCTACATGATGAGCGAGCGGGGAATCGAGCCTAACCCGGAGAAGGTGAAGGCAATTATGGACATGGAGGCCCCGAAGAACCTAAAGGATGTGCAGCGACTCACCGGGCGTCTGGCGGCCCTGAGCAGGTTCTTATCCAAACTGGCTGATAAGGCGATTCCCTTTTTCCAGATCATGAAGAAGGCCAATCCCTTTGAATGGACCTCGGAGTGCCAGGCTGCCTTTGAAGACTTCAAGGTGTATCTCTCCTCCCCGCTCGTCCTCACCAAAGCGGATCCCGGGGAGAGATTGTACATATATCTGGCAGTGGCCGACCTGGCTGTAAGTGCCGTGCTGCTGAAGGAATCTGAAGGCGTTCAGCGGCCGATATATTTTGTGAGTAAAGCACTGAACGGCCCCGAGACGAGATACACACTGATGGAGAAGACGATCCTCGCCTTGATTGCATCCATCAAGCGCCTGGCGCCATACTTCCAAGCACACCCGGTGACCGTCTACACAACGCAACCCCTCGCCACCATCCTCAGAAATCCAATGGCAAGCGGGAGGATAACCAAGTGGTCCCTGATGATCGGCCAGTATGACGTGGATTTCAAACCAAGGCCAACGATCAAGGGACAGGCACTGGCGGACTTCATTGCAGAATGCACCGCGCGCACCGAGGACGAAACCCATGACAGCAACGACTTCAATAATTGGTGGGAGATGTACACCGATGGGGCCTCGAGTGCGCGGGGTTGTGGCGGGGGAGCGGTGATCACTTCCCCCGAGGGTTTCAAGGCCTATTACTCTATGAAATTCGAGTTCAAGGTCACCAACAACGAGGCTGAATACGAGGCGCTTATCGCAGGTCTGAAATGCGCGAAAGCCCTCGGAGCAGCTCGTCTGAAGGTGAGAATGGACAGCCAGCTGGTGGTAACCCAGATGAACGGCACGGCAGAAACCAGGGAAGAGAGAATGAAGGTCTACAAAGAGCTGGCGGAGGAACAGACCGCACAATTTGAGCAGGTGGTGCTTGAGCAGGTATCGCGGGTGGAGAATGCAGAGGCGGACATACTGTCGAAACTAAGCAACCCCCCAACCGATGATCCGGCCTCAGGCATCCCCCGACACATTAGAGGCTTCGTTAGGCAGGAGGTGTTCCCAGTACCGGCAACGGACGTCATCCAGGTGGAGGTTATCTCCATTGCCGAACCTAACTGGGCAAAGGAGATAGCAGATTACCTCAGGGATGGAACACTCCCTGAGCCCGAAGGTGATGGCAGTACAGGAAGAGCTGCGTGGATAAAGAGGCGTGCCCCTAACTTTGAACTTATTGACGGGCAGCTCTACAAGAAGACGTTCGGCGGGCCCTACCTCAGATGCCTCCCGCCGAGCCTAGCGGCGGCAGTGATCGAGGAAATACACGAAGGGATCTGCTCCAGCCACCAGGGCCCCCGGACCTTGGCCAGGAAAATCATCCTGCAAGGCTACTACTGGCCGACCATACAGCAAGATTGCTTCAATCATACCCGGAAGTGCGCAGTATGCCAGCAGTATGCACCTGTCCCTGGCCGCCCAGCCAGTTTCTACACCCCGATGACCATCGCACTACCTTTTGCTAGGTGGGGAATAGACCTGCTGGGCCCTCTGCCTACGGCTGCTGGTGGAAGGAAGTTCGTAATCGTGGCGGTTGATTATTTCACGAAATGGGTCGAGGCCGAGCCGTTGGCCTCCATCACTGAATTCCAGTGCCAGAAATTCGTCTGGCAGAACATCATTTGCCGCTTCGGAATCCCAGAGCAGATCATCACTGACAACGGCCGGCAGTTCATCGGCAGAGGCTTTGAGGCATACTTGGCAAAATGGGGCATCAGGCACTCTAAAGCCTCGGTGGCCTACCCGCAGGCCAACGGCCAGGTGGAGAACATGAACCGGACCATCATGGATGGGATCAAAAAGAAATTAGAAGACTACGCCTCCACCTGGCCGGAACAGCTGAATTATGTCTTGTGGACATATAGGACAACGCCCAGAACGGCGACGGGGGAAACCCCTTTCGCCTTGGCTTATGGTTTCCAAGCTAAGGTACCGACGGAAGTATTGGTCCCGACACACCGCACCAAGCACTTCCAGCCGGAGGACAACGAAACCAACCTACGAGCGGAGCTCCATTTCATTGAGGAACGGAGGGACCTAGCGGCTCGTCGCATGGAAGAATATCACAGGGCCACCCAGAGATACTTCAACAAGGCTGTGAAATTCCGCGAAATAGAGGCCGGGGACCTCGTACTCAGGAAAAGAGAGAAGAGCAAGCCGCTCGAAGGCGGCAAAATGGCGAAGAACTGGGAAGGACCTTACCGGGTCATCAGAAGATACAACCAGGGGACGTTCCTCCTCCATACCTTGGAGGGGAACCATGCCGGGATGTGGAACGTGGAACACCTGAAGAAGTTCTATCAATAGTTAGGGGCTGATGTCCTTATTGTATTTCCACTCCATGTAAAATGACCGGACGTCGTCAATAATAAAGGCCCCTGTTTTTACATCACTTCTGTTCTTGCCAACGACCGCTAAAGAAGGGAATCTCGATGCAGATACACCTGTTCCTCCTTGCGATGTCTACGGATACCGAACGTCTCCTCGAAGTAGGGACGTCGGTAGGACCAAGGACCAAGGACGAACGAAGCACCAGGGAATCTCGATGCAGATACACCTGTTCCTCCTTGTGATGTCTACGGATACCGAACGTCTCCTCGAAGTAGGGACGTCGGTAGGACCAAGGACCAAGGACGAACGAAGCACCAGGGAATCTCGATGCAGATACACCTGTTCCTCCTTGCGATGTCTGCGGATACCGAACGTCTCCTCGAAGTAGGGACGTCGGTAGGACCAAGGACCAAGGACGAACGAAGCACCAGGGAATCTCGATGCAGATACACCTGTTCCTCCTTGTGATGTCTGCGGATACCGAACGTCTCCTCGAAGTAGGGACGTAGGTAGGACCAAGGACCAAGGACGAACGAAGCACCAGGGAATCTCGATGCAGATACACCTGTTCCTCCTTGTGATGTCTACGGATACCAAACGTCTCCTCGAAGTAGGGACGTAGGTAGGACCAAGGACCAAGGACGAACGAAGCACCAGGGAATCTCGATGCAGATACACCTGTTCCTCCTTGTGATGTCTGCGGATACCGAACGTCTCCTCGAAGTAGGAACGCCGGTAGGACCAAGGACCAAGGACGAACGAAGATTACCTCCCTAAAAAAAAAAAAAAAAAAAAAAAAAAAAAAAAAAAAAAAAGAATGGGGAGAAGAGGAGAGAAGCTTCTACACGGAAGGGAATCTTGCCCAGGTGTGCCAGATCTTCCCCCACCACCGAAGGCGAACGCCTCTCGATGTAGAGGTTAGTAGAGACGTGGAGGGGGCTAGACGAACCAAGGGAGCCTGCCAAGATAAACCTGCTTATCCCACAAACGGCCATGGATCGATGGACGTGGGATAACGAAGACGGGAACCCGCGAGGGTAAACCTGTTCGTCCCTGCGAGTCCCTTGGGTACCGAACGTCTTCTTCGAAGCAAGAAACGCCGGTAAGACTAAAAGGGCCACGGACGAACGAAGAAGGGGGGAATCTCGATGTAGATAAACCTGTTCGTACTTGCGATGTCTGCGGATACCGAACGTCTCCTCGAAGTAGGGACGTCGGTAGGACCAAGGACCAAGGACGAACGAAGACTAAAAGACTCCAAAAAAAAAAAAAAAAAAAAAAAAAAAAAAAAAAAGATGCCAGACGAGCATGGAGCAAAGAATGATTTTTATTCCTCGGCACTGTTGGCCGGAAAATTACAATGTATAAGGGTACAATACAAAAGATAAAAAATTGTACAAGTACAAGATAATGAACGGAGAATCACAGCCGATCGGCGCCCGGAGCTGGAATTTGGGAAGGGGCCTGCTTGGACTTGTCACTTTTGGCAGCTTCCTCTTGCTCTTTCAGCAGCTCAAGGGCCCCTGCATGAGCGTCTGCCATCAAGACGTCAAAGCCGGCCGCCTCCGGATCGAAAGGAGCCCCAAAGTGACGCTCGAACGTCGGGAGATTCTCCGCTACTAGCCCAACCATACCTTTGCGGTAGGTGTCATCGGCGAGATCGTCAAGGAAACGACGTCCGGTGGGGGTGGCCTGGAGCAATTTAACCCCATCCTGGTAGGCATCCGGACAGGTGGCCAGGAACTCGCCAACGAGCCTCGGGAGGAACTTCATAGCCATAGTGTGGATGGCGCCAGTATAAGCCTTGGATTTCTGGAAGGCAATGGAACCAGACTCCTTGATCTTGGCAACATCGGCCTCATAAATGGGGACATGATTGTCCACGCCCGTCTGGCGAAGCTCCACCTTGGCCTGCTCTACGGCCCACATCCGGCTACGGAGATCCACGAGCTCGGCCTCCTGCTTCTTGAGGAGCTCCTTCTGAGAGGCATTCTCCTGAATGAGCTTGTCATGGGCATCGGCTTTCTCTTGAAGAGTGCCGGCCCTGCCTTTCGCATTCCTCAGAAGGGCATCACATTCAGCCCGCACTCTGGCCGTCTCCCTGCCCTGGCGTTCGAAGGCCATCCGAGCCCTGTGAAAGTAAAGCCCGGCCTTGTCCAAGGTGCTCTGGCCGCATTCCAAAAGGTCCTCAGGGGCCTCCTGAGCAGCGAAATCCTGCGGGACCTTGAGATTCAGCCCACACCAAATGGAGGACGCCGTCTGGCCAAAGAGCATCATAGACTCTTTGCGAGGACCGACCCCAGAAAACTCGATCAGGCCAAGGGAGGACTCACTGGCTCCTGGGGGAGAGTCTGAACGAACGTCGCCAGAACCGTTGGCGGTTGGGGCATCGTCATCTCGAAGGCGGCGGACGTCAGAAGTCCTCGAGGGAGAGGCTCGGAGATTGATCCGTGAAGGGCGTTGCCGCTTGAGGGGACTTCCGGGTTCCCCATCAGAATCATCGGCCACTATAATAGCCTTGGAGGCGGTACCCTCGACGCGCGGTTTCTTGGAGGCGCCGGCTCCCAAATCTTCCTCACCCCGGGCCCTGGTCACCCGAGCTTCAACCTTGGGGACGAGCGGCTTCCCGGGCTTGTCATGCCCCTTGTGTCCACGACCGGCGGCAGACGGAGCGGTATTATCTCGGCGCATGTTGGACGTGGGAGAAAAAACTCCTGCAAAAAGGGAATCAAGACGTTCAGAACCATAACAGCGAAGAGAGGTCAAGACAATACAAGTACAAACGGACGCACCTAATCCAGCCTGAGCTTTAAAGGGCTCGGCCACCAGCAACCGGAGGTTCTGGATGCCAAGTCCGGCTATGCGCTTGGCATATCCAAGCTCCTCGTCCGTCATGGGCGGCGGAATCGTCTTCACGGGGTAGGCATTCCACCGATCAGAAAATGGAATCGGTGAGCCTACTCCGGCCAGGAAGAAGCGCTCCTCCCAACCGTCTGGGTTCCCAGCGTTGTTCGAGAAGAGAACCATGGACGGACGGGCAATCAGGGTCAGGTACCCCGTACGTCCGAAGGTGGACAGACGGAAGAAGTGGTGCAGCAGGTCCACGGTGGGGGTCACACCGACGCTGTGGCATCTAATGATGAAGCCAGCGATTATCCGATAAGCGGCAGGGACGAGCTGCGCAGGCACAATCTCGAGGGCCCTGAAGAGTTCCAGGTGGAAGCTATGCAAGGGGAAATTCAGCCCGGCTATCACCGAATCTAGGTGGACCACCACATAGCCGGGCAGATGGCGCATGGGGTTTCGTAGACGCCGATCGTCGTAGGTCCTTGGTGGGTAAAACCATTGACTGATCAGTCGCTTGTCAGCATTCGTCAGGCGTTGAACTTGACGCCGGACGCATGAGAAGCTGAGGCTATAACGGGGAGGCCAGGGTGGCATTCCCCGCTCATAATATTCCAGGTCATCACCGGAGGAACATCCATCGTCAAAGCGACTTTCAGAGGACATGGCAACGAACGGTACCTTTGGGGTTCGGGATGCCCAATGCGTTTTGAGAGAAGTCTAGAGAGAGAAGACAATTGCGCAGCGTAAGGAGAAATGTGAGTGGATCACTTGGGTACTGAGTATTTATAGGCAACGCCGCGGAATTGCCCCAACCGAAGCAGGACACGTGGCGCCTGGGTACCGGTACCTACCACGGTATTTAAGGCGTCTCGATTTTGTCGCCGCATAACCAACACAAAGACATCCGGGTCCGTGCCACGAACGTCCCTGGAGGAGGGTCCATCGGCTCGGATGGAATTTGAAGACATTCGCCTTCCCTTGCTTCCTTAACTCCCCGGCTGACCCTAGCATCGGCGGCTGATGAGGGCACACGCATCAAATGACGACGTCCCTCTTGCAGTACACCAGTTTTTCATGTCACGCAAATGAGGACGAACGTCGTCACCCAGCACTGTTTCAGGGAAAGACGCCCATATGTCCATGCCCAAAACGCATACTAACAAGGCAACTACCGACGAACGTCTTCCCACCGTCAGGATACCGCGTGGGCGATAAAGACGCGTCGAGACGCCGGAAGGATTCCTTATACTACAAACGATGGGCACAAAAGGATGAAGTGGAAGTCACGTCCATTGATGATGCACAAAGGATGAACGTCGCCTTTCCACACTTCGTGTCAGATGAGCACGCAGAACAGACGAACGACCCGCGCGTGGTTTGAATGTCCATATCACGCGACAACGGGCGGACGTCGTAATCAAGTGCTGGTGCTGAGGAATACGTTCCTATGTCTACACTTCGAGCATGCACCATAAACCGCCGACGAACGTCGCTCCATTGACGGAACGCGTTGAATACGTACGGAGGATTGACTTCGGGACGCTTTTGCCTGGAAGCAAGTAGAGGACGGATACGAACGTCCTCTCAAACTCTGACCTTGCTACAAGGCATGTCGGACCGCCGAAGGGATTTCCATACAACGAAGGACAAAGGGAAGGGAGATAACAAGTAGAGGTCATGAACATGGAGTAATCATGGGCAAAAAAGATGTATATTCCTCGGCTCTAACGGCCGGACATTACAAAGGTTGGAATGGAAAAATACAAAGTACATTATACAAAGAAAGGTGATTCCGGTCGGCTGCCACCCTGGTTCAGCTCCTCCTCCTCTTCCTCAGGCTCGGGGGACGGGGGTTCCGGAATTTCCCCTCTAGCCTTGGCTTCCTCCCGCCGCTGGTCCCTCGCCAGTTTCCCTAGAGCCTGGAGCAGCAGATCGTCGTCTGTATGCGCTGCCAGCTCGAAGTCGGCCCCTTGCAGCCTCGAAAAGATGGGGAGGGTGGCCTTAACCCCTTCGTTATACCCGGCTGAGAAGGTGCTGTCACCGACCTCGTACAGGAACTTGCGGGACAGAGGAGAACCCTCAAGCAGCCGGACGCCGCGGGCCAGACGCTGGCGGGGCGGTATCTTCTCCAGAGCCGCGGCAAACAAGTCGGCGAAGACTCCGGCACAATAATCTTTGGCAGAGTCCATGAACTCCCCATTGTTCCGATAGCCGGAGGTATCGACCAGCCACTCCGGACTGGCACCCTCTGCAGTAGGGTGCACCGGGACAAGCTTGAAGCCAGCTTTCTCAAGGCTGGCCAGCTGCTGGCGGGACTCTGCCCGCAGGGCGGCAATCTCCTTCTCCTTGGCGGCCGCCTCCGCCTCCGCTCGACGAGCGGCCCCCCGGGCCGCAGCGATGGCCGCGTCAGCTTTGGCCTTGGCCTCCTTCAGGTCGGCCTCCCGGGCAGCTTCAGCCTGAAGGACTAGAAGCCCAGACTGGATGACAGAAGAAAAAATAAGGATCAGAGGATGAACGTCAAGGAAAAGTATATATGCTCAGATCTAGCAAGAGGGAATTACCTGAAGAGCTGCTGCCAGGGCAGCACTTGTCGCCTCCGAAGACGAACGGCTGGGCAGCTCTAGACCAGCCTTGAGGGCCATTTCCCTCCAAAGCTCTTCCGCCGGGCGGCTCAACGGCAAGGAGCCGGCGTCTTCAAGCAGGGGCCCGGTGGAGACAGCCTCGCGGCCCCTCTTTTGTTTCTTTTCGGGGACCTTCTCCGTCCCCTTTTGAGGAGCCGCCTTCAACGGGACGACCGGCGGTGGAAGGGCGGCTTCAAGAGCAGGGGCCCCGGAACCCTGAGCCAGCATAGTGGCAATCAGATGCTGCTCACCCTCGGCGGTTCGCCGGGCAGCGTCAGAAACCGAGGAGTTGGACGCCGAGGCGGGGGCATTCTTGGCCTTCTCCATCGCAGCTTTAGCAGCGGCCGCTTTGGCCTTCCTGGTCTTCAGGCACTCGGCGTGATTCATTTGATCTCTGTCTGGCGGAGGACCTGCAAAAAATAACAAAGGATTAGGAGACGAGCGGGGAATAGAATAAGACACTCACCTCGAAGGACAGGACCGCCCGGTGCCCCGAGACGAGCGTCGAAGGGTAGAAAAAGTCCAGGGACACGGACGGTACCTATGCCTGCCCCAGAGAGTGCCTCGAAGGTCAGAAATCCGGCTATAGGACGGACGCCACCCTCCAACACCTTCTCCGCATCCAGAAGCAGATCGTCGGACGGCTCCGGTGACTCAATCTTTGGGGGGTACCCATTCCACCGGAGAGGGAGAGGAGGCCCGTCGTATCGAAGGAAGAAAAAACGGTTCTTCCAGTCGTGGATGGACGAAGGGTAGTTCTTGAACAGCCGCCTCCCAGGACGTGCGGCCACGCTCAGATACCCGTCGGCGTTCTGAGGAGTGACGCGGTAGAAATAATGGAAGAGCTCCAGGGTGGCATCGACCCCCGCAAGTTTGCAGCGCACCAAGAATGCCGATATGAATCTGTAAGAATTTGGCATGAATTGCGCCGGGGCCACCTGGAAGCAGTGGAAGAACTCCACATAGAACGCGTGCAGTGGGAACCGCAGCCCGGCTTCAATGGAGTCCAGGTGAAGCATGATCATCCCCGGACGTCTCCTCATCACATGCTCAGCACCTCTCACACTCCAGACGAACGGCGGGGGAAGGAAGGTACGGATTTTATTGAGGGCCACGCGGGAGAGGACTTGGTCATGGTCAAGTGCACTCCTGATCGGGCAAATGTGGCGCTCCCTATCCGTGGGGATGCCCAGATCATACACCTCCACATCAGAACCAGACTCGGCCTCCTCTCCGGAATCATAATCAGCAGGACGCTCATTCAGGGGGACTGCGTCAATAACATCTACTGCCCCGTCAGCGCCCCCGCCCCCGGCGTCGCTCCCGCTATCTTGGGACACGTCATCCGGCTCGCCATCAGCCCGGATGGTCCCCACGGTCGTGGCCGAACCCGAGGTTCCGGAGACACTAGTTTTTCCCAGGGAGCGTGCATTCGCATTGTCAGAAGAAGAGCCCGAGGAGGAACCCGATGAACTGGAATCAGAACTTGAGGAAATCTCCATCGAAGTCATTTCGGCTAGAAATCAGAGTAAAGAAAAGAAGCAGAGGGGGGAAATTACCTTACAAAGGTATGGTTGGCCGAATTCGGGAAACTTGAAGAGCTGCGGAAAATTGAGAGCAAGAAAGCAGAAATTGGGAACCCTAAGTCAGAGGGAAAACCCGGCATTTATAGGAGAAACACCGATGGAGAAACCAACGAGGGGATGACACGTGGCAAGGGGCGTATTCCGGCCCACGCGCTGAGCGTGGGATGGGAACGTAATGATGACGCTTCCTCGGGAAAATGCGCCGCCGCAACATCAGCCGTCACCTCGTTCCCTGAACCGTCAACAGCTGTCAAGCACCGTGACCACGAACGTATGCTTCCACCAGGTGCAATAAACACAAGTACCAAGATACGGACGTCTACTTCGGAGAGGTTCATACTTCCTTATGTCCTGCGCATGCTCAGAACATCAGAAGTGGGGGACTTGTGTTGGGTTAAGGGCCCAAGCCGAGGTTCGGCCCACTAACCCATTTTGCTAGACGAACGTCCAGTTAGAACACTAGGCCAGCCCACAGGCCCATGTGCCACGGGGATGGACGAACGTCTAGTGTTGGAGGACTCAGGCCCAGCAGCTCATCCCGACGAACGTCTATGCAGGGACAAGGAGCAGGACCACGGGCCACCAGGAATGACGACGAACGTCCCCAGAGCAAGCCTGTAGTCATCGGAGAAAACCCAGTCCACATGGTGAGTATCCACCAAGGCCAGGAGACGAACAGCCGATATCTCCCAAGGGTCCCTTGGAGCAATCCAACTCACTTCCCGGTGGACGAACGTCCCCACTAATCCGGCGGGAAACCTAGATTCTGGCGGGAAGTGCATTTAATGCTAAAGATTTGGTAGTTGGGACACCAGCGGTCCACAGGCTGCCACGTCACTACAGCCACCTGCCCATTGGCGGGTATAAATAGAAGCATTTATTCCATTGTAAAGGGTTGGCAACTTTCTATTCTTAGCATACTAGCTTGAGCATTCTTATTCGCAGCATCTCTAACTGCCTGTAAGACGAACGGCCGACGTGCCTTGTTTAGCAAGTAGATTGTACTTAGGGGAGTTATTACGGAGTTAATAATACCTATTTACATTGCCTGCTATTATTATTGTTTCCTGATTCATCTCATAGTTGTTGGGCTAGACATCCATACATTTCACTCCACTCGAAACCTTTGGGCTTACGTGTTGGGTCCACGGGTTGAAGGAATAAACCTCAACAATACTTATTAATAATATATATTTTATACTCCGTATATAATATTTTCATAAATCATCAAATTCAACACTTTAAGAAATAGCAAATTCACTAGCTTTAGGATTTCACTAATTTCAACAAATTCAACTTTGTCCACCCCGACAAAATGTTGGGGAACATTTGCATGACTAATTGATAATGATTACTTTTAGTATACTGTATACATATCTAGTACACTACATACGTTCGACGCTACAGATGGGGGCTCAGCGAAATGAAATCATCTTAATTTTACGCTTCCATCGTAATCAGCGAAAAAGATAACTTCTTCAATATGAAAAGTGAAACCCACTTGACAGTGAAAACTCTGAGCCGAAATATGACATAAAACCATTTTGAAGAGTGAAAACCATTTTTGTGCATATAGGAAGAAAATACAGATGGAAAGCTACGCATATGAGACATTTGGAAAAGACTCAATTCACCACTTCCACATCAATGGTTAAATGGGAACATTGGTGTGGCAAGTCTGGCAAATGGCAAGTGAACGGCTGAGGTTAAACCGTTAAAGAATGTTAAAGTAGGTTAACATATGACAAACCGAAAACGAGGGGACTAATAAGGAGTACAATGTTTAAAACACAAAGTACAATTACATATTGCTTGCTTTTACACCAACACATTTTTATACCCAAATAGACCTTACCTTCATTGGCTTTTATAAGCTTTTATTATTTATTATTTTTGTAGATCGATATACTCTGGATATTTTTGGTTTCTTAATTAATTTCAATCCAGTTTTTTGGTCTGGATGGAGTTTAGAATTTTAAAACCCGAATTAGGGTCTGAATTTTCGGATTTGAGTCGGGTTTTTAAGCCAGACCAATTTCATTTATCAGATTAGGTCGGTTTGTTTTTGAACTTTGGGTTAGTTTTTTTCACCCTAACTTTTGTAGCCGTGATCAGTGGAGGACCTAAGGGGGGGCTAGGTGGGGCACGTGCCCCCGCTTCAAGCCCGGAATTTCACTAGTAGTACTTAAGATAAAAACGAGTGCCCCGACTTCATACCAGTATTTGATGATTAAGATACTAAAATGATACGGTTATATAAATAAAAAATTAATACTTCCTCCGTTCTCTAGTAGATGCGAGTATAACTTTTGGCACAAGTTTTAAGGGAGAATTAATAGGGATAAGATAAAAGGTTTGGGATGTTTTCTTTTGGACTAAAATTTGCTGGTCTGGTCTGGTCTGATCTGGTCTGGTCTAGTAAACGTCTGGTCTCTGTGTAATTTATAACTACGAAAGTCAAGTCTGGTCTGGTCTGGTCTGGTCTGATCTGGTCTCGTCTGCTCTGGGACTGAAAACAGTCCAAAAAAAATATCCTTAGTGGCTTGTGTGTAAAGGAAAAAGTAGGAAAGAGAATGAAAAAGTAGGAAAAAGAATGAGGTTATATAGGTATATTTATTGAAAAAAAATCTAAAAATGAAAAGAGAGACATGTATTGGAGAACATCCCAGAATGGAATAAGGGACATGTATAAAATCTTTAAATTTTAGCTGAATTAAAATAAAAGATATAGAATTATCAAAAAAAAACAAATTAAGAATTGAAAACAAAAAGTAACAAAAAAAGTTAAAATGCAAAAAAGTAGCCAATGTGCGGGAAACTAAAAGTACGGAGTACTAAAAGTCTAAAAACTCACAAACATTTGGAAGACTAGAATGATAAAAGCTCAAGTTCTCCAAAAACAAAACCTCACGCGGACGGTTTACGAAATGAGAACAAATGAGTTATTTTCTGTCGTACAAACTATTGGTGAAGTTTGTAAGAAGATGGTTGAGCTTAAAGTTCACAATTCTTTTCACTTAGTATATCGTCTGATTGAATTGGCTTTAGTGTTACCAGTTGCAACGACCATCGTTGAAAGAGTTTTATGCGATGAATATTATCAAGACAGATCTTCGCAATAAGATGAGAGATGACTATCTTACGGATTGCTTGGTGTGCTACATCGAGAGAGATGTTTTTAGAAGCATCGATAATGAAACTATTATGCAACATTTTCAGAATATGAAAACTCGTAGGCTCGATTTACCAAAGTTGCAGCAGTGAACTATTTAATATGTAATTATATAATTTAATACATTTTTTTTTACCATTTTTATTACATTTGAAGTTTTTATTATAGACTAACTTTGGTGTCTAGTGTGCCCCCGCTCTCACAAATATCTGGGTCCGCCACTGGCCGTGATGGAGCAAGAATATCTTAATGGAGCTGAGGAGCCAAGCTTTCATATTAGCATATTTCTTTCTCCATCTCATAATAATAATGGCCTAATTTTCTTCTCGATTTTAAGATCCAGATGTTTTTTTAGTTAATATTCTTCCTTGTTTCTTACATCAAGTATGTCAAGTCAATAGGGAAGAATATTTTGAGACTTGGACTTTTTTTTGTTGGTGCTTATTAATATTATTACATGTAATTTTTTAAAGAAATATTTAAGGTTTGGTTCGAGTAGAGTTGTGCTTAAAGAAAGACTGAGTTCGAGTTTCAGTCAAGTCAGAAAAATTCAAGGTTTGGTTGGAGTAGAGTTCGAGTTGTATTCAAGTTTTATCTATTTCAAAATGATATATTTTTATATAAAATGATTGATTTGTTATACGTTTAAACAAATGTGTAATTATCAATAATGTTTTAAACATAAAATCATTGTTTTATGATTTTTTTGTCTAGTTGTCTCTTAGATATTAGGACTCTATTAAGGTCGTCTATAATTTATTTATACTTATGATAAATTAAGTTCAATCAGTCCTACACAAATCTGCTTGAGCGCTAGCTGTCCGAGAATGCCAATAATTTGCACAATACTTTTAGAATGAACACTTTCTAAATGTGAAGTAATATGTCAATCTCTAGTATAATTTTAGTAGAAGATATATATAACTTTTATGTATAGATCCATATGATGTATGAATCTAAAATGATCAACACTAACTCATAATTGACTAGTTCCCGAATTTTTTGAGTCGAGTTTGTATATAGGTTGAGCATGACTTGATTAGATTCATGTCAGAATTCGAGTGTGAGTCCAATTTGAATTGAATTGAGCTAATATAAGTTCAAGTAGAAATGGAGTCGATCTTGAATTGTCTTTGAGTTGATTTGCTTGATTAACTACACCCAATCTTTGGCTATCTGTGTCACTCGACTCTGCTTTTAATGAACCATTTAAACATCAAAAATGCTATTCCTACCTCAGTACCTCATTTTCTACTCACCCCCTATGTTTGTGGCTCACAAATGCTCTTCATTAAAATGGAGCAATTCATTTAATGTGTTAGGCTTTTGTGAGCCACACAAATAGAGTGATGTACAAAATGAGGTATAAAATGAGGTACCTATAGCAAAGTTGTTTAAACATTTAAACCCGTTTTAAAGATGCAAAACTATACACAAATAAACTAATGGTTGGTAGGTTGTCGTGATCTTTTAAGCAAAAATCCTTTGAAATCCTTATCCCATCGTCATCACGTCCCTTTCGATCTCTAGCTTTGTATTTTAGTAAATGGTGGACGTGTTTTCAGGAGGTGTTGTATATTTTTTTCCCCTTTGGCCAAGATAACTCAAGATTATTCTTGAGAAATACTATACGTAAAAAGAAAAGATGCATTGCATCACAAGATTGGGATTACATTATACGAGAGTAGTAAATAATATCACAAACGCTATCGGGTGAGGTCAAGCTAGCAGACTCAATTCGCCTCGATCCGACTCGATCACAATCTTATACTTCGCCCTTTTCCCGTCATTCTAGACATGCTTACATCCAAAGTTTATATCATAGCCGTTACCATTAACCTCACAATCCGATGAGCTGACATAATATCATTAAGCTTGCTCCCCAAGAATTCAAAGGACACTAGTCATTCCCCATTGGCGAGCATGGTAGCTTAAGGCTTAGACCTTGTACTTTTACCTTTAAGTAGCCACCTCTGTTCTAAAAATCGTTCTAGGCGTCCGACTAGTCTCTGCCTAGGCGCTAGGCGGTGGTCGAGCGCCCCGATTTTCGTCTAGGCGCTCCGACTAATTGATTTACCGTCTAGGTGAATTAGTCGTCCGCCTTTGCCGCCTAGTTGCGCGCCTAGAGCGCCTAATCGGCCGCCTAGGTCGTCTAGATTCACCAAACATTACTTTACTTTTTAATTTTAGTTTTCCAAGTGATATACATACTTTAGCTTTAGTCATGGATATAAAGAAATTGAGTTGTAAGTAAAGATAAAACTATATATGTTTCTATATATATCTAAATTTCATCATTATTTATATTTACAACATAATGAAGTTAATTAGTGATTAGTTATCATGCACTACATATGATTAAATCTGATAATTCTATCATTCATGTTTGTTAATATATATGTATATATGTATTTTGTACACACAAAAATGTAATATTACTTATCATATTTATGCAAAAATATAGATAAAAATGCAATTGCTTTGTCTCCGACTAGTCCCCGACTAGGCGCCCGCCTAAGCGCCTAGGCGCTGTTACGATTAGGCAAAGATAAACGATAAATTAAGAGCAAGAACACAAGAATTAACGTGGTTCACGCAATCGGGGTGATTACGCTAGTCCACGGCGAACGAGAGAGAGGATGTATTATTATCAGCGTCCCAAGGGGTTTACAAGTACATAAGAGTCGTTTAAATAGGTTTAAAAAAACCTAAACTGAGATTAGAGCCGCAGGCCCAAAATTAAGCCTGTTTTTAAAATTCCCGTCGCCTGACCCGGTCGGGTCTCTTATTTGACCCGGTCGGGTCTCCTTCACAGAACACAAACCCGGTGGAAACCAGGTCGGGTTTCCGAAACAGAAGCCAAAACCAACCCTGACCCGGTCGGGTCCCTCCCCTGACCCGGTCGGGTCTCACTTCCAGTGAGATCCCCCGGTCTCTGCTTCAACATACCCGGTCGGGTGGCCAACCATACCCGGTCGGGTATCTGCTCTGAACCTAAGAACAAGACTCCATCTTCAACAATCTCCCACTTGGAGGCTTGGTCAACAATTATCTGCCATCCAAGAACATGTATCTTCTGTAAAACCCCTGATTTCTCTCTTTCTCACTCTCTCCCGTTCACGCCTTCTCATCAAGTATCTGGAAGGCCAGTTGAAGCCATGCATAGCTTCAACTTCTACGTTGTCACCACCTTGGTGAGCATGTCTGCTGGATTCTTCGTACCAAGGATCTTCTTCAAGTTTATGATACCGTCTTCAATCAACTCTCGGATAAAATGGTACCGCATCTTGATGTGTTTCGTTCTGCTGTGAAACACCGGATTCTTCGCGAGATGAATAGCACTCTGGTTGTCACAATGCAGTTCGCAATCCCCCTGTTCCATGCCCAACTCCGAAAGAAAGTTCTTCAACCAAATCATCTCCTTGGCCGCTTCAGAAATAGCCATATATTCTGCTTCTGTGGTTGAAAGAGCTACACTCTTCTGTAATCTGGACATCCAACTGATTGCCGTACCTCCAATAGTGAATATGTAACCCGTAGTGCTCTTCCCGGAATCATGACAGCCCCCCCCAAATCAGCATCAGCAAATCCTTCTAGAATTACTCCATTCCTCCTGAAACAAAGAGCAGTTTCAGAAGTACCTTTCAAGTAGCGTAACAGCCACTTAACTCCTTCCCAATGTTCCTTCCCTGGATTTGACATGAACCTGCTAACAACTCCCACTGCATGAGCAATGTCCGGCCTTGTTGACACCATTGCGTACATCAAGCTGCCAACGGCTGATGCATAAGGAACTTTAGCCATCTCATCTTTGTCTTCATTGGTCTTTGGAGACTGCTGCTTGGAGAGTTTCAACTGACTCCCTAACGGTGTACTCCTTGGCTTGGCATCCGTCATTCTGAACTTCTCAAGGATCTTCTGAATGTACTTCTGCTGTGAAAGCTTCAAAGTACCTTCCACTTTGTTTCTGACTATGCTCATCCCAAGAATTTGTCTCGCCTCCCCTAAATCCTTCATCTCGAATTCTTCAGACAACTTCTTCTTGAGCTTGTTGATCTCCTGCATGTTTGCTCCAGCCACCAACATGTCATCAACATACAAAAGAAGAATAATGTATGAAGACTCGAATTTCTTCAAGTAACAACAATGGTCCATCTTGCATCTAGTGTACCCATTCCGCTGCATAAAACTGTCAAACTTCAAGTACCACTGTCTAGGAGCTTGCTTCAGCCCGTATAGACTCTTCTTGAGTTTGCACACCATCTTCTCTTTACCACTCACTGGGAAACCTGCTGGTTGGGCCATGTAAATGTCTTCTTCAAGGTCACCATGAAGAAAAGCAGTCTTCACATCCAGCTGCTCCAAATGCAAATTTTCAGCAGCAACGATACCAAGGATCAACCTGATAGTAGTCATCTTCACAACCGGAGAGAAGATTTCATTGTAATCAACCCCCTTCTTCTGTTGGAACCCCTTGACAACTAGCCTCGCCTTGTATCTTTTGCTCCCATCAGCTTCATCTTTGATTCTGAACACCCACTTGTTCTCCAAACCTTTCTTTCCCGGTGGTAGCTTGACTAAGGACCAAGTTTGGTTCTTCTCAAGCGAATCTAACTCATCCTCCATGGCCTTCTTCCACTGTATGGAATCCTTCACGGTCAGCGCCTCTGAGTAAGATTCTGGTTCTCCATTCTCGGTCAGCAACAAATAATTTGCTGAAGGAGAATATCTGTTAGGAGGTCTTCTGATTCTGGTGGACTGTCTGACTTGAGGAGTAGCTGCCTCTGAATTTTCACCATCTTCATCACTCCCACTATCTTCAGACATTCCTGTATCTCCTGAGCTCCCACTGCTCCCTGAACCTCCTGTTGTCTCATCACAACCAACAGGTTGTGCTATGTCATCTTCAGTCATCCCGTCAAACACCACTTGTTGCTTGTTTTCTGGTTGCTTGGCTTTGCTAGTTTCTGCTGCAAGACCATCTTTATACAGGGCATTCTCGTTGAAAGTGACATCTCTACTTCTGATAACCTTCTTGTTGTGGTTGTCCCAGAACCTGTAGCCCATGTCATCCATCCCGTACCCAATAAAGATACACTTCTTTGCCTTTGCCTCGAGCTTGTCACTATCTGCATCTCTAACTTTGACATAAGAAATACAACCAAAAACTTTCAAGTGAGTAAGAGATACCTCTCGACCTTTCCATTCCTCTTCTGAAATTTTGAAACCTATGGGAGATGAGGGTCCTCTGTTGATCAAGTATGCTGCTGTGTTCACCGCATCTGCCCAGAACATCTTTGGAAGTCCTGCATGCAATCTCATGCTCCTGGCCCTCTCATTCAGTGTTCTGTTCATCCTCTCTGCAACACCATTTTACTGTGGTGTTTCTGGAACCGTCTTCAGCATTCTGATCCCCTGTTCAGCACAATACTCTACAAACTCTGTGCTACTGTACTCACCCCCATTATCACTCTTTAAACACTTAATCTTGAGATTTGTTTCATTTTCAACTGCAGCTTTGAACTTCTTAAAAGTGTTAAAGACATCGGATTTATTTTTAAGAAAATAAACCCATACCTTCCGTGTAGAGTCATCAATGAATGTGACATAGTAACGGGAACCTCCAATCGAAGAGACCTTTGTAGGTCCGTAGACATCTGAATGAATCAACTCCAGCCGCTCAATCTTGGGTTGCTGCCCTGTCTTCACAAAGGTTACCCTCTTTTGTTTGCCTAGAACAAATGGCTCACAAAAGCTCAACTTTGAATTCTTCAAATCTGGGATTTTGCC
Source organism: Cuscuta epithymum (assembly GCA_945859915.1). NCBI lineage: Eukaryota > Viridiplantae > Streptophyta > Magnoliopsida > Solanales > Convolvulaceae > Cuscuta > Cuscuta epithymum. The sequence goes on from CAMAPF010001015.1 coordinate 5,447,504, forward strand.
CTTTGAAGACAGCATCTTCATTCCTTTCTCACTTATGTGCCCAAGTCTTTGGTGCCACAAAGTAGAGACCCCTGTATCTTCAACTGCTGCGTGTGCCCCATCTGTGGACACTTCAACCATGTACAGTGTACCGTGCTTCTGCCCACGAGCAATGACCAGCTTTCCCTTTGTCACCTTCCATTGCTTGTTGCCAAAACTAACGTTATGGCCTTCCTCATCAAGCTGTCCAACTGAGATCAACATCTTCTTCAGGTCTGGAATATACCTCACATCTTTCAGCCTCTAGGTTGTACCCAAAGAGGTACTAAGATCAACATCTCCAATACCCGTGATCTCTAGGGATTTGTCATCCGCCAAACGAACTCTTCCGTTATAGGGCCTGAAATTTTTCATCAAATCCCTGCAATGACAAGCATGAAACGACGCACCTGAATCCATGATCCATGACTCAACTGAATTCTCAACGCTGCAAATTAGAACATCTTCATAATCTTCTGCCACGTTCACCTCCTTCTTGCCTTTGTCTGATCTGCAGGGGGTTTTGGGCACTGATTTCTAAAGTGTCCATTCTCTTTGCAATTCCAACAATTGTTGTCCTTCCGGTTCTTGGATTGCCCTCTCTTTCTCGACTTCGATCTTCCCTTCTTGTTACCTCCTCTAGTGGATTTTCTGCCCCTATCTTCAGTACTCAACAAACTGTTGGAGCTATCCCCCGAACTCCTCCTCCGGATATCCTCACCAAGGATTAAGTCATGAATACCTTCAAAGGTAAGCTTAGTGGTTCCAGATGAACTACTAACCGCTGTGACTGTACCGGACCAACTATCGGGCAAAGATGATAACAAAAGTAATGCTTGGACTTCATCATCGAATTTAATCTCAACCGAGCCTAACCTGGATATGATTGAATTAAACTCGTTGATGTGATCTGCCACGGATGCACCTTCCTTCATTCTTGTATTCACCAACTGTCTGATTAAGAAAACCTTGTTGGCCGCTGAGGGTTTCTCGTACATATTGGATAACGCCTTGAGCAGTCCGAACGTTGTCTTCTCGTTGACGATGTTGTAGGCAACGTTCTTCGCCAACGACAACCTCACCACACCAAGAGCCTGTCGATCCAACAAATTCCATTCCGCCTCCGTCATCGTTTCTGGTTTGTTCTCAGACAACGGTTGATGAAGCTTCTTCTGGTAGAGATAATCCTCGATCTGCATCTTCCAGAAAGCGAAATCTTGACCATCAAATTTATCGATCTTAACCTTCCCTTCGTCAGCCATAGCTCTGATACCAATTGTTACGATTAGGCAAAGATAAACGATAAATTAAGAACAAGAACACAAGAATTAACGTGGTTCACGCAATCGGGGTGATTACGCTAGTCCACGGCGAACGAGAGAGAGGATGTATTATTATCAGCGTCCCAAGGGGTTTACAAGTACATAAGAGTCGTTTAAATAGGTTTAAGAAAACCTAAACTAAGATTAGAGCCGCAGGCCCAAAATTAAGCCTGTTTTTAAAATTCCCGTCGCCTGACCCGGTCGGGTCTCTTATTTGACCCGGTCGGGTCTCCTTCACAGAACACAAACCCGGTGGAAACCAGGTCGGGTTTCCAAAACAGAAGCCAAAACCAACCCTGACCCGGTCGGGTCCCTCCCCTGACCCGGTCGGGTCTCACTTCCAGTGAGATCCCCCGGTCTCTGCTTCAACATACCCGGTCGGGTGGCCAACCATACCCGGTCGGGTATCTGCTCTGAACCTAAGAACAAGACTCCACCGTCAACAGGCGCTAGGCGCTGGACTGGCGCCCGACTAGCGCTGAGCGCCTTTTAGAACATTGGTAGCCACATTGCCACATTATTCTCCTTTGAGAAATTAAAGGGACCAAATTTTCAGTGTACTACGAGTATTATTTTCTCTAATATTCCGTATAATATACAAATTTCTCACTCTCTAATTACTCCAATATATCTCTAGATATTTACTACCCAAGTTCCAGGGTGTTTTCTTAAAACACGGGAAAAGGTAACATGAGCTACAAAAATATGGGACTTTTCCTTGATTTTCTAAAATCACGGTATTTGGAAAACTACATTCCGGCTGAACAGGAGAAATTCCAAGAAAAAAAAACAAATTCGGAATACCCAATTTGGAAGACCTATGTTTTTAGTTATCCACTCTGTTAGGACCGTATACTTCAGTCTCCGGCTCAGGTCTTTCTACACACACTACTCACATACACCACTCTAGGGGAAGCTATAGCACACCTATTCTCTTTACTCTCTTCTTCTAACCACAAAGGAACTCACAAAGAGGAAGAAGGAAGACACTGCTCTCAGTTTATTTCTCACGCAGGCTTAATTCACAAAGGGAAGGGAGTGTTGACTTTATAATAGGCTGCCAACCTATTGAGAAGTCACGGGCAAGAAAACACGACACTCACGGGTGAGAAATAGGACATTCACGGGTAAGCCAAGCCAAAAGGGAGTGCAGCGGACAGCAAGCAGTGGGGCATACCAGATAAGTCAAACAGGTATATAATTGATCAGATAATATACCAGGTAAAAGGTATCAAAGAGGGAGTAAATTAATAGGGTGCAAGCCTCAGCTAATAAAGTGGAAGGGAGGCCTTGGTAGGACCAATACCTGCAACATTCTCCACCTTATTGGTCCTAGGTGGTGTAGAGTAACAAAACAAAGTTGTGACAAGTCTCATCATCGCCGGGTCACCCGGAATATCAACAGACACAACGGGCAAACACTTTATTAGGCAACCCACAGTTATCCACAGTCAAAGTTTAACACGCGTTTATAGGACAAGTGCTTCTCAGCAGAAAGACACTTGGTACCCATATCCGCGGGGTTAAACTCGGACGGGATCTTGCACAGCTTGACTCCACCTGCATCAACAATATCACGTATGAAATGGAACCTAACATCAATATGCTTAGTTCTATCATGAAATACAGGATTTTTGCAAAGTTGGATAGCCGATTGGCTATCCGAGAAAATGGTAACTCCCTTTTTGAGAAACCCAATTTCGGAGACAAGGCGTTTGAGCCAGATGGCTTCCTTAAACGCTTCTGTGGCTGCAACATACTCGGACTCAGTGGTAGAAAGGGCCACAATAGGCTGTAGTTGAGATTTCCAACTAATGCAAGAGCCACACAAAGTAAAAACATAAGAAGTGGTTGACTTCTTGTTATCTCTATCATTTGCATAGTTAGAATCAACATAACCAATCAATTCAATACCACTAGCACATTTGGAGAAAAGTAATCCATGCTTCACAGTAGAAATCAGATATCTAAGCCACCACTTAAGAGCATTCCAATGAGGCAAACCAGGGTTGGACATATATCTACTCAAGCAACTAACCGCATATGCAATATCAGGTCTAGTGCTAACCATAAGATACATCACCGACCCTATTGCGCTGGAATAAGGCACATATTTCATTTTCTCAATTTCAGGAGCAGTCTTGGGAGACTGGTCCTTACTTAACACAAAGTGAGATGCCATAGGGACATTAACAGGAGAAGCAGATAACATATTGAATTTACTCAAAACTTTTTCAATGTAAGAAATCTGATTCAAAGTAAGAGTACGCTTACTCCTATCCCTAACAATGTTTATGCCTAGGATCCTCTTGGCATCACCTAGGTCTTTCATGGCAAAATTCGCACAAAGACATTTCTGCACATCTTTTATAGCATTCAGAGAAGGACTAATTATCAGCATGTCATCCACATAGAGTAACAAAAATACAGGCACAGAAGAAGTATTTTTGAAATACAGGCAATGATCACAAACAGATTTCTGGAACTTCAAAGATATCATGCATTTATCAAATTTGATGTTCCACTGCCTAGGGGATTGCTTCAGGCCATACAAAGCCTTCCTAAGCAAACAGACATGCTCACTTCTCTTGGGATCCACAAAGCCCTCAGGCTGGGTCATATAAATTGTTTTATCCAATTCACCATGCAAAAATGCAGTAGTTACATCCATTTGTTTCATTTCCCAGTCATGGTGAGCAACTAAAGCAAGCATCATACGAATAGTGGTGAATTTAACAACAGGAGCAAAGATTTCTGCATAATCTACCCCCTCTTTTTGAGTAAACCCCTTCGCAACCAACCTAGCCTTAAACCTAACATCACTAGGTTCTTCCTTAACCTTAAACAACCACTTACACTCAACTACCGAACAGTTGGGGGTCTAGGTACAAGGGTCCAAGTCTGGTTCACTCTCAAAGAGTCCATCTCACTTTTCATGGCACTAATCCATTTCTGAGACTCTTTGGAACCTAAAGCTTCACTGTAGGTCTTGGGTTCATTCAGCTCTAGGGATTCAAACACAGAAAATGCAAACAGAGAAGTATCATGCACAATGAAAGCATAATCAGGCATACTATCAGCAATTCTCCTGATAGTCCTTCTACTCCTATCTCTAGCAAGTTGATAATCATGCAAATTATCACTACTAGGCTCCACATGCAACTCATGCAAATTATTGTTATCATGAAAATCGGATGCAGCACCCATATTATGCAAATCATGCTCAGTATCATGCAAATGCTCCACCTCACTCGAGGTGGTGGGACTATCATGCTCAGAGGAATCAGAATCATGCATAACAATATCATCAGTGATAACAGGATCAACAGACAAAGGACTAGCAGCAACAGGGACAGACTCCACCTCACTAGGAGTACTATCAGACCTAGACTCAGGATCAGAAACAGACTTGGTCAAGCAAGGAAAATCAGTTTCATTAAACACCACATTTCTGCTAAGGACCACTTTAAAGCCTACCTGGTTCCTATCCCATAACCTGTAACCCTTTACCCCCTCTGGATAACCTAGGAACACACATTTCTTAGACCTAGGATCCAACTTGTCACCCTGTTGATGTGCATACGCTGCACAACCAAACACCCGAAGGTTAGACAGATCAAGAGGCTTACCGGTAAAGACGGTTTCAGGACACTTACCACCAAGAGGGACAGACGGGGACCTATTAACCAAATAGGCAGCAGTCGTGACTGCTTCACCCCATAATTTCTTAGACAAACCAGAGGTAGCTAACATGCTTCTAACCTTATCCAACAGAGACCTATTCATTCTCTCTGCTATCCCATTCTGTTGGGGAGTATAAGGCACAGTTTTGTGCGTCTTTATCCCACAATCCACACACAGCTTATCCATCTCCTTATTACAGAACTCTAACCCGTTATCGGTCCTAAGGGTTTTAACCTTCCTGCCAGTCTGGTTTTCAACTAGGGTTTTCCACTCCCTAAACCTCACAAACACATCAGACTTGTGTTCTAAAAGGCAAACCCACACCTTCCTAGAGAAATCATCAATAATAAAAAGGAAATATTTCCTACCCCCGTGGGTAGGAACACTGGCAGGACCCCAAACATCAGCATGAACATATTCAAGCACAGACGAACATTTAGACAGATTAGGGTAAGAGGAAGGAGGGAAACTGACTCTATGCTGCTTGCCCAACACACATGATTCACAGAAAGGCACAGACGTCACAGAGTCCTTACCAAAATAACCAGCCCTACGCATGACATCTAAACCCTTATTGCTCATATGTCCTAGCCTATTATGCCACAAAGAGGTCTTATCAGAACATACAACATTCACAGATTCAGCAAAAGGTTTAGCATGGCACACATAAAGGTTATTCACCTTCTCAGCTTTAAACAAAACAAGCGAGTTTTTCAGGATTTTCATACAACCATTCACCCTGTAACCCACTACTCTCCAAAGAAGCAACAGATAACAAGTTATGACACAAATCAGGGACATGCCTCACATTCTTAATGGTAAACACAGAGCCACAAGAAAACTTCAGACATATATCACCAACACCAAGCACATTGCATCTCTTATTATCAGCTAAGGAAACGTAGCCACTATCACATAATTCATAAGTAGAAAACAAATCTCTAAAGGGGGACATGTGATAGGTACAACCAGAGTCAATCAACCATTCATGCTCAGACAGGAAATTTCTCACAGAATTAACATGGTCACAAACCATCAAAATATCACCAAGGTCACATTTATCAATAGCTACACTAACATGCTCGGTCTTCTTAGGGTGGGGGCAATCCTTAATGAAATGGCCAGTGTTACCACAATTGTAACACACTCTCTTCCTAGATTTACTCCTCTTCCTCCCAGGCTGACTAGCGTTCTTACCCTGACTATTTTGCTTAGGATTCTTAGACCTACCCTTAGATCTACCCCTAACAAACATAGCCTCACCGGAGTCCCTGGACTGACTAGCACCACCCCTAGCATGCTTCAGGTCTAATTCCTTACTCCTTAACCCATTCACAACAATGTCTAACGAAATCTCATCCCGACCATACTTAATAGCGGACTTAACATCATTATAAGAGTCGGGAATGGCATTAAGTAATACTATGAGAGTATAATCATCTATGTGTTTATCACCTGCCTGTTTGATATTCTGTATCAGTTTATTAAACACATCCAGGTTCTCATCTATATCCTTAGTCAGGTCAAGCCTAAACCTAAAGAATTTCTCTAGTAAGAACAACTTCCCGGGCAAAGAGGTATCAGTATAGAGACTATCCAATTTCTCCCACAACTCCTTAGCAGACTCAAGAATACCCACTTTCCTAAGCACAGAATCAGACAGATTCAAGTAAATAGTGGAACAAGCAGTTTCGTTCATTTCAGTTTGCTTAGCCTTATCTTCTGATTCAAGGAAAATACCAGTGACAGCTCTGAAAACTTTTTGCTGTATTAAAACACACTTTATTTTCTGTTTCCAAATATCAAAATCTGTTTTTCCATTAAATGGAAGCATACCATACTGATTCGCAGCCATGGTATCAACCACAAAGGAACACAAAGCTAAACAGACAGAATTGACAGAAAATAATCCAACCCGGGCTATAAAGTATTCACTTTAATAACCCCGGGTAGCATGAAACACATAGCAAAAAAATGGACATTTTGGCAATTAAACAATTCCGGGCAGAAAATTAAATTAATTAATTCTACCCCTACCACCCAATAAACCACCCCTACGCATAACAATTAAATTAAATAACACTTAGTAATTTAATTAATTAGCTAAAACAATCAACCACAAAGGAGAGGGTTTAGTACGTACCTGGGGGGTTGGCGGCCGGGATTAAATCAACCGGCGGCCCGCGGGGAGGGGGAATAAAATTAAATTAAATTAAAGCCGAAAATTACAAATGGGAAGTTTACAGAAAACTTACCTTCGCGAAACCCTAGGAGAGCGTTTCGACCTTACCTACCCAATTTAAAAAAATTGGGATTTTTCTGGAAGGTTGACTGTCGTTGACCGGCGTTGATCGGCGTTGACCGGCGGCGGTTGACTGCTTCCAGCATGACCTATCTAGCTCAGCAGTTGCAGCCCCTTAGCTCAGCTCCAGCTTTGTCCAGCAACTCCAGAAGCCTGGTACAGCAGCTTAGTTTCAGCTCAGCAACCCCAGCAGTTCAAGTCGAGGCCCAGGTCCAGTTCAGCCCAGCTCCTGAAGTCCACAAGCCTAAGTGCCCAACAGCCTGGATCCGTTCTGGCTTCTACCTCAGAGAGGCATCGACAAGCAGAGTAACCTACGGTCAGGCCCCCTGCATGATGAACAGTCCACTTCGTCTTCGTGTTCTGCGAACAGCGAACTTAGTACCTGGGGTTCAAGGTCGAGCTGCCGACGGTCCGACGATGAACAGGTGACCTCGGTGGTGACGGACGGCAGCAGGCGTCACATGGTGGCGAGCGGCGAGCTAATTCTGGCGATGGTCTTCTCCAATCGGCGGTTCCTCAGGCAAATTCGGACTGCCTAAGTCGAGAACAGCCTCCAGCTTCCTCCTGGAACTCCGACGGACGACGAAACAATTGGTGGTGACCTCCAATCGACGGCGGGTGGTCGGGCGGCGGCGTATGGTGGTGGTGGGGGGGGGGGGGGCAGACGGCGGAACCTCTCTGATACCACTGTTAGGACCGTATACTTCCGTCTCCGGCTCAGGTCTTTCTACACACACTACTCACATACACCACTCTAGGGGAAGCTATAGCACACCTATTCTCTTTACTCTCTTCTTCTAACCACAAAGGAACTCACAAAGAGGAAGAAGGAAGACATTGCTCTCAGTTTATTTCTCACGCAGGCTTAATTCACAAAGGGAAGGGAGTGTTGACTTTATAATAGGCTGCCAACCTATTGAGAAGTCACGGGCAAGAAAACAGGACACTCACGGGTGGGAAATAGGACATTCACGGGTAAGCCAAGCCAAAAGGGAGTGCAGCGGACAGCAAGCAATGGGGCATACCAGATAAGTCAAACAGGTATATAATTGATTAGATAATATACCAGGTAAAAGGTATCAAAGAGGGAGTAAATTAATAGGGTGCAAGCCTCAGCTAATAAAGTGGAAGGGAGGCCTTGGTAGGACCAATACCTCCAACACACTCGGATTATGAAATTCCGACCAGCCTTTTTTTGTTTATTGCATATTATGATTATTACTATTGCTTATATTAAGCAATTACGTGCTTAAATTCTCTTAAGCTCTGTTAGTTTATTCGCGTATAATTCGCGTATAATACACTCAAACGTATAATTCGCGTATAATACTCCCGTTTATGAATTTTTCAAAAAATTATGAAAAATTCACGTACTTTAAGGTTAAAAGGTATAATACACGTACCGTACGTATTGATACGTATTTTATTCACGAATAATACTCCCGTTTATGAATATTTCAGAAAATTCTGAAAAACTCACGTACTTTAAGGATAAAATGTATAACACACATACTGTATGTATTGATACGTATTTTATTTTTAAACACACAACATTAAACGGAAGGCTTATGGAGTGATACAACTGAAACGAAATGTCTAGCACTCTCTCTAGCTGCTCAATATTATTAAATTGTTTAAAAAAACTTTATGCCTTATATGTTTTTTTATTGTTTAATAGTCATTACATTTAATAAATTAGCTTCTTAAATTCTTAATCCGTTTCGACATTACTATTGTATTACTTTTGTTCTCTACTCATACCAAGACTCCAAAGAGATCAAAAAATGTTGTGGTGGTTCACCAAACTCACGATCATAGTAATATCAACTATTCTTTGGTAATATCTCCGTACTTCTACTCAAATAGGCAATGTCATTTTTATTACTTATTGTACCTATGCATTCAAATTTGTACTGATAACTCTTTATTTCTTTCATTAAATTAGTATATAAGACACATATTATATGCCGTATTTTAAAAATGTGAAACGTTTAAAACACGTTCGTATCTTTATATATTTCACGAACGTATGAAACATATATTAAGCCGTATTTTATATAATTGTATCGTATTATACACGAACGTACGTATTATTGTATTATTCACGAACCGTATATTACTAACAAAGCTCTTAAGAGGTGATAGCCACGTGTCCCCCAACTTTACTAGGTTCCATATTATTTTTATTTTATGTGTGTGTGGGCATCAACTATCCACTATGTAAGTGTAGTATAAACTATAGCATCAACTAATTATGTTTTTATATTATAAACAATGCTAAATATCTAATATTAACATTAGAGTCATTTGACTTTGATATATACAATTATCAACTTATTTCACACATTATAGGTATAATTACTTATATGTATGTGTTAGTTTTTATTTAAAAAACTTTGCGGTATATTTATTTATAGAAATCATAAAATTGATTCACTTCCGTATATTGTGCATAACCTAAAAAATGCATCGATCCATTAATTTTTTTTTAAAAAAAATATATAATGTTACAAATTAAATTCTAAAAACACATACTATCATATTAAGTATGTAGACTTTATGGATTATGTACACCGTGAGAGCTCCCTCGCGATTAAGCATAGGGCTAGGCCGCTAGGGTATCCTCCGCATATGCGGGCGGCAGTTCTTCTTTTCTTCATTGACTTTTTGTTTGTGCCTAATCACTTCGGGCGAAGGATCTCTCCTTGTTTTGACTGGTCGAAGTCGGACATGGAGTAAAGGTATTTTTTTCTGGTATTTGTTTTCCAATTCGGCAGAGTGGGAGGTTGTTGTTGTGGGGTTGGGTAGTGACAGACGCAGGGTTAATAGATCATCCAGGGATAGCAGTTGTGGTTGATGGAAGACCTGGTGTATGATTATAAGGATTTGATATTAGAGGAGGAGAACGAAAGTCTTACTATTGACCTAAAAGAGGAATAGGTGGAAGGAGATGTTAACGGGACAGCTTTCGCGGTGGTTGGAAGGCTTGCTACAGACAAAATGGTAAAGTTTTCGTTCTTCAGAGATGTTATGGCATCGGTTTGGCGGCCAACACGAGGTGTTTCAGTTAAGGAAATTAGAGAAAAACGGTATCTCTTTACCCTTTTCCATGAGATTGATATGAATCGTGTTCTTGAGAATTCTTGAATTAACGTTGCAGTCTCCGGTTGAAACGTTAAGGGAGCCAAGTATCCATGTCGGTCTCTCGACCATGTACCTCACAGTCATCTTTAATTGATGATGTGGAGCTCATATAGGACCCTAAGTCATGTAGCTCCCGGTCATCTTTATTTGATGACGCGGAGCTCATATAGGCCCCTCGGTCATATACCCCCAGACATCCATATTTGATGACGTGGAGCTCATATATGCCCCTTGACCGTATACCGTCCAGTAATCTTTATTTGATGATGTGGAGCTCATGCAGGCCCATCGGTCATATACCTCTCTGTCATCTTTACTTGATGGACGGATGCTCGACCTATTCTTTAGCCATCTGTATTTGATGATTAGGACTACTCATCCTGTCGAGCTACTGACGTCCAAAGACCGGTCTCAGTCATTCCCTCAGCAGATGGTGACCGTTGCAGCTCCACGCCTCTGTCGAAGGGCTCACCCCTTTTGCTTCATTTGGAGGCATCTGGTGTACTCTTTTCACTCATTAGGATTGTTTACCATAGGATTTCTTCTCAATGGGAATTTTAATGAGGCATCTCCCCACTGTGGACAAAAGGTGTCGATCCTAGGCCCCTACATGAGTCATCACAAGACATGTGCTACTTTACTCTCCTTCATCTCTCTGAACTCGACTCAAGGAGTGAGGGACTGACAGAGAGGAGGACTTGGCACTTCCGTTAGTTGAAAAGACACAAAATTCAAATTTCTTTACAAGGACTGCCACTTGCATCGACCGCATTATCACATTGAAGATCAGCACATAGCTCACTCCCTTTCGCCTCGAGTACTCTCGCCTCAAGAAGTGAGAGACTCCTGATAAAGAATATGGAGTCGGGACCCCTGATCTCGTAATTGTTGGTCTGAACAGCGGCCCAAGTACGCTCATTTACATTATTGTACACTTTATTTATTCATATATACCCATAAGAATATGTTAGATATCATTTATTAGTCATTTATTGACCTTTTATTGTAATTGGGCCAGTCAGACTCAAGCCTGGAAGCCTAGTTCACTTTTCTTCTATAAATACTTCCTTCGTGAGCCATGTAGAGGGATTTAAACAAACCACTTGTCCCTCTAGCTCTCCCTTCTATTATTACTAATGTATTCACTTTGTTTAAATACGTATTCATGTATTAAAATGCATCCCTATCTGTTAACGATGTTATATGTAAACAACAATCACAGATCACATATCTAAAAACAAGACAAGTTAAACAATTTAATTAAGTATGCTAGACTTATTAGTGAATAAATAATTACTAATGAACTAATTATGAAGCAACTTTAAATTTTAAATAATTAGTAAAAGACTAAAAAGGTAATACTTTACCCACAAATATTCCGGTCAGGAATTTCCTGACCGGAGACCCGTCCGGACTCCTCCATTTGGGGGCCTTCCCGGTGGTATTTTTTGCTAAATATTTTTGTGTATGTTCCTCATCAAGTCTAGTTTATACATACCAAATTTCAGCAAAACATTCAATCTGAAAGGTTGTCAAATGATTTTTGAAAGTTAACTGGTCCGGAATATGTATTTTCCGGACCAGTTAACTTGCAAAAATCATTTGACGACCTTCCCGATTGAATTTTTTGCTTAAATTTGGTATGAATGAACTAGACTTCATGAGGAACATACACAAAACAATTTAGCAAAAAATACCACCGGGAAGGCCCCCAAATGGAGGAGGCCGTACAGGGATCCTGTCCGGAAATTCCGGACAGGAATAGCTCTCATACTTTACCTCACTAAAGACTGTCGGTTGCCGCCTAAGAAGAGCTGAATGGAGCTGTCTGTATCAAATGATTTATGCTCACTTCGGGATTCAAGTTCGTACAAGACTATTCGAATTTGAAAAATTAAATACAAATAAGAATACTAAATTTGATATGAATTGTTACCAAATACGGAGTACAAACAAGAATATCATAAATATTCGATTTGAGTATTAATCAAATATATTCTATTAATACGATTTGAGTATTAATCAAATATATTCTATTAATATATAATAGTTATAATCACATGATAATTGTTTTAACCAGAAATTAAACTAATCTAAATATGAAATTGAGTTGGGAATCAAGCAAAAAGAGATCGATAATATTTTTATTGATCAAGAAATATAGATTAACTAAGTATAATAGTGTTGATCGAATAGTAATATAATTGAACACTGTGTATGCTTGTATAGGGGAAGGTTCCAGTGAGAAAGGACTCCCAGGAGAGAAATGAGAATGAATCTAGACCGTTGGATTGTATGATGTGAAATTGAACTGTGCATTTGGTAAGACTGAAATATGCATTAAGTGAAATTGAAATGTGCAGAATGAAAAGTAAAACTCAAATGTGCATTACGTGTAATTGAAATGTGCAGAATAAAAGGCTCAAAAAATGCCACCACATCATAGTTTTATTCTGCACATTTCAGTTTCACCTAGTGCATATTTCAGTTTCACAAAATGCACATTCAATTCCACAGATTACAATCTAACGGTCCAGATTCATTCTTATTTCTCTCCTAAGATCATTTTCCCACTTGAACCTAATTCTGCTTGTATATATGTTCGTATATGAATGTATGAATATCTCCCCACTTTACATTGCTTTCTAATCTATTTAATGGGATAGACCTATCCCTCTCCGCAAGTCAGGCCTCGTGCGCCGCTTATGTCGCTAGCCACTAACTGTTTTGACTTGCACCGTTCCCTTCTTGATCTTATCTGCTTACTAATTCAAAATATTTATCAACCGGGCTATTGATGAGGTTGGGCTGACTCTTACTTTCAATTAATTTGCTGGCCCAATTGACAAGGAAAATTCTTGGGCCTAACAATTGCCCCCTTTCGAGAAGTTGAGGCGTATGGCGCACATGTCAATCCGTTAAACATCAACTTGTCGAAATCTTGCACGTCATCCTTGAATACAACTCATATAAACTTGTCCTTTGTCTGATACGACATGTTGTCAACCTGCCATTCGTATAACAAGACGCCTTTGTCAACTCACCACTTTTCTGACGACATGCTCCCTTCAACCTGTCACTCGTCTGCTACTTCCATTAACTCGTCATATGCTTGTCTAGACGCTTCTATCAACATGTCACTATCTTGCAAGTAGTTTTTAGATCGAATTTGTCTCCTTGAGTGAGGTGACGAAGAACGAAAACTGGTCTCCTGTCATCTTCCTCCAAATTTGTGCTAATGATCGTATCTAAGCAATGCTGACGAGTGAAACTTCGTTCACGTTGTCGTCGACACTTCAGTTGCCAAAGGAGTTTCGTCCGTTGCTAGAGATGACGAGTTGGGTTGCATGAACGTAACTGAAATCCTGCAAAAAAATTGAATAATGTTTCGTTTATGGTTTTAATAATATCGTCGACATGAATATTTGTGATGTATGTCAATGCCGTTTGTATTGTCTACTTGTGTTTTGGAGTTTGTGTTGCAATGCTCTTGGAGCATATGCTTCTGTTGTGTGTTTCTGTAGTTTTGTGTAGTTTTGTGTAGTTTTGGCCAAAACTTGCAGGGATTCTCGGTCCGTGCCTCATATTTCATATATGAAGGACTCAAGTTTGCCCCACCATCCCTTGTTGCGGGGTTTGTGTTAGCGGTTGTCGCTATACGCGTAAGGTTTTGGCTGTCTTTTGCCCTGTCAGCATCCTGCACACAAATATTCCGTCAAAGTCCGGCGGTTGGCGTTTGGCCAACGGCCCTCCGATGCTTAAGTCAGTAACCGTTATAATAATGAGTTAATCAAATAAAACTTCACTTAAGGAAAGCAACTTTCCATGCTGTTACTTATATAAAATCTGCCTTATTTAACTTATACAAATACCTTTGAAAGCATCAGCGAGACTTGTAGTAATGTTTATGATGAAAACTAAAAAAAGACTTTAAGATAGTTTGCTTAAAGTGTGGTAGAGAGCTAACGGATTGATGGGAGTTCAGTTGCTGGATTGATCCTTAGTGACGACATGCTTGTTTACTTTACCGTCATGCTCGATCAGCTTCAAATCGTCGGTCACTACCTGTTCAATGATTAGTTTGGTCGTTGGCTTGGGGCCAACGGCCCTCCGACGCTCAAGTTAGTAATGGAAGTAAAAGAAAGGTATATTGACTATACTAATTTAATCAGAAATGAAAGGGTTTTAAGTGTACCGCACTCCAGCTTCTCGGTACTTGCTTACCGTCGACAGATTGCAGTCGATATGCCCCCTGTCCGACGACTTCAATCATGTCGTCAAATCTACCTCGTCATAGAAGTGACAACTCGTTCGTCTGGTCTCAAATAAGGTCTTCCATGCTTGTAGTCGTGCCTCCTGGGGGATTCCGATTTCCCGTGCCCCCCTTCGTGCTCAATATGTCCGTGACGGGCTCGTAAGTCTTCTTCTAGACGGATGAAAGCTAGTGCCTTTGCTTGGACATCTTTGAAGGACCGACTAGGGTATTTCGTCAACTCCCGATATAACTCTGAATCCTCCAGCAGTCCTTGTTTGAATGCTTCAATTGTCGTCGGCACGTAACACCTGGGGATTGACACCTTCTCCTTGTTAAAACGATGCAAGTAATCCCGTAAGGATTCGTTTTGCCTCTGGACCACCCGATAAAGATCACTGGTTTGCTTCTCCAAGGCTCGACTACTTGCAAACTGTTGATTGAATAAGTTGACCAGCTCTGCAAATGAATTGATGCCTTCATTTGGTAGGTTGACGAACCACGTCAATGTTGGTCCTGACAATGTCGTCCCAAATGCCCTGCACATGCAAGCTTCTCGCTGATCTGGTCTGACCGAGGTGACTAACATTTGCTGCTTGTACTGAGCGACATGTTCCACCGGATCAGAAGTCCCATCGAACAGTCTCATCGAGGGGGCGACGAACTTCCTCGGAATCTCGACCTCAGTGATATGTCGTCCGAAAGGCGAGTCCGCATAGCACGTTGGTGAGGCAACATCTAGCGGTGGCGGGACTCCAGGTATGTCGTTGATTTTTTTCCCGCATCTCCCTCATCTCCTCCATGAGGATGGCCAAAGTGTCTGTCAAGTATGTCTGCATCTGCGGAACTGCTACTTCGGGTGGTGTTGTCGTTTGGGCTGCTCCTCGTTCGGTCGGTGATGGTATGTCGATGATCTCCGGCTCTTGCCGCCTCTGGTTGTTGATGTCGACATGTCTGGGGATGTCGACATTATTTGGAACATGTCGTCTCTGGGGCGCTGCAAACAGATCACGGAATATGTTCCTTCTAGGATTTGGGAATGGAAATGAACGAATCGAGGGCCCAGATTTTCCAGGCATGTCGGCTCCGGAATGAGGGACAAAAGGATGCATGGGAGCCGACGTGGTGGTCGAAGTTGGCATCTGTTGGTTGATTGTGTGCAAACCCGACGCCACCGTTCTGGTCCACAATGAATCCGTGAAGAAGTGCATTGGGATGCTCGTGGTTGGGGTTGAAGCCGGAACTGAATCCATGTCCAATCTTGTTGCCACGGTCATTATATCATTTCCCTGTCGTGAATTGGATACTATGGATGCCACCGATTGTACTTGAGATCGTAGAGCGTCGTTTTCTCGTTGGAGGAGGGTGATCCGCTGCCGCATTTCTTCCTTGACACCTTCTAGTTTCGCTTGAACCTTCGCCGCCGAATGATTAGAATTTCCGGCCATGCGTATTTCTTCCTTGAGAGCTTCTAGTTGTGCTTGAATCTCTGTCACCAAAGAATTAGAACTTCCGGCCATAATTGATTCTCTTTTTGAAAGAATTTCCCACAGACGGCGCCAATTGTTTTAACCAGAAATTAAACTAATCTAAATATGAAATTGAGTTGGGAATCAAGCAAAAAGAGATCGATAATATTTTTATTGATCAAGAAATATAGATTAACTAAGTATAATAGTGTTGATCGAATAGTACTATAATTGAACACTGTGTATGCTTGTATATATGTTCGTATATGAATGTATGAATATCTCCCCACTTTACATTGCTTTCTAATCTATTTAATGGGATAGACCTATCCCTCTCCGCAAGTCAGGCCTCGTGCGCCGCTTATGTCGCTAGCCACTAACTGTTTTGACTTGCACCGTTCCCTTCTTGATCTTATCTGCTTACTAATTCCAAATATTTATCAACAGGGCTATTGATGAGGTTGGGCTGACTCTTACTTTCAATTAATTTGCTGGCCCAATTGACAAGGAAAATTCTTGGGCCTAACAATAATATTAATATTAATAGCAATAATAGTAATGACACTATAAAAACGTAGTAACTTTTAAAAGGTAGGTATACCTTCAAACCATAGCCCGTATATATATTTACAAATACACATTTAATTAAGATCATTTATACTAAATTAGAAGTATCACACAGAATAGGGGTAGTAAACCAAACAAATAATTCTGATTCTATTTGCGATCTGGTATCAAAAACTATTATTTGAATTTGAAAATATAGAATATGAATACATATGCAAATTGGATTTTCGGTTCTAACATCTTTTAAATAAGAATAGAAATAATTATATATTCGATTTGAAGAATAATCCAATATATTTGTTTGTACATATAAACCATATATCTAATGGTCTTTTTATAATCAACTATGTTAAATATCTAACATAAAATCAGAGTTGTTTGTACTTTGATATAATTATCAACTTATTTCACACACTATAGAAATAATTTCTACTGCAGTATGTGCGTGTTAGTGTTTATTTCAAAAACATTGAAATAGACTTATGTATGTTAATCTTAAAATTGATTGAACTTGCTACATTGTGCAAAACCAAAAAACGTATCAATCCATTAAATTTTAAAGATAAATCTAATGTTAGAAATTAAATTTTAAAAACATTTAGTCATAGCATACATTTATAACATAAAAAATATGGAAAAAATTGTTTCAAAGTGATATTTGACTAATATTAAACTTATGATCAAAATTGATTCGATATTCGTATATGATTCTTTAATTATTCATATTGTTAAACAAATATGAATACAAATTGAAATTAATACAGGGTTAATTTTATATACGAATACAAATATCACATTTTCCCACTCATTCTGGTTCGTTTACAATACTAACGAATGCATCAAATGTGTTCCATGGATTTTTTTTTAATTAATATACTTGAATTTTGGGTTTTAAATTTGCATCCTTATTACAATGGGGCCCCCAAGTAACAATAACATACGCTATTGTACTAATTACTAAGAAGTAATAGCCCTAACAAATACGAAGTATTCCGTAAAAGGTTTGGAGAAGGGGCCCAAAAAATACACAACAGACTATTGAAATGCTCTATTTTGATAACATTTTATTTATTAATATATGAAACAAAAATTGAAAAACATTGTTGAATTCGTCTCATTATAAATTCTTAAAATTTTTTACTAATGGACAATTAAATATAATGACAGATCGTGCATTGAAAAAGAACTGAGTATACCGTATACGACATAATTACAGGTTAATCGAATTGGAATTTTCCTTTCGTGATCATTGCAATTGTACATCTCATAGACTCATACCATTAGTGCTGCCATACAATTGCTAATGTTCTTCAAAAGGAATCTACAATAAGGATGTAAAAGGCAATTATAAAAGAGTGTTATTCACAAATTAACGAATTAATAAATGAGTAAGGAAAACGAAATCATTAATAGTGAAACTTATTATCAAATGAATACATATGAAGGAGGTGTAACTCAAACATTAAGTTTTAAACCAGACACTTATCACAGAATACAATATGAAAAAGAAGAACTAACTGTAAAGAAAATTAAAAAAAAAAAATGGTTTGAAAGAAATAAAGAAATCAGGTATATAGCACAAAAACATGACAATATAATAGACATAACTACGATAAATGGAAAAGCAAAAATATCATTAATAACAGACAAAATAATGAAAAGGGAATTATCAAAATTACCAACAAAAGAAGTTATAAAATATATATTTTGGAGGAATAGAATTTACTATAAAAGCATATTTTCAGAAAAATATAGACACACCTATACAAATTTATGTTGTAGATGATAGAATATTAGGAAATTTACAAGACGCTGACGCTCTCATTTCGGTTATAAAAGGAAATTTGATTTATCAAAAACTAAAATTTACAGTACAACCAGATTTTAGCATATCAGTAGCATATAAACATAAAGAATTAGCATTGACGTTATATTACAAATTAGATGGAATAATAATGCCACCAGGAAGTAAAGTAATAAGTATAGAAACAAAAATAGTATATGCTTTAACAGGAAATCATCATGTTAAAAACAGAATGAAAATAATATATTAATACCAAATTTGTATCAAGAAATACTAGAACAAATAGAACACAAAGATAATTCTAGAATAACAATACCAGAAGAAATATGTATAGATTTTGAAAGTAGACAAATAAGACCATCAACAAAAATAATACCACAAATAGAAGGATCAAGAATAAGTTTTAAAAAAGAAATAACAAGGTTAGATTCAAATATTAGACAACCAAGAAAATTGGACTTGATAAATACACCATGTAGTGAATTTGATAAGCTAAAGATAAAAACTATAATATTTAATGGAGCAATAACAATGGAATGTGTAACTGACATAAATATCGGTGCAACAAAGAGGTTAGTTCATATTAGTAAAATAAGAGAAAAAGATTGTAGTATAATAGAACAACCACAAATATATAGTTATCCTAATAATACAAGGGAAATAATAATTACAAAAATGTACAAAATTAAGATTTAAGATCCAAGACTTGGAATACAAAATAACAATAGGAGTAGTTGAATATGATAGTTCTTACGAGTTACTTTTAGGAAGTGATTTTTTAAGCATGATAAAATATAAAATAACAAATGAAAGAAGAGAGAATTCCCTAAATAGGAGTAAAAATGTTTTGAAATTCCAAAATAGGAGTATCATGTTTTTATTCCCTAAATAGGAGTAAATTTCTGCCAAGTTTGGAAATTACAAGGCTTTAAACATGGCATTTTTTTCCAAACTTGGCAGATTACTCCTATTCAGGGAATAAAAAACATGATACTCCTATTTTGGAATTTCAAAACGTTTTTACTCCTGTTTAGGGTAATTTCTGATGAAAGAATTGAAATTGAAGATCAAAACAAAATCAGGTTTATAAATAAGCTATGAATATTCAAGACAAATTAAGAAAGAAAGAAGAAAAATTAGGAAAATTAAGACAAAAATTAGCAGAAACTTTGGTATCATGTCAATTAAAATTTGAAAAAGAAATAGATGAATATAAAAGATTAGAAAATGAAATAACAAATTTGAAGACTATAGTAAATGAACCTAAAAAGGAATGGATAACTCTTGAAGGAGGATGGAAAAAAAGAATAATTAAAACTGAGTAACTTTAAGGAAAAAGTAGACGATATTTGGAACGACTTAATAGTAAAAGAAAAAATTGGAAATATAATTACGATAATGAATGAAATAAAAGAAGATCAATCCAACATAAGAAATATGTTAAAAGAAGAATTAACAAATTTATGGAATGTATCGGAAATACCAACATTTAAACAAATATTAGAAAAATTAAATTGATTAATTACTAGTAACGAAAAACAGAATATAGATGATAATGTAAATAAAATATTAGAGAAAGATAATACTAAAGAACCAGAATTAGTAACTATAAACGTATGGAAAAGGAGTAAAGAACCTATAGTAGTAGATATTAGAGACACAAAACCTATATTATCAGAAGAAGTAGGAAAAACAATAGACAATTTAGCAAAATTACATAAAAAGGGACAATTTCAATGACGGATAACGAACACAGTGTAATAACTTTTCTTAAAAATCATGGAAAAGAGATAATAGAAAAAGAACGATATAAATACGAATCGATAAGAAACAATGAAATGAAGAATAAAAATGTAGACACTTCAGAACAAAAGACAATGTTAAAAATTGGGATAAAAAGAAAGAATAGAATTAGAATTATTAAATCTACAAACGGAAAAACAACAACAACAAATAGAAGAATTGAAGAAAGAAAAATTAAAATTAATAACACAATCAAATGAGGAATGGAATAAAAAATATAAAAAAATATAAACATAAATTTAAAGATAATAAAAGAGAACTTGGACAAACAAAATTAGAATTTCAACAAACAAAAGATGAAGTAAATCAAATCATGGAAGAAATGGAAAAATTGAAAAAAGAATTATATGAATTAAAAAATTGCAAAAAATAATAAGCAAAATTATAGTAACTCAGATACAAATAAAAAAAATACTAGTACTAGTGAAACAAGTGAAGATGATAGAAAAAATGATAAAATAAAAGTAGTAAATTATATAGAAGAATTAGGAGGTGAAGAAGATTCTAATGAAATAGAAGAAAATAATGAAATTATTGAAGCATTAGGAAGAATGAAAAATATTAATGCAATTATAGAAGATGAACCAGAAAGTGATGTGGAAGAAGAATATACTAGACCTATAGAAACAGAAGCAAGATACAGAAGAAATAGCTAATGAAGATGCTGATGACTATCCTGAAGAAGAAATGTTAGACCCAAATTTAGAATTAGTAACTATGAAAAGAACAAAAATACCAGAACATATACCAATAGGACAACAAAACGAATTTAGAGATTTTGTAGGATCAATGTCACAAGGATTAAACTTAAATGGATATTTTCTAGACATAGATAATGTATATGATGAACAAGAAATTAGTAGAAGAATAAATGATTGGAATTTAGATTATGTTTATGAATTAATATCAAAAACACTAATTGGAAAAGTATCATTTTGGATGGAATCAATAAGTCATGAACTAAAACAACAAGCTTTTCCTCATGTTAAACACGGGAAAGATATGATAAATATATTTAACATAGTATTAAAAAGAGAATTTCTAGGAGAAAGGTGGTTTGTAGCCAGAGACATAGTAAATGCTGAAAGAAAAGCAGAAATAAAAATGAATTTGAATAATATGAAGTGTTGTAAAATTAATAAATTACCAGAATATACTATAAGTTTTACCAAATTCTTTTATGAAGCAAATTTTTTACCACAAGAATGTATAATATATCAACAACTTTATTATGATCATGTATCAACGCCATATATATAACATGGAAGTATCTAAAGAATACAGCCAAATTGAACCAAAAGAAAATACATTAGGAGAAAGAATAAGAGTTTTAAGAGCATATTTAATGAGAAAATGTGAGGAATATAGAGTACAACAAAAAATCCATATTACCAATGATACACTTCAAAACTCCTATGAGAAAAGAAGACATCAAAATCCATGTCATAAATCCATGTCAGAGATATTATCCGGACAAGATGCAGAAAGATGGAGCCACCCAAAAATAATGCAGATATTATGTGGAAGAAAAGAAGACGCTTGTTATCTATCATGAAGTAAAAATGGGAAGATGGAGCCAAAAGAAAAAGCATGAGAGCCACCAAAAGGACATATATCATCAATGCAAACCAAGTGGGAGTCTCAAAACAGCATGTCACGAGACATTTGACAAACTATTGTGGAGATCACTATTCATTACTTTACAAATGTACAACAAATAATGGTGTATTTATTATTCAAGTATTATTTTATTTCTATCATGTAATAATTTTACTACCATAGAAAATTCCTATATAAGGAGCCCATTGTAACCATGAGGATCATCATAAAAAATCATAAGCTCTCTACACAAGAATTCAATAAAGTTTGAAGTTCTTTCCATGTCTCTCTAAGTCTCTCTTTTCTATAATCTTTAGCTAACATACATATAATCTCTATATATTTATTAGTCATAGATTAATATTAAACATAAAGAGTGTATAGATATTATATTCTACTAAAGTAATTTCGGAAAGATCTGTCGAGTATTCTAGCACCCAGCCGTGTTTCCCGTAAGATTGCAGATGACAGAAAGAAGGGGTTTTAGGCAAGCTGAGTGACTCCGGTGATCTGAATTGCTGAGGAAGGTATGATTTCTAGACACTATGTGTTTAATAAAAATCTATACTAATAAATATGGGAAGATTATATTGTTCATGTTAGTTAAAGATTATAGATCATTTAATTAAAGTAAAATGACTGGTTTAATTAATTCGGGATTTAGAGCATCTCCAATGGTAAAATGTGCATGGTGCACACGTGGCATGAGAAATGACCACATAAATATTAGTAAATAAATTCTTTCTCTCCTTATTTGAATTATTTTATACAGTTTTGGTAAGTTTTTCTCCACAATGTCAAGGAGACCGTCTAGATGTTGACATTGTTGTTGACATTGCAGGGAAAAATTTACCAAAATTGTATAAAATCATTCAAATAAGGAGAAAAATAATTTATATGCTAATATTTATGTGGCTATCACGCATGCCACATGTGCACCGTGCACATTATAGCATTGGAGATGCTCTTATTAATACAACTTTAAAATCAAAATTAATACAGACCTTCCGCTTAATAATAACTCATCTAAATATAATGGGAAAGTTCTCTAAATAGGACTAAAACAGTTTGAAAATTCCAAAATAGGACTGCCAAGTTTTTATTCCCAAAATAGGAGTAATTACTGCCATGTTTGGAAAATACTGCCATGTTAGAAGTCTGATATTGCCAAAACATGGCAGTAATTAGTCCTATTTTGGGAATAAAAACATGACAATTCTATTTTGGAATTTTTCAAACATTTTTAGTCTTATTTCGGGTAATATCTCAAATATAATCTTATCCTCTTCAGGGTCCTAGAACCGATCCCTGCACCCAATGTACGAGTTCTGATCATTGCAATTGTACATCTCATAGACCCATATCATTAGTGCTGCCATACAATTGCTAATGTTCTTCTTCGTTTTATCAATAATAAATAACCTTGAGAAATAGAAAAGGTATTGCTGTTTAGAGGCATTAAAGTATTAAACCCGTCTGTTTCTACAAGAAAATTTGTAAATATTGTTCTATTTTTTAAGAATTGAGCGAATCCTATTTTTGTTTTTTATCATGTCCCGGTGTAGACTTTAGACTTCTAGAGTTCTAGGCATGTAACATTCCAGTTAATTAATGAAGCAAAACAAGATATCAAATGATCATTAACAGCCAATTGAAGAGTAAAAACAAGTTATCAATACAGACAATTTGATGAATGACTACAAGATATCAATAACAACAAATTGATGGAATAAAAATAACACCTAATCACCATCTCTGTCATTCCTTCCTTCTCCTGTTTATCTATCTATCTACACACCTGTTTTTGTCTGCTTCATCCTCAGCTAATATACATCACTACTACCCTCTTCTAAGCCCCTTTCATCCATTCAATAATTCCACAGACATTCCAGGTCCACTGGTCCAGCTCCTGATCTCATCACCATATCTTCTTCTTCATTGTTACCCTGCTTCGTTTGAAACCCACTGTTTTCGCGCCAGAGCCTGAAAACAGAGGACTCCCAACAGGGCATGGCTTGGTTGGGGAGAAGAACATCGGATAAATCCGAATTCCCGGAACGGGTCGGGTTGATCTGAGGCTTCTCGTCATCCATGGAGTCGGAGAAGCAGGTCACGTGCGGCGGGGTCGTTGTCTGAGACATGTCCATTAATGGAGGCAGAGGTGAAGGTTCTGAGTCTTCTGTCATTAGAGAAGAGATATGAATCTTATTTCCGCCAGAAGTCTTCTTGAAAATTCTGCATATCACCCATTCATTCTACAAACACAGAATGTGCATTTCTGTCAGAAATCGTTCAATATAGGACTAAATATGTTTTATTCTCCAGATATGACTTGTGTAATCGAATAAGTTGATATATATTCTCAAAATATGGGTGGATGAATCCTATTTTGGATAGCCGTATTAATGAACTTAATCTTTGTTTTAGTCAAGGAATTTTCTACAAACTATTAGGGTAAATAGACATGTTTAAGTTACCTTGGCATTTGGGATGGAATGCTTTCCCTCTAATCTGTACTCATGCATGACCCAATTAGTCTTCAAACCTCTGGGTGCTCTTCCTTTGTAAAAGACCAGAGTCTTCTTCATTCCCACAAGGGTTTTGACCTTGAAAATTGCCTTATCTTTACCTGTTGCCTTCCAATACCCTGCCTTTGTAGCTCTGTTTGTTCTTTGTCCAGTTGGGTATTTCCGGTCTTTCACACAGAAGAAATACCATTCTTTTTCTCCCATTTTTGCCCTCCCTTTCATCAACAACCAAGAACATGAAAGCCAAATTATTCTCTACTAAAGGATAAGCTTTGGAAAAAAAGGCTGTATCTTTCACACATGACATCTTAATTAACAATAAGGTTGCATGTAACTCAAATATTCCCTTCTTTCAGCTTTCAAGTTCTCAACTTCCTTTCTGGGATATCATAAAATTAAACTCCAGCTCTCTTTTTCATGATATTTGAGTGAAAAGAAAAGTGCTCTTTCAATTCAATGAAAAGTAAGCATACTTGAAAAGTCAACAAAAAGTAATCTTTTTACCTAAAAACTTATGAATTCGAATTACAAACTTAATTGCAGCACCTGAGTATAACTTTACTTTGTGACAATTGTCATTCATATTGAAGAGATACCAAACATTCTACCATAAAGTTTGAATCTTTATATTTGGTTTGGATGAAGTAAACATGACATGCAAGATAGAGCAGAACCCATCTTGAAACAGATCAATAACTAGTTTGAGATTAACACTCTGACAAATAACTCCAAAAAAATCAACTTTATGTATGATATGTGGATTAACATCTTCAAGAAATCAATCAACCCAAACCTTTCTAAGACATGCTAAGAATAATTAAGGCTGAGTCAAACAAAACAAAACAAAAACAAAACAGACAAAAGAAAATTAAATGATATGTGATCATTTATTACATACCAGGCAAATCCCAGGGTTCAACTGTGTTGAAATCAACTTCAGCAACAGCAGGTGAAGAAAAAGTGGTGTCAGAAGCCTTGGGGGACAAGTAATGGCTGATAAGCTCTTCATCGGTGGGATGGAACCTGAAACCCGGGGGCAGATTCATCTCTGGGTCCGGAAAGCTGCAAACTTCAGAGACGTTCTCCATGGATCATATGAAAGCAGAAGTAATTAATGAGAAGCAGAACTATTTCAAGGCTGATTATAAAAGTCGCAGAGACGGTGAGGAAGATAGAACTAACCGAACAGATAAGGTAATGGGTATGGTGTGACTTGTGAGAAAGAGGGGTATATAAGAAGAATATATGAATGAATAATAAATAAAAGAGAGTTTGGACTTTTTTGGGGAAGATATATAGGTGAGACGGAAGACTGGGGCTCTGTGTCTGTGCCGATGAGAAGGAAGAAAAGGAAATGTTGTGCCAGCAAAACATGAAAAATAGCGGCGTTTAAAGTGAAATCAAACGTTATAAGTGTGAAAGAAACATTACCGGGAGATGTCATATAATGTCGAGGTAATTGATGTTTCTCGTTTGGATAATGATGCGAGCTAGCAATGGGTCTTATTCTAAAGCGAAAGAAACGATGAGAAAAGTATAAAAGTTCATTTTTAAAAGTTCAAATTGGGCCAAATAACTTGTGTTCGGCATCACTATTGATCTCCCAAACAGGGGTCGCAGGTTTGAGTCTTATACCAATCAAAGATGTTGATATTAACAAAAGCAGGTAGTATAATAGATTTAGAAGAATGTTCCAAAAAAATAAAAATCACAATTGGAGTTTGCAAAAAGAAAATCACAATCGGGTGAGAATAAGTTAATTATTTATTTCGAAATCGCTCAATATAATACGGAGTGTCAAAATTATGAGCCATTTGAATAATCATTAATTCAATATCGATTTTATCGAAGGTCATTTTGAAGAATCGAGATAAGAATCGTTTTTATCATACATATGTATTTCTTGTATGTTATCGTTTAATCGTTAACACATGAAAATATAATTAGGGCTAATAAATATTTAGGCGAGTGTAAATGACACAATTTTTAGGCGAGTGATTGAATAAAGTAATTCGGGTAAATAAAAGGAGATGAAAGGAAAAATTTAGATAAAGTAAACATATGGAGTGAAAGTAATTAAAGAGAAATAAATTGGTGGGAGAAAATATGAGACTTGACATGTAATGAGTAGGAAAAAGAAATTTGAATAAATGTCTAATTAAATAATTAAACAAAGTAAATTATTTCTTAAAATGGAATTGAAACCTCTAAAGGAGACACTCAAATAAGAAAAGTGTGAACCTTTCAACATGATGGGAAGAGTATTAAGAAGAAGATAGCTATTACACGCATGTGTGTACCACATGCAGCATAACCACCATTGAGTGTCAATGATTGTGTAACAGTTATCATTCTTACTCATTGAGTAGTACTTCTTCCATCTCACTAAGAATGTCTTATTTTTCATTTTTTGTCTATCGGATTAATTATGATTGTCTCATATAATTTAGTAATATTTGTGTGGTTCTAAATTATTCTCATTTTAACAATTTAATATATAACAACCACATAAACTCTGGTAGCTGCATCTTCTCTTATACCAATGTTGAGGGGATGAATGTAGAATAACATAATAATAGATCATAATGAGATCGAATCTGTTCGTCACCCTCTCAATTTTGAATACTCTTATAAAATAAATTTGGGTGCTTAGACGTGAATTCTATTGTGGACCTCAATGATTTACATTTATTGTAGGGAAAAGTGTCAAATAAGCCCCCGTACTATACCGAAAAAGTCGATTAGGCCCTCGTACTTTACAAACACTCAATTAAGTCCTCGAACTATTAAAAAACGTTCAATTAAGCCATTTCGGTCGGTAAGCAAGGTTGTTAAAATCGTATTTTTGAATCGAATCGGTAGATGTTTTTAAAAATCGAATCGTAAAATCGAATCGCAAATCGTAAGATTTTACCAAACATATTTTAATAATTATAAAATATATTAATATTAAAACTAAGTTGCAAGTTAATGATATTATATCGTTTCATTTCATAAAACTATACCTAAAATGTCAAAAGCAAGATTTATAAACTGTTTTTATAATGTAAATGTATTGAATAATGACATTAAACATATGTAAAACATAAAAATAATTAAGTAACACAAGAATCCATTACTTTTATAAATAAACTATTCATATTATTATTATTTGAATTGTGTATCAATTTGTAGTTGTTAATTTTAATAAATTTGAACCATTTTCACCAAAAGCAACTTATTACGATTTTGCTACGATTTTGCTACGATTTTATACGATTTTAGGACGATTTTAGGACGATTTTGTACGATTTTATGATTTTACGATTTTACCGGCGATTTGAATCGCTTTATTAATGTAGAATCGTAAAATCGTACAATTTTACGATTTAAATCGAGATTTTAACAACCTTGTCGGTAAGTAACCGGTGTCCCGATTAAATGTAACCTGTTTCCCGGCAGCCACCGTTGC
This sequence comes from Cuscuta epithymum, assembly GCA_945859915.1. Taxonomy (NCBI): domain Eukaryota; kingdom Viridiplantae; phylum Streptophyta; class Magnoliopsida; order Solanales; family Convolvulaceae; genus Cuscuta; species Cuscuta epithymum. Next base: position 5,475,447 of record CAMAPF010001015.1, read on the forward strand.
TGGAGTTCGAGCACATCGTCGTTGTCGTCGCCGTTTAACCGGGAAACCGGTTACTTACCGACCAAAAGAGCTTAATTGAACGTTTTTTAATAGTTCGATGACTTAATTGAATGTTTGTAAAGTACGAGGGCCTAATCGACTTTTTCGGCATAGTACAGGGGCTTATTTGATAGTTTTCCCTTTATTATATTTACTTTGTTAATTGTTTCTTATGGTTTTGTTTAATCATGTAGCTTACCAATTATGATGTTACATTTATGATTGTTAATTAACGTAATTCTTGTTATAATCTGTGGTGTCCATAAAATCGATAAATATAATTGATATGAAATCTATAGATTTATACAAATAAACAAATTCGTTCATAGGATCGAATATAATATGATCTTAAATGTTTATGTAGTTTTTTAAATGTTTATATAATGAATTAAAAAGTGCACCACAATCCATGTACAATATACCTTCCTAGAATATGGTTTATATCATATTGACATGGATTTAGAGTCTGAATTGGATTGTGGTGAAATGTATTTATACTGGCCGTATGTACTAGGATTAAACAACAGCAGATTGAATAGAAAAAATGAAAAGTTTACACTAAAAATAAGAAAAACAATACAAAAAGTATGGGATTGAAAGTTTTTTTAGTAAGGATTCGCCAAAATTCATAGAAACATTGGCAGTGATATGTCAAATCCTTGCTAAGTACAATTTGGCACGAAATCATCAATCAATCCGTGTTAATCACGTAACTTTTTGGTAATGAAAATTATATGCCTTGAAAGTCATCACACTATAATTCTGATGTAGACCCGATATATATATCATCACACCATACTCTAAAGAGAACAAATCTTATCAGACTTGTTTAGACCTAAACTATATAAAAAAATTAAAACTTGCATGATATCAGATTATATAATATTATACTAAACCCTAAAACAAATCAAATTTAAATAGGTCCATTCAAATTAGAACAAATATAAAATTTGAGTCTAGGTCCAAATATCTTTTGAGAAAGGGTCAAAATGAAAGGTGATTTATTTTTTAAATTATTGTGATGTTTCAGATCGAAGCGGATCATTGAATGCAATGCATGGTCAAAACTGATTTTAGGAAGTTATTTGGTGGTGAGCAATTTGAGTTGCTCATTTAAGTGAGCGCTAGTCAAAGTTGGGTGTAGTGAGTATTGTCAGCTTGATTGTTTACTCATTATCAATATCCGTTTTTTATTTTCAAGAAAGTATTGTGACGTTTTAATCATTAAAAAATGCTTTGATGATGTGTACACATTTAACATTTTTGTGTACACATTTGTACATTCGTCAGTCTCACGTACAAAGAATTATCTATCCATAGACAACTCTGTAGAATTGTCTGTGAACAGACAATATTTCGTACGTGAGACAGACGAGTGTACAAAAGGTGTACCAAAAATGTGTACACCTAGCACACATCTAATTATAGAGGGTGGACAATGATGTCTTTTATATTCTACCATAAAAAATACGGAGTACGAAGTACTTTAACATCTTCTGGGCCGGGATCTTCTACTCTAATGATTATCAGGTTGATTAGTATCCCAATGCAAAATATTGTTAAGTTTAGGGGTTCAAATATTTCATGTGTATAAAGAATCTTTCAATTTAAAAGTTCTAGTTTCACATGTAAACTACGTAGTATATTGGAATATGATGTTATCCGCTTTAAGTTCGTTTAAATTCAAGTGTGTCTATATTATATTGTTGACTATATATTACTTTTCAATATATGTTATCCTGATTTTGTTGATCGCTAATTCGTAAAGTGGGCACTTTTTCAATAACTGAGTTCATGGCTCTTTAGTAAAATCAATAATAATGCAAATAGTTTTATAATTTGTAAGTTGTAACACATACATGATAATTGTTCTAATACAGCGAGAATCATGTGAATGGTTTATTATTTCCGAAACTATTATTCTTAAGAGCCAGCCAATTTATCAAATAAACGAACTTAATTATGTGCATTAAAATGAGAAAATATCTAAATAGGATTAAAATAAAGACATAATTCATAAATATGATTATCATTATGGTTTTATTCTCAAAATATGACTCATCCACTCCTAGTTTGGAAAATTTTAATCAACGTACTTATTCTTTTAATAGAACAAAACAAGTCGGAATAAAACAGTCTTAATCCTATTTTTTAATTATACATAAGTTTTAGTTACGTCTATATTGAGGAATTTTTATTCTCATAAAAGTGAAGCTTATTATAAATTGGATGATAAGATCATATATGTTCCTATGAAAAATTGGATGCGCGAGAGATACATTAATGATTATAAATTTATTTATGAAGCATCCATCCAACTTATACTTATTTCGTTAAAACTTGTGCTTTTTAATTAGTTATTAGACATACTATTTTTAAATATAGTTGTTTTAAATATATTTCGATCTTTTTTTATACTATGTGACAACATTTTAATGATGATCCTTTGTTTGCATCCTCTAGCCTCAATTTAATATAAAATCAATCCTGAGAATGAATAAATATTTAACATAAAGTCTAAAGATCACCTTTTATTTGTAATTCGTTTAAGATCTAAAAAAATTAATTAGGATAACCGTACCACTAACTTTAAAAAGAGCTTGAGCATATATGTATGGTCAAAAAAACTTGAGTATATATATATTGGAATATGTATATTCATATATCGTCATATGGATAAAGTAAAAGTATGGGTTAAACACATTATTTTTCCTTTCTAACCTTATCCTCCATGCCCACCCCTCATATATAACGTATGTTTGGTTATCTGAAAAAATGGGTGGCGTAGTAGGTAACCTCACGTACCAAAATTTCTAGAAGTCCAATTAAGTAACCACAGATAAATAATACAGCTCATAACATTGGGTGTATTAGTGTATATATGTCATATCGACGTATTATAAGTTAGGTTTAAACTGTTTTTATTACTTATTACGTTACTTTTAAGTTAGGCAGGAATCAACAAATAACACAAGAGTTTTCTAATTTTATAGAAAAACTATGCGAACAGTTTGACTTAAACGTTCAGTTAAAGGTGCTCGGTATTTGGTCTTCCATTTGTAATTAGCTCATCGTGCTTCTTGCCCTTTGTCGAAAAAAAACATCTAATTAAAAAACCTCTAATTCTACTGGGACTTATTGGGCATGTTTCGCATTCAGCGTTGGCGGATAGCGGATTATGTTAGCGGTTGTCACTAACGGATTGTGTGAACGGGTTTGACTATCGGAGTAAATTGGCGGATTGTCAGAAGATGTTTGGTAATTTAGCTGTTTGGCCATAAAATTATTAGAAAACACCATTTTTCAAAACGTCAACCCAAAACTCTCATATTAGCAGTGTTTTCATTTCAGCGTTTTCGTCCAAAACGCTGATGTCGAACAGCTATTTACCAAACCGCTTTTTCACTTATTGAAAACGTTAAAAGTGGTCAAACCGCCATTTTTTGGCTGAAACGCCGTTTACCAAACACCCCCATTACTACAGTAAACATTTGTATATAGGGGAGGCCCTAAGGGGGGAGAGGGGCGGTGGCCCTAGGCCCAAGAAAATTGGCAAAAATTTAGGCTCAGATTTAGTTTTTTATAATATGTGTGAGTAGCAGAGTAGGCTGATTTTTCATCCCAAAACTAATACTTTTTTAGGTGCCTTCGGGTGGATGTGTTTGATGAAAGTTTATGAGAATGTTCTATATGAAGTTAAAACAACTATTGAAAGACATTGCATTTCTTATGCATATTTTGGGATTTTTGGCGCAGTGTTTTTCAATAATTTATTTAATTGACTTCCTGATTGAATTTTAATCTGAGATTTTGTGGATATAATCTACATTTGATTTAAAACATGCTCACAAAATATCATAAAAATATTCTTCTTTGAAGCAGATTAGTCTGATGTGAATATTTGATTAGTTTATTAATGGAATGTATTCATAGTTGATTGATTTATTTCTTAATTGTTGATTTTTAACTACTGAGGATTGACATTATAATTTGTTGATTTTATGGTAGACAAAGGTTTTCAATCATAATTAAATTTATAAATTTAATTAATTTCAAGGTGTAATAAAAATAATTGAATCTGGATAGGATAAATAATAAGAGGAGAAAATTAGAGAAAATCATGCTAAGTAAAAAAGGTTCAATGGAAAAGTTTGTTTGTGTAAAGAAGTAAAATTCAGAATGTCTTCCTCATGATGAGAACTCAGAGAAGAAGAATGATTTAGCTACTGAAAATGAAATGATTTTGATCATCACATCATTGGAGAAGTACACAAATATGTCACGCCCCGGACCTCCCCGGACACGTCAACAACCCGCCGTACAATACGAATAGTCAACCGCAGTCCAACACATTCATATTATACAAGGCGTCTTGAATATCATTCACACAAATGACATCCATAAACAAACATAATAAGTAATTCATAACGCAGCGGAAAACATTGTTTAAAACAAAAGGGCCACACAGGGCTATTCATGAGCACGCAGGCTCTATAGTAAAATATCCATGAGCAAATTTATTAATGTTTCAAATAGAATGGAGGAAGCACGAACCAAGTCTTCTCTCCGAGGAATCACTCGATCAACGAGCACAGGATGCAAGTTCTAGCCTCAACCTGAAATGGTGGTGGGACGCCCCCGAAGGGGTCAGTACTCTATACGGCTATAAAGTACTGGTGTGGCAGGCATCTAATACGATTCACAATTGTTTGGGAATCGGAAATTCAATACATAAACTTTGAATTTTTAAATCAAATTTTCAAGGACGTTCGGGTGCGGTGTCACAAATATGACCACCATTGTTTTCTTCCTAATTAAATAAAGACCACTACTATAATATTATTGGTTTAGACCGAAGAGAATTTTACATTTTTTATAAATGTCTTGAAATATTATTATTATTATACATGTTATCTTAGACATAAAAGAGTTTTACAATTTTTTTAAATTAGAACCATTTTAAATTTATGTCCCTAGGCCTTCAAACATATAGGACCGGCCCTGTTTGTATAGCTACAAGTTTAGCCTGACTTCTTGTCATCAGAGACGGAGCCACATGCAAACATGCAATTAAGGATGTGGTGTCGATCAATTGACACCACTCAAAAAAAAATAGTTATATATATGGAGTATACTTTCTAAAAAAATATTTGATACCACCTATATAAACCGAATGATGGCCAATTGACACCAATCAAATATTTTTGTAGTTATATATATTGTTAGGTCCCTCTTAATTTTGATGATGCATGTATTATTGACCAAACTTGATCATGTACTTTTTAATTCACGTATGCATGCATAAGAAAGTACACAAAAGAAGAAGTACCAAAAACAACAGAAAATAAATAAAGGTACAAAAAGAGTTGACTGAATACTGAAAATCAACAGCCTACCAAAATCAGGTAGCTGATTTTCATTTCCATACAGGTCAGAAGAATTCCAGAAAGTTACTCAATGTTAAAAGACAAAGTAAAAACATACCCAACATATGCGATAGTGGGGCTGGCAGCGGGTCGGGTTTACACCGGGTGGAGGCTCATCCACCTGTAAAAATGTTATACTCCATCCACCAGTCCATCATCCATTACAAATTACATCCACATCCAACCCATCCATATTAATTGAACGGGTTATCGGGTGGATCGGGTGAGTAGCGAGTGAAATATAAATGGTCAAACTTGACACAAAAATAAATAAATTACAAAGAGAAATCATGACAATTAAAAACCGGCCAAAAATTAAGAATTCATTGAAAAATAACAACATATGTCCATTCCTTCACACATTTAAATTTAACTAATCCCTTTGTACTCAAGCATACATACGAAGACGAGTATATATATATATATTTATATGCGGGTCAGCGGGTGGGTGGGTGGAACGGGTGACGGGTCGGGTGATGGGTTGGATGAGTCTTCATCCACACCCGATCCACCCCGTCTTACAATCCATCCGTCATCCATTTTTCATCCATACTTCGTCGGGTTTTTGTCCATATTTTCGGTTCGGATTGACCGGGTATCCGCGGGTGCGGGTGATATTGCCAGCCCTATGCGATAGTTTTTATGAGGAATTTTATCAATTCAGAACCCGAAAAATAGGATTACTATCAATATGGGACCTGAAAAAAAAAATTATATTGATATATATAGGGTTCGAATGATTGAAAATGGTTGCCTCTGTCCCAAAATATCTTTCCGGATTGACTTAGCACGCTTATTAATAAAGTAAAAATAAAGTAGAAGTGTATGATTGTGATTGAGTAAGAAAAACGTAAATGAATGTTAGTCACACAAAACTTTTCGAAAAGGGGAAATGAGAAGAATGTTTTAGGACAACCCAAAATGATAAGTAGAAATAATTTTTTGGGATGGAGCCTGGAGGTAGTATCAATCTAAGACCTAAAATACCTTGAATTTTGATATTTTTATTTTCAAAATTGTAAATATTATTTAATCTTATTAAACTAATAACTTTTGTGAAGAAAATTATTAAAAACTAGCAATGATATTAATAAAAATAAACAAACTAAATTTTATGATATTTTAGATCTTGATAGTTATTAATACTTTGATCGAATACAATATACGGAGTATTTGATTTCATAATACACAAAGAAGCACTATATTGGTTTTTGTAGGACAAATGGACATAGAATAGAATTGAAAACCCAAAAAAATAAATTATAACATGAATATAAGAACTTACTGGTCCACAAATTATCTTAACCTTCATATCATGCGGTATATGTGTACCTACGTACACAATGAGAATTTTGACAAACATCTAGTTGTGTTCAACGTGAAAAAGAGCCATTTTGTAAACCTTGTGAGTATTACTCATGAAAACAAAAATTAAAAAAAGTTGAAAAAATTCACAAATCGTTATTTTGTGAACCTTGGAAGTATTTTGTAAACTGGACGATAAAAAGGAAGAAGATTATACTTCGTATAATGGTTTGGATTCCCAGCACCGGAAGATGGAAAATTTTCTAATTCTTTGATTTCACAACTATACCCGTTATTGCTCTATTAGCTAACATCTCTGTTGTAGTCTAGTTGGTCAGGATACTCGGCTCTCACCCGAGAGACCCGGGTTCATGTCCCGGCAACGGAAATGTTTTTTGTCCTCTTTGAACGGGAACTCGGGAGGTGTTCAAATTCAGATCGATTTTCGCTCAAAATTCGGATTTTTGAATTGAATCATGTATGTGGAATACGTATTTGGTACATCCGGTTGTACGGTGAGCAACTGTACAGCCTCACTAACAGGTTCAAGGGAAAAATAACAAAATAATTCGATGGCAATTTTGTAATTAAGGTAAAAATTGTGGTTTCTGCTAAATGAACATTGGTGTACTGTTAATGAGCAATGGTCCACTTTTAGTGAGTATTCAGCGTCTAATAATGAGCACCGTGTTATTACAAGAAAACTGATATCACAACTAAAAAACGGTGGCATTTTCATAATTTTGGTGAAAATTGCGGTTTTCGTTAGATGAGCATTAATACACTTTTAATGAACATCAGACGTATTCTAATGAGCATTAAGAGTCGAATAATGAGTATTGTGGTATCAACTTCATATATTGTAATTCACTTTTTTTTTTTACTTTTTCTTTTATAAAAGCTCAACAAATTATATCTAAAATCAATTTCTTTGAATTTCAATATCCGAATATAATGTAATATGGTACTTTTGAAATATACATTGTTATGACATTTTAAAAATGAGAATAACATAAGTACCAATTGAGCATATGTAACTTACAAAATGAGCATAAATATGATCATATAAACTTTGTTAGTTGATCATCAAGACATTTTTCATTGAGCATTAAACCTCCTTTATTGAGTATTAGAAGCGTGCAATGGAGTACCAATTGAGCATTCGTAAATTATAAAATGAGCATTAATGACAATCATAAGATTTTTTAATTGAGCGAGCATCAAGACGTTTTCATTGAGCATCAAATTTCCTCTATTGAGTATTAAAAACATGCAATTGAATATCATGGTCTGTGCTCTCGTATCTGTAATTAACTCCTACTTGAATCTAATGTAATATGTTACTTTTGAAATATGCATTGATATAACATTTTAATATGCAATTGAAATATTTTCAGTCTTTAAAAATTAAATGTTACTAAAGAACATATAAGAATATCTTTTTTAACAGTCAAACATATCTATAATATCGGGATGTGCATTTCCAGTATATTTTGAAATGAGCATAGTGCAAGTAGCAAATGAGCAAAAATTACTTACAAAATGAACATTAAAAATTTTGAAATCTCACTTATGTTTGGATGTTATGATCTCATTAAATAAATTAAGTATTGTATGCTCATTTGAAATTTTAATTGTACTCATTTTTTATGTCATATCGATGCATGTTCATTTCGATGTTCATTTCCTTATACGCATTTGATTATAATATAAAACTCATTTTTATAATCGACATGTATCATATATTCACCACAAACAACTTAATAGAAATAGACTTAATTACTAATCTATAAATAGATTCAGCAATGAGAAATATAACAAGTTTATTAGAAAAAATAATTTATAATATACCATCTTTGACATATAAGTTTATTGTGCTTGCTTTATACTTTTCCACTCATGCACATTAAATTAAACATTATACTCATTTTATTAAAACACAAAACTCATTTCAATAACTTACATGTAAGTTTAGCACATTACTTCTATACTCATTTTGGCATAAGATAAAACTCATTTGTAAATATAATATACAGAGTATACTTTATACTATACTAATTTTACAACTTAATATCGATGCTCATTTCTTTTAAATGATATGCTCATTTATGTGTAACACAAAATTCATTTCAATATTAACATGGAATAAACACATTTCAATTCAAACTAATAAAGTTAGCTATGTTTCCTGGTTTATCATAGACAAATGTTGGGAAAGCATATTTCAACAATTTTACAGAATGTTTAAACATCAAACTAAAAAATTTACATAAAAAGATCTAAAATTTAATAAAATCGTATAATTAGAAAAATCTTAGTAAAATATATTTTAGATAGCAGATTTTATGCAAAACAAATCATACTCATGTTAACATCTTATACATGTGCATAAAACAATAAAGTAATTTATCAAGAAAAAAATGAACATTCACTTTGGAATTTTTTCAAACACTTGGTGGACATTCAATATTTAGGAATCAATTTTAAAAATATGGAGAATTACTAATGAAAGAGGGAGAAAGGTTTAAATCAAATCGTCATATCAATTGGTATATTTTGAAATTCACACAAAATGGAATCAACTCTTGATCTATCAGCTCTTGTGCACTCATTGGTTATTCTTGAGTTCCCTGAAGAAAAGTAATCATATAACTCCTTCGCCCAACAAAAACTTATGATCCATAAATAACCTTTTGTAGGAAAGTAAATCGAATACTCCGTATTATTGATATTAAAGAAGAAAAAAAAGTAGAAAGATTCTTGATAGCAGCAAGTCACACAAAGGCAGGGAAGGAATAGCTGGGAAGTACGAACGAACAGAGCAGCAAGCACTCTAAGGAGAACATAACACCTTACCTTTGCCATTAGAATTGCAAATAATTACAAAAAAAAAAAAAAAAAAAAAACGGTTGTACCATGCCCTAGGTACAACCGGCTGTACGGTATAAATTACCCGAGGTTAGATTTTCTTTGCACATTCGACACATTCAATAGTATCCTCTAAATCCTTTTATATTTCATGCTCCTGATTTGAAGGTTGGACAAAGCTAATATAATATGTTTGTGTTTAATTTAAGAACTACTCCCTCCGTCCCCTTTTAAATGGGACGGGAGATGGTGGCACGAGTTTTAAGAAAAGTGAGTTTGTGTGGTTGATATTAATTGAGAAAGTAAGAATAAAGTAAGAATGATTTTGAGCCACACAAAGTTTACCAAATAAGGTATGAGGCAATTAAATAGGGACATCCCAATATGGTAAAACGGGACATTTAAAAGGGGACGGAGGGAGTAATGTTTACTCGGGCGTTGCCGTGCATATTGAAGTACGCTACTTCATCTCATATAAATTTCTGTTACTACGAATAGTATTTTAATTAAAGAGAAGCAAAACTTATGAGTTTGTAATACTGGATACATAAATATCACATTGTTAGGTTTTAAAAAACATATAAACAAGGGAAAACTGTCAAATATGTCCTCGAACTTTTATAAAAAGGTCAATTAAGTCCTTCTATAGGAGGTTCTGTCTGGCCGTCGCGATTTGGGAAAGTTCCCGGTGAAATTTTTTGATGAAATTTTTTGAGCATCTTATTCACCAAGTCTCATTTACTCATATCAAATTTCAGCTAAAAATTCAATCGAGAACACATTCAAATTAATTCTTGAAAATAACTGCGCATTTTTGCGTTCTGAAATTAATTTGAATGTGCTCCCGATTAAATTTTTAACTAAAATTTGGTATGAGTAAACTAGACTTGATGAATAAGATGCTCAAAAAAATTCATCAAAAAATTCCACCAGGAACCGCCCCAAATCGCGACGGCCGGACAAAGTCTCCTAAAGAATTGAAGGACTTAATTGACTTTTTTATGAAAGTTCGAGGACCTATTTGACAGTTTTCCCTATAAACAACATTCATTGTCTTGGTGAGAATCATTTTTCTTTTAAGAGAATGAGTATATATTCTTAAGAGTTACGACCATCTCTGGTCATTACTCTTTATATTGTAACGTACAATTGACCATGGGTGAAAACTTGTCGGTCAAGTATAAATCGACTCGTGATAACGTTTGACCTTGACTTTTATTGATTGTCATAAAGTAAAGTATACCATCACAACGAATTGTTTTTTCAAAAAATTTAAGAGAATTTACCCAAAATAGAACTAAAAAGGTTTGAAAATTCCAAAATAGGACTGACATGTTTTTATTTCCAAAATAGGACTAATTACTGTCATGTTTTGACAGTACCAGACTTCAAACATGGCAGTATTTCCAAACTTGGCAGTAATTACTTCTATTTTGGGAATAAAAAACATGGCAGTCCTATTTTGGAATTTTCAAACTGTTTTAGTCCTATTTCGGGAACTTTCCCAAAATTTAATGACATTGTTATATCTGATGGTGATAATGGGATTTTGGGTATGTAAACCTTATCTTCCATAGCTTTTTCAATTATTACTTTGGCTTCTAACACGTGCTTTCCCATTTTGGTTACGACCAACATTGTTCTATTGCATAATCATGCCGTATGAACACTAGTTTTAGAACTAAAAATGTTCTTTCCAACGAGATATGAAACGCTTGAAACGGAAGAACATATAGAAAGATATGATGTAATCAAATATTAGCATGGTTTATGTAATATAGTGTTTTCAGTGTAAATAGAGCATATTTAGCGTAAATAGAGCTTTGGATTCAAAATTTTATTCATGGATAACCATGTGACCAAAAAATTGTGATCACAATGCAAAGTTGTGAGTATATTAGCAAGAGTTCAAAAGTCCATTTAATTACATAAAACCTTATCCCTCATTCCATATTATAGCTGCATCCTTCTTCCTTTATTTTATAGTTTTATATATGGACAATGACTAATACTCCAAAAAATGTGACATAATTCATTTAAATATCCTTAATTTAATTACACATAAAAAATTATAAAGCGTTAATGTGTCCTCTCTTAGAGAAGTGTAGAGGCAACTTTAATTTCTTACTGTCCTTATATTTCTATTTTTTTTAGTTCATAAGCAGTATTTTATTTCCTAATTTAATTTGATATTTTAGTTTTTCTCAATTTATGGATTGTGTGCTGGCTATTTATTGGTTTTTGTAGGACATTGTAGTTACTATATTCCTAAATTCCGCTTTGAACTTTTATTATATTTTTATTATATTTTGTAGTGTTGGTTTTTATTTAGTTTGAGAATGTTACTAGATCTTGACTTTATAAGTATAGCGATATTTTTTTAAAATTAAAAGAAGAAGTGAGAAGCTGAATCGGACGAATAAGCTAAGGTTAAATTCCTATATTTAAACTTAATATACCCGGTCTGAATCTCCATGTTTGATGTGATCACCTCATCACCCGTAAGTATAAAGAGACTTTATCATTAACCGCAGAAGATATAGCATCTCCGTTGTAGTCTAGTTGGTTAGGATACTCGGCTCTCATCCGAGAGACCCGGGTTCAAGTCCCGGCAACGGAATATCTTTTTTCTTTTTTTTTTCGTATACAGCAGAAATTCGAAGAACGTCTAGAAATATAGATTTGTTAATTCAATTTCAAATTTCGCGATTGCATGTGATGTTTGATGGAACTCCCTTTATATTTCATGCCCTTCCATAGTTGGAGAAAAGTATCAAAGTATAGGGTGCCAGACTGACAGGGGGGGATTATTGGACTAAAAAGATGGGCTATTTGGACATATGCCATTGTAGTCTGAGAATGGACTTGATAATTCTGGAGATAACCAGATCTGATTGATATTGGACCATATTTAAATTTAAAAATATATAATTAGATGGATGTTAGTTCTTTTTAAAACATAAAACGTTCTCTTTCAAAAGAAAAAAAAATCATAAAACGAATCAATTCTTAATACTTGTTGAATATCAATATATTTTAGACCGGTTCGAAAGTATTTTAGACCCGTTTGGTGGTTAGCGATACATATTCTTCTTTCAGGAGTGATCGTCTCAGAGTTTAGCCGTAGGATTGATTGTGATAGTTGGTTAGAGATAGTTTTTGTCATGATTGATCTTTTTGAGTTTGTTGTAATGATCCGTTTTCTAATGGCTTAATATAAGTGTTGGATTTGATGATCAAAAAACTATTATGTTAATCTATTTAGACTTGAACTAAACACGCACGGTATGACATAATAATAGCCTAATCATCTCCATCGTAGCAGCCCCTAGAATGTGGCTCGGTTGGATACTGCATCAGTCTACTAGTGAGTCTCGGATTGATTCATACCAACCTCTGTTCTAAAAATCGTTCTAGGCGCCCGACTAGTCCTCGCCTAGGCGCTAGGCGGTGCTCGGGTGCCCCGATTTTCGTCTAGGCGCTCCGACTAATTGGTTTGCTGTCTAGGTGAATTAGTCGCCCGCCTATGGCGCCTAGTTGCCCGCCTAGAGCGCCTAATCGGCCGCCTAGGGCGTCTAATTTGTCAAAAATTACTTCACTTTTTAATTTTAATTTTCTAAACGATATACTTACTTTAACTTTAGCCATGAATATAAAGAAATGAAGTTGTAAATAAAGATAAAACCATATATGTTTGTATATATACCTAAATTTTATCATTATTTATATTTATAACATAATAAAGTTAAGCGATTAGTTATCATATACTTCGTATGATTAAATGTGATAATTATATCATTCATGTTTGTTAATGTATATGTATATATGTATTTTATACACACAAAAATACAATATTACTTATCATATTTATGCAAAAATATAGATAAAAATGCAATTTCTGTGTCTCCGACTAGTCACCGACTAGGCACCCGCCTATCCGCCTAGGCGCTAGGCGCTGGGTTGGTGCCCGACTAACGCCTAGCGCCTTTTAGAACATTGATACCAACAAAGATCCAATTCAAAATCTGAACCAATAAAAAAGTTCATATTTTACTCCAAACTTGTGGGCCAAACTCCGAGTCAAATACAAGGGCGATATATAGGGGTGGGCAAAAATACCGGAAAATTGGTGTACCTCACTTACCATACCGAAAAATACCGGAAGATACCGGAATATTGGTACACCGTCATTTTCGGTATGGTATCATACCGTACCGATTTATTTCGGTACGATAACGGTAAATGCTTTCAAATACCGCGGTATACCGGTATAATACCGTACCGACTCCCTACCCAACAATTACTTTAAATTCTAAAATGTTGTAAAAGTCGATTACAATTTTGAAGCTCAAAATTAACAATTTGGTTGGTTACAAATACTAAAAGAAAAAAAATAAAGGCTCAATTTCCCAAACTCACTATAACCTTATAGGCTTCTACTACGCAACATTAAAACAAACTAACGCTAATGATTAGTGAGTAATGTACTAATGATCACAAACCAGTCCATCTTGTTCAATGAGCTTGCGAGTTGCGATGGCTGAGCCGCTGACTAGTTGACAAGTGAAAAGAGATACACTTATGTGACCAGTGTATCTACATAGTGATTCCGCGAGTCGAGGCACACAACTTTGTCCGGAAGTCATATTTATTTTTTTTAAATATATCCATGTTTTTGAATAAATTTATTTATTTTTGTTAGAGATCACTATTCATTTAATTATCTATATTGTTCAAGTAATTTTAGGAGAATGTGTTATTTTTTAATACGTGGCATGTTGAACTGCTTAAATAGTTAAATATACTAATAATAATTATTGTTCAATATTGATTATTAATTGTATTTTGTAACATTTTAATAATGGATTAAATGTGTCGCTAGTAACACTGATTTAGTATATTTTGTTAGGGTATGATAATTTGTTGTTTTGGGAGACATGCATGGTAATTTACCGACACCCAGGGGCGGAGCTAGGGGTGGCTACCCTTGGCCCTGGCCCAGCCTAAATTTTAAAAATATCTTTATTTTTAGTGTAAAAAATTCCGTTTGAATTTTTTTCCAAAAATATTCTTTGTATCGGCCCAGTCCGGCCCAGTGTCCTGGCTCCGCCCCTGCCGACACCGTACCGTTACGAACCGAAACTTCGGTATACCGAAATGCGGCATACCGAAATTTCGGTAAGGTAACGGTATATAAATTTTGTATACCGAAAATTTCGGGTACGGTAAAGGTATGAGAGAAAATATTCGGTATACCGTACCGAACCACCCCTAGCGATATATCCCGAATCAAAATCTGTGACAAGAGACTATGAGGCTGTTTGGAACCACTTTTTTCGGCTTATCAGGCTTATCAGCCAACTTTTTCACCAAACACGTAATTGTTGCTTTCGCGCGTTGAATTGTGTAACAAGCAGACAAAGTAAGTTTGGAGTTACTTTCCCGGCTGTATTGGCTGAAGTTACTGTAGATGACCATTTTAGCTATTTTTACATATAATTTTTCTTTGTTTTATTTATAAAATATATTTTAAAAATAATTTTTTCTTAAATCAGAAGAATCAGCCAAAACAGTCGATTTTCGTGCTACCAAATGGGCTCTATATATTGCGAGCCAAGAGAGACAAATCCGAACTAACAGCTTGTAATCACTCCCTTCATTCCTTAAAAATTTATAACTTTCTTTTTGTGGATGTCTCATTAATTTTGCCATTAAAATTTGTGGTTTCAATTAATTCCCTCTCTTCTGCACAAACCTCAATTACACAGTTTTTGCTACCGGTCAAATTTGATAAAGTTGTAAGGGACGAAGGAAGTATATGATAAAAATCTGAGACAAAAGATTTGGAAAGCCCCGCTCTTCTGTTAGGTTTTCCCATGTGCGGCGTACAAACTCCAACTTTATGATGAATTGCAAATCGGCGTTTTATTTGATGGTATCCCTCAAAATGCAAACGTGATATGTAATTACATCATAAACACTTTTTTCTTGAGTGTTGAGTTTTGACTTTTGTTGACTTTTTAATTATGTGGGCTGTGATGACTTTAATTATGTGTGAAAACATCCTTAATGTGTGCTATTTAAATATTCTTAAGAGAAAAGTTTGTGTTTAAATTTTAAACTATAAAAAATCTATATTGTAAGCTTGTATGGTATATTTAAAAAACTATACGTATTTTGGCTAAGATGTAGGCATATAGCCCAGCCCAAACATGAATATGTTACTGTGACATTGGATAGATTGGATCGATAAATCCGAGTCTACATAGAAATAGTCTTGATGGTTTGAAACCATCCATCAAAACATCAAAATTGTTTAGCATAATTCTAACACACAGTAATACGAAGCAGTAAACTAAGATCAAGAGATTCAAGACAAAAATATCATTTTTGCGCTTGCACTTTAAAGGATTCAAACACATAGCTTTAACTTGTACACCGTATACGTTAAATACATAAACCCGACGACCAATAACATCTCCGTTGTAGTCTAGTTGGTCAGGATACTCGGCTCTCACCCGAGAGACCCGGGTTCAAGTCCCGGCAATGGAAATTCTTTTTTCCGTATAAAACCACTCATTCGAAAGAGCATAAAATTAATACTTCGGTAATATGGCTCAAAGGTCAGATTTTACATTACATTTAACAAATGAATTTTGCATTAAATTAGATTTACTTTAATTTCACAGCATATTTTTCAAATTTAATCTTTACCACATAATTTTATAAAGATTGCTTTACTAATGTAGTACCATACAGAAAAATAATTTCAATCATACTCAATAGTATAAAACTCTTTCAATGCACTACGTGTCAACTCTTTTGGAGAAATTTTATTACTTTCAATGGATTACTTTCAATATCAATTTATAAGTTGCTTTAACACTCCAATAAAGTAGTATTTAATTTAATTAATTAAGAAATGAACAAGTTTAAAACAAGTAAAAGTATAAAACGAATTACAAAGCATAATTTTTCAGAAACAATAGGCAATCGGCATACTAACTACGTGCTAACAATCTCAATTGCATACTATATTTTCAAAAGAAAATTCAGAGAACATTTTTCGAACTATCTCAGTAGTCATGGAATCCAACTTTATAATACAATACTCCAAACAGATATCATATAGGAAGTTGGACAAACCACTGAAATACTCTAAAATAATAAATACTACTCCCTCCGTCCCAGAAAATATTTCCAACTTTGACTTGGATCGCATATTTAGGTAGTGGAATAAAGTAGAAATGTATGGTTGTAGTTGTGTAAGAAAAAGGTGAAATGAACGTGAGCCACACAAATAATCAAAAAAGGTGAAGTTGGAAGAATTTTCTGGGACGTCCCAAAAGGAAAGTTGGAAGAATTTTCTTGGACGGAGGGAGTACTACGTATGAAATAAGACATGTATTATGTTGAGGATATTTTGTGCTTCGAAAACATGAAACATATACTCCGTATAGAACTTCTTTATCTATAATTTTCAGTTGGAAATAAAAGAATTTGAAATGGAATAAATAAAGTCTAATAAGTAAGAGTTTCACTCAACTACATAAGTGAAATGATTCTTACAATTCATTAAATTTTCGTAGCAATTGTCCTGCAAGAAAGGTGAAACTTTCTTTCAAGTTATTTATAACCTTAACATTCATGCATTCTAAATTTCTAGTATCAAAGCTGATTCTCATTCTAGCCTTGAATTGTAATTTTTAAGTATTACTAACTATTTCTTCTAAATAAGAGACTACCGGCTTTGATTATAGCACTATACTAACAAATTATCACAATCTTGTCTCGATAGTCTTTTTTTAATTTTTTCAAAAAACTTTGGGAAAGGATCAAATAAGACCTTCTACTATTACGCAATCGTCACATAAGATCATGTACTCGACAAAGTTCATATAAATGTCTACTTATAAAAAGTAATCAAATGAGTCAAAACGACCAATTGACAACCTCCTAATCCCGATTTTAAAAGTCGACGTGAAATATTTGGTCACGATTGGCTTAAATACAAGGAAAAAATAACGACATGTAAGTTAAAACCGGAATTACGAGGTTGTCAATGGATTGTTTTGGCTCATCTGATTGCTTTTTATAAGTAGACATATTTATATGATACTTTATTGAGTACATGACCTTATGTGATGATTTTGTTATAATAGAAGACCTTAGCTTATTTGATCGTTTTCTCAAAAGTATTGCATATCCTAGTGATACCAACGAGCAGTGAGCACATGCTAAAACTTACAAAAACGAAAGTAACATAACTAAATCTGACTGAAGTAGTAGTACTCAACCCTCTATTTTTTTTTTTGAGGGAAGTACTCAACCCTCTATTTTCACATATCAAAGCTGAACCAATAAAACCGAAACCGAGAAAGCCAGACTTAGAAACCAATAAACAATCCTGATGTATTAACTCATGTAATTGGAAAATTTGGCTTCAAACCAAAAATATAATAACACCAAAACGAGTGTTTACCAAAACAAAACAAAACAAAACAAGAGAACTAAACATTTGTTCTTGGACTATTGTCCATCCAATATGATGAAGATATGACCAAGGGAAGAAAGCCTTGGCATGTACATGGAGGGCAACTCGAATCATGATCCAACCCATATAAAATGAATTGAAATATGTAAAAGAATATGCTCAATGCTCTAATCTCACAATTAGAAATTACGCCCAAATGGAACAAACACAGTTTTATTCAATGAACCCAATATAATCACTCATCTAATGCAGAATATAGGTATCTGCAGTTTAAAAGGTTACACAATATTTCTGAAGCCTCACAAGAACATTAATTGAACAGCGTACACGATCATGCCACGTGTCTTATCGTGTTGCCATTATTAGGATTGATGGTTGACAAGTGTCCACCTATTGGTGGAAGGGCCCCTCTTCACTTCTACCTTGTGCCTTCCAAATGGATTGAATGAATATTTCTTGGTGGCTTGGTGCATCCTTCCAATTGGATTGAACGAATATTTCTTGGCTCATCCTTCCAATTGGATTGAAACAGGTTTGTGGCTTGATTTTAGCATGGGTAGTTCAGTTTTTTTCATCAACGTAATCACACATTGATAAGTCCGTATTTTGACACGTATTTGATGCGTGTTGGGATCGGTTTTGATGGTTTTCCCTAGCTTTAAGGTGTTGCAAGTCTCAATTTTAGCTCAAATTATGTTTATCGGGCATTGGTTCGAGTTTTGTGTTGCTTGTAGTCAAAATCAGGAAATTTGAGCCCGGTACCGGAACTTGAGGAACAATCGGGATGATTTGAGAAGCATTTGAGAATGATTTGATAGTTTTGGAGGTCACTGGAAGATTCACGATGAAGATTTGAAGGAAAAACAGCTCTAGGATTGGCTTCAGCATCAAAAGAATATGAATGAAGCTTGAAAACGACGATCAGAATGACCTTCTGTCAATCGTTCAAGCTTATCTCTTTGTAGGAACAACCAATGGACACGATTCAAGTTGAATACGAAAGCCAACTTCAAGGGCTACAAATCATATGAAGACACCTTTGCAAAAATCTGAGAGGAAGAAGGTGAAAACAGACGATGAATTCAGATGATCTCTGTTGCGATTTCAGAAAGACACCTTCCACCGTTTTGATCATATCTCTTGATTGGATGATTCAAATCACATTCTGATAATTGGGGTGGATAGAGGAATTCATTATCTACAACTTTCATGAAGGAAGTTTTGTCAAATTCAGAAGTTTTACGCACGCTGTGCGTAGGGGAACGCACGACCGTGCGTCTGAGGCGAGAAAGCAAGGGAGACACTGCCAACAACGCACGGCCGTGCGTGGGGGGTACGCACGCCGTGCGTAGACCCGGGTTACGCGAAATTGAATCCCAAATCGACCCAAATTCATATTTTTCATCCTTTTTCTATAAAGGGAAAAAGGGCAAATAAGCCCTCGAACTAATAAAAAAAAGTGCAAACAAGCCCTTTTGTAGGCGGTTCTGTCCGATTATCGTCATTTAGGGAGGTTTTCGGTGGAATCTTTTGATAAATTTTTTTGAACATCTTCTTCATTAAGTCTAGTTTAGCCATACCAAATTTCAGTTAAAAATTGAACCGGAAAGACACTCAAATGATTTTTAGAAATATACTGCGTTGTTTAACTGCGCAGTTATCTTCAAAAATTCATTTGACTGTCTTTCCGATTGAATTTTTAGCTGAAATTCGGTATGACTAAACTAGACTTAATGAATAAGATGCTCAAAAAATTTCATCAAAAAATTCCACCGGGAACCTCCCCAAATGACAATGGCCGGACGGAACCTCCTACAAAAGGGCTTATTTGCACTTTTTTGATTAGTTCGAGGGCTTATTTGCCCCTTTTCCCTTCTATAAATAAGGCCTCCCTAATCATATTTTGAGGTTACGAACATTACGGAGAGGCATAGGGACGAATTTAACACCGTTTTTACGCTATTTTCTTCCAAGACCCTGGGATTATTTGTAAGTTCATCTTTTTAATTAATGACAATTATTTCTATTCATCTCAATTCTGTTGATTCTTCAATTATGAATTGTGAGTAGTTTAATTAGGGATTTGGGGTTGATGAAGGGGTTAATCATGATTGATGGCTAGATTATTGTACTCTACCCCTAAAGTATTGTACTCTACGCCGCGAGAGCGGTAAGAACTTAGTAATGATTAGCTAGGCTCAATTAAATTAATTTCATGTAAGTAGGCCTGATCTGCCAGAAATTTGGTTACCCCGGAATCGATCCTTGTTCCCTTCGTAATTAATTAGAAAGAATCCCCTAGTTTAATTGTTCGCATTAGTTTTATTTTCCAAACCAACCAATCTCGCACGACGCTTTTATTTTATTTTCTTTTTAATCGCTGAATTTAATTAATTCTTGATTTCCTTTTGTCTGTCCCTGTGGAGACGATACTCGTACTTACACCACTATATTACAATCTATTTTAAGTGCGAGAAAACACGCATCACACATTCACATGTTACAATATAGTATATTCTCTTGTCATTTTATGAACGACGTGTTCTTCATCAACCCATAGATAAAGACATAAAGTTAACTATCTAGGAATGCATGAAACTATATGTTGGGATTGGAAAATTATTCTATTCAATATCAAGAACAGAATTACAATATGAGAAGCGAACTCTCACACTCAATTATTACGAAAAACCAATCCTCACCAATACACTTCTACTCTAAGTGTATTTCACTCTTCACACACTTTTCTCACTTTCTAAAACTGATACTATGAACAACAATAGAACACTCTATTTATAGGGCTGGTTTGGAAACATGAGGAAGTTGCATCCAAGCTTCCTAGTTATCTCCATATCTTCTCTCACACTTATTTGTTGGAGAGCTCCTTCCATGAAGGTATGAGATGCATCTTGGCAACTTCCAAGAAAGAAGGTGGAAGTTCCCTACAATATAGTGTAGAATAAATGAACAAAAATAAGAGGGGGGAAAGATGAATTATCTTCACTAGTTTGTGTATACATTATACTACGTATACAATATTATTAAGAGAGCCTACGGGAGTACTAATAACATACTCTACATATATAATATGTATAACCCCGAACTTTAAAAGTTATTTTTGCATCATGATCATATTAATGATCATATTAATTTGTGAAATAAATAATATTAATCCAGTAAAATTTGCTCCCTCTTTCCCTTATAACTTTACCAACTTTCCTTTTTTGGTTATCCCAAAAACTTTGTCAATTTTCCTTTTAATCAATCAATTTATGGTTCATGTTATTTCTCTCTCCTCTGCACAAATATCTACCACATAGTTTTTACTTTATTATTCAACGTGCCGGACAAACTTGACAAACCTTTAAGGGACGGAGGGAGTAATTTTAATCATTGCAGATTTGCAGCCTCATAAGTTTAAATTATTTATTTGACACCATAAAATTATAATAGTGAAAAACATATGATCATGGTACTAACATAACATTTTAGATAAAAATTGGGATATATATATATATATATATATCACAAGCACAAGTTTGGAATGCTTACTTCACACTCATTCAAAGTTTGGGATATTTAAATTATTTTTCCATTTATATTATGCATGTATGTTTGGCGTGGGTTTTAAAAAAATGAAGGATAAATTTAAAAAATCGAAACACAAATAAATAAATAAATAAATAAATAAATAAATAAATAAATAAATAAATAAATAAATAAATAAATAAATAAATAAATAAATAAATAAATAAATAAATAAATAAATAAATAAATAAATAAATAAATAAATAAATAAATAAATAAATAAATAAATAAATAAATAAATAAATAAATAAATAAATAAATAAATAAATAAATAAATAAATAAATAAATAAATAAATAAATAAATAAATAAATAAATAAATAAATAAATAAATAAATAAAAAGTAAAGGTAAAATGATAAATAAAAGTAATGGATCCACAAACAATAAATAAGAAAGCAAAACGTTAGTAGAGTTTAATTTAAAAAAGTGTTCACAATTTTGGAACAACTCAAAAAGCAAAAGGAAGATATATCTTACAAAAAGAGAAAGGAGTATGAAAAGAAAACTGTCAAATAAGTACACGTAGTTTTAACGAAAAGTCAATTAAGTCATAGTACTTTTTTCCAAGTCAGTCAACTCTCAATAAATGATCAAATCAGCTATTTAGCAGGTTGCCAACCGGTTAACCGATTAATCACATACGTGGTCGCAGACTTGTAGCTGGCGATTTTTTACTGTTTTCCATTTTTTTAATTTTCTTTTCTTTTCCTCTTTCATTTTTTTCTCTTTCTTCTTTCTTCCTGGTCCGCCCCTCTTCTCCTTTCCCAGTCCCTCTGTTCATTACTTTCTTTTTCTTGTCTCCACCACAACTCCGGCTACTTTCTTCCATTTTTGCTACCTCTACCTCTCCTAGAACAAACTCCGCTGCTCTGGCCTCTCTAGCCATTACCTCCGCCGGCCAGGCTACATATCCACCGCCTCTGAATTCCAACCTCTACCTTCACCTCAACCGCCCTTTCCGCCATACAAACCTCCTCCGGCTATCACCTCCGGCCCTTCGTCTCCTCCATTGAAACGACCTCCAACCGCCCTTACCACCATACCCACCGCCTCCAACTTCCTCCTCTGTGGCCTCCACCTTCCCCTCTTCTATTGGAAGTTGGAACGACCTCAAGCCAACCCAGCTTCCATAACTATCACCACCACCTCCACCATAGATTTGTAGTCTATACAGGAGGCAGTTAACCGGATTACTGGTTGACTACTCGTTAAATAGCTGTTTTGATCGTTTATTGAGAATTGACGGACTTGATTGACTCAAAAAAAAAGTATATGGACTCGATAAAGTATGTGGACTTATTTGACAGTTTTCCCGAGTGAAATATATTAAAGTAGAACAAAATAACTGATTTGGAACCGAAACTTCTAAGTAGATGAGGAGCCCATCGGTACACAAGCTATCCTTTATAAATCCGAGTAGTTGCATTTTTTTAAAAAACCGCCAAGCCAAAGCATTCATGTGTTCCACTTCGTTAGATAGTTGATATTAAATTATTAAGCATTGAATGAATGTACTCCACATAAAAATTACCAAATGTAGTACAATACCTTGTCCCTTGCAAATTTCTAGTTTGAATAAAACAATAAGAAATCCTTGACTTCATAAATTACTCGTTTTACTAGAGGTAAAGTATTACTGAAAGCACAGTTGTGCAGTCACTATTATTATTATTACTTATTGGTCATAGTATAAGTTTACAGAAACTTTTTACCAAATAAAGAAAGAGTAATTTTTTTTAGAATATTTCAAAAAGAAAAGTAATCAAAATGAATCAGAGGTAGTTCATGTATAAAATATACAAACTTTTTAAGCTGATCTAATTTAGGGTGTTTTTACTTGGACTGTAATTTGATGGTCTGGTCCAGTCTGATCTGGTCTAGTTTCTTTGTATTTTTATAACTATCCATTTATCCAAGTTGTTAGCAGTATTAAATAGACTATCATTACTGTTATAGTTGGTTAAAACGGCTTATGGTTTCTGTTCAACTACTGTATTGTATAAATACTTGTAATCTCACACATTATCAATAAGATGAATTCATTCTAATCTTCTTCCAGTCTCTATATTCTATTACAAGTTTGGTCTGGACTGGGACAAATTACAATCCAAATAAAAAACATCCTTACTGAAAATTACTGAAAAATTCTTGTACAATCTAATAGAGTTTTAAAGAAATGACCTAAATTTGTTTAAAAGTAATCATTTTGGAACCAAAAATGTGATTGCACTCCCAGAACAAGGGTTTTACCCAAGTTGTCAAGTTGGACCTATTTAATAAGCCTTACAAAATGAAGTGCAGATATAAACAAAACAGAATTTAAAGAAAAAGTTTCGTATAATATGAAAATTCCAACCTCAACGAGAACTAAAAGAAAATGATCGGAGGACTGTCAAAGTAGCTTATGTATATCAATTTGTCTATTTGGCATTAATAATCTGTTACTTTCATTAATGGAGCTGCAAAAACCCTAAATCAAATCATCTCTAGATCAATCAAGAAAGCAAAATAAAATGCATAATCACATTAAATTGTATGTTTATGCAACTCAGGCATACATATTCTCCATTAATCATCATTTACACAAACCATTGAAGACATGATACTTCTGCATATGCGTCAAACAAATAAGAAAAGATAACCTTTTTGCTAGCTTTGTATGTACATCACAATGGAGACAACAAAGTGCATTTAATTTAGGATGAATTTAGAACGTTTTTAATTGGACTAGTTTCAATCCCATATCAGACCAGATTAAAACAAACAGGGTTAAAAAGACCAAACCAGATTTCGACAGTTGTAAAATACAAATTGACCAGATACCACCCAAACCAAACTTAAATGGACCAGCCCAAGCTTTAACAAATCAGATTGGACTAGACAAATTCAATCCATTTAAAAACATCCTTACTAAGCACAAATTATTTAAATTGGCTTCATCTTTAATTAACAAAGTGTGTGAAAAATGAAACCTAATTTGTTTAGCCAAAAAATCCTTGCAGGAGTTGCAGTGCAATTCAGAAAGAAATCATCTTAGATGCAAGCTAAAGGAATTAAAAAAAAGTACTTATCATTATCTAGTATATAGTATCCTTGCCGTGCAATTCAGAAAGAAACCATCATAGATGCATGCTAAAGCAATCAAACCAAGTACTTGTCATTATCTAGCATTTAGTATTGCACTCCATGAGCCCATGGCCTATCCTGATATAAGTTTCAAGAGAGGAAATAATTTACTTTGATATCTACAAGAATTAATACCATTTTTGATCCTATGAGCTTTATGTCAAGTCCACATTTAGTCTACGTCTTTCACTTTGTCCATTTTGTGTACCTGACTAATGTTTCTTGACAATTTGGGCCCTTTTTCGGCGATTTTAATCAACGGAAACATTGCCGGAAGGATCATATATGGACGAAAACACAATAGTCATGTACCAAAAGTGGTCAAAGTCAAAAACGTGAACCAATTGTGGAATTGGTGCGATACTCGTAACACCAAAAGTGAAATTTCTTCCATCTACAAATAAGTAATACATTGCGTCCGGTTAAGGTAAGAATGATTGTTTCTAGTGAGAAATGAAGATGATGCAATAAATTTTTTTGTTCAAAGTGATTTGTTATTCAAACAGAAACCCCATTCTCTCATTCATAGCAATGCACATCTCTATGTGAAATAATGCACAATTATCAATTCTCAAATCTAACGACATGCATTCTCGTTGTTCTTATTCACATTCTCATCTTATCTTAATCCTATACACACACACATAGCTGCTCTAAAAAGTGTATTGTTTCCCGAGGCATAACGTTTACTTTTTTAGTAAGATGCGACTACTAGAAATCATAAATTCTATGTTTCTGACTAAAATCCCGCATCAAACCATACCATATGATAGGAATCGGGCCTAATAGACTAATAATAATAAGTGTACTAGATTAGTATAAATAGAATAAGCTGGGAGAGGTCAAGTAGGCTGTTTTAGACTTTGTCTTGGGATTGGGAAGATTGAGATTACTCTCTCTTTTGGGGGCTTCGGCCATTGTTACGGTTCATCTCTAATAAAAACTGCAGTTGTTCTTGATAATTTTCTGTAAATCTTCTGAATACCTAGATAGTTCTATCATTGGTATCAGAAACCTAGATCGCTGTGGATGACTGTTACGCGTGCAAAAATGGAAGCCAGATTGAATGAATTGGAACGAAATCAGCAACAAGCATCCGCGACCATGGCAGCGGCATTAGCTGCGATCCAAGCAAGCATCGCGAACCTGGAAGGAAGAGTCCAGAGCAGACCGCGTAGCAGATCGCATGCGTCACATTCCTCTCATCGCACATCGCATCACCAGTATACACGACAATGAGCGAGTTCAGAGGGATCGGAAAAACATTTCCGACTACTCTCCTCCACATCGCCATAGCCATCATCACATATCGTCATCATCATCAAACAGGTAGGAAGATTGACTTACCTATTTTTACTGAAGAAGATGCTTTCGGATGGCTGGTTAGAATGGATCGTTACTTCGCTTGAATAATATCGAGGAAGAAGATAAAATTGACGTCGCTATTATTGCTATGGAGGATCAAGCGCTCAGTTGGTTCCGGTGGTGGGAGAACTAAGCGCAGAACTGGGAAATTTTCAAAGAAGCACTAACTAGACGCTTTCAACCAAATTTCGTACAGAATTCAATGGGACCTCTGCTTAGTTTGAAACAAAGAGGATCAGTGAAGGAATTCAGGGAACAATTTGAAGTAGCTATTGCTTCACAAGGACATCTAAGTGAAGAAGTATTGAAAGGAGTATTTCTGAATGGGCTTAAACGTGACATAAGGGCTGAATTGAAGCTACACACTACCAGAACTCTGGCTAAGGTCATGGATAAAGCACTGCTAATTGAAAATAAGAACAATGAAGCCATGATCAAGAAGAATAAAGATGAGGGCAAGAAGAGGTGGCAAGAAAAAGCAGGGAATGAAGATCATCATCAAAATTGGGGAGATAGCAGTAGATGAAGGAGTAGTCCTAATACTACTACAAGTTCTGGCAAGATCATCAATGCAACTAAGCCAAATGACAAGGTGGAAGAATCAGCCAATTCTGTTCAAAAGAAGATAAGTCCCAGATTGTCCCAAGATGAGTTGATGGAAAGAAGCAAAAGGGACTATGTTTTAAGTGTGGAGAAAATTGGAATCGAGGTCATATTTGCAAAATGAAGCACTACAAATTCGTTCTTATGGAGGATTCTAAAAGAGAAGAAGAATCTGAATCAATCAGGAAGGATACAAAGGAGGAAGAAGGATTTGAAATGGAATTCAAAACTATGCAATTGTACTCAAGGAGTAAGGAAGGGATTCCAAGCATGAAAACCTTCCAGATGAAAGGAGAATTGAAGTGGGATTCTGGAGAACAGAAGGTTGAAGTCCTTATTGATAATGGTGCAACTCATAACTTCATTTCTCAAGAGTTAGTGAGAAAATGGGAGTTACCATACCATACGACAAAAGAAAATTATGTACAGATAGGTAATGGAAAGCAAAACACAAACAAGGGCAGATGTGAAGGGTTGAAATTGAAACTACAGGGGCTGAAAATACAGCAACCTTTCTACATTCTAGAATGGGGGGAACAGATATGGTGTTGGGCATGGAATGGCTGACAAGCTTGGGTGATATGGAGATTAATTTCCAAAATCAGACCATCAAATCGGAGGTAATGGGCAGAAGGTAATTATACAAGGAGATCATTCATTAAGTCAACTGGGAACTAATAAGGAGATGAAGAGCCTGGTAAATAAGAATGGAGAAGGAAAATTGTTAAACTATCATGGATTATCTACTGATATTGAACAAGAGTAGGGAGCATTGTGAGAACCAAATTTTTGGATTCTACTATTCAGGCTACTATACTTGATGTCTCCACAGAACCTGAAGGAATCAAATTCCTGGATATAATGTCCTGGCATCTGTGTAACTCTGCTGTGAAATACATTTGGAAGAAGATGGAAGTAGCAAAGCTAAAGGGCTAGCAATCAATAAGTATTGGAAAGGGAGAGGTGCTAGGATGAAGGGAAAGCAGAAGATTTTTGCTGTTTCCTATCACCCACTTTGAGGGCAAGGTGGATGTTTATGGGGGGAGTGTTGATAGGAATCGGGCCTAATAGACTAATAATAAGTGTACTAGATTAGTATAAATAGAATAAGCTGGGAGAGGCCAAGTAGGCTGTTTTAGACTTTGTCTTGGGATTGGGAAGATTGAGAGTACTCTCTCTCTCTCTCTTTTGGGGGATTCGGCCATTTGGGGGCTTTGGCCATTGTTACGGTTCATCTCTAATAAAAACTGCAGTTGTTCTTGGAAGATTGAGATTACTCTCTCTCTCTTTCTTTTGGGGGCTTCGGCCATTTGGGGGCTTCGGCCATTGTTACGGTTCATCTCTAATAAAAACTGCAGTTGTTCTTGATAATTTTTTGTAAATCTTCTGAATACCTAGATAGTTCTATCACCATACCATACCAAACAAATTTAAGTTACTAACTACGTTACAAAATTTATTTGTTCTTTTAACTAACATTAACATAGCTTAATTGTTTGGGACACTTTTTATATACAAAAAAAAATTGAAAATAACTAACATGTAAGCTTCTATTCAAACATGACTGCTTTTGGGACTCCTTTTGGGACAGAAACAAGTTTTCAAATGGGACTCTTAAAGACAGAGTGAACAATTTTAAATTGTAACCCGACTCACTGATCATAGATTTGAATTTTGATTTTACAGAAAAATAAAGACCTAAAGCAAGTGTGGGGCTGGAAGACAAAACGGGGATAAAATACAGTATTAAAATTAGTCTTCAGGTTAAGTTTGGTTGTTGTGTACCCAATTCGCTTCTAGCAAAAAAAATGTAATAGTATGTAAGTTCTTAGACTGTATCCCTGTCACTCACCCAAAAACAAAAATATTTATAGGGATTATTCACTAGATCAAAAGCTTCATTAACAGAAGCACTATAATAACCGTGGTAAGTAGGTTAAAGTGTTAAACCCCTAATCTGTATTTATTGATTTATTACTTATTTAATGGTTAGCATTTGACAGAAAAGATCTAATAAATGGATCAACAAACAAAGATTGGAAAGAGCTGTGAATACTTATCTCTTCCGTGGCGAAAATGAGTTTCATCCGACCTGCTAATTGATGGAAATCAAAACTTAGATTTTTCTAAATTGGAGCCTTAGCATTGCATAGTATGCATGAGAAACGTAGCACCTTATTTGTGACACTAACAACAAATCATTTAAGCCACCTAGATATAATAAAGCTATAAAGCTATTTATAATCATTCGAAGTCCAAATGGAACATTCAGGTGGACACAAATCATTTAAGCCGCCAAGATATGATAAAGCTATTTATAATCAGTCGAAGTCCAAATGGAACATTTTGGTGGACAATGTGATGCTAAATTGTCAACACATAAAATCTTTTAGAGAAAATAAACTTGAAGATGTACTCTACAAGTTAAATGTATAACTTAACTAAAGCAGTAAAGCATCACTAGATAACCACTGAAGGATCCATTTGGATAGAGGAATTATTATGAGGAGGCTTTGTGTAGCACTAGGATTGTATGTTGATACTTGATACGTATTTGACACCTTCAGTCTAAATAGAATTGAAGGAATAACATACTAGGTGATCAAATAGCATTTCATTCGCCCTAGCATTTCTAAATTGGAGCCTTAGCATTGCATAGTATGCATGAGAAACGTAGCACCTTATTTGTGACACTAACAACAAATCATTTAAGCCACCTAGATATAATAAAGCTATAAAGCTATTTATAATCATTCGAAGTCCAAATGGAACATTCAGGTGGACACAAATCATTTAAGCCGCCAAGATATGATAAAGCTATTTATAATCAGTCGAAGTCCAAATGGAACATTTTGGTGGACAATGTGATGCTAAATTGTCAACACATAAAATCTTTTAGAGAAAATAAACTTGAAGATGTACTCTACAAGTTAAATGTATAACTTAACTAAAGCAGTAAAGCATCACTAGATAACCACTGAAGGATCCATTTGGATAGAGGAATTATTATGAGGAGGCTTTGTGTAGCACTAGGATTGTATGTTGATACTTGATACGTATTTGACACCTTCAGTCTAAATAGAATTGAAGGAATAACATACTAGGTGATCAAATAGCATTTCATTCGCCCTTAATTCATATTTAGACACCTTACATTTAACAATATATAGACTAAGCCAGTCAGACCTCCAAAAGCCTCGACACAACTAGGCTCTTAGCATACAGCAGAGAAAAAACACAAAGGCAAAAGATATTGTAATTCAAGATAGTATATTCATTAATAATTGGCCTGCTAGAAAACAAATCTCACAAACAGAAACACAACTGCAAAAACAACAGAGGTAACAGGTAAACTAGTAGAAAGGCTTGCTAGTTGCAGAGGATAAAGATATGAGCTTGGTACTATATGGTGGTCTCAGGAAATGGAGATTTTGAATAAACGTTAAGGAGTGATGTCCTCAGAAACTGGTCCTCCTAAGGAAAAGCATCAAAATAAATCCTCATTCATCTGGTCTTCTGGTTTAGGCTGAAGGGCTTCGTCAAAGGGGGCTGTAGGCATGGGCTTCAGGCTTCAGCTGTTTTGGTAGGGATGGAATGAAAACAAGGGGAAAGAACAGTGTCATCAGTTACATTAGTGGGAGAAGTTTAGGCTGTTAATCAAATCATCATAAATATAAAATTAAGCTTCTACAATAATAATAATTAATTAAACACTTTCGTAGAGAAAATGAAGAAATGCCATATTGCAATTAGTGAATCTATGGTGTACCTGAATAAAAAGTAAGAAACCTTCAGTAACCATAACTTCTTCTCTGGGGTTCATGATTTGATCCAGATAGTCTGATTACATAGTTCATATTGATGAATATTAAAAAAAAGGGTAAATCGTTCGCAAGCACTTGAGCAAAACTAGTAGCAATAGATTCACAGAGTTACATTAATACATTATACATTTGAATAAAAGGTAAGAAACCTAGTATATAGACAATCATATATATGACAGTGTTGTGAATAGCGGCGCAATAGCGCGCAATAGCGGAAAAGCGGAGCGGCAGACCTGTTAGGCGCTACAAGGAGGGGTCTCGCGTAGCGTTTGGGAGTTGCGGTCATAGCACCCGCTATCGCAGCGGTGCGCAGAAGAGAATAGCGGCCGCTAACGCGGCACTTTTTATGGTGAAGAGTACTGCGCTAAATTTTAGCGTTAAAATTTTTAAGCGCAGACATAAGGGGGTAAATTAGACTTTTAAAACAAAATATTAACCTAGTTAAAACCCTCAGACGTAAGTTAAAGGCTACCAAAAGCTCAAACCGAAGCCAGCTTTTGAAAATAGTCCGCCGCACCTCTGCGATGGCTCTAACGACCATCATCTATTTCTTCTGCTCTAAATTTTTTGGCTGTTAATTTATCAAGGCTTAAACTCTTACACTAGAACCTTAATTTTGACTCAATGTTTTGATTTAAGATGTTTGAATTAGTAATAGCAACTTATGTTTTGCTCATGAAAGTATGAAACTAAAGAGTATTTCTAAGTAATTTAGGTGGGTGAACCATCTAGTTTCAATAGTCTCTTTGCAGACCTTAGATGTACCTTAGTCCTTAGCATAGTTAAAGCATATGCTTCCAGTAAGGCAAAGAGTATTTTTTTATATGTATTTATTACATGTGCTTCTAGAAGTTACTTATCTATTAAATTTGAAAGTAGTCTAAATAGCGGTTATCCCGCTATCCGCTATACCGCTATAGCGTTTTTGGGGCTCGCCGCTACGCTCCGCTATCCGGGATTGACAACACTGATATATGAGATATTTCAATTATGGGAAATCAGGAAATGTGAGGGAATATAAAAATCTGATTCGAACACAATAAGTTTATTCTTGACATTTGTTCAAACTTACTTAAATCTTGTGGGACTAAAACTTGGATGTTGTTGTTGTATTTGTAATTTGTTCAAACTTAATTTATTTATTTATTTATTTATTTATCCATTTGTATTATAGAAAAACTGAAATCTAAAAATATGTAAAAATAAAAAATAAAACCCTTAGTATTATTTTTATTTTCCTTTTGCACTTTCCGGGGTAAAACTAAACACAGAAAACTAACATTTCTTGGCAGTTATTCCTTTTCCTAGAAATTACTGGGATCCAAACGTGCAGCTAGGTCTTTTACCCCCTCCCCCTCTCCTATTATGTTTCATAATGTCAATAAACATAAAAGGGCAGAAGAACTGCAGTGCCAAGCGGGTTTGGTAATATAGCATACCCAGAACTACCAGAACGACCCACGTGATATCCTTCGTACCCTCCTCCTCCATGCCTGCTGCTACTGCTGCCAGTCTGCATATGAATTAAACAATGGGAAAATGAAAGATGAGATTGGAAAGAAAATACAAAAAAGTGTAATAACCATAGCACTTATACCAGAGTAAATAATTGTAATCTAAAAAGCTGGTGATGTAAAACTGAAAAAGGAATTACATGAACACCACCATAATTTCGATAACCATCACTATACTGCGGGAGATCACTCAAGCCCCCATAATCCCCAGAATAAGATTGTCCATGTCTTCTAGAATCTCTGCTTTCATACTTATAGCTATTTGAGGCATCTGTTGACATTGGAAGATATGGAACAACAGGCACAAGGGCAGATACAGCACCTTCTCTTCCAAAAAAATTTGCCCTCAACCGTGAAATTACTTGTAAGAGTGCATCCTTTGAAACATCGAGATCTCCAGAGATCTAGACATAGTTGAAAATGTAAAATGCATATCACATAACTCATCAGAAGCAAAAGGGATGAGAAAAGATGAGTACAAAAGAAATGCCAAAATGCATTATACATTAACCAAGGTGAGGACTGCATATTAGTGGAATATATACATGTGTTGTATAAATCTGTGTGTATGTTTATCGAAATGTAAATCTCTAAATTATGCAGTTATAATTTTGATAAGGTAAGCAAAGTCCCTTAAATCTATTTGTCAGATTAGCTAAATTTATCATGTGGAACACTGCAACTTGAGTGTGTCTCATTAAGCAAGGAGTGCCATGTATATTAGTGGAATATACATGTGTGTGCGCATCTATATACATGTGTATGTACGCATATATATTGGATATTATGTGACATATTTGACCAATGTACAATCTTTTAATTTTGGTAAGCTACTACTGTCATAAATCATGAATCATACTTAAGTTCTTTAAACTTATTCGTCGGTTAAGCTAAACTTATCATGCATAACTCACTTGTGTCTCTTTTTTGGCAATTTTTAACAAATTACATGAAATATTAGCTTCGCCTGACCAAACTAGACTCTTCTTTCAGGACAAAAACAATGGTTAAACATAACCCTTTATTTGAATATATGGTAAGGATAATTTATAATCAAACTTACCAGAACCATCTCATCATCTTCAGCGGCAACCTTGGGCAGGTGTTCCTTTGAAAGTATACGAATGTTAGCTTTGGTCACTTTCCTCATCTCATTGATTATAGATCCTCCCTTTCCAAGTAGACAGCCTATACGAGAGGTAGGTACAAGCAAACGGGTTGTAAATGAAATAAGACCGGAGTCTCTTTCACTTTTCTCACTACACCTAGGTTGCAACCGTACTGCTGCATCAACTGTGGGAGAGTATGTTTCTTCAAAAAACTGTTAACAACCAATTGCCAATGACATCAGATAAAAGAAGATTTTCTGAAACCAGACTGGCTAAACATCCACAAAGAATACTTTTGATATGTTTGCTTCCATAAAAAGCTAATGAAAGGAGAAAAAACTAAGGGTAAGTTTGGTCCCCGGAAAATGATAGAGAAAAAACTAAGGGTAAGCTATGGAAAATTATTTTATTATGTTTCGCATTATAGTGGAAAAAGCCGTTGCAAATGAAATATGAATACTTTCGAACATATCTTACACATTTAAATCATAAGTGTTTATATAATAAAACAAACTAAATTAAATCAGTTTGAACAAATATCATGTATCAAGTTGGAGAATATCTTTTATTTTCCTTCTAACTTCATTCCCTGTTTTCCTCTTCACCTTCTTTCCCTAGTATTTTCCAGGTTCATTACTAAGAGGAATTATTTGGTATTTTCCGGGACTCCAGGTTCCTTACTAAGAAGAATTATATATTATGATTGAGTTTAACTTGAAAATAGAATATGATTAGTTTTTAAAAAGTATCATATGTTATGACTTCAAACTCGTTAACTCTTTACATGATAGAAATGAATAAACAACAGGTTTAAATACTTTCCTCTAATTTTTGTTTCTACCCAATATCCTATATATTTTTATTTAATTTTCCCATTAATTTTCAGGTTCAAAACCAACCGTATGTGGCTATGTGCTTACTTCTTTAGCTGAAATTGTTATAAGACAGTCGTCTCCATCTGCAGCTGAACTGTCAACTTTGATGGCTGCACGCGACTCTTCCCTAATCTGCTTGATTATGATCCCACCCTTTCCAATCACACCTCCTATATTCGCATTGGGACAAATCATACAGAGAGAAAACTCCTTTGCATGTGATTGATCCCTAGGGGTAGCGTAAAGAGCTCGTGACCATTCTCCACCATCACTACTTCTGTAACTGCCATAAGGTCCCACAAGTGGTGCTAAGCCCACTAATGGTGCACCAGCAAGTGAACCGCCACCTGAAGAGTAACCCATTGGAGAAGCTGAAGCTAAAGATTGTTGAGAACGGGATGGATTATCGTGAAGCCGGGATGCTATCTTATGTAGAGCCTTCCTTACAACATGTCCATCACCCGATATCTAAAAACCCGTCAAACAAGAAATTGATCAACAAAGGACCATTATCATGTTCGAATATGGACATGAAAGTAATTAACATCAGTCAAAGATAATTACAAGGCCAAAGTAAGAAAACAGAATGTACTCCCACTGAGCCTCTTTATCTATTCCCATTGACGCGATCACACCAGTGTATTTGGGTAATAAATTAATCAAAACTATTTACACTTATTTTGGTGATGCCTAAATAAAAAATATTTACACTTCGCCTACAATGCTTTACTACCGCTGTTATCTCTCAACTATTGCTTTAGGGAATAAAAACGGGTTGTCCTCAACTAACTGGCGGTATGCAGCTTTAGGATATCAAAGGAGCAGTATTTTCCAACACTACCATTTTCGATTTAAAAATGTTGCATAATACTTTCATAAACTACTTTTAAATTATAATAGATGTATTCTAGTCAAGCTTTCTAATTTTACTTGGATTCAAAATGCTTCATTGTTTTCTTAGCATGTGTGCAAATACCTAAAATGACACTTGAAGAAGAAAGGAGAGGGTCTTACTAACTTTTTTAGGGGCAAATGGAGAAATTAGCAACCCAAATTACAAAACCACATAGAAAAGGGAAAATAAATTGAGATCACAACATTACCTGCACAAGTTCATCAGAGCTCAGTGCACATGCAGGCAGATGATTATCCTTCATGATTCGAATCTGTGCACCAGTTTCACTACGAATATCTTGAACAATCTGTCCACCTTTCCCGATAATACATCCAATCTGATCAGAGGGTACAAGCAGCCTAGCAGTCACACGTGGTGCATCATCGGACTCATCATCAACCAGCATGTCATCACCAACAATTCTGTCATGGACTTTGAAGAGAGCATCCTGTGCAGGACACACCTGAAGATCTTCAGTTCCTTCAAAATCATTCGTTTCTTCACTGGCACTGTAGATTGTGATAACACGTTCATCACAATCACGAACAGTCTCACCTATCCTTATCTTTGACTTCGTGTCTGCTCTTAATTGTTTGACTATCTCTCCACCCCTTCCAATTATACTTCCAATGCTTTTTCCAGGACACAGGTAGCGAAATACAGTGTCTGTAGGGTCAATTGAAAAATGTTCCCTACCACCACCACCACCTCCAGAATTCCTTCTTTTGTTTGTGCCATTTTCTGAATGTCCAGATTGAGAATGAGAACGTTTCCCATGGCCACTCCTTTGACCACCCATACTGGAACAACAAAATCTAGCTAGTCAACAACTAACCAATCTAGAGCCTATAGTCATCAAATCTAACTAGAGTCACCAATCGATACATATCAGCAACAATTCGCCTAACTTAGTACTGAGGTGCTAAGAATCTCAAATTTCATAATCATAAATAAATATAATAGTTCTGAGAGTATTAATCGAAACCTAGAACAAAAAAGAAAGAAATTTACCTCTGATGCAGGTAAACTCGGATCTGATGGGGCTTTTGGAGAACGCACAAATCTTGAAAAAGGTACGATTGTGGTGAGAGAGTTGGAGAATCGAGTTCTTGGGATTTTTTTTAGGTTGGTTTTGGTTTGCCGGGTTTGGGCCGAACTGACATTGTAATAAACTAGTAGGCTTTAGAGCCCGTTTGAAAACACTAAGATCGGATTCGGTTGATTCTGCTGAAATTTGTAAAGTTATGTTTGAAATGGCTGCATTTTGGTTGATTCTGTTTAATTAAGAAAAAAATATTTCTAAAATATATTTAATTAATAAAATAAAGAAAAAACTATATGTGAAAATAGTTAAAATGATCTCTTGTTTGTTCTTATTATCTACAATAATTTCAGCCAATATAGTCAGAAAAGTAATTTCAATCTTGCTTGTTCTTATTATTACACAATTCTGCGCGTAAAAAAAAAGTTACGTATTTGGTGAAAAAGTTGGCTAATAAGTGTCGAAAAATAGTGTTACCAAATGGTCTCTTAAGTTAAGAGATTTTTTGTTTTAAATTTTTTCAATTTCACCATATATGATATGATATCAAATTTATGGAGACTTGACATCATAACCATAAATAAATGAGCGCAAGTGCGCAACATCTTAAACTTTACATTATATAAGGTTTTACTTTGATTGTTTTTTATTTATTAACACGTTAATAATTCTTTAAAAAGGAATATTATTAAATTTATTTTATTTAAAATTTTCAAAATCTGTTTCTTTTTGCTCATAGAGAATTACACTTGAAAAGTTGATTGTTGCCATTACTAATGGAGATTTATACTTGAGATTAAAATATTTTAAATTAGGATTCCTTCACCAAATTGAGAATTCAATTTTTCATTGGCTGTTCTTTTCAATATTTTTCGATGAAATATAAATTATGTTAACACCCAAGAAAATAACAAATACATGTGTCCAAAATCTAATCTAATCCCCCCCCCCAAGAGGGTGAAGGAGGAGAAAGGGTTTTGCCATCAAATCCATGTCACGACCCGTGCAATGGTGCCCAAAATCAAAACTACGCCACTAATGCTGCAAGGTGCACGCACGCAATGTTCCAAGAAATCTATAAGATAGCTCATGGCATACAATACAAGAAAGTGCTTTGATTCCACTTGAGTTGGACGTCAATCATCTCGTGTGGGTAGATACTAAAGAGTATCTTATACACCACATGTTTAATCTTTTCCACAATTTCATCTTGCGTTTTGTTGATCTCGTCAAATCTATTAGAGTTTATTGTGTGCCAGATCCAATAGATCGTAGCACACAAGACTAGACAGACTACATTTGCCTTCATTGTTGCTCCTTTGTGTTTCTTCAAGATCCATTTGATCGCACTAGGGAGGTCATCATTTGGTGCTCCAATCCAATCCAACTCCTTATGTTCATTTGTACCCTAGCCACAAATGGACAAATGAAAATTAGGTGTGGGGTATATTTCAATCCACCCTTACAAAATCACATATGCTCTCAATATGCAAATAACCGAGGTTATGAGGTAACTGGTTTTGAAATGCTAACCAAACATTAAATGATAATTTAGGGGGGATATAGGACTTCCAAATGAAACTCATGCATGTCCTAAGAACCCCCTTGGTTCTCAATAAATCATACACCTTAGAAGATAGTAGTTTCTCATTGATGCATCTACTATTTAACCACGTTATGGTTTCATTGAGGTTATTAAAACGTCCACGAAATTTAGTTCGGATGAGACTTAGCTTCTTCATCAACGATGGGCCCCGATTGTGTGGGGTGAAATCCCACACACTTCTTCCTCTAAGATATACACCATTCACCCACCTTAATCACATGGTGTCTTTCTTTTGGTGTACATCCCAAAGAGAGTGAGTGAGAAAAGTTTCATTCCATACCTTTACATTATGAATACCAAGTCATCCCTCTTCTTTTGGTAAGCAAATATCATCTTATGCCACCTTTGAATATTTGTCACACCATTAAAAAATCCTACATATTGAAACAATCTTATTCAAAATGGTTTGAAGGAACCGGGAAGACTTGTAACAAAAATGATTGGACTCCTTGAATCACCGACCTTATTAGTTCAAGTTTCCCGGCATAGTATATAAATTTGTATTCCATGCATTCAGGGCATCAGAAACCATGCTAAGTAAAGGTGCATATTGAGCAATTGATACCTTTAAACGGGAAAGTGGTATTCCTATGTACTTCATCGGGAAAATACCCTGCCCGTAGTCAACAAGATCAAGACTATTGTGCAATTCATATTCTGCCACACCTCCCAAAAAAAATTCGATTTTTCAAGATTCACTCCAAGGCCCGATGCAACACCAAAGTCCTCGAGAGCATTCACCAGCATCTCAATAAAATAGATGTCTCCTCTCGAAAAGAGAATTAGGTCATTCGCATATGCCAAATAGGTAATACCAAGAGATGCACATTGATGGTGGAAATTGAAATTTGGCCCATTAGTTCGAATTTTAATAAGACGTGAAAAATACTCAAGACAAAGTACAAAAAGAAGGGGTGACATGGGGTCACCTTGTATTATGCCTCTCTTACCTTTGAAAATTTCATACCACAATCCATTTAGAGATATAAAAAATGATGCACTTGAAACACATGCCATAATCCATTCAATAAATCTGAAAGGAAAACTCAATCTCTTTAGAATGCCTCTAACAAATTCTTGTGCTATGAAAATGCTATCAAACATTATGTGGCCATCCACAACGGCACCTTGTGTTTGATCCACCACTTTTTGGAGACATAGTGCAATGTAGTAGCTAGGATTTTTGTGATCACCTTATACAACACATTAGTACAAGATATGGGTCTATAATTCGAGACCTTTGTGAAGTAGCTAATCTTTGGGATGAGAGCAATCACACTACTACATTTTAAGGTCTATTGTAACAAAAAAATGGTAACATTTGTTTAAAGTGTTACTAAAAGTTGATGTAATGTAACAATTTAACACGTGTCGTTACATTTTTATATCAACTGTTGCATTAAATATAATCCTAATGTAACACTAGTAAGGTCTTATTTTGGATGTTACATTTGTTTAATATGCGTTACATATTGTGAATTCTAATGTAACAGTTTTATAATGCGGAGGGTTTTAATATCAGATGACTAAAAAGAGCGGCAAAGGAAAAAAATGTCTGCCAAGCCCACACTTTATTTCAATTACTTTTCCGCCACACTTTTTTGGCTATTGAAGCAAGGGGAATAAAAAACCCTGAAGCCCATAGAAGGCAGAACCGCATTCATGCATTCATTGTCATCCCAAAAGTGAAGCAAGCATTTTCTGTCGTGAAGCTAAGCATTTCAGTTATTATAAATCGGATTTAACATCCAGTACCGTAGCAACTCATAGTCACTCCATCGCCGTTAAGCTCTGCTCCACAACCTCTTCAATTTAGAAAGCTCGATTCATAAATTTGCCTCCGTTGAGGTACAATGACTTTAGCGGTTCTTGAAATGCTCACTACCTTGTATCTACACAGATAAGTCTCTGATTTTTTCTATTCATGAGATATAGACAAATCATTTTGAGTTTGGAATTTAGGTTATCCGATTGGCCGGTTACGCGGCCACTCATGAATGTAAAGATGAGTTTATCGAATCTTCTGTTTCTCTTATTCCCGGGCAATTTTCAGGATTAATTTATTTCAAATGTATGCTAATTCAGCTTATTTTGCTGATGAATCTGACATTCCATTCCTCTACAATCTATGTGAATATGTGATCGATGACTCAGTCTGATTTAAGTGTGAAAATAAAGTTAGTACCCAAATATGAAAGAAGATTTGGCATGAGAAGTTACACCGTATATGGCATCCACTATGGGATTGGTCTTGTCATTCCAAATGTTTGTGTAACCTTAAGAGATCAGATGAGTCGTCTCATGTAGTTGATGGGTCAAATGGGCAACATTCCCTTGCAATACATTCATTATATATGGTATAGTCCTATGTATCTCTTAAACTTCACTCAAGAACATACAATCTGGAAATTAATCTGCCTAGCTTGTACCTAAACTTGCAGTAACACACAGAACCGATACTAAAATATTTATTTGCTTAGCTGCAGATTCCTGTTTAACAAGAAAAAGGATTGCTAAATTTCCTAATGACATAGACTAAGCACTGTCTTGAATATTATGAATGTCTAATACGTAGTACATATGTTTCCAATAGTACTTTTATTAACTCTTCCTGGTTTTGTTTACAAGTCTCACAGTTTGCTATTTCTATCGGTTTCTTTTTTGTTGGTGGGTTTTACTTTCATTAGGATTACAAATATCCGTTTTTACATTATTTCTACCTATACTTACTAGTTATCAATAACCATTAATTCACTATTTCATATATGTGCTCCACTATTTCATATCTCCTTCACTATCAATAGCCATTCAACTGCTACTCATGTGTTGCAGAAAAACATAGATAAAAAGGATAGAGAAAAAAGAAAAAAAATTCAAAAAAGTAAATGAGTGAAAATACGTAACATGGGTATTAATTATTTGAATTATTTCTTTTGCAGGCCAAAGACTTACTTGAAGACTAGGATGCAATAGAACCAAATGATGAACACATGGTTTCTCGTTGGAATATAATGTTTCTAAAACTTGGAGTTTTAACAGAGACTTGAGGATACTCTGAATCAGGCCCGGCCCGGCCCAGGTGCAAGAGGTGCAATTGCACAGGGCCTCCTATTCAAGAAGGGCCTCCATTTTTATCATATACCTAGGCCCGTTAGGATTTTTATCAAATACGAAGTAAGCCAGCAGCCCAATCCCATCGTATTATGAAGAAGCGCGCCTTCTCTATTGAGCATCCGCGTAAGTAGCAACGGGCGGGGAGTCCTCGAGACCTTGACTCCTCGTTATCTGTACTTTTCTCGGAGAAATGAAGCGGGATGCCCAGCGATTTCGAGCAGACCAGAGAGATTGAACGGTATGCCAGTATAAAATGTAATTTTTCATCTATAGGTTTTAGCGATAAGAAATACCCAAGTAATCCAACAAAGGCAACAATGCGCTATGAATATGAGAAATCTCATTCGATTCTGAATTTTAGAATTTCAAATAATCCGAATACCCAATTCCATCCAAACTCCATTATTCTAATTTGACGATTGCTTGATCTCTTCGGTAGACTGCACTGCCGCAGATGGCTAGAGGCGGACCGGACTGTTATTGGGTGTTCTACAGTACTGTATTTCATTGTTCTTCTTTTGTTATCCTTCTATCATTTGTCTTTTAATTGATTATGTCATTATTTGTAAATGTTATTTTTGGATTCCTTATTCTTTTACATTTTGTAAATTATAATGCCTAAAACTAGAAAATATGAATCCGGACATGAAAAAGTAAGAATAGAAAGAGAACAGAAGAGTTAATTTTATCTCAAAAAGGAATTTTAGAAAATTTTGCTACAAAAAGAACCACAAAATAATCTTAATGCTAATAATGTTGTTCATGCTCATGTTGATAAACGTTTTGCTTGGATATATTTTATGCAAGAAATTGGAATATTTTTTATTGTAATGTGAATAGTAATTTAGTTGAAAAGAGATTTAGTTACGGAGTATAAATAATTATTTTTTGTATTAAATATAAGGGTCTGCAATATTATTTTGAACAGGGCCTCCTATTTTTCAGGACCGGGCTTGCTCTGAATGAGTTCTTGGCAGTGTGATTAAGACTTGATTAGGGATACTCTTTTGAGCTTTACATCTAGATAATTGCTTTGTATTTTCTTGGGCACAGTTTTTGCATGCTAAGTTAATTCTTTAGACTTGATAGATTGATCATTGATGTATGGTATGTACAAATCTACAATATAATGTGTTTTAACTTTAATGAATGAGATATTTGTTCAGCTAATATCTGTGCATTTTCAAATTCTTGTGTATATATTACAAGTGTTACATTAGCTAGATAATGCATTTGATATTTGTTACATATTCTTCTGTAGTGTTACATTTATGAAAGTTAAAAATTGTTACATTTGTACTCAACCTATTGTAACGGGTGTGATAACACTTTCAGTGAGCTGAGAAAAGTGTTACAATTGATTCTAAATATTGTTACATACCGTTACAATAGAGAAAAGGTAACGCGAGCGAATGTAACGAAGGAAAACCGTTACATTAAGTATAATGTAACAGACTTTTGGATCAAAGGTAACAAATTTGGTTGTTACAAAAAGCCTCTAAATGTAGTAGTGTCACCGTGTGAAAAATTCGCTTAAGCAATTTACTCGTGGAAAAGAACTCTTTTACGGTCTTGATCATTTCATCCCAGACAGATAATTCAATTTGATTTTAAAAAGGTTGAAGAGTACTCATCCGGCTCGGGGGCCTTAGCATTACTAATACGAAAAAGGGTCATCTTGATTTCTATATATATTGGTTACAATGAGGCCATTTTGGATATTAAAGTCAATTAATGGTCAGGTATTCATTACAGTCTCATCAAAGTTAACACTATCAACATGAGTTCCAAATAAATTAGTGGAAAAACTCGCAAACTCATGCCCAACTTGATCTAGCGAGGTGTTAAGGGTTCCATCATCCAAAGTAATTGATGTTATGGCATTCCTAGTTGCATTCCTCTTCATTATAGCATGGAAGTATTTGGATTCCCTTTCCACCTCCAAAATATGCGTAATTTTAGCCAGTTTGTTGAAAAAATTATGTCTCAGCCTCACCTAAAAATGGCTTTTTTCTTGATTTCATCAAGATCTATTTTAATATACTACAACAAAACGGGCCTTTCGCAACACTCATAAAATGTTACATAACATAGTTAAAGTGTTACAATAGGCTAAAGCAACACTTTTATGAGCGTTGCTTCAGGTCTCGTTGCATAAAGTCTTATGTAACACTTTATATCATGTTATGCAACAGTAAATAATATTGTTGCATAAGTAACCCAAATGCAACACTATTTCGTAACGTCTTAAATATCATCTTATGCAACACTTTTCGAAATAAAATGCAACACTTATTACATGGATTTAGGCAACATTTTTCTTATATATATGTAACATATTTATTACATTCTTTTGTAACAATAATTTACATTATGCAACAGATTTTTTTAATACTTTATGCAACGATCTTCTAGATATCGACAACATTTATATTTGTTATTCATATTTATGCAACACATATATTATGTGATTTATGTCCCACTGCACCATCATATTTATCCATCAAAATAATTACACTTTGTAATGAGGAAATATCCAAAACATGAGATGTCTGAAAGGAAAAGATAAATGATAGAGTACGTAGTACTTTACAATCATCATCATCGTGAGAATACATTCTAAAATTATAAAGTTGCACAAGGTATCACAACTATTTTGCATTTGAATTAGTTCAACGTTCCTTTTCTTGGTGTCCTCTTCAGTCTCATTCGATAGGCCGATAGGGAGTCACGATATAAATTTGTCCAAGAGTATCCATCAATAATGGATTCGCTTTTGTCCATGTATCTCGCTTCATAATTATTTTATGAACTTTCAATAACTAACTAATACAGAATATAACACTTGGAGAAACATAGGGTTAATCATGACAACCCACTAGAATATACAGAATACTTGTTGCAACTTTAAAATTGTTCAAATCTTGCATCATGTATACCATAGGGGAGTTGGGCCCCGTCCTTTCATTTGGAGCACACATACAATTAAAGTCCCCCAATACTAGCCATGGGTCATCAATTTGGTTTCCCAACGAGATTTTCTCTCCAAGATCATATACAAAGGGTAAACAAAAGTCACATAAAAGGTAAGTTGGGATGTGAGACCTACATATTTGATATGCATATGTCAAATACTTTCAAAGTTGGTATTCCACTCTCAATTACCACACAATTTACAGAATTCGGATTCCACATGATGACCATTCGG
Organism: Cuscuta epithymum; assembly: GCA_945859915.1. Classification (NCBI taxonomy): domain Eukaryota; kingdom Viridiplantae; phylum Streptophyta; class Magnoliopsida; order Solanales; family Convolvulaceae; genus Cuscuta; species Cuscuta epithymum. The sequence goes on from CAMAPF010001015.1 coordinate 5,519,449, forward strand.
CCGCCAATAATCCTTTCAAAGTTTGTGGCACTTTGCCATCCACGCCAATTATTATTAACATAGTTATTAAAAGCACCTTTAGGCATCGTAGTCTCCAAAAAACACAAATTAGTATATTTATATTAATAAAACTAGAAATTAAATTGTGTTTGGAGGTCTTATTCAAACCTCTCACGTTCCATGTCATTAGCTTAATCAGGAAGAGGATTCATTGCTCGAGGACCCATCACATGGTTCACACCCTCCTTTTCTTTCCCTTAGCTTTCTTGCGCCTTCTGCTCAACATTTCCTTGTAGTATTTTTTTGTTTTCCTTGCTATTTCTATATAAAAACGAGAACGCGTTAGAAGAAAAAAATATGTATATCGAAGTCATACCATGCGAGGTTCCTTTTCATCCCTGGTAGGTTCATTAGGCAATAATGTGTGAAGTACACCCCCGGTTCATCATCATTAAATACGGGTTGCAAGTCTGCACCTACTTTGACTTTAGATTCGCCCTTCGGAAGCTCCTCCGGTGGTACAACAAAGGCTAGCCTATTCCCCTTATGATCAATGTAGACTCCAGCTACAATGTCCTTGTAGTCCATCTCGTGCATGTTTCTTATCATGTAGCCTACTGGTGATCCGTCATGGATAGTTTCCACCCCATCAACATACGTATTAATTATCTTATCATAAACCACCTCTTTTGTTTGTCTAGGAACAACTTTTAGTTTAGCTTTATGACGAGCACTTTGTAACAGGGCGTCAAAATAATATTGGAAACTAGCACTTGTACGTAATATATGTAAAGTAGAGTTCGTATCCACAGGGAAAGGAATAATTATCGTTTTAATAGACTAGTAAATAAGGGGGGTTTTGGGATTGAGTGATTTAATTTAATTAAATACGAAGATGAACGACTTATATGAGATTTAATTCAAAGATAAAAAGGACTTGGCGTTGCTACTTTCCACTTGTTGATATATTTTAATCTATCATTGTTATATCTATAACTTATCCCCTCTCGAATACTCAATCGAGGAGTATATCTAATTCATCGAGGTTAGTTATTAACAACGACCGTTCATTAATAATCCTTACTATTAGTCAAGTATAGAACACCGCCATATACCGACTTGATAGTAGCATTTAATCTCTTAACTCCTTGATGAAATCAATTGAGATTGATAACCTCAACACAACGGTTTCGGTTTAACCAACAAAATTAATCCCTCTTAAGTTTATTAACCACGACCGTGCATTAATAAACCGAAGTTACTTACTTGTGAAACCATCAACGATTAACAAGCGTATTCGTCGATCGATCGATTAACAAGTAATAATAATATATGAAACAAAACTAGTTGATCCTTTAAGTAATGTTCAAAATATTAACATGAAATATGAATAGGAATTAATTAATATTCAAGGAAGAACATTAAAGATGATAAATCCTACTATAACTAATGTCAAGATGTTAACTAATTGTCATCTTAGCAACACTCCCCAACATTGATATATAGGAAGTAAATGAATACTACTATAACTAATGTCGAGATGTTAACTAATTGTCATCTTAGCAACACTCCCCAACATTAATATATAGATAGATTAAGAGAAAAATTAATATTAAAGGGAAGAAGTTAATAAAATAATTCACAACTTAATAATCAACAAGCTTCAAGAGCAACACCAAAAAATGGAAGTTTAGCTCCTCATTTGAAGACTAAACATGCTATAAAAATATAAAAGAAATATTATTCTAAACTGAGCTTAAGAGTATGGAAGAAGGAATGATTATTTGTGAAGGAAAAGTGTGCTATTTATAGGTGTTTTTCAACACCTTGGGCCGAGTACCCGACCGGGTCAAGTGCCCACCCCGACCGGGTGCATGTCAAAATCTGATAATCTTCCATGTTCTTGTGTTTCAGCACGTCGTTTTGTCCCGGATCACATCTGACCCGACCGGGTCAGGTAGGGGACCCAACCGGGTCCAGTGATTTTCCAGGAACTTTTGCTTGTTAAATAGTACCCGACCGGGTGAATATTCCTACTCGACCGGGTAAGTGTCCCTGGGCAGCATTTGTAACACCCTACCCGAACCGGCCCCGCCGATCCGAGTGATGTGTCACGTGGTAGGAATCAAAACAGATTTAACCAAAAGACTTTTAATTATTTAAAACAAAATTTAGTATTTAAATAAATCATCGTTATTCAAACGTCAACTTATTTTTTTTTATACCTAAAATAGCAAGTCGCCATAATTCACTTAATATTATACAGCACAAAATATTTTTATGATATGCGGAAGCGTTTACAAAACGAAAATGATCAGATAAGTTTAAAGTCAAACTTGCTTCTTATTTGTTTATTTATAAACAATACACACATGATATGCACATGAATCCTATGCTTCCTTCCATCCCAGCATCCTTAGCTTAGCTGAATGTACTTCAACCTACGGGTAGGAAAAACAAACAACTACCCGCTCAGCAATGTGCTGAGTGGTACGGTACAAATACTTATAACAATAATCATAACAATAATGATAATCATAATAATAATCACATATTAAATCACATAGCAACATAACATAATTAGCATCCAGTCAAACAAACATATGACATACCTGAGTGAGCCGAATAACTGTTATAAGAATCAAAATATTCATATACAGATCAGAAGCATATTCAGATATCATAATTATCAAATAATTCTTATCCGGAGGTATATTATTAATAAATTCATTTAAGCCTTGTACTCAAGAAACTGGACCTAGACAGAGGAATACTGACGGTAAGGAATATGAACATAAAGTCCATACCCACATTATCCAGAAAGGATATGGAAACGTAATCGCCGGAGCTACACGTACCAATCCCTAACAGAAGCTAGCTGAACAGAAAGGACGAGATCACCGAAGAGACTCAAACCTTAATAGAAGAGTAATAGTGCTCTAAAAAGATTTCAGGAGTGTACATAGTACACTAAACAGGAGAACACTAATTCCTCTAAGACAGAATTTCAGGAGTGTACATAGTACACTAAACAGACAGATCAGGAGTATTCGTGTCAGAGTGCCGGGTCAAGAGCAAGGCGTAGTAAATCTTAATCTTTTAAGTTCATTTATAAACAAATAACCAGATTAATGATGTGAACTCCTTTATGTTTGGTCAATCAATCTGTTTATTTTACTACCTCATTAACTTATATGAATTAATATATAACGTTAAAAGTAAATTAACTGGAAAAAAATTATGGTTTATTAAAATTGCAATTTTAATAAACCATAATTCAAAATCGTGTGAAACATTATTAATAAATATTCATATCATAAATTGAAACAAGCATCACGTAATACATACATAGCTATATCTAACTTATCTTTTTTTTTCTCCTAATAACTCAGGCAAATATTAAACTACTACCTATTGGATAACATAACAAGTATAATTTAAGCAAACAAGTGACCAACTGAACATTCATGTATTCATATGTACTTAAGTTTTCTTCACAGATAATTGAATTAGTGTCTGGAGTTATATCATCACTCTATACGTATCTAGCTATCTATACTCATATCACATCATATACATATTTTAGTTAATAAATGCTAATTATATCTTACTTATCATAATGAATGAAACTAATACTACCACCGACGACCCTATTTTAATAGTAGTAATTCGTACTGTAACTTATACATATATGCATTTAGTTATGTTTCTAACCTTTACAGAGAGTATAAATACATATATGTATCGTAATTTAAGAACACTACTTAACCAGTTTTTAAGTTAAATTATATATTATGTATATTTAGCAATCTATTTATCACATACGAAGTAATAGATAAAAACAAGTTTATTATGTTTAATTATCTAAGCTAGCTTAAGCCATTTTACGTAGTACTTGATTCAGTTTATAATTCCAGGTTTTATCTTAGTTAGTCACTAATTTTGCTAATTAAAGTTTCACCCTTTACTCTTTCCTGTTAGAACGTAACTAATATCAAGTATTTACAGAATAATAGTTACGTTATAAGATAAAGAACATACAAAAATATTCATCATGTTTACCGAATACTAATATCATGTATTTAGAGCATGCAAAATATTCTAAGGCCATATGATTCTTCGATCATCATCCCCATAACTTAACATGAAACGGGGATGGAAATTATACTTACAAAATAATATTAAAATATACATGAATTAAAACTGGGTCAGAAGTACTGACCTTATATACGAAACCTTAATGATTTTTTTGGGTCGGAAGCTATTTTTCTTCAGCTTGTTTCTACTTCTACTTCCTCAACTTTTTCTTACATAATACAAGTATATATTTTTAATAGTGGCTGGCCGCATGGTATGCATATGATGTTTTGAGATAACTAAGGATACACACACACATATATATATAGTATTGATCATCCGTATAGTAGACAAATGCTTGGGAGGCATAATTATTTGAACAACTATTCCTAGAGCTAGTTGGCTTATTATTGTAGGTGTAAAATATCTTTAATGAATAGACACTCAATTGGGCTGCCCATCTCTAATTAATTGATGATAATTGATTGTTATGATTTATTTTAGAAGTGTCCGAATTATTACTTAGATTAGTCCAAAAGCTCATTTAATATTTGGGACACCTATGTTTATCACTACTGTAGTAATATGTATTGTTTATTTATAATGTAGTTTAAATGTGTTTAGAATAGTAGAGTGTTAGTACGTACTTAGTTTATTATTGACACTTCTTTTTTAATAAAATTATACTTTATATATACACAAAGTAGGAGCAGATATTAAATTTGATAAAGTAAATTATTCATAGGTACCTTAACTACTAAACCGGATTTTTGGGGTGTTACATTTCTCCCCCCCTTAAAAGAATTTCGTCCTCAAAATTACCTGAGTTGACGTTGTTAAACAAATATGGGTACTGAGCCATCATAGCTTCTTCGGTTTCCCAAGTTGCTTCTTCCGTGGTGTGGTTCCTCCAAAGAACTTTGACTAAAGGAACTGTTTTATTCCTTAACACCTTCACATCTCGAGCCAGAATTTGTATAGGTTCTTCTTCATAGGTTAAATTTTTATCAAGCTCCACAGTTCCGGGTGTTAGTACATGTGAAGGATCAGATCTACATCTTCTTAGCATTGACACATGAAAAACATCATGTATTTGGCTCAGCTCTGATGGTAATGCTAGTCGATAGGCTACAGGACCAATACGTTCAGTGATTTCGTAAGGTCCAATAAACCTCGGACTCAGCTTACCCCTTTTTCCGAAACGGAGTACTTTTTCCAAGGAGACACCCTATCCGAATCGGCCCCGCCGACCCGAGCGGTGTGTCACGTGGCAGAAATCAAAACAGATTTAAATAAAACATTTTTAATTTTGTTTTAACTAATTAAAAGTGTTTTATTTAAATCTGTTTTGATTTCTGCCACGTGACACGCCGCTCGGGTCGGCGGGGCCGATTCGGATAGGGTGTTACATTTTGGTCTATAAATTGGTTTTAAAAGCGATTCTGAAAAAAAAAAATATTAATGGGTCTAAAATTATTTAAAATTGTGTGTTGCATTGTATATTAGAAGTCCGCCTCCCATCTCGGTATTTAGTGATATCATACACAATTAAAGTAATAATGTACCTTTTATAGTGGGCTTTTGTTCTACACACTTATATATATACGATCACCTTTAATTTATATATTCATAAAGTACGTTACAAGTTTTACAAAGTCACAAAATAGAAAGACAAATTTAGTAAATGTTGAATGGCTAGATTAAAATCAATTTTAAAAAATGTGACCATTTTTACAAAAGGACAAATGTGTGACTATGAAGGTGAAATATTTGAAAAAATATGATGTCACTGTCAAATTCTTATGTCACTTCACGATTTTTATCATTATCATATGTCATTCCCTATTTTTATGTCACTTTTAAATGTCACTATTGATTTTAAATGTCACTTTGGTATGTCACTGTGTCATTGTGAACTTTGTCACTGTGCGCTACAAACTCCATAGTTTCCATTCCGGAAACCGTCTCCACGCCGCAGCCGACAACTGTACCCTCCCCAGCCCCAACAATGTCCTGCTAAAAGTGACATCAACAACAATAAATCCCCGCCACCTACTGTGACACCGCACCCGGATGTACTTGAATTTGAAATTCAACATGTATTTGAATTCCCTAGCGAATAAAATTGTGTGACATGATTGGTATATTTAATTAATGCGTGACTAATTAAATTATTTATCGGGTCCCTAATAATGGGAATGGACTCCCAAATATTTAGTTGGGTCATCGTAATAAATTTAGAAGCCCAATAAAGTGCCAACTAAAGTTGATAAAAATGTTTGGACGAACCGAGTGCTATTTTGGCCCAACTTGCCAAAAATAACAGGAATAATTGGGAGGGACTTCCTACGCCCACTTGGGGTATTTTACACATCAACTAGCCTCAAATAATAGGTAGGGAGACAACCAAATATGTGTTGATGCGCACAAGAGGATGGGAAGCCTCCTAGAGACAAAAACCCACACCCCAAGTCTCACTCATGCATAGTACATGTGCCAAATTGAGTGAAGTACCTTCCTCCTATCCTTTGCAATCATTCAGCCATCACAAGGAAGAGAAGAGCTCAGGGAAAGACTCTCACAAAGTTCCAAGCTTGAAGGAAGCACCAACAAAAGAAAATCCAAGGAGAAAAGAGTTGTTCTTGAGGTAAGAACACATATGGTGGGTTAAACATGGAGTTCTACACGTTTAAAAGTGTAGAATATTGTTATAAGGTGGTGGTATTTAACTTAGAAGGGTCGTGGAATCGATAGGGGTTGAAATCGCCGGAAACCGCCACTTAAAGGAAGCCGTTCGTAGCTGCAGATCACGAAAGCCGCCCAACGTTTGCAAAAGCCGGCCGACTTTCGTCTGTTGTCCAGGATTTCCATCTCCAATCATTCTAGAACGGGGATTGATCGATGGGCTTAACAAAGGCAATTATTACAACACTTCATAAGGTGAGAATGACTGACTATATTCCTTATAATTAGTGAGTTAATTTCATGAGATTACCTAAGGTAATTAAATATGTTTTTAAGGATTATTAATGATTAATAATGCCTAAGAATGAGAAGACTATTGTCTATAAGGAAAAGGACCATAATATACAAATTTTAAGGAATTAACTATAAACTATATGTTGAAATATAATTTTTACTTCATATAAGAGTATATGAGTGATTAAAAGTTATATTTTGTATATTGATGTGAACTATATTTTCAAATGTAAAATTAGTTTGGAATTTGTCTATATGACTATGAACTGAAGATTGGTTGTGTTGGAATTTATCCGACTAGTATTAAGATAGTAGTCGGGATATTGGAATGAGAATATGTTTGAATTGATCCAAAGGTTGGATTGTGAAATGTTGAACCTTAAGTAGTCCTAAAAGATACTAAGGTGGATAAGTATGAACTTTAAGTGATACTAGGGGTAGGCCTTAAGGGGTACCCAAGATAAAGTGAATAATAAATTGATCGTAGATATAGGACTGACCTACGAGTGTGTTTCGGTAGTCTTTGAGGATAGCCGGTTGAGTATTGGTAAATAGTAAGAACCATGGCCCTTCCCGACTCTAGAGAGCGGGGTTGGATAGCATGGACTTACATCGTGATCACGGGTTAGGGTGGAATCCGAACCAGAGACTTTACGAGGCTCCCGACAGCGGTAACACTTAAGATAGGACCCCGAGTGGACCTTACCTTCCTACGGGATGATGGGTATGAGTTCAGGGGCGGGATGTTGGACTCCGGCCCGAGGGCCCGATGAGGCCTCGGATAGCGGTGACAAATCTCGTAAAGGATGATAAGACCTACGGACGGTGTCGTGCTAACGACGGGTATAATGAAATATGAAAAGGGGCTGTGTGCCGACAAATTAATTAATTAACTTATTATTAAGATAATAAGGTTTAAAGAAGAACTATCATTATGTTATCATATCACTCTATTTGATGGTCTTAGAAATTGAAACATTGGTTATACTTAGTATAGTTGTCATTGTACTTGTCAAATGCTTCCAAGTACTGACCTCCCTTTCACGGGGGAGGCCACCTCACAGTTTCAGGTAGAAGTTGAGCTTGCTACCAGTGCCCATTGCCTCGGGAGAATCAGGGAAGGAAGACGTGGTTCGTGCTTCCTTCGCTTCTATTTTAAAAACATTTAAATTAATGCTCATGGATATTATTTTTTGAATAATTATTTGGGGGCTTGTATGCCCATGTTTGCCAAAGTGTGACATAAACACTTGTATTAAATGTTTCCGCTACTTTAAATGAATACTTTACATTATGTTTGTTTATGGATGTACTATGTGTGAATGATATTCAAGATGCCTAGTATAGTATGGATGAGTTGGAATGCGGTTGACTATTCGTACTGTACGGCGGGTTGTTGACGTGTCCGGTAGGTCTGGGGCGTGACACCTACCGTCGTCGTTTCACTAATTCCGGTAGCCGCTAATAGGCTGGGGTTATTTATGTATTTTAAACAATATTCTTCTATTATCTATTATAAATATATATATGCGAAGGCTTCTTAGAGGGCAACTTGTTCCATTCTCTCACATGGTATCAGAGCTACGGTTCAAACCTAAAGTTTTTCCATTTTCTTCTCTCTCTCCTGGAATCGCCGCACAAGACTTGCAGCAATTTCTGCCGCAACCGCCTCCCTCTCCACCTCCATGGTGTCTTCTGTTCCGGCGAGCGCTAGCATCAGCGCATCTCTCCATATGTCGACGACCAGCGCCCCATCATCATTGGATTTGTCAGGGCTCCTTAGAGGGCAACATGTTTCATTCTCTCACAGCCGCCACAACATCCCGACCGCCTTCATTTGGTCAACATGGCTTACCGCCGCCGTCGACAACCCCTAACCCCCTCCCCCCTCCCCATCCCTCCACAATTTTAGTCCCATCTTAGCCTCCTGACTTGCCCCCAGGCCCCAACCCCCCCCTCCCTAGCTCCAGCTCTAGCCCCAATCAACCCAACCTAACCCTGGGTCCACCCCTCCCCAACTCGGATCTATCCTAGATCTGCACATCCCTGACCCCGGTCCACCGTATCCCCCCTCCAGTCTCAAACCCTGGCCTTCACCTGTCTTTAAACTTAGCCGTTGTCGCCATCTTCGAAGTCTGAAGCCTAGCCCCCACTGCATCGCCAAACCTTTGTCTCCACGCCGCCACTGACACCCGTACCCTCCTCAACCCTAACCATGTCCGACAAAAAGTGACATCAACAACATTAAATCCCCGCAATCTATCACCGCCATATCACTAACTCCGACCGCCACCACAACATTCCGGCCGCCGCCATTTGGCCAACCTGGATTACCGCCACCGTCGACAACCCCTAACCCCCTCCCTAGTCCCAGCCCCCTCATAGTCCCTCCCCAGCTCTAGTCCCATCACAGTCTCCTGACTTGCCCCCAGCCACCCTCCCCCTCCTCAGCTCCAGCTCCAGCCCCAACCAACCCAACGCAGTCCCCGATCCATCCCTCTCCAACCCAGATCTATCCCAAATTTGCACATCCCCGACATCGGTCCAACATTCCCCTTCCATCCTTAAACCCTACCTTTCATCCGTATATTAACTTAGATGCCGTCGCCATATCCGAAGTCTGAAGCGTAGCCCCCACTGCATCGCCAAGCCGTAGTGATTATTGCCATCGCCAAGCTCTAGCTGCTGAGAACCTCACCACAGATCTGGACACAAGGACGACGACGATAGTCTCGTTCTACATTGGTCATCCGTCTTGTCACTGCTTCATCTATCAGCACAGATTAAAGATGAAGATAAAAAATCGCAACAGAATGTAGATGAAGGCGGCGATGTGGGACGCCGTCGAAGGCAGAGACGTCGATGTTGGCGGAGGTGACGACTTCGAATGTCGTTGGAGGAGGCGACACCAAATGCTGGTGGAGGTGGTGATGTGATGTCCGGCTACGTAGAGTGCCTCATGGATATAGTCGACAAAGAAGTTGCCGAATAGTTGAAACATCTACCCAAAATAGTTGGTCACTTTTTTATTTGTCAAGTTTAAAAATAATTAATGTTTTATCTATTCAAACCTTATAGGTTATATTTTTGTCATCATGAATACTTTATGTTTGAACAAATAAATTTGAAAACCATCATTAAATTGGGATAGAGATAGTAATAACTTGTGTGTGACAGATTTTGATTTATACACAAAATTCACTCACCAATTGAGGTTAGCCTAAGAGGATATTGCACTATTGAGACTTGCAGTCGCGGGGAAAACCCAGAAAAACCCTTGGTTTTTAAAGAACCACCAAATCAAAACCTATTACACCGGAATTTGATAAAAATATTCGGCGGCAGCGTTGAGTTGTCCTGCGCCCGAGCAAAAACGACCTTTTAGCCGAACCGAATCTGTAACGGATCGATGTCAACATCGGGGCAGCCGCAATTTCGGTACACGCAGACACCATCTAAGGTTCTTCACCTGCGGAACCTCCCATGGGAGTGCGTCGAAGAAGAGCTAATCGAGCTGTGCAAACCCTTCGGCAAGATCGTCAATACTAAGCTCAATGTTGGCTCCAACCGCAACCAAGCATTTGTTGAATTTGTAAGTTCCTTTTCTCTGTTCTTGAGTTAATTAATAGATGCTATCAAGGTATTCCAATAATTTTGTGAAACAAAAAACAAAAAAAGTGGGAGAGGTCCTAAATTATATTGAATCAATTGCACGTTCTAACATAATAGAATTGGAAGACTAATTTCTGTTATTTGGAGTGATGAATAGGTGCAGTTTGATTCATCATCACCTATATACCAATTACCAACTCTCTTGGGGCCATTTCATGTGTTCGGCTGAAATTTATAAAGTTATGGCTGAAGTGGCTGAAATTTATAAAATCCGCTTATTTAAGAATAAATTATTTTTAAAATATATTTTATTAATAAAATAAAGAAAAAATTATATTTAAAAATAGCTAAAATGGTCCTCATGTACAGTAACATCGGCCAATGCAGCCAGAAAAGTAACTCCAACTTTACTTTTTCTGCTTATTAAACAATTCAGCGCGCGAAAATAAAAGTTATGTGTTTGGTGAAAAAGTTGGTTGATAAGCCTGATAAGCCGAAAAACAGTGTTTCCAAACGGCCTCTACAAGTTCATGGAATAGCATTGTGTGAGTGTTTTATGCTGGGTGTCATTGTGTCAGTAATGACCCGAATTTATAATTTAATTCCGTTAACAGTGAACGGCAATTTGTTAAGGTAGTTGTTATACTCATGTCCCATTGCAAAACTTATATGGCAATATCAAGATGCATGTCATGTAAAATACATGAACGGAGCAGGTAAATCTAAATCTGAATATGTAAGTTCAGAATTCCACAAGTCCTGTCACCTGTGCAAAAAGAACCTCACACTAAATTATGTAACATGTTTTCAGCATGCACACAACATCTTAATTCTTAATGGTGTATGGCAAGGATGGATGTATTTGGTATATCTTTTGATTTATAGCATTTAATAAATGAACTCAATCTTATAAGATAATAATTCACATGTAAACACTAGTGTGGCAACTCATGTCTGATACTGTCATACATTCTTGGTTCTACTATAGTGTCTGGCTGTCTTCTGGCCATAGATCTTCTGTTCCTGGTGATGTACTTCTTCTGTACTAAAATGATTTGTTGTTTGAGCATGTTTGACACAGTTGTCCATTTTTTCTCTAAATACATGACAAAGTTAGTAATTTGCTATCATATAACTGGAATCAAGGGCTGCTCAGTGTACACTGACATTGGCGTCCCCGCAAGGTGAGGGTCTGGGGAAGGCTTCCACCAAGGGTGTATAGGGGGTAAGCCTTACCTTGTCAATTTGACAAGAGGCCGCTCCCAGTACTAGAACCCGTGGCCTCTTGGTTTCATAACAACACCTCAACCGGTGTGCCAAGGCCCCCCTTCATAATAAGATTGAAATATCTCACATTAGTTCTTTAATGAAATACGAAATACTATGAAATATTAATGGATGAAGTTAGGCATAGGTTACAACAACAACAACACTACCCCAATGCCGCAAAGGCTTCCCACCTATAGTGGGATAAGGGGGGATCAGATGTACACAACCTTACCCCTATACTGAAGCACATAGAGACTATTTCCGGATGACCCATGATGAGAAACGCGTCGAAAATTGCATGGACTGTCTGCTGCTTCATAACAAAGGAGTGCTGACAATTTAGTGTGGCATTTTGCTTTATTCCATGATATTCCCGCGCAAAAAAACAGTGAGTCTTTGGCCCTATTGGAAATGATGGAAAAAGTTAGGCAATTTACTGTTTACCTGGACAGTTTCCTATCAATTGGTATCAGAGCATCTTTTCTGGTGACCTGAACTCTAGTTGGAAATTACCAGAAGTTTTTTTTTCAGAGCATCGATCATTGTAGACTATCGCTAGACGTGCAAGGATGGAAGGAAGACTTTATGAGATGGAAAGGAGACAACGACAAATAGCTGCAAACATGGCGGCTATACAGGAGAGCATCGCAAACCTGGGAAAGAAAATCCAGAGTCGATCGAAGAAAGACCGTTCGAATCGATCGCACACTTCTCCGAGGTCGCATAGCGACTCTCATCATCGATCTTCAGAGGCGGACATCGCAAGGCGGGAGAATAAGATCCAGAGTCGTTCGCGACCTACATCGCACAGGTCGCACCATACGAATCTTTCTTCGCATCACTCGTATCATCCATCGTCACATCAAAGTTCGCAGATTCCCTCAACGAACATCAGTTCGCATTCTTCTTCTAAATTGGCTTCTGGGAAGTCAGCTATTTCAAAGAAGGAATTACCTCTGTTCTACGAGGAAGAAGCATATGAATGGATAGAGAAGATGGAGAGATATTTCCAAACCTACACTATTGCAGAAAGATTTAAAGTGGACATGGCAGCAAAGGCAATGGGGGAAGCCGCAGATGGATGGTTTCAATGGTGGGATTTTCAGAAGGGAGAAGACAGTTGGGAAGCTCTAAAGGGAGATTTGATGAAGGAATTTCCACCTAAACAACGTAAGAAGACAGGAAGGACAGAAAAGAAAGAATCCTCGAGGGCACGAAGAACTTCATTCAGTTCGCAGGAATCATTGTTAAGCAGGCAGCGAAAACAGGAGTCATATAGGTCGCTAAGAACTTCTTGTTCACAAGTTTCTCCCCTTGCGCTAGATTCACCCTGTGCTAGATTCTCATCAGGAAAGGGACTGCAGGGAATTCAACTAACCGCAATGAACACAGAATTTAAAACGGTTGCATCTTCAGTCCTGGAGCCAGAGCAAGAAGAGGATACATTGCAAACTACTGGAGCTCTACCTGATAGTCCGGAAGATCCTTGGAAACCAAAGATGTACAACAATGATGACAGTCCTGGCTTATGGATGCCTAAGCCAGTTTTATTTCCAGGCTTGCTTCTCTTGTCTGGCATCCATTCTGATAACAAAGAAGTACTTGCAAAAGAAAAATTGCTTGAGACCAAGATTGATGATGAGGTAATAAGAGATTGTGATGGTTTGGTGACAAAATCAGCAAATGCCTCTGTTGCTGAGTGTGTGGTGCTGCAAGTTAACTGTTGGTATCCATTTCATGCATCAAACCTGACTTTGGTGGGGCTGAATAAGACTGATGGTTTCAAATTTGACAGTGATATTTGTATGAAGAATATTCAAAATGGAATAGGGATTATACTTGCTGGGAATGATGGTTTGTTTCTGAAAAATCTGGAAGCAACAATATCAAAGCAGTTAACTGTTACAGACAGAAAAGAACATCAAAAGGAGCTATTTGTTGCTATTGAAGGTTTAAAGGCAACTGATGAAAATAAAACTTCTCCATATATAACTTCTGCAAAAGAAACATCCTTCGTTTTAAAGTTGCAAGCATTGAAGCACATGGTCAAATCAACAGGGAAATACTGGGAAGGAAGAGGCGCGAGAAAGAAGTTGAATGGCATGGCTGGTTCTTACTCCCCACCTTGTTCAGGGGGGGAGTATTGATAGGAGCATAGATGATAATACTAATAAGAATACTAGAATAGTAGATATTGATAAAAAAAAAAAAAATAAAAAAAAAAATAAAAAAAAAAAAAAAGTGGGCCTGTTATAATATGCCTATTGTTGTAGATATTAATAAATGGTCTTATACTATAAATAGTAATGGGAGGGTAGGAAATAGGCAGGCTGTTTAGACATTTTTCAGACTGGGACTTGGGAGATCGAGAGTTACTCTCTTTCTTGGGGGCTTCGGCTCATATTGGGGGCTTCGGCCATTGATTTCTTACTCTCCTTCTGTAATCGATTCTTCCTCATCAATAAAAACTCTTAGTTGTTCTTGATAGATTCTGTGATTTTACTGTTTACCTGGACAGTTTCCTATCATTACACAACACTCATTTTTTAAGGGCCGGCATATGTAGTATATCTTATTGGCCGTACACTGCAGAATTCTGATTATCTTGCGTAGTAATGCTTTTGTTGGATTTGAGGCTTTGAGTTGTTTGAGATCGCAGTTATATACTTATAAATACTACTCCCTCCGTCCCACTAACAATGGGACACGAGGGAGTGACACGCAAACCAATATAAGGTAATGTAAGAATGATTGTGACACACAATGATTTAGAGACACACAAACTTTACCAATTTTGATATGTGACAATCTTAGTGGGATGGACCGAAAAGGTAAAAGTGAGACAATCTTAGCGGGACGGAGGGAGTAGGATTTAAAAATCTGTAATCCTTTCTTTCCTTTTTCTATTTGGCTGAGGAAAAGGGGCTGGGGTGAGCTTAGACAATATAACCTGGAGTTCCATGAATCCCACAACCTGAGTATCTGACATATGTTATTGTGCAGGCTGATCTTAATCAGGCAATTAATATGGCCACCTACTATGCTTCATCTTCAGACCCTGCACAAATTCGTGGCAAAGCTGTGTATATTCAGTATTCAAACAGGCATGAAATTGTCAACAACAAGGGCCCTGGAGATGTTCCGGGCAATGTTCTACTCGTAACTATTGAGGGCGTTGAAGCTAGTGATGTCAGCATTGATGTCATTCATTTGGTGAGTATGCTTCTCCATTCTCCAACCTATGAAATCATTGCTATACTGAGTAGATTAGATTATCCATAAGAAAAAGACTTCATTAATTGCAGTAGGACTGTAGCCAGTATGTGAGTGCTCTTATTGTCATGAGTTGATTACAGATACTTTTGACTAACATGCATTCATGATAACCAAATGTTCAAAATTGTTTTTTATTTGATGTTTTTGGTTAATCGGAAGGTGAAGAGAACTCCAACACTGCCTCTTGGTTCATTAGTTATATGTATTTTGTAACCCTATCCGGAACAAGGGGCGAGGCTTTGCTTTGATATTTGCCTAAAATTTCATTCTTATAAGCTACTTTCTTATTATGTTATATACTTGGCTATTATCCATCAATTTTGGGTCCTTAAGATTTTGCTTATGCGGGGAACTTGCACGGGTGTACAATATTTTATTTCAGAAAATTCTTTTTTGCCCTACAATTTTACTTCAGAAATAGATTTACTAAACTATTCATTGTTGACTCAAGTTAGTTTAATCACAGATGGTCATAATTTAATATCTTTTGTTGGAGACACTGGATAAATTGTCATTTGGGTCGTACAAATATCTATGGCTTGCCTATACAGGTGTCATTCTGGACTTATTCTCACACTTTTGTGATCTCTTTTAATGCACCATTTAATTTTTGGGAACTTTATATTATAACTGTTTGCTTAAATCTTTGTTTACCTGGCCTAATAAACTACTTATGTTCATGAACGATTATTCTTAGGTATTTTCAGCCTTCGGTTTTGTGCACAAGATTGCTACTTTTGAAAAGGCAGCAGGCTTTCAGGTCATTTTGTGTTCTACCACGTTTTAAAGTTTTAACTAATTGCTGTTCCTCCCCCTCCTTGCCATAGAATACACTTTGTAGCTGATATACGTGTACTACATTTTGACAGGCTTTGATCCAGTTTACAGATGTTGAGACTGCAGTTACTGCTAGAGAAGCATTGGACGGGAGATGCATCCCAAGGCATGGATTTGTTGCTTTTAATTAATTAGTATTAGTTACTATACCTGTGCATTGTTTTCATTGTTCATTTTTTGCAATTCCAGATTTTATTCCAACTAATAAATGTACATTATTCAGGTACCTGCTCCCTGAGCATATTAATGATTGTCATCTGCGCATTGCATTCTCTGCTCATACTGATCTTAATATAAAGTTCCAGTCCAACCGGAGCAGGTATGGGAGCTTCTTTAGTCCTTTTAATTCCAGTTTTTATCTTCAAGCTCTTTTAAGATGTATTGATTTTTACTTTTCAGAAATTCTAGGGGAACATGGAATATTGGCATTACTATGTGACATTCTTATTTGCCGCATACTCATTGTGGTTGGAAAAGTTAACAATATGATAATTACCCAATTTATATTTGATACCTAAGAATGTCACTTATTAATATTTTTTTTCCACGTCTCCCTAGACTTGCTCCTTAGAGTAGATCACCATTGAATTCTTGCTAATAGATATATATGCTTCTTGTCCTCTAGGGCTTAGTGAAGCTCGGCAGCTAAAACACAGTTGTTTTTGCCATGGATACTTAGTAATTTTCTTAATCTCAATGTCATGTTATTTTATCGAATCTGCGAATATTAACTGCTGAGTGTTCTGTAATTACTTATTTATATTATATACTAAACTGACCAAATAGCCTTGTTTTTTAGTTTAGTGTAATCTTTTTCTCATTCTTCAATTTACAAGGTCTAGCCATGCTAGATCCATTGAAAAACATTGCCTAGGTGCAGCTCTTTTGATGATTTTATTATATTACCCTCCTTTTTATTTTTCTATAAACTTTGTTTCTTGGAAGGTCTTTCGTTTCCTATGGAATATTCAATGTATTGCATACACATATAATATAGTTTTCTACATATATATATGCTTCATTTACGTAAAGTTGGCATTGTTTTTTGTTCAAATGCAGAGATTATACAAATCCATATCTTCCTGTAAATTCCACTGCAATGGAGGGATACATTCAGGTCTTTTTTAGTTGTGCATTTAGATACACTTTTGCATGTTGAGCATCTGGTAACCCCCTGTTATGATGTACAGCCTGTTGTAGGTCTAGATGGTAAGATAAAAGAGGCAGAGAGTAATGTGCTTCTTGCCTCCATTGAGAATATGCAGTATGCTGTCTCTTTGGATGTCCTTCATACGGTATAATAATATTATAATTTTCCTTCTCAGTTCCTTTTATGTTAGCCTGCTTAACACCAGGTATTACTTCTAACTCATATGTATGTTGACAAGGTATTCTCTTCATTTGGTACGGTCCAAAAGATTGCAATATTTGAAAAGAATGGGGGAACACAAGCGTTCATCCAATATCCCGGTGTGTATTGTAGCATATACTTTCCATATAATGTACTACTCATGCACAAGGCTTTGTTGATTGTACCTTGAGATTTGACATTTTTATTCATTTGCTTGTTAAACCCCTGGCATAACCACTAAGGCATGTTTGGTTCCTGGAGTATGATGGGTGGGGGTGGGGGTTCTATCATGAGTGTTTTTGGTTTTACCCCCAAAAACGTGAAGGAAAATGAAATGTGACGAATTTTTCTTTCTTTCTAAGTTTAAGTGTTAACAAATGTTTGAACAAAAATGCTTTATTTATACTCACTTTAAACAAAAATAGAAAAAAAATATATAGTTTGAACAAATGCTTTATTTATAATCACTTTTTCTTTCCTTCCATATTTCTCCTATTTTTCCTCCCAGTTTCCTTTCCCTGACATTTCCTTTGATTTAAACGGACCCTAAATGATTATACTGGCATTGGTTGCCTTTTACACATCCTTGGAGGCTGGACGATTTCTCTTGCATTTAACTGTTAGATACCAAGATCGAAAGTGGGAAATCGGTGTTTATTAAGAACGTGAATGAAGAACAGAAATGAAACGATGCACGCTTTAGGCACTTAGAGCAGCCCATCTCTCCCAAAATCCCAGCCCAAGTTTCAAGTTCTGCCTCCCTCTATTCTACTCCCCCAACTCCTATTTATTCTTTTTTATTTGGGCTAGCCCAGTGCTATATAATTCAGGGTCTAAATCTCTTTTATTGTACAATATTAAAAGACTAATATTATTCTTATTACTAGTACTATCTAGGTCTCTATCACTACTCTCCCCCCTTTGACAACCACCTTGCCCTCAAGGTGGGGAGTAAGTAACAGCCATGCCATTCAGCTTCATCCTCGCGCCTCTCCCTTCCCAGTACCTCCTTGATTTCGGGGCTAGGAGCTTCACTTCTTGAACCTGCATCTTTATGTTCTTCACCGAAAGACAGAGCCAAAACAAAGACATGGTGGCAGAATGCTCTCTTATGTTGCAAAAGTTAGAATCTTCCAGCAAATGCATTCCTTGCCCTTCTTCTATTGTCTCATGTTCCACAATGTCTTTGTACCTTACATAGTAAAATATGTTTGCAACCTTAACTGCCTGTTCCTCGCCCCGTTGATAACCAAAGACCATATCAATCCCATGGTGAAGAATTGAGCTTGCATATTCACTTTCAGCCCGCTTTCTGATTGTCCAGAAGATCTTAGGAATATCAGAATTTGAAGCCATGGCTACAGAAACGACAGCTAGTCCACTATGTTCCAAACGCAGGGATTTAGGTAAGAGTCCACCCAAAATACTGCTTTTCGTCAAAGGCAATGCTGCCTCATCCCCACCCTGAAAAGCTTGATGGACATGATTAACTGAGAGGAGCTGAGCAATTGAAAGGAGCTTTGATCCCTGATGTAATAAGGAAAAATAAAAAGCTCCAGTACTATTAAGTTTTATCATTGTTTTTTGGATTCCTAATAACAACAACCTTCAGCAAGGCAACAGCCATCTCTACAACACTTGACTCACCAGAAAACATAGCCTGTGCAATTTGGGGAGGACACCTTGGGCTTGATAAGATCCTCTTGATCTGGGGTATTGGTTTTACTATTTCCCCAGCATCATCTATGTCCGAGTATGCAGCCACCCTGCTGTGCAATATGGATGATATTGCCTCACCAACCTGGGGTTTCCCATCTCTGTCATATAAAATGCTGGTATAAGCATAGGTGAAATTTATTCCCCATCCACCAGCTCTAGTACTCAGAAGTAGTATCATATAGGGGCTGTTCACATCATTGAACTCTTGAATCCGTCTTCTTCTTTCATCTAATTTGACATTGCCATCAATTCTGCAGACTTCCAACTTCATTTGACCAAGACAATACTGAAGTATGTCAATCATTTTAGTCCACTGAGAAAAAATCAGAACCTTGTGTTTTTGTTCAAGCAGTTTTCCAGTCCAACACCCTAGTTGTTGAACAAACATGCCACTTGCACAATGATACAAAAACTGTCAGCAGTAATAAATTTACCCTTTATCATCATCCCAGGATTGACCTCTGAATGAGTGAAAATTTATCCTTCAATTGCACTAGTCTGTGGATCATTATTCACCAATTGCTTTGCTAGGGTACCCCAGAATAATACAAAGCCTTCACCCACCAGAGTTTGGTCGTGACTTTCAGCATAAGCAACACACTTCTCCCTCCAAGGAAATGATAAGTAGTCTGTTTCAGCTCACGCTAACGCTCCTTCAAACAACCTTCTAATTGTTTCATGCTCTCCCCTACAATAATAAACTGTCTGTGCCATGCCTTCACACAATAAAGCGGGTCCAGGAAGTTTGATACGATAAATGACCTGATCTAGTTTTTTATCTCGTTCAGATGAATCAACAGATTTTGGCACGGCTTTCACTAGAGTCGAATAATAAATCTTATCACCTGTCCGTTTTGACTTATCTGCGCTTGTGCCTTCCTCCTGCGCTTTTGGTTCTGACAACCTCACAACCTCAACTCAATGTTCATTGTCGGCGATGAAGTTCCCGGTGATCCATTTTCGGATTCTGCTTGGTCTGGGGTTCTGAAAACTGATGAAGCTTGCACATGCTGAGAAACAGCTAGCGTTGACGAACTGTGACATGCGGCCAGCAACGACAACTGCGAACTGGTCGTTGACGACAGGTGAGGAGCGGCTACTGATGACGAAGAGTCTGGCGTACAGGAAGAAGATGCTGGCGATGGCGTACTGGGACTATGAGACGTGGCTAGAGACTGAGAAAAAACCTGCGAACTAAGAGAAGTTGCTTGCCACGGAACCTGTGAACTTAGCGATTAAGACAAAACCTGTGCACTTCGCGATGCACTGGGAGACTTGGTTTGCGAGGATGACGAGCACTGGCTTTCTTTTGGGTGACGACGTCCAGGAGGGCTCCTCGTTCGGTCTCTATGATGCCTACGACGAAGTTTGCGCAACATGTGGCGCATCCCATCCAGCGACGCGTTCATCATCGTTCTCATCTCCTTCCACGGACTTTCAATACTGTCCATACTCTTCTCCATCTCTTCTTCAACTGTCTTCCAACTTGTTGATGCTGATGATCAATTCAAGCTCCAGGAGTGATTGCTCTGATACCAATGTTTGATACCAAGATCGAAAGAGGGAACTCGGTGTTTATTAAGAACGTGAATGAAGAACAGAAATGAAACGATACACGCTTTAGGCACTTAGAGCAGCCTATCTCTCCCAAAATCTTAGCCCAAGTCTCCAGTTCTGCCTCCCTCTATTCTACTCCCCCAACTCCTATTTATTCTTTTCCATTTGGGCTAGCCCACTGCTATTTAATTCAGGGCCTAACCCCCTTTTATTTTACAATATTAAAAGACTAATATTACTCTTATTACTAGTACTATCTAGGTCTCTATCATTAACTTATCCTGCCAATATATGACCTACATTTGTTGAGCCAAATGTAGTATTTTTGCGAACATCTTCAGTTGTCTTCGTATTTGCTTTCTTTTAATGCATTTGGTTCCTCTGTAGCTTCTGATATCCCATGTATTGCAGATGTTGCAACTGCAACTGCTGCAAAAAATGCTCTGGAGGGACATTGCATCTACGATGGTGGCTATTGTAAGCTTCATCTGTCATACTCTCGTCACACTGATCTGAATGTGAAGGTATGGGTGTATTTCTGAGTTAATATTTGGGAAATATACCTATAAGTAACAATATGTAAGCTATAATCTATCAACATGAAAATGATAAGTGGGCTGCCGGTTTATGTTGTATATGGTATGTTTGTGTCATTTCCTCTAGCCGGTAGATGAGATTTTGTGATAACATCTACCATCTAGGAACAAATTTTTATTTGATTGTTAGATAAAAGAATAAAATTGAAGATTAAGATTTCTTTTTATTGGCAATTGTTATATTAGATTAAAGTAATATTTTTCGGAAAACGTTTTGTGCATTATACTACCTCTGAGGTACTCCCTCCGTCCCCTTTTAAATGTCTCGTTTTAACATATTGGGATGTTCCTATTTAATTGTCCCATACCTTATTTGGTAAACTTTGTGTGGCTCAAAATCATTCTTACTTTATTCTTACTTTATCAATTAATATCAACCACACAAACTCACTTTTCTTAAAACCCGTGCCACCATCTCCCGTCCCATTTAAAAGGGGACGGAGGGAGTAGGTTTTAATGAGGAGGTGGCGCGGTTTAAAAAAAGTATGTTTATGTGGTCGATATTTAAATGATAAAGTAAGAATGATTTATATACACTCTTATCAAATTTGGTATGAGACAATCTTAGTGGGACGGACTAAAAGCGAAAGATGAGACAATCTTAACGGGACAACAGCGAGAGTAGGTTTTTGTAGACCTTACACAGAATGTTTTATGTATTGTAGTAGTACTGAATAATTTATTAAATTGTCATATACTTTATTAGTGTACTGTAGTTTCTTTTAGGGTTGATTTCTCCTAAAAAGGAAGGG
Organism: Cuscuta epithymum; assembly: GCA_945859915.1. NCBI lineage: Eukaryota > Viridiplantae > Streptophyta > Magnoliopsida > Solanales > Convolvulaceae > Cuscuta > Cuscuta epithymum. The sequence goes on from CAMAPF010001015.1 coordinate 5,541,474, forward strand.
TGATAATTAATTTGATAGAAAAGAAATATGAGACAAATAAATTAATTAAATACTTCTTGGTCAAAGAAGTGATTTTTAATTATAAGACAACTTTATCAAGCTTCATTGGCCCGTTGTTGATAATTGGTCATTACTAATTGATTGGTAAAGTATAAATAAATTTGATCTTCAAAATATTACTAAAGGTGGTATGAGACAAGTTTCCAAACAGAAGAAAAATGAAAATTTGGACTGAAATAGCGGAACAAAAGGCGTAATATATAATTAAACTTCAATATTTTTTGTCTTGAAAGAGTCTTTGAAAAGAGGAATAACATAATATCAATTTTCCTTAGCAATTTATTTTTCTGCAATCAGACTGAGCTCAAAAGAAAAGCTCTTTGTAGTACTAATAGCATTTTATTTCATCTACTTTATTCCATTTTTTCTATTTCATTTATGGTAAGGGGGTCAGATGTACGCAATCTTACCCCTGTTCTAAAGCACAGTTTCCGATGTATCAAAAACAAAAATCGTAGGCAATGCCCTTTTATATAATTTTACGTTTTCTAATATTCAACATTTAATCTGGTAATCATATGATTCCCATCTTACCGTCTTGTTGTGTCAAACATTACACTGAATAAATAAACAAGTGCCATTCAATACGATTATTTAACATGATGTAATATTCCATTCCAAGCAGGCATACAGTGATAAAAGCAGAGATTACACAGTCCCGGAACCGGCTTTGCGTCCAATGCAACAAGCTCCGGCCTTCTCTAATAACAATACATCGGCGACGCAAACTTGGCAGAACCCTCAGTTTGTGGCTACACACCAGCCTCCAGCCGGGTATGGAGGCCCTCCTCCTCCCATGCCCTCCCAAAATAACCATTGGAACCCGACCCAACCCGGAAGACCGATCTTCCATCCAAACGCAAACACCTTTCCAGGTCAAGGCTTTTCATACTCACACACTCTTACTCCTCCGGGTGAGCCTCCTCGTTAGCTGAATGGATGAAAAAGCTGTTCATGTAATTTGTGTGCAGTCATTATTTGTCTTACTCAAGTAAACAGTGATTGTTTCTTTTTCAAAAACTTGATTGGATGCAACTTTTTTTTTGTCGCTGAGTGGGATGTGATGGGGATGAAGGCTGGACGGATGCAGTGGGGTGGTTTGACTAATTCTGGGGGCTAATGCTAATACTGTTGAGTTTAAATTTAATTATTGGAGGGAGGGGTGATTATGAAAGTTGAGATCTGGGGTATATTTGCGCATTAAATATATGACTGTTCTGAGGCACATGCGAGAGCACTATATGTGACAATGTCTGAGCATGACGTTTTGACGTTGTCATAACTGCTTCATGTGCGTCCCTCCAACGACTCTTGGGTAAAACCATAGACGCGTGTGTCTCTTTTGGCAGCTGTCGGGCACACCTGTTTGACGGCCTTATTTTTCTCACCTTATTAGTGTATGTTAATACGCTATGATTAACTTTATATTCCTCAATTTGAAAAAAAAAAACAGAAAGTAATTGCTCCATGGATAAAGTACACATATACTCCCTCCCTTATTTAAAAGATCCATACGTTAGTTATGGGCTTATGATACAAGTTTTAAGATAGAATAGTAAGAGTAATGAATAGTATAAGAAAAGTAGGAGAGAATATGAAAAAATAGGAAAAAGATGATAAAAAGTAGAAAAAATAAGGGTTGTTGAGTATTTTTAATGGAAAAACTTACTAAAAAGAAAAAATGTATGAAACTTTTAAATACATTCCAAAATTCAAAGTGTATGGAACTTTAAAATATGGAGGGAGTAGGATTAACTATATTTATCATCAAAATAAGATTTATTTGGTTATAGTGTTATACAACCTTATTTCATACGAACTTCTCTCGTTGTTTCCGAAATACTCCGTATAAAACTTTATGTCTTAACTCTTAAATATAAAACTTTATGTCAATACTTATGACTATACTCCTAGCTTCCAAAATGATTGCAAGAAATATATTGTGAACGTTCATGATTTGGCCACATCTAATGCATTAATGATTTAATGGACGGTCCTATTGTTATAATATTTGTGTAGGTTATGTAGTCAAGTCATTGACATGCTCACCAAATTCAATTAGATTTTTTTCGCAAGTAATTTGAGTAGATAATAATAGTCCCGTTGAGAGTTTTGGGTTTGACACTTTGACTGATGAAAAAAATTATCTTCTAATAAAATTATTTCAGAAGTTTATCGAACTGGACATATTAAATGTGAATATGATATAATTCAATACCTCTGGGATTATGTTCTATTAACTTCAATGAATTTTCTATAGTAATCAAATTAAGTGAGGTTATGGTTACTTTTTGGGAAAATAATTTAAGGGAAAAATAATAAAAATACCCCGAACTTTGAAGGGGTGTGAGGTAAACACCCCAAACTTGCACATGTAATTTAAATACCTCAAATTTTATGTAAAAGTAATTTTTGCACCATCGTCGTGTATTATTTCTTTCAAAAATGTAAATTTATGGGGTAAATTGCACAATTTAAAATAGCAAATTAAAAGTGTTACAATTATATAGATTGTGGGTAACATTATTTATTTCAATATGAAAGTTTAGAATGTTGATTGTGTATTCATGAATTCTAAAATATTTTAAATTATACAATTAACAACATAAATTTATATTTTTGAAGAAAATAATACTTGACTATGGTGCTAAAATAACATTTTATACAAAGTTTGGGGTATTTAAATTACTTATGCAAGTTTGGGTGCTCATCTCACAAGGTCACACCCCTTCAAAGTTTAGGGTATTTTAATTATTTTTCCCATAATTTAAATATTTCAAACTTTGAAGGAGTGTGACATAAGTATTCTAAATTTACACATGTAAGAAGTATACCCCAAATTTTATATAAATGTTAGTATCCTGATCATATTTTTTTATAAGTGTGATTTTATGGTGTTGAGTATGTAATTTTAAATACACATAAGATTTATGATGATACGATTAAAATAAATTGTATTGAATGTAATTTTATTTATGTCAAAAATGAAATTTTTTAATGTTAATGTTAATGTAATTTTAGAATGTTAATTACATTCTAACAAGGTTTAAAGTTTTTTAAATTATATAATTATTCCGATAAATTTGTAATTGTAAAAAACATATTGTCATGATGCAAAATAACTTTTAATATAAAGTTCTGAGTATATATACTCCTTCCGATTCTAAAGAAGTTCCGATTATAACTTTACCGTAGAGTGCACTGTTTTACACTGTTTGGACACTGTTGGCACTATTTGACACTGTTTTGATGTAGATAATTTGCCAAATAATGAAATGTTTGAAAGTGGAACTTAACTTTGGTACTGCCCGAAAAAGAAAGGTGGAACTTCTTTTAGAATCAGAGGGATTACTACATATGCAAGTTTGGGGTACACACCTCACAGCTAGGGATGGACCCGTCTCGGGCCGGGTCAGGCGTTATTGGTTCTGGAAGAGTGGAGCCTGGTACTGGCCCAGTATGTTTCGGTACCGGTTCCGGTCCGGGCCTAAACAGTACCAGACCCACGTCAGTACCCACTCAATTTTTTTTTTGAAAAATAGCCGTTTAGCCCGGCCGGGTCCAACAAATCAAGTCCGAATCCCTCCCCTTATAACCACCAGTCCGGGTACTGGTTCCGTACCAACAGTACCAGGTTAAAGTCGGTCCCGGGTCGGATCGTCCAGACCCAATCCATCCCTACTCACACCTCATTAAAATTTGGGGCATTTAAATTATGTTTCCCTTACTTTTTTTATTGAATTGGTTGAAGTTATTTTAAACACAACTTGCTATGATCCATATAGTTTTTCTTTACCATATTAACAAAATAAATTTTAAATATTTTTTTTTTTCATAATTTAACAGTTAATTCAGTCCAAATTTATCAAACGCACAATTAGTGTTTACGCTATGGTGTGTCAATTTTGAAAAAAGCGTAATGGTGCCACACAAGATGTTTAATGTGTGATTATTGACAGCCCTCTCCACTAAAAACCTCCATTTATGGGTTACCAGTGTGTATAGATAGATAGCCATTTATAGTCTTTTACCAAACAAGTGTTCCCTTGATGCCGGTTGTTGGCTGGACCCGAGTAAGTAATTGCGCCATGCCTTTCCGCACAGTCACAATTCGGCGAAGGGCTTGATTTAACGTCGCTTTTAGTCGCTGCAACGTAACGTAACGTTAGATCTCCGTTTGTCAATTGTCATCATCTGATCTTATAGAGAAGAGACATAAGCATGTGCTCTTCCTACTCGTGTAGTTTCCCATCCAACGTCTTCATACGGAACAGTACTCTTCCCCACCATGGGCAGCCCTATGTTGTTTCCTTTTCACTGTTTTCTTTTTTCTTTTTAGTATTATCATTATTAGTATTATAACATAAATGTCCTTGCCGTTTTTTAATTTAATAATGTTAAATCATACAATGAATTTTGTATTTAAATTATTTTCTTAAGTACCGAGTATTAAATTTCTATGGTTTGGTTTGATGTAGTAATTGTGTGATCCTACTAGATTTGGACTAAGTTATTGTAGCCTACATTCTTTCATTTCCCGCCCTTAAATGTTACCAATAAATATGACATGAGCAAAAATGTGACTTAGTAACTATTAATAACTGTTATGCTTAAAGTTTACATTATGATAACTTACACTTAGTTACTACGATGTAAATTTTGAACATAATTATAGTCACTAAAAGTTACTAAATAACTTTTTGTCAATCACATTTAATACAGTAACACGTACATAGTAGTACTTATGGATTTTTTCAAAGAATAAACATATTCTTTAAAAATTAGTTTTTATAAAATTATTTTCATTTGGGCGTCTTTGGGATTATGGCGTGGTTGATATTTAGCGACTAACGGATAACGGATTATGTTAGCGGTTGTTAATATCGGACTCATTCAACGAGTTTTAGCTGAATAAGTTGACCTTTTGCAACGAGATGTTTGACAATTTAGCTGTTTGTCTATAACAATTAGTAGGAGATGACCTATATATTTTAAAATGTTAACTTAAACTCCTGCTATTTGCAGCGTTTCCAATTGAACGTTCGCGTCTAAAAACACTATGGTCGAACAACACAATGTTTTCACTTAACAACGCCATTTTCCAAATACCGATATAAAAACTATATACAGAGTAGTTATCAATTATCATTATATTTTAGGTATTAATTTATGTGCTTAATTAACAACTCAAAAGAAGTCTAATATAAACTGTTGAAGTTCTTAGGCTAAAGGGTCAAATAGGCCCTTGTACCTGTTCGGAATGCTCAATTCGCACCCTGAACTCAAAAAAGCTCCAATTCACCCCATGAACTCAACAAAAAAATTCAAATCCCACTTTTTGCAGGTTAATTTCCGGTCATCGCCACGTCAACCGGTTAGATGCCAACCGTGCATCCCACATGGAAATCTATGTGGTCAAATAGACCCCTGAACCCGACAAAGTTGTTCAATTTACCCCCTCAACCGTTAAAGGGTCCAAATTGCTATTAAAAAATATGAAATTAAAAAATAGAAAATAAAATATAAAATGATATACAAGTTCATAATATAAAATATAGATGTCTATTTATAATATAATAAGACGATTTTTATATTTTAGGGTAAATTAAATATATAAACATAATGAAGGTACTTATTATTAAATACATAATATCGAAATGTAGTAGTCCGTAGCTATTTACATATTATAATTTTTTTATAGTATAAATTTTTTATGTTGCATATAATTAGTATGAAGTATAGTACATAGTATATAATTCTAGAATATAATAATACGAAATATATATACATATATGCATGTGTGTGTAATTTTACATATAAATCTAAAACATATTAAAATATGAAAATAGTTTTAATGAATTTCTTTTAGTTTATTTTATATGAATTTACGGTAAATATAAATATATCCTTATTTTTTGCGGTAAATTCACATAAATTAAAACAAAAAAATTCATTAAAAATATTTCGATGTTTTAAATCCATTTAAAAAAAATCAACCATACATTTTTTTACAAATTAATATTAAATTTTGTATTTTGCGTACTATTTTTCATACATACATACATACATACATACATACATACATACATACATACATACATACATACATACATACATACATACATACATACATACATACATACATACATGCATACATACATACATACATACATACATACATACATACATACATACATACATACATACATACATACATACATACATACATACATATATATATAATAATTACCTAAAATATAAAAAATTATTGTCATATTATCAATAGACTTGTATATTTTATATTATGAACTTGTATATTATTTGTATTTGTATTTTCTATTTTTAATTTTTTATTTTTTAATGGCAATTTGGACACTTTTTAACAATTGAGGGAGTAAATTGAACAACTTTGTCGGGTTCAGGGGTCTATTTGACCCCTTAGATTTCCACGTGGGATGCACGGTTGGCATCTAACCGGCTGACGTGACGATGACCGTACCGGAAATTAACCTGCAAAAGTGGGATTTGAACTTTTTTGTTGATTTCAAGGGTGAATTGGAGTTTTTTGTGAGTTCAGGGGTGCGAATTGAGCATTCCGAACAAGTATAGGGACAAATTTGACCCTTTAGCAAAGTTCTTATGCAGTTGTCCTCCATTTGCAGTGTCAACATTTTTGCCCCCACTCAACAATGTCGTGTGTTTCGAAGATAGTGATTACCATATGAACGAAACTATTGTAATCGACTAATCGGATTGATGAGTGATGATGGACAGAGAATCAAGTTATTATGATTATTTGAGATTAGAATTTACAGTCGTTATTGTGTAAAATTTGACAGTCATGGTCCTTGAAAGTACTACTCGATCCCGTATATAACTAACTTATAAATGTCACATTTTGTTTACTTTCTTTTATTGTTCTCCTTATAAAATTGAAATAACTTTAACCTTTTCATTTAATTTTAAAAAAGATTTTAGATTGTTTTGCCGAACGAATAGTTCGTTATTTATAGACCTACTAGAACAGTGGCGGACCCAGAAACTCAGAGTCACGGGGTCCCTAAACTAATGTAACTTTCATTAATATAAAATTAAAAAAAAAAATAAGCATAACATTTCATAGTTAAGGTACATCATCAAAACATTAAGATGATATAAAGTAAAAAATTACATATCAAATTCATTCTACAATTCTACAAAAGTACCTTATAGGTTTCATTTGTTGGAAATATTCTATAATATATAGGTCCACCAACATGTACATAAAACCTATCTTTTTTATTCCGTGCTGAAAATCATATTCCCAAAAATGATTACTACTAACTTTCCACTCTTTTCTAAACAAACAACACGGTAAACAAAATGTAGCATCTTTGACAATACTTTATTCCAACCATTTATGTTCATCAAACCAACTTGAAACAAATCTAAGTTTTTTGCCGCCAATTACTTTAATAGCAAATCATGATCCCGAAGTTGAAACGATCCTTTTTTTTTATAGTAACTACGGCGTACCCTCTCATGAACATTAGGATGAAATCAGTATGTTGTTCATGTAGATTATAGGCCAAATTAGTTTCACTTTCAGCAAGTTCTAGATTTAATTAATTCTTTTTTTTTACTAGATTCAATTCTTTAATTACTAAAGGCGAATCATTTGAATGAATATCTTAACTACTCTCAGTAATCCAAATTTGGGTACACTACTGAAATACCTTTTCACCCTTAATCGTAAAATTTAAAAAAAAATACATTCAAAAATACATAAATTTATTAATTTAATCTTAACATTCAAAATAAATTTTATAATTAATTCATAAAAAAAATTAATAAGAATTGGTTGAGGTCTCAAGGGAGATACACATATGACAATTGATTTGTTGTGGTATCAGGTTTGCAGTTGGAAGGGGTTTAAAAATTGGACCAAAAGGAGATCATATGGAGTTTTAAAATAACAAGTTTTAAAAATAAACATAACAGCCGTGAGGGGGAGTCGAACCTAGCATCTCACGCAAAGGGAAAGCTTTCCACCCACTCATAATACCATTACTCCGTTGCACCAATTTGGTTTTGAATTCGATATCTTTGACATATATATCTAATATATACAGGTAATTTTGTAAAATATATGTAATATATATAGGTAATTTTTTCGAAGACCACGGGGTCCCGGGACCCCATGGGACCCTTAGTGGGTCCGCCATTGTACTAGAATATATGTGGTCGACTATTTGTGAAATGCGTGTTATAATTAAGTGAAATATTAAAAATATTGTAATATATATAAGGTAGCATTAAATTAGGCCTGGGACCGGTTCGGTTCCTACGCAAAATATGTGGAACCGTTTGAAAATATGAAATTTTACTGACGGTTCGGTTCTTATAAATTATTTTATAGAACCGATAAGGAACCGAACCATTCTTAACGGTTCAGTTCTTTTCATTTAATGGTTCCTAATCTTTAAAAAATTTCTTAGAAATCACAATTAAATTTGTGCCAAAAAGACATTCAACGTTTGAAATTACAATACAAATATGCTGAACATCATTTCAAACCTCAAAAATTGAGTTTAAAACATAAATACATAACAAACCGCAAATTTTAGTAAATAAAACAAAACAAGATATTCGCTAAAGAAGCCCAAGAGAACCTGTTAAAATGAAAATATTTTAAAATAGTTAAATAACTAATTAAACAAAAACAGTGAATGTAATATACAAATAGATAAGTAAATATACATTAAAACATATACTAATAAGAAATATATATAATTTTAATTATTATATATAACGGTTCCTTAACGGTTCCATTTACATATTTTTTTCAGGAACCGAGAACCGAACCGTTAATAAAAAATAGGAACCAAACCATTAACAAATAATTACCCGGTGTAATAAATTTTGGAACCGAACCGAACCGGGTCATAACGGTTCGGTCCGGTTCTTAGTTCCAAAGTCCCAACCCTACATTAAATGGGGTATAAGGTAGCATCAAATGAGTAATACTCCGTAAAATAATGGGAAAAAACATCTTTGCAAGTAAGCACACAGAAATGAATACAAAATACTCCGTACTCGTTAAGAGGGTCCTTTACAAGCAAGACTGTTGTGAAACTTTACATGAAGTGCTCCACCACTATCGTTACTTTCTCCATGGGATTAGGCTGCCAATAGTGATTTTTTGAAGAAAAAAAAATACAACCCTTCGTCGCGGTTATTTATAGAAGACTATCGTTTGATTTTGGCACAATATTTTAGGAGATTAATTAATAGAAGAACACTAAACACATGCCTTTCATATCCTTTGACCTATAGGATTAATTAATGCTATTCAATCAAATGTAAAAAGTGAGTGAATAGTGAAAAGTAGTTAGGACAATTAATGTAAAAGAGGTTGGCTAAAATGGAAACATAAAGATTTAGATGAAACATCCCAAAAGAAAAGTGTAAAGAATTAAATGAGACGAATGTAGTATTTATTTATTAATGATAAAAGTAATTAGATGAAAAGCAATTGAGATAGTCTAAGGCTATGTTTGACAAGCATAAGTCTCTACCTTTTACCTTTTGTACTATTTAAAAAATCTTTAAAATTAAAGATTCTAGTTATATGTTTGACATGTCAATTTTTAAGAGCTTTTATAAAAATAAAAGTTTTTTTTTGAGATGCTATAGTGAGTAACATGTCACATAAGTCTGTAGATTCTAGCATTAATTAGTCTCAATAGCTTGTATATAAAACAAAGCTAAATCAAACGTTCAGCTTTTTATCAAATGGTTACTACCTTTTTCTTTTAAGATTTTTCGGTCACTAAAAGCTAACGGTTACTAAAAAGCTTATAAAAGTATCTTTCCAGCTAGCTGTGTCAAACATTCCCTAAATCTACAATGGATGAAATATAGAATTGAAAATGTTACAAAGCAACATATCAAATGCACTCTTGTATTCATTAAAAATTTTGGTGTTATAAGTTAGAGAATGCGAGTATTAGACATTTTTTTGGGAGGGAATCGAAAAACAGCCACAGTTTTTTTTCATATAATATAAGAACTTTGAAATGTCAATATGGCATCTTTGTTAGAGTACTGCACGTAAAGAACAAGATATATGACCAATTAAACAGCAACAGCCAGATTTTAGGTGTCCATTATGACCTCATCCATCAATTAATTCGCCCACTAATCACGGATTATGACAGAAAATCCAAGCATGTTCTTGCCAACCTACACCAAGTGTTAACATTAATAGCTATATAATCAAGGCATCTCTTTCACACCATACCTCAATACATTACATCAATTTTGTTTCAAAGCAAAAGTGTAACCAGCAATCATACAGCTAAGAACCAACGGTGTTTAGTTCTTCTTCCTCTGAAAAACAATAGAATAAATGAAAGAACCCACCGTGCTTTCTTTCAGTCCTGCCTATCCTTTAATTGATTCCAAACCGCCCATAATATATGTGGTATTCGATCTAGTAGTCTGTGTTACATTAATTCTTCTGCCGTTGGTTGTATAAATTGGAAAAAGTGTTTGCTTAGAGCATCCCCAATGGGGATGTCTACTTTCTTTACACACTCTTACACATGGCCCCATTTTTTATCTCACAAATTTTATGTGTAGGACCTACATATCTTCACATTTATTTTATTTTTCATTTTTCTATATCACTTTTAACCCACTTTTCATCCACATTCACTCATCGATTCCCGTGTAAAGTCTATTTGTGGACATTGTCATAGACATTCTCTACAATTTACTCCTATCTCTCTCTTCCTTTTCATTTCTCATACACACCACTTTCTCCATATTAAATTAAAATAATCATTCTATCTCTATCTCTCTCCTATGCCACGTAGGATAGACATTACTCACATCCACTATCCCATTGGGGATGCTCTTATAATTAGGATTGGACACCTGCCCGCAGAGGAGGAATGAGCGGGGCAGGGCTAGGTCAGATTGTTTCCTTCTCATTACTGGGGAGGACCGAGGATGATTGGTAATTTTAGAATGATGGTAAGTTGTTCATATTTGGAGTAACCATGCTACTTCAATAAACAGATTTAATTTTTAGTGACACATAGATTCTTTCAAAATACGCTCACACCTTTTAAATCACACCATTCATTATTTCAAAATAATCAGAACTTTTGTAGGCCCTGCACTCACCAATTAATACTACATTAATAATAATCTTGACATAATCTGGATTCATATTTCAATCCTAGATTACTTTTTCAAATAATCTCACTAAATAATCTCCATCACCCAACCGTGATCCCCAAAAAATCCGCCACATCACCAACTTAATCCTCTAATAATCCCATGAATGGAGATGCCCTTAGAAAAGAAAACAATGCCCTTAGAAAAGAAAACAATGCTACTCATATTTTGAAATTTTACATGTTTGCTTATTTTTATTCTGTAATGTTTTTATCTCTAAAATATAAGGCAATAAAAAATAGACAATATATTTGAAAATAAATTACTAAAATCCAGAATCTAGAATTTATTTCTTTATAAATGATGGAGAATATTTGAATTAATTATATGTATATATTAATGACATGGCAGTTTACGTGGTGCTAATAGCTCACCGAAATAGTGCTAGTGTTATGTAGAGAGTCAAAGATATCTTATACTTCGTATGAATTAGGGCTCGAACCTTACATCTGCTCCAAAGGAGTATTTATAGTAGTAATAAATGCTAGGTGCATTTAATCAATCTATGAGTGGAATCGATGTGTGGCATCGATGATGACTGCTGAGTAGTGGATGCGGTGACCGAGACTGAAGGCCCTCATCCATGTTGTCATTTCTTTTCACTTTTGGCTTTGCTTCCTCATCAGGCAGAGTCCCAAGTTGGGGACGAGGTGCCTCAGGATTGCCAAGGTTTTTGACCAACCGAGTTCCAAGTGTTGAATGTGTTTTCGAAATGTTTTCCTAATGGTTCCCTTGGCAAGTTAAGGGGCCTGGCCGAGGATGGACTTTAGCTACTTATTGAGACGTGTCCATGAGTGTGTAGTACATGGGCCTAGGCCCATATATTCTATCAAGAGCCCCCACTATTTCAGGCGAGAATTCTCGATGTAAAGGGAGTAGAGCCTCGTGCTGATCTTCTTTTTTGTTTGAAGTTTTGCTTGGTTTCAATTTTGAGACTGAGGTGTAGTCCCTACTCAGGGTGAGTGAACCAAAAGATGAAGGAGTAGACATATGTAAGTTGAAGTGCATTCTTGAAACCGATGCAAGGATCCAGTATCTTTGATGAACCCTGACTGAAGCAACTCAATGGGAGAATCCTTGGTCAAAGGGCGATGGCATGAGACCATCATGAATGGTCAAAGACAGGGTGTACTATCAGTTAGAGAATTTTAGTTATGGTGCCCAATCATGTTATTACCTATGTATTTGTGATGCTATTAATTTAGTTATTTAATATGGGCTACTAGTGTATTTGAGCCCATTTAACACTTGTGTAGTACGTAAGTTAGCACCCTTACCTATTAAAGGAACTATAACTTATGTAAACTCTAAGAATCTTAGTAAGCATTCATACATTTATTCTAGTGAGAAGTGAGAGTCACGCCCCCTTTCATACCTTGCACTGAAGTTCGATACTATTGTGGTATTGAATCAAAGCTTATTTTTCTTCTCTATTCTGTTCCATTGTTCGTTAGATGGCTGGAATCACATTTTACAATTTTCAAACCTACCATTGACGAAGAAGACCTAGCTGTTCGAAAATCTCATATGCCGTGATTTTTGGTTTGATCGATCTGCAACCGAAGATATTCTGTGAATTTTGGAAAATTTAGATCACAATCTGATACAAAAAGGTCTAAAATTGTGTTTTTGGAGAAGTTCGAAATCGTTGTTTGCAGGTTATACGAAGAAGACTTTCTCGAAGTCCAGCAGTTTGAGCTCACGTTCTCGAAAAGAAAGTCCAGTTCACATTCTCGAGCCTACAGTTTCGAACTGATCTCGAGACTCAAAGTTCGAACTCAAGAGTATCGACCCCAAAGTTCGAACTGACGTTCTCGAAGTCTAACTATGAACTTCAGTTACGAGCTCAGAGTTCTAATTTCAATTTCGAGGCCAAAATCCGAGCTTCAGTTTTGAGGTCAATGTTTGAGCTTCACTTTTCAAGGTCATTTCTTGAGCTTCACTTCACTTAGTCTTCCGCTCGAGAAAGCTTCTCGAGGCCCAGCTTCTCGAGCTCAGGATCTCGACCTCAAAACTTCTCGAGCTCAAATTTCGAACTTTGCTTCTCAAACTCAATTTTTGCGAAGGTCTTCACTGTTTTGTCCATAACTTTTGACTCGATGATCCGGTTTAATGCGTTAAGACCTTTTCGCAAACGAGAAGAAGAGATCTACATGATTTCTGGTGAACCGGGTCTGCATCTCACGCGCCCTCACTCTCCTCTCTTGATAAAGATCTCTTCTATTTTTCGAAGAACATTGTCAATCACCGAGGCCAAAGTCAAATAGAGACAAATTTTAAGGTCATCTTCCAAAGTCAAACCAAAGGTCTAAGTTGGTCTAAGCTACACTTTGAAGGTCCGAAAACGTGCAAATAATTCAATGAAACTCACGTCAAAGGATAAAATATCTTTCTTGAGTGATGAACGTATAACCATTAAGGAATTAAAAGCCCGCATAACCAATAATGAAAGTGTCTGAGTAAACACTTACTTGAACAATATTTCCCCACAATTCGTTTACCTAATGTATAAAATGAGAACATTAATCTTAAGTCCAAATTAGTACACTCAGAGGCATGAGTGTGAGAATTTGAGGAAGCGGTCCAGCCCAGCTCACCGCCGACTCACTCTCTCTTATGGAAGGTCCCGAGTTCAATTCTCAATGGAGTGAGATTGATCCTGGTTTACCCTAGACCCTCCAACCCCCCTCCCCCGACGCCCTGGGGTAAAAGAAAAAGAAAAGGTGTGAGAATTTTAACTAAGCAATTGAAAGCTTTTCAACTTGAACAAATCACCACAACAACCAATTTTGAACATTTTTAAACTGAACGTTGCATATTATATTCTAAGATTAAGGAGTTGGAGGACTTACTTTCTAAGAGAGGTCAAACAGATCAAACCATTTTCTTAAATCAGCCGAAGGGCGCCACTTTCTACGGACAATTCCAAGGAAGGTTTTCAAAACACATGCAACTTGAAGAAAGTGGGTACACACATATATAGACAACACACACATATGATATGTGTATATTGTTTATATACACATATAGAGACACATAATTAAACTATGATTAGAATTTATTTGCTCTATTATTGATGTTTTTATAAAGTATTAATGAAATAAATTTATAGGACATATCTATATAATATAATAAAGCAATCCCTTGGAAGAAGCCTATGAAGGAATTTTGACATGTGGCAACATACTCTGGAGTAAAAATTGACATGTGGCATCATATAAATGTAATTTTCAACTCTAATCTCAAATGCATGCATGCAGCATTTATAGGAACTCACATACATAAGTGAAAATCTATTGACCTTAGCTTCCAAAACTTCTAAACTGACACCCATGCATTTACATTCAGTTTCATTAAAATATAAAATGTCTATTGATATTACATTAGACTTAAGTGTTAATATCCGTTTATATATATATATATATATAAACATAAAGCACAACTAGCAGTGGCTTTTGTGCACACATGCTGATCTTAAATTATAGCACCTAATATAAAAGCATTTAATATCAAAGTTCATACTCCGTATCATATGACTGTGGAAGTTTCCAATTTAAAATGCCTCAATGGTTCCATTTTCACCAGCGATAGTATCTACTACGTATTTCATTTTGCTAGGCTTGCTAATTTCCATTACTACTTTGGATCATTATACTCCGTAACTATTATTTTTATTAAGTTTGCTGGGGTATGGCGTGAACTCAATTTTTTAGAATAACTCAATGGTTATCATTCAGTTTGCAAAAGGTGAAGAGTTATAGAGGTATTTTCCATTTCATAAATACGCATTAAATGATTCCATATTTCTATCATTAATTAATATAATGTCTTATTGCATATGATAAAATTGTTGCGATTATAATTGTCCAATTTTTTCTTGGCACTCAGGGGCTGTGAGCCTCCAATATGCGAGGAAAACAATCGACCTTTTATCATTTAGGAAAAGATATGTCTAAGACTGTGAGCCCGATTTTTAGATCCATGAATCCATGATTCTATCTATTTATTAAATGCCAGTCATACGGAGTAGTTGACAAAAACAAATCATAAATTAAATGTTATTGCCATATAAAAAACATTGTGAATCCTTACAATCTTTTACATTCTATTCTAGCTATTTTGTTGGAATTGTAACAAAATTCTTAGTTTTTCAAGAGAAAAACCCCTACATAACAGTCAAAAAACGGTTAAAGTATATTTTTATAGTAAACAACTTATATGATATACTTTTTTAGTATATAAATGTAAATGATGAATCAGAAGTAATAGAAGAAACATTTTGAACTGTTTCCAAATTTTTCCTGATAAACAATGATAAACACATATAGCCTTTAAGAATAAAACTTTACATCATTCGGCTGTTTCTTCCTCACTCTTTTATATGTTATTTATGTTCCGTTTCAATATATGATTACTATGTATTGCTTACCCTATAACAATCAATTAACACTTTTTAAACAACTATTGTAAGTAGAATAAACTTTGATTATATTCATACTAGCTTTCAAGCCCGTGCGATGCACGGGTAGTACATAATTTAGCTAACTGTATATTTGATATTTTCGAAATCATATATAATTAATAAAAGTAATTCAAATTTATATGAAAAATATTTAAATTGGACTTCTACATAAGCATCTCAACTAAACATAATGATTATGAACCCGATTTTAAAGAATTCATACAAAAGTTTCTTAATTAATTTCACATCCTCTATATTACTTCATTAAGCATCTAAAAAACTATTTTTAAATATTTCTCATTCAACATGTGGTATGAAATAAGTATTTGTAAATTTATTAGTGAGCTCTTACATTGTATTCATTATTTTGTCACATTGAAATGTAAAAAAGGGATCATTTTTACAATTTACTCATTTATTTCGTCACATTGAAAATGTCATTAATAAGGATATTTTTAATTAGATTGACATGTTCATTTCTAACTTGGTCTGGAAGATGTCTATTTTATGTATAATAATAATAATAATAATAATAATAATAATAATTATTATTATTATTATTATTATGATTGATATTTGATCTGATCTTGTCTAAGGCTGAAACCAGTCCAATTAAAAACACCCTAAATGTATGAAGATTTCCTAATTTAGATCAGGAATCTATGTCAAAAGTGATGGAAAATCTAAATTGTAGTTGTAAAAATAAAGAAACAACTAAACATGTTTACTTTTTTGCTGGGCTAAACGTATTCATATATGTATGATATGAATTTCCATTTCCATCCTCATAAAGGTAAGATACTTGATCAGAAGTTTTAAATGTTTTCATATATGAATGTCTAATAGTATATATCAATTTCATTTTTAAGTTAAAAAAATCTTGTGGTTATAATTTTCATCATTATCTCAACAATTAAGAAAGAATGGTATGATGATGCAGAAAAATACGAAGTATTAACACAATTGCAAATATAAGTCTGATAACTTTAGTCATTATCACATTGAGTTTAGAAAACATTCAAAAAATTGAGTTTAGAAAAATAAAATATTACTCCGTACTTTTTAGGAAATGGAACACTATTATTACTTTATTCATAAAATAACTTTGAAGAACAAAATTGATAGGAACTTGGATGATTTATTTGTTAGGTGCGCAAAACACGGATAATTCATTTCTCAATAGAATGTAATAAAAATAAAAGTATAAAAATAATTAAATTAAATAAAGTCTATGTGCACGGATGACTATTTATGGTTGTGGTTGCAATAATTGCTTATTTTAATAGCAATCCATATTACTACAAAGTAAGTAGTAGATTCTGAAAAAGTTATTAAATAAGGTGGATTTTATCATACGCGACGGTCTTTTGTTTCCATATCAATATGTAATAAAAAATAGAATGTAATAAAAAAAGGTATAAATAGTAATTAAATAATTGTTATATATGATGACATGACAGGATTATGTGGCACGCCAGATGCTCTTAAAATTCCTCTTTTATATATAATTTAATAAATATCCATATTAATACAGAGTAAGTAGTAGATTCTGAAAAAGTTACCAAATAAGGTGGATTCTATCATACGATCTTTTGTTTCCATATCAATATGCAATAAAAATAGAATGTAATAAAAACAATAAAATGTATAAATAGTAATTAAATAATTGTAATATATGATGACATGGCAGGATTATGTGGCGCGCCATATGCTCTTAAAAAAGTTCCTCTTATATATATATATATATATAGATTTAATAAATATCCATATTAATACGGAGTAAGTAGTAGATTCTGAAAAAGTTACCAAATAAAGTGGATTCTATCATACGATCTTTTGTTTCCATATCAATATGCAATAAAAATAGAATGTAATAAAAACAATAAAATGTGTAAATAGTAGTTAAATAATTGTAATATATGATGACATGGCAGGATTATGTGGCGCGCCGTATGCTCTTAAAAAGTTCCTCTTTTATATATATATATATATTGATTTGGATTTTCAATTCTATAAATCTACAGTCGTTTACCCATTTTGTGTATTTTTCTTTTCTTTCTCTTTAAAATATACTTCAAATTTCTCGACAAATTTAACCATGACGTACTTTTACCGTGCGACGCATGGGTACACATACTAGTATATAACTAAAGTTAGTATAAGTGTAGCATCGCAGTCACAACAATATAAATTTGAACATCTGGTCACTAAAGTTACTACTCCCTCCTTCCCATTTAAATGTTCCCACCTTTTTTTTTTGAACTTCCTACTTAAAGGTCCCCACTTTCTATTTTAGCAAAAAATTAACACTCTTAAATAAAAATTTAATCATCAAATATTAAAAATAATACATTTATAACATTACATTTATCATCAATAACTCATTATATTATATACTCATCAAAATTATTTCTCAAATTCGAATTAACATATTTGATTATTGTCTAAATAATCGTGCCACTTTGTCATGAGAACCTTTAAAAGGGACATATGTAGTATTATATATTCAAAGTCAATAAAGTATAAAAAGTTATGTTTTTATCCACTAATTTTATTTTAATCATATAATTATCATTATTTCCTCCCTTATAAAGAAGCAAATATCAATTTGACCAACTTTAGTACGGAGTAATACTAATCAAAGTATTAAATCCTTCATTCAATGAACTACGTATTTATTAAGTTAAAATAAATATAATAATGTCATATCGTTATATATTTGGATTCGTCCAACTCATGCAATTGATAACTGGGATGAGATTATTCAACTGTGTCAGAACACACATAATCTAAGATTCTAAGGTAGAGGATTGAACACATGATTAGTTTATAATTGCATTAAGGTAACTAAATAAGTCATACGAAGTATTAAGTAAATGATTAATGAAGACCAAATCATACTTAATTTTAATAAAATTAATTAAACCAAACCGAGTCTCATAATTGAATCCAAAATCTGAAAAATCAACGCGATAAATTCAGCGTGGCTGTAGAATGTGGGCATTGAGGGGCATGTTACATGAATCTTAGCTTTGAAAGTGTGATTTTTCATCCACCCCCTTCCATCGATTGCTGTGTGAAAACTCCTATCCGGTATTGTAGTGTATGTTCGAAGTATGGGAATGTGGACTTCCAAAAAGCAAAAGCATACGACTTTTTCATTTAAACCAAAAAGAAGATTGACAAAAAGTACAAAAGATCTCCATTATTATATGGTCGATCTTTAGTGGAAGTGCTAATCCAATTCACTGCCCCTAAGCTTTTCACAAATCGGACCAAACATCGTCCGTATACTATTAATTTCTACTTGCCGGTTTTGATTTTATTTTTGGAATTTTATCAATTCACGACTCGAATGATAAACGAATTATCAATCCGGGATCTAAAAGATGAAATACATCGATATATGACCCGAATGTTGAAAAACTATCAATTTAGGACCCGAATGATTGAAAACTATCAATCTAGGGCCTAAGTTGTCAATTTTTTATTTATTTTGAATTTTAAATATTATTTAGTTTTATTAAACTAATAAACTTTTGTGAAGAAAAGTTTATCAAAAACTAGTAATGGAATTAATAAAAAATTAAATAAATCAAAACCTATGAAATGTTAGGTCCTAAATTGATAGTTTTTCATCATTCGGGTCCTATATCGATACATTTCATATTTCGGGTCCTGAATTGATAATTAATACTCCCTCCGTCCCCCAATTAAGTTCCTGGTTTGACTTCACACATATTAAGAAAATAAATTTGACTTTACTGTGAAGTGCACTGTTTTGTACTGTTTAAACACTATTTGGACATTGTTTGACACTGTTTTGATGTAGATTATTTGCCAAATAAGGAAAGTATTGAAGTGTGAACTTAATTTAGGGATTGCCCAAAAAGGAAAGTGAGAACTTAATTGGGGGACGGAGGGAGTATATATTTCGGGCTCTGAATTGATAAAATTCCCATTATTTTTCTTGTTAACTTGTTTTAGGATGACAATATTCCATTCACACGAATATTTCACTCTATGTAAATGGGCAAATCATATGGTAGAACTGGTTGTACCATGTACATGGTACAACCGAATATTTTAAGTTGTGCGTAATGAATATATAGTTAAAATGAAATGAGTGTTAGATGTAAAATTAATTAGATGATAAGTTACACTTTTTAAATCAGAAATTGCCCTAAATAGGAGTAAAAACGTTTTGCAATTCCAAAATAGGACTTATGTTTTTTATTCCCTGAATAAGAGTAATCTGTCAAGTTTAGAAAAAATGCCATGTTTAAAGCCTAGTAATACCAAACTTAGCATAAATTTACTCCTATTTAGGGAATAAAAACATGATAGTCCTATTTTGGAATTTCAAAACATTTTTACTCCTACTTAGGAAATTCTCTCTTTTTAAATATAAAGTCAAACACTCATATGAAAAAGCTAATTAAAGTGGCTTTATATTTCTGAGACGAACTAATTTGATCTATTTAAGTCTAATTTGAACTAATTTAGTTTGTTTAAGTTTGATTTCAACATATATGATTTGGTATTGATAGGGAAATTTGCAATTTTTATGCGGTAACTTTTGACCATTTTCATTATTAGTCTCATAACTTTAGTCACTTGCAAATTTGATCCTGTAACAAATAAATATTAGCGATTTAAGGACTTTCCCCTAAAACTACACTTTCTGGCGATAGTATATAAAAAAAGACGCCTCCGGCGTTGGGTTTTTCAGAAGAAAAGTGTACTTTCTAGTGAAAATTACTTAAATGACAAATATTTATTAGTTACAGGACCAGATTCGAAGGTGATTAAAGTTACAAGATCAATAACGATAATAGTCGAAAGTTAGGAGACTAAAATTGCAAATCACCAATTTGTAACTATCCAATTGATGTATGGTGTGATCACTGATTTGTCTCGATCAAATATGCATATCCATGTTCTTTTCCATGCAATAAGACCTGTTTAAATATGACTCGTTAATTCGACATGTCATTGACATAAATCAAAGTAAACGGTTCACAATCTTTATATACGAAGCACTCGTAGTATATATGAACGGTCAAGCAAAAACGGTTCCCCTAGACATGACATCCTAATGTGTCATGCTGATGTCATCATGCGTTACTATTAGTTTATATACCGTTTAATCATAAAGCGTTCAATAAAAAATAATGAAAAATAATATAGGTACACCATTTTGGGTTACTCCATTTGTATTCCTACATGTGTGGTTCACAAAACGAAACGGGGCAATAAATTTAAAAAACGAACTTTTGTAAACCACACAATGGGATAAGAATGATTCAAAATTAATTCATCAATCACTCGGAATAACTATTTGAGCATGTCCAAGTGTCCAACCTCTATAATCAATCTAAGAGGCCATAAATTGTTCATATACTAGTATCTATGTTGCTTATCAAATAATCTTACAACCCCAATATGGAGTTGCGAGTGGCTTGCCTGCCCCTTATCGTTAAGAAAATCAGGGCTAAGATGGGTTTGATGTAACATAATTTAATGTTATGGATTGTAACCATTCATTTGATTACTTTGCATGGTTACTCAAGTAATACGGATTAACAAGTTATGATCATTAAATAGTTTGCTTTAATTTAATTATTCGTTATTTATGATCACATTTTAGTTTTCAAAGCTGTTTAATTTTAAATTTAGAGGCCGTTTGGCAGTACTCTTTTTCGGCTTATCAGGCTTATCATCCAACTTTTTCACCAAACACGTAATTTTTGCTTTCACGCGTTGAATTGTGTAATAAGCACAAAAAGTAAGGTTGAAGTTACTTTTCTGGTTGTATTGACTGAAGTTACTGTAGATGATCATTTTAGTTATTTTTACATATAATTTGTTCTTTATTTTACTAATAGAATATATTTTAAAAGTATTTTTTTCTTAAATCAGCGGAATCAGCCAATGCTGTCACTTCAGCCAGAACTTCATAAAATTCAGCAAAATCAGCCAAAACAGCCGATTTTCGTCCTACCAAACGGGCTCTTAGTTTTTAAATATCTAATTTTAGTTTTGTTTATAATGGGATCGGAAAAAAGAACTGGATCTATTTGGAGAAGGCAATTGTTTTCCATATTTTTTGGGTGTAAAATTGATAATAAGTCTGTATGTAAGGAACACCACATTGTAAATTGCAATCCCAATCGTATTACGATTGAAAGTGAAGCATCAAACTAAACCTATTGTAATTTGCCACGCAAATAGCTCATTGAGTTGATAACATTACGTTACATATTTGGTCACATCATACCAACATTAAGTACTCAAACTCAGTTATAGATCATGTCCCTCACGCCTCTTGTGGGATATTTTAAAATAATATGATGTTATTGCAAATGTCTCCTCAATTTTCAAGTATATGCAGATTTCAACCCCCTGTTTTTAATCAGTGTACAATCAAGCACTGTGAAAGATCTGATCAGATAAGTATTTTTAGGCTGTGGTTTTAAGAAGGATAATATTGTTGATCGTTATGCCAACTCTAACAACTAAATCAATTAGATTGTTCACTCGTTAGTGCACTTTGGCATGGAGACTAATGTGTAGGGATATATCTTTTATTTGCATAAGGTGATCTCAACTTCATCAGATTAATCTCGTACTCTAAAAAACTCACTCCAAGGTTTTGAGAAAAGTAATTTTAAGTCAATGAACAATTCACTATGTTTCAATTGCTATCTGTACACCATTTTAAGTCAAGAGATCAATATAAACGGGTTGGTAAAAAATCACCAGGTTCCTAGTAAGAAACTAACTTCTTCACTGTCGCTTGAGGCTAAACAAAAGAGTAGTTTGCGCGAGCACTCAAACTAGCTAGATAATTATCATTTGAAAAACACACACACAAATTCACATACTGATCTTGAACTCAAGGCCTTCCACAAAAGAATCTTAAGTGTGGATGTTAGTCTACTTGGACCACTCAAACTTGTCACTCAGGACATAAATTAGTTGTATAGGAGAGACAACTAATGTGTGGACATATATTAGTTATTTGTGTCAATGCATTAGTTATCTTGGAAATTCAAGCACCTAGATACAAAGTCTACATTTTTTTTTTTACAGAAAAGGGCTTACTCCATTCTCATATTTTTACTTGTTTATAGAAACTAATTAAGAAAAGAATGTTTAGCTCGAAAAAACGAAACAAAAAATAAACGTTAAGATGACCATTGACCAACACAACAACCACAACATTCAATTCTTAGTCTAAAAATACTTTGATATCAACTAAAATCGATAGATGATATCAAAGGTAAAAAAGAAAGAGCTACAATGAAAAAAAATTAGATGAGATACAAAAATTAAGAAAAAAATGAGATGAAAGTAAAGATACATATGCCTTTTTAAATAAAAATTAGAAGCACGCTATTAATGCTATGGTAGGAAGTTTTTTAAAAACTTGAGATTAAGAGCATGTCCAACATTACAATGTGCACGGTGCACATGTGACATGAGAGATAGTCACATAAATATTAGTAAATACATTTTTCTCTCTCTTTATTTGAATGATTTTGTACAGTTTTGGTAAGTTTTTCTCCACAATGTCAAGGAGACCGTCTAGATGTTGACACTGCAGTTGACATTGCAGGGAAAAACATACCAAAATTGTATAAAATCATTCAAATAAGGACATAAATAATTTATTTGGTAATATTTATGTGGTCATCTCTCGTGCCACATGTGCACCGTGCACATTCGAGCATTGGAGATGCTCTAACTGTTTCTACTTACATTTTTTCAAAAAAAAAAAAAAAGAAAACTGTTTGTATTTACATAAAAATACTCCGTATCAAATATAGCACTCATTTTGTAAATTGTACTCCGTATAAAAAATAAACTAAAGCAAACGAACTAAAGTAGTGATGGGAAGGAGAGTTCAGAGTGTACTACATAGTACGTTCCACCCAATTTTCCACCCAATTTATCAGTTATTAGTGGTTCTAATTAAAGGAACAATTAAATGGTAAAAAAAAACAAAGAGGACAAATTAGTTACACGACACAGGCTAAAAAGTCACAGCCCAACAGTAGTAGAAGCCCCCCTCTATTTATTCTTCATAAATAAGGAAACCTTCTCTTCACCTCCCCACTTCTCCACTGCCAAGCTACTTCATTCTTTGCTGGTGGAAGGCAATTAATTCCTTCCAAACTATTCATTTCAATACCCAGTCTAAGTTTCTGACCAATTTCAGTTCATACTCATTCTCCCAGGAAGAAAAACTACACACACAAAAGCAAAAATGGCTGTTCTTGAACTTCTTTTAGTGGGAATTATGGCCATATTGTCTCCGGTGCACGGGTACGGTGGCTGGAGCAGAGCCCGTGCCACATTCTACGGCGGGGGCGATGCCTCGGGAACAATGGGTATGGTTCTCGTTTCACGTTTCTCCATGTTTTTCGCGTTTTCGTGCAGCATAGCCCTAAACTGCAATAAGTAATACTATTATAACAGAAGTAATAACCTCTAACTCATAATGAACAGGTGGAGCATGTGGATATGGGAACCTATACAGCTCAGGCTATGGAACCAACACTGCAGCTTTGAGCACTCCTCTGTTTAACAATGGCCTGAGCTGTGGATCCTGTTACCAGATAATGTGCGTCAATGATCGGTCATGTGTTCGAGGAATTATTACCGTCACTGCCACGAATTTCTGCCCTCCTGGGGGCTGGTGTGAGCCTCCAAACCCTCACTTTGATCTGTCTCAGCCTGTGTTCCTAAGAATTGCACAATATAATGCAGGAGTTGTTCCTGTTTCTTACAGAAGGTAAAAATCTTACTCCGTACTTCATCCCACACTTTCATGGTAGATCTTAAGTTGCAATAACGGTAACACTCTGGTGGGGTAATAGCTGTCGAAGCGGTGTGAATTAGTTTTACGTTCGAACGAAATAAGTAAAAAATTAAGTTACTGTTCGATTCCGATGTGGCTCAAATGCAACCCTGCCAAATCATATGTGATCGTGGCAGACGGGGGCGTAGGTAGAGGTGGGCCATGTTAAGTCCCTGCCCACCCGAAGTTCCAAATATATATTTATGTTAAAATTTTGGAGTAAAAATTTATCCCACCACATCTAGTATTTACTTCCTATAAATTTGATAGTTTAAAACTATGTACTCAGTAGCTTATTTGTTAAGATTCGGAGTTACACCTACAAGGTGAACCTGATAGCAAGACTAACCCGTATCTTAATATATACACTTTGTAGCATTTTATTACTTCATACTCCCTATGATTTAATAGGGCTACACACTATGATTATGGATTTCTCAAATATGTTAGGACTCAAAGTTCGATTCTAAAAAGTCAACTTGATAGGAGGAATAATCTGGATCTTCATAGTGGTATAACATTTATGACTTCATACTTTTCCAAGACTTCAACATTATTTGTCAGCTAATTTCTTTTCTTTATGAATGTGGCAGGGTGCCCTGCATGAGAAGGGGAGGAATCAGGTTCACCGTGAACGGACACGCTTTCTTCAACCTAGTTCTGGTGACAAACGTCGGCGGTTCCGGCGACGTACACGCCGTGTACATAAAAGGATCGAAAACCGGGTGGCAGATGATGTCCAGAAACTGGGGGCAGAACTGGCAGAGCAATGCCAACCTTAACGGCCAAAGCCTCTCTTTCAGGGTGGTTACCGGAGACGGCCGCAGCCTCGTGTCGTACAACGTCGCTCCTCCGTCGTGGTGCTTCGGTCAGACCTACACCGGCCGCCAGTTCCGCCTGACTTAGCTGCCCGGAAAAAGGAGATCCTCACTGGCCGGAAGGACAATATATTTTTATTACTCCAATTTTTAAAGGGATTAGTTTTGGAGAAGTCCTTTTAATTTACTCTTTTTAGCCATGCCAAAAATTGGCCTGGTGATTTATTTAATCAACAAGAGACAGGTGGGTGTTGTACGCGTGAGGATTAAATTTCTACTATTTTATTGTTGTTAATTAATGTTATGCAGAAAAAACCTATCTGCATAACTGTGGAAGGCATAAAATTTCCATTTTTTCTGTTTGTAATTAGTAAGTAATAAATAGGATTAAGGGGTAATCAGCTAATGCTGAGAGTGGAGGCAGTGGTCTGTTGTACTTTTGGAGCAATGGGTTGTGAAGGTATGATAAAAGAAGCCTTCCATGCCGGCCAGCAGCTTATTCTGATTTTTCATTCTCAAATACTCGTATGAAGTATAATATTATTGTAATTCCCTAGTATGATCATCGAAAATAATGCAATCAGCTTCTAATTGTCACAATGCATGGTTCGAAAGAGGGATTCAAGATTTGTAGAGACATTTAAAAATTTTGAGGAAAATAAATTTATAAAAGTTGCACAATTTTTGATGAAAATAGGATTAAAATATACACAAAATTCAAAATTAAACTTAGTATCAGTATGTTTTATTCCCTAAAGACTTATTTAGTCTTATTAAACGAATAAGTCGATTACAACTTCTTAATATAGGAGTGAATGAGTCCTATTCTTTGTTTCAGTCTTATTTAAGTAATTTTCTCAAAATTTGTAATTCTTACACTTAAGAACCCCATAGTTAAATACTGCTAAAAAATATTTCATTTAAGTGTCCTTGACCATTTATATAATGGTAGATTCTATGGTACTTATAAGATACCATACCTTTGTCCACATGGACCAATGAGAATGTAGCAGTTGAATTATTTAAATCTAAATTAAAAATGATAAAGTGATGTGGTCCAATCAAATGAATGGTAGGTAAGGTACCCCACATTTTAGAAGGGTACCGGAGTTGTCACCTTATATAATTTCATACATATTGGGGACATTTGTGTCTTACCATTAAGTTTTTTTTTGCCTTTTTTTTTTTTTGACGCAAAAGGCTTAATTCATTTCATCAATCACAATGTTCTCAATACAATAAGGAACAGATAAAAAAATTGTGCAAGAAGCATAACTAGTAGATGCTCTAGCAAGAGCATGAGCACTACTATTAGCTTGTCGCCTAGCAAAAACGACACAGAAATCGTTATTAGACCCAACAATATTCCTACAATCATGTACTAGAGATCCATATTCAGATCGATCCTTGTGTGCGTTGTAAATATCATCCACCAACTGCTTGCAATCAGACTCGAAAATAACTCTTATATACTCAGTCTCCTGCATCCATTTAAGAGCTTCCCTCAAGCTCCAAGCTTCTGCCTCAGCTGGACTCATTTCCGCTCGCATCCATGAAGTTCGGGCCCTGGAAAATCTCCCCATATGATCCCTAACGCAGCAGCCAAATCCCACTCGTTTATTTCCTGAAAAAATTGCAGCATCAATATTGCACTTAACAAAACCAATTTGTGGCCTGCTCCACCTGATAACATTTTGTTTGCTTTCCTTTCTATCACCTTTCGAACCTTGGCCAGCTTCCCATGAATGTAGCACTTCAGCCCCTCGAGATATCACCTGAGTAATCGTTTCTTGTATACCATCCCAATATAAAACATTCCTTTTCCGCCAAATGCTCCACATAGTCATCCCAAACAATTTCAACTTGTTATCAGATAACTCACTGATCACAGTTAAGAAAAATTCCACGAAATTTTCAGCCCTATCCATGACAGTGTCCAAGTCTTCCCACATACCTATCTTTCTCCAGCAAGCTATACTATCCGCACAAGATAGAAAAATATGCCATGAGTTTTCCGGTCCACCATTGCACGAATCACATACCTCTGTGTTGCCCACTCCCCGTGATCTCAGCTTGCTCTTGGTCGGTAAGCAATCCCTCCCCACCCGCCAAAGAAAGGTGCGGATCTTGGGCGGAATTGGCAGCCTCCATATTCTCTTCCATCGGCCATCCTTTTTAAGATGTTTGGTATCTACCAAAGAATTCATGCAGGCTTTGTAGGCACTCCTAACCGAGAACATACCGTCTTTCGTAAAACGCCATATAGGAATATCTTCATGGTGAAGTCGTATAAGAGGGATCGAAAGGATATTTTCTGCATCTCGATTGCTGAAAATGCTTCTAATGAATGCCTCTCTCCAAGTGCTTCCTTCGCGGTCAATCAATTGTGCTACCTTTAGTTCTTGTAGTTCAAGTTTCGGTGGCGTATGCAGTTTAGGGTCTTCTTCATTTCGTAACCAAGGTTGAGTCCATACATTGATAGATTTTCCATTACCAATGCTCCAGCGGTATCCATCCTTTACTATAGCTTGGGCTGACCAGATGCTACGCCAACAATAACTGGGATTATGTCCTAAGGACGCCCCAAAATACTCCCCTCTAGGGTAATATCTAGCTTTGATAACTCGTGATACCATAGCCTCCGGGTCAGAAATAAGTTTCCAACCTAGTTTCCCCAACATAGCAAGATTGAACCCGTGGAGATGGCGAAAACCCATGCCTCCTTCCTCCTTCGAAATTGTTAATTTCTCCCAACTCAGCCAGTTAATGCCTTTACCCTCTCTTTTTCTTGAGCCCCACCAAAAAGAATTCATCATTTTCTCCAACTCTTCTTGTAATGAGCAGGGAAGCAAAAAAACACTCATACAATATGTAGGAATAGATTGTAAGACAGATTTAATAAGTACCTCCCTGCCAGCTTGAGATAACATTTTACTACTCCAACTCGAAATCTTCTTCCATACTCTATCCTTGATGTAATTAAAGATTGCTTTCTTTTTCCGCCCTAACATAGATGGCAGCCCGAGGTATTTACCGGTTCCAATACATCGTTTGACTCCAAGAATGCTGGACAGATGTTCACATGTAGAATCATCAATGTTCTTGCTAAAAAAGACCTCTGATTTTTGCTGATTTATAATCTGCCCTGAGGCTTTCGCATAGACATCAAGGATATGCTTCATTTTCCTGGTTTCTTCTTCTTTCGCTTGGAAGAAAAAAAAACTGTCGTCCGCAAAGAATAGATGACTTATTGTTGGTGCTCCACGACATATTCTCACTCCATGTAGCTCCCCCAATCTCTCCGCTTGCCGAATAAGCGCTGTAAGTCCCTCTGCACATAAAATGAAGAGATAGGGGGACAGTGGGTCCCCCTGTCTCAGACCCCTTTGAGGAACAATTGGCCCAATACGATCATCATTAACAAGAATTGTGTACCGCACAGCAGTAACACACATTTTTATCCACATGATCCACGTCGTATTAAAGCCCAATCGCTCCAAAATTGCCCAAAGATAGCCCCATTCCACCCGATCATAGGCCTTACTGATATCAATCTTGAAAGCAGCCCCGCCCCTCGTGCCTCCTGTTTTACACTTCAGATAATGAATAATTTCATTAGCAATTAAAACATTATCCAAAATGCTCCTTCCAGAAATAAATCCCGACTGCTCCACCGAAACACATCTATGAAGTATTTTCTGAAGTCGGTTTGCTAGGACTTTAGCTACTATTTTGTAAACAACATTACAAAGAGAAATGGGTCTAAGATCACCCATAGATATAGGCGTATCGCATTTAGGGATTAATACAATATTTGTTTCGCCTATCACTTCTGGGAACCGCCCTTCGGTCAACCACTTTCTGCCTGCCTCAACTATGTCTTCCCCACAAAGCTTCCAGAATCTTTTATAAAAGGCCGGATTGAGGCCATCCGGTCCAGGGGCTTTGTCTGAATGCATCTGGATCATGGCTGCTTTGAATTCATCATCCACAAATGGGGCCGTCAACGTACTGTTAATCTCCTCGGTGATGCACGGTTTAAGAGCTGCCAGCACTAGGGAATAATCCACATCACAAGAATTAAAAAGATTAGTAAAATAGGACTGCACCACTGCAGCAATACCTTCCTGTGATGTTACTAAAATTCCATCTTCATTCTTGAGGCTAGTAATTTTGTTTCTTTTCTTTCGGGAAGTAGCAGCAGCGTGAAAGAATTTAGTATTCATGTCTCCATCCCGCATCCAAAAAGCCTTCGCTCTTTGCTTCCAGAAAGTCTCCTCTTGAGCAAGGAGTTTAGCCAATTCTCGCTGCAGGATTTTAGCTTCATGAACTGCTTCGTTTGAAAGAGACTCTCTTGCAAGTGCTAGTTTAGCTCTGCATTTATCAATAGCTTCTGTGTGTCTTCTTCTCAATTTCCGCCCCCAAGCATCTAGTTTAACGGTACAGCGTTCCAGCTTACTGAGCAATGGGTCTCCTGTGGATTCTTTCCATTCCCTCTCAACTACTATATTAAGTTCGGGTTCAACAAGCCATGAATTCTCAAACTGAAATCTTCTTTTCCTGAACATGCATACTTGAGACTTCGTGTTAAGCAAAATAGGAGAATGATCAGAGTGAGAGGCTACCAGATTGTGTAATATACTGGTTGGAAAGCGCTGCAGCCACGCCTCTGTTCCCATAGCTCTATCAAGCCTTTCCTCTACCGACTCGTCAGAATCTAGGCTTCTCCACCAAGTAAAGGGCCTGCCTTCGAGCTGAATATCCACTAATCCACAGTCAGTTATTGCCGCTCTAAAACCATTTATTAACCAGGTAGGGTGCTCTACCCTTCCTCTCTTCTCCTCATGAGCCAAAATGTCGTTGAAGTCTCCGATAACACACCATGGCAATCTACAATTGCTAGCTATCCTTCTAAGAATATCCCAGGATTCTCTTCGATGTTGTCTATCCGGAATGCCATAGAATCCTGTAAGTTGCCACGGTTGAGTAGATTCCTCTTTAACCAAAACATTAATAAAATTTTTTGAAAAATTGATTAGTTCAATGAGACTGGAAGATCTCCAAAGAATCGCTAGTCCACCACTTCTTCCCTCCCTGTCCACTACAAAATAGGCCTCAAAACCCAAAAGTCTACGAATTGCATCCACCTTATTAGAAGAACATAAAGTCTCACAAAGGAAAATAACATCTGGCTTATTATGCCGAACTAGGTCTCGAAGTGCCGGAACTGCACGCGGGTGACCCAATCCCCGGCAGTTCCAACTTAAAATAATCATTGGTCCTGGTGGGCCTGGGACCCAGGACCCACCCCAAAAAAATTTTTATCAGCGATGCCTGATGTACTAGTTGAGCGGTCTGTAACTTTTGGTTGTGACTCTTCGGCAAGTCGTTTTCTTTTCCTCTCTGCAGCTAGTTCATTATCCTCCGTCTGCATTTCACTACTGCATTGGGCAGCTTGATCAGTAACCTTACTACTCTGTTGTTGATTTATGCCTTTGACATGTTCTCCCCATTGCCCACCTGTGTCATCCCTCAACCATCGACACCCCCCTGAAGCCCCTGTCTTCCTTCTGTCTGCCCTTAACTCTATGTTCCAGCCTCTTACTCCATTGTCCTCTTGCATTTGAAATAATTTGTCGCATTGGGTGTCTAAATGGCCCAGTACTCCGCATAAGAAGCAAAAGGTGCTCAATCTTTCATATCTAAAACGAACCATTTTAATTTCCCCACTGACCAGCCTAATTTTTTTCCCCCTCTTCAAGGGATTACGAACGTCTAATGTGACTCTTATGCGCATATACTTCTTCCAGAGACCCTCATTGTTCTTAGGATCATACTCTACGAAAGTTCCAATAAAATTTCCCAAACTCTTTCCTGTTTCCTCATCCATATGTGTCATTGGAATATCGTGTACTTGAACCCAGAAATCGACATGAAATAATGGAACTTCCGAGGGTATAGATGTTGCCCCCATTTTTGCAG
The DNA here is from genome assembly GCA_945859915.1 of Cuscuta epithymum. Lineage (NCBI taxonomy): Eukaryota > Viridiplantae > Streptophyta > Magnoliopsida > Solanales > Convolvulaceae > Cuscuta > Cuscuta epithymum. The sequence goes on from CAMAPF010001015.1 coordinate 5,572,888, forward strand.
TAATCAGCAGATGGTTATCAAAGTGCCAGGGGCCTCCCTTCATAACCTTTTGCAGATCCAATCGATGATAGAATTGGAAGAGAAATATACCTGATTGTACTTGTTTAATCGAGACTCCCTCATGGGGTTCCCAGATTGTAGCCAGTCGCTCTTTCATCATGTGCGTTCGTATTGATTTCTGAGTCAAGAATCTTCCGACTAAACAAAGATTGACATCCGCAAGCCGAACCTGGGATACTGAATTAGAAATCTCCAAAATCTCTTCTTCATCGTTGTTAAGTTGCAGATTTTCCATACTGGATTATGATCAACGCTCAAGAATCGAGAATAATCTACTTCTCACACTGAGAGAAAACCCTAGGACTTCTCACGAGGAGAGATATAAGAGTTTTTCTAAAACGGGCAGAGTTATAAGAGAGAAAACAGACCGTGTCTTACCATTAAGTTGGTCATATGACATATTTGGTTTTTGTATTTATGTATAGTTAACATATGATAGATATGTTTGAACATTAAATTATACATAAGAGATCAAAATGATTTCTCTTTGATACAAAATATAAAAGGCATCCGTCCATTCAATTCTTAAGACTAAATGAAGAAACACATTTCTTCCCAAATGTCTCAAGAACACCTATAATAAGAGACCCAAAGGAGGAATGATCAATCCATCAAAAATGAGATTTTGTATTCTTAGAGAATCTACATATCAATGGCTTCATCATCTTCTACGACACCAAAGTTTGGTTCTCCTCAACCGATAAGTATACTTATATTTGCTTGATTCTCTGAACTTCTATCATTTTTGGTGAATGGTGAGATTAAACCCTTTTTGAGGCGGAATTTATCAACAAATTCTTTTTAGTTTTTAGTCATGAACCGAATTAATTATACCTAAGTTAATTTTTTATACATTCTATATCGGAAGAAATAAAGTTATAATTACCTTCTAATGACTAGAAAAGGTCTCTAAGAAAATTAGATTAAAAATATTACCTGAGAATAAGTTAAATTTAAATGGGCCAGTTGAAAAAGAAAAGAGGAAGGCATTATTATTAGTGAGAATGACAAATGAGTGAGGAAGCGGAAGCGTAGAGACAGAGCATCATCCCTACCAGTAATCCACTAGACAAAGATATGTTTAGATTGATTGCCTTTCCGCTCCACCGTGTGTTTTTGTTGTTTCAACTGTCGGCTGCTTTTGATTACTAAACTTGTTACCCATATATATTATTTTACTAGAATTTTACTTTGTATTCTTCTATAAGAAATTCCAAGTTTATATAAACTCAAACACGAATTTGTATGTACAATGAAAGCTAGAAAAGACACAATTATTTGACACGTAACACCTTCAATTATTCTAGTGAATCACCCATGCTTGGCTTTCTTACTCCAAACTTGCTTAATTATATAATTTTATAACTAAATATAGTTACAAAATAGCATTTATATTATTCTTAATCCCCAAGTTAAGGTAGATTTATGTGGAGTATCTTGACACTTCGTCACGGTAGTGTTGAGCTCCACTACTGAGTCGCGGAGAGACATGAGGGGTTGTACTACATCGCGGTGCAACCATATCACATGAAACAAGAATTTACAAGCCGTTTAAATAGAGAATATATCAATTTAGACATAGAAATCTGAAAATTTTGTCCTAGTCACTTTCTCTCAGCAGCTCAGTTCAGTCACCTATAAGTTTAAAGGTTGTTTAAACACCTGAGTCGCACGCACAGCGTGCGTGCCCCTGTTACAATTAGTCATTGGCCAGTTACGCTACGTTCTCGTGAATCAAAAGATTGTGCTCAATTTCTCATCTCCCATAAAACCAACACATCACATCACGCTAACAAGTTGAAAGTAACTCTAATTATTGATCGCCACTCACATTTTCATAATTCTAATCAAACCTATCCAACTAACATTATTATCTAAGTTGAATGAAATTTAAATTAGGAGATTTGTAATTTTAAATGAACAAAGTAATGCCAGTAATAAAGTTAGCAAATGATGTACTTGTTCCGTATTGAGTACTAGTCATTTTCAACCAATTGTCCATGAGAAATTAAATTAACACGACCCAATAAACAAGTGACGGTTAAACTCGTTCAAGCATTCGTCACTCCATCATAATATTTATTTTAATCTTAATATCTTAATACGAAGTATAATATAAAAGAAATGCAGTGGTTTTAGCAAGATAATAATAATCTCTAATTAGTTGCCAATAAATGACGAAGCAGAGTTTAATGAAGTGTTCATTTTGCCTATACTAGGACTTTGACTATAGATTTTTTTAATGAAAGTTTCATTTCGTGAATCAATATTCATTAATGTGTGCCTCTTAAACAACACTCTATAGGTCCCTTAAAACTTGTGAATTAATAAAGTAAAAAACTGTGCGATTAAGATTTGTGTAAGGGAGGGAGAATTAACCCGATCCAAATATTCTTTACCAAAATGAGAAAATGACAAAGTTGGTGAAACAACCCAAAAAAAGTTGATAAATTTTTAAGGGACGAATGAAGTATGTCATTTCATTGTTATGTATTTCCACTATTCTTTTCATATTGCAGAGTTTCCATTTTTGGGTTTGCCGACGCATAACTTCAACCACTGATATATTTCATTCCTTACAAATAAAAATTACAATATTTGAATTTTGAAAATTAACATGATAGAAATTTAACAATGTTTTCAATGTTTTTATTTTCAAAAATTAAATTCATATACATCAATAAATAATGTCACATAAAATTAATGACAAACATATAAAACAAAAAGAACGTTTCCGTTTGACAAATATGATGGATATTATCGTAGAAAATTAATTCCATAATGCATTCATTCCATACCTATTTTGAAAATAACTCATTTTTTTATTTCTTAATCCTAATGCACACACATTCAATAAAAATACCAATTTTATAATATTATGGAGGATATAATAATATGTAGAAATATGTTTTATTTTTTGGATAATACTGTAATAGTCAATATGTATGTACTCATAATTTACTAATTAGTTTATATTCGATTAATAATATCTCACCTTATTATTTTGAAAGTATGAATTATATTTCTGTATACTTCTCCATCAACTTAACCATCATTTCTACGATAAAATCATTGCTAAACGTTAATTTTCAAATAAAAAATAAAGGAGAAAATGGTTTGATTTTTTTAAATCTTACTATTCATATATTTTAATAAACCAACGTTTTTATTGTATACTATTAATTCAGCATCTTATAGTGAAACTATAAAATTACTTTTAGTATTGTTTTTATAGGTTTATATATTTTTATAATAATTCTTTTTTCATTAAAATTGATTGAATATTGGGGATGACAATTATTTTACCATATATGTGAATAATTATGTACGCACGTAATTTTTTTATTCAATTTACCTTTAATGAAAAAATTAACACTAAAGTAATACTGTACAAATTATTTTACCATGCATATTACTTGCATGAACTTAAAATCGTACATGAAAACATATTGTCAAATGGACAACCAACCAAGCGTACCTGCTTGGCAAGGCCCGCTGGGCATCTCCACCTGTCTGCTTATCAATCAACCCGCATAGGCTCATGTAGTCATCTTTATTGCTGTATAATTTGTTGGGCTACAAGGTTTATGCACAAAAGATCTCATCATTATTTTTAGTTGGCTTGTGATCTATATCTATATCTATATCTATATCTATATCTATATCTATATCTATATCTATATATTGAGAGCTGATCAGGTCCAGCCGGAGGGACGGGGAGCCGCCGTCCGAACTCCGCCGTTTGGGGCGGTTCCCGGTGGAATTTTTTGATGAAATTTTTTGAGCATGTTCCTCATCAAGTCTAGTTTGTCCATACCAAATTTCAGCTCAAAATTCGACCGGGAAGGTCGTCAAATGATTTTTGCAAGTTAACTGGTCCGGAAAATACATATTCCGGACCAGTAAACTTGCAAAAATCATTTGACGACCTTCCCGATAGAATTTTGAGCTGAAATTTGGTATGGACAAACTAGACTTGATGAGGAACATGCTCAAAAAATTGCATCAAAAAATTCCACCGGGAACCGCCCCAAACGGCGGAGTTCGGACGGCGGCTTCGGTCCCTCCGGAGGGACCTGATCTTTTCCGTCTATATATTAATTAAACCAACTAAGGGGCTGTTTACTTTTTTTCTATTAAGTCCTGAATGGGTTAAGACGTCTGTCTGGGTTAAGAGATCTGTCTGGATTAAGTGCTGCTGATATAACTAAGTGTTTACTATGTATCCTGAATGAGTAGTCTGAATAATGTAAAATGACCAAATTACCCTCTTGTTTGGAACAATTGGATTTTTTGGGAAAGGGGACTAATAGAATATTTCTTTATTTCTTTATTAAAAAAGGTAATTTAAGAAATCACTAAATTACTAAAATGAAATAATTGCATTACATCATAAGAAAAATTCAAGAAATTTCCAATAACAACATTTTAAATATGCACATCAACGTTGAAAATCTGCTAATCAACACACACAAAATTAGTCAAATGAAGATAAAAAGCATAGAATATTATTTCAAATAGCACTTTTGCTCAAAATTTTGTGTTTAAAGCCTACAATTTCAGCATACAAAAATTATAAGCCCCAACATATCGAAAAAGAAGGATTTCTTGTTCTAAACCTTGGTACAATCTGCTTAGAAGTGGCTACAATCTGCTTGAATTTTTAAAGCTAGGGCTGTGCTAAAAAGTATGAAACTGAATATATATACTTCGTACGTGTATATATATATATCCGAAGAACAACTAACCAGAAATTCGTTTTTTATCAAAACACAAAAATGAAGTGAATTTACAAGAAAATCGATACTCAATTTTGCAAGAGGTGAACAATCAGATGGAGAATAAGAAGAAACTCTAGAAGAAACAAATAAAATTAAACCCATATGCAATGCGAGAGGAAATGTCGATCGAGTGGAAGGGGATGATGGCTTTCTTCGCCGCTTAGCTCTGTTCGGATAGTAAAGCACGCCAGTTTCCTTAGAGCCTGGTGTTGCCGGTCATGGTCTCGGGAGAGGAATATATTTGTTAGGAAAAAATGTCCAGAGGGGAAGCAAGGGTTATAAGAGGTACTCCCTTCAAACGAGATGTCTGAAGCGTAAGGACTGCAAAAATTAGGCTGAACGAATAAGTGACAAAACGTCTGAGCGATTAAGTCTTTTTCATCATTAAGTCCCAAGTAAACACAACTATATAGCTTACTGATTAAGTCACAATATCCATTAAGTCCATTAAGTCACAAGTAAACAGCCCCTAAGTCTCTTCCCGCTCATTCTTAAGGGTGTTTTGGTAACTTCAATTTCTATTACTATGTGTGCTATTTCTTCTTCCAGTCTATTCCGCTCTTTTTTTGCTACATCGGATGAGTTCCGCTCTTCTTTGCCGGTTCACCTAACTCAACTCAACTCATCTCTACCTCTCATTATCTTCTCCTACTTGTGATTTTGATTATTCCGACGGATTTGGACTCTTATTGTCTTAACTCTCTTCTATTTGTAATTTTTTTTTATCTATCTGTTATCATCTCAATATTATCTGAAGTTTTTTCTAAAACCCTAGATTTAGAAGAAAGGAACCATGTTGGAGGTATTGGTCCTACCAAGGCCTCCCTTCCACTTTATTTGTTGAGGCTTGCACACTCTATTTTTACTCTCTCTTGGATACCTATTCTTTGGTATATATCCTGATCAAATATATACCTATTAGAGTTGACTCTCCCAGTTGGCTGGCCCCTTTGATTGCTGTCCGCTGCATCCATCTTTTGTCTTGGCTCCTACATGTGACTTTGCCTTGTCTTTGTAGCATGTGAGTGTTTGTTGTTTTGACCTCACCCGTGACTCCTCTTCTATGCTGGCAGCCTACTATTTAAAGTCCTTGCTTCTTCCCTTGTTGAAGCAGCCTGCGTGAGTTTGATATCCCAGAGAGCAGAGCTCCCTTTCTTCCTCCTTTGTGTGAGAATAGATAGGTCCTAAGTGGAGAGTAATACTTGGGTGTGCTATAGCTTCCTCTTAGTGTGGTGTGTGAGAGTGTGTGTTGAAAGACCTGAGCCGGAGACGGAAGAAATTAATACCTTACAGTGGTATCAGAGAGGGTTCGCCGTCTGCCGCCGCCCTACGCCACCGCCGACCGACGTTGCCGCCGATTGGAGCTCGCCGGACGCCCCTGAAGCACCTCCTGAGGTTCTTAGTCATTCTCTGCCTGGCTTCGATTCTGGAGACCTTAGACCAGAATCATCGCTTGCTGCGTAGGAGTCACCGCCTGGAAATCCGTCCGCAGCTGGAGCCGTCGTTGCCGGAACGAAGCTCGCCGTCCGGAGAAAGCTCGCCGCTCGCCACCACCGGCTGCCTGCCGTCGTTCTTTCCCCGCCGTCACTGAACTACCGTTCGTCGCTAGAGAGCTCCGCCATCGAGGTCGCAACTCGTTTGGTGTGAATCGTTGTTGTTCGCAGAATCCCAGGAGCCGGCAAGGACGAAGAAGACTTCTTCGTTAATCCTGGTCCACTTGAGTTGCTGCAGGGGGCTGGGCTGACTGGGCTTTTGGGCCTATTTTTTGGGCCACTAGAGCTGCTGTTGTGGCTGACTGAAGCTGGAAGCTGGACCAAGACTGACTTTGTGAAGGACAAAGTTGGAGCTGGACTGGAGCTGGGGTGCTGGGCTGGATCGTGGACCGGGCTGGAGCTGTTGGACGTCGGTCAACGCCGGTCAACGGTAGTCAACCCTCCAGAAAAATCCCAAATTTTTTAAAAATTTGGGTAGGTAAGGTCGAAACGCTCTCCTAGGGTTTCGCGAAGGTGAGTTTTCGAGTAATGTTTTTTTTTTGTTTTATTCCGGTTTTAATTTAATTTAATTTAATCCCCCCTCCCCGCGGGCTGCCGGTTGATTTAATCCCGGCCGCCAACCCCCCAGGTACGTTCTAAACTTTCTCCTTTGTGGTAGACTGTTTTAGTTAATTAATTAAATTGTTTTGTGTTATTTAAATTAATTGCTATGCATAGGGGTGGTTTATTGGGTGGTAGGGGTAGAATTAATTAAATTTAATTTTTTCTGCCTGGAATTGTTTAAATTGCCAAAATGTCCATTTTTTTGCTATGTGTTGCATGCTGCCCGGGGTTATTAAAGTGAATACTTTATAACCCGGGTTGGATTATTTTCTGTCATCTCTATCTGTTTAGCTTTGTGTTCCTTTGTGGTTGATACCATGGCTGCAAATCAGTATGGTATGCTTCCATTTAATGGAAAAACAGATTTTGATATTTGGAAACAGAAAATTAAGTGTGTTTTAATACAGCAAAAAGTTTTCAGAGCTGTCACTGGTATTTTCCTAGAATCAGAAGATAAGGCTAAGCAAATTGAAATGAACGAAACTGCTTGTTCTACTATTTACTTGAATCTGTCTGATTCTGTGCTTAGGAAAGTAGGTATTCTTGAGTCTGCTAAGGAGTTGTGGGAGAAATTGGATAGTCTCTATACTGATACCTCTTTGCCCGGGAAGTTGTTCTTACTAGAGAAATTCTTTAGGTTTAGGCTTGACCTGACTAAGGATATAGATGAGAACCTGGATGTGTTTAATAAACTGATACAGAATATCAAACAGGCAGGTGATAAACACATAGATGATTACACTCCCATAGTATTACTTAATGCCATTCCCGACTCTTATAATGATGTTAAGTCCGCTATTAAGTACGGTAGGGATGAGATTTCATTAGACATTGTGGTGAATGGGTTAAGGAGTAAGGAATTAGACCTGAAGCATGCTAGGGGTAGTGCTAGTCAGTCCAGGGACTCCGGTGAGGCTATGTTTGTTAGGGGTAGATCTAAGGGTAGGTCTAAGAACTCTAAGCAAAATAGTCAGGGTAAGAACACTAGTCAGCCTGGGAGGAAGAGGAGCAAATCTAGGAAGAGAGTGTGTTACAATTGTGGTAACACTGGCCATTTCATTAAGGATTGCCCCCACCCTAAGAAGACCGAGCATGCTAGTGTAGCTGTTGATAAATGTGACCTTGGTGATATCTTGATGGTTTGTGACCATGCTAATTCTGTGAGAAATTCCCTGTCTGAGCATGAATGGTTGATTGACTCTGGTTGTACCTATCACATGTCCCCCTTTAGAGATTTGTTTTCTACTTATGAATTATGTGATAGTGGCTACGTTTCCTTAGCTGATAATAAGAGATGCAATGTGCTTGGTGTTGGTGATATATGTCTGAAATTTTCTTGTGGCTCTGTGTTTACCATTAAGAACGTGAGGCATGTCCCTGATTTGTGTCATAACTTGTTATCTGTTGCTGCTTTGGAGAGTAGTGGTTTACAGGGAAAATGGGGGAATGGTTGTATGAAAATCCTGAAAAACTCGCTTGTTTTGTTTAAAGCTGAGAAGGTGAATAACCTTTATGTGTGTCATGCTAAACCTTTTGCTGAATCTGTGAATGTTGTATGTTCTGATAAGACCTCTTTGTGGCATAATAGGCTAGGACATATGAGCAATAAGGGTTTAGATGTCATGCGTAGGGCTGGTTATTTTGGTAAGGACTCTGTGACTTCTGTGCCTTTCTGTGAATCATGTGTGTTAGGCAAGCAGCATAGAGTCAGTTTTCCTCCTTCCTCTTACCCTAATCTGTCTAAGTGTTCGTCTGTGCTTGAATATGTTCATGCCGATGTTTGGGGTCCTGCCAGTGTTCCTACCCACGGGGGTAAGAAATATTTCCTTTCCATTATTGATGATTTCTCTAGAAAGGTGTGGGTTTGCCTTTTAGAACACAAGTCTGATGTGTTTGTAAGGTTTAGGGAGTGGAAAACCCTAGTTGAAAACCAAACTGGCAGGAAGGTTAAAACCCTTAGGACCGATAACGGGTTAGAGTTCTGTAATAAGGAGATGGATAAGCTGTGTGTGGATTGTGGGATAAAAAGGCACAAAACTGTGCCTTATACTCCCCAACAGAATGGGATAGCAGAGAGAATGAATAGGTCTCTATTGGATAAGGTTAGAAGCATGTTAGCTACCTCTGGTTTGTCTAAGAAATTCTGGGGTGAAGCAGTCACTACTGCTGCCTATTTGATTAATAGGTCCCCGTCTGTCCCTCTTGGTGGTAAATGTCCTGAAACCGTCTTTACCGGTAAGCCTCTTGATCTGTCTAACCTTCGGGTGTTTGGTTGTGCAGCGTATGCACACCAACAGGGTGACAAGTTGGATCCTAGGTCTAAGAAATGTGTCTTCCTAGGTTATCCAGAGGGGGTAAAGGGTTATAGGTTATGGGATAGGAACCAGGTAGGCTTTAAAGTGGTCCTTAGCAGAAATGTGGTGTTTAATGAAACTGATTTTCCTTGCTTGACCGAGTCTGCTTCTAATCCTGAGTCTAGGTCTGATAGTACTCCTAGTGAGGTGGAGTCTGTCCCTGTTGCTGCTAGTCCTTTATCTGTTGATCCTGTTATTTCTGATGATATTGTTATGCATGATTCTGATTCCTCTGAGCATGATAGTCCCACCACCTCGAGTGAGGTGGAGCATTTGCATGATACTGAGCATGATTTGCATGATATGGGTGCTGAATCTGATTTTCATGATAACAATAATTTGCATGAGTTGCATGTGGAGCCTAGTAGTGATAATTTGAATGATTATCAACTTGCTAGAGATAGGAGTAGAAGGGCTATCAGGAGAACTGCTGATAGTATGCCTGATTATGCTTTCATTGTGCATGATACTTCTATGTTTGCATTTTCTGTGTTTGAATCCCTAGAGCTGAATGAACCCAAGACCTACCGTGAAGCCTTAGGTTCCAAAGAGTCTCAGAAATGGATTAGTGCCATGAAAAGTGAGATGGACTCTTTGAGAGTGAACCAGACTTGGACCCTTGTACCTAGACCCCCCAACTGTTCGGTAGTTGAGTGTAAGTGGTTGTTTAAGGTTAAGGAAGAACCTAGTGATGTTAGGTTTAAGGCTAGGTTGGTTGCGAAGGGGTTTACTCAAAAAGAGGGGGTAGATTATGCAGAAATCTTTGCTCCTGTTGTTAAATTCACCACTATTCGTATGATGCTTGCTTTAGTTGCTCACCATGACTGGGAAATGAAACAAATGGATGTAACTACTGCATTTTTGCATGGTGAATTGGACAAAACAATTTATATGACCCAGCCTGAGGGCTTTGTGGATCCCAAGAGAAGTGAGCATGTCTGTTTGCTTAGGAAGGCTTTGTATGGCCTGAAGCAATCCCCTAGGCAGTGGAACATCAAATTTGATAAATGCATGATATCTTTGAAGTTCCAGAAATCTGTTTGTGATCATTGCCTGTATTTCAAAAATACTTCTTCTGTGCCTGTATTTTTGTTACTCTATGTGGATGACATGCTGATAATTAGTCCTTCTCTGAATGCTATTAAAGATGTGCAGAAATGTCTTTGTGCGAATTTTGCCATGAAAGACCTAGGTGATGCCAAGAGGATCCTAGGCATAAACATTGTTAGGGATAGGAGTAAGCGTACTCTTACTTTGAATCAGATTTCTTACATAGAAAAAGTTTTGAGTAAATTTAATATGTTATCTGCTTCTCCTGTTAATGTCCCTATGGCATCTCACTTTGTGTTAAGTAAGGACCAGTCTCCCAAGACTGCTCCTGAAATTGAGAAAATGAAATCTGTGCCTTATTCCAGCGCAATAGGGTCGGTGATGTATCTTATGGTTAGCACTAGACCTGATATTGCATATGCGGTTAGTTGCTTGAGTAGATATATGTCCAACCCTGGTTTGCCCCATTGGAATGCTCTTAAGTGGTTGCTTAGATATCTGATTTCTACTGTGAAGCATGGATTAATTTTCTCTAAATGTGCTAGTGGTATTGAATTGATTGGTTATGTTGATTCTAACTATGCAAATGATAGAGATAACAGGAAGTCGACCACTTCTTATGTTTTTACTTTGTGTGGCTCTTGCATTAGTTGGAAGTCTCAACTACAGCCTATTGTGGCCCTTTCTACCACTGAGTCCGAGTATGTTGCAGCCACAGAAGCGTTTAAGGAAGCCATCTGGCTCAAACGCCTTGTCTCCGAAATTGGGTTTCTCAAAAAGGGAGTTACCATTTTCTCGGATAGCCAATCGGCCATCCAACTTTGCAAAAATCCTGTATTTCATGATAGAACTAAGCATATTGATGTTAGGTTCCATTTCATACGTGATATTGTTGATGCAGGTGGAGTCAAGCTGTGCAAGATCCCGTCCGAGTTTAACCCCGCGGATATGGGTACCAAGTGTCTTTCTGCTGAGAAGCACTTGTCCTGTAAACGCGTGTTAAACTTTGACTGTGGATAACTGTGGGTTGCCTAATAAAGTGTTTGCCCGTTGTGTCTGTTGATACTCCGGGTGACCCGGCGATGATGAGTCTTGTCACAACTTTGTATTGTTACTCTACACCACCTAGGACCAATAAGGTGGAGAATGTTGGAGGTATTGGTCCTACCAAGGCCTCCCTTCCACTTTATTTGTTGAGGCTTGCACACTCTATTTTTACTCTCTCTTGGATACCTATTCTTTGGTATATATCCTGATCAAATATATACCTATTAGAGTTGACTCTCCCAGTTGGCTGGCCCCTTTGATTGCTGTCCGCTGCATCCATCTTTTGTCTTGGCTCCTACATGTGACTTTGCCTTGTCTTTGTAGCATGTGAGTGTTTGTTGTTTTGACCTCACCCGTGACTCCTCTTCTATGCTGGCAGCCTACTATTTAAAGTCCTTGCTTCTTCCCTTGTTGAAGCAGCCTGCGTGAGTTTGATATCCCAGAGAGCAGAGCTCCCTTTCTTCCTCCTTTGTGTGAGAATAGATAGGTCCTAAGTGGAGAGTAATACTTGGGTGTGCTATAGCTTCCTCTTAGTGTGGTGTGTGAGAGTGTGTGTTGAAAGACCTGAGCCGGAGACGGAAGTATCCATACCTTACAAACCATATAATTCGGCTCTGGAGATATTATTTCTCTTTAATCTCAGAAATCACTATGGATATTACAAGCTCACCGAGAGTGAAGTTTCTTTTGTCTATACCACTTCTAACATTGAGTTGAAGTATGTGGCCTATCCCAGGTCTCTTGATGACAGAAAGCGTGACTACATGTAAATATATGTAATGGAACACTACATGTAAATATATGTAATGCTCATCTAACAACTATAGTACGCAGTATTATTTTTCTCATCCATGGTAGAGTAATCAAAAGTGTCAACCAAAACTGACACATGTTTTATTTGTTGCAACACCCACTATGCAGATTTGCCTATTGAGGCAAATTGTGACTAAAACATGTAACCTATTGCAATAAGCTCAATTATTTTCCTCAGGTTATCAAAGAAATAGAGCACTTCTTAGCCATCTGGTAGGCTGCTCATATTTTTTTTATTCTTTTGTTTATAATTTCGTTTTTGGACTTTGATTGTTAGTCCTCACATCATATTTGGAAGCATTTCATAATTAGGATACATAATATTGTTATCTTTTTATGATTCCCACTAGAATCAAGTGATACTAAATGTTTCAATTTGTTCTTTTAAGTAATCCGCTCCACAAATATGAGAGAACATTTTGTGAAATTCCACCTCAATTCTCTCAGCTAATATGAGAGAACATTCGGGTGAACCACTTGGTAGCGTCTTTTATATATTTTTTTCCTCTTTCTTTTTTTATTAGTATACGTTTTTTGTTTTCAGATTAGCTTAGGTTGAATTGAAGATGAAATAGGACTACTTCAGCTTAAACTTAAGAAGGTTGAAGAGGGAATGAACCATTAAGAAAGGCTCAATCACACCAGCAGACCAGCTTGATCGTGAATTTGTAAGGTCGTAATATACGTTTGAATTTGTTAGATATAAAAAGTTCTTTCTCAAAGATAATACGTTGGCCATCCTAGGAAACCCCAATGTTTATGATTCAACTGCTTTCCTTTTCCTTCTAACTTAAACGAGATTTTATGTTTTAGTTCCCACAATGTGTCCTCTTTGTAAGGCTGATGAAGCCTCCCCTGATAATGCTTTACTTCATTGTCCCTTTGCTGCTAATATTTGTCAGTGTTTCAGTTACCTACGGCTTAATGAATGGAGAAAAGCTAATGTTTTTAGACATATCTGCAAGCAAAATGTATTGCGGGCCTTTTAGTTTTCATAAACTTAAACACTTTTTTTTAATCAAAAGTAATTTATGGGATATTTATCAGTAGTGCCGCTCTCTGCTCTTTCAGCTGATCTTTATTGGTAATGCTGCCTTCTACTCTCTTCAGTTGCCCTCCCATCAGTTCAATTCAGCCGTAAATTAACACATACACAAAGCATACACCTTCTTCCAATCACTAAAGTTGCATTGTCCTTTTTCAGCCATTCTTCCAATCATTAAGATTAATTGAGAGAATGTGTTTATTGACCAAATAGTTTTTATGAAAATAGTTGCCTATAACTACTAATCTCTTGCAATGCAAACTTCATTCTCAGGTGAGAGAAGCTGAGATTGATGTTCAATGGGTGATTGGGGCAATGGCTTATTTGATACTTCTCAATTTGTATGGTTAAAGTATTTGGCCCACACCGTGAAACTATAAAATAACTAAACATTATATAAGGTTTTGGTATACTCCTCCTATTAGGTTGACCTTTTAGGATGAAAATTCGGATCTTAACACTGTTGTTTTCCTTTTCTTGAGTTGAAAGGATCCATGTATTAAAACACTAATACTCTCTCTACTTTAATTTGTATTGTAAATACTCTAATAGTAAAGATGATCTGAAATTGAGAGTTTCTCAAACTAATGCATATCTAATATTCTCATGGCCAGTAAATGTGAGATATACCAATTTCTCAAAATATTACTTCGTACATACGTAGTATTATTTAAATAAAAAATTGTAAAATCATAGATTCATATATAGTATTACAGTTTCGTTTGGTTCAAGGAATGTCAGATGACCATAGGGATGTCAGATTATTGGGTATGTTAGATTGATGGAAATGTATTCAATTCATATTCCATTTGTTTTTGGTTAAGATCATTGAAATATTGGAATTTGACATTATTTTGTTTGGTTGAATGATATTTTATATTGCAGATTTGGTGAATTACTTCAATGCATTTCAAATACTTTCTATTAACACAATAAACTTATTACAACCTATATTTAAAGTAATTTAAATTAAATAAAAAATGAAATATCTCAATTATAAATAAATCAAAACTTATTGAACAATTTTAGGAAAACTATGTTATTTGCAAAAAGACAAAAATTAGTGATCATTAGTAAATAATTATGAAAAAAATTAGAAGAAGAACGATACGACTTGAAAATAAAGAAAGGAGAAAGTAGATTTCAGTAAAAGATTGTTTTTTTGAACATGTGGTTGCAGAAGAAATCATAGGGTGCTTCTTCTAATTTAATGAGCATGGGTATATCTAGAAGAAAAAATATATCTAAGAGGGAATGTAGGATAACCTAAGAGAGGGTTGAATTTGACATTACCGGCCATCTCATTGCTATATTCTCTTTTAAGGAATGTAACATTATTGACACAAAAAAGTTAAGCACGCGAATCAAATGAGAATATCTCTTATTCCAGATTCCAGCCTACATAAAGGATTACTTCAAACCAAACATACTATTTTGAAGAGTTTAATCGTTTTCATTTAGATACGACATTCTAAATAAAGAATTTGTATAATGTATTTTTTTTATTAATTTGTTATCCCGTGCAACGCACGGGTGAAAGACTAGTGGTATAGTAAAACATTAAGGTTGGTTGATCCCATGGTATAGGCTGAATAATTGAAAACTATCAATCTAGGATTTAGAATTTCATAGATTTTTATTTATTTAATTTCTTATTACCTCCATTTCTAATATTTAATTTGATAATTTTTTTCCCACAAAAGTTTATTAACCTTAAAAAATTAAATAATATTTTAAACTTTTAATATACAAAATAATAAATTTATCATAACTTAGGTCCTAGATTGATAGTTTTCAATCATTTGGAACTTATACGACACATTTCAATTTTCAGGCCCCAGATTAACAGTTCATTTATCTTTCAGTTCGGGATTAATAAAACTCCATATAAAAAAAGATTAAGTTAGGTACCTAATAAAAACAATTAGTTATCTTCAATTCTCTCTTTTTTTTTTTAATAAAAAAATTATCTTCAAGGATGTTGGTCTTAACGTGGAACTCTTAGAAAGCTTTGCCAAAAAAAAAGAAACTCTATACATACATTTATACATTCTTTTGTCAAATTTGTGGGCGTTCACGTGAACAAATATTCTTGAACAAATATCAACGGCCACTGGTTGTGCATGGTAATCATTACTAAATATTATGTGAATAACTTTATATTTTTGATTGAAAAAAGAGAAAATAGAAAACAACTAATTGTTTTTATTAAGTACCTAAATTAATCTTTTTTATTTTTTTTATAAAAGATAAGCAACTATCGTTGGTACAATGCGGTTTTTTCCATTTTGACCGGAATAGTTCGGTGCGGATATCCATCGAATCGATCACATTTGTCATCCCAAGCTATAACTCTACATTCCAATTTTTCTTGTCAGCCGTTTAGCTCGTACCAATCAGTTGACAGGCAACTATACTTTTTTATATGCACAACATTTGGTTGCTTAATTTTGCATGCAATCATTTTGCATATAAAAGCTAATGTGTAATTGACTAATTATAAATTATCAAATGAGCCCTTAAAACTAATTGGATTGAGATATCATTCCTGATGGGCCATTGGGCCAATTATAAACTATACAAGAAAATGAAGGCCCTCTTACAAATGAGATGGGGACCCTATGCACTTGAACTTATTGTCTATGAGCTGAGCGTGGATGACAGTATTGCACCATATATAACCTTTTTGGTCTTTTGAAGTACTTGAAAACATGTCTATATATGTGGACTGTGCAATCATGATTCAAAAAGACGAATTTTGAAACTAATTACTCCGTATTATGTTCACAAATAAAAATATTTCTTAAGTTTGACAAAAAAAGAGAAAATTCAAACTCTTTTAAAAAAAAACAACTTCAATCAAATAACTATCATTCATTTGGTTATAATGTGCTTTTTAAAAATTGTATATGGCTTATGTTCACAACGAAAGATCATTTTGAAATACGTTTTGTAAAAAATATGGAGTAACATTAGGAGCCCGTTTGGAGAACTCTGTTTTCGGCTTATCAGGCTTATCAGCCAGCTTTTTCACCAAACACGTAACTTTTACTTTCGCGCGCTGAATTGTGTAATAAGCCGAAAAAGTAAGGTTGGAGTTACTTTTCTGGCTGTATTGGCTGAAGTTACTGTAGAGGACCATTTTAGCTATTTTTACATATAATTTTTTCTTTAATTTATTAATAAAATATATTTTTAAAATATTTTTTTCTTAAATCAGCAGAATCAGCCAAAACAGCCACTCCAGCCAGAATATCCTAAATTTCAGCAGAATCAGCCAAAACAACCGATTTTGGTGCTACCAAACAGGCTCTAGTTTTTCAAAAGTATTGATAACGTAATAAATTATGTGGATTTTTTTATCCACAACCTCCGTTTCCTTCTAATAGCCAAAAAATGTGCTTTTTAAAAATTGTATATGGCTTATGTTCACAACGAAAGATCATTTTGAAATACGTTTTGTAAAAAAATATGGAGTAACATTAGTTTTTCATAAGTATTGATAACGTAATAAATTATGTGGATTTTTTTAATCCACAACCTCCGTTTCCTTCTAATAGCCAAAAAAAGATTTCCGGGCTCTAGGTTTTCAAAAGTATTGATAACGTAATAAATTATGTGGATTTTTTTTTATCCACAACCTCCGTTTCCTTCTAATAGCCAAAAAATGTGCTTTTTAAAAATTGTATATGGCTTATGTTCACAACGAAAGATCATTTTGAAATACGTTTTGTAAAAAAATATGGAGTAACATTAGTTTTTCATAAGTATTGATAACGTAATAAATTATGTGGATTTTTTTAATCCACAACCTCCGTTTCCTTCTAATAGCCAAAAAAAGATTTCCGTTGCTGGGACTTGAACCCGGGTCTCTCGGGTGAGAGCCGAGTATCCTGACCAACTAGACTACAACGGAGATGCGATAAGCCTTAGGTATTTCCTATAAATAACGTGAAGGTAAGAGTACGATTTTATTTAAAAAACTTTGACTTTGCACCCCACTACATACCATTTTGTGAAGAAAAATTTCCAAGTGAGGTGCAAAGTCAAATGAATTTTAAGTGGAATGAGGTGCAAAATCAAAGTTTTTTCAAAATGGGGTGCAAAGTCCAATATCAACCAAAAATTGGGGTGCAAAATCAAATTCCCCCTTTATTAAAAAAAAAACACACCATTAAAGGGAAACCTAATGGAGTGATACAACTGAAACAAAATGCATGTCAAGCTACTCAATATTATTTATATTGCTTAAAAAAACGTTATGCCTTATATGTTCGTTAATTGTTTAACGGTCATTACATTTAATGAATTAGCTTCTTAAATTCGTAATCTGTTTCGATATTTCTATTGTACTACTACTGTATTACTTTTGTTCTCCACCCATACCAAGACTCCAAAGTGATAAAAAAATGTTGTGGCGGCTCACTAAACTTATGGTCAAAGTAATATCAACTATTTTCTAGTAATATCTCTTCACTTCTACTTAAATAGGCAATGTCATTTTTATTACGTATTGTACCTATGCATTTAAATCCGTAAATCTAAAAAAAACTCTTCTGTACATTTTAAATAGTTGAAGATTGTGGTGCAAATGTTAAATAACTCTTTATTTCTATCATTAAATAAGTATGTATGACACATATTATATGCCATATTTTTAAATTGTAAAACGTTTAAAACGCGTCCGTATCTTCAAATTTTTTACGAACGTATGAAACATATATTGAGCCGTATTTTATATAATTGTATCGTATTATACACGAATGTATGTATTATTGAATTATTCACGTACCGTATATTACTAACAAAGCTGCCGGGAATCAATCCAACTAAATACGTGCTCCTTTGTAGTAATTTAGAGCGTGTTTGGGTTAATTCAAATCGGCCGAATTGATCGCTTCTGCTGAAATTTATGAAGTTCTGTTTGAAGTGGCTGTATTGACTAATTTTGGGCTGATTTATGAAAAAATATTTAGATTATATTGTATTAATAAAATAAATAAAAAATTATATGAAAATAGCTAAAATAGTCATCTATAGTAACTTCAACCAATACAACCAGAAAAGTAACCCCAACCATACTTTTTCTTATTATTACACTACTCAGTGCGTGAAATCAAAAGTTATGTGTTTGTTTAAAAAGTTGACTGATATGTCTGATAAGCAAAAAAACAAAGTCACTAAACGGGCTCTTAAAGTGATTCAACCATATCACACGGATCGCGGATCGCGAATACTAGAAATCCGATACGCGGGGGGGGGGGGGGGGGGGGGTAGGCTTCTTCGGTACGCGGTACGCTGTATCCTTTGTTTATGGTACGATGAACCATAAACATAAATTTTAATAAGTATAAATATAATTAATATTTAATAATATATTAATAACTTCAATAACATTAAACAAACTTAATAAAGTTGCAAGAACAATAGAAGCTATAAAAAAGTCAACGAAGTTTTAGGATTCCAACAATAACTTCAAGAAAACAGGAAATATACATTAAACAAAATTCAACAAAAGATTAAAGTTTAAACATAAGCTTGTAGTAAACTACGAGTATTCAATAGTAAACTAGTCAATCCTCGGCTTCTTTCCTTTGTCCTTTGGAGCAACATCTTCTTCTAAGTCTTCCCATTGTAGCTCATCGAGTCTTGCACTTGACCCTTCCACGTACGCACTTTCAGGATTAATATCACACTTCTTATTGGGACCAACTTTGTAACTTTCAGAAAATCGTGATTGGAGACGAATGTTTGAATGAATGAACACCAATTTGTCAGCCCTTTTACAATTCAAACGATTTCTCTTCACACTGTGAATGTAAGAGTAAGTGCTCCAATTCCTCTCAGCCGAGGAACTACTTATAGGCTGCGATAGAACCTTTTTTGCAACCTCTGCCAATTCAGGTGTCTCTGAACCATATGTTGACCACCGATCAATAGCCTCCATAGTCACTGCATCCATCAGAGCTGCCGCCATAGCAAACAATCCCCTCTTCATGTGAAACCTTGAAAACTGTTCTCTTAAGAGTCGTTGTTCTTCGGGGGTTTCACCAATTTTTTAAAAGCCTCCATCACACCTAGCACAACTTCTTTATCCAAATTTGGAGCTTTTCTAGCAACTCCACGAGGTGCTAATTTCTCAAGATAATAAACATCATAAAATCGCGGTGATAAAGTGAAACCCAAACAGTGCAAAGGAATGGTCATCTTCTCCCACCTAGCTAACACAATAGCCTCCACTTTTGGAAAGGATGGAGCATATTGATTAGTAGCCATGATATCTTTTATTTCCCCTAACATGTTATCTATTTTCTCATATATTTCTCCCATTTTTGACCCTTCACCATCGCAAAACTTAATTAGCAAGAAAATTGGCTTTGTTATTGCAAGAATGCTATCAACATCATCCCAAAATTCTTCACTCCTAATAGTCTCAGCAACTAACAATCCAGTGGCTCTTGCATTTTCATCCCCTTGTTTTACCCAATCCCTCCATGAATTAAGAGCAATAGTCGTAGCAAGGGCTTCTCTACAATCCCTCAATCTTTTCAACAAAATATAATGGGATGCAAACCTAGTCTTGGCAACTTTCAACAACTCTAACTTTGAATTATCTCTAAAAATTGCCAAGGCTTGGGTGTGATTGAGAAAATATTTCACAATAACTTTCCCTCTTCTATATGTATTCATCAACCAATCAAGTTCCTTTGCGAGGTCTTTGAAAATCAAATTCAAAGTATGAACACAACAAGGAGACCAAAATATGTGTTTGTGTACCTTTTCAATTTCCTTACCCGCAACTTTGCAATTCGTTGCGTTGTCGGTCACAACTTGAAGGACATTGCTCGGTCCTATAGATTCAATTGCTCCAAGCAAGAAATTTGCAATTGCCAAACCGGTTTTTTCCAATCCAGAGAAGTCCTCGACGTACATGAACATTGCACCACGACTGTTTACTGCAATGACGTTGATTAAGGGTCGATGCTTGATATTAGACCATCCATCAGATACGATAGAAACACCTTGTGAATACCAAGTGTCTTTAACAGGTGTTAGATCCTTTTCCACATCTCTAACGCATTCATCCAGCAAAACAGTCCTTGCTTTCTCACTTGATGGAGGCTTGTAACGGGCGGGTGCTTTGTTGATTGCACTTACCATTTCTATAAATTGAGGATTGCGCAATACGTTAAAAGGAATACCATTTGCGACACAATCCTCTCATGACTTTCAAATCTACCATACTTTTCTCCATTATTCCAAAGGAGTCTTGAATTGGTTTTTTTGAAGATATATTTTGTGGTTTATGAAGCATAGAGTTTTTCAAGGATCGAGAGACTCCCGCTTTTTAGCTGCCTGTACTTTTTTCAACAATTGTTCATACTTCTCCCGATCGTTGAGTAAAGTAGGGCACCGTTTAATTTCTACTTTCTTGCCAACTGCCGTACCAAAAAAATAGATATGTATCCGGGTGTAAGAGCTTGTAAATTTTTTATTACAATGCTTACATATCCAAACTTTGGCACCCCCTGCATTTGTAGAAGTAGGAGCACTGATAAATCTGACTTCTTCAAGCAATGGCTTATCATCTTTTTCTTTATTTTGGGTTGTTGGAACTTCCCTGCAAGCCTCTTCTTCCACTCCGGTTGCTACCTCCTCTTCTTCATCACTTAAAGTCATGTCAATGATATTATCATCACTTGACTGAGCAGACTGACTAGACTGACTTTGAAGCTGTTTGTTTTTGCCAAAGGCCATTTTTGAATAGCACTTAGAGTACTGGACGAAGATAGTTGAGAAGGGATTGAAAGGCTAAAACTCTAAAAGCAATTTTATTCAAGATGGTCTAGAATGAAGCATACAAGAGGTATAAATAGCCTTCTAAGTCCAATAAGAATAGGAAACTAAATAGAATTGGAATCTTCTTTCTTAGTAGAAGTCCTAATTAAAGTATTAAACCATTCTAGGAAACTAAAAAGAAATAAGAAACCTCTAATTCTAAATAGGAAGAAAAGTCTTAAACTTCTAATTAAATGATTAGTTATACTAGGAAACAAAATAAATTAGGAAATAAAATAAAAGGAATAATTAAAATAATTAAAATTAATTAATTGAAAGAAATTGGAGAAGGCTGTGTTGTTTAAAGTTTAAATTGTCCAAATGCTAAACGAGAAGCCTGTGGATAGAAATAGAAATAGGAGAAGCCGGTGTCGTTTAAAGTTTTAAACAGTCCGTTTAATTTGCGAACCACATGCTAAAGTCGGGCGACCTGCGAACTCCCAGCATCGTTCCCAAATCGCGAACCAGCAACGACCTGCGAACTCCCAACATCGTTCCCAAATCGCGAACCAGCAACGACCTGCGCGCGACCTGCGAACTGCCACCATCGTTCCCAAATCGCGAACCAGCAACGACCGGCGCGTAATCGTACCGCGATCTGGATCGTGCATTCCGGAACGAAGATCGTGCGATCCGGATCATATGTAACTATGGATTCAACCAATTCTGCCTATTTAAGTATTACAAAGCAGGATCTAAATTGTGAAACAATGAAAAAGGATGCTCTAATAGGATCCCCGAATGACCCCGACAAATATATTTATAATAGTAGAGTTGTCAAAATACAAAGTATTTCTAAATAGATATTAGGTAGATTCCTAAATATATATTATGTAGATTCCTAAATATATATTAGGTTATTACACCCCCTCAAATTGTGCGGGAGATACAACGCGCATGTTGTCTTTCAAAAAATGAAATTGCTGACTAGATAGACTCTTAGTAAATATATCCTCCAACGGAAGGCTAGTAGGTACATATTTAACAATCAGATCTCCATGAGCTACACACTCACGTACAAACTGGTGATCAATCTGGATATGCTTGCTCTGAGCATGCTGAACATGATTTGCAGTCAAATAGGAAGCAGAGATACTATCACAAAAGTGACGAACAGGTTCGGTGATAGGGAATCCAAGCTAAAACAAAATGGACCAAATATGCAATGTGTCCTAGACAGTGTAGGCAATGACACGATATTCTGCTTCCGTAGAGGATTTGGAGACAGTAGGTTGCTTCATAGACTTCCAAGACACGAGATTGGCCCCCAGAAAATAGCAAAACAAGCGAAGTGGAACGAGAAGTATCTGGACAACCACCCAATCAGCATCAGGATATGCAACAATACACGTGGCCTTAGATGTAGGCTGAAGCCACAAACCATTATCAAGTGTACCCTGCAAGTATCTGAAAATCTCTTGACTGCAAGAAGGTGAGTGCTACGTGGAGCATGCACTATCACGCCCCGGACCTACCCGGACACGTCAACAACCCGCCGTACAATACGAATAGTCAACCAAAGTCAAACACATCCATATTATACAAAGCGTCTCGAATATCATTCACACATAAGTCATCCATAAACATACATAATAAGCAATTCAATACGCAGCGGAAATATAGTTTGTAATCAAATGCCACGCAGGGCAAACATGAGCACGCAGGCTCTAAAGTAAAATGTCCATGAGCTTGATTATTAATGTTCTAAAACATAATGGAGGAAGCACGAACCAAGTCTTCTCTCCGGGAAATCACTCGAGCAACAAGCACAAGAAGCAAGCTCTAGCCTCAACCTGAAATGGTGGTGGGATGCCCCCGAAGGGGTCAGTACTCTATAGGGCTATAAAGTACTGGTGTGGATGACATCTAATAGATATACAACAAGTATTTTAAATACAAGACCCTCAAATAGAGTGATAGTACAATATGGTTGTAACCCTAATGATGGATAGTGTACCCGGGGGGTAGCTTATCCGATGGGTTATTATGAGAACTAGATTTTCACCCGTGCGATGCACGGGCCATATTATCGTAGAGTAATATCATATTATTTATTAACTTTATTAGTCAATGTGTAGATGATATTATTTATACACATGTAATATATATATGAATAATAAAAAATAGTTATAAAGGTAATATTCATCACTCATAATTGGTACGATTTATATATTAGGATAAGGAGGAAAAAACGAAGCATATAATAAGATTAAGAAACATTGGTTTGTAAACATTTTGAAAGACTTCTTTGTAAACAACATTTGTAGTACGGTCTGTCTTTTCGCCATCTTAATCGCAAATCAATATCTTCAAACCCTTTACGGTTTGTCACTCTAGATACTGCCACATACAATTGACCATGCCAAATACAATTTTAATCACATTACAAAAGTATGTAGTAAAAATAATAATTTTAAGATAAAAAAGTATTTGAGTTATTCATTTTATTGTTATCATTATAAATAATAGAAATTATATCTTTTAACAATTAATAATATAATGAACTTAAGAGTTTTATGTAATTGGAATATGGATAAAATCTAGTTGAATGTCATATTTTCAGCCCATTTAAACCCAAGTACCCAATTTAATACATTAGAGCTTCTTACACTATCGAACCAAATCCACCCCAATTACCGAACCTACCCAGCCCAATTTCGACCCAGGCCAAAATATACCACTTAAATTTAGTACATACGGAGTATTAAATATACTGTACCTAACTCTAGGTATATAAAACCATATCCCCTTTCCCAGTCATTCCACCGATGATAACCCATCGGATAAACCGATGCTCTCTCTACACTTCAACTCTTCTCACTTCTCTCTGCAGCCTCTCTATGTTTCCATCTGTTACCATCGAACGGTTGTTATCGATTCCGATTAATTTGTCGGTATATATTTCTGAATTTCTTCGATTTAAACATACTTGTTCATTTGATATTCGATTTTTTGTATTTTGGTTTCCTATATAAAATCTTTAAAAGATTTAATTATTTGGTGTTTGTACACTGTTTCTCATGTTTTATTTTGATAATTTATTTAAAAAACTTTCACTGCATGTAGTCAGCAGACGTTCTTTACTGTTTTTTCTTCCAAGTTGCTATACTCAGCATTAATGTTCTGGCTATTTTTGGTATAGATGTCATACTATACACCAATTCAGTCATCAGCTGATTTGTTTTTTTAATAAACTGATCAGCTTTTTTATAAACAGATCCTCATTTTTATAAATTAATCTGTCATTTTTTTCTATATACTGAAATAGTGTATTTATTTAGTATACTCCATTAGTATTATTTTTGCTCTTTCATGCTGAAACAAAGAACATTTCGAGCACACATCAAGAATTCTGTTTCATTTATCCAATTTTTTTATCTGCTACATAATTTATAGCTTATGAATTTCAATATTGATTTTATTGGAAGAGTTCAACATCTGTTGTCATCCTTGATGACTTGAACATGAGCTTATGTTGTTTGATCTTTCCTCGAATGATTTTTGTTTCAAAAGAAAAGATCACCTTAAAACCTTTTTGACTAATTCGGATTTTGATAAATTCAGTCACTTTAAATAGCATTGTTTTATATTCTATGTATAGAAAGTTGCATAAGATAGTGGTATTGTGGCCATGCTTAGTTGCTGAAAACTCATCGGCCAGCTTTCTTTTCATTGTGTCGTCCAAGTTTATAACTGTTTTTTGGGGTGATTTCTGTGGGGTCTCTTCCTCTACTTCTTCATTGACAGTGGTCTGAAACAACGTTAACATGTAGTGTTAAGTTAAATTCGTTTAGTTAACATAACATAAATAACGAAACAAATCTGTAATCAAGATCTGAAGTTTCAACTTCTTTTCTCTTTTACATTGCCAAAAGTCCAAAACAAAACTAATGCGGTCTCCCTTTAAGAGCTTTCTTCTTGTTCCTTCTTGACTTGGACCTTAATCAATCCTTTATTATTGCTTACACTTTGTCTCCCTTTATTATTGATCTGAACATAGCAAGCTGTGGTCTTTTAACCACTACATGGATGCGGTTACCCTTTAAAATTTATTAAGATTATGATTTTGTACATCTAAACAGTTTTTAGAATAATATTTAAGAAAGATAATATAACCCCAAGTAAATATACCAACCATCTCCAGAATGCTTCCACCTTTGGCATGGCCAGCAACTTCGTAGGCCCTAATCACTCTCACTCGCACTGCCCATGTGTGGTCTTGGTGTGATCGATGTAGCTCTCAGTCATTGTTGATTTGTGAACTTGGCAGCAAATTGGTTTGGTGATGTGCGTGAGTGGAGTGAAGTGTGTTGTGGAATGTTGTGTAACCGTGTAAATGTCCTATTTATAGTAGAAGAGGGGTGAAGTTGGACTTTCACAGAAGTTGGTTGCCAAAGTAATTTAGAGTGTTCAAATATCCTTTGGATATTTCTATACAATGTGTCGAGCAGGATCTTAATTAATGGGATTCCCTTTTGCGGAAAAAAACCAACAACTCAACTCAGTAATTTGAATTTGTGATCTCTATTTGGAAAAGCACTCAAAGGTAAATAAATTTCTTGTGGAGTCGTTGACTAAAGATTCTCTTCCAGCAGGCTGCATTTAATGTATTGTTGCTTTTAAGATTTGTCAAAAGATTCTTTGGTGTTGGGATATATTATCCCGGCCTATTACTGTTCAGGAGCCCAAGACTTAACGTAGTACGGAGCCCAATCAGTAAGGCCCATTTTAGCCTATCAGGCCTGTTTCGGCCTTTGGGCCCATTTTGGCCCATTCGGCCCGTTAGGGTGGAGAGTCTCCTTTCCCCCTATTCCCTATAAATAGGAGGTTTCCCTCCATGTAAAAGGATCTTTCCTTCTTCCTTCTTCCTTTAGAATAGTTTTGCAAGATTCCATTAATGGAGCTCAAATTGTACTATGTAATGGTGAGGAGAGTCTAATGAGAATGAGAGGGCTTGGACATTAGCCTAAAAAGTCCCGTGGTTTTCTCCCTTTCGGGTTTCCACGTAAAAACTGAGTTGTTCATACATATATTTACTATATCGTGTTGGATTAAACTCAACACTGGCGCCGTCTGTGGGAATCTGTCCAAAAAGATTCATGTATTCTACTGTTCTTGAGTTGCTACAAGAAAGATTCATACGAAAATGGACTGATTCCAGCAAAAAAGAAGAAAAAATCTGAGAAAATGGGATCTGGAATTCCCCAGATCTGTTTTGGAGGTTGCCAGAGCCGCCACCACCGTTCCCGCCGCCGTGGAACCTCCGGTGGGTGTACCTGCACTGGACGAAGCTCGCTGTAGCACCCCAGATCTTGCCATCCCAGTTTCTAGTAAAAACTCCGTCGCAACACGGTCACCTGGTCAATCTCTGCTCGAGCTTCCACGGGCCACTCTGCCGATGCGACCTGAGGTAGCTGCTGGCTGAGAGCTTGATTTCTGCCATTAACGGTGGTGTGGAGCTCAGGGAAGGTATGCCACGATCCTATGAAGTCCGGCTGGCTTTCCAAGGAGACTATCCTCTCTGGCCGCCCTTGCTCCGCTGCAACCGCCGTTCTCACCGGTGGAAGTGGCCGGCACGCGTGACCTGCTCTTCTAAAAGAGACCCCGTATATTATTGCTACGGACCTTAGAGCACCACGTATGCGAGACTAAGGCCAAGAGACACGTAGCCCGAGTGGCCGGCACGCACGGCCCGACAGTATATATACATAGCCCGAGTGGCCGGCACGCATGGGCCGTATATTAGAGACACGTAGCCCGAGTCTTGAAGACGTTCAGGGCCAGCTAAAGAGGAGACCATCACGGCTGAGAGCCGAGAGACGAACATCTCCACCTCAGAGACCGATGGCCTAGGAAGAACACCTAGAGGCCGAGGGTCTAGAGGGAACTGCCACGACGAAGAACCGTGAGACGATCATCCATCATTCAGAGGCCGAAGGCCTAGAGGAGACCATCGCGGCCGAGGGCCAACTGTGTAACACCCCCGCCCCACCAGACCCGAGGTAGTTACTCCGGACCAATAGTACTGTCCTCACAAACCACCACAAGCCTTTACCGCGCACTTTGTCCTCACTCATGCGCGCCCTGAGAAACTTCCCAGGGGGTCACCCATCCCAAGACTACTCCCGTGCGAGCACGCTTAACTTTGGAGTTCTTGGGTAATGAGCTCCCTTAAAAGGAGATGCACCTCTGATGGTATGAGTAGTACTATTAATCCGTTTATGTTAAATCTCAAGTGTTACAATCACCCCCACTTAGGATCGCAACGTCCTCGTTGCGCCCTTGAACCAATCTCAAATCTCAATCAAATCCCAGAATCTTCCCCCGCTAAGTGTCTGCCCGATATCCAACGGGTCAACACACTGTCTCAGGGTTGCTCTGATACCACCTGTAACACCCCCGCCCCACCGGACCCGAGGTAGTTACTCCGGACCAATAGTACTGTCCTCACAAACCACCACAAGCCTTTACCGCGCACTTTGTCCTCACTCATGCGCGCCCTGAGAAACTTCCCAGGGGGTCACCCATCCCAAGACTACTCCCGTGCGAGCACGCTTAACTTTGGAGTTCTTGGGTAATGAGCTCCCTTAAAAGGAGATGCACCTCTGATGGTATGAGTAGTACTATTAATCCGTTTATGTTAAATCTCAAGTGTTACAAACTGACACAATCATATCACGACCGGCCTCTCGGCACGGCGTGATTATCATCTTCTAAAGACCGGTATCATCCCCGCGCTGCGCGGATGAGAGCCATTGCATGGGTACACTTGATCGGCCTCTCATTGCCGACATCATTATGTCACAACCGGCCTCTCGGCACGGCGTGTTTATCTTTTGAAGACCGGACTCGTCCCCGCTCCTCGCGGATGAGGGCCGCTGCTTGACTCTTGTAGGTCGGCCCCTCATTGCCGACATTGTCACATCATGTTCGGCCTCTCATCGCCGACATCATCATACCACGACCGGCCTCTCGGCTCGGCGTGTTTATCTTTTGAAGACCGGCCTCGTCCCCGCCCTCGCGGACGAAGACTGTTGCTTGATTTTTCTCAGATCGGCCGCTTATTGCCGACACCATTATACCACGACCGGCCTCTCGGCTCGGCGTGCTTATCTTTTAAAGACCGGCCTCGTCCCCGCCCTCGCGGACGAGGACCGTTGCTTGATTTTCTCAGATCGGCCGCTCATTGCCGACACCATTATACCACGACCGGCCTCTCGGCTCGGCGTGCTTATCTTTTGAAGACCGGCCTCGTCCCCGCCACCTCGCGGATGAGGACCGTTGTTTGATTCTTTCAGGTCGGCCTCTCACTGCCGACACTATCATGTTATGCTCGGCCTCTCGGCACGACATATTTATCTTTTGAAGACCGGTTTCATCCCCGCACTGCGTGGATGAGAGCCGTTGCTCGGATATATCGGCCTGACCTGGACACTATTGCCGTCTCCATTATCAGGACCGACTGCTCAGCGACATTATGATCATTGTATATCGGCTCCCAATGCCGACCTTTTCTTGAGTTAGCGATCGGACTCACCCCTCCCCTCCAGGAGGGTGACCATCGCCTTCGCATGACGACCAGCTATTCTATCGCCTCGTCATTATATTCGTTCGCTATGCCACCACCATTATGTGTGACATCCCGTGATCCCTGCGAGTTTCTTGGATACCGAATGTCTTCTTCGATGTAGGAAGATCGGTAGGACCACGGACCAGGGACGGACAAAGAAGAGCTAGGGAATCTCGATGTAGATAAACCTGTTCCTCCTTGTGAGTTTCGCGGATACCGAACGTCTCTTCGAAGCAAGAGCGCCGGTAGGACCAAGAACCAAGGACGAACGAAGAATA
The DNA here is from genome assembly GCA_945859915.1 of Cuscuta epithymum. Taxonomy (NCBI): domain Eukaryota; kingdom Viridiplantae; phylum Streptophyta; class Magnoliopsida; order Solanales; family Convolvulaceae; genus Cuscuta; species Cuscuta epithymum. Next base: position 5,601,821 of record CAMAPF010001015.1, read on the forward strand.
TAGATTGCCTCCGCCAAAAAAAAAAAAAAAAAAAAAAAGAAAAAAAAAAAAGATGGGGAGAAGAGGAGAGTAGCTCCTATGTGGAAGGGAATCTTGCCCGGGCGTGCCAGATCTTCTCCCACCGCCGAAGACGAACGCCTCTCGATGTAGAGGTTAGTAGAGACGCGGAGGGGGCTAGACGAACCAAGGGAGCCTGCCAAGATAAACCTGTTTATCCCACAAATGACCATGGATCGATGGACGTGGGATAACAAAGTCGGGAACCCGTGAGGGTAGACCTGTTCGTCCCTGCGAGTTCCTTGGGTACCGAACGTCCTCTTCGAAGTAAGAGACGCCGGTAAGACTAAAAGGACCACGGACGAACGAAAAAGGGGGAATCTCGATGTAGATAAACCTGTTCCTCCTTGCGATGTCGGCGGACACCGAACGTCTCCTCGAAGTAGGGACGCCGGTAGGACCAGGGACCAAGGACGAACAAAGACTAAAAGACTCAAAAAAAAAAAAAAAAAAAAGATGCCAGAAGAGCACGGAGCAAAGAATGATTTTATCCCTCGGCGCTATTGGCCGGGGAGTACAAACTAGAACATATGTAAAGAATAATTACAAAACTTAAGTACGAAGAATGAAGTGGCCGACGACGATCGGCTAACATCAGGTTTGCTTTTGCCTTGGACGACGAATACCAGCTCCCCAGATCAGACGGAGGAACATCGCCCAGATTTATTTCAGGCTCACCATTCCTTCGTGGATGGAGTCCTGGCAGACGATCGGCTTCTCACAGCCAGTCAGGATAGAGACTTGACACATCACCAACACGGCCGAGGGCCGCGAGACGATTACCACTCACGATTTATCACTATTTTTATGCATCACGATCGGCCTCTCAGCGCCATCGTGTCTCTTTCACGGTTCGGCTCGCCCATTCCCTCCAGGATGGCGACGACCGTCTTGTGCAGCACGATCGGCTTCTCAGCGCCATCGTGTCTCACGTTCGGATCGCCCCATTCCCTCTAGGATGGCGACGAACGTCTTATGCAGTACGATCGGCCCCTCAGCGCCATCGTACCTGGCTCACGGTTCGGCTCGCCCATTTCCCTCCAGGATGGCGACGACCGTCTTGTGCAGCACGATCGGCTTCTCAGCGCCATCGTGTCTCTTTCACGGATTCGGCTCGCCCATTCCCTCCAGGATGGCGACGACCGTCTTGTGCAGCACGATCGGCTTCTCAGCGCCATCGTGTCTCTTTCACGTTCGGATCGCCCCATTCCCTCTAGGATGGCGACGAACGTCTTATGCAGTGCGATCGGCCCCTCAGCGCCATCGTACCTGGCTCACGGTTCGGCTCGCCCATTTCCCTCCAGGATGGCGACGACCGTCTTGTGCAGCACGATCGGCTTCTCAGCGCCATCGTGTCTCTTTCACGTTCGGATCGCCCCATTCCCTCCAGGATGGCGACGGACGTCTTATGCAGTGCGATCGGCCCCTCAGCGCCATCGTACCTGGCTTCACGGTTCGGCTCGCCCATTCCCTCCAGGATGGCGACGACCGTCTTGTGCAGCACGATCGGCTTCTCAGCGCCATCGTGTCTCACGTTCGGATCGCCCCATTCCCTCCAGGATGGCGACGAACGTCTTATGCAGTACGATCGGCCCCTCAGCGCCATCGTACCTGGCTCACGGTTCGGCTCGCCCATTTCCCTCCAGGATGGCGACGACCGTCTTGTGCAGCACGATCGGCTTCTCAGCGCCATCGTGTCTCTTTCACGGATTCGGCTCGCCCATTCCCTCCAGGATGGCGACGACCGTCTTGTGCAGCACGATCGGTTTCTCAGCGCCATCGTGTCTCTTTCACGTTCGGATCGCCCCATTCCCTCCAGGATGGCGACGAACGTCTTATGCAGTGCGATCGGCCCCTCAGCGCCATCGTACCTGGCTCACGGTTCGGCTCGCCCATTTCCCTCCAGGATGGCGACGACCGTCTTGTGCAGCACGATCGGCTTCTCAGCGCCATCGTGTCTCTTTCACGTTCGGATCGCCCCATTCCCTCCAGGATGGCGACGGACGTCTTATGCAGTGCGATCGGCCCCTCAGCGCCATCGTACCTGGCTTCACGGTTCGGCTCGCCCATTCCCTCCAGGATGGCGACGACCGTCTTGTGCAGCACGATCGGCTTCTCAGCGCCATCGTGTCTCACGTTCGGATCGCTCCATTCCCTCCAGGATGGCGACGAACGTCTTATGCAGTACGATCGGCCCCTCAGCGCCATCGTACCTGGCTCACGGTTCGGCTCGCCCATTCCCTCCAGGATGGCGACGACCGTCTTGTGCAGCACGATCGGCTTCTCAGCGCCATCGTGTCTCTTTCACGTTCGGATCGCCCCATTCCCTCCAGGATGGAGACGAACGTCTTATGCAGTGCGATCGGCTCCTCAGCGCCATCGTACCTGGCTCACGTTCAGCTCGTCCATCCCTTCCAGGGTGGCGACGAACGTCTTATGCATCACGATCGGCCCCTCAGCGCCATCGTGTCCAGATTCACGGTTCGGTTCGCCCATTCCCTTCCAGGATGGCGACGAACGTCTTTATGCAGCACGATCGGCCTCTCAGCACCATCGTGTCTGGCTCATGTTCGGCTCGCCCATCCCTTCCAGGATGGCGACGAACGTCTCTCATGCAGCATGATTGACCCCTCAGTGCCATCATGTCTAGTTCATCTCCGGGTCGCCCATCTCCTCCAGGATGGGGACGGATATCTTATGCAGCACAATTGGCCCCGTCGTGCCATTGTGTCGATTTCATGTTCGGCTCGCCCATTCCCTTCAAGATGGCGACGACCGTCTTATGCGGCACGATCGGCTTCTCAGCGCCATCGTGTCTCTTTCACGCTAGGTTCGCCCATCCCTTTCAGGATGGCGACGAACGTCTCTTATGCAGCACGATCAGCGCCCCAGCGCCAGCGTGCCTGGCTCACGTTAGGGTCGCCCATCCCTTTCAGGATGGCGACGAACGTCTCTTATGCAGCACGATCAGCGCCCCAGCGCCATCGTGTCTGGCTCACGTTAGGGTCGCCCATCCCTTTCAGGATGGCGACGAACGTCTCTTATGCAGCACGATCAGCGCCCCAGCGCCACCGTGTCTGGCTCACGTTAGGGTCGCCCATCCCTTTCAGGATGGCGACGAACGTCTCTTATGCAGCACGATCAGCGCTTCAGCGCCATCGTGTCTGGCTCACGTTAGGTTCGCCCATCCCTTTCAGGATGGCGACGAACGTCTCTTATGCAGCACGATCAGCGCCCCAGCGCCATCATGTCTGGCTCACGTTAGGGTCGCCCATCCCTTTCAGGATGGCGACGAACGTCTCTTATGCAGCACGATCAGCGCCCCAGCGCCATCGTGTCTGGCTCACGTTAGGGTCGCCCATCCCTTTCAGGATGGCGACGAACGTCTCTTATGCAGCACGATCAGCGCCCCAGCGCCACCGTGTCTGGCTCACGTTAGGGTCGCCCATCCCTTTCAGGATGGCGACGAACGTCTCTTATGCAGCACGATCAGCGCTTCAGCGCCATCGTGTCTGGCTCACGTTAGGGTCGCCCATCCCTTTCAGGATGGCGACGAACGTGTCTTATGCAGCACGATCAGCGCCCCAGCGCCATCGTGTCTGGCTCACGTTAGGGTCGCCCATCCCTTTCAGGATGGCGACGAACGTCTCTTATGCAGCACGTCTGCCTCTCGGCGCTGACATGCCCGGTTTATCGATGAGAGCCACCGCTTTCTATCACATCTCACATTCCTTCTCTCATACATTGCACCCATACATTACATGCATTCATGCATCATACCTCATACATTCATTCATACACACGTGCATCATGTTTTGACAGTACCGCGACGTCGGTTTATAGATGCATGGACCTCTAAGCTTCTCCGATTGGAAAGCTCGAGTCAGAGTGCTTTACTCCTGCCTGATGCATTCAGGCGGAGTGTGCCCGTGCAGGAGCACCCTTCGCCCGACCCTGTCGGGAAGGGGGGTGCCTCACCGGCAGATTACGTTCAGGAGTGCAGACACCCACTCATATATTATGATTATTCGAAGACACAGTTTCCAGCAAGACAGAGGAAGAGCGCAGGCAAGAGTATACTTTCTCGAGCAGATTCGCACGCTCACTACTCAAGAAACTGGGGGACTTGTGTTGGGATATATTATCCCGGCCTATTACTGTTCAGGAGCCCAAGACTTAACGTAGTACGGAGCCCAATCAGTAAGGCCCATTTTAGCCTATCAGGCCTGTTTCGGCCTTTGGGCCCATTTTGGCCCATTCGGCCCGTTAGGGTGGAGAGTCTCCTTTCCCCCTATTCCCTATAAATAGGAGGTTTCCCTCCATGTAAAAGGATCTTTCCTTCTTCCTTCTTCCTTTAGAATAGTTTTGCAAGATTCCATTAATGGAGCTCAAATTGTACTATGTAATGGTGAGGAGAGTCTAATGAGAATGAGAGGGCTTGGACATTAGCCTAAAAAGTCCCGTGGTTTTCTCCCTTTCGGGTTTCCACGTAAAAACTGAGTTGTTCATACATATATTTACTATATCGTGTTGGATTAAACTCAACATTTGGCTATATAATTAATATAATCGGTATACTGCACTGCCCAATGCAAATGCTCTGTATGATTTTGAGATTTCGAAAGAAATATAGACAGTGCATTTAATGACCCCAGTCACCATGACCCGACATTTAACCTGTTGATGCCTGTGACCCGACCCACTTTTGCCCTACACCTTGGGCGGGAAAACCATCTGCCATTCCACCTCTTTTTATATAGAGGTAGATAACCTAGAGAGAAGTCAGAGCAAACAAGTATGTGACACCGCTCCCAATTTAAACTTGGATTTTTTAATCCATTGATATTAAAATCTAAGTGAAAGTACAAATACTAATTTCGATGAGGATAATTAGTTAAAGTCATGAATGTATATTCACTTTGAAAACTAGTTACAAGTATATTAATCATACTAGAAATGATTAATTGATTAAATTAATACCAATTTATTAAATTGTGGGTCGGACCCCAAACATGGGGAAGGACTAACTAAGATATATTCTTGGACGAAGTTAATTTAAATAAAAAGCCCAAGGATAAGAAGCAAGTAATATATAATTGTTCGGGCCGAATAAAAGGTAAATAAATAATATGAGAGATCATTCGAGCCCACTTACTAATAATAGAAATATAAATGGGTTTGAGCCCGGAATCTTGGAGAGGACTATCCAATACATTTTAGGACCGACCTATTATGGTCTACTAGCCTAAAATAATATAAATAAATGAATAAAATCCATTTAGGCCCAACCGAGATATATCAAGTAACCAAAGTGGCGTTCTAGCCAATTTACCGAAAATAGCAAGTATAAGGGTGAAAGGTTTCCTACACTTTAATTCGGGGTATCCCGTATAAAGTGTAACCCTTAACAAAGAGGAGGAGTAATCTATAAAATAGTTTTGGACTGGATTAAATAAAAAAGAGGCAGCCCGTGAACCGAACCCAAATAAAATCGGCCTAACTTTCTAAAAATAGAAGATAAGGGAGGGGAGTCTCCTTATCCTCTCATTTGGGATGTTTTACGTAAACCATAGAAAGGAGGGAAAGTGCTTGCAGCGTCCTCTACGCACACAAGAACTCAGGAACAAAGGAGAGTGAAGGAGAGAAGAGAATCCGAGAGAAAACGAAGCCTAGCGGTAAGAATCTTGTAGCTCCGGTTGTTGTTCTCCTTTTTATATAGTTTTCATGTATGATTTTATAGAAATCATATGATGGATTCTAGGGGATTTCTACACGTTTAAAAGTGTAGAAAAATGATATAAAGTGTTGGTATTTAACTTAGAAGAGTTGTTGAATCGATAGGAACCGAAATCGCCGGACACCGCCATTGTTAGGAGCTGTTTTCGTGCTGCATGGCCCGAAAGCCGGACAGCTTTTGCAAAAGCCGGGCGGCTTTTGCCCTCTGCCAGCCAATGTTGTTTCGAATCACTCCCGATCGAAGGTTTAACGATGGGGCTTCAATAAGCAACCTTGCTGGACATATTTAAGGTGAGGATGACTGACTATATTGTCTATAACTCGTGAGTTGAGCATGAGATTACCTAAGTAATCAAATTATGATTTTGATGGAACTAAATGATATACTTCAATGTGAATAAATGTGTTGGTAAGTGGTCATATAAATTGATACATGATATTACAAAGGTGGATAAGCAAAGGTATTATGCATGAGGGGAGAAATCCTTGAAATATATTAATTATTGAATTGATATTGAGGATTAGAATGATATAGACAAATGTTGATAAATGTGTGATTCCATAAGATCTAAAAAGGGATATATGGATACCTATGTGGATAGGAAAAGTGATTAAATGTGAAGTAAGGAATACTTGAGTTATTGATATGATCAAAGTGATATGAATCCTTAGTGATTAATTGTGTGTGCTATCTATAGTGTTGAATAAGATAGGCATGAACTTAGAATGAGTGATGGACTACGGTCACACTCAAAGGAAATGGTGGAGTCTACCGAGACTATATGAAGGCAGCCCGGGGAGTCTTGATGAAGACTAGCCCGAGGTTGATAGATTATGATTGCTCGCATACTATGAGTATACGGGGTTATATACGGGGTGTGTAAGCCCTAAACGAATGAAACATATACGGGGTGTGTAAGCCCTACATGAATAAAGTATTACGCGGGGTGTGTAAGCCCTAACGAGATAAAGGATATTACGCGGGGTGTGTAAGCCCTACACGAATAAAGTATTACGCGGGGTGTGTAAGCCCTAACAGATAAAGGGTACTACGCGGGGTGTGTAAGCCCTACATGAATAAGGTATTATACGGGGTGTGTAAGCCCTACACGAATAAAGTATTACGCGGGGTGTGTAAGCCCTAATGAGTAAAGTATTATACGGGGTGTGTAAGCCCTACACGAACTAAGATTATACGGGGTGTGTAAGCCCTAAATGAATCAAAGATATTATATTGGGTGTGTAAGCCCAAAATGAATGAATACACCGTAGGGTGTGTATGTCCAATGTGGATGAGTACAAAGGATATTTGTGTAACCCTCTCGATGGAGTTGGGTTTAGACTAGGGGTGAGGTAACCTCTCGAGATTGCTATATGCTAGAATATGCCAAGGTCTATACAAGGGGAATTGTTTTGAAATACAAATGGACCTACGGGTTGACTTGGTATATATATTCTATACAAGTGATTTGAAATGGGGTAGTTGTAGGTTATGCCCATAATATAGTATCACCCTATGTTGAGGGTCTTGTGTTTGAAACATGAATTATATTTAGTATAGTTGTCGTTGTACTTGTCAAATGCTTCCAAGTACTGACCTCCCCTTCACGGGGGAGGCCACCTCACAGTTTTTCAGGTAGAAGCTAGAGATTGCTTCCTGTTCCCGTTGCTTCGGGTGATCTATGGAGAGAAGATGTGGTTCGTGCTTCTTCCAGTTCTATTTTGATATAAATAAAATAATGCTCATGGGACTATTTAGAACTATAAATGATTTGAGAGCTGCGTGCTCATGTTCGCCCTGTGTGGCATTTGACTTTTAAAAGTATTTGTATTCCGCTGTGTATTTTGAAATACTTTACTTATGATTGTTTATGGATGTACTTGTGTGAATGGTATTCATGTACGCCTTGCACGGTTCGAGTAAGGTGAACTGCGGTTGCCTTAATCGGATTGTGCGGCGGTTGTTAGCGTGTCCGGCCAGACCGGGGCGTGACAATTAAATGGTATCAGAGCCTTAGTCCATAAACTTCATAATGAAGTTCCTCAAAAGTGTTTTCTTCAAAATGATTTTTGAAACCATGAGCATAAAAGTTTTGTACTGAAAGAGCCTTTGGTACTTGAGTTGCAAAGTCTCTAATTGTTAAGACGAGCCCCTTAACAATTGGTATGGCGGTGACTTGAGCCAAGTGGTGTCTTAGGTACTTATCTGTCAGTTGACATTGAAACGAGTCTGATGACTCATTCCAAAAATTTCTTTCAGAAACGCGAGGTGGAGGCATGGTAACTAGGAAAGATCGGATAGGGCGTGCACCGGGAGAAACTGGGCATGTCAACCGGGGGAACTCTAGAGTATCTAGAGGAAAAGGGAGAGACCGAGGAGGCCAAGAGATCCAAACGATGGATAGCGTACAGTTGGAGGCCGAGTATAGGTCTTGGGAGTCCGAAGAAGACTCAACATATAAACCCGAAACAGAACCTTCTGAAACCTCATATGATGAGAGTGATGATTTTATTAGTGAGGAGGAAAATGGTGTCTCCTTGGAGGGAATTGGTCAGGTATTTGAAAAATACCAACGTGAACGAGAACTAAGAGAGAAACAACGCCAAAAGAGGCGAATTGGACAAGTGGCTCCCAAGAGGGGAAGTCGTAACGCGTGCGGGGCACATGGGGAGAATACTAGAAATCCAAGTACCGAGAGTCCTATTATAAGAGTCTCTAAGTATCTTAAAGAGGGAAGGTCACTCGGATGTAAACCGTTTGATGGAACGGGGGATATATCTGAGGCCGATGAATGGGTTAAGAGGCTTAATGAGGCAGCCGATGATATGCAATTGACGCCTAACCTGAAGATGAGGGTTGCCACTAGAATGTTGGAGGGATTAGCTTCAACATGGTGGGAGAGTGTCAAGGGGAAATACCACAAAGACGTCACGTGGGACAACTTTGGGCTTGAATTCTATAGACAATTCTACTCTTCCTTTGAAGTAAATCAAAAGAGGAGGGAGTACACTACCATCAAACAAGGTGAGGAGTACAGTGTCAAACAGTTGGAACAAAAGTTCCGAGACTTGGCTAGATATCTTCCTGAATATGCAAAGAATGAGGACCGTATGGTCGACCACTTCTGGAACGCGTTGAATTTGGAGGTGCGTGAGAGGGCGGCGTACCAAAAGAACATGACTTTTAATGAGGTGGTGACACGAGGCCTTATTGGGGAAGAGTTGTGGGAAGAAAGAAAGGGTAAAGATGCCGAGGAGGCTAGAAAGAGGATGTGGGAAATCAATGATTCCCATGATCAAAGCAAAAGGCAAAATATTGAAGTGGAGAGAGGTTTTAAAATGCCTATGCCACCGTCAACGTAAAATCAAGGGTCTGTGACCCAAGGAGAGAAATCCTTTAGTTCTAGGGTGCAAAGATGTGATAATTGTGATAAGTACCACTACGGGACTTGCCGCGAACCAAAGAGGTGTTTCTTTTGTGGGGATACGGGGCACATGAAGTTCCATTGCCCTTAACGAGGAAGTAACACTACTTCAGGAGCTAACGGAGGAACTGTAGGAGATATAAACCTAGCAGGGCCGTCTCAAGTGAGCACACGACCTAGGGGAGATAATGTGAGAAACATACACTCCAGGAATCAAAGAAGAACTCAACGATGATTACACACGAGGGAGAATACAACTTCTTGCATGGGCACGTCCACCGTTACAGGTAATCCTTCTTAAAAACTTGATTTAAATGCATGTTTAAGTTATAAGGGTTCCAGGGGTCAATTGTCGGCTGCCCTAGGGGAAAACCGGCCGGTTTTGGCAAGGAAAACGAAAAACATTTTTGGAAATGGCAAGAACCGGACGGCTTGGGTGAAACCTGGCCGGCTTTTGGGTTAAATAAAATCAAATTAAACTGCGGCAGCAAAAACCGGCCGGCTTTTGTAAAGACCGGCCGGCTTACGGAAATTGTGAAATTTCGTAAACACTAAAAACCGCCCGGCTTTGGCAAAGCCCGGCCGACTTTAGGTTTGAATAAGTTTAATTAAACTACGGGGCTGAAAAACCGGCCGACTTTCATGGAAACCGGCCGGCCTTGGGATTTAGTTTTGGATTAAAGCTACGCTGCCAAACCCCGGCCGGCTTTCATGGAAACCGGCCGGCTTACGGGGAAACTAATCGGAGACCGTGTTTTGGGTATGAAAACCGGCCGGCTTTCATGGAAACCGGCCGGCACTTGGGAAATTTCTGGTAAATTATTCTCCAAAGCTTGAAAACCGAGCAGTTTATAGAAAGGTCGGGCGGCTTTCGTATGTTTTGAGCCCGAACTATCTTTTGAGCCTTGAAATGTACCGTTACGAAGGTGAAGGGTCTTGCATTGATTTGTGGTGTAAGAACACTAAAGTTGAGCAAGGAGGATGATAGAATCATCCTTAATGTGGAGACGTATTAGGCAAGTGTGAGGGGGACACTTGTAAACCGAAATGATATGACGGTCGATACACACTATTACACACGATAATAATGAATGAAGGAAATTGAATGTAATGTCTAATATCGTTGAGTATGATTGAACCCCATAGGATATATCATTGAGAGGGAATACTGGAGAAGAAAAGTGCTAGAGTTGGCTATTATACGAGAGGTTGAAAGCTCGGGGAAAATAAGGACAGGGCCCTATGCTCCGAGGTTTAAACGAATAAGTTGAGTAGTAGGAACATGTGTTACCCAAAGAGGGGGCAAGATTGATTATCCCCGAGTAATATAGTTCGATACAAATAAGACCGATATGATGGTCACAACACCAGATTGATTCGCCGTATATGTTACTCGTTATTGTATGAGTATCGGGAACTCACAAGAGAATAACTAGAATCTGAGAAGCTGAATGGAAGTTCAGTGATTTTGTCCATCCACATATGGGTGGGTAGCACAGGTATGGGAGGCGAACATTAGAGTCAAGGATGACTACTTATTTTCGAAATCCCACGAGAGTTGGGACTGATGTTTGATACGTGGGAATCTTTCCTGTAGCAATAGCTACCGTGCGAATATTGGGTCGTTTCCACGGGGAGCGTTGTATGTGAGACAGTTAGCGTAACTGGAAGATGATGAAATTCGGGTCATGCTCCGGGCAGTCCTTAAGGGAGGACCCGAGGTGACTAAACCGATGTATCGATCATAGACTTGAGGCTCGTCTATGGTTCGTATCTTGATGAGGTATGGGAAGACGACATGAATTGAGGACTCGATTATCCTCGATCTACCCAAATAGTATGAAAATACTAGCCGGGAGGTAAGTACGAATAATGGTAGGATTAATCCTAAGGATTCAGATAGTGAAATATTGAACCTTAAGTAGTCTTAAGAGATGCTAAGGTGGCCATGTATAACTTTAAGTTATACTAGGGGTAGGCCTTAAGGGATACCCAAGATAAAAGTGAATAATAAATTGATCCTAGATGTAGGATTGACCTTTGGGTGTTTTCGGTAGTCCTTGAGGATAGCCGGTTGAATTATGGTAATAAGTAAGGACCATGGCCCTTCCCGACTCTAGAGAGCGGGGTTGGATAGCATGGACTTGCAATGTAACTACGTATAAGGGTGGAATCCGAATCGGAGACCTCATGAGGCTTCGACAGCGGTAACACATAAGATAGGACCCCGAATGGGCCTTACCTTCCTACGGGATGATGGGTATGAGTCCAGGGGCGGGATGTTGGACTCCGGCCCGAGGACCCGATGAGGCCTCGGATGGCGGTGACAAGTCTCGTATGAATAATAAGACGTACGGGTTGTGTCGTGCTAACGATGAATGAAATGAAATATGAACGCGGGCTCACGGGCCAACTACATAACAGTATGTGAGTATGTAAGTTTTACATCGGGGTATGCTGTCTAGTATACTAGGGAACCTTCAAGTCGAAGGTTAGAGAAAAATGTTATTTAGGACTTTGGGTGTGAATTGTCAGATTCACATGCCAAAGAACTAAACCCAAACTAGTTAGGGCCACTTGGGAATTCTAGGAAGATTTGACGCCCAAGTAGGGAAGGACTTGTTTTTCTGTAGTTAGATGTAGTAACATCTAAGTGAAGTAAACCAAAAGAATACGAGAATATGAATGAAAATGCCAAAGGGCAACAATAATGATACAATGTTTAAGATATTTTCTAAAAAGATCAAGTCAACGTAGAAACTTGGAAAGGTATGTACTCCAAGAATAGAGTGACACCGGTTAAAATGAAATGGCGACGTGAATTTCGGGGACGAAATTCCTGTTAAGAGGGGGTGAACTTGTGACACCGCTCCCAATTTAAACTTGGATTTTTTAATCCATTGATATTAAAATCTAAGTGAAAGTACAAATACTAATTTCGATGAGGATAATTAGTTAAAGTCATGAATGTATATTCACTTTGAAAACTAGTTACAAGTATATTAATCATACTAGAAATGATTAATTGATTAAATTAATACCGATTTATTAAATTGTGGGTCAGACACCAAACATGGGGAGGGACTAACTAAGATATATTCTTGGACCAAGTTAATTTAAATAAAAAGCCCAAGGATAAGAAGCAAGTAATATATAATTGTTCGGGCCGAATAAAAGGTAAATAAATAATATGAGAGATCATTCGAGCCCACTTACTAATAATAGAAATATAAATGGGTTTGAGCCCGTAATCTTGGAGAGGACTATCCAATACATTTTAGGACCGACCTATTATGGTCTACTAGCCTAAAATAATATAAATAAATGAATAAAATCCATTTAGGCCCAACCGAGATATATCAAGTAACCAAAGTGGCGTTCTAGCCAATTTACCGAAAATAGCAAGTATACGGGTGAAAGGTTTCCTACACTTTAATTCGGGGTATCCCGTATAAAGTGTAACCCTTAACAAAGAGGAGGAGTAATCTATAAAATAGTTTTGGACTGTTTTAAATAAAAAAGAGGCAGCCCGTGAACCGAACCCAAATAAAATCGGCCTAACTTTCTAAAAATAGAAGATAAGGGAGGGGAGTCTCCTTATCCTCTCATTTGGGATGTTTTACGTAAACCATAGAAAGGAGGGGAGTTCTTGGAGCGTCCTCTACGCACACAAGAACTCAGGAACAAAGGAGAGTGAAGGAGAGAAGAGAATCCAAAAGAAAACGAAGCCTAGCGGTAAGAATCTTGTAGCTCCGGTTCTTTTTCTCCTTTTTATATAGTTTTCATATATGATTTTATAGAAATCATATGATGGATTCTAGGGGATGTTCTACACGTTTACAAGTGTAGAAAAATGATATAAAGTGTTGGTATTTAACTTAGAAGAGTTGTTGAATCAATAGGAACCGAAATCGCCGGAAACCGCCATTGCTAGGAGCTGTTTTCGTGCTGCAGGGCCCGAAAGCCGGGCGACTTTTGCCCTCTGCCAGCCAATGTTGTTTCGAATCACTCCCGATCGAAGGTTTAACGATGGGGCTTCAATAGGCAACTTTGCTGGACATATTTAAGGCGAGGATGGCTGACTATATTGTCTATAACTCGTGAGTTGAGCATGAGATTACCTAAGTAATCAAATTATGATTTTGATGGAATTAAATGATATACTTCAATGTGAATAAATGTGTTGCTATGTGGTCATATAAATTGATACATGATATTACAAAGGTGGATAAGAAAAGGTATTATGCATGAGGGGAGAAATCCTTGAAATATATAAATTATTGAATTGATATTGAGGATTAGAATGATATAGACAAATGTTGTTAAATGTGTGATTCCATAAGATCTAAAAAGAGATATATGGATACCTATGTGGATAGGCAAAGTGATTAAATGTGAAGTAAGGAATACTTGAGTTATTGATATGATCAAAGTGATATGAATCCTAGTGATTAATTGTGTGTGCTATATATAGTGTTGAATAAGATAGGCATGAACTTAGAATGAGTGATGGACTACGGTCACACTCAAAGGAAATGGTGGAGTCTACTGAGACTATATGAAGGCAGCCCGGGGAGTCTTGATGAAGACTAGCCCGAGGTTGATAGATTATGATTGCTCGCATACTATGAGTATACGGGGATATATACGGGGTGTGTAAGCCCTAAACAAATGAAACATATACGGGGTGTGTAAGCCCTACATGAATAAAGTATTACGCGGGGTGTGTAAGCCCTAACGAGATAAAGGATATTACGCGGGGTGTGTAAGCCCTACACGAATAAAGTATTACGCGGGGTGTGTAAGCCCTAACGGATAAAGGATACTACGCAGGGTGTGTAAGCCCTACATGAATAAGGTATTATACGGGGTGTGTAAGCCCTACACGAATAAAGTATTACGTGGGGTGTGTAAGCCCTAATGAGTAAAGTATTATACGGGGTGTGTAAGCCCTACACGAACTAAGATTATACGGGGTGTGTAAGCCCTAAATGAATCAAAGATATTATATTGGGTGTGTACGCCCAAAATGAATGAATACACCATAGGGTGTGTAAGTCCAACGTGGATGAGTACAAAGGATAATTTGTGTAACCCTTTCGATGGAGTTAGGTTTAGACTAGGGGTGAGGTAACCTCTCGAGATTACTATATGCTAGAATAGGCCAAGGTCTATACAAGGGGAATTGTTTTGAAATACAAATGGACCTACGGGTTGACTATTTGACTTGGTATATATATTCTATACAAGTGATTTGAAATGGGGTAGCTGTAGGTTATGCCCATAATATAGTATAACCCTATGTTGATGGTCTTGTGTTTGAAACATGAATTATATTCAGTATAGTTGTCATTGTACTTGTCAAATGTTTCCAAGTACTGACCTCCCTTCACGGAGGAGGCCACCTCACAGTTTTCAGGTAGAAGCTAGAGATTGCTTCCTGTTCCCGTTGCTTCGGGTGATCTATGGAGAGAAGACGTGGTTCGTGCTTCTTCCATAAGTGCTTCTTAAATAAAATAATGCTCATGGGACTATTTAGAACTATAAATGATTTGAGAGCCTGTGTGCTCATGTTCGCCCTATGTGTCATTTGACTTTTAAAAGTATTTGTATTCTGCTGCGTATTTTGAAATGCTTTCTTATGATTGTTTATGGATGTACTTGTGTGAATGGTATTCATGTACGCCTTGCACGGTTCGAGTAAGGTGAACTGTGGTTGCCTTAATCGGATTGTGCGGCGGTTGTTAGCGTGTCCGGCCAGACCGGGGCGTGACAAAGTAAGAGAGAGAGAGTTGATTATATTAATGAACTCGAGATGTTCTGGTCCCTTACAAGAGGAATAGGGGCTACTATTTATAGCAGCAATAAATGCGATGAGAGTACACATGTCAGTAATCTAACGGCCGAGGGGTCACCTCAATCGGGGTGGCACCGGCACTCACATGTGCACCGCATTAAATGCGGTGGTTGGACGTGACGCCGCATTAAATGTGGTGGTTGCTTGTCTCCAAAGGGAATCTTCGATGTTTGAGCTGTTAGCTGAAGGCTCTCCCTACGGCCGAGGGCTCTGTGTAGCCGAAGGCTTCCCTGATGCTGAGGGCACGAAAGTGCCGAAGGCTCTTGATTTCTGACATTTTCTCTCAGTAGCTTCGTATGCTTAAATCTAGCTGTCCTGTGTGTTTTGGAGCCTTCGGCCATATTGCCGAAGGCTACCCCAGGCGCACTGTGGGCTCCTTTGAGCTTGGGCCGATGTGATTTGGGCCTCTTGTGCTTCTTGGCCTGTGTTGGAGTAGTGGGAGTCTGTGGGCCGGGGGTTCCCAGGCCATATACTCCATCACCTAAGTTACTCTGTTTGAAAATATACTTACTTTATATAAAGTCAAGTAGTCGGCCCGTGGACCCATGTTCATTTTGAAATCACCATTCCCATTCCCCGTGACTATAAGCCACGACAACTCATATAGTCCAACCCTAATACATGGATTGTATCCTTGAGCTCGGCTTTATCACATCACCATACAATTCATGTCATTTGGGTCAATTACTTCACCTTGCATTCTAGAGCTCGGCTCTATTACATCACCGTTCAAGTCCTAGAGCTTGGCTCTAGTTATACAATACATAGACTACAAGTCTACCATCTTACCATGCATCCTAGAGCTCGCCTCTATTACATCACCATGCACTTAAAGTCAAATTCCTAAGCAAACCTATGCCTAGAATTGACATATCAATAAACTACCTTGGGTCATCCTTAAGGACTTCCCATAACTTAACCTTAGCCTCATACTAAGTTATTTTATACACTTAAATTATATTCAAGTGCATTTCATACTGATGGACAGTCTACCCGGGGGGTATCTTATCCGAGGGGTTATTGTGGGAATAACTTAGAGAGAAGTCAGAGCAAATAGGAGGAGAGAGAGTCGGTTTATTAAATGAACTCGAGATATGGAGTTGTGTGTAGATTCTCTCCATTACAAGGAGAAATGGGCTGCTATTTATAGCAGCAATAAATGCGATGAGAGTACACGTGTCAGTAATCCAACGGCCGAAGGGTCATATCAGCCTGGTGGCACCGGCAGTGGTACGTTCACCGCATTGAATGCGGTTGGCGGATGTGACGTGACATTAAATGCGGTGGTTGGCTGTCCCCAAAAGGAATCTTCGATGATTGAGCATGTTTGGCCGAAGGCTTCTTGTGTAGCCGAGGGCTCCGTGTAACCAAGGACCCCTGTGTAGCCGAAGGCCCCGAGTGGCAGAGGGCTAAGTTCAGCCGAAGGCTCCCCTGATGCCGAGGGCTTGGCAATGCCGAAGGCTCATGATTTTCGCCGTTTTCTCCCAGTGGCTTCGTATGTCAGAGAGGGCTACTTCGTGAGTTTCTGGAGCCTTCGGCCAAGGAGGCCGAAGGCACCCCAGTATGTATTTCGGGCTATTTTGGGGCTTGGGCCGTTGCTTTTGGGTCTGAGTTGTTCTCCGGGCTCATTGGATATGTGTAGCAGAAGTAGGAGTCTATGGGCCGGGGGTTCTTGGGCCATATACTCCATCACATACAATCCAATCGTTAGGATCAATTCTATCAACAATTTCCAATAATCACTAACTAGTACTTCAATACTATTAAGATTATTGTCATCTTACAAATATTCTCATTTTGTAATTCTCTACATATTTATAAGTATGTAGCAGCAACGTAAGTATTCAATTTCAATACATAAATATTCATTTATGTATCCACATAATTCATACATGAGTAAAATCTCTATTTCACAAAATAGTTCATTAATAACTCATTTCATTTCATATTATCCACATAACTTCAAATCGTTTCCAATTTCATTCATTGTCAACTATATCAATATTTCATCAATATTTAAGCATCACAATCCATGAAAAATTATGATTTAGGCATTTAGGTAATCTCATGCTTAACCTACAAGTTGTAAGCAATTAGATGTCGATCCTCAACTTAATTGAGCTTTAAACTTTTCCTTCTTGATCCAATGGTCAAAGCTTCAACCAAGGTGGGTTAAGAACTGATTCCTTGATTAAAAATGAGTGCTAGGCAGCCTCCTCAAATCGCCGGCTCAACTCCTAATCGTTGATACGAAAACAGCCCCTAGAATGGGTGTTTTCCGGCGAACTTGTTTCTTAGCTTTTCCAAGGTTTGCTCTAGGTTAGTATCTAACCTTTACATCAATAAAATAATCTTATAAGGACATATTATACATTTGGAATAGTGTATAATAGTTCCACAAACCGTTCATATCATATGGAAAATGAAAAGGAAGGGTTTGGGTTCAAACTCACTTTCAAGAAGTAAAATCGTTTCTGCGAGGTTGGGTTTTCCTTCAATGATATGAAAGCCTTCTGCTACTCCGTTTTCTGCAAACCAGACCTGCACGGATTCTTCGTCTTGATAGCTTTCTTTTGGTACCTTACACGCCCTATTTGTACGATTGAAGCTCAAGATATGGATCAAGTAACCCTACTTACTGGAAAATGAACCGGCGGCCAGCTTCCTTCTTCACTTCTCTCTTGAAGTGTGTGGCTCCCTCCTTCTCTATTATCTCTTAAGGTCTGAATGGGGTGCTGGGGGAGTGTATAAAAGCCCTCAATCATGCTAAGAGAGCATGTGGTTCACAAAAAAGAAAGGTAGGATGTTTAATTACAATCAAACATGAGGTGGACCTCCTCTTTTATTTCTTTTTGTAATGTTGTAGCTCTCAAGTCAATATGTCCGGCCCATATAGCCATCTCACCCATTTTTCTTTGTCTTGCAGGTACTCAAATCATGTGCAATGCTCCCCAATTGATCCCAATCAATTTGGGGTCCAAAATATCTACCAATACTTCCAAAAATGGAAAGATTGATCCTATTGTTTTATCTTTTGCCAAAAGATGTCTTTTTGTACTCATTCTAATTTATTTAGAACAACTCAACTCTCTAGATCATATTATTGATCTCCAATATGTGTAGGATCATCCCAATAATTTATGTGATGAGAATTATAGAAGAAAAGCCTACTCCCATTATTTAGCTCAAAAATGTCAAAGATGGGACCATAGACATTTGTATTCTTCTCCAATCATCCTATAACTTATTTATGACATTAGTATTCATATTTCTAGGCTACTAGCCATGTGGGTCACTCCCGAGTGGGCCTAGGACGCCATTCTGGAATACTTACTATTTTTAACAGGTTGGGTCCAAAATAATGTTTGGGCTGCCCAAGCTTCCTTAACTTGTCTTGAAAGGTTATGTATCATTATTTAAAAAATATTGGGCTCTTACATCTAATAAGATGGCCCAATTAAATATTGAAAGCCCGTCGTTAATATACGAGCTCAAATGGTAAAATGATCAAACATGCATTACATAAATCATTAATCGTTTTACACTCGTTTGATAATAGGAAGTTCAATACATAAACTTTGAATTTTAAATTGAATTTCAAGGACGTTCGGGTGCGGTGTCAAATGCATAAATTGAGAAACTAAATGCACTGCATAAGTGATATCAGGTCTTGTCAAACTTAAATACTGTGATACTTAGTAGCATATGCAAGGAGTTCACCATCAGTGAGAGACAAAGTAGTACGAGACGCAAGAGCAGACAAACATGATGAGAAAAGTGTTGGATTGGGCTTTTCAAATATTTTAGTCACTTTTTTTGTCCTAATACAAATCAATCATCTTTTTGTCTACCAAAACTCTAGAAGTAATATTTGAGTCATTATCTCTATTTTTATTCCCCCGGATAGGAGCAGTAACTTCTAAATTGGAAAAAAACTTCTATGTTTAAGATTTGATACTATCAAAACATGACATTATCAAATGTAGAGCAAGTATTTTGATTGAACTTCTATGTCTGATTCTGATGTTTTAAGGAAAAAATATTTTAAAATATATTTTATTAATAAAATAAAGAAAAACTTATATGTAAAAATAGTTAAAACGGTCATCTACGATAACTTCAGTCAGTACAGTCAGAAAAGTGACTACAACCTTATATTTTTGCTTATTACACTATTCAACGCGCCAAAGCAAAAATTACGTGTGTAGTGAAAAAGTTGGCTGATAAGCCTGATAACAATGTTGCCAAAAGAACTTAGATTTTCTTAACTTAACAACTAACCGCCAAAGTTTGACCGCCATAACATGGAAGATTCTCGTTGCGGCTGCAAATTACTTTGCAATAGGAAACGTTCTAAAATCTTCTAGGACCATCTTCTTCAATCCTTTAAATACTCGCTGTGTATGTGAACTGTTCTTTCTTATATCTGTTCTTTCATAAAGTATACTACCTAGTTAATCCCTAGCCCAAGAGAAGCTTCAGAGAAAGGTCGGCTTTCAATTTCTCGATGCCTTCTTTGGAAGAAATCGGCATCACAGGCGCCAGAGCGCTGATTCTCCCACTCCTCCTAAATTTCGCCGCCGCATCTCCGCCGTCTCAGAGTAACCGTGAAGTAACCGTGGTCGTGAACGCGAGAACTGGAACGATAGCCTTTCTCCAGGGCGCGGCGGACGGATTCGAGGCCGTCCTCCGTAAAGGGGGGCAGTTGCCGGCGACGAAGGCGTCGATAGAAGCGTTGCCGGTGGTGAAAGTCGGAGAAGAAGGGGTGGACTGTGCGATCTGTTTGTCGGAGTTGGAATTAGGAGGAGAGGGGAAAGAGATGCCTTGTAAACACCGGTATCATCCGGATTGTATTGATAAGTGGTTGAAGATCCACGGCTCCTGTCCGATTTGCAGATTCCAGATGCCGGGAGAAGTTGATCCAGATCTAGATGACGACTCAGAGTCGCTGCAGGACAGGGTGGATATGGTGTTTCATGTCTTCTTCCGGACGGGCAGCGGAGATAGTTCCGATTCGGAATCGGATCACGAATCTGAAGCTCATCCCGGCGGTGCTGAATCCGACGAAGCTCTGAATGCCGAGGCAGAATAGTTTTTTACAGTAAATTCTTAGATCTGTAAAGAGAGTTCTTACAGCTTTCCTATCCTCACAATACCTCTATCATAGTTTTAGAATTGCCTGCTTGAGAGCAAAAGCAAGAGTGATTTTGTTCATCTAGGACTCTCCCGTTTTTTGTTTGGCGATTATCCAAAGTACAGTTAAAAAATGAGAAATTGCCACTTTTGGGAACTTTAGATTTTGGTTGAGTCAATTTAAGTAGCTTTAGGTTTTGGTTTATTCAATTTGAGGAACTGTAATATTGCTAAGTTGTATTGATCGAACAGGGTTAGAGCAAGTAATTATCAAACATGATTCAAAATCTAAAGTAATTGTGAACTGTAGAGCAAGTAATATATGGAAATGTTTTAGTTTTGCGTTGGGATCATGGGGTTTGGGACGGGGGTTCACTCCCCAATCCCCGCCCCATATCTAAAAAGTCCCCCCACCCCCACCCCATCCCCCACTACTTCCCAATCCGCCTCATTCCCGCCCCACCCCTTGTCCCCACGAGTCCCCATTTTTTAATCCTATTTTATAGATAAATATATATGTAGCACTAAAAGAGGTAAATTAGATAATATTGTGTTTAATAACAAAAATAAAAATGTAACTAAACATATTATCAACTTGTATGTCTTTACAAATTTCTCATCAATTAAAATACAATTAATTATTTATATTGTACATATATATGCATATGTTTGTGCTATTTCATCACTTTTTCACTTTTACAACACATCTAACATTTATATTCTCGTATTATGTACTCGTATTAATATTCTAATATAATACTATGCATTAGTTCATTAACCGTGACTAAACACATACATTTATATGAACTGTCTAGTTAACTTCAAGAAATTATTTGAGTGCCTTTCCGATTGAATTGTTAGCTAAAATTTGGTATGGATAACTTCATGAAGAAGATGCTTGATAAGTCCGTATTTTGACACGTATTTGATACGTGTTGAGATCGACTTTTGATGATTTTCCTAGTTTTAAGGTGTTACAAGTCTCAATTTTAGCTCAAGTTATGTTTACCGGGCGTTGGTTCGAGTTTTGTGTTGTTTGTAGTCAAAATCAGGGAATTTGAGCCCGGCACCGGCACTTGAGGAACAATCGGGATGATTTGAGAAGCATTTGAGAATGATTTGATAGCTTTGGAGGTCACCGGAAGATTCACGATGAAGATTTGAAGAAAAAAGAGCTCTAGGATTGGCTACGGGGTCAAAAGAAGATGAATGAAGTTTGAAAACGACGATCAGGATGACCTTCTGTCAATCGTTCAAGCTTATCTCTTTGTAGGAACAACCAATGGACACGATTCAAGTTGCATAGGAAATCCAACTTCAAGGGCTATAAATCATATGCAGACACCTTTGCGAGAATCTGAGAGGAAGAAGGTGAAAACAGACGATAAAGTCAGATGATCTCTGCTGCGATTTCAGAAAGACACCTTCCACCGTTTTGATCATATCTTTTGATTGGATGATTCAAATCACATTCGGCAAATTGGGGTGGATAGAGGACTTCATTATCTACAACTTTCATGAAGGAAGTTTTGTCAAATTCGGAAGTTAAGTAGACACGATCGTGCCCTCAAAGTCAGACACGATCGTGCCTGAAGAGAAAAGCACCGCGGAGCTACTGCCTGCCCAAAATGCGCGTTTTTGCTCCGGAGGCACGATCGAAGGAACGATCGTGCCTGGCATCGTGTCTGGCTCTGAAAATCCTAATTCAGCTCAAATTTCACCCGATTTTTCTATTTAAACAGCCTGTAAACCCCCGTTTTCGAGGGGGGAGCTTGGAGAGAGTGCCTAGCACGAATTTTAGAGGGCTTTTCAGCCTTGTTCATCAATCTTTTGGGATCTTTGTAAGTTCCACCTTTTTAATTAATGACAATTAATTCTTTTTATTCCAATTCTATTGATTCTTCAATTATGAATTGTGAGTAGTGTTAATTAGGGATTTGGGATTGATGAAGGGGTTAATCATGATGTATGGCTAGATTCTTGTCGGTTTAATTGCATGAATGTCGTTTAATTTGTGTTTGAATAATTTAACTGATATCTTTTGTAACCTAGATGGCCACTAGAATTACAATTGCATGTAGAATAAATTAAGAGAGATCTAATTTGTTCTAGGACACATTCACACACACTTAATCGTTCGCTAAGAGATTAGTAGCGATTAAGGGGCCGTAAGCTTGCTCGTCTTGGTAATAATTTAGGATCCTGTCGCATGAGAGATCAGCCTGGTCCCCTAAATTATTGTACTCTACGCCGCGAGAGCGGTAAGAACTTAGTAATGATTAGCTAGGCTCAATTAAATTAATTTCATGTAATTAGGACTGATCTGCCAGAAATCTGGTTACCCCGGAATCAATCCCTGTTCCCTTCGTCATTAATTAGAAAGAACCCCCTAGTTTAATTGTTCGCATTAGTTTTATTTTCCAAACCAACCAATCTCGCACGACGCTTTTATTTTATTTTCTTTTTAATCGCTGAATTTAATTAATTCTTGATTCCCTTTTGTCCGTCCCTATGGAGACGATACTCGTACTTACACCACTATATTACGATCTATTTTAAGTGCGAGAAAACTCACATCAGTTTTTGGCGCCGTTGCCGGGGACGGTGTCGGTTTTAAGGGTTAATTAATTTCAGCGAGATTTTTTAGTTAGTTTTCTTTTAGTTTTTTCGTAGGATTTTTTCTGTGCTAACCTTTCAGGTATTTTTCCAAGAGGCATGAGATGACCCCATTCAGCCGAATTCCTGGAGGAATTCCTTACCCTCAAACCTCCATGGAATATTCACCATATACGCCATACCCTTACACTCCTCCTCTTCAAAATTACACACCTCATCAAAATTACTCTCTTACACCACCAAATATTCAGCCTTCTTATCCGTACACTCCAACCACGCAACCCTTTCATTCTGATTCTTACTATCCTTCATCACATTACCCTTGGGTAAGCGTAAGACGAGGCTCCATTCTTGAATTTATGCTTCTAAATAAAACGCCTGAGGAAATATCTGAATGTTTTAAGAATATCATTTGTTCCTTCTGTGGAGGAGATCACCATTTATGTCTTTGCCCCATCAAACCTCTATATGACCATCCTTTCCGGGAAACTGCTTACCCCACTTCTTCCTCCCCACAATTTACGAACACAAATGTTTCAGTCACTCCTACGTCTTTGCCGAGCTATGAGCCACATGATGAAGTGGAAGAGATAATTTCAGAGAAGCTGTCTGACCTGGAAGAAACACTCAGGCAAGTCATGCAAGCAACTGAGGCGTGCATGGCAATTCAACAGCAATCAAACACAAGGATGCAGAACATGGAGAATCAATTGGGGCAGATTATAAAGGCTTTATCTGAGGAGTCTGAGAGATCTCATCCTAGAGACACAGAAGCCCAACCTGAGGAAACCAATAGGGATGATCATGTGAGTGAGTCGGACTGCGAAGGTGGGAATATGACGGATGATACACTTCCTGATGTTTTTGAAGACCCTGATGAGAATGCTGTTAACGAGAGTTGGGATTCCTTCATGGGGAGTGATACAGAGTCCGGAGGAGAGGTTGTGAATGTTCATGTTATTTGTGGAGAAGAAAAAGACTTTTCTATGGTGCAGTTCGATCACGGTGTTGCTCCTACTCCTTGTTTGGAGACATGTTTTGAGCTTCCGGTGATACCTAGAGTAATCAAAGTTTTCACTCATGTTTTCTGTCCACCTGAAGAGGATGAGAGTTTCATACTTCACTTCTGTGCGGATGAGGGTTATGAAGACCATGTGCTGCCTTCGTGGGCTGACGAATTTAAAGATCTGCGCCACTTAATGACATTTGTTGAGGGGAAGCTGGAGACGATACTCGTACTTACACCACTATATTACGATCTATTTTAAGTGCGAGAAAACTCACATCAATGCTCAAAAAATTTCATCAAAAAATTCCACCGGGAAGTGCCCGAAATACCCTCGGCCGGGCGGAGCATCCCGTCAGGCCGGCCTGACATGAAGATTTATATGTATATGTATATGTATATGCATATGCATATGCATATGCATATGCATATGCATATGCATATGCATATGCATATGCATATGCATATGCATATGCATATGTATATGTATATGTATATGTATACTACATATAATTTAATTAAATATGTTTATACATTATTTATATGTGTATGTTGATATATGTGTGTGTATTATATATTTTGAGTTTATATTTATAATGGGGACGGGGACGGGGCGGGAACGGGCGGGTGTAGCAATCCCCATCCCCGCCCCATATTTTAACGGGGGAGACCTAAATCGTGAATGTATTGTTCACGTTTTTTTTGGTTTTTGGTTCAATAGTTGGAATCTGTCGTCTTTCTTGGCCTTTTGAGGTGCATTTGGAGTTAGCGGTCGCTTGGTGCTTCTTCCTAACTGTGTTTCAGGTTGCTTGGAATCTGGCCAGCCGAAATCCGAACTGTTCACCTACGGCCGACGAATGTTATGGTGAGGAAGAAGATGACCAATGGTGAAACGTCTCAGTGACGGTTACCAAGTCATAAGCCTCTTTAACTTGCTGGACGGATTAGATAAGGAATTTCCTGCTCTGAACTCCTAGGAGTCTGCCGGGGCGACTTCTACTAATCTAATGTTGCAGGAGTTACTGTTAAGGCAGGGGATGAGGCTTCTCCTAAACATCCTGGGTAGATTACTCCTTCTAAACATGGGCAGACAACTCCAATTCTGAGGTCTGCTGGAACGACCAAATCAGGGACTGCTGTTGGTGCACATGCCGGAAACACTCCCAGTTAGGTACCGGAGCGTGAGAAGGAAGCTGCGACCTCACTCTCTGCCAACAAAGAGAACACTCCCAGTAAGGTCTCTATTAATTTTAACAACTGAGATCTTCCACAAAATGCATTGGATTGATCTTCTAAGTTTTATTTTGTAGATATTTATGAAGATTACATTTCAGACTGTTTTTGCGTGAGGTAATGATCTTTTACCCCACTTTATTGGTTCTTCAATTTCCGCTACATACTTAAGTTTTTTGTCTCTTGTTTTGAGTGCAAAATCATTCACTTATTATATTAATCAATGCCTTATGGTGGGATGAAACTTGGGTATGCAGTGAGATGAAACATGAACTATGAAGGCACCATTAGATGGTTCAAGTACCAATTCACTAATTGTCGAATATGTTTGCGTATGTTACATGCCAGGAATAATAAGGTTTTAATATTGAACTTCCTTTGTAGGATTTATTGGTTCAAGCACATGCTTTTTGATCCACATTCATCTGGAATAAACATTAGGAGAGATTTGGGTTGGATACTTTATCTGGGAATGCAATGAAAATATTTTTCTTAGGAAAGTAATGCATGTCCACAATACCATACTAACCTTTCTTGTGAACCAGGGATGGAATATTTACTTCCATGACTTCCATCAACCAAACGAGATACAAAGAAAAGATGAAGGGAAATTGCAAACTTCTAAAAATACTATTAGCTTTTCAGTTTTATGAAATTAGTGCTAGTATATACTATATAGTTTCTAGTCATACATATTTTAAAGAATGGCTCATTTCGTTATTAGGATAATATTTCAGGAGATGGTAATCACTACAGGAAAAAGTGTCTTTTGCGTCCGCTATTTTAGCATTGACAAAGTGGACCCAAATTAGTAGCCTTTTGCGTTCACAAATGGAAGCAAAAATAAACATAGAAAATTCTATCCGCTGATATACTAGCCTGGTGAAGTGGTAATCTTGTATGACATACTACTAAAGTATTTTTGTAAGCATCATAGCTTCTGTGTAAATCTTTTGTGTCAATGTGAATGAAAGCCACTCCTATCAATTATATTGACTGAATTCAATCGGCTTCAGGCTGGTGAAAAACCAAGCTTTTCTGAATTTGGAGATTTCACCCCTGTTTTCATTAGTGGGAAGGAATATGTTTACACTATGCGGTTCAGCTCAATCAGGTCAGGGCATTTACTTTATAAGTTTTGACTACTTTCTCCCACAAATCTTCGGATTTGCTGGTTGCTTGTGTTAACTTATTTGCTTACATTGTATAGTCTCCAACTATTTGTTGGAGAGTATCATGTGTCTCTATTTATATCTATGTACTTGTAGAATTAATGCTTTCGTGTTTATCAAACTTGAATAATAGTAATAGTGGTCTGCAATTATAAATTGGACATTTTTTTGCTATAGGGGTTTGCTGAAATAGTGTTTGAAATTATCGAATGAGTTAAATATCTTAAAATAGAACTATTACATAAAATCCATTGGCTTTAATTTACGTTTCTACAGAATATTGGGTTTATGAAGTGAGGAGCCTTTGGTTGGCGAATATCGTGTTGAACCACCTCCAGAAGAAGGGAGTGAGGGAAAGGCAAATGTTGCAGAAGCAATTGATGTGGATGTCAAGGATGAGGAGCCCTCCTAGGTTTGTTACTTCACATAAGTAAAGGGTAATTAAATTTTGAACCATTGTTTAAATAGTTACTACTAGCTTTTGCTACTGTAAAGCGCCATACACATATTTTCAAGTCCTTTGTTGGTGTATTATCTTTTGTTTTGCTTCTCAAACATGTCAATCATTTAAAATTTTGAAGATTTTTTTAAATAGTCCATGCAGTTCCTGAAGGATGGCATCTTTGAACATGATGGTGAGCCTGTATCCTTATTAGTTCTTAAAGAACATGTTTATTATTATTTTTACATGATTCTTTGAATAGTAATTTTTTCTGTCCTTGACAGTAAAAAAGTTTTTGTTGTGGGTAGGACGTTGTTTATCATCTCCAAGAGTGGGAGTTGTGTTTTACCAAGCTGCTCGAAATTCACTGCTCCTTTATGAAGCTGTTTTGCCAATTAAGGTTAGTAGAGTTAGCTAGTTGTATCATACTATCATGAAATCTCTTAGCAGCTTCTCTTAGCAGCAGAGCATAAACATACTTACTTTATAGACATTCAGTTTTAACTTCTCATTTAGTAAGTTACTAATAGTTTCACACACACCCCCCATGATTTAATTGGTAAAAAATGGGTAGTAAACTGGTAACACATTTTATGTTTTATTTTTCTTTCATATATGACCATCGAAGTTGGAAAAGCAGCTGGATTCCATTAATCACGCATCTGTTCTTTTCCATAATGACGGTATGTATTTGATAAATATTGGATGATATTCAAATTTTCCTAGCTACAATTTTTAATGATATACTAAAACCGAAATTTATGTGTGTTAATATATGGATTATTGAGCTATAGTTTTCTTATATGCAGGTCGGGGGAACAAGAATTAGAGTTAAAGAGATGAATGCAACGTTCTTGATCTTTTGGCTTTTTGTCCGCCTTGTAGTATTTGTGTATTAGCACTTTCTTTTAATTATTCTGGCCATCATTTGACTTCTTCTTTTTACTTATTTAGTTTTAGGGTATACCATTGCGAATTATGTACATTTACAATTGTAAGGAATTGGTGATTTAAATTTAATGAAAATATTTGTTTGATGTTTTGTTTATTTATTGCTAATAAAACATTTAGTATGTTTTGATGTTTATATATTTATAAAACATATATATATATACACACACTTATGATACTGATGTATCATATATTTTTTTGATACCAGGGTGTCAAAAAAAGTTATGATATTATAACGTCATAATTTGATGTGATATTTTATTGTCATAATTTTGTGACACTAATCTGTTTATCAATCAGTGACACTAAATTTAGTGTCACTTGCCCCGCTTTTCTGTGACACTTTCAGAGTGTCTGACGTGCACTTTGTCGTAGTGTGCACTCAAAATAATAATACAATACAACACTTATACGTAGTATAGCGTAGTAAGGTTCATATCCACAGGGAAAGGAATATTTCTCTTTTTAATTAACTAGTAACAAGGGGGGTTTTCGATTGAGTGAATGAACTTAAATTATATTTAAGCACGAAGATGAACGAGTTATGTGGTTTACTTTAATGAGAAGAAGACTTGGCTTTGCTTGTATCCACTTAATGAAATGGTCGTCGATCCCGGTTATATCTTTAACTATCATCCTCTCGAATACTCAATCGAGGAGTATATCCAGTTCATCGAGGGTAGTTATTAATAACGAGACGCGTTCATTAATAAAACTTACTACCGAGTCAATATAGAACAAGCGCCGTATATTAACTTGATAGTAGCAATAAAATCAAGATGAAAACGATTGAGATTGATAACCTCAACACAAGCGGTTTATTGGTTTAATCAATATAATTAATTCCCCTTGGCTTATTAATCATGAGAAGCATGCATTAACAACCCAAGTTTACTACCATTGAAAGAACCGAATTAATAACAAGCGTATTAACCGATTGATTCTAGTAATAATTAACATATGAAACAAAACTAATTGATCCTTTAAGTAATGTTCAAAATATTAATATGAAATATGAATAGGAATTAATTAATACTCAAGGAAGAATATTAAAGAAGATGAATCCTACTATAGTTAATATCAAGATGTTAACTAATTGTCATCTTAGTAACACTCCCCAATATTAACATAGAGGAAGAAATAGCTATTACTATAACTAATGTCAAGATGTTAACTAATTGTCATCTTAGTAACACTCCCCAACATTGATATAGAAATAGTATTTAAAGGAAGAATTAATATTCAAGGAAGAAGATTAAAGAGAATAACTCACAACTTACAAATTCATTAAACTTTAAAGTAGCAAAACCAATATGGAAGAGTTTAGCTCCTCATTTGGAGACTAAACATGATAGAAAATATAAAGAAAACACTAATCTAAACTGAGCTAAAGAGTATATGTGAATTGGTTTCCTTAATGTGAAGGAAAAGGGGTGTATTTATAGCAAAATAGAGGTGGCAGGGTTCGGTACTCGATCCAGTATTGGCAATACTGGACCGAGTATGAGAGGAAATTTCCAGGAAATTGTGAAAAATAGGCATACTCGACCGAGTATTGCCAATACTCGACCGAGTATGCGAAAGGATTTTCATCAGATATTCAGCCACGTTCTTTTGCTCCCAGATTTGATTTTGACCAGCGTATCAGGCCAATACTCGACCAAGTATTGGCAATACTCGACCGAGTATTGAACAAATTTCAAAATCTTCATTTGATCTTCTCCTTTTTGCACATTCTTTGGTCTTTAGGATCCATCCTTTGATTCTTGGGATGATTTTGACCTGTCCTAAGCTCAATATAATCCTAATCTAAATAAATTACAAATAATTAATGAAAATAAAGTATTACACCAAAAGTGTGTGATTTCTACAACTAGAACTAATAAAACTAGTTAAAAATACAAACATACATAATAGGAAATTCACCCTATCAGTGTCACTAAATTGTTTAGTGACACTTTTTTAATGTCACTATAAGCTCCTTTTTTAGTAGTGTTAGTTGGGGATATTGAGTCCACAGGTAGATCCAAATACAAAACTTGTCCAAATATCCCCGTGCACTCAGTCAACCGGCCAAAAAGCCGCTCATTGATATCTGGGGCTTTGTACGGTCCATGCTGTCCGAGTCATACCAACGGGAGAATTCTGATACGTTCGGAAAACACATTTAATGATTCATATAGAATTCATTTTATGGTTGGGCTATTCACTCGAGAGTCGAGACTCATCACATCACCCTACAGCTACATCTCCACAACTTCTAAGATCACTTGGAATGGAGTGGTATAGGATTAAGCAGGGCAGTCTAGAGAAAATATGAGGCCCTAGACGGTTACATAGACACTTTGTTTAATATTTTTTTCAACATAATAATGTGAGTATAAAAAACAGATTATCAATTAAATAGAGTAAATTACATATGAAATGCATCACATACTATTGACGTAATGAAGCTATTCTTCTAAAGCAAAGATTCAAAATTGATCAAAAATACATCCTCACACTGATTCTCGCACACGACATTATTTGTACTCTCATTCTCAACAATATTTGACAGGGAAGGTTTTGTGATTACGTACTGATAAGTCTTATTTGTTCATATATTTTCACTCACTTTTTATAGCATTTTTGTCAAACTCGGGGCAAATTGTTACACTTTTATGCGTTTTTGTTGCATTTTTGTTAATGTTTGGAATTAATGGTGAAGTTTACATTTTTGAGTGATTTGTGTTTAACTCAAGTGTTTGGATTGATTTTATTTTATTTTTCCTTCTTATTTGTGTTTTCTTTATTTTGTGATTTGTCAAATTTCAGCATTCTATTATATTTTAATAAAACATCTAATGAAATAATGAAAAAAATAAACAAAAAAATTGATAAAACCCAAAAAGAGAAATGCAGCAAGGCTGCGTTACCAAAAAAAACCAAACAGAATTGCAGCAAGGCTGCGTAAAAGCAAAAACAAATAAACAAAGGAGATAAGTCACGATTTTTCTTTTTCTTATTTTTTCTTTTATAAAAACTTATTAAATTATATATATAATACACTCCTATCAATTTCAATATGCGAGTCTAATTTAATATGATACTTTTGAAATATGCATTGATATAACAATTAAAAATGAGCATAACATCAGTACCAAATGAACATACATAACTTACAAAGTGCACATTGATATGAAAATCGTAAGGTTTGTTAGTTGAACATTATGACATTTTAATTGAGTATAAAATCTCCGCTATTGACATGAAAATCACGATTTCTGGTGAATGAGCATTAATGAACTTTTAATGAGCAACAAACATATTATGTTGAGTATTAGGAGTCTAATATTCAGAATCGTGATCTCTGCTTCATAACTTCTACAAAAACTTATTACATTATATTTATAATCAACTCCTATGAATTTCAATATGTGAATGTAATGTAGAATAGTACTTTAAAAAATGCATTGATATGACATTTACAAAATGTGCACAAGATCAGTACCAGATGAGCATACGTAACTTGCAAAATGTGCATTAATATGAAAATCGTAAGGTTTGTTAGTTGAATATCACGACATTTTCATTGAGTATCAAACTTCATCGATTGAGATCGATGGAAATCACGATTTTGTTACATGAGCATTAATGAATTTTTAATGAGCATCAGACCTATACAAATGAGCATATGTAACTTACAAGATGAGCATTGATAAGAAAATTGTAAGTTTTGTTCATTGAGCATCGAAACATTTTCAGTGAGCATCAAACTTCCGTTATTGAGTATTAGAATCGTGCGATTGAGTATCATGATTTGTGGTCTCGTGTCTATAATCAATTTCTATGTGAATCTAATGTAATATGAAACTTTTGAAATATGCATTGATATAACTTTTTAAAATGAGCATAACAGAGGTACTAAATGGACATACATAACTTAAAAATGAGTTTTCAAAAATCCAATAGCTCATTTGTGTACGTTCGTTCTATTTAGTCGTTTTACTCATTTGAGTTTAAAATAAAATATAGATTTTATAATATTTTATATTATACATTTTCATAATAATAGAATATAACATATTTTCATAATAATGGAATATAACATTAAAGTAGAAGATTACTAAAAAACAAAAACAAAAAAGATAGGAGAACAAACAATAAAAAACAATAAAAGAAAGGAGAAAAAAAATTAAAAAAAAAGCACAAACATTAAAGTAGCTAGAAAGGATAAAGGAGAATAAAAAGGATCAGCCCCACTCACGTTCAGGAAGGGGAGCGCAGGGAGAAATGGAGCATGCATGCGACGGAAAAAAATGGAAGAGCAGCTCAACTCAGTCTATTAACTATCCTTAAACTTGCTATTAATTACAAAAAAAAACCGGATGTACATGTACACCCGGTTGTAGGATATAAATTGCCCAATTTATAAACTAATAAAAGATGTAACGGATAAAATGACTAATAAGTAAACTGAAAATCCTTCAAATAAATTAAAGCAATTACTCAATTAGTAAAGTAAATAAAAGACCTTCCATTCAAAAAAAAAGTTAGTAAAAGACCCAAGACTCAAAAAAGGCAAGCCGTATGCCATTTTCCCAGCTTCGACCTTCGACCTTCCGCCTTCATACTCGTCCACCAGGGAGCGGATTTTTCAGATTATGAATTACGGAGTAAATGAGTAATATGTAATTAAACATTTATAGTTAAAGCTGAAATTCATACATAATACTATTAGGCTTATTTCTAAAATTAGAGGCCCCTACAATTTTGGAGGCCCTAGACATTTGTCTAGGCTTCCTGACCCTAAAACTGGCTTTGGGATTAAGAGTTCAAAATACTAAAAGTGGAATGGGATGAAGGGAAAAAAAATGAGTAATGGGATGGAGGGTTCTACATTTGAAGGGTGGACATTTGAAGGGTGGAGTTGACTCCCTAAAATAAAATGGAAAAGAAAAAGTAAAAGGGGTGGGGTCGGACATGCTGGTTACGCAGAGGGAAAGATGCCATCGTAGGGTAATTTGCGCAGGATTTAGGTTCTGTTTGGTAACGGCTGCAATGGTTGAAACTGCTGAACTGGCTGAAATGACTGAAATTGCTAAAGTGAAAGTGTTTGATAATATCTTGGCTGAAGCGCCTGATTGGATGTAATTTTACTAAAAAGGGTATTTGTTTCTTTATATTTGAAATACATGTATGTTAGTTTTGCTAAGAAAATCTGTTTACTAATATGAGTAAGTTAATGTAAAAAATTACAGTGTTTATTATTTATATTAAAAAGCTCACATGTAAAATAAATAAATAAAATACATTACATAAAGTAAACATAATCGTTAATTGGAATGTGCTGTAATTTAACTAAGCAAAAGTTTCATAAAACATGCAAACAAATTGTAATCGAGCAAAAAGATCTTAAGCAGAAGACGACTTAGATGCGAAGTGATATTTGGGAAGAACAAGAAGACAGATGCGAACAAAGAAGAGAATTAGGGGTCATGCTAAGTATTAAAATGTATTTCAAGCCAAAAATAGATTTTCAGCCAAAAAAGAGCATTGGGTTACTTTTTGAGCTTTTAAGAATTATCAGCCAAATCAGCCCAAAACAAGGGTGTTTGGTGATTTTCTCCTACATTAAGGCTTATCAGTCCAAAAATTGGACTCCAAACGGCCACTTAATTCAAGTGCACGACGTCATGATGACGTCATGCTGGTGCCATGGAGCAATAACAATGGCATATGGCTTGTTTTTATTTAAAAAAATTGGTAGATCCAACGGCTGTGATGATTTTGACACCGTTTGAACAAAAAAAGATTGATCCAACGGCGGAAGTTGAAATTCAATGGTTAAAATAATTTATTTATTTTTCCATCATCTTTAATTAATATTTTGTCCAAAAATCCTATACAAACACCCCATTTTTTCTTCCTATTTTAATCACACATCTCTCATCTATCTCATTCTTCATCATATTTTCTTTACTATCTAAATTTTTGTGATGTCTTCATCAAGAAGAGGTGCTAATTGGAGTGTTAGTGATGATGTTGCTCTATGCAACGCTTGGATATCCATATCCGAAAAAGATAGACGTAATTTACACTAACCCAAATATTTTATTAAGGCACATAAAAGTTCCAGAAATACATAAAGATTTTAGGAAAAAACATAAGTAGTACAAATACAAAGTTAACACTAGTAAATGAAATACATGAAACACAATTGGATTAATAAAACGCATAAATATTTAAGGGAAACATATAAACTACATTTCATTTCCATGTTGCCTCCACAGATGGTTTATGAGATCACTTTTAAGCGGTGTGTGCACCGAGGAGTCTCGAATTCGATTGTGGCGCATCATATACCGACTCTAGGTCGGGCCATCATGGCTAAGATCCAATTCAACGATGCCACCAATATAGTCATAGTCTTCACGGTAGTCTTGTGGGGTTGGTTCTTCATCCTTATCTTCATATTCATCTTCCACTATCATGTTGTGCATTATAATGCATGCCAGCATTATCTCACCTAATGTGTGTATGTCGTGCAAGCGTGCCGGACCTCGCACAATAGCCCACCTAGCTTGTAAAATTCAAAATGCTCTTTCAACATCCTTACGAAAAGCCTCTTGCATTGAAGCAAAAAGTTTTTTTTAAGGAGCGTCCGGATGACTTATTGTCTTAACAAATTAAAAGTTGCCCAACTTGGGTAAATCCCATCAGCTTAATAATAACATTGATTATATAGCTTACCATCCACGCAAAATTGTACCTGAGGGGCAGATCCATTTACAACAGCATCAAAGACTGTAGAGCTTGCAAGGGTGTTGAGGTCATTGTTGAAATCGGTTGTGCTAAAAAATGCATGACACATATGAGTATCATAAGAAGCAACTGGTTCGAGCACAATTGTTGATTTTCTTTTGTACTCGGTGTACTGATCGGCCCAAGATGTAGGACAGTTTTTCCACTCCCAATGCATGCAATCAATGGACATAGTCATCCCAGGATAGTGTCTTTTTGAGGCCTCTTCCAGAAGATGGTGCAGATCCCTAGGATTAGGGGTTCGTAGGTACCAAGAACCATACACACTAATAACTGCCCTACAAAATTTCTTCATGCACAAAAGTGTGATCGTCTCACTCAAACGACATAAGTGATTTAATGAATCAGCCGAGCAACCATCGGTGAGCATATGCATAAATATCGCACTAGTGAGTTTTTGATGAGAAAGAGATACCTTGTTTGCTGCATCTACTATGCTTAGAAAATAGGGATCGAAAGCCATGCCATCTTTCATGATTCGATCAAATAGAGCCGGTTGCATGCGATAACGACGTCGGAAGATACATGCATTGTAGGTGGGATTTGGATTAATCCAGTAATCATCCATCAACAAACGGTGTCCAGCTTCCCGACCACGGTCTATGTACTCACGACAATTGGAGCTTGTTGCAACCATAAAAGCCATCAAAGCCATGCGGTCGGAATAAGCTTCGTCATCTTCTTCTTCATCTTCATTAATGGATTTGTAAAATGCGGGAAAAGAACTCATGATGGTTTTAGCCTTGTGGTAGAATACTTGAAAATGGGAGAAGTAAAGATGATGTGTGTGATTCCAATGTCAAGTGAGGCCATGTATTTATAGTAATATATCTTTGATGTTCACACCAAGTGGATGATACATCCAAATTATTATGTTTGGATACACCAAGTGGAGAATAACATCCAATGTGCTATGAAAGAACACACATGGTGAAAAAGAGAATCCAATGTGATATAATGTGCTATGAAAGGACACAAATAATGGAAAAGAGAATCCTATGTGATTTGAAAATATACAACAAGTTGAGAACGGAATCCAATGTGTTATGTGTGACACCGCTCCCGAACGTCCTTGAAAATTCGATTTAAAATTCAAAGTTTAGGTATTGGATTTCTGATTCCCAAACATTTTGTAAAACAATTAATGATTTACGTAATTAATGATCGATTAGTGTACTGTTCGAACTCGTGTATTAGTGTCGGGCATGCAAATACTATTTGGGTCTTATTAATAAATAAAAGAGCCCAACATTATCCAAATAGTGATACATAATCTTTCAAGACAATCCGAGTAAGGTCGGACGGCCCAAACGTTATTTTGAGCCCAACCCGCTAAAATAGCAAGTATTCGGGAATGGCATTCTAGACCCACTCGGGAGTGACCCACACGGTTAGTAGCCCATTAATATGTATGACAAATGTCAAATAAGTGATAGAATGGTTAAAGAAGAATACAAATGCCTATAGTCCCATCTTTAACATTATTGAGCTAAATAATGGGAGTAGGATTTTTCTTCTATAATATCCATTAAGTAAATTATTGTGATAAACCTACACATATTGGAAATCAATAATGTGATGAAGGAAGTTGACTTGTCCTAAATGAATTAGGATGAGTACAAAAAGACATCTTTGACAAAAGATAAAACAATAGGACCCATTTTCCCATTTTTGGAAGTATTGGTAGATAATTTGGATCCCAAAATGATTGGGATCAATTGGGAACCATTCCACATGGACTTAGTACCTGCAAAACAAGTGAGAAGAGTTGAGAAGAACATATGGGGCGGACTCTTGGCTCACATTCACAAAAACTCCAAGAGAAAACAAAAAGGGGAGGTCCACCCCATATTTGATTGCAAACCAAATATCTCCCATGTTCTTTTGTGAGCCACATACTCTTTTAGCATGTTTAGGGGCTCCTAATACACCCCCCATACACCCCATTCGAACCCCCAAAGAGATAAGAGAGCAAGGGAATCCACACAACCCAAGAGAGAAGGAAGGAGGAGAGCAGTCCGCAGGTTCGTTCTTCAGTGCGTAGCTTTGATTGTTTGAGCCATAACTTGAGATTTACTCATCCAAATAAGGCGTGCGAGATACCAACAGAAAGCTCTCAAGACGAGGAATCCGTGAAGGTCTGGTTTGCATAAATCGGAGTAGTGAAAGGCTTCCAAATCGACCGAGCAAAACACGACCTCGCAGAATACGTTTTTGTATTCAAAGTAAGTTTGAATCCAAAACCTTCCTCTCTATTGTCTAAATCATATAAATGATTGAAGAACTATTATACACTGATTGAAGTGTATGAAATGTTATTATTATGTGACTTTAATTGTTGGAAAGGTTAGATACTAACCTAGACAAAACCTTGAAAGGTTAGGGAACGAATTCGTCGGGAAACACCCGTTCTAGGGACTGTTTTTGCATTTTCGGTTAGGAGTTGAACTAGCACCTTGAGGGGGCTGTTTAACACTCAATTCTAAGCAAGGAATCAGTTCTCAAGCTTCCTTGGCCGAGGCTTTAGTCATTGGATCGAGAAGGAAAGTTTTAAAGCTCATTTGAGGTGAGGACCGACATCTAGTTGCTTACAACTTGTAGGTTATGCATGAGATTACCTAAATGCTTGAATCATGTTTTTGTGAATAAATATGCTTGAACATGATATGAATGATAAGTAATGGACTTGACCATGAATTGAAACCATATTGATGAATATGGAGTCATGTGAGATAAAAGTATGCTAATATGGTAAATTGACCTTCCAACTCATGTATGAATGTTATGTGTATGTAAATGTATAATTTCATGATGATGCTTAGCACATGGGAGGCTGCCACATATCTATTGATATGGAGGGGCTACCATTTATGATAAATGAGTTGTAGGAATAATCTTAATAGTATTGTGATGCTAGTTAAGGATTGTTCAAAATGTTGATAGAATCAAACTTAAGGTTTGAGTTGTTTGTGATGAACTTGAATAAGATTCAAGTGTCAAGTGTGATTGTATGAAGTAGGAGATCTATGGTGTGATTATATGAAGTAGGAGATCTATGGTGTGATTATATGAAGTAGGAGATCTATGGTGGGATTGTATGAAGTAGGAGATCTATGGGGTGAATAAATGAAGTAGGAGATCTATGGTATGATTATATGAAGTAGGAGATCTATGATGCGAGTGCATGATGATGTACTCGAGCCTAACTCTAGAAATGAGAAGTTATATTAGGGTTGGACCCTATGTATTGTCGTGACTATTAGTCACGGGGTTTGGGAAATGTTTTATAACAAACGCGGGCCTTTGAGCCGACTACTTGACTTTATATAAAGTAAGTATGTATTTTGAAAGGGGTAATCTGGGGTTACGGCCTATACTATATTATCACCCTATTTGAGGGTCTTGTGTGTGAAATACTTGTTGTATATCTATTAGATGCCTGCCACACCAGCACTTTATAGCCCTATAGAGTGCTGACCCCTTCGGGGGCGTCCCACTACCATTTTTCAGGTTGAGGCTAGAGCTTGCTTCCTGTGCTCGTTGCTCGAGAGATCATATAGGAGGGAAGACTTGGTTCGTGCTTCCTCCATTCTGTTTTTAAACCTTTCTAAACATGCTCATGGATATTTTACTATGGAGCCTGCGTGCTCATGAAATGCCTTGTGTGGCCCTTTTGTTTTAAACAATGTTTCCGCTGCGTTATGAATTACTTATTATGTTTGTTTATGGATGTATATGTGTGAATGATATTCAAGACGCCTTGTATAATATGAATGTGTTGGACTGCGGTTGACTATTCGTATTGTACGGCGGGTTGTTGACGTGTCCGGATAGGTCCGGGGCGTGACAATTAAGTTGGTATCAGAGCCTTAGTCCATAAACTTCATAATGAAGTCTCAAAATTCTCTTTTCAAAATGTTTTTTTTTTGAAAACCATGAGCAAAAACGTTTTGTACTTAAGAACTTTTGGTGTTTGAGTTGCAAGGTCTCTAATTGTTAAGATGGCGCCCTTAACGATTGGTATGGCGGCAACTTGGCCCAAGAGATGTCTTAAGTACCTATCTGTCAGTTGACATTTGAAACGAGTCTAATGACTCATTCCAATTATTTCTTTCAGCGATGGAGGGTGATGGTGGTACTATGAATAGGGAGAACTCGGAAGGGTTTGCACCGGGTGGAACCGGGCATGCCAACCGAGAAAAGCCCGTAGGAATAAAGGTTCACGAAATTCTAGAAGCTCAAATCGTGAGTGGCGGTCATGTTAGGACCAATGAAGAATCACCTTGTCATAGAAAAATTGAAACACTCAAGGCTTCGGGTGACGAGGGATATGATTTGAGTGATGAGAACCTTGATGGTGCACCCATTGAACAAATGGGCATGGTCATAGATTGGCTTCAACGTGAACGTGTGAGGCTTATACAAAAACGCCAAGCTAGGCAAGATGAGGGCATACCGTTAGTGAGGAAAAGGAGGTGGGGAGACAACGATTCCCAAAGACATTCAAGAAGGACAAACGTTGAGGGTGACAAAACCTTCAGGGCGCAGACACTATCACTTGAGTGGAGTCGGGGCTCGGGTGGCCAGAACTCGAGGTCAAAGGGTCCGAGGGTACCTAGGTGCAACAATTGCAAGAAACACCACTCGGGTAAGTGTCACGACCCTCCTAGGTGCTATCATTGCACAGAGGTCGGGCACACGAGAGTGAGCTGCCCACAAATTGTGCAAAACCAAACTTCGGGGTCAAGTGGTGGAACTACAAGAAATGAAAACCAAACCGAGGTTTCTCAAGGGAGCAGGGGACATGGGGGAGCAAGCACGAGCAACGCGCCATCCGTGAACCAAGGAAGGACCCAAGCTAGGGTCTACGCGATGACAGAGGCGGATGCTCAAGCTAACCCGGATTCCGTTGCAGGTATTGCCTCTCGTATACTAGTGTTTTATCCTTAATTAGTCCATAAATTAAGGTTACTAATCGTTGGGATCATTGCACGAAATTTTGGGATCAAACGGAGCGAAATCGGGCGAAAGACGGCTGATTTCCGCCAACGCACACCAGGCTGGACCATACGCACGGCCGTGCGTTGTCCGTGCGTTGGTCCGTGCGTTGGTGGCAGTAGCAACCGGGAAGAAATTGCTATACGCACGGCCGTGCGTTGTCCGTGCGTTGGT
Organism: Cuscuta epithymum; assembly: GCA_945859915.1. Taxonomy (NCBI): domain Eukaryota; kingdom Viridiplantae; phylum Streptophyta; class Magnoliopsida; order Solanales; family Convolvulaceae; genus Cuscuta; species Cuscuta epithymum. Next base: position 5,641,425 of record CAMAPF010001015.1, read on the forward strand.
CCGTGCGTTGGTGGCAGTAGCAACCGGGAAGAAATTGCTATACGCACGGACGTGCGTTGTCCGTGCGTTGGTCCGTGCGTTGGTGGCAGTAGCTCCGTTTTGAGGTTATAAGACACGCATGCCGTGCGTACCTCCTAGGCACGCCGTGCGTACCTCCTGGACAGCCCAAAGTCGACTTTTTTGCGCCGTATTGCAACGTTAAGACCCGTTCTTGATCCCAAACATGTGTGTGAACATAATAAACCTCTCTAAATGAGTAGGGAGGGTAGGAAAGATGTCTTACATGGTTCATGAATGTAGGGACACTAAAGATTAATGGGAAGGATGCGCGAATCCTTATCGATACCGGGGCGCAACGTTCATTCGTGAATGAAGCGTTCGCCAAGAGTTTGGAAGTGCAATCCGCACCATTGATGCAAACCTTAGTGGTATCAACACCACTAGGGGATGACGTGGAAAGAACTCGTTACTATCCATCTTGTGGGGTGGAAGTTAATGGTCAAACCTTGACGTGTGACTTCGTACCGCTGAGCATGATTGAATTCGATGCAATCCTAGGGATGGATTGGCTAGAAAGGAACCATGCTAGGGTAGATTGCTACACGAAGGTTCTTAAACTCGAAGGAAATGATGGGGAGACCCTACGCTTCGAGGGCGATCGAGGGAGATCAAATAGTTGTATCATATCCGCCGTGAGAGCGAGAAGTATGATGAGAAAGGGATGCCACGCATATCGAGCATACGTGGTTGACAAAACCAAAGAGGAAACGAACATCGATGATGTGAGGGTGGTTTGTAAGTATCCGGATGTCTTCCCTAAAGACCTACCGGGGCTTCCACCTGATAGGGAGATTGAATTTGTGATCGAGGTCGAGCCTGGTACCAAACCAATCTCCATACCGCCATACCGTATGGCACCCGCTGAACTTAACGAGTTGAAAACCCAATTGTAAGAGCTTTTGGATAACGGTTTCATTAGACCAAGCCACTCCCCGTGGGGAGCACCAGTTCTTTTTGTGAAAAAGAAAGATGGGACACTTCGAATGTGTATTGACTATCGTCAACTGAACAAGGTCACAATCAAGAATAGGTATCCTTTGCCTAGAATTGATGACTTATTTGACCAACTACGAGGGGCAACCGTGTTTTCGAAGATTGACTTGAGGTCGGGGTACCATCAATTGAAGATTAAGGAAGATGACATACCAAAGAGTGCTTTCCGCACAAGGTATGGGCATTTTGAATTCCTTGTTATGTCGTTTGGGCTAACAAACGCCCCAGCGGCATTCATGGACTTGATGAACCGAGTATTTCATAAATACTTGGACCGATTCGTGATTGTGTTCATAGATGACATCTTGATTTACTCAAAGAGTGAAGAAGAGCATGAAGAGCACTTGATACTTGTTCTTGAGACACTACGGGAGAAGCAACTTTATGCCAAATTTTCTAAATGTGAATTTTGGCTAAAGGAAATCGGCTTTCTCGGGCACGTGGTTTCGGGATTGGGAATTGCTGTTGATAACAAGAAGATAGAAGCCATTACTGAATGGGAGAGGCCAAAGAACGTCAAGGAAATTCGTAGTTTCCTTGGATTGGCAGGCTACTACAGAAAGTTCGTGGAGAAGTTCTCTGTTTTGGCATCGCCATTGACGAAGCTCACCCGTAAAGGAGCTAAGTTTGTATGGGATGACAAATGTGAGAAAGGGTTCATGGAACTAAAGAAGAGATTGACTGAGGCACCGGTACTTGCATTACCCAAACAAGGTGTGGGGTACGATGTCTATAGCGACGCGAGCATCCAAGGGCTTGGATGTGTGCTGATGCAGAATGGGAGGGTAATTGCCTATGCTTCACGACAATTGAAGAAGCATGAGGTGAATTATCCTACTCATGATTTGGAGCTGGGGGCAGTGGTGTTTGCACTAAAGATATGGAGACATTATCTCTACGGGGAGACATGTCACATATACACTGATCACAAGAGCTTGAAGTACGTGTTTACTCAGAAAGAGCTAAACATGAGACAGAGACGGTGGATGGAGCTGATAAAAGACTACCATCTAGTGATAGAGTACCACCCAGGCAAGGCAAACGTGGTGGCAGATGCTTTGAGCCGGAAGAGCTCGTCTGGGGCATTGCTAGCTAATTTGAGGGCATTAAGAGCCCAACTGGAGGTATCCAGCGATGGTGCCTTATTGGCACGATTTGAGGTGAAACCTACTTTACTTGATGAGATCAAGAAGGGTCAGGAAACCAACGAAGAAATTATGAAGATCCGGGAACGCATGCAAGCGGGACCGGTGGAGGACTTCAGAGAAAGAGATGACGGTCTGTTATTATTTCGTGACCGAGTGTGTGTACCGGCAGATGAGGAGCTCCGAAAGTCCATCTTAGAGGAGGCTCATTCATCGGCTTATGCCATGCACCCGGGGGGCACAAAAATGTACCGTGACTTGAAAGAAAGTTACTGGTGGTCTGGAATGAAGAGGGGAATAGCCGAGTACATCAGTCGGTGCCTTACTTGTCAACAAGTTAAGGCGGAACATCAGCACCCAGCAGGCTTATTGCAGCCACTTTCCATTCCTGAATGGAAGTGGGAGCACGTGACTATGGATTTCGTGGTAGGTTTACCACGGACAATCAGGAACTATGATGCAGTTTGGGTCGTTGTGGATAGGCTCACAAAGAGTGCACACTTCTTGCCTATCAACACTACCTACCCACTTGAGAGGTTAGCCAAATTGTATACGGATGAGATCGTGAGGCTGCATGGGGTCCCAGTGACCATTGTATCCGATAGAGACCCACGATTCACATCACGTTTTTGGCCGAAATTTCAGGAGTCTATGGGAACGAGGTTGAAGTTCAGTACTGCTTTCCACCCACAGACGGATGGACAGTCTGAAAGAGTCATACAGATCTTGGAAGACATGCTGAGGGCTTGTGCATTGGAGTTCCAAGGAAGTTGGGACAACCACTTAGCACTTGTGGAGTTTGCCTATAACAACAGTTATCAGGCAAGCATCGGCATGCCTCCATACGAGGCATTGTATGGGAGGAGGTGTCGTACACCGTTATGCTGGGACGAGGTTGGCATGGCCAAACTCGAGGGTACTGAGTTGGTTGAAGTCACCAAATCAAAGGTGAAATTGATTCGAGAGAGACTCAAGGCGGCTCAGGATAGGCAAAAGAGTTATGCAGATAAGCGTCGAAGAACCTTAGAGTTTAAGGTTGATGACGAGGTATTCTTGAAAGTTTCTCCTTGGAAAGGAATCATTCGATTTCAAACCCGAGGAAAGCTTAACCCACGATATATAGGCCCATTCAGAATTATAGAGAGGGTTGGGGCCGTAGCATATCGTCTACAGTTGACTCCTGAGTTGGAGAAGATTCACAATGTATTTCACGTGTCCATGCTTAAGAAGTATGTGCATGATCCTTCTCATGTGTTGGAGAAGCCGCCCGTAGAGGTACGTGAAGATTTGAACTATGACGTGCAACCGGTAAGAGTTATTGACAGAAAAGTGAAGAAACTGAGGAGTAAAGAAGTTCCAATGGTTAAAGTCCTTTGGAAGAGTGACCGGGTCGAAGAAGAGACTTGGGAAACAGAAACTTTGATGAGGAAGCAGTATGCATTCCTATTCGAGTAGAGATGTGAATTTCGGGGACGAAATTCCTGTTAAGGGGGGGTGAACTTGTGACACCGCTCCCGAACGTCCTTGAAAATTCGATTTAAAATTCAAAGTTTAGGTATTGGATTTCTGATTCCCAAACATTTTGTAAAACAATTAATGATTTACGTAATTAATGATCGATTAGTGTACTGTTCGAACTCGTGTATTAGTGTCGGGCATGCAAATACTATTTGGGTCTTATTAATAAATAAAAGAGCCCAACATTATCCAAATAGTGACACATAATCTTTCAAGACAATCCGAGTAAGGTCGGACGGCCCAAACGTTATTTTGAGCCCAACCCGCTAAAATAGCAAGTATTCGGGAATGGCATTCTAGACCCACTCGGGAGTGACCCACACGGTTAGTAGCCCATTAATATGTATGACAAATGTCAAATAAGTGATAGAATGGTTAAAGAAGAATACAAATGCCTATAGTCCCATCTTTAACATTATTGAGCTAAATAATGGGAGTAGGATTTTTCTTCTATAATATCCATTAAGTAAATTATTGTGATAAACCTACACATATTGGAAATCAATAATGTGATGAAGGAAGTTGACTTGTCCTAAATGAATTAGGATGAGTACAAAAAGACATCTTTGACAAAAGATAAAACAATAGGACCCATTTTCCCATTTTTGGAAGTATTGGTAGATAATTTGGATCCCAAAATGATTGGGATCAATTGGGAACCATTCCACATGGACTTAGTACCTGCAAAACAAGTGAGAAGAGTTGAGAAGAACATATGGGGCGGACTCTTGGCTCACATTCACAAAAACTCCAAGAGAAAACAAAAAGGGGAGGTCCACCCCATATTTGATTGCAAACCAAATATCTCCCATGTTCTTTTGTGAGCCACATACTCTTTTAGCATGTTTAGGGGCTCCTAATACACCCCCCATACACCCCATTCGAACCCCCAAAGAGATAAGAGAGCAAGGGAATCCACACAACCCAAGAGAGAAGGAAGGAGGAGAGCAGTCCGCAGGTTCGTTCTTCAGTGCGTAGCTTTGATTGTTTGAGCCATAACTTGAGATTTACTCATCCAAATAAGGCGTGCGAGATACCAACAGAAAGCTCTCAAGACGAGGAATCCGTGAAGGTCTGGTTTGCATAAATCGGAGTAGTGAAAGGCTTCCAAATCGACCGAGCAAAACACGACCTCGCAGAATACGTTTTTGTATTCAAAGTAAGTTTGAATCCAAAACCTTCCTCTCTATTGTCTAAATCATATAAATGATTGAAGAACTATTATACACTGATTGAAGTGTATGAAATGTTATTATTATGTGACTTTAATTGTTGGAAAGGTTAGATACTAACCTAGACAAAACCTTGAAAGGTTAGGGAACGAATTCGTCGGGAAACACCCGTTCTAGGGACTGTTTTTGCATTTTCGGTTAGGAGTTGAACTAGCACCTTGAGGGGGCTGTTTAACACTCAATTCTAAGCAAGGAATCAGTTCTCAAGCTTCCTTGGCCGAGGCTTTAGTCATTGGATCGAGAAGGAAAGTTTTAAAGCTCATTTGAGGTGAGGACCGACATCTAGTTGCTTACAACTTGTAGGTTATGCAAGAGATTACCTAAATGCTTGAATCATGTTTTTGTGAATAAATATGCTTGAACATGATATGAATGATAAGTAATGGACTTGACCATGAATTGAAACCATATTGATGAATATGGAGTCATGTGAGATAAAAGTATGCTAATATGGTAAATTGACCTTCCAACTCATGTATGAATGTTATGTGTATGTAAATGTATAATTTCATGATGATGCTTAGCACATGGGAGGCTGCCACATATCTATTGATATGGAGGGGCTACCATTTATGATAAATGAGTTGTAGGAATAATCTTAATAGTATTGTGATGCTAGTTAAGGATTGTTCAAAATGTTGATAGAATCAAACTTAAGGTTTGAGTTGTTTGTGATGAACTTGAATAAGATTCAAGTGTCAAGTGTGATTGTATGAAGTAGGAGATCCATGGTGTGATTATATGAAGTAGGAGATCTATGGTGTGATTATATGAAGTAGGAGATCTATGGTGGGATTGTATGAAGTAGGAGATCTATGGGGTGAATAAATGAAGTAGGAGATCTATGGTATGATTATATGAAGTAGGAGATCTATGATGCGAGTGCATGATGATGTACTCGAGCCTAACTCTAGAAATGAGAAGTTATATTAGGGTTGGACCCTATGTATTGTCGTGACTATTAGTCACGGGGTTTGGGAAATGTTTTATAACAAACGCGGGCCTTTGAGCCGACTACTTGACTTTATATAAAGTAAGTATGTATTTTGAAAGGGGTAATCTGGGATTACGGCCTATACTATATTATCACCCTATTTGAGGGTCTTGTGTGTGAAATACTTGTTGTATATCTATTAGATGCCTGCCACACCAGCACTTTATAGCCCTATAGAGTGCTGACCCCTTCGGGGGCGTCCCACCACCATTTTTCAAGTTGAGGCTAGAGCTTGCTTCCTGTGCTCGTTGCTCGAGAGATCATATAGGAGGGAAGACTTGGTTCGTGCTTCCTCCATTCTGTTTTTAAACATTTCTAAACATGCTCATGGATATTTTACTATGGAGCCTGCGTGCTCATGAAATGCCTTGTGTGGCCCTTTTGTTTTAAACAATGTTTCCGCTGCGTTATGAATTACTTATTATGTTTGTTTATGGATGTATATGTGTGAATGATATTCAAGACGCCTTGTATAATATGAATGTGTTGGACTGCGGTTGACTATTCGTATTGTACGGCGGGTTGTTGACGTGTCCGGATAGGTTCGGGGCGTGACATTATGAACAGACACAAAGTTGAGAAGAGAATCCATTGCTCCAATGTGTTTGAAATCACTCAGCAAAAAATGTAAAAAAAAATAATTAATGAAATTTAGTTTTTTTTACATCGAATTGTGTCTTTTTATTTTATAATTAATCAAAGAAAAAATTAAAAGGAAAACATTACTTATAATAATTTGATTAATATTTTACTAAATTGATATGTAAAAAATGTGCAGAGTGTAATTTATTGAGCTTACTTATAATAATGTTAACATTACTAAAATTAATTAAATATTTTACTTCGACACGGTACCAGTGAAGAAGCTTAAAGTCTAGGATCTTTGGGTAAACAATACGCAGAGAAACCTCGGCGTGCAAATGCCATAGCACTACAAGATCCAACTACTCTCCTGGAATAGGTAGAATTAGATGACCCCTCTAACACGAAGATTTCAATTGGTGCAGATCTAGAGGTGGAGATCCAGGAAGGGTGGACAAAGTCTTGTTCGCCTGAGGCGCAGAGGACATGACTTAGATTGACCCCAACCTCATCGGCCACATTTTAGGTTTTTGGCCTGATGCCAAGCCAGTGCAACAAATGAAGAGATTAGGTCAGATACATGGCTATTTTGACAATGTTGGCAGATTTGCTTAGCACCCCGGTCCACTCCGGGGTGAGTCGGTGATTAGTATCACTGACAATGTTACCATACGACGCATCCAGCTCGATACGTGTATCACCGACAATGTTTTATATTTGGATGTATTCGAGAAAATAGCATTGACCAAGGTCAACTTAACTCCCCTGCGAACCCCCTATCCAGCTTCAAAGGAGACTGCATTGATGAAAAAGGGACTATTTTCTTGCCGATTGAGATAGACGATGGTCCTCACCACGCGACCATCTATATGACTTCGTGGCAGTCCACCTGAAATGCGTCCACACCACCATTCTAGGATGATTGGATTTTGAGGACCTAGAAGCTATTGTTTAGGGTAGCTCGCAAACATCCCCGCACAGTTTGTGAAGTAGCTTAATGTTCGGGATCTTCAGGTAAACAACAGCGCAGAGATAGCTCAGCTTGAGGACGCCATAGCTCGACTAGAGCTAGCTACTCTCCTTGAATAAGCAGAATTAGGTGACCCCCCCTTCGGCTGGAAGATTTCAATTGGCGCCGATCTAGAGGTGGAGATCTAAGCCAGTAATTCTGATCCTCCTCAAGTACAAAGTCTTGTTCGCGTTGAGGTTCAAAGGACATGTCAGGATTGACCCCAACGTCATATGTCCCAATTTAGCTGTTTGGCCTGATACCAAGCCAGTGCAACAAAAGAAAAGAGATGATCGGAAAGAATAATGCTTGGGTGAAGGGGAAAACACGAGCAGGCCGGCCTCAACCTCTAAAAAGAGGGAGGCCGACGCTCGATGATGAAGATGAAGGGGAAGAATTCGGCATGCAGAAGCTCCTGCATGTCAACCAAAGCGCCCACATGTCAATCAGATAAATGGTGGGCCACTGGAAGGAGACATTGCCGCAGAAAGGAAGAGGTGTAATCGTCAGTTGTTCATTGGGGAAATCAACCATTTCCCGACAGACAAAAAGAAAAAACGGGATTCCATACCGACGAAGACCTTCCGCCTTGCCCACCCCCACATAGGGATGCCCCAGTGATAATGATGGAAGTCATGGACACAATTGTTCATAGAGTTCTAATAGACAATGGAAGTTCGGTGAACATTTTGTACTTGGATATGTACCTGGAGATCAGTCTCCAGAAGGAAGCGGTCTCAAGACGGTAAAACCCCCCTTATCCGGTTTCACAGGGGATAAAGTCGAGCTTGAGGGAGTAGTTGGTTACCCTCACAGTTCATCCCGAATCAAAGCCACATGTGCTACGTTTGCCAAGTGTCTCCAAGGACCATGACCTTTGTTGGAGGATCTGAGAGCGATTACCTCCCAGGCTCATCTCTACACGAAATTTTATACACCATCTGGAGTTCCTGATTTGGACTCCAAACAACACAAAACTCGAACCAACGCTCAATAAACATAACTTGAGATAAAATTGAGACTTGTGACACCTTAAAACTAGTAAAATCATCAAAAGCCGATCTCAACACGCATCAAATGCTTGTTGAAATACGAACTTATCAGCCCACCACCTTTGAAAATGTGTTGGCTCACAGAAGTAATCCAATTATTTAATGTTGCACTAAAAAAATCAGCCCACGTGTCAATAGGTTCTAAACATGAATAAGGTTGATTTTTAAGTAATAAAAGCATCCTGTTTTATAACATCTATAAAAAATAAATTAAAGTATAAGCATTTGAGAGATTAACTGTTTCACAAAAAAAAAACCATGTTTCATTTATGTTGGCCTTTTAAGTGACATCTGCATATAATATGGAAAAGTAGGCTTTCATGTAATAGAGCTAAGCATTTAACATATTAACCGCCCACTTATAATTCAATTGATTTATTTGGAATTGCAACCATTCAACTATCTTATACATAAAAAGTAATTCAATCACATTCAAAGTTTATGTAGTAAAACAAGTAAAACACTATTAAAGATATTAACGATAAATCAACTAGTTTTTATATGGGATTGATATTTGCTTTCCCTAAATATATGTTGTTATTCTAATCTTATACGGAGTAGTATAATAGTAACTGCAGCTATACCCATCACTATTGAAAGTGTGGTACTAAAAAAAGCCAATATGCAAATTTTAAAAGATGATTTTTAAAACAATGAATTCAATAATTTAAAAAAAAACAATGACTTCAATAATTTTAGCTACTTTAAATCAATGTAGTATTATGATGAGTCTGTGTTTAAACATCGTCAGAAATGGACTTGGAGTACACAAAAAATTAATTCCTTAAAACTTTTATTTGTTAGGTTGAAGAGTTGTTGGCACTTTTGAGTCAGGCCCTTCCTACACCATAACATGCATGCATCATGCATCCCACTACATTGTTGCAACCAACATTGATCCACCAACCCCCATGTTTAAGCAATTTTATTGATAAGCTAAAACTAATTAAAAAAGAATTTATATGAAGAATAGGCTTCGAACTAGAGCAATGAAGAAGATGACAAGTGAGTGAATAAGAATGTAAACTCGTGTATTATTCGAATGTGAGCCTCCCCCTGATTACAATGAGGCTATCCTACTTATAGGAAATGTAATTAAAGCCCTAATGATGACTTTTTACGTTACTGACGGATCGATCGCACTTTATGACGATTTCAGATCTGTCATAAAGGCCGATCAATTACAATCAATACCTTCATTAATCATATTAAAGAGGCTAATAATACATAAAGACATTACAATAATTGTCATTAGGTCTTGTGAATGGTCCACCAACTCGAGTTGTCCGTTATGGGCAGTTTGACTTGACGGTTCTGATCCGTCGGTTAACTCATCATTAATGCTTACCAGCTCAAAGAAGTAACCTCTTGCCTTAATATCATTATTAATTACAATAATGAACACAGATCCATTACAATAGCCACCATTAAGCCACATGAACGTATCATTAACTTCCGTGATCAACCCTCTTTAATGCAACATAAACCGTCAAATTCTTGCTCTAACATCCAACTTCATCAAAAATGAAACTCACACACTCAGGAATAGAGGACTTACCTGTTGATTTGAAGCGCAAGAAGAAAGCTTAATTACTTGTCACTTTTCCCACGACTTTTATTACTACAACTGTGTTCATAGAACTCTTGCTTTTATTCTCCATGCACTATCTATAACCAATAAATATTTGATTATTTTTCAAGCAAAACATTTTTGTGTTTGTTATGTATGTTTTCATATAACAGCACATAAGCATGCTACTGTTTGACTGTGAACCTTACTCCTACTATTATGGTACTTGTATATACTCATCTTGGCTGTTTTAATTCCCCACATATAATCTAAACAATAAACACTTTATTGATTAGGATTCCATGTCAGTAAATAACAAACCATGTAGTCAAATATTATATTCATATTACACATATATTGACTCAACGTAAGCCGATGAATTAATATCCCTACTACCATGGCCTTGTGCATAACACGCGTTAGAAAACTAGTTTATCTAATAAGTGTCATGCAGTGACACAATTATGAAGATTATCTTTTATAAAACAAGTGCCATTTAAATCTGCATCAATTCATTACTAATTGTAAACAATTAAAGGGAAAAATCTAAAAAGTAAAAATGATTGATCAATTTTATTAATTGAACTCAATTGCAAGGAGGAGTAGAGTTGGAAATAGCAACAGGCAAGTCAACTACCTATTTGGGAAATAAATCAAGAGTAACTCTTATTTCAGAACTTTCCCACTATTTTAGTCCTATTTATGACGATTACTATTTATATTATTATTGCATTATACTCCGTAATAATTAACACTAACATGACAAATTAGAGAAATCATAATTACTTAAAGGGAAAGTTTCCGAAATAGGAGTAATCAGGTTTTGGAATTTCAAAATAGGACTGCTATATATTTTTCTTACGGAACTAGCTAGGAGTAACATGACAATATTTTTGGAGTCATTACTTCCAAAATAGTTGCAATACTAGACATTTACAATTAACATGACATTGTTTACTATCATTAATGACAGTACTATTAATGATAGTACTGTTTCAATCATATCAATAACGACTCCTATTTCAGAAAGAAAAAATATAGCAGTCATAATATAGGACTCCAATTATGGGAAGAAAAAAAGAAGTGTCATATTTTGGGTCCTATTTAGGACAATTCTTCTCCGTGAAATATGCCTACAAAAATGTTAAAGGTACCTCAATTTGACCTCACCCTATTTTTGTGACTCATAAAAGCAACTTATTAAAGTGGAGCAATTCATTTATTGAAGTGGGCTTTTGTGAGCCACAAATATAGATTGATATGCCTAAACATATACGAAGTAGAAAAGATGACATCGTTGATTTCTCCCCATACTCAATTTTCGTTTATCCCCAAAGAAACACGCAATTAAGATCCAACAAACATAAACCACAACAAACAAACAATATAAAATAAACCTTCTTGAATTCCCAATTGAAGCAATTGCACCTAATTAACCCTTGAGTAACCCAACTTCGACGAGCACCACTATAGAGTAGTGTTTCAAGTAACTGTTACTCCTAATTATTATTGCCCCCAATTTGTACTTTAGTCTTCATCACTTTCATCACCTTCATCATTATCATTTTCTTGAAGCTGGTGGACAAACTACCTTAGTCGGTGGGGCAAATGTCAGGAATTATTTGCCATGTTTTATTAAAATAAAGACATGATACACGGAGAGAGCTAGGGGACACAAACCAATACCCCTCAAGAAGAGGCATTTTTCTTCAAAAAACAGAGCAAATAAGTGAATGCATTTATTGGAAGGGGGTTAGACCTGACCCAATAAATAATGACAAAATAACAGTGAAAAATAAAAGCAATTAAAGCTAGAACAAGATGTAAGACAACTAGATAAATGAGCAGAAGAATTAACTGGATAGTATGGTTGGAAGACCCTTCAGCTCTAGTAAATAAGCACCAAGTACACGATTAGGAAGTTGATGGGGATTCGTAAAAGTAGCCCAACTTCTAAAATTGGAAAACTCCTGAACGAGTAGATGAGCCACCTGGTTAACAACGTCCGTATCATCAACTGTTTAATATTATTGCCTCCAACTCTCCAATAATGTTACCTCCAAGAGTTGATCAAGGCCTTCATCATTTTCACTTAAAGCAGCATAGCTAGTGCAACTCCCATCATCATGATCAATGTCACCATCTCTTTCAGAACCGTCATCATCATCATAATAATAATCATCTACCTGGGTAATGCAACTCCTATCGTCGTCAATGTCACCATCGCTTTCAAAACCATCATCATCATCATCATCGTCATATTCCTCGCCATTATCAGAGATATCGTGGTTATCATCATATTCGTCGTTGTTGGGATGTTCTTGGTATATTTGCTTGTCTTCTCTATCATCTTCCAGTCCCCCGGAGATACTTATGAACTTCATGATGTTCAAGGAATACTTAAGAACAATCACCATTATTATGTGTTTTTATATTTCTAAACTTGATACAATATGGGAGTTGAGTTTAATTGACATGTAGAATTTCTTGATGAGTAATCAAGATAGGTGATCTTGCTGATGTGTGGAGCCGTTTCTATTTATAGGCGAGACTGAGACTCTGAGAGCGAGCGCATAGCAAATATTCCTTACGCTTTTTTGAGAAGATTCCTTGACTTTTTATTAAACTGGCTTTTAATATGATCAAATTGTGTAAAGTTGACCCCCTAATATGTGTGTGTAGGATTCAAAGATTAAAAGATCGATAATGATTCATTACCTACTCTTTCATACTTCAATAGTTAGTCCATAAATAATACTACCTCCGTTCTTAAATAAGTGCAACAGTCAACATTTCACATTTGTCAAGACACAACTTTGACCATTAATATATACAACTCTCTATTAGTAAAAAATTAAAAAAAATCAGATTTTGAAAATATACAATGAGACAAATTTAGTAATATTTTTTTCAAAAATATATATTGACACATCAATAAATAAAATGTAGTCAAAGTAGAACATGTGAATAGTGTAAAATTTGCAATGTTGCACTTATTTAAGAACGGAGGTAGTACGAAGTATGTTAACTAGTTAATAATCGACATACAGAGTATTAAATACTACGGGTATATTTAATTTTACAAAAATGTCACATCATTTTTAATCCATTTTGATGCATTTTTAACATATTAGTGGTCACAAAAAGTGGTTATCCCATGAGAAATGTCAACGTCTCCACTTTTGATCATGTGAAGACGTTGCACAGTAGACTTTTGCACATATGAAACTCCACTTTTTACAAATAAGAAAAACTTTGATTTATGTACAAAAATATCACAATGTTTGAATCCATTTTAGTGCATGTTTGACATATTTAGAACTCTTATATATATATATAGGGAAAAGTTCAAACAAAAAGAGGTGTTCCTATGCAAAGTGTGAACATGTGCACTTTTCCCTCATTGCATTGCACTATTGCATGCTTCCGTTGCACTTTTTTGCGGTGACAAAAAACTTCGGTTTATTTACGAAATTGCCACCACGTTTTTGATTGAATCTAGTGCATTGTTGGCTCATTTTGAACTATTAGATCTAGAAATAAATGCACAAGATTTATTATCACTTTGCATGGAAAGTTCTCTTTCTATTGGAACCCTCCCCTATATATATAGGAGCCGTTATGTGTGTGTGTGCGCGCGCCTGTGTAGGAAAAGATCACATGAAAAGTGTGTCATAGTCTGAGAATTGCGAAGTTTAATTAATAGAGATAATAAGGTAACTTATATAACAGAAATCATAACTTATAAATCCAACAACTCTAAATCAAAAGTATAATTTATAGTGATAAATTCAGGAAGTATGAGATTACAATAAAAAACACTAGTAGTTGAAAAATATTTACAAAAAAAAATTATCAAAAAGATATTTATTTATTTGCCAAGACATATACGAAGTATGTCCTAATAAACTATTAATGCGTTAAACATAACTTATAAAATCAAATGTTTAACTTTTACAACTTTTTAAATTACTTCGCAATTCTCATTTGATCATATATATGATCAAATGAGAATAAAAGGAAAAAAATAGGATCAAATGAAAAGTCTCCATCCCATGAAAAGTAGGAATGAATATGGTGCGTCGAATCTAAGATTTAATGACTCTAAATATGTCAAAAATTCACTAAAATGAATTAAAAATGCGATGACATTTTTGTAAATTAAATAAATCAAAGTTTTTTTCGTTGCCTAAAGTGGATTTCGTGTGTGCAAAAGTGTACCGTGGATGAGCAAAATTAAAGCGGATGACGAAAATCATCTAGGTACAATGATTGATCACAATGTAACCCATTATTGGTGAAAATATTTAAAAGTATAAGTCTTTATCATTGCATTATATTAATTAGGTTTATGATGATGAAAACCATCTGGGTACAATAATTGGTCACCATTTATGATGAAAATATAACTTATACGCAGGGTCGGTCCTGTCGATTTTCGGACCTATGGGCGAGATATTATTTGGGCCTATGTTCAAGACAAAAACTAATCTCTAAAAATCTATCAACGAAACAGGACCCACAAAAAGTTATTCTCTTCACTTAAATCACAATTATCTGACTCAATTTCACTATTTGCATCCTTTGCACCTATATCACTATTTCCAAGCATGTTATGGTTTTCATTCACAAAAGAATTTAGCGGCGATTCAACTTGAGAAGAATCGCCCTCGTCTTACTTAAGGCTGCCTTTTCTAATCTTTGTCTCTTTTTCTCATTTTCCCAACCGGATTCACCCATTTTATCAAACACCTTCACAATAGTAAAACGAAATAAAGGAATTCAATTCAAAATTGCACAATACCAAACATATACTCCGTATGAATTTACCAAGACGCCAAAAATGCATCATATAGAAATCATTAATCATAATTCATAAATCAAAAGAACATTTAGTGGATTTATTATTCATAGCTAATAGATTGGGAATAATTTACTGGCCGTTGTCGGATTGTTTGAAGCCTTGACAAAAGAAGGTGTTCTAGTCGCCGGCCGCTGTTTAAACTCCTCACCGCTGACCGCTTTGGTTAATGGCGATTTGCAGGCTTGCGGCGCTCTCTAATGTCTACTCTTGTGCAAGACGACCAAGACCTTATTAAACCTTAGTCCTTTAGTTCATTAGATAATTGAGCTTAATTGGAACTTGGAAACCACCGTCCAGGAAATTAATTAGGTTAGTGGGATGAGGTGGTTTATGAATCGGGAGTTTGGGAGACACACGGGTTGTACAAAGACTTAGAGCCAATAAATATTTTTGGTAATTTTGTAATTAAAAGAATTATGAAGCTTAGAGATGTGAAGAGACTTAACTACTCAAAGAGGCGTGCCACATGCCTTTTAACCTTTGTTTTAAAAATTTTAAATTTCCAACAAAATTAAACCTTAGGCCTAATTATTTGAGCTTAGTTTAAAAAAAGAAGCCTACTCACACTATATATAAAGACAAATTTTTGGGCCTATTTTCCCCCTCTATTTTTTCGGGCCTAGGGCGGTCGCCCTATTGCACCCCCTAGGACCGGCCCTGCTTATACGCTCCTTCGTATAATGATTACCAGTCAATCAACCCACGTGTTGCACGAACAACGGATTAAATTAATAATTTTGAAATTCTTCATTTCATGAATAATGTATATAGACATATACTTGTATGTTGTAAAAATTAAAATCTCATATTGAACTATATTAGAGTACATGTAAGATTGTTGTTAATTAAAGATAATTGGCTGATTCTGCTGAAATTTATAAAGTTCTTCCTAAATTAGATGGATTCGCTGATTCTGTTGATTTATGAAAGAAATTAAAATGTTTTTTATTAGTAAAATAGAGAAAAATAATATGAAAATAGCTAAAATGATCTTTTAGAGTAACTTCCATCAATACAGAAAAATAACTCCAACCTTACTTTTTCTTATTATTACACAATTTAGCGTGTGAAATCAAAAGTTACGTATTTGGTAAAAAAGTTGTCTGATAAGCCTAATAAGCCGAAAAAGGGTCATCAAAGATGCTATTATGATGCTATGCCTATTAATTAGTTCGGCATGTGTATGTTTTTAATATTTATCTAACAATTTTGTTTATATTTATTGTCTGTATCCTCATTTTACTATTCTTTAATTTGTAACTTATAACTATTAATTAGACTTCTACTGAATCATTGATTATTATTAATTATTGAATATTAAATAATGCTTCATTAATTGTGAGAACAAATGTTTACTTCTTTTGATTCCAAATAGATTTCTATTATGATTTCCACCATATTGTCTTTATTTATATATATATATATAAAGATACATAACAATCACTATAATGTTCACAATTATAATTACGTTGAATTTTATAATGCAGTGATAAAGACTTATACTTCAAAATAATTGGTCACAGTTTACTCCATTATTTTATTTTACTTATGTTTAAAGAAAAACCGAACAAAAGTAACTCTAAAGACAAAGAAAATACACCAATTATTGAGATTTTGTCAAACATAAATGAAGTCGGTGCTTATTTTCCTTTAAAAAAGAACAAGTGCTCATATGGAAGGGTGAAGGGGAAATTAGAAAATGTTTCATTTATTTGATATGAATATTTTTGACTCTAATTTCTTAAGACGATCTTTCACTTTAAATATTAGTTCTCTTTATGATAATGTTTGATTAAAAACATCATTAAATCTAAAAAGAAAAGTACCGACAAAATCTTGACTATGCATAATAAACATAACTTAATACATAAAATAAAACAACTCATCAAATAATTCACCAGTTCACATAATAGCACACAGACTAAAATTAACTATTAAAAACCAACCAGACTTCTTTCTTTTATTTAATTGAACAAACATGTACACATAGTAGTGAACTTACATGTTGGAAGCTGAACTCGAAATACTCAAATAACTGTGGCACCTTGATAATTAACTTCTTACGAAAAGCTCTTCTTGAAACTCTTTTATTATATATAAAGGTTATAATTAGAACCTGCTATGTTCAGGGGCGGCCCTGAGGGGTGCAAGGGGGGCGGGCACCCTAGGCAAAAAGAAGGATAAAAAATAGGCTCATGTTTAGTTCATTGTATTAAGTGTGAGTAGGCCTATTTTTCGGTCCTAGACTAACAATTGTTCGACGAAAAGTCGATACGAGGAACTTTTTCTATTAATGGATCATTAGTTCTTACTCATGATGCCTTACTAAACCATATACGTGACCTTATTCTCCTACTGATTATTAAACTTTCTTTCTGATAAGTGATTTAGGAGATTTTTTATACTTTTAGTATACATGATGGAGATTTAACAACATTAAAGTTAGGCTTTGGATTTAAATTTAACAGAGGGTTATATGTATCCTTTACATTTTATTTTGACAATTTTTTAGCCCAACAAAAGATGAATATATATGTTGTGTGACTTGGAGTTGGAGGGTATGTATTTTTTACCCACACAGACAACTTTCTGAAAATAAAAACCGTAAAACGCATTGCTATCTCTTAAAAAAACATGACGCTTTTGATATGTTGTAGTTTCTGGTCCATTACTTACTATTAGGAATTGAAATTCCAATATCAATTTAATAGTAGGTTTATGTTAGATATTTTTCTTATTTCATTATCAATTTATACTTAAAAAGAAGAGTTCATTCCGAGTTGCAAATTCATTCCAAAGCAATTCAAACTTAAAAAGACATTTGGTTTTAGCATTTTTCCGTTTTTCTTGCACTTCCCAGAATCCAAGCACTCCATTTCATTTCCTTGTAATTCCGAGAAGCCAAATTGCAGTAATAACATAATACCATCTCACATTAATAAGGACATGAGCAATGTCTTCAACGAAGCGGAGAAACAGAAAAACAATTACCAAGATGGAACAGAAGCATCAGCTGGGTGAGAGACGGAAACCGAAAGGTGTGCTGAAGACTACGATGAGACGGCGATGAACGGAATGGAAGGTCTAGGAGGGATGACAGACGGAAATGAAACGGACAGTCAATCTCTTAATAGAGTACAGATGAGAAAACATATTGTACAACTCAACTAAGATAAATGATTACACCAACATTTTCTCCTTCAGTTAAATACCATAACCCTCTTTGACAATTACTATGTACGAAGTATAAGATTGTATCCCTTAAATACCCTAACCCCATTGGCAATTATAAGATTGTACTCGCTCGTATATGATTTATAAAATCAACCAATGATTAACTCTAACATTTTTCATTTTTGTACTTTGTCAACTTAATCAGTTCATAATGAATCGTAAGTAACTAAACTTGATAGAGTAAATATAATGAACAACAAATTTTACTTAAGTTATCATATTACAAACCAAAGATAGTAAACTAATCACAAAAGTACGAAATCATTTTTAAAAAAATTAGTGATAGCCCAAGAACATTCTGATGGCGGCAGCAATTTTAAGGTGTATCCCTCCCTGAGTTTTGCTTGTGTACACATGTTTGTCCTTCACAGAAATTTTGTCTGTCACAGACAACTCATTTTGAGTTGTCTGTGACAGACAAAATTTCTGTGAAGGATGGACATGTGTATACATTTTTACCCCTCCCTCCCTCACGTGAAATTGCAACCCCAGCCTCTCTCCTCTCTTCCCTTTCATTGTTTCTTTCTTCTTCCCGCAGCACATCGACGCCAACACCTCCTCTCATCAAAATAAATGGATTTTGGTAGCTAAGTGAAGGAAACAATCATAGGACGATGCTTCTCGAGCTAAAGGAGAAATTCCGGCAGCTGATGATGACGTAGAAGCGGCGGCAGCCGCCTTGGATGACATCTCTGAGCTTGGTATGAGTGTGTGTTGAGGTTAGATCGTTTATGTAATTGAATTGATTTCATTGGCTTAGCTTTGAACATAAATATATGTTTGTTCTTCAGGGACAATTCTTTGTATTTGTGTAATGTTTGTGTGAAGTGTACAATATTGTTTATGTGTTTGTGATGTGTATATAATCGTGTCTGTGTTTAAAATGTTTTAAATTTACTTATGTCTTTGTGTAAATAAACTTTTATTTGAAATGTTTGTGTGTAAATATAGTTCTGTCTGTGTGTATATACTTCTGTCTGTGCATAAGTATACCAGTGCATGTGTATGCACATTTAGCCTGCATGTGTGTATATATACTTCTGAAATGTGCGTACTTGGTGTGTGGGTTTTTACTAGAGCGGGTTTGTTCTGCATTGGAGGCGTTTTCACTTCCTCGGTCATGGATTGCGTACATAATAATTTTCTAAATCAAATGGTTTTTTGAATTGAATTCTTTTCATAGTTAGTCGATCTAGTATATTTACTGTTATCAACTTTCCATGTCTTTTTTTAACATAATTTGTGGAGAGGATATCGTGCCTTCCATGATCTTTGTGAGTTTTGGCCATTCTTGGGAGAATGATAATGAGTTGGTGTATGTACTAGTACCCTAGAACCCCGTGGTGGTGTATGATTTTCTTTATCCTTGGTACTAGTTTGTTCATTTACCATTTGAGTGAATTTTTCTGGTTTGAATATGCAGGGGATCCTAATGACATGATTAATTGCAGTGCTTTAGATTTAAATTTTAGTTTCATTTAAATGTTAGCCGACCTCAATATCGTTTGGGACTAAGGCTTGGATGTTGTTGTTGTTGTAAATGTCCATGCATGTATTTTCACAGACATTTATGTATAAAGACACAAACAAAGTCTTTGGTCTTCACAGACACAAAATGTGTTTCTGGGAGATATTAATGTCTTGACTACATATATACGTATTTACACTTTTTTTTAAAGTCGAAGTTTTGTTAAATGAAATTTTGACTGTTTTTCATTAATCTTACCGAACTAAATGCTTCAAAAAGAATCTTGTTTAATTCCCGTATCATACTTAACTAACTAGGCAATGGATTACATATTCTAGTAGTTTTTAAACTAGTTATTTAAATAAACAAGTCAAGTTTTTAAAATTAAACTAATAATCTGTAATAAATATAATAAATGTAATCAAAGTCAAGTTTACACATGGGCTCAAGTGGTAATCAAAGTAATAAATGTTTTAGTTATTAAAGATGTTTTTACTTGGACTGTAATTTGTCCCAGACCAGACCAGACCAGTCCAGTCCAGACTAGAGCAGACCAGTTCAGACCAGACCAGACCAGACTTGGATAGTTATAAAAATACAAAGAAACCAGACCTTACCAGACCAGACCAGACCAGTTCAGACCAGACCAGATCAGACCAGACCAGCAAATTACAGTCCAAGTAAAAACATCCTAAATTACATAAAGTAGTTATTAAAAATATCTTAAGTGGATGTAAGAGCGCATACATAGCATAGACAACTACGACACAAATCACAGACAAAGTCGTATTACAGCACAAACAAGATGTTTCTTTTTCACAGGCAAAGGCATCCCTCATATATACGATAGTATATATTAACACCATAAATAGCAAGTGTTTGCCACAAAAACAAAAAGGCATACCAATTCAGGTAATATTTTGGAGTACATTCATTGGACAACATTGTTAGTGTAACATTGTACAACCTCCTACATTTAACAACCAAACCCATGGTGGCAAAAAATGAGCACCAAAAAATGTATATAGTAAGGTTACATCATTGTTTTACAACCAAACTCATCCTACACTAAACATGTTCCTCAAAGTAGTCTAAGAGCCTCATTGTCTAAGTGGATGTTCCTCAAAGTCCAGAGCCTCATTGCAAATTCATATCTTTTCGCTGCCACATTCTCATATGCACACTCGGGCTGCAATGGCAAGATACATTCCAGGAGAGGTATAAATCGATGGAACCCAAACCAAGCATCCCCAGCATATATAAAAACCAGCTACAAAGACAAAAGCCAACATGCCACAAATTGTTAAACCATCCACATTTGTTTTGAATATACAAATGATGAAAGCTGGAAGATGAGAAAGGGGGGAGAACTGAGAAGTATTTGTGGAATAGGAAAAAATGAGAAACAGTCAAACATAAAACCTCTGTCATGAGCAATATCCATTTTGTTCCAGTACCCAGCTTCCCACCAGAAGAACTTTGTTATGTACACCAACATCAGTACAATATTCACAAGCATGGAATCATCAACTTTTCCATATTCTTAGTACTGGGAAGTCCATGATGAACATTAAAAAAACATGATCAATTTTCAATCATCTGCTTTATAAATATGATTTCAAGTTCATTGATATCCGGTCACTGGGGTGAAGTAATCTTCAAGAAATATGCAACAAGCATGTACCACATCACCAAGAGTACCTAAGATAACTAAAAAGATATAAAAAGTTTAGATGTGAAATAAATAGGCAAGTTTTTATAAAAAGTCAAATGCGAAAAATGTTTACTTTATATCATTGTCAAGGATAGTTTAAAAGTTTCACCTGTTTTATGCAGTAAGTGACAGCTAGAACTGCCCAAGACATCATGCCAAATCTGTAGTTTGTGAAAACTTTGATATCAAAGTTTGATATCAACCTTTGCCAATACGAGGATATAGTTCCATCCCCTGCATTTAAAAAATATAGGGCCTTCAAATTACATTATTATTAAAATAATAATATACAGTTTCTTCCAATTAGGCATTTACTTCATTAGTATTTCAATAGGTTCTTTTATAAGTTTTGTATTTAGGTATTCTGTCAATTAACTTTTGTTGTAATAAGAGAATAACTATGAAGAAAGGAAGAAAGGAAACATGAGTAAGGTAATAATAAATACTAGTAATAAACTTGACAAAGCAGCAAACAGTGGCAGCTAGATCGTGAACTCAAACAAGCTTACCCAGTAGAAGTCAACAATTATGTTTCCTAATGAACCAGAATCAGAGGAAGATGGTGCAACATGATCCTATTATAACAGACATATGTTAAGTCACACAGACAAGCGTTCAACTAGATACAGACAAAGAATCAGTCACACAGACAATCATATTACTCACACGGACATATGTAGAGTCATACAGACAATCATCTAAGTCTCCACACACAAATGGAGCCACAACCAATTACATATACTCTGTTTAAACAAGAAATAGTTTATCCTAGAACGGAGTAAAAAATGGGAATCAAGCAATATAGAATCAACTATGGAAGAATTGGTAAAGAAAGGAATTTGATATATGATGATCAAGAAGAAGGATCTTCACAATATGCTTTTGAATTACAATGTAGAGACTGAATGTATGTGTATTCGTCACTGAATGTGCTGATTACATAGAGCCTCTAGATATTTATAAGAGATACATTTAATGCACTTTTGTCCGTTGACGACATGATCCGACCGTTACGACGACATGTCCGACCGTTACGACGACATCAATATCGTCATTATTGCATCATCAATTCTGGCCAGCCCTTTGAGTAACCTATGTCATAATTACAATAACTACTCTAATTATATACATAAAACTGTCCAGATTTAATTAGCTAGCATTAATCCCAATGAATACGTCATTGATTGCCACGGTCAACCATTTCTGAATGTAGTCAAGGCCGCCCAACTCGTGTACCAACAATTGCCCCCTTTTCGAGAAGTTGAGGTGAATGATACTCACGTCCGTCGACTTGTTTCAGCAACAACTTGTCGAAAATTTGAAAGTACACTTCACATCTTGGTCCATTGCATCGTCACATATTGATCAGCTTGTCTAACTTAAATGCTTTCCCTCCAGCATTGTGTTGACGGTTAGATGACAGAAATTTGTAACAGCATTACGTCGATGTCGACACCTCAGCTGGCAAAGGGAACATCATCCGTCGTTAAAGATGACGAGTTGTGTTGCGTGAACATAGTCCATAACCTGCAAAAACTTTGAATAACGTTTCATTTGTAATTTTATCAATATCGTCAACATGTGTTTATGATTTGTATCCATGTCGTTCGTAGTGTCTCCTTTTTGGAGCTAATGTTGTCACACTTCTGTTGCGTATTTTTGTAGTTTTGGATGTGGTTGTTGTTCCACATGACGATGTCATTTGTACGTGTACAACGCTTTGTGTTTGTCTGACTTTGATGTTGTCAGCATTTGTGATGTATGATCTGTCTGTTGTTTTGGCCAAAACATTGTGGAGAATCGGTGGTGTTTATACTCATGTTTAGCGTACATGAAAACCCCACTTCTTCCCCTAAAATTCTGTAAGCCCCCCGTCAATTGTGTCTTGACGTGTTGTAAGGCTTTGTATGTTAGGATTCCGTCATCGTCAATTCTTGACTGTACCTGTGCAATAAATATTTCGCTAACGTCGGCCGTTGGCTAAAAGCCAACGGCCCTCCGATGCTTAAGTCAGTAATTGTGAATAGGTATGTATAAAAAATTAGTCCTCAACATTGCGAAACTACTTAGTCAAATTCACGTCATTTCAACTTAATGTTTCAAAAGTAATTTTGCACTTGTCAAAGTGAATAAATGAAGAAAATATTAAAGTGAGGGGTGAGTAAATTGCTGTTGCATACCCTGATAGTGTCCTGATCCTTTGCTTCATTATTTACTTTCCTGTTCTGATTAGGCGATCTCGGTGGACTTGAAGTTAAATGATGTCGTCGTCTAACTTTTAGTTTGATGTCGTCATTCACCACTCAGTTTCATGTTGTCTATCAGTAAATGGTTTGACGCCTTTAGTCTGCAACCTAATCAGACACGTAGCTGGGGCCTGGCCGTTGGCTTGAAGCCAACGGCCCTCCGATGCTAAAGTAAAATAGTCTAATACTTTTACATTGATTGTAGGTGTGTATTATCTCTAAGGAGTCAGATGTATTTTCATTTGTCAAGGCGGGTGAGTAGATTAAGATGACATTGAAATAAAATAAGAGCAATCTATTGTCGAGTACCTTAATTCAGCTGACTTAATGTCGTCATCAGAAGTCTATATGATATTGTCATATAGGATTTAGCTTGATGTTGTCAATCTGTGACTCGGTCAAATACTTTGTTGGCCGTTGGCTTGAGGCCAACGGCCCTCCGACGGTCAAGTTAGTAAGAGATTCAAAAAAAACATAAGATGAATACTGAAGTAGATAATTATATTAGAAGTGGAAAGGCTTTAGGTGTACCGCATTCCAGCTCCTTAGAACTTGTTTACCGTCAATGCTTGTCAGACGGTATGCCCCCTGCCCGACGACATCTGTAATCTGGTATGGGCCTTCCCAGTTGGGACTGAATTTTCCACTTGCTTCGTTGCCAAAGGACTTTCTGAGTACCCAATCGCCTTTCTTGAATACTTTGGCTCGGACATCTTTGTTATAGCTTCTTGCTACCCTTTGTTGGTAGGCTGCCATTTGTACTTTAGCTCTTTCTCTCAATTCGTCGATAGTGTCAAGATCGTGAACCAATTCTGCGTTGTTTGCTTCTTCTGTGATAAGTCCGTACCTGGATGTTGGCACTTCGACTTCGACTGGAATGACAGCTTCGCATCCGTACACCAACGAAAAAGGCGTTTGTCCTGTGGCATTTTTTGGTGTTGTCCGGTCTGCCCATAATATGAGTGGTAACTCGTCGGCCCACTTTCCTTGTGCTTTCTCCAACCGTTTCTTTAGATTCGAGATGATGATCTTGTTGCTTGACTCAGCTTGTCCATTTGATTGTGGATAGCGTGGTGTCGACATCTCTAGTTTGATGTTGTACTTCTCACAGAATCGTCTGGTTTTGATGCTGATGAACTGTGACCCATTGTCGCAGACGATCTC
This sequence comes from Cuscuta epithymum, assembly GCA_945859915.1. Classification (NCBI taxonomy): domain Eukaryota; kingdom Viridiplantae; phylum Streptophyta; class Magnoliopsida; order Solanales; family Convolvulaceae; genus Cuscuta; species Cuscuta epithymum. The sequence goes on from CAMAPF010001015.1 coordinate 5,666,270, forward strand.
TGACGGGATGCCAAACCTGCTCAAAATATTTCTTTTGATAAAAGATATTACCTGAGTGTCACGGATTTGTCGGAAAGGTTCAGCTTCAATCCACTTTGAGAAGTAGTCAGTCATTGCCAACATGTAGACCTTTTGTCCGGGTGTTTCGGGCAGCTTACCTACAATGTCCATCCCCCACTTCATGAAGGGCCATGGAGATAAGACAGGATGTAGTGCTTCTGCATGTTGGTGTTGCACTGGTGCATGCTTTTGGCACGGTTGACAAGCTTGAGTGTATGCAATGGCGTCATGTCTCATCGTTGGCCAATAATAGCCAAATCTCAAGGCTTTGTTTGATAAACTCCTTCCTGCCGCGTGGTTGCCACATTCTCCTTCATGGAGACTTCTCAGTACTTTGACAGCTTCGTGTGGGGCTAAACATCTCTGATATGGTCCTGCCTTCGAACGTTTAAACAAAACATCATCAATTAATAAAAACTTTGTTACCTTTGACAGGAGTGCCCTTGCTTCTCTTTTGTCACTTGGCAAGATGTTGTGTTTTAGGTAATCTATGTATGGCTGCATCCAGTTGTTGTCTGCGGTTGACTCAATGATGTTGACCACTTCCGTCCTTTCAATGGCTGGTTCTATCACGTGGACAAGTGGTATGTTATCAATGTTTCCTGCCCCCAGACATGATCCGATTGCTGCTAAGGCGTCGGCTTGGACGTTTTCTTCTCTTGGGATTTGCTCAAAGGTGATGTCGTCAAAGGTGTTAGCTAAGTTGGTGACGATTTGTAGGTACGCCGACATCTTTGGATCTTTAGCTGCATAAACTCTGTTGGCTTGATTAATAATTAAAAGGGAGTCGCATTTTACCTCGATTGCTTTTATGCCCATGTTTTGAGCTAAGTTCAGCCCGAAAATTAGTGCTTCATACTCCGCTTCGTTGTTTGTTGCGTTGAAATCACATCTGACAGCTTGTACTATATTTCCCCCTTGTGGCGACTGCAGTACAACTCCAAGTCCGGCTCCATGCATGTTAGAGGCTCCATCGGTGTGCAGAGTCCATTTTTGTTGACGTTGGTCACCAATTAACAAACATATCTCTCTTTCTGCTTCTACTTGTAGTTTTGGACTGAAGTCCGCCACAAAATCAGCTAGAGCTTGTGATTTCAAAGCTGTCCTGGGTTCATACTTGATGTCGTATGCCCCCAGTTGCATCGACCACTTGATCATCCTACCTGTGAGTTCCGGTTTCCTCATGATAGACTTCATGGGATAGTTAGTGCGAACACAAATAGAATGCGATTCAAAGTAAGGACGTAATTTAATTGATGCTGTCACTAGTGCAAGTACTAATTTCTCTAAGAGTGCGTACCTGGTTTCCGGCCCATTTAACGACTTACTCATATAGTAAACCGGCGTCTGTTGGCCGTCTTCTTCCCGCGTTAGTACTGCACTGACGGCATGTTCTGATACTGCAAGATACAACTGTAACTCATCGCCATCTTTGGGTTTGGTCAATAGTGGCGGTGTTGTCATGTATTCCTTCAGTTGTTGTAGGGCTTTTTCGTGCTGTTCTGTCCATTCGAACTTTTTATTTTTTCTGAGGACATCATAGAAAAGCCGACACCTGTCTGACGACTTTGATATGAATCTATTGAGTGCCGCAACTCGTCCTGCCAGTTTTTGGACATCTTTGATTGACTTTGGGGATTCAATCTCTAGTATGACTCGAACTTGTCCTGGACTAGCTTCTATTCCTCTTTCGCTGACAATGTATCCCAGGAATTCTCCCGACGACACCCCGAACGTGCACTTGGCCGGGTTAAGTTTCAGGTTGTACTTTCGTAACTTCAGGAATGATTCCCGCAGGTGTTCGACGTGGTCTGACGCTTTTTTGGATTTAACCAACATGTCGTCGATGTATACCTCCATAGTTCTCCCGATTTGATCTTTGAATATCATTGTTACCAATCTTTGGAAGGTAGCTCCTGCATTTTTCAAACCAAAAGGCATAACAACATAACAGTACGTACCTGTCTCTGTAATGAATGCGGTTTTCTCCTGGTCGTCGGGGTGCAGTTGGATTTGGTGATAGCCACTAAAAGCGTCCATGAATGTCAGTATTTCATGTCCTGCTGTGGCGTCCGCGAGCACATCAATATGAGGCATTGGAAACATGTCTTTCGGGCATGCTTTGTTTAAATCGGTGAAGTCGACGCATACTCTCCACTTAGGTTTTTTGCCTTTCTGATGTCCCTTCTTTTTCTGCACTACAACGACATTAGCAAGCCAAGTTGGATATTTTACCTCACGAATTTTACCTGTGCGCAATAGCGTCTCGACTTCTTGATTTATGATGTCGTTTCTTTCTCTGGCGAAGCGTCGCCTCTTTTGCTGGATAGGCCTGTGTAAGGGGTTGACATTAAGTTTGTGGGTGATTACTTGCGGATCGATACCCGTCATGTCGTCATGATCCCAAGCGAAGACGTCTTTATGTTCTTTGAGTAGGATTACAAGTTCTTCTTCCAATTGAATCGGCATGCTGCCCCCGATGCGGACGACTCTATCCGGATGGTTTGAATCAATGCTGATGTCCTTTGTTTCGCTGTCATTTTCCCCAACCGGAATAAAGTCGCCCTTTGATTGCTATGCGGATGTTGTAGCAGAAGCGGTCGACTTCATCGCTGTTTGGTAACACGACTTGGCGGTGGCCCTATCACCCTGAATGGACTGCACCCCCCACGGTGTTGGAACATTTACCACTTGATGGTACGTTGAAGGGATCGCTCCCATTTGGTGAAGCCAAGGTGTTCCAAGAATCATGTTGTAAGCGGGCAAGTCTTGGACAACATCAAACTTTACCTGCAAATTAAGACCAACAACATGTACGGGTAGAGATACATTACCGATTGTTTGACTGGGCTCGCCGTTGAATCCGACAAGAGTGGAGCCGGAAGCAGCTAAGTCTTCTTCCTTGTACCCCATCTGCTTCAACGTCTTCAAAGTTGTGATATTGGCGGTGCTGCCGTTGTCAACCAGAACTCGTCTCACCTCGCAGTTGGCCACCCTAAGGGCAATGACTAGAGTGTCATGATGGGCATCAGTAGGACTTGTATGATCTGATTCGTCGAAGGTGATGGGCGCATTTTTCCAAGCTTCACCTTTTCGGACGACTTGGTGTACCTGCGACGACTTGTCTCGGGAGTACTCCCGAGCCTGTCTCTTGGCTGCAGAATAGGTTAGTCCGCATAAATCAGAACCACCGTTAATGAAATTGATTACCTTTTGAGGTGTTATAGGTGTAGGAGGTCGTTGATGTTCTGTGGATGACTTCGGATCTCTTTTTAACATTGATTTCGTTTGCTCCGACATGATTTCCGTCAGATAACCGTTCCTCAGGAGGTAGGCGACCTCCTTCCTCAAAGCGACGCAATCCTCTGTGTTATGCCCGATGTCGTCATGGAAGTCACATCTCTGGCTAGGATCCCGTCGCCCATTGGGTTTGTCAGACTTTCTGGGCCACCGAACCTTGTCTCCCAATTTGTCCAAAGCATTGATAAGTCCAGTTGTAGTGACATTAAAACAATATGTCGGAATGGCAGGCGGCAGATCGTCGAGCCAGGAAGTCGTCGAAGCAACGTGCCGTTCTTCATTCTTCGCATAAGGCTTTCCAGCCCTATAATCATGTTTTCTGGAGGTGCTGGCCTTCCGCTGTCCTCCTTCATAGCCAATCGCACGAAGTCGGGACTGTTCGTCCTCTTCGAGCCGGATGAAAGCCAAAGTCATGGCTTGGACATCTTCAAACGTCTTGCAAGGAAATTTGGTCAATTCCCTATACAAGTCTGAGTCTTCGCGCAATCCTCTTCTGAAAGCTTCTACAGCCGTTGGCGTGTCACATCTCGGAATCGACACTTTCTCCTTGTTGAATCGATGCAAGTAGTCACGTAAGGATTCGTTATGTCTTTGTACTACACGATATAAGTCACTGGTTTGCTTCTCCAATGCTCGACTACTCGCAAACTGCTGGGTGAACAAGTTAACCAGATCCGCGAAGGAGTCGATGCCGTCATTCGGCAAGTTGACGAACCATGTTAACGCTGGACCCGTCAGTGTTGTCCCGAACGCCTTGCACATGCACGCTTCCCGTTGATCCGGCCTGACAGAAATAGCTAACATCCGTTGCTTGTACTGAGCGACGTGCTCTACCGGATCTGTGGTTCCGTCGAACAATTTCATAGGTGGGACTGCGAATTTCTTTGGGATTTCGACATCTGTTATATGTCGTCCGAATGGAGAATCCGCATAGCAAGTTCGTGTTGCCATGTCAAGAGGACGAGGAACCCCTGGCATGCCGTTATACTTTTCTCGCAACTCTTTCAATTCTTGCATGATAAAGGCCAACGGTTCCGCCATGTCTATATGCATCTGGGGACCTCCTGCTCCGAAATATGCTCCCGCCTGAGACACCCTCTGTTCGGATGGCGAACGTATGACGATAGTTTCCGGATGCTGTTGTCTCGGATTGCTGAAGTCGACATCTCCGATCATGTCGTCACGCTCGGAAATGTGTCGTCCTTGATGTTCAGCAAACAAATTGCGAAACACGTTCCTTCTGGGGAGTGGTGCAGGACGAGATGATTGCCCCCTTGCACCTGTTGAACCGGCCAGCGAAAGGGGAATGAAGGGCTCCGTTGAAGTCGACACGGGGATAGGGATCGGCATCTGCTGGTTGACGGTCTGCATCCCCGATGTCGTCGTTTTGGTTCGCAATGAATCCGGGAAGAAGCACATGGGGATGCTTGCTTCTGGAGTTGTCGCTGGGACAAGAGGTTCATAGGGTATGAGCTGCGAGATCGCCGGGACATCTTTAGCATATGGATCAAAGTTTGAAAGTCCCGGGAAAGCTTCGGATGTGAATGTGACTGTTGAGGTTGGGACTGGTATGGAATCTACGCCCAACTTTGATGCGGCAGTCATTACCTCTTTCCCTTTTCGTGATTTTGACGCTATGGACGCCACCGATTGAACTTGGGATCTCAAGGCGTCATTTTCTCCTTGGAGAAGAGTTATTCGTTGACGCATTTCCTCTCTTACGGCCTCTAGCTGGATTTGAGTATCCTCCTTCGACTGGTTAGCCTCCTTGGCCGCACGTAATTCTTCCCGGAGGGCTTCCAATTGTGCCGCTTCGGCACTTTTGGCCGCGCGGAGCTCCTTTCGGACAGCATCAAGCTGCGCTTGCATCTCATCAAATAGGGGATTAGAGCTTCCGGCCATCGTTGATTCTTGTTTTGCAAGAATTTCCCACAGACGGCGCCAATTGTTTAAACAAGAAATAGTTTATCCTAGAACGGAGTAAAAAATGGGAATCAAGCAATATAGAATCAACTATGGAAGAATTGGTAAAGAAAGGAATTTGATATATGATGATCAAGAAGAAGGATCTTCACAATATGCTTTTGAATTACAATGTAGAGACTGAATGTATGTGTATTCGTCACTGAATGTGATGATTACATAGAGCCTCTAGATATTTATAAGAGATACATTTAATGCACTTTTGTCCGTTGACGACATGATCCGACCGTTACGACGACATGTCCGACCGTTACGACGACATGTCCGACCGTTACGACGACATCAATATCGTCATTATTGCATCATCAATTCTGGCCAGCCCTTTGAGTAACCTATGTCATAATTACAATAACTACTCTAATTATATACATAAAACTGTCCAGATTTAATTAGCTAGCATTAATCCCAATGAATACGTCATTGATTGCCACGGTCAACCATTTCTGAATGTAGTCAAGGCCGCCCAACTCGTGTACCAACATACTCATACAGACAAATAACTAGACAAATAACTAGACAAATCTATCTTCACACAAACAATACATATGTCCTTCAAAATGCATAAAATTAACTTTACACAGACAATACAAGAAAGTAATGACATATCTCCAAACAAATGTATATTGTTCAAAATCCAAGCACTAGATGGGTCCAAAACTTCATACACAAAAATATTTTCTGAACCCTCCAAATAAACATCATAAATTGCCGAAAATTGTAAAAAATCCAATGATAGAGGATACATACCTTTCGGCCAGGGAAGAAAGCAAGGTTCACACCATCTTTGACTGAGACGAAATCAACGACTTCGATGGGAGGTTCGCACCTTGGAATGCGCAGCGACGATGGTCTCCTTGGACGGAGGTGTGCGGGGAGGAGGTTGCCTTCGATGGGGGCTTGCCGGGGAAGAGGGTTGGCTTCGTCGGGGGGTTGCCGGGGAAGAGGGTTGGCTTCGTCGGGTGTTGGCGGCGACGAACCAACGACGGTGATTAATCGGAAGACCAAAGCAAAATTGATAGGAGGAAGAAGGCTAAGGTTGCGGTCGTTCAAAGGAAGGGAGAAGGTGGGGATGAGCGAAAAATTTGGGAGGCAGAGTAGTGTCGTACGTGCGAATTGGAAGGGGTGAGAGAAGGGGGTAAATTATTTTTAGGATATTTATAGTGTGTATGTGTGTATAAAATCTGTGTAACAATAGAGTTTTTGGATGAGTTAGGATGTTTTCTTTTGGACTGTTTTCAGTCCCAGACCAGACCAGATCAGACCAGATCAGACTTCCGTAGTTATAAAATACCAATGTTCTAAAAGGCGCTAGGCGCTAGTCGGGCGCCAGCCTAGCGCCTAGCGCCTAGGCGGTTAGGCGGGCGCCTAGGCGGGGGACTAGTCGGAGACATATAAATTGCATTTTTATCTATATTTTGCATAAAAATGTTTAGTAATATTGTATTTTGTGTGTATAAAATACATATATACACATACATTAACAAACATGAATCATAGAATTAACACATTTAATCATACGTAGTATATGATAACTAATCACTTAACTTCATTATGTTATAAATATAAATAATAATAAAATTTAAGTATATATACAAACATATATAGTTTTTATCTTAATTTACAACTTCATTTCTTTATATTTGTGGCTAAAGTTAAAGTACGTATATCACTTAGAAAATAAAAATTAAAAAGTAAAGTAATGTTTGGCGAATCTAGACAGCCTAGGCGGCCGATTAGGCGCTCTGGGCGGGCAACTAGGTGTCATAGGCGGCCGACTAATTCACCTAGACGGCAAACCAATTAGTCGGAGCGCCTAGACGAAAATCGCGGCGCCCGACCACCGCCTAGCGCCTAGGCGGGGACTAGTCGGATGCCTAGAACGATTTTTAAAACAAAGTAAAATACACAGAGAACAGACGTTTATCAGACCAGACCAGTTCAGACCAGACTAGACCAGCAAATTTCAGTCCAAAAGAAAACACCCTTAGCCTACTGAAAAATTAGTTAAGAAATGCTCCGTTGACAATTTACTTCGTAACAAAAAGTTCACTCACTACTCAATTTATGTTTTTCAAATCAAAACTACAAAACAAAAATGGAAAAATAATAAAAAAGTAAAACAAGTGAAAATAATTAGGCAAAATAATAAAAATACTAAAACAAATCAAATTAAAAATATTCAGGAAATATAAAAATCAAAAAATTCAAATAGCTAGTGCCCACTTACCAGTACACCGACCTAAAATAGACTAGTTTAAATCATTCAATTTGAGGATCAAATATTCAAATATTACTAGTGTCAATTTGGGGAAATAATGGCAAGAGTATTAGTCACGCACTTTATATGGATAAAATTATGACCATATTTCAATTTGACAAAAAAGTGAGTTAAAAATTAGAAGTATCCATCGGTCAGTTTTCTTTATTATCTTCCTTACACGCTACCTTTGCATCGGACGAGAATCGTCCTCCTCTGCTCTCGATCTTCGATAATCGTACTCCTATGCCCCCAATCGTCGTCTTCTTCTCCCCGATCGGTGCCTCTACCAACGCGATGTCTCCAGCGGCCAGCCGTCGCCATCGTGCGGCCACCATCGCTTGGCCATCGTCGTCGTGTCGCCACCGTCTCCAAGCCGTCCATTCGCAACTCGCCACCATTGTCGTCGCCTCGCCACCGTCTCCAAGCCGTTCATTCACAACTCGCCACCATCGTCGTCGGCCATGTTCTGATTTGGAATGGCATGGTTGCGTGGCCTTGGCGGTGGTTACATATGTCATTGACAGCGGTGGCCAGATCTGTTATTGACGGTATGCTATGGGTTCCGTTGGGTTTCAGATCTGATGTTGGCAGCTAGGGCTGTGACAAGTAGCGGTGGCATGGTGGTGATGCAGCGCTTTGCAGGGAAAGGGTGGGGTGGTGTTTGGCAGTGGCTAGGGAGGGGCTGGTGGCAGGTCACAGGGCAGGCGGGGTGTTGCAGGGGACAACCGTCGTTGTGGCGGCCAGCTATGGTGTTGGTCATCGACTAATGTGGGCCGCGTCACTAAACGAAACTATCGACACGGGCGGTGGCTACAGTGACACGGGCGGTGGCTACAGTGACACGGGCGGTGGCTACAGTGACACGGGCGGTGGCTACAGTGACACGGGCGGTGGCTACAGTGACACGGGCGGTGGCTACAGTGACACGGGCGGGGGCTACAGTGACACGGGCGGCGGCTACAGTGACACGGGTGGTGGCTGTAGTTACAAAAAAAGCGAACACAGTGACATAAAATTTTTGCAGTGACATCATGTTTTCTAATCACACATATATGACCTTCTTGAACACTTTTTTGCCCCTTTTTAAAAGTGATCACTTTTTGGATAATTGGTTCTAAATTAATAATATTCAGGAAAAAACCCCTTGATACCAGAAGATAAGTTACATTCTACAGCTCTGAGTATATGAGTTAAAGCCATTAAACTATAATAAAACAATTACAAATATAATATTGAAAGGAGAGAGGGAAATGCGTGAGCACTAGACACTATTACCAAAAGAGGGAGGAAGTTTGTTCATCTAACAAGCTCTCTGTTTTGTCTAGCACTTTCTAAAAATTGTAAAATACGGAGTATATTAATACAAAGTCAAACACGTATTGTTAAGACTAAGAGCAGTAGTCTAAATTCTAACCTCCATAGATAACAGTTGGTTTTTGCAGAGTAATTGAAGGCAAGCTATAAGCCTGCTCGTAATTTTACTCAAATTAGTAGAAGCAATATTTTATCAAATGTAAAAAGAGGAAATTCATGTGTTAATGAGAATGCATCATATACAAAAATAACATAAAAGTGTTTATTTAATTCATATCAGGGTAAAATGAATATAGAGATAACACTAGGTTATATGTCATGTGCGGCTGGATGTCCTTGCAATTTCGTCATTCCAGGTGTAAAACAAACATACACAAAGCTACCATAGTACCATAAGCAAATGAAAACACAAACAAACAATTAACATGAATGAAGACCAATAATTGAAATCAGATCAACAAAAAGAAACAAAAACAACACAATAAAACAAAAGGTAACAAAATAGAAAATTTGGAAAACTATCAATTTGGTCGGTCCTCCTACTTTCATGAAAAAATCAATTAGGTCCTCGTACTTTTAAAAAGATCACTCAAGTTCCCTAACTTTGTAAAAATGTTCAATTAAGTCCATTTGCAAGTTATTTGCCATGTCTGCAAGTCACACGTGGCGCATATATGGCAGCTCAATCATCAATAATTTGCTGACGTGGCACACATGTGGAAGCCCGATCAGTCATTTGTTGATGACATGACGGACACGTGGACCGTAATGTGTGCAAGTAACATGCAAATGTACTCAATTGAACGCTTTTACAAAGTTCGGGAATCTGATTGATTTTTTTGAAAGTACGAGAACCTAATTGACGTTTTCATGAATGTAGGAAGACCAAATTGACACTTTTCCCTTGAAAATTATAACTACATACTACGTATAATATATAGTATCCAATGAATATGTGCATATTTAAATTTAGTTTTCTACATTCATGATCCGAACTACACTTATATAACAGTATTTATAAAAATCAATTAAACTGGGTTTAAGTATACATTTACATGTGAAATGAAGAATCGCGGTATTTATAAAAATACAATTAAACTGGATTTCTAGTACTCCCTCCGTCCCTTATTGTTGTTCCATTTGCGGATTACGAGGTTGACCGACGATAAAGTTAAATGATCCCTGTGAAAACTCGGATTATTTTTAGTAAATAAAATTTACATATTCAGAAACTACATTAAACCCGCTACAAAGCCTGCAAAAAATAATTCAACTTTTATAAAATTTTGATATAAAAAGTAAGAGATTAAGAGTGATTTAAGTTGACCAGTGAATAGTAAAATGGAACTTCTTCCAGGGACAGAGGGAGTATGCATTTACAAGTGAAGAACAAGCTTCTTGGGTGACTTTTCCAGCCATATTACGATGTGAGAGGTCTGGTGACACTAGGTTGCTCTGATTTTCTAAGCATCCAATTCACGCATCATTTGAATAACCCATGAATCATTCTGGATTTCATCACTTGTGTTTGCTCCAGATGCACCTCCAAGATGCTCAGAGTGGAGTTCAGCTTCCAATGAATCACGATGGACAGAAACTACAAACAACTATCGATGTCTAGATAAAGGGGTCAAATGGAAAGGAGAGGATCACACCTATATTTTCCAACTAGGCACTTTATTATCTCATCTGATTAATTTTGTCATATCAACTTATTACATACAATTGGAATCATAAATTAACAACAAACAACTAATCTAAAAAAAACACGGAGCAACACAATGAAACACAACGCAACAAGAAAAAAAACAAAAAGCAACATGGGGAAACAAACTGAAACATGGCGCAACAAGAAGAAACAAAAAGAAACATTGCAAAGTAACAAATAGAAACAAGAAAAAATAACATATAATCATATCCAATAACTACATATTTCAATTCAGTTATACACATACATGATGTGAAATATAACTATAATTAAAAACTATTTTTATGGAATTTAAAATCATTACAATGCATACACTCGACTTCATTATCCACATTTGTGTAGATTAATTTCCATAAGCGCTGAATTTATTCTAAAATAAACTGATGCCCTGTCGATAGAGTATGTGCACAATTAAACTCTTCCTTTTTGAAGTTCTCACTAGCATTACATTCACAAAAAAGGGTCACAATAATGAGATAAGAATATGTGATATAAGATTCATTCTGAAGAAACTACTAAACCTTGTGGAGATCATAATCACCCACATTGATGCCAATACTGAAATCATATCTACAAAACTTGTTGGCAACACGATCATACCAAATTGAAACTTGCTTCTACTAGAATAATTCTTGAACATCTTGAATACTTGTAAAATCGGAATAAAGCACTTGCAAAGTAAGAAGATAGAATAGTGCAACAACAGAAGTAGATTTACTGTACCATGCTTAGCCGCTCCATCAGACCATGAGACCATCACCCACAATTTTAGCAAATTTCATCTTCAAATAAGCAAAGAATCATTAAATACATAAAAACTTTCCATAGTAAAACAACAAAGCAGGAAACATTTAGTAGAAACATGAAAAAAGATTAATAGATCGAATGCCTTGCAAGACACACAAGTCCTATAAGTAATTGATGATGATTTTTAAATTTTTTCTTAAACTAAGAAACAGAATACTCTGTATTATATGAATTTAATCACTTGTATAAGGTAAAGTTGAAACAAAAAATTTTTACTTTGAATTTTGACCTTGGAAGCTGGACTTCTGTGAGCACCTTGTTCACACCGTGTTTATGTTGCTACAGCATTCCCTTAGAAAAAAATCTGGACGCATGCCTTCTGCTACTGCACTCCTTCGGCTGTTAGTAGAAGAAGACAAAGTCTGTCTATTTAAGCCCATAAGATTACTGAAAAACTGCATCCGCCTCCAATACTTGTAGGATTGGAAAATTCTTCCAATCAAGAATAGAATTACAATAGGAGGATCAAACTCTCACACTCAATTATTACAAAAAACCAATCCTCATCAATACGCTTCTACTCTAAGTGTATTATCACTATTCACACACTTTTCTCATTTTCTAAACTGATACAAATGAACAACAATACACTCCCTATTTATAGATGTATATGGCAGACATGAGGAAGTTGCAGCTTCCATTCCCATTGCTAGGGAGGTTCCTAGCTATCTCCAAGCAACTTCCATGTTCATTTGTTGGATAGCTCCTTGGAGTGAGATGCCTCTTGGCAACTTCCAAGAAAGAAGGTGGAATATCTTTACAATACTTTCCAAGAGTGTGCAATTGAAGACATGAATTCCGCCTATAGGTCCTCCAATTTAGTTCTGAATGATCGATGCTATAAGGGATTGATCAATCCTGGAAAGTATGTCGCGACCAATGAACTCAAAGCTCCAATTTGCAACCTGCAGAAGATGAGATGCGGCCCCCTTTCTCCAGATGGTGTGTCGTCCGCTCCAGCGAGAAAGGTTGGAAGAAGACCGTTGTGGCGAGAACTCCGTCTGATGTGATGTGAATGATATCTTACATGAATTCAGATGCTGAGATTATGAGATGAGCAGGGAGACGGAAGGTAGGGGTTCAGAGAGGTGGGATGGTCTAAATGTGAAATAAAACAACAAAACTGAAAATAGAAAAGTCTATAAATGAAAAGAGGAAATAGTTGGGACATAAATGAAATCTCTAACATATTATAAGCATGAATAGAGGTAAGGTTATTTTGGGTATAAAAAATGTGTTGGTGGTCATCCTATGTTTTAAGGGGTTGTACATTAAGCTCCACCCCTTGTATATGCTCCTATTAGCCGTCAATCTCTGTCTTCTAACGTGTAGTACGGTTAACGATGACATCCGCTACACAACAGTTACTCGCCAGACCACAAATCTGCTTCTTCAGTTCTTTGTACCCTGCCAATCCCTCATAGCTCGGCGGAATTCACCAAATCAGAATTCACCTTCGTCAAACTAGAGCAAATCTAAAATCAAGAACCAAAGTAGGAAACACTGGGATCAAGTTTCAGAGCAATAGGTAGAAGAGTTACTTAAAGACGAAGTGGAAGAGGAAGCAGAAGCTGCGGATCTTGATCTACTCAGAAATCCAATAGCGAAGTCCATGACGATGACGACGAGCCACTCGGGAAGGTTCTGGAACCATTCTCGAAAGAGCATCTCAAAGCTCTTAGTCAGGAGGCGGTGCCCCAACACCCTGATGTCATGGTAACCGTTAACACGTGGGCGGACAAAGATCTCGCTCACCGAAAACTCTTCTTTGCACGGTCTTGGCTAGGACATCATGAGTACTGAAAGTCTGAAACCCTGATTACTGTGCTTGGGAAATACGACGAAATTGAGAATTGCAACGCCGTCACTGATAAGGTCTCAGGGAAGTCTAAAGGTGGGATTGATCTAGAAATTGACATCACTGGTTTCTAACTTTGGGATTTCTGGGGGTGTCACAGGTGCTCTTAACAAAACAACCAATAAAGTCTTTGTTGATCATTTCACCTATGCACACAATGCCTCTTCTATTTTGGTAAGAAATGCATTGAAGTCTTTGCATCCTGGTTTTCAAAAAAATATTTGGCATGTTAAGAGTAGTATTTTGTTGTTCCTGACCGGCCTTTTTTTTTATTGTATTATGATTTATGATGATGCATAACACTTATTTGTTACTCTTTATGTTTCCATTATACAGTTTTCATGTTTTGTTGTTATGCATATCATGTTCTTAAATGCTCTTTAATGTGCTCTATAATAGAGAACTAACATCATGGACCAATTTTGTGTTCATGTTAGACAACAATGTTATTTTATAAATTTATTATTAGTCACATGATAATCTATTAGTTTGGTAATTTCAGGTAACATTTGATCTGCATGGACTGCAAGGTGTTGTGAAACAACTTAGGGATCTTTTCAAGATAAGGGATGATTTGTGCTTTGTGTGTTTGATGGAGTGCTGGAGGTAACTTATCATGCTATCATTTTCACTTCTGTGTGGTCCTTTCCATAGGAGATTTTATATCATATTATATATTCACATGAATATTGTTATTTGCTTTCATAGTATTAAGTTGCTTTCACAGTTTTACTGGCTCTCCCAATATTAACTTACTCTTCATGTTCAACCTGACAATAAAATTCCAGGCAATTTCATCATTTTAGTTCCACTTATTTGACATTGGTGAAATCGTCTTTTTTCTATTTGGTAGTCAGTCTCATATTAGAAACATATACTTAATACAGAGTACATGTTTAGTTAAGTCAATCATGTCTTTTATTTAACTTTTCATCTCAACTTTGGTTAATTTGCAAACACCTTTTCTATGATTTAATAGTATACTTCTAGGGAACAACATTCTGATACATTATATCCACCTGTAAAAATCATAGGAAGCCTAGAAATTTAGGCTATGACCGAATGACTAAAAGTGAACACTAGAATAGAAAATACTGTGACATTTTTTTTGCTAAGGTTGCACTTGATATTGATAAGATAACAAATCCATGACATATAATTACTTTTTTATTTTGTTTTATAAAACCATTTTAACATTGAGAGTCTACTCTAGATTTGGAAGTTAGTCTCTTTTCTCTGTATTGTGTTTAACTATTAATATATGGTACTATGTATTCACTTATTCTTTGTTTTGTTGAGAGGTTATTTAGATTTCAGTCAAAATATATTAGAGGTCCACAAGAAAATTAAAATTTAGTGGTATTCGAATTGGGAAAACTCTATATGAAAAATTATATCTACTTGTAAAATCTTGGGAATTATAACCTAGAAAATAAGGGTATGACCTAAACATTCTGATTGCAGTGAGCATTAGAAGACATAAGATCCTGTCAATATTTTTTGCTACACATTCTAATTAATGGGAAAAGGACATTCTACTGAAGTTTAAAAAACTAAGAAAGCATGTTTAACTAATGCTTTATTATTCACCACAATTTGTGTGGTATTTTAAGAACACATATTTGACCTGTTGGCTGTAATGAACCATTCTATAAAAAACTGATATACTTTGAGAAGTTGTTGAACCTTAGTTAATTCGTTGCAAACTTGCAATTCAACCGTTTCAACGTGATGTAGTCAATGATCTAAAAATCGGATTAGGCGGGCGCCATAATCGTTGGGCACTGTCTTACTGAGGTGAATAACACATAGTCGCCCCTGTTAATCGTAGAACCGAGTAATCGGCCGCCCAGACCGCCTACGCGGGCAAATCGTCCAAATAGGCGAATAGGTTAGTCGGGCGCGAGCCTATTTTACGCTCTTTAAGCCAAAAAAAATTGCATTTTTCCGCTTCAACTTTAGGTTTTACGCAGTCTTCTCTTTCACCCTTCATCTCAATACCGTCACTGTTTCTCTTTCGATTTCTGGCACAAGTATCCTTCTTCTCAAACTTCTAACAGTAACATACTCTCATCGCTTCTTTGTTTTTTTAAGAATTGGTTTTTTGGATGTTTGATTTACAGTTTGGAAGGTGTTTCAGTATGTGTTAGACTGTTAGCAATTGATATTGAACAATTAAGCATTTAAGTTACTGATAGATTCTTGGGGAAACACACAAATACACAATCTTATTATTTCAATGAACTTGTGCAAGCTTAGTGTTTGGAAAAAGTCATGAAAGAGTGAAAGAATTATTGAACGCTGGAAGCTTTTGAAATTTGTAGACATACACTGATACACCGAATTGACTGAAATTTATAAAACATTATGTTTCTTTCATAGAGTTGAAAACCTATACATAGTTGAAAACTTATACTGAAGTAAATACTTATGCATACTGTCTGTTAGGCAGTAATTTTCATACCAGATTGTTTTTGCTTTTTGGGTGAACAATACTTTTTTTTTGCTTGGCCATGATTTTCATGAAGAATGTATTATTTTTGGGGAATCATGAAGAATGTATTGTTTGGCCAGTAGATACGAAGTATACTTGCTACTTGCAAAATAAGTGATCTTGTAGTAGTAATTCAGATTTTTTAGAAACTTAGAATAGCATTTCAGTCTTCAAAAGAGCTGGAAAGTGGTGTGCAGAAAGATTGACTTAGTTTGAATTGCATCTGATCTTTGGCTACCTATGTAGAGATTTGTGGAAAACTTTCTGAATAAATTCCACAAATGAGCCTATTTGAATTTTGAACAAAAAAACTAAGTTTCACTATAGTTAATGTAATTACCTTTCCAATAATGTCCCCAACCAGTTAGTTAAGTACGCTAAATTAAGTTAAACCAACAAATAACTTTAGATATAGAACTCCCATTGATTATTTTAAACCGTTTTTATAGAGTTGAGTCTTATTCTATGCACTTTGGACACCATATTTCTAGTTTTCTGTTAGAAACAAGCTTTGTAATAGAATAAATAATACTTATTTTATCCTTTATGTTAGGATAATTCCAGGAAACAAACAAAAAAAGAGGACTATATCTAGGCGGCGCCTAGTCGGCGCCTAGGTGCGCTAGGCGCTGCCCCGCCGCCCGACTAGCGCCTAGCGAGTTCTAGAACATTCGATGTAGTTATCCTATCAGCTACCATAGTGTACTATTTGATTTTTATTGAGAGTTTGAGCTAATTTAATATCCAAGCACCCAGCCCAATTCAAACATAGTTAACATTTAAGTAATGACGGTGATGATTAATTAGTTTATAAGACAATGACACTATATATCTTACTGGAAATGTTTTGGGTTAAACATTGCTTCTTAAGACTCGATAATTTCAGTGTGAAAATTCTAACACCAAACACAAGCTGAATTCGGTTGAGCTAAATGAGATTTCAAAGGTATAGTAAAAAAGTTAACTCTCTCCATTTAAGATTGTGCTTGTGATATTGGCTGCACATTTTAATTCACATGCATAATTTTGTTTCGTTATAATGTCAACTCATGTGTTAATTTTGATATACTTACCATATCTAATCATTTGGTTATTTTGAGATTGAATATACAAATCTTCTTTCTATTCTCAAGTTTACTTTTCATATTTGAGTTTAGGTCAGTTTGACATGGGGCTGCTTTTTTTTTATTCGGGTGCGAAAATTTAACCACATTGGTTTCTGGAGCTGTATTGGTTCAGGTTCTAATAATAGAGCTTAAAAAAATTAAAACTTCATTATCTGGTTTTTCAACACATATTTTCTGTGAGCTTGCTGAACATATGATCGTGTGACTTTTAATGTGTTCTTTGTTTTGGGTGTTCATTGACTCAAGACCAGATTGATCTGGAGTTCTGGACTAGATTAAAGATTGAAAACTCAAAGAACTTACTGATGTTTGCGTTCTGCCACGGTATATTAAGTTCTTACTGATGTACGTACTCATCACCATGTGTCAATTAAACATGTTTATAGGCATTATTCACTTTCATGAGATACAAATTTTGAGATACAAATTTGTAATGGAGGTTAATTAATAAATTTTGTTTGCTATAAATTTACTGAACGATCATTTACTTTACCATGTTTTATTATTATATTATTCCATTCATGTTGTTTGAACTAATGAATTATTAAGGTTAATTTTTGGTATAAACAAAATAAATGAGGAGAACTTTTAATGGCCAATTTAGATGGAAGTTTGGGGTTCTGGGTGAGAGATGCTTTGTTTTTTGAGTCTATTTCTTGAGTTTTAATTTGTTTTTTAGAAATGAAAAAGGGCGATTAAATGTTTTATGATCACCTATGGTGTATTAATTTTAGGTTTTACTTTACATATAATACTTCGGGAAATGTTTGTAATATTTCTTCTTACTTCCAACTTTTTTCACTTTTGTTCTTTGCGCTTGTAGTTTCAATTTCATAGCGATCTCTATAAAAGTTTATTTCATGTACATAATATTGGGCATTTACCCAATCGCGCAACGCGCGTATAAAAACTAGTGGAGTGTATAAAAGTGAACTATACGGGTAATTACCACTAAAATATACGGGGCAATAAAAGCCCATGTACAAGCTATTCTCAAAAAACAATTTGAAAAAAAAATTGATACACTTTTTGTACACACAATCTTGTAAATGTTTGTGAGTAACTATTTTTTATTCGGGAATAACATTTTCATAGACAAAACATGATTTAATTTCTCTGTTCACAGACAAAAAATAACTACTCACAAACGTGCGTAATATCATGTGTACAAAAAAATGTGTAAAAGAAGAATTTTTAGAAAAAATTTTATGTATAACTCACATATTTATGCAAAATAATGTTTTGCTTTAAATTTCTGTTTATACCCCCTTCTTATGTCAAATCAAATAAAATGTAAGTAAGTGTACAATAGTTGTCATGAGTGATTTGATGCACTATTAAAAATTCGTTTGATCCATAACACTAAAATGGGTTGAAGTGACTCAATATGCTAAAACTGATGAAATTATGATTGAGACGCTGAATAGAATGAATCTTCTCAATTGTAAAAATATTATTTAAAATATATTTTATTGATAAAGAAAAGAAAAAGAATATGAAAATTTATTATAATGATCGTATACAGTAATTCAATCTGAAAATATTTAACATCTTGATCAAACATTGAACTTAACGTTGTCTTTTTTAGCGTTGAGACTTTCTTCATCTCATTTTTGTGTCTTTACTCTTTTTTTGGTTATCTAATAATTATGGCCTTATTTTTCCTTTTTACAGAAATATGTAGTTAAACATCTCTTTTTATTCTATTCAAATCTTTTTTATAATGAAAATAAAAACAAACACAACTAGAGCATAATTTTTCATCATTTTCTACCATTTGACGCAGTCAGCGAAAATAAAACAACAATGTTTTATACGGAAAACAACTTCTCACTTTTTAGCTTTGTGTAACTTATTAGTGGCTCTTATTTTAGCTTTGTGTAACTTATTAGCTTTGTGTAGCTTTGTTAACTAACTTTTTAATGGTTTAAAAAAAACTAACTTTTTAATACTTTTAATACTTTATATATACTTGGCTACTTAAACAGTTAAAAGAGAGAATTTTGAAAAGGTCGAGAAGCTGGAATAATAGATTTTTATCTAAGGTGGGACGTGAAATATTGTTGAAAACTATTATCCAAGCTATGCCAACCTACGCGATGAATGTCTTTTTTGTAAGGATCGTTTCCGTCTCTGGCTCAGGTCTCCAACCTTCTAAACTAAACTCACACACACCACTCTAGGGCTTAGGCCACTCCATCTCCCATGTTTACTCACTCTTCTTCACTCCACTAAGGAACTCTCACACAAAGGGAAAGGAAGAAGGAAGACACTGCACTGGGATGTTCTCTCGCAGGCTTATCTCACAAAGGGAAGGGAGTGTTGACTTTATAATAGGCTGCCTGCCTATAGAGAAGTCACGGGCATAATTAACAGGACACTCACGGGTATGTATAGGACACTCATGGGTAAGCCAAGACAAACAAAGGGTGCAGTGGACAGCAAGCAATGGGGCTGATTCCAGGTAAGTCAACAGGACACCAATGAGTGATTTCAACTCAGGGAATCAAAGTGGGAGTAAACATGGGGTGCAGGCCTAAATAATAAAGTGGAAGGGAGGCCTTGGTAGGACAATACCTCCAACATTCTCCACCTTATTGGTCCTAAGTGGTGTAGAGTAGCAAAACAGGTTGTGAGGAGACTCATCATCACCGGGTCACCCGGAATATCAACAGACACAACGGGCAAACACTTTATTAGGCAACCCACAGTTATCCACAGTCAAAATTTAACACGCGTTTACAGGACAAGTGCTTCTCAGCAGAAAGACACTTGGTACCCATATCCGCGGGGTTAAACTCCGACGGGATCTTGCACAGCTTGACTCCACCTGCATCAACAATATCACGTATGAAATGGAACCTAACATCAATATGCTTAGTTCTATCATGAAATACAGGATTTTTGCAAAGTTGGATAGCCGATTGGCTATCCGAGAAAATGGTAACTCCCTTTTTGAGAAACCCAATTTCGGAGACAAGGCGTTTGAGCCAGATGGCTTCCTTAAACGCTTCTGTGGCTGCAACATACTCGGACTCAGTGGTAGAAAGGGCCACAATAGGCTGTAGTTGAGACTTCCAACTAATGCAAGAGCCACACAAAGTAAAAACATAAGAAGTGGTCGACTTCCTGTTATCTCTATCATTTGCATAGTTAGAATCAACATAACCAATCAATTCAATACCACTAGCACATTTAGAGAAAATTAATCCATGCTTCACAGTAGAAATCAGATATCTAAGCAACCACTTAAGAGCATTCCAATGGGGCAAACCAGGGTTGGACATATATCTACTCAAGCAACTAACCGCATATGCAATATCAGGTCTAGTGCTAACCATAAGATACATCACCGACCCTATTGCGCTGGAATAAGGCACAGATTTCATTTTCTCAATTTCAGGAGCAGTCTTGGGAGACTGGTCCTTACTTAACACAAAGTGAGATGCCATAGGGACATTAACAGGAGAAGCAGATAACATATTGAATTTACTCAAAACTTTTTCTATGGAAGAAATCTGATTCAAAGTAAGAGTACGCTTACTCCTATCCCTAACAATGTTTATGCCTAGGATCCTCTTGGCATCACCTAGGTCTTTCATGGCAAAATTCGCACAAAGACATTTCTGCACATCTTTAATAACATTCAGAGAAGGACTAATTATCAGCATGTCATCCACATAGAGTAACAAAAATACAGGCACAGAAGAAGTATTTTTGAAATACAGGCAATGATCACAAACAGATTTCTGGAACTTCAAAGATATCATGCATTTATCAAATTTGATGTTCCACTGCCTAGGGGATTGCTTCAGGCCATACAATGCCTTCCTAAGCAAACAGACATGCTCACTTCTCTTGGGATCCACAAAGCCCTCAGGCTGGGTCATATAAATTGTTTTATCCAATTCACCATGCAAAAATGCAGTAGTTACATCCATCTGTTTCATTTCCCAGTCATGGTGAGCAACTAAAGCAAGCATCATACGAATAGTGGTGAATTTAACAACAGGAGCAAAGATTTCTGCATAATCTACCCCCTCTTTTTGAGTAAACCCCTTCGCAACCAACCTAGCCTTAAACCTAACATCACTAGGTTCTTCCTTAACCTTAAACAACCACTTACACTCAACTACCGAACAGTTGGGAGGTCTAGGTACAAGGGTCCAAGCCTGGTTCACTCTCAAAGAGTCCATCTCACTTTTCATGGCACTAATCCATTTCTGAGACTCTTTGGAACCTAAGGCTTCACGGTAGGTCTTGGGTTCATTCAGTTCTAGGGATTCAAACACAGAAAATGCAAACATAGAAGTATCATGCACAATGAAAGCATAATCAGGCATACTATCAGCAGTTCTCCTGATGGCCCTTCTACTCCTATCTCTAGCAAGTTGATAATCATGCAAATTATCACTACTAGGCTCCACATGCAACTCATGCAAATTATTGTTATCATGAAAATCAGATTCAGCACCCATATCATGCAAATCATGCTCAGTATCATGCAAATGCTCCACCTCACTCGAGGTGGTGGGACTATCATGCTCAGAGGAATCAGAATCATGCATAACAATATCATCAGAAACAACAGGATCAACAGATAGGGGACTAGCAGCAACAGGGACAGACTCCACCTCACTAGGAGTACTATCAGACCTAGACTCAGGATTAGAAACAGACTCGGTCAAGCAAGGAAAATCAGTTTCATTGAACACCACATTTCTGCTAAGGACCACTTTAAAGCCTACCTGGTTCCTATCCCATAACCTGTAACCCTTTAGCCCCTCTGGATAACCTAGGAAGACACATTTCTTAGACCTAGGATCCAACTTGTCACCCTGTTGATGTGCATACGCTGCACAACCAAACACCCGAAGGTTAGACAGATCAAGAGGCTTACCGGTAAAGACGGTTTCAGGACACTTACCACCAAGAGGGACAGACGGGGACCTATTAACCAAATAGGCAGCAGTAGTGACTGCTTCACCCCAGAATTTCTTAGACAAACCAGAGGTAGCTAACATGCTTCTAACCTTATCCAATAGAGACCTATTCATTCTCTCTGCTATCCCATTCTGTTGGGGAGTATAAGGCACAGTTTTGTGCCTTTTTATCCCACAATCCACACACAGCTTATCCATCTCCTTATTACAGAACTCTAACCCGTTATCAGTCCTAAGGGTTTTAACCTTCCTGCCAGTTTGGTTTTCAACTAGGGTTTTCCACTCCCTAAACCTCACAAACACATCAGACTTGTGTTCTAAAAGGCAAACCCACACCTTCCTAGAAAAGTCATCAATAATAGAAATGAAATATTTCCTACCCCCGTGGGTAGGAACACTGGCAGGACCCCAAACATCAGCATGAACATATTCAAGCACAGACGAACACTTAGACAGATTAGGGTAAGAGGAAGGAGGGAAACTGACTCTATGCTGCTTGCCCAACACACATGACTCACAGAAAGGCACAGAAGTCACAGAGTCCTTACCAAAATAACCCGCCCTACGCATGACATCTAAACCCTTATTGCTCATATGTCCTAGCCTATTATGCCACAAAGAGGTCTTATCAGAACATACAACATTCACAGACTCAGTAAAAGGTTTAGCATGACACACATAAAGGTTATTCACCTTCTCAGCTTTAAACAAAACAAGCGAATTCTTCAGGATTTTCATACAACCATTCCCCCATTTTCCCTGTAACCCACTACTCTCCAAAGCAGCAACAGATAACAAGTTATGACACAAATCAGGGACATGCCTCACATTCTTAATGGTAAACACAGAGCCACAAGAAAACTTCAGACATATATCACCAACACCAAGCACATTGCATCTCTTATTATCAGCTAAGGAAACGTAGCCACTATCACATAATTCATAAGTAGAAAACAAATTTCTAAAGGGGGACATGTGATAGGTACAACCAGAGTCAATCAGCCATTCATGCTCAGACAGGGAATTTCTCACAGAATTAACATGGTCACAAACCATCAAGATATCACCAAGGTCACATTTATCAACAGCTACACTAGCATGCTCGGTCTTCTTAGGGTGGGGGCAATCTTTAATGAAATGGCCAGTGTTACCACAATTGTAACACACTCTCTTCCTAGATTTACTCCTCTTCCTCCCAGGCTGACTAGCGTTCTTACCCTGACTAGTTTGCTTAGGATTCTTAGACCTACCCTTAGATCTACCCCTAACAAACATAGCCTCACCGGAGTCCCTGGACTGACTAGCACTACCCCTAGCATGCTTCAGGTCTAATTCCTTACTCCTTAACCCATTCACCACAATGTCTAACGAAATCTCATCCCTACCATACTTAATAGCGGACTTAACATCATTATAAGAGTCGGGAATGGCATTAAGTAATACTATGGGAGTATAATCATCTATGTGTTTATCACCTGCCTGTTTGATATTCTGTATTAGTTTATTAAACACATCCAGGTTCTCATCTATATCCTTAGTCAGGTCAAGCCTAAACCTAAAGAATTTCTCTAGTAAGAACAACTTCCCGGGCAACGAGGTATCAGTATAGAGACTATCCAATTTCTCCCACAACTCCTTAGCGGACTCAAGAATACCCACTTTCCTAAGCACAGAATCAGACAGATTCAAGTAAATAGTAGAACAAGCAATTTCGTTCATTTCAATTTGCTTAGCCTTATCTTCTGATTCAAGGAAAATACCAGTGACAGCTCTGAAAACTTTTTGCTGTATTAAAACACATTTTATTTTCTGTTTCCAAATATCAAAATCTGTTTTTCCATTAAATGGGAGCATACCATACTGATTCGCAGCCATGGTATCAACCACAAAGGAACACAAAGGTAAACAGATAGAAATGACAGAAAATAATCCAACCCGGGTTATAAAGTATTCACTTTAATAACCCCGGGCAGCATGCAACACATAGCAAAAAATGGACATTTTGGCAATTAAACAATTCCGGGCAGAAAAAAATTAAAATTAATTAATTCTACCCCTACCACCCAATAAACCACCCCTACGCATAACAATTAATTTAAATAACACAAAGCAATTTAATTAATCAACTAAAACAAACTACCACAAAGGAGTGAGTTTAGAAAACGTACCTGGGGGGGTTGGCGGCCGGGATTAAATCAACCGGCGGCCCGCGGGGAGGGGGAATAAAATTAAATTAAATTAAAAAACGGAATATAACAAATGGGAAGTTTACAGAAAACTTACCTTCGCGAAACCCTAGGAGAGCGTTTCGACCTTACCTACCCAATTTAAAAAAATTGGGATTTTTCTGAAGGGTTGACTGTGTTGACCGGCGTTGACCACCGTTGACCGGCGTTGACCACCGTGGACCGGCGGGGGTTGACTGGTAGTCCAGTGCAACAGTCCAGGTCCAGTCCAGCATCTCAGCTCCTAGCTCCAGCAGCTCAGCTCTAGCAGTCTAGTCCAGAAGCCCAAAAGCAGCAGCCCAGCTCCAGTCCATCAGCAGCAGCAACCCAGCTTTTCCTTCTCCCACTCAGCGGGCCACAAAAAAAAATAACGAAGACGTTATTTTCGTCTTCCTCGCTCAAGACTATCAGCGAACCCAAAAAAAAAAATCGATGGAGGACGAGTGGTCTCAGACACGAATTCCCAGGCTGAGAGCCAATCGGCGGTTGAAGCTCCAGGCAGACGGCGGAATTTGTGGCGAGTACCTCCCTGCGAGTTTGCGCAGGCGAGCTTCCAGGCGATGGGCTTCGTTCCCTGCGGCGGTGAAATTCCCTGCGGCGAGGATGGTAACCAATCTCCGGCGATGGTTTCAAGCTTCGGTCAGAGGTCTATTTCAACCTCAGGCAACGAACGGACAACAGTGGGAACTGCCACAGTGTGTCGTCTGACCTTTGGCGAGCTCCAATCGACGGCGGCGGCGTACGGCGGCGGCGGACGGCGGTAGACGGCGGTTCCAGTCTCTGATACCACTGTAAGGATCGTTTCCGTCTCCGGCTCAGGTCTCCAACCTTCTAAACTAAACTCACACACACCACTCTAGGGCTTAGGCCACTCCATCTCCCATGTTTACTCACTCTTCTTCACTCCACTAAGGAACTCTCACACAAAGGGAAAGGAAGAAGGAAGACACTGCACTGGGATGTTCTCTCGCAGGCTTATCTCACAAAGGGAAGGGAGTGTTGACTTTATAATAGGCTGCCTGCCTATAGAGAAGTCACGGGCATAATTAACAGGACACTCACGGGTATGTATAGGACACTCACGGGTAAGCCAAGACAAACAAAGGGTGCAGTGGACAGCAAGCAATGGGGCTGATTCCAGGTAAGTCAACAGGACACCAATGAGTGATTTCAACTCAGGGAATCAAAGTGGGAGTAAACATGGGGTGCAGGCCTAAATAATAAAGTGGAAGGGAGGCCTTGGTAGGACCAATACCTCCAACATTTTTATTACCAAAGGAGATGTGTTTGGAGATCGAAAGAATTCTGAATGGCTATTGGTGGCGGGGTAATGATCAAACGGGTACATGAATTCGTTGGAGGAATTGGCAATATTTATGTAGACCTAAACAAAAAGGAGGATTGGGATATAGGTCTCTACGTGAGTTCAATCTGGCAATGTTGGGAAAGCGAGCGTGGAGATTAATCTCCCGACCAAAGTCCTTTATAAGGCTCGGTACTTTCCTAACTCGTCTTTTTTGCAGGCAGGTCCAGGGACTAACCCTTCGTTTGTGTGGAGTAGTTTGCTGCAAACAAAGGAGTTGATTGCACAAGGGATGAGGCAGAAGATTGGTCACGGTCGTAGGGTATCAGTTTGGAGAGAAAAGTGGTTAGCAGGACCAGGAGACGGCCTTATACACACGCCACCGCCAGTGGGAATTGCGGACATGAATGTTGCAGGAACTTGCAGCACTAATGACAGAGGATGGAGGCAGTTGGAATATTATTCGCTTAAACAATCTGATTTCAGAAAATGAAAGAAAGTCTATTTTCTCGATACCTTTGAGCAGAAGGAAACCAGATGATAGTGTCTGGTGGCAGGGAGACTCGCATGGAGTTTATACCGTCAAGAGTGGTTACAGGATGCTGCGTGGTGAAGTCAGCGAGAATAATTGGGTGGGCTGGACTAAAGTTTGGAATCTATCCATTATTCCGCCAAAGATAAAACATTTTTTTTGGCAACTAATGAATGGAGTTCTTCCTACTGTGAGTAATCTAAGGAAGAAGAGAGTGGATTTGGCTTATGGTTGCAGGTTGTGGGGGGTACAAAGTGAAGTGGAGACAGAGTTGCATTTATTTCATAAATGTCAAGCAAGCAGGGAAGTTTGGTCTCAGTTGGGCAGCAGGTTTATGAGGCAAGGGGATAACCTGAGTGAATGGATAAAAGGTTTCTTTGAGAATTTGGTAGCAGAGGACTTATGTTGTTTTATCACTAACTTATGGAGCCTCTGGAAGGCTAGAAACGCTGCTGTTTGGAAGGGTAATGAGTTCCAATGGCGTCAAGTTATAACTATAGCTGCTGTAACGGTACAAAATTGGAGAAAAGCTCAAGTTGAACCATCACGGGAGTTGACAGGTCCGGGCAAGGCACGTTGGCAGCAACCAGGAGTGGGTACAGTCAAAGTAAACGTTGATGCTGCTTTAGATCATCGAAGAGGCAAACGTGCATGGGGATGGGTGGCAAGGGATGAGAGAGGAAGGTTCATTCGGGGAGGATCAAGAACGGTGGTAGCGAAGTGGTCCGCGAGCAGGGGTGGCTCTAGCGATTCGGAGGCCCTAGGCAGAAAAGCTTCACAGAAACCCGTTATGACAAATGACAATACCTACATATTTAACAACTAACATATTTATAAAAATATAGAACTATAGAACTATAAAAGTATAGATTAGAATTAATGCAATTATGCAAATACCTAACAACTAATTAGTCCACACAAGTCTAGTACTTATTATCACTATTAAATACTCCTAATAAAAAGTAAAAACCTAAGTAGCACCGGTACGGAAACGGGGACGGAAACGGGGACGGAAACGGGGACGGGGAAACTCTAATGTCAAAATATTAAGATACGGGTACGGCAAGGAAACGTCGAACTAAAAATTAAAATTTTACTAATATATAGGTAATGTTTACGTCCATCAATATGAAATAAATAAACAAAACATATCTCCATACTTAAAATACATTCCACATACATAATAAATAAACAGAAAAAGTAAATGTTTTACCAACTTCGGCCCATAAAATCAGACCAGCAAGAAAGTGGAAACAAGCCCACCCAAATCCCCAATTACGCACCGTACATCAAAGAACATACCAGCAGAAAGCAGATGCCTCACCAACTTCAGCCGGCCACTCCGTCCAGCAGACCAACCCTCCAAGTCAGAGCTCGGAATCGCCTATTCTGCATCATGCGAGCGTGAGAGCGTCGCCTATTGCTTCTTCTTCCCATCTAGGATTCGCAAGTCGTTCGCAGACTTCACGGTCGCAGTTTCGCAGGTGCTGTTTTAGACTTTCAGTCTGCCGATTGGGAGTACGATTGATTGACCCATTTGACCGACCCAGATTTTTTTTTAAAGAAAAAACTACAAGAAACGTGTCGGTGCACTGCAAAACACGTTTCCAATACGTTTCCAGTCTCAGGCCCAAAAGCCCACGACTGCAGAAACGTTTCCTGTCGTTTCCGAGCAGTTTCCGGCCGTTTCCCGGCGTTTCGCGTTTCCGAAACGTTTCCGGGACGGAAACCTCCCCCTAGTTGGCGTTTCCGTGCTTCCTAGGTAAAAACTACTGCAAACTAATAAAGTAGCAATAACTAAACGTCTAAACAAAACAGAAGAAATAGTCATGGACCCGGGCCGGGCCCGTCCGGGCTTTTTTTTTTTGGGAAGGAAGGCCCGAGACCGGCCCAGGTAGCCACGGGTCCGGTCCGGGTCCGGGCCGGGCCTCCGGTTTGGTCATTTTTTTTTGCTTTCCTAACCCCCCACCCCCCCAAACCCCCCAAACCCCTCCTAACCATCAAGCCCAACCCGGGTAACCCCAAAAAATGAAACAGAAATAAAAAAAAAATCAATTCGGCCCGGACCCGGGCCCGACCCGGCCGGGCCGGTTCGCCAAATACAAGGCCCGAGCCCGAGCCCGGACCCGCCCCCACCGGGCCTAGGCCCGACCCGGACCCGAGAACCGGGCCGGTTCCGAGCCGGTCCCGGGCAGGCGGCCCGAACCGGATCCATGACTAAGAAGAAATAACAAAAAGTAAACTACTAAAGAAATTCATAACTTATAAAGACTAGAAAAGTAGACATAACTAATACGATAGTAAATCATACGGTCATACAGTACTCATACAATTAGACATACAGACTACTAAAGAAAACTGTTGGTCCCGATTAAATGGTAATCAGTCTAGAGGGGGGGGTGAATAGACTGATTGGTTTTTCAAAATTTTCTCTAAGTCCAAACTGACTTATCAGAGAAGGTCTTACTCTGGTAACAGAGGAAGGCTGGTTCTGATATCAGAACTGGCCTTGGCAGCGGATTCTGATCTGTCCGGGTAGCCTCAGAAATACTAAGGCAAATGCCTTTCTGATAACTCTGAAAACAAGATCTGCTGAACACAGATTCCAAGTCTTAGAGTTAATCAGTTAATGTCCTAAGTGCAGAAATATAAATTGCAGAAAATTAAATGACACCGGATATTTTTATAGTGGTTCAAGGAACAACGCGTTCCTCTAGTCCACTGTTCCACTAGCTTTGAAGTAAATCAGTTACAAAGCTAATCCCTAGCACTTAAGAAGTTCTCCACGCCTTCTTCAAGCCTAGTTGCCACCCAGGATGCAATTCCACGTCCTGATGGCTGATCCTTTCACTCAGCTTCCCGGAAGTATCACCACTTCACTACTGCAGTTACTTGGACGCCCTTCTTTGCAGAAGATCCTTTGAAAAACAGAGTTTAAAGATGAAAGAGGAAGAGGGTCGTGCTTCTATTCAGTTGATGAGGCCAAAATGGTACCCATTGTCCACCATCATCAACTTTTGGTGGATGATCCACAAAAACCTGGGCTATAGCAATCAACACTGCATGCTACACTCAGAATAGAAGCATGATCCACAAGAACCATCTTTAATTAAATTGAGTTTTAACTTTTACGGAAGCTCATAAGTCATAAGTCAGACGGTCGGTCATACCTGATAAAGTGGAATCAGGGATTTTGGATTTAGAGATTCGAACTTTAGAGCCTGGAGTTCGGAGAATTGGAGCGGCGGCCGGAGCAAGACTTAGACAGTTAGACTGCAACTCTGCAAGGCAATCGGAAATCCCCAAATTGGAGGGCGGCGGCGCGGTGCCTGGAGTTGCCGAGCGCCTAGCGGCAGAGGCGCAGAGCAGTGAAGTCGGTCGATTTTTGTTCTGGCTTTTGGGCGTTGGGCGTTCTTGCGTGAGTCATCTGTTGTCTAGGACTCTTGTATTCTAAATTGGGTGATTCTATTCGCAGCCCCCAATTTACTAATCACAGCCACAAAATAAACCCAAATTTTCAAATTACCCTCCGTATTGTTACAGGCTCATAGCGCTCATTGACCGCACACTCTAGCAACAAACCATAAAATTATTTTTCTTTGCCAGATGGGCATTGATAAGTTATTCTCGTAGTTTGCTTTGGATCTTTCCGGCATAGACGATGCATTCTTGAACTTTAGTCTCCGCCGGCGAGCTCTTTGAACTAGGATTCTTCACTTCCGGCAACTCCGGAAAACAGTATGTCGGGATATAGCACAAGAAAATAAAACAGAGAACAGTCGTTTGGATCGAAATAGTTTAATACTTATTTTCAACTTATATATCTCACAGCTTCATACGGTGAGTACTCTGTTAGTGCAATTATGTCATTTAATAACAATCATCATAGTAATTAAAACGGATGCACTCTGTCCAGAAGAGTAGTACTCGGTATGTATTAGTGTATTACACTAAAACTGCAATTTTACGCATTTCCAAATCATAGCCCATAGGGAAAGAATGAAATTGCACTTTTGACATCAAAGCCACCTAGCAAGGCAATGGAAATTCGTATTCAGGTTGCATAACAAAAGGCTAACTGCTTTATCATGCCAGTTTACCGATGGGAAGTAGTACAATTTGAAGTGAAAACTCCAATATTTTCACTCCTTAAACTAAAACTTTTTACCTCATCCTTTATTATCCATTAAAGCATTAACGAAAAAAGTTTTATCACTTCTTGTATGTTCCTAACTCATATCATATCTAGGAAAAAATCCACTTGTGTAATATACAAAAAGCCACACAACTTAATTAGTTAATTATGAACTTAATATTCTCAAATCATAGCCCAAGATGAAAGAAATAAATTGCATTTTTACATCATAGCCATTGGCACATGATATCCATTTTCTTAGACTTCTGAACCCCTAGAATAGCAATTTATTATTTGCTATAAAAACTCAATCAGACTGTCAAAATAGAGGAGGTCAAATCTCCAACTTATCAGACTGTGAATTGTGAAATAGAACAAAATGCATTGTGTATTATATTAACTATTAAAAAAGAAAGCCCTCTAAATCTGACAAAAAAACTTTAAATTTGAAAGAAAAACACTGCATCTGCAGTATGTATTATACTAACAAAACTGCATTTTTCACTGCTAATAGTCTTAGTGCATAAAGTCTTATGTAGCTACTACATTCCAACTGATTAGCTAGGTTAATCCATGGCTATTGAACACATATGTCCATCTAATATTAAGGCTCCTAACAGTTTCCAGTTCCACATAATTCATAACAAACACATAAATAAGAGACAAAATGTCAAGAAGGATCATATCTATTCACAATGGTGATTGTTTCTCAAACTCATTCTTGGTGAACTTACGCATTTGCCCCGGAATTAGGCGGGATAGTGACTTAGTTCGATTAATAAGTATATAGATATAGATATTAGACATAGTCTTCGGAATGAAGCAAGTATTGACGTCATTCATTGCAAGAGGTCCGTGAATAGGGTAGCTCACGAGTTAGCACGGGTTGCTCTTTCCATGTCGGATGGTGTTAATTATTTTAATATTCCTCCTAATTGTATTTTGAGCCAATTGGCGAACGACGATTTGATTTAATAAAATTCATGGTGATTTTCCTTTCAAAAAAAACTTTTTAATACTCCCTCCGATTCAAAAACAAGTTACACCTTTCATTTTCGGGCAGTTCCAAAATTAAGTTTCACTTTCAAACTTTTCCTTATTTGGCATATTATCTACATCAAAACAGTTCCAAACAGTGTCAAACAGGGCTAAACAGTGCAATCCACAGTAAAGTCAAATTTCTTTTTTTAATATGTGTGAAGTCAAATGTGGAACTTGTTTTTGAATCGGAGGGAGTACTATGTATAGTTTATTAAGTCGATTCAAGTAAAAACAAGTGAAAAGTAGAGAATATTTTTTGGTATTTGCTATTGAAAAATTAATTTAATAGAAATATGAAAAAAATTGGGTAAGAAACTAGCTTTTTTTAAAGACTCACATTGTCACACAAATACACAGTATACTTCGAGCCCGTTTGATTATACACAAATCGTTATATTTTATTAATAAAATAACAAAAACTTTATATGTGAAAATGTTTAAAATAATTTTCTATGATAACTTCAGTCATTACATTCGGAAAAGTAACATCAATCTTACTTTTTCATATTATTATTTCAAGACATCTCCTCCCCAATCATAGGAATATAACGGATGAACAAAATAGGAAGAATATCTTGTACTCCTATTTCATTTTACATGAAATAAATTTGTAGTTATTTAACCAAGACTTCGTAGGGCTTAAGTCTGACGATGATTTTGTGGCTGTGTGGCTAAAGACCGTAATTCACTAATTCCAGCCAGCACAAGCGTCCAAAGCAGCAGCATAGAAGAAGGAACGTTAAATCGGGATTCGGGGCTAGAGGCATCATCCTTGTCCGGTCTACTCATACTATGTGAAAGAAAAATGCTGGTATACACAAAATGTGTACACCTTTTTTGTATATTTGTCTGTCCCAGGTAGACAAGTTGTCTATCACAGACAATTCATATATATGAGTTGTTTGTGACAGACAACTTATCTACCTGGGACAGACAAGTGTACAAAAAAGATGTACACATTTTGTGTACATCTAGCAAAACCCCTACGTGAAATTTGAAACGGAAAGAGCGATGCTCAGACGTCGTCGTATGAGTCAGGCCTTCCCAATTTGAAATTATTACGACAGCAGACTTAGGGAGTGTTTGCAATTGCTTCAACTTTAAAGAAGTGATTTTTTAAAGTGATTTTGGGAAAAGTGATTAATAGTAAAAGTTGGTAGTGTTTGAGGAAAAAGTGATTCTGAAAAAGTAAAAGTTGGTAGTGTTTGGTAAAAGAAGTACTTTTTATGTAATAGAAAAAGTGAAAACCAGTTTAAAGCACCCTTCCACATGCTTCCAGCTTTTAGCTTTTAAGTGATTAATTTAAGCAGAAGCTGTCATTTGAAAACACTCTTTTTAACTTTTTTTAAACCAAAAGCTGAAAAGCACTTTTTTTAATCAAATGCAAACACTCCCTTAGCATTGGTATAATCAAATTCATGGAAAACAATAATAATTGCTTTGTCAGTGTTGTTTCGTCCTTCTTCCCTGCCAGATTACAAAAATGCTAGTCACCCCATTAGTCAAAAATGATATAGGGAGTGTTTGTATTTGATTAAAAAAAGTGTTTTTCATCTTTTGGCTTAAAAAAAGTTAAAAAGAGTGTTTTCAAATGACAGCTTCTGCTTAAATTAATCACTTAAAAGCTAAAAGCTGGAAGTAGGTGGAAGAGTGCTTTAAACTGCTTTTCACTTTTTCTGTTACACAAAAAGTACTTCTTTTACCAAACACTGTCAACTTTTACTTTTTCAGAATCACTTTTTCTTCAAACACTACCAACTTTTACTATTAATCACTTTTCCCAAAATCACTTTAAAAAATCACTTCTTTAAAGTTGAAGCAATTACAAACACTCCTATAGTCATCCCATTAGTATCCACTTTGTACCCCAAATAAAAGTCTCCCCATTTTTAACGTTTGTTACCCTTCCTAACTTCTCTCATCCCACATTCTCCATTTCTTTCCCTTGGCCGCCCCTTTCTATTCTCCCACCTCCAATCCCATTATTTTCTCATCTTTCCATTTTAAGAGCTCTATAATCTCCATTTTTGAAGTTCTTAAGAGTTAAGACTCCTCATTTAGTTGTCTCTAAAGTAACCATCTCTTCTCAAATAATGAGGTACGTACTCTATTTCCGATTTTTCTTCATGTGCATTTTGTAGTTTTTTCTCCTTTTTTCGATTTTATGTATATTATGTATGATATAACATTGAATAATTGATTAGTTTGTTTCATTGTAATGATTTTGAGGTCTTAATTAATTAAAATTTTAGTGTAATTACTCTAGTTAATTTTATGCCCATAACATGTTTGTAGAAATTACTCAATGATTTTTTTGTTGAAACTCATGACTTCTTATCCATTTTTTGTACCTCATTGTTTAGTATAAGTATTTTTATTGATTTCCAATTTAATATGATACAGTAATTTTTTATTGAATATTTTATGTGATTATTATGAATTTTATTAGGTTTGTAATTGGGTTTTAGATGTTTGGTAAGCTATTGTTACATGTTTGTATTTCGTTTGAGTTGTCTGTAATGACTTCATAAATGTGTGGTGCATGTATTTGTTTTGTACTTGTCATTGATGTGGTTTGAGTTGTCATTATGTATTGCTTGTGTTAAGTGTTCTAAATGTCTGTATGTGTTTTATTTGTCTGTTTACAGATCCGGAGAATGTGGTGTCATGGTCCTATCATTTGCAGAGCAGATGCTAGTGGAGAAGTTATTGCTTCCTGACTATGATCGACTACACCAACATGTCGAACAAAAGACATGAATTTGCTATTTAGTTTTGGCGCTTGAAGAAGGCTGAAGCATACTGTAATACCCGAGATTAATTTAAGAGTACTACTCATACCAACAGAGGTGCATCTCCTTTTAAGGGAGCTCATCACCCAAGAACTCCAAAGTTAAGCGTGCTTGCACGGGAGTAGTCTTGGGATGGGTGACCCCCTGGGAAGTTTCTCAGGGCGCGCATGAGTGAGGACAAAGTGTGCGGTAAAGGTTTGTGGTTGTTTGTGAGGACAGTACTATTGGTCCGAAGTAACTACCTCGGGTCCTGCGGAGCCGGGGTGTTACACATACAGTGTTGGGGAAATGTGTCGGTTTTGAACTTGTGATTTTTTGAATGTGTATTTTTTTTACAAACATTACATATTACAGTTGGGGAAATGTGTCGGATATTGTACAATGTTGAAAAATTGGATTGGTTTTTTGAACATATGTAAGTTTTTGCAAACATTACATGTGCAATTATCCAGTTACGTATGTTGATTTTTTGTTTGCCTGGGTATCGTATTATCTGTATGTGTAAACTTTTTGTCTCTCTGTGTATGTAAAAATAATGTCTGTTTGGTTATTCTATTGTCTGTCTAGATATATGTATTGTATGTCTTTTTTACGAAACATATGCCAAAAAAGGTACTCACTCTGTAACTTTAAAATCTTCCCATTTGAAAAGTAGGTAGATTAAGAATAGTGAAAAAGGATATAAATTATTGAGGGTATGATGGGAAGATAGTGGAATAGTGTGATGGAAGTAAGGATAAATAAAAAAAAAATAGTTGTCATAGTGTATTATTTTCAAAATTATTGAGGGTATGATGGGAAGATTTAGAAATGAGATTTTTTTAGTTACGGACGAAAAAGGAAAGTGAGAAGATTTTTAAGTTACGGAGGGAGTACTTCACAATAAACTTATGTCTGTATGTGTATACTTATTGCTTGTATGTGTAAACTTATTGTCTCTCTGTGTAAAATAATGCTTGTATGGTTATTCTATTGTCTGTCTAGATGTATGTATTGTCTGTCTTTTTTACGAAACATATGCCAAAAATGGTAATTCACAATAAACCAATGTTTGTATGTGTATACTTATTGTCTGTATGATAATAATGTTTGTCTGGTTATTCTATTGTCTGTCTAGATATATGTATTGTTTGTCTTTTTTACGAAACATATTCCAAAAATGGTACTTCACAATAAACTAATGTCTGTATGTGTATACTTATTGCCTGTATGTGTAAACTTATTGTCTCTCTGTGTAATAATAATGTTTGTCTCGTTATTCAATTGTCTATCTAGATATATGTATTGTCTGTCTTTTTTACGAAACATATGCCAAAAATGGTAATTCACAACAAACTAATGTTTGTATGTGTACACTTATTGCCTGCATGTGTATTTTAAATGTCAACAATGGTAATTCACAACAAACTAATGTTTCAATCCAACCTCTTATTATTCAGACATTGCGTTAGTACGTGAAATTAATGTTTACTGCTCAAAAAATGGGTTTCTTCATACCAACATCGGGGCTTTTAATACAATTGTTTTCTTTCATTTCATCTGTTATTCCAAATGAATATGCATGTTCAAAACAATACAAAACACAACACAATTTTTTGTCTATCCACATAGACAATAGTATACATGGTTTGTTTTCATTAAATTCATCAGTAAATTAACAAATATAACCATATGTCTGAACACTTTTATATAACTGCATTAACTATTACTAAACTCATCAAAATGTACTACAAAATACAGTTGTACCATACTTGCATGTGCATACAGACAATAGTTATATGTAGACAAACAAATGAGTTGTCTGTCTGACAGATATTTTTTTTCAAGGTTCCACCAACTATGAAACCACGTTTGAGTATACAAACACTGCAATTACAAGATGTCTATTAGACAGACAACCCTTTTCTATTCGAAAACACACCAAAAATCATGAAAACAAAATTATAAAATGAAGATCTACTCAAGCGATTCAAAACTTCTTGATTTGCACCTTCGTCATTATATTCCCTTGAGGTCACATCTAAAACGGCCTCCGTTCGTTCGAGCATTATAGCTCCCATTTTGACATGAAAAAAACGACGGAAGAGGGAGTAGTTGAACACTAGAGACGCTCTGCTTGATATGGCTATGTATCCTTCTGTTTTATCCTATTTCATAGAATAGGAAGAAACAAAAAAAAGAGGCAAGAAGAAAAAGAGGCAAGAAGAAGATGGGAAATAAGAGGAGTATGGTGTACAGAAAAGAAAAGAAGGAGAGAGAGAGAGAGAGAGAGAGAGAGAGAGAGAGAGAGAGAGAGAGAGAGAGAGAGAGAGAGAGAGAGAGAGAGAGAGTTAGGGGTAGGAAAAGGGAGGTGGGGGTAAAATTTGGGAAGGTTTTTATAT
Organism: Cuscuta epithymum; assembly: GCA_945859915.1. NCBI lineage: Eukaryota > Viridiplantae > Streptophyta > Magnoliopsida > Solanales > Convolvulaceae > Cuscuta > Cuscuta epithymum. The sequence continues at coordinate 5,702,533 of CAMAPF010001015.1, forward strand.
GGGGTACAAAGTGGGGTATTAATGGGGTGACTATAGCATTTTTGGCCAGATTAAGAAAGGGTGAGAAATGCTAGAGATACCCCATTTTGGAGCGAGAAATGCTAGAGGTACCCCAAAATGGGGTACCCCATTTGTACCCCACTCTATGAGTGGCTCACAAAACCCCAACCCCACAAAACAATTGCCCCACTTAAATTCATTGCTTTTCTTAACCACAAAACTAGGGAGGGGGTACAAAATGGGGTATAGAATGGGGTAGCTTTAGAATTTTTCTTTTGGAGTACCCCATTTGTACCTCACTCATTGAGTGGCTCACAAAATCCCAACCCAACAAAATAAATGCCGACCCCACTTTCAACTCATTGCCTTTGTGAACCACAACAATAGGGAGGGATACAAAATGTGGTACAAAATTGGGTAACTTTAGAATTTTTCAATTTGCATAGCTATGGAAATTTCCGGTTCACGGTCCGTAAGGGCATCCCCATTCTTTAGATTATTTAGAGTTTAATTGGATGATGTGTAAGATTATTTTAAATATTATCATTGTGTGAGAGAGATTATTTAGAGAGATTATTGAAAAAGATAATCCGGTATCAAGATTTGAATCCCGGATTATTTTTTGTTGTAGTTAAATTTCATTTAATGCATGGTCTAGAAAAACTAATTATATGAGTATCATGGTTGATGAAGAGTTTTAAGATGTGAGATTATTTAAAATTTATTTAATGAATGTGATGTGGCAATGATGTGTCATAGAAAAACCATTTATTTTAAGTTCATGAATGAGGATGCTCTAATAATGGAACCATTTCTCCAATCCCCACAAATCGTCGGACTAGAATGGCGATTCTAACCCGATTTTTGACCAACACTTTCGGTCTTATGTTTCTGTGGTTTACACTATTTATAGGAAAACCAGACACTCCGTATTACAAATCAAATTAGAGTATGTACGACAATTAAGAAAAGATAGTCTATGTGGTTCATATTACTCCATAATTGATAAAGTAAGCATAAAGTAATAATGATTTAGAACTATATAAACTTTACTAAATTTGATATGAGACAATTTTAGTGAGATTTCTCAAAAAAGTAGAATGAATCAACATTAACAGGACATATAGGGTATATTGCATTAGAACATTGTAGTAAAAAAATTCCTAAATTAGCAAACAATACATTAAAATGATACAGAGTTTTCTACCTCAATTCCCTCAACATTGATATGTACAAGAAGAGGTTGTGCAGTTATAAATTATGAATTAATATCACTTTTGGTCCTACCTTTGCAGGACTGGTGTGATACTTGTAAGACCAAATAAAAAAACAATAAGCAATATTACCACCGTCCCAGTGAACTTTGGTGAGTTCGAATTAGGTGAGTAATAAGAAAATTGATGTAAAAAGTTGTTCGATTGAGATTTGTGCAAATGAGAAAAAATCGTATAGAACCACAAATTAGTTACTATGATTATCAAGTTACAAGTTTTTTTAGACAATTAAAATGAAAAAATTGACAAAATTCTATAGGACAGAGGGTAAACGGAAAATGAATAGAACAATATATTTATCAATTAATGAAAAGTAGAGGATCCAAAGAGCAAAATGAAGATAACTTGTGGGTAGGATACAAAAATGAGGCAGGTACAAATACAGAGAGGGATGGGGACTAGGGAAGGTGGCAAACATTGAGAAAAAGAAGGGGCAGTAGATCGATCGATCATGCACAATCAGAGAGAGCTGTTTTATCTGTTGCTTCTGCTTTGCTTCTAACATGCAACTTAAATTAGTGGACTGCTCCTGCCTCCTAATTATTAATTATAACCACCTACCCTACTAACATATCTACCCTCAATTAGTTCAGCCAAAAAAAATACTCCCTTATTTACCTTATTTGGCAAACAAATCTACATAAAACAATGTCAAGCAATGTCAAATAGTGTCCAAACAGTGCCAAACAGTGTACCCTACAGTAAAGTCATTTCCTTACAACTTGTGAAGTCAAAGTGTAAAGAAGAATTAGAACCGAAAGGAGTATCTACCCTTAACGAAAGACAGCTTTATGATTTTAGCTCCATTTAAACATTTAATTAAGGGAAATTACTTTCCAACATTTGTCTTGAAAATTTATTTTCTAAAAAATGTTATCTTCGATATACATTTCTTCAGGAAAAATTGCACACATGAAAAAGATACTTTCACGAAAATGAGTTCATGTTTTCTAATTTCTCAGGTCATACACTCAGACTTTTATACATGGGTGATGGAACAACTTAATTATCTCCCAAAAAATCCTTGGAATTTGTTTATAGAAAACATTTTGTAGAAAATAATTTCTGAGAATTGATTAAAGGACCTCACAATAAACTATTTGATGCTGTACGAAAATATTTTATGTTTAAAACTCGTGCTAAATGATTCCTTCTAAAACAATTGCTTTAAAACACTTGTGACTAGGTCCAAACAGAAATAGGCATGAGGCTATTTGAACACAAAAACAAATTGTGATTTTTTATGAAAAAAATTTAGAGGCCATTTGACAATATTGTTTTTCAACTTAACAGTCTTATCAGCCAGCTTTTTCACCAAACACGTAATTTTTGCTTTCACGTACTGAATTGTGTAATAAGCAAAAAAGTAAGGTTGAAGTTACTTTTCCGACTTTATTGGCTGAAGTTACACTAGATGATCATTTTAACTATTTTTACATATATATTTTTTCTTTATTTTATTAAAAGAATATATTTTAAAAGTAATTTTTTCATAAATCAGCAGAATCAGCCAAAGCAACCACTTCAGTTAGAACTTCATAAATTTCAGCAGAATCAACCAAATCAGCCAATTTTTGTGCTACCAAACGTGCTCTTATTCTCCAACACTTGTGTAAAGCATAAGCGGACGAACGACGGTCAAAATAAATTGTAAATTGTACTTTAATCATAAGTTGACAGATAGAGAGTGAGATTCTAGACCTGATACTTGTAGAGGCCATATGCATTTTTAGCATAGTAACCTCCCATCGCAGTCCTCCGGATTTGAACAAGAGACTTACCCGTTGTGGCACTCCCTATTTACCGGTTGAGCTACGCCCACCGGCGAGATGAGCTTTTTGTCATTCAACTAAATAAAGTTATATCCCCTACTTATCTAAAGAGCGGTAGATAATTAGTTTCGTTCTTTTTATGTTGCTACAGTGCTCGTCGTTTTAACGCTTCCGTTTACTCCTCTGTTAGAGATATTTTTAGTGTTGTGATCAATGTATTTTATCTAGCCTCTTGGTAGTATTTATTGTGTATTTAATAGGCCTTAAATGGAAAAGGCTACTAAGCTAAATTAGGAATGGGCCTCCTAAAAAGGAGAGCCCATATCATTGTAAACCCTACCATTCCAAGGAGGCTATAAATAGACCCCTTAGGAATGGCTAGGTTAAGCTTTCCTCCCTCTGAAACATTCCCTGCGCATAGAATAGAGCCTACGGAAGTTTTACGCTAACATTCTCCATCATCTTTGTGTAAACTTTCTGGCTATCAATGGAAAGCTTCTTCTACTCCTATTAATCAGATCTTATACATTATAGAGTAGAAATAGGGACCAACATTTGGTATCAGAGCCGAGCGTGTGACCGATTGAAGTTTTTGCAAATTTATCGATCGAGTGAAGACAGAAGAAAACTCTTGCGTGAAACTCATCGGCGAGTGTATCGAGGAGAAGTTGAGAAGAAGGAAAAGAGAAGAAGAGTCTCATCTAGGAAATAAGAATCATCGTTCGAGTGCCTTGTTTTATGCTAAGAATAAGTCTAGATCTAGCTTCAGTGAGCTTTCAACTAGTAGTACTAGAAGTGGTGTTCCTAGGAATTTCCTAAGCAAACCCTCGACTAGTAATGCTAAAAGAGTGGCTCCTAAGTTTTCTAGTTCTAAGACATCTGTCACGAATCACTGTTCTAGTTGTGCTTCTCTGAATTGCATTAAATCCATGAAATGTTGTTTTGAGTCTGATCTCTCCTCCAACAAAGATAAGAATGTGAATGTTCAGAGATGCCCAAAGAAATCAACTGCAGTGAAAGTGAACGTTGAGGGGGAGTACAAATTACCATGTTTAAGGTATCCCCTCAAGGTTCGCTCACTTCAACATTTGAGAAGGCTCTCTCAGGAAACAATTTTAAAAGATTATTTTTCTGAACATTCACTCACTATTAATGAAACCTCTCTCGCTCCAAAGCTCAAACAACAATGGGTTCCTAAGGCCGAAGCTGAGAAATTAAGAATGCCAAACACTTCTCAATCAGCTGGCCTAGGGTCCCAAATAAAACAAAAGCTGAAACATCTCTTTGACATTGATAAGGAAGGACCCATCTGGAGGTGGGTACCAAAACGCACTTAATCTGTTTTGCAGGTCCGTCATGTGTGGTACCTGATCCGATTGCTCCACACACATGGCGGGTGAGAAGAGCTGTGAGCAATCAATTGGTGCACATTATTACGGGGAGTATTGGCATGTATACTACCCCACTGAGCAGAAAATCAACAAATGTACACCTCAACACCAACACATGCCAAGAAGAAACAACAAGTGCTTATTCTGAGGGGGAGTGTCTCTTTTTCACTCCTCCTGGTGCCTTACAACGAAGAAAGCACATATCAAGGGGGAGTTTTCTACTTTACTCCTCGGGTGACAAATAACACCTTGCGCATTCTGAGGGGGAGTCACAATTTTCTCCTCCTGACGCAAATCAAGGATCAATGCAAGACAACCCAAGGATGTTATGACAGAACTAGTACCAATCAGAACCGTCTACAGGATCCAGAACTTGTACCCATCAAGGAGAACAACTCGAAGTTGGAACCAAAGGTCTTATCCTGCCATGATGATGTCGTGGTGGCTGTTTTGACAAGGCGCAAAATTTAGAAGACACTGAACAAAAACTACCGAAGCACCAGAGATGTATCTCTAAGCAATGGATGCCTCTGGTGCGAGAATTCTGAAAGCCACCATTGACGACACCAAGGTGAACAACACCAAAGAGTTCATGCATCAAGTGCTCCAAACACTAGAATTGATAATGGAATGCAGTTCAAGAACAAGGGGCTAATTGAGTACTATGAAGCTCAGGGAATTACACAACAGTTCTTTGCAGCTAAAACACCACAGCAAAACGGTGTTGTAACACGATGGAACAAGACCTTGGTGGAAACAACCAGAACCATGCTAATACAGTCAAAGCTTCCTCATTTCATAAGCGCTGAAGCTATCAACACGGCTTGCTTCACACAGAACTGGATGGTGATTCACAAATGATCCGACAAGATGTCCTATGAGATTGTGTTCAAGTGATTCCCTAACATTGCCTTCTTCCGCATCTTCCGCTACAAGTGTTACATTATGAACAGCAAGGATGCTAGGGGACAGCTTGATCCGAAAGCAACTGAAGACAAAGAGGCTTAATCATCTTCTGAAGTAGGAGGACAGGGAGACGAGACAAGATCGGATGAGCACGTGGTATTAGATTCTCTGTTCGAGCACTTTTACAGTCAACCACGTGCATCACCAGCAACAACCACTACAAATTTTCAGACCTTCCTTTTATATGCTCCCACCGCAGAGGAAACACTCACTCCCACTCAGAATGATGATGAGCACACAGATGACGAAGTTGAATATGAACCATCTACCCCGCATAATGATCAACTTGAAGCAACTACAACGCAAGAAACCCCAGAGGCACAACCAGATCAAGAATACACTGATCCAGATCATTCAATCATAACTCCACTACCTCTACAACATGAGAGAAATTGGACGAGGGCACATCTACCAGAACTAATAATTGGTGATCCATCAAAATGAATCAGTACCAGAACCGCTTCAGCCAATGAGTGCTTATATTCATGTTTCCTGAGTCAGAAAGAATCAACAAATTTGATTGAAGCATTGGCTGATCCGGATTGGGTGATTGCAATGTAGAAAGAGATGAACCAGTCTGAAAGACTGAAAGTTTGGACACTGGTGCCTATGTCTTATAGAAAAACCATTATTGGCACCAAATGGGTATCCAAGAACAAGAAGGATGAGGACGGTGTGATTATCAGAAAAAAAAGGCTCGCCTGGTAGCAAAAGGTTACAATCAATAAGAAGGAATCGACTACGATGAGACCTTTGCACCAGTGGCAAGGATTGAGGCCATCAGATTATCTCTTGATTATGTTGCTCACAAAAGATTCACCGTCTGTCGGATGAATGTAAAGACTGCATCTGTGAATGGAGACCTGAAAGAAGAGGTCTATGTAGCACAACTTGATGGATTCGTAGATCCCGAATGCCCCAAACCCTAGAACAAGATGAATACGATGAACTGGCCAATAAAAAGACATCATGGAAGAAATGATCATGTTAGGCTATGCTATGCCGATCAAGCTCATCTCCCAGGTCAAACCCAACAGACTACCACGACCATGGAGGACTCTGATGGCAACCTTGAACAAGTGCTGCATTGCCAAACACAATAGCTTCGACATGTGTAACATCTATCTTCTGACTGCCTTCCATGGTGTGGCATTCAACAAAAACGGCGATTTTGTCTCGCTGATCTGGGACGACATCAGGAAGAAGAAAAACATCGATCCATTCAAACATCTACCATATATGAGATGGTTTTCTATGCTGATGCGACGTGTCTCTAGAACAACTCCAACTATCCACCAAAGACTATCTACTGAGATTCTGAGAACGTCAGCACTCCATCCCTCAAGTACATTCAAATGGTGACTGAGGATCCTACACTCTTACCATTCACCAGACTTGTGTCTCTACTGCAGCTAGCTAATCTGAATGATCCATCTCTCTGACGCTACTGCTAGAAGAACAATATCATACTCCCTATGGCTCAGATAAACCCCCCTGAGCCTACCCCGGGGAGTCAGCCGAGAGATAGTGAGGGTCCTGAGAGTTCTACCCAGCCACAAAGACCAGTGGCAAGTCGGCCCCATGATGATCAGACTACGTCTGCTGAGGGCCAACCCCAAGTTGCTGAGGAGATTTCCCATGATTCGCCAAGCGTAGCCAGAACAATAAACGCTGACGATGAGGGCTCTGGTAGCAAGGCTAACAAGCGCAACAAAGTCAACAAGGATGATGAGATTAATGATGATGCGGACGACAACGCTAATCAAGCCAGGGAGCCTCCGGTACAAAAACGCCGACTCATTATCAGGCTCCCCACAGAAACAGAAATAGAGGTGTCTTACTCGCGGAGGAACAAAGAAGAAATCATTATAAGTGCGACGCGCTCCAAGCATCAAAATGACATCCTTTCCTCATCATTCACTCCTACATAGAGAACACAGGACGTAAGCAATCTGGCAAAAGAAATAGCCCTGTTTGACGAGTGTACAAACCTAGATGTAGTAAACCGGACTGACCCCATAGGAGCAGAAGCTGACTTTCTCAGCTTCCGAGTAGAAGACGCAGCATCTTGTCCAACTGCGCATGCACAAGCCACACCTAGCCACTCTGCTGCCTCCCAACAGGTAGTAGTTTCACAAATAGGGGATCTTATACCCACCTCTCTGCCCCCTTACGGAGCAGTTAAGGATGTACATAGTGGTCTATCGCCCCGGGCCACTACCCTTTCTTCTATCACATTGAGTCTAGGTGTCACACTCCCTACATTTTCAAATTTGCTAGGACACATACACTTTTCACACCACCACACTCTACAGGTCCACTTTCCCTGTCAACAACGATCGGAGATACTTCAATGATAATCGGAAGTCCTGCCGCTCAACAGATAACTCAATTATTATTTGCAGGCCACACACCAGTAAACTTTACTGATGTTGTGACAACGGTTACTACCCCTGTAACCGGACAACCCTAACCCTACCGACCTTGCAGTCATTCAGCAGCGTTGCTTGGATTCCACCATTAAACCATGGGTGCACGAAGCAATAATCACTCGGGCATAGGAATTCAGGACCACCCCGGCGCTTCTTAATGACATCATCAAACCCTAACTCAACCCTCATCCTCCCACTCCCAACAGCAACTCACCCCAATCCTTATCCTATCCCATTTACAATGCCATTCGATGACCTAGCATCCATTATGCTAGCGAGAATTCTTGAAAACGAAGAAGCTCCACTCACTGACAAACAAAGAGCTCTTTTTGTAGTACCTGAAACCGAAAGCACATGCCATGACAGTCTCCGCGGTCACAAACATTTGCATGAGGACTCCAATGATTCGGCTCCTCATGAGGGGGAGAATAAGAGGCAACGGATACTCGAGCATGGTGCTTCATCTAGCCAACAACCCCAACTTGAACCCTCAAACAACCTAGATTAAATGCAAGAATTCTCTCAAGGATGCAAATTTTAAGGGGAAGTTTTCAAAGTTCTCCTCCCAAGCACCAAACATCGTCAAAGACATCCTACTCAGTGATCCAGTTGAGGGGGAGTACAGAGAGAGAATAAAGAAACATATCAATGAGAGAGATGTCCTAATGGCTTAGTAAACCCAACTAAGCCTACCCAAGGGACAAAGCCGAGAGTGAGTGAGTAACTGAGTGAATATTATGAGACTGAGGAAGCAGAAGGCTCCGATGAGCAAGAAGACAATAATCAATGACAAATCTGCTACCTCAAATGAGCTATCAATCGAAGAATCAATCCCAGTCACTCAAATACTCCGGACAATCCCCATAGGTTCAGGACTGAATTTATTCAGATCCCGGGTAGAAGTCGCTGCATTTTGTCCAAACAGCGCGTGCACAACCCTACCCTAGACCACTCACCTGTCTCCCAACAGACAGGTGTTTAATCACTGTTCACGGGGGACCTCATCTCTTATCACCGTCTCCTTCTGAGGCGACTGATACTGACTACAGTGGCCCTCAGCCCCATGCCACTGAACTTTCATTGATCACGTTGTGTCTAGTTATCTCACTCCTAAATGTTTTGAATTTTCTAGGACACAGACACATTTTTAGAGTCAGTTGCAGGTCCAAGTGACCATGCGAGAACTTCCATAGGCTCATCTTCTATAGATGCAGACCGATGATTGGATGGAAGTCCTGATGTTGCAACATAGAAATCACCAACATTTTCAGGCCATCATTTAGAGTTCATCTCTATAGTGATGATAACGGGTGTCTACATGATCCCGGGGGGCTACAATTATCTATGCTGATCCTAGTGATCATGCCATAACAACCAGAGTGACATCTACTTCAGATGTTTCACAATGATTGGTTGGAAGTCCTGTTAGAGCTACAATGTTTCTATCATTATATACAGGCCACACATCAATGTTTACTTTGATGTTGTGTTAACGGAACACCCCAGTGTCTCCGATTCTTATCTTTTAATTTTTCTTCCAATTTCTTTTTCCAGAATAAAAGAATAAAGGCATGACATCTCGATTCATGGGATCGTCATGAGAGGGAGAGTGGTTCACATGCTGCCTACACTCAAAAATCATTCTCGGACACTTCTCTCCTCCAGCCCAAAAACGATGGCTCTCTACTCCTTCAGATTCATCAACTGCCAAGTCAGCTTCAAATCTAAAGGTCAGCCCTGCTCACAAGCCAACCATCATTTTCCGCTGTGCCACCGACAACTGCTCCTCGAAAGTATTCACAACTGAATAGTCAGAAAAGGCTACATTCTGGAGGTTACAGAGGTCGGGTGATCAAATACTGAAGACGAATCCCTTATGCGCCTAGATTTCTTCAGAACAATCATTCTAAAGGCGTCATCGGATTCATTCAAGCTGATCAACAAAAACTTCTGAAAGGCAAGGATTAAAAGCAAGATTTTGAAGAATCCCTCAACCCCGACATCAAAGAACGAATTGAATGAATAACACCAAAAGGGAGATTGTAAGGATTTCTTCATGAAGCATTTCCAAGAAGACAAAAGAAGCTGAACTGAAAGAATTTGAACGACTAAAGGCGGTGCTAGATGCAATCAACACTCGACTCGAAAAGAGGAGAATGCTGCGCCAATATGAACATGCTCTAGCACTGCAAAGCAACTACTACAAGAGGCAGAAGAATCCACAAGAGCCAACAACGGACATCTGATCACAAAGGGGGAGAATGTTAGAGATATTTTTAGTATTGTGATCAATGTATTTTATCTAGCCTCTTGGTAGTATTTATTGTGTATTTAATAGGCCTTAAATGGAAAAGGCTACTAAGCTAAATTAGGAATGGGCCTCCTAAAAAGGAGAGCCCATATCATTGTAAACCCTACCATTCCAAGGAGGCTATAAATAGACCCCTTAGGAATGGCTAGGTTAAGCTTTCCTCCCTCTGAAACATTCCCTGCGCATAGAATAGAGCCTACGGAAGTTTTACGCTAACATTCTCCATCATCTTTGTGTAAACTTTCTGGCTATCAATGGAAAGCTTCTTCTACTCCTATTAATCAGATCTTATACATTATAGAGTAGAAATAGGGACCAACATCCTCCCTATTCGTTGCCCATCCACATAAAGGAACACCAAATGTCTTTCCCGATTCATTGCTCTCATTTTGTTCGATGTATTCAGGATAGGGTTCACAGCTCCTCCTCTCCTCCTGAGTTTGATGTATGTAGGCCGCAAGGAAGAAGCGAAATCCTTCGATCTTTTGTCACTAGGTCGCCAGTAGTGGAGTAGCTGCCCTAGCTCTGTCCTGTGTCTCAGCATCGATGAACCATCACGTTCGCCAAATCGCAGATCCAGTCCCGTCGCCTGCCACTCTGCCAATCCTCGCCAAACTATTCTGCAAATGTGGAACCGGAGTGAAATTTTGTGATGTATATACTGCTGAATCCGTTGGTTGGGGAGTGGTACACAAATCGTCTCTTCAAAATGCTGCTCGGTTATTCTCTGGCCATTCATTTGAGGTTCTCTTTCTCATTCTCTTAGGGTATGTTTGGATTAAGGGGTTCAGGGGAAGGTTTTAGATGGTTCAGTTCTATATATAGATGATTATATAAAAATGGAAAGATCAACACAATTTGTGATCACATAACATTTCCATCAATTTTTCTTTGTTTTAGAGGCATCAGATTTATCAAGATATAGATTATGCCCTCCAAAAACCTTCACCTAACAGACCCTTACAGCACCAAACCAATGGTTTTTGTTCTGTCACTGTCAATCCTTATGGTTAACCAACGGCTTGAATTTTTATTTGACATGTCAGATGTTTCAGTTGACTGTATACTATGCTCAGAAATCAAGAAACTGCATTAATGTTTGGGCCCCATCATGTTATAGTTTTGGCCATAAGGACCTGCAGACTTGCCGGCTGTGGGTTAATTGGATCAGAGCTTCTTTACGCTTGCAGGGGAGCGACCTAAAAGTCTTCTGGTATGGAAATAAGATAACTGAAATTAGATAGCATTTGATTGAAAAAATGGTGTTGTAACTAAGAAGACACAATTATAAAACCATATAAATGTAGATATTAGTCATTTGGTTTTAAAAAGGAACGTCAGCACCAAACATGCCTACATTCCGAATAATCTATGTCATATATTACCAAATAATCTTTTCTTTTTTACACAATACAACTCAACACTTTATGACATCAAATCCCAAAGTGGCCCAAGATCTTATAATCTCACACACACATCAGATAAAAGTGTATGATTTTTTCCCAGAATTTGATTGTTTGATTGACTAGGTTTTTGTTAATCCAAGGAGTGGGAAAAGAAATGGATGTAGAACTTGGGAAACTGTAGCTCCTATATTTTCACTAGCTGAAGTAAAGACAAAGGTAAAGCTTCAACTCTGATCTGGTCTAATAAATGATTAGATTATATCTTAAAAAGGACCGTTTCAATAAAAACTTAAACTTTTTTTATCAGGTCACTATAACAGAAAGGCCTGGACAAGCTTTTGATGTAATGGCCTCCATCTCAAGTAGGGATGTTAATTCATATGATGGTGTAGTCGCTGTTGTAAGTGAAAAGACTATATACTCTATAGCTAGGATTTCTTCTTCTGGAAGCAAATCTTCATTGAAACCTAAAGTTTCTTTGTGCAATTCTTCATTCTGAATTGCTCCTATTGCCTCTTACAAAATGTATTGATGCAAATTGACTGTATAACCCTTATGCTTTGTTTGGTAGAGAAGAGAATAGTCAGAAAAAAATCAGAAAGCTATAGGAGAATAATAGTGGATATTATGTATGATTATTGTTTCGTATGAGAGGAATAAGGGAGAAATAGGAAGGGAGTAAGTGTATTTAATTTTGAAATCATTAAGATGTTAGATGTGAAGGGTTCAAATGGAACGGTCAGGTAGGTCCAACTCATTTGAAGAACAAAAAGCTCTTTCTCCTCTATTTCATCGCAGAAGAGGAGAGATAGAAGAACGCATATGGGTCTACCTTTCTCCTGCTATCTCTTCTCTATTCTTCCTGAAACAACAGAAGTCATAATAGAAACTTGAAGGCATGTAGTTAATTGCATCTCCAAAATCAAGTCAGGAGTAAAATTGGAAAAAGAATAATTTGAAAAGTGATTTTTGAAAGCATCTTAAGCATTGCCTGAACTTCTAGCTCTTTTTCTTTTTTTCTTATTTCCAATTTTATTTGTTCTTTGTGTTTCTTCTTAAGGATATGTAACAGGTGTTAGCTCATAAATTTCATTTTGATTTTGTGTTCATGTGTGGAAATTTGAGCGCGTTTTACTGTTACTGGCAGTTAAATTTAAAAAAGGGTGGTTACTCAAGGATTTTGACGTGCTTTGATTGCTGAGACAGTTGCAGGTAAGACAAGTGGCAAAAGCTTATATACCACAGTCACTGTCTTGTAGATGGACTAGATGCCAAAACCCGTATAAGTAGAAAATGGGAGTAGAGGAGCTGAAGAAGGAAGAGAGGAAGAAGACAGAACCATAAGAAGAAGAAGGGTACGTAGATATCAAAAATTTAAAAAAAAATCGATTCGGTTTAACTATTAATGAAATTTTTTGACGAAGAAAATCACAGGGAGCTTAGCTTGTTGACAGTTAGGCAAGATTTTGCATTGCTCTCTATGTATTGCATTTGATACGTTGAGGACCAATGTCATTGAGGACCAATATATAAGCTGGAAATAGATGCAGTCTTTGGGAGTTCTTTCTTGAAATGAGAACAGGTTAGTTACATCTATTCAATAATGACCTGATCTCCATTTTAGTTCTCAACTATGTCTTTGAAAAGTCTCCTTTATTTGTTGATGCTCTCATTTTGGACTTTTTGAGCTTCTGATTATGCATATATATATATATATATATATATATATATATATATACACATACAGGTTTTGGTTCAAATAAGAACACGATCTTATGAGAGAAATGAGAACGAATCTGGACCGTTAGATTTGCTTCAAGTGAAATTCAGTGTGCATTAGATGAAACTATAATGTGCACTAGGTGAAATTGAAATGTGCATCACAAAGGCTACGATATAGTTGCATTATGTGCAGTTGAATTGAGCATTACGTGAAATTGAAATGTGCACTAGGTGAAGCTGAAATGTGCAGAATAAAAAGTACGATGTGATGTTATTTTTGTACTTTTTTTTCGCACATATCAGTTTCATCTAATGCACACTTGAGTTTAAATTTTTATTTTGCACATTTCAATATCATTTAATGCACATTTCAGTTTCACCAAATGCACAATTTGGTTCCACATAATACAATCCAACAGTCCAGATTCGTTCTCATTTTTCTCCTAAGATTTGTTCTTACCGGAACCGCTCCCTACACATACATACATATATATATATATATATATATATATATATATATATATATATATATGTATATATATATTTAGGATCACATACAAACTAATCCTAATTTACAAAGTGCAAACGAATCATGTCCATCCATTTGAATAAAATAACGGTGTAGATGATTTACTCCCCCACTAAAAAAACTCCACCTAATACTATATATATGCATATATATATATATGTATATATATATATATATATATATATGTATGTATATATATATATATATATATATATTATTGAAGGTCCATTGACCCTTATAGTCCCAATATCCAGCACACTCCATTTCAACAAACCTTTTTCATAATGCCTAGCAGGTCCTGTTATAAAGGTCAAATCAAGGTTTGAAAATGCTAGTTCGGGTATTAAGAAAGTTTGCCCAGGGGTTCTGTTCCGAGGCCAACAGAAGACCCCTACGGAGGGGTTCTGTCTGAAGATTGTGCATACATTATTTTTTTCCAGGACCTGCTAGGAATTTGATTAGATTGTGCATATATATATATATATATATATATATATATATATATATATATATATATATAGAGTTTGGTTCAAATAAGAACACCATCTAATGAAAAAAATAAGAATGAATCCTGGCCTTTAGATCAACCTATTTTCTTTGATACTCACGTGTAGATATGCAGGCCAAAACTGTCATTCCATATTTTCTTCCCTTTTATACGATGGCTACCTTCCTTGCACGTTTCTTTCCATATTTATTATCAATCAAAGAAACGTTTAATTGTTTTGGTCTTCTGTAACATTCATTCTACGCTTAAGACTGCCTCTTCTTCCCCAAGAAGTCCGAACCTCCATTAATGGATAAATGTATGTTTTTTAACTCTTGTTTCGTTTGCTCCACGATTCTTCATTTGTTCATGTTCATGTCATGTAGAAGCTTCGTTTGCTCCACCATTTTTCGTTGGTTTTTCATTCTTTTCGTGACTTCATGTTGATGTCATGTAGAAGGTTTGTTTGCTCCACGATTTCTTTTACTCATGCTTCGTTTGCTCCATGTATAAGAATAAACTGCACAACATCTAAAGCATAACCACCAAAACTGCATACCTTTATCATTGTTATTTTCGGCCACGATTTTTTTTGCTCTTGTTTCGTTTGCTCTACATATGTTTCATTTGTTGTTCTGCTTTCTTGATTAAGTTACGGTGATTGTGTTTGTTCATGTTGATGTCATGTAGAAGCTTTACAAATATCTTCTGGATCAACTAAATATTGGATCCCGGAATGTGA
Source organism: Cuscuta epithymum (assembly GCA_945859915.1). Lineage (NCBI taxonomy): Eukaryota > Viridiplantae > Streptophyta > Magnoliopsida > Solanales > Convolvulaceae > Cuscuta > Cuscuta epithymum. The sequence continues at coordinate 5,717,565 of CAMAPF010001015.1, forward strand.
TGAAACATTTAAACCCAAGGTTGGCATGGTATTCAAAACCCTTCAGGACGGTGTTGAGTTTTATAGGCAGTATGCATGGGCTTGTGGCTTCGACTCTCGTATTGGTTCTCAAACTAAGGACCACGGCCGGAGGAAATATGGTGTGCGCAATAGAGCGGGTTTAAAAAATGGTGCTAAAGGCAATCAGGCATAAACCATCCATGCCCCCCCATTTACCGTTGTTCATGATGAACACCCAGAAGCCTCACATGTTGATGCAGAGGCTCATATTATTTCTAAGCAGCCTGAATCCTCCCATGACGCAGAGCCCCAAGCTATTTCTAAGTAGTCAGAATCCTCCCATGACGCAGAGCCCCATGTTATTTCTAAAATGTTCATTAATAACTCTCATAAAATGTGCATGATTAAGTATTAACTATTGTAAATGTGCACTGCTACTATATTGCATTTTACTTGTACATGACATTGTCCTGAAATTGTTTACATAATGCACTTTTGCATATTTCAATTAAATTCAGATGACGACATTGTTATTCTTATTTGAAATGTGTATGTTTGTAATGTATGTATCTTGATTGTTGTTTTTCTTATGTGGAATTTGTAACGATACTTCAATTTTTTCATTTATATAATGAACAAATTGTACTTTTATTAAAATGTTCACTAGTACTCATATGATAGTGCAATATTCAGTATCAAAATGTGCATGGTTACTATATTGTACTATACTTGAAAGGATGTATCACATGAGTTTAATTTTTACTACTTTTAAGTATGTTCATTACCAATTATACATATGAACTTGTTCGGGGTACTTAGAATTATGTATTAATCACATTACACCTTGAAAGGATGTATTATATATAATTTTCACTTTTTGTACCTTTTTAGATGTGCATTACCGGTAATACATCTAAATTAATTCCACTTATGTAAACATATTTTTCAAGGTTCAAAATCACATTTGTGCTCTTCGAAATATAACATATTGGACTTCGTACTCCATTTCGATGCACTACATATTGTAAGCACTTTCGAGAGGGCAAAAGTGCATTATACATACTGTCATCCCTTTTGAAAAAGACATGCATTTGATGCAACCATATAATATTAAAACATTCAAAGTAACACATGAACATTTCCATTAGAGGATTTTTGATGAAACGATTTCATCATAAAAGAATACATTCATTAATCTAATTCAGGTAGATGTAACAATACAAACAATAGAGAAATCAGTAATTTAAAATGTCATTCTCTAATATTACTTCCACCCATTCACAACTCTTATAATACCAAGAACCACAAACATTAAGAGTGTGTATTCTAGCAATCACATACATTAATATGTATTTTCTACCCCACCCTTTACAACTCATGCCCCAATATTGTTTTTAAATGTTCTTGGACTTGATTGCAAGTGCAAACCACTAGCATTGTTGAAGTTTAAATCTTTCAATTCATTCACTTTTTTACTCGTTATTAATGTACAATACTCATCCTTCGCAACGTCTCAATTCTTAACACCTTCACCCATGCATCTTGTCATGTGTCTCATCGTTCAAACCCTGTAACCATAAGGGTCTTTCACATATCTCCAACTCATGGCTAGCCTCCTTATTTCGGAATTTTCAAAAACCTTCTTGCCCTCAACTGCACATACAGAATACAAGTAATGCACTCAATAGTAAATTATTATGCACTTTGGACTAAAACAATCAGAGTGCATGTTATGCACGTTAATTAAAATGCACATACAGAGTAAATGTTATGCACTAGTGCACATATAACATTTGCACTTTTTTTTTATTACCTAGGGAAAACGTTATTCCATGTGCAATCAATCTCACACAATGCACACCAGAGATTTGAAACTGATTCATCTAATTTACCACTGATGATTTTATGTAAATGCACAATCAGTTATTCACAAATGTACCAGATAAATTCACACCTCGTATCACAAGTGTGGTTGTTTAATTGCACACTAGCTAATTTCAAAGTGAATCCTCTAATTTACCACAACTGATGTTATCTAAATGCACACATACTCCATTTATCATAAATGTACCACATAAATTCACACACCGTATCACAAATGTGCTTGCTTAATTGCACACTATATACTTTTAAATTGATGCATCTATTTTACCACTGATAAAGTTGTCTAAATGCACATTCCATTAGGATTAATCACACAAAAATGAGTACATCATATAAATCATGCTCCCACATTTAGAGGATGCACATTCATTAATGAACTGTTGAACAAATTACTTTAGCTAAATGCTTTTACGTAAATGCACAAATGGTGTTATCTAAATGCATATTCATTCACTAACACAAGCTGCACACCAGTGATAATGTTTTTCCACACGCATTCATTTAATTTAACACAATCTGAAATTACAAAACTATGTATTTATCACAGATGTGATTACCTAATTGCACATCCCATTTCTATCCAAATTACTAAGTGGAACTTTAAAGCAGTATCAGATACACTTACATTCTTCTTTTGATGCCCCCGTCTGTTCTTCTCCATTGCCGTTCACCACCAAATTTTGCACTCCACTCGGTTCGTTCGTGCATGGTCTCAAACCCACATTTAGTCCTCCTAAAACCCACGAAATTAAAGTATAATCACACTACAAAGTCGTTTCTAGATGCTATTCTTGTTGTTCAAATTGAAATATTAACAACTTCAATGTTCTTACCAGTATCGACGACAGAGGCGGGGAGGATTTTCGAAATTGCATCTTTCGTTGCTTCACTGTTCATCGTCTTCCTTGTTCCCTCTGCTTGCTTTGCACAAGACCTTGTATGACTTCTTTCCAATGTTAATTTTCGAATTCATCTTTACAGAAACGAAGATGCCAAATTTAATTTCCCTATCTTTGGTAACATCATTATTTTAGGATTCTCTCACCTATGTTGCCTTTTTTTACACACGGATTGTATTTTCTTAAAAACTAAAATGTCCATTTTAACCCTCACGTGCCTCTCTTTTAATTGCCCACAATCTTACATTAAATACTTTCCTTCTACTCCAATTTTGGCTGGGGTATTTTTGCACATCATCCAGCCGTCTGATGACTAAAATCAACGCCTCCAAACCGTTCTTATTTCTCTCCTAAACTAGTGTTCTTACTTGAATCAATCCCTATATATATATATATATATATATATATATATATATATATATATAACGTTTATTTTTTTCCAGTGACAGAAGTGTCTAGCGGCAGAAATGCTCCGGACAGAAGGGTTCGACCAGAACACCTCGATGTGGTGTACGTTCTGGTGGCTTCGGACAGAAACCCTCCTAGGGGTGTTCTGCTGCCTTCAGACAGAACCCCTCCGTAGGGGTCTTCTGTTGGCCTCGGAACAGAACCCCTAGGCAAACTTTCTCGATACCCGAACTAGCCTTTTCAAACCTTGATTTGACCTTTATAACAGGACCTGCTAGGCATTATGAAAAAGGTTTGTTGAAATGGAGTGTGCTGGATAATGGGACTAAACAACGGCAAGTTTTAGATTCTGTTACTAAAGGTTTAATTATGCAATGGATATTGTTCTCCTATACCTGTTTCGTTTTTATGTAATGGATATTGAAAGAGGATCATACTAGAGGTTTAATTATGTTATCAGAGTATTATATTTATTTGCTAGGGGAAGGGAAAATAAGGGTCAATGGACCTTCAATAATCTTTTTGATTGGATTTTACTGAAATTTGATTGGATTTTACTGATATTGATTTTATTTAATTTTTGAATGTGATATTTTTTGCTCGAAAGCAAATGAGCCTGGAGCAATCTAGATTTTTTTGTATATCCTCGTGTAAGATTTTCATTTTGAAGTAACTACAAATGCAATTTTTTTTTATTATGTTCCTTACTAATTTGGTCTCTTATTTTCTATGATCTCTTTGTAGGTTATTGTGACTACCTACCTGGTTCTTAAAAAGTGCATACTTATGTAAGTTTATTTAACCTTTATAATTGCATATTATCTTTCAACTTTATCAGCAACCAACGATTTTACATTGTGCTTAATCTCTCAAAACCTCATCTCTTTTATTACAAGAATTCTTGTTGTTCTTCTCAAAGCTCGGTGACCAAACCTGCTTTATTGCAGTATAGACATCTTCTATATTAATCCTGTCAGTTTCATTATTACACTAGCAGATATTCAGTGCACTTATATATTACATATAAAAGTTTGAACTACTTATCTCACACCTATTAGAGTTTTGAGTATTAAATTATTTTCCATTTTTGGCTGCTTAGCTTTGTCATGTATTCACACATTTTTTATTTATGAAATACTATTTTCTTATTTAACCATCATTGGGCACGGACCGTCGCGCATCGCGCGGGCCAATGCTAGTTACTTATATATAAGCCAACACTTGCGTACATTTGTAAATTTGTTGTACTATATCTGACATAATTACATCACAATTCAAGCAAACAACCTAATAGGATTAATTTTATTTTACATGTTAAAGCCTTTTTTATTTGATGCAAACGGATTGTTTCTACTAATACTCAATTAAATTAAATATGTCAATGATCAAACACTAAAAATAACACTAAAAAACACTAAAGATATCATCCCTAACAAGATTATCAAGGATTTTGTTAGAAATTTAGGGGGGAAAACAATCAAATAGTTTTGTCACAGACAAAGCCCTGACAAAATTTGTCAGGGAACAAACTGCAACAAAGCCCCTGATGTTAATTAAAAAAGTCCGCCGGCAGGGCAATTTTTGTCAGAATTTGCAATTTGACCCGTCAAGGATTATATCCTTGACGACAGGAAAAGTGTTTGAAAGTAGCCATTTGGTTATGTCACAGAAACAATCCCTGAAAAAGAAATTAAAATAGATTCTTTTCGCAGATCAGATCCCTGACTAATTAAAAAAATATTTTTAATTGAGTTTGTCATGTATACACCAGTGACAAAAGTTGTCGTTGGAAGTAGAAATGTGCATGTGACACATTCATGACAAAATCCGTAACAAATGTTAACGTTTGCAATTTTATAGATAAAATTCGTGACAATTTCCGTGACATTGTAGTTAGTTTGATACCATTTTGTTTTTGAGATAAAATGGATTTTATTGATCAAAGAAATCGGTACAAAGAGATAAACGAAATAAAAGAAAAAACGGTACAAACAATTATAAAGGAAATTAACAGAACTAGACCCAGGGGAAATCTCTTGACTATGATCGAGTTTTCCTGCTGTGGCGCCTTTTATTTTTATGAGTTTTCCTATAAATTTTGAGTTGTGTGTTCAAATTATGTTGTATAGTCTTATACTGTGTTTGTGGAGTCATCTGAATAATGAAATCTATCGGATGAATTTATTGAGTCGAGAATGTGTTCTAAATAAGGTGTGTCAATTTATTTTCATGATTTTTTTGTAGTACATATTAAATTGATGAATAAAGTATTAATTAGTTAATTTAAAGCATTACACATGTTAGAATAAATCATTTTAAGTAAATAATAGATATTTCGTTAAATAATTGTATACATCGTTATATATAGTTGTTTAGTCCGTGTATTAGTTTTTAATTTCATATATTTAGGTTCTTGAATGTATATTAACATTTATTGATCAATGTTAGTGTAGGAATGAATCTATATTATAATGTAATAGTATAATACATTATATATATATATATATATATATATATATATATATATACACACACAAATTAGAAGTTGAATGTACAATAGGCCGGCATGATGTCAATAATAGATATTTACGTCGCTAAATAATTGTGTCATTATAATTGATTAATTCATTTATTATTGTTTAATTTCACGTATTTAGGTTTTCGTATACATATTAACTTATACGAGTAGTAATCAATGATAAGTGTAGGAATGAAGCTATTTTGTTATAATATAACACCTGGAATATTTAGAAAAACTAGTAGTTGCATGTACAACAGGAATGATGTAAATAATAGATATTTATGTCGATAAATAATTGTATCATTATAATTGATTAATTCATTTATTATTGTTTAATTTCATGTATCTAGTTGTTTGAATATATATTAACTTTAAGTAATAAATGTTAGTCAAGTATATCCAATTCATCGAGTGTAGTTATTAACAACGACCGTTCACTAATAACTCTTACTATTAGTCAAGTATAGAACACCGCCATATACCGACTTGATAGTAGCATTTAATCTCTTAACTCCTTGATGAATTCAATTGAGATTGATAACCTCAACACAACGGTTTCGGTTTAACCAACAAAATTAATCCCTTTTAAGTTTATTACCCACGACCGTGCATTAATAAACCGAAGTTACTTACTTGTGAAACCATCAACAATTAATCATCAGTTTGTTGATCGTTTCTAGTAGTAATTAATGTCGAGATGTTAACTAATTGTCATCTTAGCAAAACTCCCCAACATTAATATAGAGATAGATTAGGGGAAGAATTAATATTCAAGGAAAGAAGTTAAGAAAATAACTCACAACTTTAATGATCAACAAGCTTCAAGAGCAACACCAAGAAATGGAAGTTTAGCTTTTCATTTGGAGACTAAACATGCTATAAAAATATAAAAGAAATACTATTCTAAGTTGAGATTAAGAGTATGGAAGAAGGGATGATGGAAATGTGAAGGAAAAGGGGTGTATTTATAGCAAAATGAGGTGGCGGGGTTTTGTGCTCGATGCAGTATATGGGATACTGGATCGAGTACAAGAGGCAGTTTCCAGGAAATTGAAAAATAGGTATACTCGATCGAGTATTGCCAATACTGGACCGAGTATGAGACATGATTTTCATCAAATATTCAGTCATGTTCTTTTGCTCCCAGATTTGATTTTGACTAGCGTATCCGGTCAATACTCGACCGAGTATTGAACAAATTTCAAAATCTTCATTTGATCTTCTCCTTTTTGCATATTCTTTGGTCTTTATGATCCATCCTTTGATTCTTGGGTTTGATTTTGACTTGTCCTAAGCTCAGAATAATCCTAATCTAAATAAATTAAAAATAATTAACAAAAATAAAGTATTACACCAAAAGTGTGTAATTTCCACAACTAGAACTAATAAAACTAGTTAAAAATACAAACATACATAATAGGAAATTCACACCATCAGGTTTCCTGTTATAGAAATCGATGCATGACGTTCTAGATGCATGTTGTTTTGGAGGGATGATGAGATAATTGGTTAACTGCGAGTTTTATGGATTGGATAGATACAAGCTTCTTCCACAATGGCGCTAGAAACCGAGGAAGAGATACTGATGGGTCCCAAGTGAGGTAAGAGTCTAGAGGGAGGTGAATAGACTTTTAAATATTTTCATTTTTCAACCCTTTTCTCTTAACAGAATGAGTTCGAATATCTTTTGGGGGATATTGAAACCTGCAACGGAAGGTTTGACCTCAAGAGTGTGATACTTTATAGAAACAAAGGTTATGACCCTTTTAGTTGTGAGAAAATGGATGAAACAAGGTTCAAATGTGTTTGCAAGAATCAGCTGACTCAAGGACCTAGCTGCCAAACACGAAGGAGCTAGCTGCCAGAATTGGGAGCTGACTGCCAGAACCTTTAGGAGCAGGCTGCCGAAATGAGTTGCTGCTTCAAAGGTTAAGGTATAGCAATGAACTACTCTCTAACACATTGATAGGCTTTAGAACAAGTCTTAACACATAAGTATGAAGGATTTAGACCTATAGAAATATATCACTTTAATGAATAGAAACAAGAAGTTGATTTACAGTGAACTGGAAGGTTCACTGGACAGTTTTAGTGACCAAGTTGTTTTGGTATGAAGTTGTGAAGGTGAGTGAGAAGTGAAGTGTGTGTTAGGAGCAGAATGTAAAAGGTGACACAAGATGTATCCTGGTTCAGTGGTGGTGTAATCCTCGTAAATCTAGTCCCAACCTATTTCATATGGATTTCCGCTAAATGAATATCCCATTAATTTAGTGCCCAATCTACGCTTGGCCTAGGCGTAGATTGTGAGGTTTTTCACAAGGAATATAAACATCATTCCAATCTACTCAGTCCTCCCAAGGTTTTCACTAATGGCATTGACTTGCCAAGAGCTACTCATGTCCTTGCCTTTCTCACCTTTTGGATTTGAACACAAAGCCCTCCAGAATGTCTAACACAAGTCTAGTTTACATGGATGAAAACTAAACTACCAACTAATCTAAGGTCTATAGGTTTGAACGAATTATAGCTGATCTAAGAACATTAGATGACTGGGGTGGTGGCCAAAGTGGTGAAGGAGAATCAGCTGGCTGGATGTGTGCTTGTAAAACTTGATTCCCTTTTATTCCACTTGGCTCCTCTTGGTTTACCACACATGGTCTTCCCGCACTCCTTCTGTATTTATAGACTTGTTGTTGAATCTACACCGTTGACTGAGGGACTCAATCTTGACCGTTGCTTGATCTACTTGCATTGTTCTTACTTGACTGAGGAGAGCATGGTTGGTCTTTGTCTTCTTGTGACACGGATCAATATCTTCACTCAACTTGTTTCATCATTTCAATACAGAGATAAAGATGTATTATCTTTATTTCTTTTATGCGTAGAAATTTAGTATAAAAGCTGAGTGTTGTTCAATGTTTCCTTATAAATAAGAATACTTGCTTTTAATAAAATAACTTTCATAAGAAATTTTCATAAGGTGGTAAAAATTTTTTATAAAAATTACTTTAATCTTTTTGTCATTTTGACTGCAAGTTGTTATTTTGTTTAATTGTATTTGTACTAAGAGAAGAATAATGGATGTTGGTTAAGTCATCAGAAAAACAAGTTTGGGAGTCGGCTGCTTTGTTATCAGCAGGCTGCTGATACTTGTTTTTACAGATGGCTGCCAAATCACAAAGGGTTTCAGTTGACTCTTTTCGTACCTTTTCTTTTTTATTCTTTTCTTTTTGTTTTATGGTACATTTCTTCTCTTTTTAGTACTCTTTGTTTTTCTCGAGTACTTTATCACTAATATAGGAGCACATTACAATAAACAAAGTAGAACTAATACAAGAGATACTAGTCTAATACATGGATAATAAAAAAGGGTGACATCATCAAAATAATAACATATAAATCATCGCAATCTAGGGGATCGGACCCAACAATTTCCCCCTTTTTGATGATGCCAAAAACTAGAATCAAAACACTTTTAAAGAAGCAAAATAACATTTAAAGCCCTAAGTGTTTGATTCTATTTTCCCCCTCTTTGACAGCAACAAACTCCTACTCTCGATGCCTTTTTCTTGATGATTCTCCCGACAGGGTGTTGTCTACATTTCTTTTTCTTCTCATCTCTTTTGCTACCATGATATTGTGAAATTTGTCATGGAAGGGTTTGTTGATTGTTTCAATTGAGAGTGAGCTCTCAATGTTGTTTGTTTTTAGCCATCCTAGAGCAAACTCTTCTTTTTCAGTCATTCCTGGTGCATTGATGAGAAGATTTTAAAGAGGGGATATTCTCCATGCCCTCCATTCAAGCACTCTGAGACGTTGTTTGAGCACTGTTTGGACACTATTTGGCATTGTTTGGACACTATTTTTTTAACAAATGGAAAGTGTGACATTCATTTTGAAATGTCCAAAAAAGGAAAGTGTGTCAAAAAAATGGAAACGGAGGGAGTAATATATTATTAAATGTGACAATTTATCATTCATGCATGTTATAAAAATTACTTTAATCTTTTTGTCATTTTGACTGCAAGTTGTTATTTTGTTTAATTGTATTTTTGCTAATAGAAGTATTGACTCATATGTAGTCACAAGACATGGGCAAGTTAACAAGAGTAGAACTGACTCATACGAATTTATAGGATGGGAGGATGACCCAGGGGAATGAAGGCAAAGTACAACACTCGATAGGTACGGATATAGGTAAGGGAAATGGTGAGAGTCTGAGGATTACATCCTTAAAATCGTTTCGACTAAAAAATGACCTGTGGGTCAGATATTTTACAAGTATATACTATGGGTATTATCTTGTGGTTGGGGTAGTGTAGCCTACACCTTTATATATGTGGGCACCACCCTATGTTTAGGTCCTATACTCAAAACGTTAGTTATCGATCATAAAGCATGCATGTCACAAGTACTACTTTATGTGGAGTATAGACCCCTTTGGGGGGTTCACTATTTTTCAGGTCGAGGCTAGAAAATGCTTCTTGTACCATTGATCGGGTGATAATCTAACGGGAGACGTGGTTCGTGCTTCATGTTTCTGTTCTCAAATAAAATGTAACTGCTCATGAAATATTTCTAAAATGTGTTTTGTAAACTTTGTGGGGCATGCGTGCCCATGAATATCGATCACGTGTGGCTTGTTATCAACAACTGTATTCCGCACTCTGTTTGACTTAAATATTGATGTTGCTTATATGTGTTTACTGATCAGATTGGTATATGAATCTTTCGGAAGCCTTGTACATGTTCATAAAGACGATTGCAGTTATCCTTGTTGGGTTGTGCGGAAGTTGTCTACATGGTAGGAACGCAGGGAAAAGATCAGTTTGGTCCTCGAAGTTGCAAAAAAGGGGTCAAATAAGTCCTTATATAGAAAATTCTGTCCGGACGTGCCATTTGAGGTGGCTCCCGGTGGAATTTTTTGATGAAAGTTTTTGAACATCTTATTCATTAAGTCTAGTTTACTCATACCAAATTTCAAATAAAAATTCAATCGGGAAGACATTCAAATGAATTCTTGAAGATAAATGTGCCGTTAAAAGCGCAGTTATCTTCAAGAATTCATTTGAATATCTACCCGATTGAATTGTTAGCTGAAATTTGATATGAGTAAACTAGACTTTAATGAATAAGATGATCAAAAAATTTCATCAAAAAATTCTATCGGGAGCCACCTCAAATGGCACGCCCGGACAGAATCTTCTATATAAGGACTTATTTGACCCCTTTTTTGCAACTTCGAGTACCAATCTGACCATTTACTCATTTTGAGACGCCGGTATGCTCTTTTTCTTTCATTGGGATTTTTCAAAGTAAGGTTTTAACGACATACCTCCTCATCATGGACGAGGAAGAAGGTGTTCCGGTCGAGACAAGGAATCAAGACCCGGGGCTCTTAAGTGGACAAGGAAGATCCCAAGTTGCTACCCTGACAAGGAAGACCCAAGGCGGCTAACTAGACAAGGAAGACTTTGAGCTGCCAACCATAAAAGGAAGACCAATGTCCTTTCGCAAGCAATGGGGATCAAATTTAAGGCTCCTTAATGGGCAATTAGCCGTTCTAGTAAACGGGTCAAGCCTAAAATGACTTACCTACTCCCTTTTAGTTGAGTTTACTACTCGAATTAGGGAGTGGGAGACTTATGTTGGGGTAATGGGCCGGTCATATACTCCCTCCGTCCCTTAAAACTCTGGCAACTTTTCCTTTTTGGATGTCCCACTAACTTATCCATTTTCCTTTTAAGTAAAGAATTTGTGGTTCCCGTTAATTCTCTCTCCTCTGCACAAACCTCTACCCCACAGTTTTTACTTTATTAATCCCCGTACCGATCAAACATGTCAAAGTTTTAAGGGACGGAGGTAGTAGTATTTAACTAATTCCCTTTCAACACGAGAGTGGGTCTAACCAAGCCCTAGAGCATGACTTAGCTAGCCGCGAATCTGCCCAGGTTATTTGATTGTTAATCGGACCGGTTGGCTATTAGCGTTAGTAATAGCTCACTGATTCGGTAAAGTCATTTGCTATTTAATTAGTGGATGTCTTGTAAACGTCTATAAATGGGTACCAACTCACATGTAACAATATGCCTTTTTATCATATTGAATTACTGCAAGTTTCTCCTTAAATTATTTACTAGTTCCCAAATGTATATTCTTATACATGGATATTTTGTCTTAGCCTCTAAAAGGCCTATGAACGTCTGTTTTAGAACCAACAGTTACTATATGAGCTTTTTTCGAAAGCTTATTATCGAAGTTTTTATGGACAATTAATTTTTGTTCTGATGGAAATACTTTGTTGGAATAGATCAGACGCTAAAATGGAAATGACAACAAATATAACCCAATACTACACTCAAACTGATATCACTTAATGTATCTATTACATCAGTACCGTTGTGCCTCTTCCACAATCTCGCCCCATTTCACTCTAGCGGTGTGTTGACCTCATCATGTGACCTAAGCCTAAGAGGTCAAAAGCTACAATCACCTTGCATTATATGAAAAAACAAATTACATTACATGATAACGGAAAAATATAAACATTGTGCATAGTTATACGTCAATAAGAATATCTAAATTTAATAACTTAAATTTGACAAATATAAAAATGAAAGGAAAAAGTTATCTATTCATTATTAAAGCATATTAATAAGGAAAGTACATGTTTTAGAAAAATTGCCCTAAATAGGAGTAATACGTTTGTCTATACCAAAATAGGACTATCATGTTTTTATTTACTAAATAAGACTATTTACTGTCATGTTTTGGCAGTACTGCCATGTTTTGGCAGTACTGCCATGTTTTGGCAGTACTGCCATGTTTTGGCAGTACTACCATGTTTTAGCAGTACCAGACTTTAAACATGGCGATATTATCCAAACTTCGCAATAATTACTCATTTTAATGAATAGAAATATGACAGTCCTATTTTGGAATATTCAAATGTGTTTAGTCCTATTTTGAAAATTTTCCCTATTTTTTAGAAGTAATCTACAACTACTTACCACAACGGTCATTACAAACTCGAGGTTCAAGGCCCGGTTAGTCATTCAAGGTTTTAGACAAAAAACCGGAATTGTCTATTTTGACACGTATGCGCCGGTTGCTCGAATTACAACCATTAAGTTATTAATTGCGTTGGCGGCTATACACAATCTGATTATACATCAGATGGATGTCAAGACAGTATTTTTAAATGGTGATGATCTTGATGAGGAAGTTTACATGAAACAACCGGAAGGTTTTGTTATGCTGGGAAATGAGCATAAAGTTTGTAAACTTGGTAAATCATTGTATGGGCTGAAACAAGCACCCAAACAATGGTATCAAAAGTTTGATGAAGTTATTTTGTCCAATGGTTTTAGTTTAAATCAACCGGACAAGTGTGTCTATAGCCAATTTGATGCCTTAGGGGCGGGTGTGATCATATGTCTCTATGTTGATGACATGCTGATTTTTGGAACGGACCAAAATCAGGTTGATGAAACCAAAAAGTTTTTATCATCAAGGTTTTCCATGAAGGACATGGGGGAGGCGGATGTGATCCTTGGTATAAGGATTAAACGGGTAAACAAATGGATTGCTTTGACACAAGCTCACTATGTTGAGAATATTCTCAAAAGGTTTAATTATAGTGATTGTTCACTCATTGGTACTCCCATGGATCCTAGTGTGAGGTTAATGCCTAATAAAGGAAAGACAATATCACAACTTGAGTACTCTCAAGCCATTGGTAGTTTGATGTATGTCATGAAAAGCACCCGGATGGATATTGCTTATACCGTGGGTAAGTTGAGCCGGTTTACCAGTAATCCTAGTACTCAACATTGGCAAGCAATGAAGAGAGTTTTCAAGTATTTAAAGGGAACCATGGATTATGGTTTGTGTTATTTTGAGTATCCTTTGGTGTTAGAAGGATATTCGGATGCAAGTTGGATATCTAATGTAGAGGATCATTCTTCTACAAGTGGTTGGGTTTTTTTGCTTGGGGGAGGTGCCATTTCTTGGGCTTCTAAGAAGCAAACTTGTATCACAAGTTCAACAATGGAATCTAAGTTTGTTGCGTTGGCTACCGCCGGTAAAGAGGCGGAGTGGTTAAGAAATTTAGTTTTTGAGATTCCATTGTGGGGGAAACCGATTGCATCTATTTCTATCCATTGTGATAGTGCTGCCACTTTGGCTAAGGCATATAGTCATGTTTATAATGGCAAGTTTAGAGACTTGGGTGTTAAACATAATAGGATTAGGGAATTAATCATGAATGGTGTCATTTCGGTGGAATTTGTAAGATCGCAACATAACTTGGCGGACCACTTGACCAAAAGTTTGGCCCGAGACTTAGTGCACAAGTCTGTTATAGGAATGGGTTTAAATTCCATTTAATCCTTAATGGTGAGACACCCAATTCCCCTCTAATACAACGTTAGAGGCTGAATTCAATGCGGAAAGCTCACACTTAATGGATTGGAACACACAATGAAAATCATCCCAAGGTGTGTGTTCGGACTTGTAGTAGGGAGGCTGAATTTATTTCTTAATAATTCCTTTGCTAACATGTAAGCGGGTACATGAGTAAAGGAATTACCTATACGATCGTGAAGTGTAGTCGCGCTTCAAAAAGTTTGGGACTTGGCTTTTATACGGTCATGAATGAGATTAGAACACACGACTTTATAATTGTGTCAAGTTTGTATTCTAGTTGAGTATAGAAACTTGTATGTATTTTATCTTGAGGATTCGAATGGGTTGACGGGGTCAATCCGTATGACACCCCGATTCTCGAATATTTTGAATGTGTAGAATATTAAAATGGAAATTCAATCGTATCAACATTTCCATTTATGTACAAGTTTTGGTTTGTAAACTTTGTTATGTCATTTCATGGGTTACACTAAAATGGGGAAGGATTGTTGGTGATTTTAGTGTCACCGGCCGTTTTGTATAATTGAAAATGACATGAGTGCCAATAAGGATTAGAACTATGATCTAATACAAGTTAGTAGGTGTGGAGTGCATACTTATATATAAGAACTAGTTTAATTCCAAATTGTCTACGTTAGTGGAACTCGAGGTAGAACTCAAGGTATAACTTTCAGTAGACCAGCTCTGTGGTTCTAGACCGAGTTCTTGAACGATTGGGCAGTTTCCAACAGTTTCCCAAAAACTGCCATGGTTATTCTTAAACGTGTTGCAACTGCCTGGGACGGTTAATATGGATATATATCACCATATTTCGTACAAAGGAGTAAGATGAAACATATCATTTATACACATCTTCATCACTTTGACACTCAAATTAAAGCAAAACAGTCTATATACTCACTAGTTTGGCTCTAAGCTAATTATTGTGCCTAAGTTCTAAAGTGTACTTAAGGATTATCCTAGATTGAATTTCTTATAACCCACGCATATGGGAGAAATATCAATTCGGAAAGTGAACTTACACTATCCTTAAGTAATCCAAGTGTTCGATTATCACCCCTACGTGATACCCCAACAAAGCGGAATGACAAATGACAATGTAAATGGAAATAACATATATGATAAGAAATAGTAATAGTATTATTATTGTTATGGGACAAGTTGATAAAAGTCTGTGATCGGGCTTGTTTAGAGCAGGAGAAGGGATGCCTAAGAATAATCTGATTTGTAGTTTGTAGATGCAAAATGAACAAATTTTTCTATTATTTGTACTAATTTCAACAAGTCTACCTTGTGGATCATATCACATTCCAGTCCTTGGATAATAAATACACATTCGGAATAAGTTTTAGGTAGCTCTGTAATGGATTATTTTTTACATTTTTTGAAAGGAATATTTTACATTGTTTTAGGAGAAATTTCTTCTACCCTATATCCTTAATTCGATCGATGTTAGATTTCTGGAGTTTATTTATGAAGAATCAGGTTATCTAGCAGTTTTAGAACAATCTCCCTTTCTACATTTCAATTTTCAACACCTTCATTTATTATTGCATGATTAGTTCTATTCTTCTCATTCATTTATTGCTTACCTTTACTTCATTCTTCTACTACAATCTACCCATCACTTGATGGGTCCTTTGGATTAAGGGTTGTCGAGCATTGTGTTAATGATGAATCATCATGTTGAAATTGAGGTTTTTTCCAGATTTATGACTTTGTAGTACTTAGTGGCCTAGCTCAATGTATCGATTAACAAATATTACTCGATAACGTGTCAAGTAACGATATAAGAGTTGGTTAGAAGTTAGGATGTTTTTACTTGGACTGTAATTTGCTGGTCTGGTCTGGTCTGGTCTGATCTGGTCTGGTCTGGTCTGAACTGGTCTGGTCTGGTAAGGTCTGGTTTCTTTGTATTTTTATAACTATCCAAGTCTGGTCTGGTCTGGTCTGGGGCAAATTACAGTCCAAGTAAAAACATCCTTACCGAGAATCCTGAGGTGTTGACTAATCCACGGTGATCATTAAGTCCAATCGCGCACCCCACAATTGCTTAACGTAATCTGGATGGACAAATTTGGCCTTCTTAATTATTGTAATTAAAATTAACTATAATTAAAAGGATAATGAAAATGGCTTTGCGCACCTCCATAGGATAGCTCCGCGGATGTGATCTTGTCCATATCAATTTTACATTAAGAGCCCGTTTGGTAGCACCAAAATCGGCTGTTTTGGCTGATTCTGCTGAAATTTATGATATTCTGGCTGGAGTGGCTGTTTTGGCTGATTCTGCTGATTTAAGAAAAAAATATTTTAAAAATATATTTTATTAATAAATTAAAGAAAAAATTATATGTAAAAATAGCTAAAATGGTCCTCTACAGTAACTTCAGCCAATACAGCCAGAAAAGTAACTCCAACCTTACTTTTTCGGCTTATTACACAATTCAGCGCGCGAAAGTAAAAGTTACGTATTTGGTGAAAAAGCTGGCTGATAAGCCTGATAAGCCGAAAACAGAGTTCTCCAAACGGGCTCTAAATATACATCCAATAAAATGTTGTCATGTGTCAAGTAATTCCTTTTTTTATAAAATGTCATAACTTTTTCATTTTTGCTCCGATTTATATAGAAATTATACCAAATTAAATATCTTTGTATGATCTTTCAAATGACACCCATATCATATATGTAATTATAAAAAAAAATCTAGTCAAGTCTCGTGAGAGGTCGATTTTTTTTTAACCCGGTAGGTAAACCACTAAAATCAGTGAGAGGTCGATAAATGTTTATTTACTATTATTTAAATATAGTCTGGTCAGTTCAATTAAAAACATCCTAAATATCATTCACATCATAAATCGAGTCATAATTACACTAGTAAAGTACTACCTCCGTCCCGCTAGAAGGTTCCCATAGCAAAACGTCACTGTTATTTAGGTGATAATTAAATAAAGTACTTCGAGAATATTTTGAGAAATAATTTTAATATGTATATATTATAATGTGTTAGTTTATTCACGTATAATTCACGTATAATACACTCAAACGTATAATTCACGTATAATACTCCCGTTTATGAATTTTTCAAAAAATTCAGAAAAATTCACGTACTTTAAGGATAAAATGTATAATACGCGTACCGTACGTATTAATACTGATGGACAGTCTACCCGAGGGGTATCTTATCCGGGAGGTTATTGCGGGAATAACTAGAGAGAAGTCAGAGCAAAATAGGAGGAGAGAGAGTCGATTTATTAAATGAACTCAGCGCCGTTTACAAGGAGAATAAGGGCTGCTATTTATAGCAGCAATAAATGCGATGAGAGTACACGTGTCAGTAATCCGACGGCCGAGGGGTCACATCAGCCGGGTGGCACCGGCAGTGGTACTTTCACCGCATTGAATGCGGTTGGCGGATGTGACGTGGCATTAAATGCGGTGGTTGGCTGTCCCCAAAAGGAATCTTTGATGACTGAGCGGGTTTGGCCGAAGGTTTCTTGTGTAGCCGAGGGCTCCATGTGACCAAGGACCCATGTGTAGCCGAAGGCCTCGTGTGGCCGAAGGCTTGGTTCAGCCGAAGGCTTCTCTGATGCCGAGGGCGTGATAATGCCGATGGCTCCTGTTTTTCGCCGTTTTCTCCCAGTAGCTTCTTATGTCAGAGAAGGCTATCCTGTGAGTTTTGGAGCCTTCGGCCAAGGAGGCCGAAGGCACCCCAGTGTGTATTCTGGGCTACCTTGAGGCTTGGGCCGTTGTATTTGGGCCTGAGTTGTCCTCTGGGCTCAATGGGCTTATGTAGGAGAAGTAGGAGTCTATGGGCCGGGGGCTCCCGGGCCATATACTCCATCAGGAGTCCCTCACTCCTTTTGTCGAAAGGTACTTGAGGGAAAAGGAGTAGGTGTGTTGATTCTTCTGGAGGCTTCACCATCTGGTTGGGCGCCTTTGCTTGAGAACTTGCCTTCTGCTGATTCCCGAAGGCTTCCCTCAGTCCCTCACATGTCGAGGGTTTTCTGAGGAAAGTATAGATGTGTTGGTCCCGATTAAGTAGTAATCAGTCTAGAGGGGGGGGGGGGTGAATAGACTGATGGGTTTTCCAATTTTTCTCTAAGTCCAAACTGACTTATCAGAGAAGGTCTTATTCTGGTAACAGAGGAAGGCTGGTTCTGATATCAGAACTGGCCTTGGCAGCGGATTCTGATCTGTCCGGGTAGCCTCAGAAATACTAAGGCAAATGCCTTTCTGATAACTCTGAAAACAAGATCTGTTGAACACAGATTCCAAGTCTTAGAGTTAATCAGTTAATGTCCTAAGTGCAGAAATATAAATTGCAGTAAAGTAAATGACACCGGATATTTTTATAGTGGTTCAAGGAACAACGCGTTCCTCTAGTCCACTGTTCCACTAGCTTTGAAGTAGATCGGTTACAAAGCTTAGTTCCTAGCACTTAAGAAGTTCTCAACGCCTTCTTCAAGCCTAGCTGCCACCCAGGATGCAATTCCACGTCCTGATGGTTGGTCCTTTCACTCAGCTTCCCGGAAGTATCACCACTTCACTACTGCAATTACTTGGACGCCCTTCTTTTCAGAAGATCCTTTGAAAAACAAAGTTTTTCCTCCAACTTGCTTCGTTACAAAAGATGTTTGATGAAGTTCTTGAAGAGTTGAAGAACAGGATGAACTTTGCTCTTGTTGGGGGTGAAAGATTGTGAGGTTGTATCTTCCCAACGTAAGCTTTTTCTTGTTTTTGTGTTGTAGATTTTGAATCTCAAGAATGCTTGTTGTATGAAGTTCAGAGCAAAAAGTTGTGGCAAAAGTTGTTTTCCTATTCTTCGGTGAGTAGCTTATATACTTGGGTTGTCTGCCCGTTGGAGGAGGAGACAACTGCATTAAATGCGCGTACTGTGGATTTGACCAGTTGGACCCGCAGTTTTGGCAGGTTTCCATTTTTGTATAATATTCTCCAGGATTCTCGGTCAATCATCTGCAATTACTCCACAGCGTATCAGTCTCATTAAATGAGCATTGAATGCTTTCCTTGGATGAAATATCTCCTAGCCGTTAAAGGATTTCCCGGCCGTTGAGGACAGCTTCGAAATCTTCCAAGTGTAAAGCGGAGTCTGATGAGCTTCTCTGATGACATTCTGATCTTGGATTCTGATGGACTTATATGAGAAACTCTGATACTTCTCTGGAGTTGGATTCTGATGAAGCTTTTTCATCGAACTCTGATGTCTTTTTGATGTAGACTTCTGACGAGACTCCGAAGAGTAATACTGATGGTTCTCTGATGCGCAACTCTCAAGATTTCCGAGAGCGACTCTGAAACCAGTTCTCATATAGCGGCTCTGATCAGATCCACATAGCAACTCTGATAGTCGATTATACTAATACTTACATCAGAAAGTACTAATACATGAAGTCTAATTTGGGGGTACTTTAAAATTCTAATCTAAATAACCTAGCATCATCAAAATCTAATTACATTTTTTCCTTACAAGATGTATTGCTTGTATGTGTTGTGGTGAGGGCTGCTTCATTTCCGTAAGTGACTTGGGGAAAACTTGTGACATTCTGCCTCCGCCGAAGGGTGTGATGGTGCTCGTATCCGAGGGGTTCCCCTTAGATGTTTGCCCGGGGGCGTCATGTGTCACTTGTGAATTTTTCCCATTTGGGAATTTTTGTTTATTTTATGTGTGACTCCCGAGGGGTGTATCCCAGTCCCCCACTCCTTTAGGCCGAAGGCAAGTTCTGGCTGAAGGAGTCATGATGTGTTGACAAGCTCCCGAGGGGTGATAACATTGATAAGCCGAAGGCTTATGCTGCTACGGGCTCGAAGGCGCTCGGTGGAATTCGTTGTCTGAAGGCTTCGGTGAGTGATAACCGGAGGCTATCATTCGAGGCCACCCCAATGCTGCCGAAATATAGTCGTTGCAATATAGCCGTTGGAAGAGGGGTTGACGCGGCGTGTCCTCATTGGCTGGAGGGAGCGGCTGTCATCCATTGGTTGAACCGGCGGCCCGTAATGATGGCCTTTTCAAATCGAGGCCCAGTTTTCAAGGCTGAAAGCCTATATATACCCCAAGGCGGAGCTCAGTTCCCTTGTGCGTTTTTATGCGATAGCGAAGCTCTGCCAAAATTTCTAGAGAGAGAAAGCATTGTCGTCGATCAAACTTAAGTTTTTCTTCCGCCCCAAGGTCAGTTCTTCACCTGTTCTTGAGTTCGTTAGTAGATTTTGCTCTTTCCTTCTTTGATTAAGTGTTAAGAAAACCTTAGAGCCCTCAGTTAGGACCTCTTCTTAGCCCATCACTATGTCTTCTGCGAGCGATTCCCAAAACCTCTCGAGGGAGTCTTCGGTTGTAGCGGAGAGCATCTCCGATACGGAGTCATCGAGCGAGAGGTCCCCGGCCAATAATGATCTTGCCGTGGCTGAGGAGGTGCAAAGTAACCTTCGGGTTGAGCTGGAGGCTGAGGAATTCGAGCAAGTTGCCGCGGATGAAGAAATGGCCCTCGCACTCCAGGTGGCCGAAGAAGAGGAAGAGAAGGAGAGACAAGAGGTCACAATTGTTGTCCTCCCACTTCGCGGTGCCGGCGAAGCGAGCACCTCCCGGCCACTGGATCCGGAACCCCTCAGTGTTGCCGTGGGGAAGAAAAGGAAGAAGACGAAGGCTTCCCAGAAGAGCAAGCAAACCGCTGTGGATTGCGGGAAGCCCGTGGGAATACCCGAGGGGCATTCATGGCTGAATATTGCCGCCCTCGCGCTGAAGTCGAGGGCTGACCGGGCCGAATGTTATGTAACCCAATTGCATGTGGGCCCTTCGGCCACCGTGATTGAACCGGGGCCCAACGACCTCCTCTCCCAGGCTCCCGAAGGATGCTTTGCCGTCCATGTGTTGTCAGTTTCCATGGGCCTCCGGTTTCCGTTGCACCCATTTCTCCTTGAATACCTTAGGTTCGTAGGCTTAGCCCCCTGCCAGCTCACCCCAAATAGCCATTCCTACATCACCGGCTTTCTGCAACTCTGCCGGTCCCGGGGGGTGACTGCTACTCTGGACTTATTTTTCCAAAGCTTCAATCTGTGCCGGGGGGGCCACACCAATTCCGAGGGGTTCGCAAACCTGCAGCAGCTCGCCCCCTGGAGGCTTTTCGACTATGTGCCCTCGTCTCACAAGGGATGGAAAGACCGATTCTGCTACATCAAGATGGCGGAAAATCCGTTCCCGAGGGAACTGCGCAACCACTTCCGGCGGCACCCGAAGGTGGGAAGCGCCGCGCTTCAGAGGGAGGGGAAGAAGATTGCTGCTTTGCTGCCGGGGGCCACAAAGCATGTGACAGTCAAGGACTCCACTCTCCCGGAAGACTTGCTGGCCTTAGGCTTTCGGCGGTACCGTTTTCTGGGCGAAAAGGATGAACAGTACCCTGTCCTTGAGAGAGCCTTCGGTAGCACTGGAGGTAGTTACTGGAGGGTCAGCTCTATTGTACATAGGATTTTTGTGTTTTCTTACTTCTCTTGTTTTGTAATTGACCCCTTCGGTCTGACTTTACTGTTGTTTTGCAGGTATCAGCATGGATGTCTCCAACTTTGCCGCGTTGAAGAAGAAGCTGGCCAAGGAGCCGAAGAAGAAGAAGGAGGCGGGGGGTCAGAAACCCGTCAATGATTTCTTCCAGAAGGATGGGGCATCTCAGGTCCCGGGGGGTGAGGGTCCCTCAAAAAATGTTGACGCCGGTGCTGGTGCCGGGGGCTCCAAAGGTGAGGAGCTCAAGAGAAAGAACTCTGGGAAAGGTGTCGCCCCCCCCGGAAAACAAGAAACCAAGGAAGGGGACCGCCGGCAGGAAGGATGCTCCCATTGTGATAGTTGAGGAGCAGTCATCCCCGCATCCATCGGCAACCACTCCTCCTCGCTCCCCTCCGTCCCCTATAGACGAGGAAGTCCGCCCGGCGTAGATCATTCAATTCCCTGTCAAATCGGGGACCTCAGTCATGCACGGCACCCTTCATCCTGTTGGCTTCATGAGGGGGGTGATGGCGCCGAAGGATAGGTCAGTGCTGGCCCGTCTCGGGGATGACATCCTCGATTATAAAGTCGCGAGCTACAGCACTATGGTGAGTTGTCTTCCCCCTTCTCCCTCCTTCATCTTTTTCTTTTTGACGATAGCCCCCGACGGCCCATTCTGATGCCATATTTTTGTCTATGTGTGTTTGTTTGCAGGCTGCCTTGGCTGCCTCTGAGCAGGCCCGAAGGGGTCGAGCAGCTGAGGATTGCCAAGTGCCAGGCGGACGAGGCTCTGAAGAAAGCTGACGAGGAGAAGGCGGCCCTCAGGAAAAAGTTTGCTGATGCTGAAGAAGCCCTTCGGTTGGAGAGGGAGGCCACGGAGCAGAGGCTCAAAGATGCTGAGGCCAGGGGGAAGGCCGCAGCCGAGGAAATTGCCGTTGTCGCCGCCGAGGCCGCCGATATTGCCAAGGCCGAAGCGGTAGCTGAAGCTGAGAAGAAGGCCGTCGAGTCTTTTCTTGCCGAGGGCTGGATGGCAGCTGACCAGGAGGGTTGGGTGGCCTCGGTGGTGGAGCGGAGGGTGGATGCCTGGGTTGGAGGCCCCGGGGCCATGTGGCTGGCTCAGAAGGGCAAGGACTATTATGATGGTGGCGAGTTCTTTACTCAAAACCTCATATACAGGAGGCTAGCCAGGCACTTCAAAATCGAGCCGAAGGAATTTGACCCGGCAGCTTACGGCCTTCCCCCTCTGCAGCCAGATGTTAGGGTGCCCCTCCCCCCGGGTGAAGAGAGGCCGGACCTTGAAGATTCCGAGCTCATGCAGGAGGGCGGTGGCGAGGAGACCGAGGACGATGCCGCTTCGGGACCGAAGGAAGATGTAGTTGAGGGAGCTCAGAAATAGAATTTGTCCTAAGTGTAACCTCGTAATGGTCTGTATGTTTTGGCTTCGGCTATGTAATTAAAACATCTTTTGTATTTTAACAATCTTCAACCGAATGAATGTGATGCCTCCGGGCTTTTTCTCAATGGATGTTCCGGTTTATTTTATTGTATCCCTTCGTTTGAATGAATGTATGTCTTTGCTCGCTTTCACTTGTTTCGTCTGGTTATTTGAAGCCCACAAATTCATGGACTTAGAAAAAATTTTCTAAGTAAGAACTTTGCCATGAGTCCTCGGCCGCAGCGTAGGCCCACCGGGGGGCATGAAGTTGTGGACTTAGAAAATATTCTAAGCAAAACTTTGTCAGAGCCTTCGGTTGTAGAGTAGGGTAGCCGGGGGCTTGAAGTTGTGGACTTAGAAAATATTCTAAGCAAAACTTTGTCAGAGCCTTCGGTTGTAGCGCAAAACCTCAGAAAATAATCTAAGTAAAACTTCATTGGAAACCTTCGGTAACGAATCCCTGTAATGCCTCCGGGGTGAAGTGATAGGACCGAGGGCTAAAATGAACTAGGCTCAGGAAATTTTCCAAGTGAAATCGTATCTTATGCCCCCGGGAATGCTGAGCCTTCGATTAGCAGTGTAGCTTCAGGTCATCGCCGAGTAGTTTAGAGGGCCATCGGCCACGAGTGTCTAGTTGAAGAATTACCCCCCCCCCCCCCCCCCCCCCCCCCCGAAGGGTCCACATTTGTGGACTTAGTCATTTTTTCGTGAAGTTTCAATAGATGATGTAGTGAACCTTCGAGTGTGAGCATTGCTTGAGTCCCCGTTGTGTAAAGTTGTCAAGGGAGTAACCTTCGGCTTATAGCACAGAACCAGGGACCCCTCGGATGTAGTGTAGGGTCACCGGGGGGTTGTTGTTGTTACGGACTTAGTCACATTTCCCCAGATTTTCAATACTCCTTGTTGTGAGCCCTCAGGTGAAGGAGTTTGAGCAATCTTCTGTTGTTGGTCTCATGAATTTGTCCCACCGGGGTGAGGGCATGCCTTCGGGTGTGAGATAGACTGCTTAGCCTCAGCCACACTTCGGACTTAGCCAAATTTTGGTGAAGTTCTGTTGCTAAGGCCTCTTCTCGGGCCTCCGGGGGAATTCTTGTACTCCAAGGCTTCATGTAGGGAAGCCTTCGGCTATGTAGCCAGATGCCCTGTTGTTGAGAGATTTTCTTGCGCCTTTGTAGGATCCTTCGGGAATATGTATCCAAGGTGTTGAGCCTCCGGGGAGAATAGTATCCAGGGAGTTCCTTCTCCCATACTCATTCGTTTTTTTTTTTTTTTGAATGATGTAGGAGAGGCATCTAGAGACTTGGTTCTAGGAAAGGCTTGGCCTATATGGGAGGCGACGGAATAAACCGTTGGCTCCCCCTTTCGGGAATGACCTTCCGATATCCCGAAGGGTTTGAGGGTCGTTTCCTCGGCCCGAGACATCGTCTGTTGCCTGCTTCCCCTTGGGAGATAGCACGGAAAGCGCCTCGGTTTTGAAAGTCGTCCCCTCAGCCCGAGACATGGTCTGTTGCCTGCTTCCCCTTGGGGGATAGCGCGGGGAGCGTTTCGTTTGTGGAAGTCGAATCCTGGGCCCGGGACATGGTCCGTTGCCTGCCTCCCCTTGGGGGATGGCGCGGAAAGCGTTCCTGGGAAGGGTTTTTTTCGTGTGTGGAACACAAACAGCCGGGGGCACTTGGTACCAGCCGGAGCCGAGGGGTGTTGCACCCCCCGGGTTTTTTTTTTTTAGGAGAGTATGTATAAGTATGCATAATGTATGCATGATTGCGTCCTTGTGGGGTACGGCTTAGTGGGAGAACACTTGGTGTTTCCAAAGAGTGGTGGGGTTGACCCATGCACTTGGTACTTGGTACCTAAATTGTTGTTCCCCCTCATGAGGGGAAGAGGCCTTGGGCCTATTTTGGTGAAGAGATGAGGGCTTGGCCACTCATTTGTAGGAGAGAAGGGGGTCTTGGGCCGCTTGTACAATATGTAGGTGATGAAGGCTTGATCTTTTGATCATTCTTTCAAACAGATGGGGCTTCGGGCCATATATTACATTTGTTGAGGGTGAGGGCTTGGCCACTCATGTTTTATTGATAGAATTTGACAAGGTGGTGCACATTCCAATGTCTAGGGACCTCCGTCCCATTGGGGCGTTTAAGCTTGTATGTCCCTGGTTTGATGATGGCTGAGATGATGTAGGGGCCTTCAAACTTGGGCGCCATTTTTCCTCCTTCGGTGGGTAGGCTGGCCTCCCTTCGTCGGAGGACGTAGTCACCCACCTGAAATTCTCTTGAGCGGACCTTGGCGTCGATGTAGCCTTTGACCTGCCTTCTATAGTTTTCGGCCCTTATGAAGGCTTGCTCCCGGCGCTCTGAGATGAGGTGAAGGTCGAGGGCCATATTGGTGTCGTTGACCTCAGGTTCATATTGTTCCACCCTTCGGGTGGGAAGGGTCACTTCTGTTGGAGCCTTAGCCTCGAAACCATAGCATAGGGAGAAAGGTGTCTCGCCTGTTGCGCGCCGAGGGGTGGTGCGGTAGGCCCATAGGATGTTGTGGAGTTCTTTATACCCAGCCTCCCCCTTCGGCTTCCAGCTTTTTCTTCAGCCCTTCAAGAAGGGTTCGGTTGGCGTTTTCTACTTGTCTGTTGCCTTGAGGGTAGGCAACGGAAGAGAAAGTGTGTTTGATGCCCCAAGCCTCGAGGAGGGCACAGAAGGGGGCTGTCTCAAATTGAGTGCCATTGTCGGAGATGATTTGTTGGGGGACACCAAATCTTGTCAGAATGTTCTTGAGTACGAAGTGGCGGCACCGGGCCTCAGTGATGCTGGCGAGGGGTTCCGCCTCCACCCATTTGGTGAAGTAGTCAATAGCAACGATGATGTACCTGTTGTTGGAGGTACCCCTCGGCAGAGGGCCTACTAGGTCGATACCCCATCTGGAGAAGGGTATAGCGGTGCTGATGGGGGCGTAGTTGACCGCAGGTCTGCCGGGGGCCTTCTGGAAGTGTTGGCAAGCGGTGCACCTTCGGGCTAGATCGGCGCAATCTCTAGCCATCGTGGGCCAGAAGTAGCCTTGAACTACGAGCCTTCGGGACATGGAGAAGGGTCCCTGGTGAGCTGAGCAAGTGCCACTGTGCACTTCCTCCATGGCGACTTCGGCCTCATCTTGATGAAGGCACCGAAGGAGGGTGCCGTTGTAAGATCTTTTGTAAAGCCTCCCGTTCTCGAGGGTGCAGCTGGGAGCCCTCAGCTTTGCTAACTTGGCGCGGGCCTCGTCTTGGGGCAGTTGCCCTGTGGTGATGAAGGCGATGATGTCGGAGATCCAATCCTCCGGCCTCAGGTTAATGTTCATAACGGGGCTCGCGTGGATGCTTGAGAGGCTGAGTTCCTCAATTCTTGCAATTTTTGAGAGGTGCTCGGGGGATTCATCCGAGAGCTTGGATAGAATGTCGGCCTCGGAGTTCTGAGCCCTCGGTATTTGGGTAAGAGAATGTGCCTCAAATACCTTGAGCAGCTCCTTAGCCGCTTCTTTGTATTGTTTCATCCTCCCTTCTTTGGCTTCGTACTCCCCGGAAATTTGACCCACGACGAGTTTGGAGTCGCACTTGACGTGGATCATCTTTTCCTTCAGATTTGCTGCCAGCCGAAGGCCACAGAGGAGGGCTTCGTACTCGGCCTCGTTGTTGGAGACTTTGAAGGAGAAGCGGATGGCATAATAATCGCGGAAGCCCTCGGGTGTAATGAGAACTACTCCCCCTCCGCATGCTTTGGTGGCCGAGGAGCCATCGGTATAGAGTGTCCACCACTCATCAAGAGGCGCCGAAGGCTCTTCATCCACCGCTGACCTCGCAGTGCATTCTGTTACGAAGTCTGCCAGGGCTTGGCCCTTGATGGCAGGCCTCGGACGGATGTCTATGTTGTATGGCAGGCCTCTCAATGAAAGCGCCAAATGATGGACAGTCTACCCGATGGGTATCTTATCCGGGAGGTTATTGCGGGAATAACTAGAGAGAAGTCAGAGCAAAATAGGAGGAGAGAGAGTCGATTTATTAAATGAACTCAGCGTCGTTTACAAGGAGAATAAGGGCTGCTATTTATAGCAGCAATAAATGCGATGAGAGTACACGTGTCAGTAATCCGACGGCCGAGGGGTCACATCAGCCGGGTGGCACCGGCAGTGGTACTTTCACCGCATTGAATGCGGTTGGCGGATGTGACGTGGCATTAAATGCGGTGGTTGGCTGTCCCCAAAAGGAATCTTTGATGACTGAGCGGGTTTGGCCGAAGGTTTCTTGTGTAGCCGAGGGCTCCATGTGACCAAGGATCCATGTGTAGCCGAAGGCCTCGTGTGACCGAAGGCTTGGTTCAGCCGAAGGCTTCTCTGATGCCGAGGGCGTGATATGCCGATGGCTCCTGTTTTTCGCCGTTTTCTCCCAGTAGCTTCTTATGTCAGAGAAGGCTATCCTGTGAGTTTTGGAGTCTTCGGCCAAGGAGGCCGAAGGCACCCAAGTGTGTATTCTGGGCTACCTTGAGGCTTGGGCCGTTGTATTTGGGCCTGAGTTGTCCTCTGGGCTCAATGGGCTTATGTAGGAGAAGTAGGAGTCTATGGGCCGGGGGCTCTCGGGCCATATACTCCATCAAATACGTATTTTATTCACGTATAATACTACCGTTAATGAATTCTTCAGAAAATTATGAAAAACTCACGTACTTTAAGGATAAAAAGTATAATACACGTACTGTATGTATTGATACATATTTTATTCCAAAACACACACCATTAAACGGAATGTCTAGATGCTCAATACTATTTATATTGCTTAAAAAACTTTATGTCTTATATATTCGTTAATTGTTTAATAGTCATTACATTTAATAAATTAGCTTCTTAAATTCGTAATCCGTTTCGATATTACTATTGTACTACTACTGTACTACTTTTGTTCTCCACCCATACCAAGATTCCAAAGAGATTGAAAAATGTTGTGGCGGCTCACCAAACTCACGATCATAGTAATATCAATTATTCTCTGTCTCTCTACTTCTACTCAAATAGGCAATATCATTTTATTACTAATTGTACCCATGCATTCAAATCCTTATATATGAAAAAACTATTTCGTACATGTTAAATTGTTGAAGAATGTGGTGAAAATGTTAAATAACTCTTTGTTTCTATCATTAAATTAGTATATAAGACACCTATTATATGCCATATTTTTAAATTGTGAAACGTTTAAAACACGTCCGTATCTATATATATTTCACGAACGTATGAAACATATATTAAGCCGTATTTTATATAATTGTATCGTATTATACACGAACGTACGTATTATTGTATTATTCACGAACCGTATATTACTAACAAAGGAATTAGTATTGATAACTGTGATGTTATAAATGTATTATTTGTAATATTTAATGACTAATTTGTCACTTAAGATTGTTAATTGTTTCCTAAATGGAAATGGGAACCTTCTAACGGGACGTCCAAAAAGGAAAGTGGGAACCTTCTAACGGGACGGAGTATAAAAATTATAATCAAAATATAATCTGTCGAGTTTCAAAGCACAAAAAGATTTTTTATACAATTATCGAAATTTGGTTTGGTTTGATTTTGGATAAATAAACATCTCAATTAAACATCTCGATCAAACAAAAAAAATCTAGATACTCTCATATTATAGTTATATGATAATAGAACAAAAACAACATTATATTCAATATAAAGATGAATGAAAAGTACATATTTATATGACCATCAAAATATTAACGAATATTGTATACGGCAAACTTAATGAATCACAATACAAACAAGAACTGAGATACAGATAGCGGGACAGATGAATACCTCATAACTGTGAAAATCAAGTGTACTATTTTTTAGATAATTTTCATATTCATCCTCCATTGTATAAGAAGATTGTAAAAAATTATAAAAGCATTAGTAATGGGTTCCAAATATTTATATAGTAGTTGTTTGATGGTAGCTAGAAAGTGTAATCTTTATTGTATTAGGAATTTAAGTGTATTTGGAAACATGTTTGCTAAAATTTTGGAAACATTAAAACCTATTTTTATTATAAAGAAGCAACAAGGTAAAAAAAATGGATAACACGAGCGAAATAAAAAGATATGGAATACTACTGTTAACTGTTGCTATAATTAATAAAAAAAGGTGGTGGTGCGCCTAGCATTCTGCCTCTGGAATTTACATGTGGAGTGGGCCGAGTGGCGTGTATTATTGCTTGACTAGGGCATAATTGACCAACTTTGTCAAAAAAAGGTGCGCAGAGTCATTTTAATGGTGCGCGGAGCACGAGCGGACAAAAATAAGGTGAACTGGATTTTATGCAGAGAATTCTGGCTTCTACATATGATGTTTTGGATGGAAAATTGAATAATATTGTCAATTGAAACATTTGTGTATAATTATGGTATGGTATTAATTTGATTCATTTCGACGTTAAGATACCAAAACACAACAATACAAATAGTTAGGATACTATTTATGCATTTCCATTGATCTCAAGGGCACTCTTAATTGGTCTATGGGTTACTCCTTAAGGAGAGGTACATAAATGGCATTGAAAACCAGGCGACTGAGCTACTAGCAATATACATCTTTCAACGATTTAGGGGTGAGTTCTTGAGAGGCCCTAATCAATTTGATGAAGTCTGAAACATTTCGTACATTGAAATTTAAACACGCATATTTCTTGATTTTTGTATTTCCATCAATTTCAGTAGAGCAAAAAATTCACTAATATTTGACTTGGGAATACATTAGAACGAAGTAAAATGGCTTACTAAACTATTTGCAATTCTTTGTTATGAAACAACAATCAGTTAATACAATTTTTTACGCTACTTTCATAATGGGTCATCCGCAAATACACCCTCCCCCTATGTACTTTTGTACAGGGTAAGGCTGCGTACATCCGACTATCTCTTATTTTATTGTAAGTGGAAACCTTTACGACATTTGGTGATCGATATGATGATGTTGTTGTTGTATTTCTTCATTTGTGTATTTAGGGTTATTGATTATTTAGGCATAGATATTCTTTTAGTGAATCCTTTGTAGAGAGTGGTCTTCTTGTCAGGCCGGCCTGACGGGATGTTCCATCCGGCCGAGCCCGTTTGGGCACTTTCCCGGTGAAATTTTTTGATGAAATGTTTTTAGCATGTTTCTCATCAAGTCTAATTTGTCCATACCAAAATCCAGCTCAAAATTCGATCGGAAAGGCATTCAAATCATTTTTTGAAGTTGACTGCGTCAAAGTATACATATAAAGCTGCAGACAACTTCAAAAAATGATTTGAATGCCTTCCCGATCGAATTTTGAGCTGAAATTTGGTATGGACAAACTAGACTTGATGAGGAATATGCTAAAAAAAATCCATCAAAAAATTCCACCGGGAAGATGCCCAAACGGGCTTGGCCGGACGGAGCATCCCGTCAGGCCGGCCTCACATGAAGATTTGTCCCTTTGTAGATTTAGGATGTTTTCTTTTGGACTTTTTTCAGTCCCAGACCAGACCAGATTAGACCAGACCAGACTTGACTTCCATAGTTATAAAATACAGAGAGACCAGACGTTTACCAGACCAGACCAGACCAGCAAATTTCAGTCCAAAAGAAAACACCCTTATCCCATGAAATTATTATCATCTCCAAATCTCTTGGAGACATTTGATTAAAACACTTGGTAGCCCTTTCTCTTAAATCCCTTTTGCTTGCATTTAAACTCTTTATACGTACAATAATTCTATTTTAAATCATTTCAAACCTCTACGGCTCTACAATTCATCCTAGATTCCTAGCTTGGTGGAACGTGTAGGTAATCGCTTGCATTTACTCCTAACGATCAACTTCTAACTAAAACAGATATCCCTACGAACTAGAGAATTGCATACTTCGTCACTAACAACGACCGATATTTACTCGTTTAGGTTAAAGTGGTGCCTTTTACTAAGTATTCTGTTGGATACTTGGATGTTCCAGTTAAAGTTTTCTCGGTTTTTATTTTATGAAATAATTAGCGCTCTTAAACGATACTCCCTCCGTCCCGGAAACAAGTTCCCGAGTTGACTTTTACACATATTAAGGAAATAAAGTCACTGGGGTAAATTTTACTGTTTTGACACTGGCACTGTTTTGCACTGTTTGACACTGTTTTGCACCGTTTTGATGTAGATAATTTGTCAAATAAGGAAATGGGAAGTTTATTTTAGGACATCCATTAACTAGAAAATGAGAACTTGTTTCCGGGACAGAGGTAGTACATTTTAAATTAATTATTAAATATTAAAAATAATACACCTATATAACATCAAGTCAACATCAATGACCTCATTATGTTATATGCTCATAAAAACTCACAATATATTGTAATTACCTTATTTAATTATGGTATTGATGGAGTATATTGTCATATATACCCCTAGGGTATTAGCATTACGCTAAGGAATCTCCGGTATCCATTAAGGCAACTCTGGCCGAGGCTGAGCCCGAGCTCAAGACAGATTCCTAGATCATCAAGATAAGCCCCGAGTGAGGCTGATGTTAATCCTCAGCCGAGGTTAGTGGCCATCTGACGTCATATACCCGAGATCAGGAAAGACAACTTCACTCATCGTTTTAAGCTTAGGTTCCTCACCTTTGAGCAAAACACTCATACCCGAGTTTAGCTTCTCTACACTTGGGCCGAGCTGAGCTCGGAACCTCAAATAGACATCGTGAACTTAGACATTTCAACACTGAGATCACACAATGCTTAAGGATTACGTCACTATACAAAAACTGTCACAGGGCTAACGTCATACAAATTGGTTACAACAGTCAGTCACCAGATATACACGGGCGCCTTATCCAGGGAAGAACGGAAGTAGTATTGTGAAAGAGTAATAATGTCTCTCTCCCATGTTGAACTTCTTATTTAGTTTAGCACTTTTTTTTGGAATTCTTTATAACGTATTATAGTCTTCATTCTATGTTAAGCCAACATCCTTGAACCAGGATGTGATTCGAACATGTGACCTCCTTCTTAGGAGTGTCACAATGATGTCATTCGACTACAAAATATTTAGTTATTTAACACATTTACTAACAAAATGATTATTGAAAAATAAAAACAATTGTTAAAATTTGAATAAAATGATATGATATGAAATACATATTTCTATTCAAAAGAAATAAACATTAATGTGTTGACGACTGAAAAAGAATAGAGAACGGATGAAGTACAAATTAGAAAAACCAGTCTAGAAGTAAATATGACCAAAGAAAAAGAAATAGAATGAGAAGAAAAGTCTTCGTCCCAACGTCGTTGGTGTTGGTCAAATCAAATTATTTTAGAAGTAATATTCTTGGTAATCCTTGTGATTATTACTACATTATTCGTAATTAGAAAGCTTTCTCAAACTAATGTCAAACTTGCAATAACATTTCTTTCATATTTTAATTTACTACGTAGTAGTTTAATCAGTCCAAGGTTTGAAAGATTAGCCGACAAGTGATTTAGGGCTGGATTTATTTTATGCTTCTAATAAGATCTAAAATAATAGAAACGGCGCTGTCTATTCCACGATTCACCATCTTCGGATTCATCCATTTTGCAGTGGACCCTAATCTATGTCACCGTCTCTCGATCCCGACTAGTTTTTAACAATTTTATTGCCATACTATTCTAATAATGTTTTGCATGAATATTACTCACGTAAAATTTATGAATAACAAATTAATCGTATTTCCTGTATGTATATAATACGGAGTAGTAGTCAGAATGGGTGCAGCTCCTCTCCATTTATTTCTCTCCATTTCCCCTTCATTTTCTTTTTTACTTCCTACATTGTTCTCTATTATCTTACTCACCGACCTATCCCACCCTAAATCTTCTCCTCTTTATCTCTCTCCAAATGGAACTCTCCAGTACCGGAGGGGATCCAAATCCAGTCAGAATACTATGAAACTGACCATAATCATCAAAAACTGCAATTATAATGACAATTCACTAACGTTTGAAGTCACATTAGCCCTGTTTGTTTTCTAGCGGGTGGCTTGCAAAAACGCTTCATTTTGCAGCATTAGCACTTATAAAAAGTTGGCGTTTCGGAATAAAATACCCCCACCCAAACACCCTCATTAATATATACGAAGTATTGCCTACGTCCCCTATTATTGGGACAAAGGAAAGTGTTGTGATTTTTTAAAACGTAAAGTTATGTGGTTCATAATGAGTGATAAAATGTGAATAAAGTAATAATGAATTAAAGTCATCCAAATTTTTCCAAATATGGTATAAGAGATAAAATTAGTGAGACAAACGAATATAGAAAAATGGGACAATTATAGTGGGACGGGGGAGTATTATATTCATTTTAATCACATTGGTCATTAATTTGGAATTAGAAGCCCAAATTTTAATACTCCGTACATAATAAAAATTACTTCTCCCGTTAAGATTTTTCATCTTTTTTTTTTTCGGATCTATCACATTAAGATTGTCTCATACGGAGTATCAAATTTAATTTGATAAATTTTGTGTGGTTCTAAATTATTATTATTTTAGTTTTAATTTAGTAATTTAATAATAACAATTACTTAATTACATAAACTCACTTCGTATAATAACCGCACCTCGTGCTCACGCCTAATATTAGTGAGAACTTAAGTAGTACTAGTATAAATTAAGGCTTAATCCAATTTAGAGCATCTCCAGTGCTACAATGTGAACGGTGCATACGTGGCATGAAAGATAGCCAATTAAAAATAATAAATAGAATGTCTCTCTTCTTATTTGAAAGATCTTGTATTATTTTAGTAATAAGTTTTTCTTCACAATGTCTAACACAATGTCTAGATGTAGACATCGCGCTTGACATTGCAGATGAAAACTTACCAAAAACACATAAAACCGTGGAAAGAATGAGAGAATAATGTCATAAATTTAATTTTTTGTGTCTATCTTTCATGTCACATGTGCACCTTGCATATTGTAACATTGAGGATGCTCTTATAATAGATGATGATAATATTGCGATAAATGATTGTTTACTTTACCCTTTCAAACTCGCAATATAAAACTACATATGTAGTACGTCTTAAGTCGGTGAATTTGTGGCAGTTTATCAATTGTTAGTACGATAAACAATGGATTTAGAGTCAAATCCCCCCTTACTCCCTAGTCCCCGGCCAAGTGACAAATGGGGAGCAATATGAATCTGGTCAACAAATCCGCACCATATTCGAAGGATAAATATACAATCCAGTGACTTAATATAAATAAAGTTAATAAAAATTAATTAGCATGTTGACAGTTTTAATTCAATAGTCAAGTATAAATAAGTCATTAGCATTGAAGTTACATGCTTTCATCAGATAAGATGAAAGAGTCCTTATCAAAACATGTACCATTTATTTTATGTTATTTTTAAAAGAAATATGTACCATTTATTAAAATATGATATCTATAATTAATAACTTAATTCAGAAATATTAACTATAAGATGAGGGTCGAGTACATTGTACATTGGGTATTAATGTATTATCCCAGGACTAATCTATTGCAGTCAAATAAATGGACATATATATCCCCAAAAACTAATACGATAGTATATATTGAATACTCTTTTGTCAAGTTTTACATTTTTGTCCAGCGGCTTGCAATGCCAAAAAAAGATGGCAAGAGAAGACCTTGTTGATTGAATAGCTTTAGCTTACCATGTTGTTGGATCGATTCACACCTGTCGACAAACTTTCCAGTGGGTCACCCATCCTTGGACTTTCTTACCTCAAGCTCACTTAACTCCAGAGTTTTGTAGTTAAATAACAACCATATCTTTCTTAAAACCAATTGGTGATAAAGAAGTGGGCACCCTCTATTTAACACATTATTCTGTAGTCCCCAAGTCAAGGTAGATTCATGTGGGGCACCCCCCACAGTTCACTACGACAGTGCAGAGCTCCACTACTAAGCGGCGGATGGACATGAGGGGCTGAACCACATCGTGGTGCCAACAAGTTGGGCGATTAAGCCCTGAATCAAAGGGTGGTGCTGATCTCCATAAGACCAACACATGTTATCCATATATTAAAACTTACATACTCCCTCCGTCCCCTTTTAAATGGGACGGGAGATTGTGGCACGAGTTTTAAGAAAAGTGAGTTTGTGTGGTTGATATTAATTGATAAAGTAAGAATAAAGTAAAAATGATTTTGAGCCACACAAAGTTTACCAAATAAGGTATGGGGCAATTAAATAGGGACATCCCAATATGGTAAAATAGGACATTTAAAAGGGGACGGAGGGAGTATATAATATAATGACATGACATAAGAGTATAAGACCCACAAAAATATTCATTGAAATGGCATTTTGGCAAAAAAAAAAAAAAACTAAGCATTACGGAGTAGTAATTTCTGATTTAGGACATTTACAACAGTGAGTAATATAACCAAAATAAGATTGATAACTTCATCGAAATTTGACATCCTAGTAATATAAAAATATGTTTACGGTGACTTTAGTCCATTATTTTAGTACTTATTACGCATGTACGTTTGTTCCATTTTACCTTTTTGTCCTTTCTAAATTTGATTGTTCATATTCTTATGTTTGGCACACATTATTTTGTAATGACACATTCATACACTAGAAAGAAAGGATTCATGTGCTTCACACGTTATGTAACTTGAACTATCAGCATACATCATTGCTGTGAAATATACGGATTACTAGCTAGTACTATCGGTTAAGGCTTTTTTTTATGGTACTAGTAAACTACGGAGTACTTCATACTAACTTGGTCCCAAATAAATTACCATTTTCAAAAGTTTGACCAAATATATACTCCATATTTTCATTGGAAATCATTTATCATATAAAAATTATATAAAAATGCTCGTTGTTCAGACTACTTTCATAGAAGTGCAAAAATTTATTATTTTTAAAATATTATACTAATCAAAATCATGATTCAAATTTTATGAAATGACAACGTTTTTTGGGATGGAGGTAGTATCATTTATCAACATATAAATCACAATAAATAGAACAACTAAACAAGTACCACTTTTGTGATAAAGATAGTCTATTTAACCTACAAGGTGAATCACCATAGTATATAGGATTCGAAAGTACTTTTAAATATTCAATTATTAGTTTAAATAAAGTTTATCCAACGATTTCCAAAAGAAATCAATAGAAATAGGTAGCACCTATAAAATGAACACGAGTACTAATCTTTCTCGTTGGACATCACAAGCTTACCGACTCGGGTAAGATATGGAGATTCATTTAATACTTAAAAATCGATAAATCAGTTTCGAGAGATCCTAGCGCTTCGAGTCGATGGTACGTAGAACCATTCGAGAAGCTGGGGAGGGACATAAAGGGGCAAGCGCCCCCGCTTTGACGAAAAAAATTAGAGATATTACCCAAAATAGGACTAAAACAGTTTGAAAATTCCAAAATAGGACTTCCATATTGTTATTCCCGAAATAGGACTAATTACTGTCATGTTTTGACAGTACCAGACTTTAAACATGACAGTATTTTCCAAATTTGGCAGTAATTAGTCTTATTTTGGGAATAAAAACATGACAGTCCTATTTTGGAATTTTCAAACTTTTTTAGTCCTATTTCGGGAACTTTCCCAAAAAATTATTACTACTATTTATAATATATTTAATGTTTTTCTTCTTTTCAAAAATCAATACCAATTAAGATTAAATTTAGATTAAGTGTTTAAACTAAAAGGCAAAGTCTTTCAGGAAACGTACATGTCTTTAGGAATACAAGTATTGATTGCAGCATATCATACTCATTTGAATGAAGTGTGCATTGTTTTAGACATTCAATGATACATGATTTGGTTTTTCGTGGTTATATTGAGCAAAAAAGTATTGAGTTTGATGAATATGTCGTCACATTTCTTGGAACGAAAAGATCAAAACATTCTCGAGATTGTGTTGGATTCCCTCCTTAGTGGAGAAAATCATGATAATTTTATAATTTATAGCGATGTCTAAGATTCTCTATATGTGTGTAGAGAAGTATTGAATGTTCTAGAATAATAATGTGAAGTTTTCTAGAGAAGTGTGGAACTCACTAAAATCGTGTGGAAATGTGTGAAAGCCTTTAGAACATTTTGAAGAATTGTGAACTTATTTAAATCCTTCAAGAAGATTATAGAAGCTAGCTTGCGGATACTTTTTGGAAGAATC
Organism: Cuscuta epithymum; assembly: GCA_945859915.1. Taxonomy (NCBI): domain Eukaryota; kingdom Viridiplantae; phylum Streptophyta; class Magnoliopsida; order Solanales; family Convolvulaceae; genus Cuscuta; species Cuscuta epithymum. Next base: position 5,754,840 of record CAMAPF010001015.1, read on the forward strand.
TAGATGTGTAGTGGTGTATAAAAAAATTCTAGAGAAGCTTTGATGTGATTAGTATAGAGACGTTTCCTATTTCTATGAGAACCTTGAGGAGAGCTCTTGAGTGATTGGAAGTGAGAGTCTCCTTGAGAGAGGAAAGTGAGAGCCGTCGTGTGAAAGAAGAAGACTCAAATATATTGCATGATGAAGTGTATGAGATCGAGTTAGGTAGAGAGAAATATTCCCAAATTAAATAGAAAGTGATATTGTCACATTGAATGTTTGTATTATGAATGTGTGGATAAGTGTACAAGAGTATGAGCTCATGATCTTGGAAAAGACCGGGAGTCGTGTTTTTCCAACATGAAATTATTATACAACATTTTGAATAAATTAAAACTCATATGATTGATCTACCCAGATTATAGATACGAGTCAAGCAATGTGTAATGAACTAATTTGTGCTAACATATTACGTACGTTTTTATTGTTTCTATTATATTTTGAGCAAATACACAATAATTTTTAGCCTTCGGTATGGATCTCCTTTGAAAAATCTCTAGCTCCAACGCTGAGTAGAACCGTAGAATAGTACAAAAAAAACTACTCCGTATTACGGAGTATTATCTTCCGAATTGTCTATTGATGTAATTGTGATGTGTACGTATGATTCAATACGATTTAAAACTCGAGTTAAAACCATTAAACTCAAATACAAATGTATATCGTATACGTAGAGCTCGTCTGGTAGTACGAAAATAAGCTCTTTTGACTGATTTTGTTGGAATTTATGAAGTTCTGGCTGAAGTGGCTGTATTGGCTGATTATGCTGATTTAAGAAAAAAATATTTTTAAAATATATTTTATTAATAAAATAAAGAAAAGATTATATAAAAAATAGCTAAAATGATCATATACAGTAACTCCAGCCAATACAGCCAGAAAATTAACTACAATCTTGCTTTTTCTGCTTATTACACAATTCAACGTGCAAAAACAAAAGTTACATGTTTGGTGAAAAAGTTGGGTGATAAGCCGGAAAACAGTGTTGCCAAACGGTCTCGTAGTATATTTTTGTGTGTTTGAAATTTTGAATATCCTTGTCTATAAATAAATACTTCGTATAAAAAAACTGGAAGCCAAGAACTTGATTATAGGAGGCTAACTACAATCTAACTATTTGAGAACACTAAAATATAGTGAGCAGTGAGGGTTAAATTATTTGTCCGAAACCGAAAAACTATAAAAAAAAAAAAACTTCGTACTATATAACGCTTTGGACTACTTTTTCTATCATGGTGGACCTTTTAAGATGGAACTCTGGGTCTGAACATGGTATCAAAACCAAGTCCGGTTCTGGTTTGACACTTTGACTACTTGTTTAACACACGTGATTAAGATTTGTTTGGCTCATTTATACATTCCGATATTGTCCAGTCTGGTTCATGAACGTGTTAAAGTATTTGTCCCACACTGGAGCTATTCCTCTTATCATGATTGACCTTTTAGGACAGAACTGTGAGTCTTAACACTGACGGTAAACCAGGCGCACCACGTTGCAGTTGCTAGGATTACCAATAAAAATGGAGTATAAAAAATAAATACTACTTTCGTTCTCTTTTAATTGCAGCGCTAAACTTTTTGTACTATTCACATATTCTACTTTGACTGTATTTTATATATTAATGTATTATAGCAAAAGGGATTTGGCGCATAATTAATTAAAACACAAAGGGATTTGACGCATTTTTTAAATCACAAGAAGATTTGACGCATAATTAATTAAAACACAAAGGGGTTTGGGGCATTAAACCCTCAAAAACGCCTAAATTTAAATTTATGTATCAGTACAAGCATATTTAAAACAAGCTACCACAGTACAACTTTGGAATTGAAATCGTCCATCCTTTTATATTATTTTTGCATGTCACTAAGGCTTCTTTGTCACTTTATTTTAATTGTTTTGTGAGTTCCCAAGTTTTCTATTACTAAAACAAAGTAAATCTTACCATGGGATTGCTGCGTGTGACGCCATCGACCTACAACCCAACTTCTCATCTAACTGTTGCACCGCATTTTGATATTTTCACTAAGATTTTGTAATTAAAAAATTGATAAAAGATGAGAGACAAAATCGATAGAAATGGTACTCTTAAAATATCACATAATTTCGGGACTTGACGGATGGTAAAGAAAAAGAAACATGATTTTAATTAAAACAAGTAAACTATATGTCACTTTAGTAGACATTCATGATCGCCTAATTATCTTAGATCTTATAAATTATAATGGTAAAAAGGTCAGAACTCAGAAGTACCGTACCCATTCAAAAATGAAATAGGCTCAAATTTGTTGAACCAATCGCTAATGAAATTTTAGAATTTCTGGTTGAATTATTGATGTGCTGAATCATGGGGAGGTTAATTTTAAGCTCAATTATGTAGAATTTTTTTAAAATATATTTCATTAATAAAATTAAGAAAAATACATGACAAAATAACCAAATTTTCTTCTACCGTAATTTCAATGAGAAAAGATAATATAATGTTACACTCATTTATACATAATACATTTGAAGGTTACAATTAAGGAAAGTGTTGCCACATGTCAATTTTACAATTATTATTTTAAAATCAATTTCTAAATTGAAGCCAATGTTCGGTATTGATAAGAAATTAGGAATCCAATTAATAACCTTCCTCCTAAAATAAAGGTAATGCTCTGTATTAATAGGAATCCGATTAATATCTCCCTCTTATAATTGTAGTCAAATACAATTCCTATTATTATTTAGGAGACCCAACAAACTAAAATATCATGTTTTTCTAATGTGTTATAACTTTTTAATTTGTATTCCGATTGTTATAAAAAAATATATCAAATTTCACAACTTTTTATTATCTTTCAAATGACATCAATATTGAATATACAAAAGTTAAAAAATGATTTTTTTAAACAAGTTAAAAAATGATTTGACACTTTAAAAAATACTTATTGTTTTAAAGTGATTCACCCTTTATTTGTACTTCGACTGTTACAAAAAAATATATTAAAATCACAACTTTTTATTATCTTTCATATGACACCAATATTGAATATATAAAGTAAAAAAATATTTTTTGGTTTTTACCTTCCTCTAAATTTTTATGGGATAAGGGTCAAATTAAATACTACGGTTATATGAGAATCTCATATTGGACATTAAGGTTTCAATTGAACCAAATTGGACACTATGAGTTCATGTGTATCTCATATTCGAAACTAAAGTTTCAAACGGATCAAATTTTAACGTTTTTTTTTTCATTTTTGTACATCCACCATAGATATTTCACATTTGAAAGCAATAAGTATCCCTCTTTTCCCTTGGTTTAAAAAATGATTTAACACTTTAAAAAACACTTATTGTTGTAAAGTGATATACCTTTTATTTGTACTTCGACAGTTACGAAAATATATTAAAATCACAACTTTTTATTATATTTCAGATGACACCAATATTGAATATGTAAAGTAATTTTTTTTTTTGGTTTTTACCTTCCTCTATTTTACTAAAATTATATGTTGGCAATTATTAACCTTCCCCTTAATTGCCAACATATAATTGTAGTAAAATAGAAGTACTACTCGACTAAAATACAACTCCTATTATTTAGGGGACTTATTAAACTTGCACATGTAATATGTATATCTTCAACTTCATATAAACAATTATGTTGACAATATGATCATAGAGTTTTTTAACAAATGTAATTTTATGATTTGAAGTACAAAATTTAAAATCCTTAAAACACTTATGATGATGCAATTAAAATTATATTATACCGGATGTAATATTATTTATTTCAAAAATGAATTTTTAGATTGTTAAATGCATCTAATAAGAAAGGCGTAGAGTATTTTAAATTATTTGCAATAAATTTATATGTGTACAAACCATATCAACATGGTGAAGACATAGATTTTTATAGAGTTTGGGTTATATATATTGCATATGCAAGTTTGATATATTCATCACACACATTCAAAGTTTGAGATATTTATTATTTCCCCCATTAATAGAGCGATAGCTTAGAATAAAAATGTACAAACTCCACTACTATTATTTATTTTTTTTATTCTTTGCGTTAGAATTTGTGCAGTTTTGTTCTAAGATGTCACTCTGGATTCGTAGTGTGCACGGTAAAAATAAATACATAAACTTCACAAATTTAAAAAAATAATTTATATATATGTGCAATATTGGTGTCATATGAAAGATAATAAAAATTGATGATTTTTGATATACTTTTTGTAAATATTAGTTGTTTTTGAAAATGTTAAATTATTATTTTATTTCTATATATTTAATATTAGTATAATACGTAGTATGAAATATAATAAAAAGTGATGTTTGATATATTTTTGGGAAAATTTGCAAAATAGGAGTAAAAAAGTTTGCAAATTCAAAAAAAAGGACGGTCATGTTTTACTCCCAAAATAGGAGTAATTACTGTCAAGTTTGAAAAAGTGATTATTTTGAAAAATAATCAAAATTATTTTATGTATCTTTGGATTACCAATATATCAAATACAGGACAACCAATATATGGGACTCCGGAATTCTTTTAGTTATGAATGTAACTTTAATATAGTACTATTTGAACATGAAATTTAAGATCATTTTTCATTTTTTTTTAACATGGGACATTTGTATTTTTTTATTTTTCATCGAATAGTTTGACATGTTTATGTTTCAATTATATGTTAACTACCACTTGATGTAAGAACGTTTTTCTAAATTTATTTCATTTAACCTTCTAGGTAAAAATTATCTACTAAAAGTCTAAAATATGCAATCTTTGTTAGTTCAATAACCCCTAATTTTACTTAATAAGATCAAAATACTACTCCTATCATTCTAAGAATATGACAACACCATCAAGAACTCAATACTAATGAAAATGAATCAACCACTACCAATCGCGTTATGCAAACTAATGCCGCGACCATAACCTTCACAATGTCACAAAACTATATATTCTAAACTTTGTCGTAAATAAAGGATCAAAGGACTAATTTGCTGAATTCTAAAATCGATCTAGAAGGGCTAATATTTTTACATAAATGACTACACCCATTATTAAATACTACCTTAGTCCCCCTAATATTGGGACAAAAGAGAGTGGTGTGGTTTTTAAGAAAAGTAGAATTATGTGATTGATAATGAGTTCATAAAGTGGGAATAAAGTAAGAATGAATTAGAGTCACATAAATGTTACCAATTATGGTATGACACAATAATAGGGGGATATCCAAAAATGGAAAAAAAGGACAATTATAAGGGGACGGATGTAGTATATAAATTAGAAAAAATGTGTAGTCACTTTTGAAAAAACAAAATTACAGAAAGTCATGGATTAAATCTAATAGATAAAAATGGGCATTAAGCAACTTCCTTTTTTATTAGATAAAGCTGTTTAAAAAGAATACTTTCATTTGAATGCAACTGATTGTTATAAAAAACTGGCTCTTTTAATTAGAAAATATAGAATGAGAACATGTTTGGATAATTAGTTAAATAAAAAAGATATATCCAATAAATGAGAATATGCATTCCCAACTAATCTTATAATCGATTGAATAAAAGACTTTGCTAATTATAATAAAGCACACATACACCAGTACACACGCACACATAGACTAAAATTAAAAAAATAAAATCACTTTATCCCGTGCACGGCACGGGTAAAGATACTAGTTATTATACAATTCCGCGAGCCGGAAAACTCAAAATCAAGTTTTCAGTTTTCATTATTTACCTTATTACGTACTCCGTAGTAAATATAGTAGTAACTATCACTTTTATGCTTATAAATTCAAAAGTAAGGCCATTAATGTTATAGATAGGGAAATTTTTCTTAAATAGGTGTAAATTTCTTTTTGAAATTCTAAAATATATCTGTCATAGTTTTTATTCCATTATTAGTAGTAATTTCTGCCAAATTTGACATACCGGGATTTAAACATGATAATTTTTATAAAATTTGGCAGAAATTACACATATTTAAGCATTAAAAACATAATAGTCCTATTTTAAAATTTCGAAACATTTTTAGTCCTATTTAAAGTCATTCGTATGGTAGATACCGCCATACAACCCATACTAATTGGTAATGCCAACAGGATAGTAAGTTAGTTACTCCTTATATTTTAAATACGTAGTAAAAAAGAACTGAGCATATACATTTATTTTATAATTTCGGAATTGCTTTTACTTTTCTTTAAAAATATTTTAAAATTAATACAGTCAATGAGTTAATAAAAGGGAAAACTATCAAATAAGCCATCGTACTATGTCGAAAAAGTCGATTAGGCCCTCGTACTTTACAAACACTCAATTAAGTCCCCGCACTATTAAAAATGTTCAATTAAGCCCGTTTGGTCGGTAAGTAACCGGTTTCCCGGTTAAACGGCGACGACGGCGACAATGTGCTCGAACCCCAGCAACGGCGGCTGCCGGGAAACAGGTTACATTTAACCGGGAAACCGGTTACTTACCAACCGAAAGGGCTTAATTGAACATTTTTTAATAGTTCGAGGACTTAAATGAGTGTTTGTAAAGTACGAGGGTCTAATCGACTTTTTCGGCATAGTACAGGGACTTATTTGATAGTTTTCCCTTAATAAACTATCTGAAATAAGAGCCGGATTGGTAGCCATATTTTTTTGGATGAAATGTAAATATATATTAACACCAGAAAAACTATACATCACATAAACTAGATCTCCTAACCCCTCCCCCCCCCCCTCCCTCCCCACATAATGTGAGGGTGAAAAGAGGTTTTTATTCGATCTATTTTATTCCAAAATAACCAAGTATAAATACTTGGCTCATCAAGAAGCTCAAAAAATACATCGGTGCTGCACATGCATGCACACAGTTCAGAGGCTAAAATTCTAAACAAAGTATAAAGGTGTTGCTAGATGCACCCACCCTAAAGTCCATGAAGCATGCTAGATGCATGCTTCATGCCGCGTCATCCATGGGCATGCCGCACTTTCCCGAGTGCCCAAGCCGCGGCATCCAAAATATCCATGCCTCGGCACACTAACCATTCATGTAGCAGTCTATCCAAACCGTGACATCCATAATATCCACATCACGGTCTTTTACTCAAAATGTAATCAAGTCGTGCGGGTATAAATTGAAAAGTATTTTATACACCACATGCTTGATTTTCGCAATGATCTCCTCTTCCTTGACGTCCACTTCATCAAATCGGTTGGCATTCCTAGCGTGCCATAGGTAGTAAACCACGACACAAAAAGCAATCCGGACGGCCTTCCCTTTGATCTATGATCCTTTATGGTCCTTCAAGATCCATTTGACCGAGCTGCACAACGTGGTCATCTCTCGTGTCATGCCCAACCATTCCTTAATTTTTTCCCAGACCTTACAAGTGTAATGACAACAAAAAAATAGGTGTGGCATTGTTTCCAATCCACCCTTGCAAAGGTCACAACGGTTAACAATATGTAGGTAACCGAGGTTATCCTGTGTAGGTAACTGGTTCCTCAGAGCAAGCCAAACGTTGAATGAGAACTTTGGAGGGATATAAGACTTCCAAATGAAGCTCATCCACACTCTCGACGTCCCTTTAGTTCTCAACAAATCATAAATCTTTCTGGAAAGGAGTTTACCATTTACGGATCTAGTATTTGAGCCCATAATGGTATCATTCAAATTGTTAAAGCATCCCAAAATTTGGTCCCGATTGTGACTCAATTTCTTCATGAACATTGAGTCACGGTTGTGTGGGATAAAATCCCACACGCTCCTACCATTAAGGTAGACCCCATTGACCCACCTCACCCAAAGGGTGTCTTTCTTCCTATGAACATCCCAAAGTGTTCGAGAGAGGAGAGCATGGTTTCAAATCTTGGCATTATGGATGCCAAGACCCCCTTCCTCTTTTGGTAAACAAATGTCGTCCAAAGCCACTTTAGAATATTTCCCACCCCATAGAAAAATTCGGCAAATAGAAACTATCATATCTAAGATAGTTTGGGGGACCGGGAAGATTTGGAGCCAAAAAGATTGGACCCCTTGAATCACAGATCTTATCAACTCTAGTTTTCCGGCATAGGATAAGGTTTTTGTGTTCCAAGCCTTTAAAAAATCCGAAATTGTATCAAGCAACGGTGAATATTGCGCAACGGAAACCTTAAGAGGGGCAAGTGGAATTCTGAGGTATTTAACCGGGAATTTACCCCGCCCAAAGTCCACAAGGGCCATAATCTTCCGGAGATCATTATCATTAACTCCTCCCACAAAATGTTTGACTTATCATGATTTACTTTAAGACCTGATGCATCCCCAAATTCCTCAAGGGCTTTGACAAGTATTTCAATTGAATAAGTGTCGCCTCGAGAGAAGAGAATTAGGTCATCTGCATAGGTCAAGTGAGTCACTCCAAGTTTCGCACATTGTGGATGGTAATTAAAATTTGGCCCTTTGGTTTTCAGATTAATCAATCGGGAAAAATATTCTAGGCAAAGGATAAATAGCAATGGAGACATTGGATCTCCTTGCAGAATGTCCCTCTTATCCTCAAAGAAACCATACAAAGAACTATTCAAAGAAACGGAGAATGAAGCCGGGTTGGTACCCATATTTTTTGCTCCGATGATGTTTTATCATATATTTTTCTTTTGTATTTGATAATTAAAATAAGTAAGATTGAAGAATGATACTCCGTATAAAATTACTTCTAAGTTTTGAAAGATTACTTTTCCTTTCAAAAAAACTTTTGAAAGATAAAAATATGATTAACTTTTCGAAAATTTGATTAATCCTTTTTAATACTGGTATATTTAAATTTCGATCTTTACGTGTAATATCTATTCAACTATCCACCTCACTCCCTCTCCCGACTGCTGCCTAAAAAATCAAGTGATAAAAAACTAAAAATGTTAGCTGATGATCCCAAAATGCAGTTACCAAACGAGTCCTTAAAAAAATTGAGCTGTTTCAACTTAAATAATGGGCCTGAGACTGCTAAAGCAGTCTCTATTTGTGAGGATGAATAATTACCTCATTTATTAAACAGATGGCAGAAGCACTAAACACCCCCAGTAATGTGGGTCCCATGCAGCAGCTGCCTATGGGATAACCATGAACTAATTTAGGAACTGAACCAGGGTAAAAATAAAATTACAAAAACTAATTAAATGGTTAAGAAGGACACCAGGAAAAACAACATTTTTATATTATTACAAGTAAATTTAATTAATTAATTATTTTTCATCTCCCATCACCCTACCCATCATCTTCATCATCAACTCCTCAGCCATAATTTTTTTTATTCCAAAACAAAACCCCATTCCCCATTCTTAATAACTTCACTCTTCTTTCCTTAGCTTTCCTTCATCTCCCCTCTCTCTTTATCATCATTTCCCATGGATTCTTAACCCTAATCTAATCTCAGATTCTTAAAGACCATAACTTATTTATTGGTATTTCATCAGATTTAAAGAGAAAACCCAAAAGCTAGCAAAGGCCCGCAGCTAGCTAGCTGCTAATTAAGTTCAGACCCACTGTTTGGTGTTTAGCAGATTATGGATTTAAGCAACAATCATCCTGCCACCGCCGCCGCGGCCGCCGCCGTACCTCAAGAAAAAGAAACTCCGCCTTCTGCCCGGATCCCGGCCGCAGTTAAGCCACTGTCCTTTAGCAGCAACGGCGTGCTCAAGCGCCACAATTCCCTCCACCGCCACCACGCCGTGGTGGTGGTTTACAAGGAGTGCCTCAAGAACCACGCCGCCACTCTCGGTGGCCACGCCGTCGACGGTTGCGGGGAGTTCATGCCTTCCCCCACCGCCACTCCCGCCGACCCTACCTCCCTGAAATGTGCCGCCTGTGGGTGCCACCGGAATTTCCACCGCCGCGAGCCGGAGGAGCCCCTGCAGCTCCCCAGCGCCCTGCCCGCCCTGGATTACCAGCCCCATCACCGCCACCACCCGCCTCCGCCGCCGAATCACGAGAACGGGAGCCCGAATTCGTCATCTCCGCCGCCAATCTCCTCATCGTACTACCCGTCGGCGCCGCAGATGCTGCTCGCTCTGAGCACCGGCCTGTCGGCCGGGCACCCGACAGACAACAATACCCCCATCTCCGCCGCGGGAAACCCTGCTTCCGCCGTCCCGGCAGCGCATCTGAAGGGGAGAAAGCGCTTCAGAACGAAATTCTCCCCAGATCAGAAACAGAGGATGATGGAATTCGCCGAGAGGGTGGGGTGGAGGTTCCAGAAGCGAGACGAGGACGTCATCAACCATTTCTGCCGCGAAATCGGAGTGGAGAGAGGCGTTTTGAAGGTCTGGATGCACAACAACAAGAACACCGTCGGTAAGAGGGACGGCTCCGGCGGGTCCGCCGGCGCCGGCGCCAACAACGAGAACGGATTTGACATCGGTGGTATAAATTGTCACCATTTGGAGCCGGCCCCACACGCCGCCCGATTCAGCCTTCGTCAGGAAAGCAACAGTGACAGCCAAAATCACTACAGTCTCCATAACAGCGACGCTCTGGCCGCTAATGGGTCGTCTTCCTCCTCCTGATGAGTTTCCCGGCGATGAAACCAGAGAATAAAAATAAAAAGAAAATAGAAAAAGGCTTTTTAGGAAAATTGCAAACCCAGTAATGTTTCTTTCTTAGCTCTTTCATTTTGACTGTTCTGAACTGAGTAGCAGTGTTCATTAAACTTCGATGATGATGACGAAAAAAACTGCAAACAGCGATTTTTATTTCTTTGTTCTTCAATATCGCCCTGACTTGTAAATTATACCCTTAGTTCCCTTTAATTTGATAAAAAATCAAATCTTTCCCAGTTTTTCCTGCTTCATCAGGCTGCCATTGGAGTCGGGAGAACTGTTTCAAGAAAAAACGTCTTTGTTCTTTTCTGGGTCAATTATTATGTTAAGAACTTGTCAGATTTGATTGTTATCATTGTTAGTTTAGTAGGTCAATAATGCTGGTCTTATACTCTTATTTGCCATTAGAGAGGTTGTTAATGTAGGCTTAAAGTGTAATCAACTGACAATTATAGAAGGTGATAAAGTAGATTTGTTAATTAGTTAAAGGGTAGACTTAATTATATGCTTGCGAAAAGGTAGACCAAATTGAATTAATTGATGATGTACCAAAATCTGATATTACCTTTTTTTAAATCATTTGGAGGGTTGTATCATGTGGGGAGGTTGTTGTTTGGTGGGTAGTCTCAGATTAAGAAAATGATTATCAACGACTTGACATTGAAATGCATAACAATAAAGGAGAGTCAGTTTGTTTAGTCTACTTCCTTAGTTTCTCAGCCACAACTTAAGTCCCATTTTTTTTCGTTTTCACGTACTAATAAGTTTGACATATATTGCACTACTTTTGCGTAGTTTTAAGTTTTTACATGTTTCAGATTCACTTTCTATTTTATTTTGAAAAGGCAGTATTGAATGTATAAGTTTTATTTATTACATAATAGTCAATTTAATATGCATAAATTGTATAGAGGAATGAACATCTATATTGATTGCATTTTATTATACGGCATATGGTCGAAAATAAACTGATCCAGAAGGGAATAAGTTAAGGAAAGGAAACCGGCTAAATATGGAGTATAATAATTAATATTATAAGGTCTACAAATGTATTTGAATTCGATTTTTATTGATTTTCGGTTCGGATTGAAATATGATAGAACAATAATTATTAAACAAAAAACTACTATGTTTCGGTTTGAAATTGTTATTATTAGTGATATATTACTCTCTCCGTCCCATTTATATTGTCTCGTTTTACCTTTTTGGGAAGTCCCACTTAAATTGTGTCATACCATATTTGGCAAAGTTTGTGTGACTCTAAATCATTCTGACTTTATTCTTACTTTATCAATTAATATCAACCACACAAGCTCACTTTTCTTAATAATCGTGCCAGCCTCTTCCGGGACAATATAAATGGGACGGAGGTAGTATGATTTAGCCATTTAGGGGGTGTTTGGAACTGATTCTGCTTCTGCTTCCCTTTTAAAGTAGAAGCAGAATCAGAATCAGTTTTCAGAAGCTGGTCACCCCCAACTTCTAAAAAAACTGATTCTAAGAGTAAATTAGAGCACCAGAATCACTTCTACACTTTCACGCAAATACTCCAGCTTCTCATTCTGCTTTCTGAAGGAGTAGAATCAGTTTTAAGAATCAGATCCAAATACCCTTTGATGTTTTCTTTTAGACTGAAATTTGTTGGTCTGGTCTGGTCTGAACTGGTCTGGTAAATGTCTGATCTTTGTGTATAATATAATTAAAGAAGTCTGATATGGTCTGGTCTGGTAAACGTCTGGTCTCTGTGTATTTTATAACTATCCAAGTCTGGTCTGGTCTGTTTAATTCTGGTCTGATCTGGTCTGGTCTGGTCTGGTCTGGGATTGAAAACAGTCCAAAAGAAAACATCCCAAGACTTTTTAATTTTTTGGCGGCTTAAAATAAATGGAAAATTTTCCCAAAGAATGTGAAATCCGAATTTTTAAATGGAAAGTTAGAAGAAGTTTATTTAGAGTGCATTGAGATATAGAATAAAAATGAAAGTAGACAAACTTTTAAAATTGAGAAGCACACTTTATTGTTCAAAGCAAGCCCCAAAATTTTGGAATACAACAATTGATAAGTATTTTCAAGTGAATAATTTTATAGAAGTGTCCCCGTGAACATGGTCTTTATGTAAAATTTAAAGGGAGAAAATTGGAGATATCTTGATTGTTTGCATTTTTGTTGATGATTTAATTTTCAAGAGAAACAATCCCAATTTCTTTGGGAATTTCAAAACGATAATAAGACAAGAATTCCAAAATGAATTTAATGTCCTATTATTTAGAAGTTGGGATGAAATCGAGTGAAAATGAATTTTCAACAATCAAGAAGGTATGTATATAAAATTCTTGAAAAGTTTAAAATGAATGATTATGATTCAATCCGTAGAATGTGGATTGTGAGGTAAAAAACTATCCAAGTTTGGTCGATTGGGCTCCTCTGCCGCACGGCAGAGTACCTTGCCGAAGGGGAGCCGTCCGATGAGGAAGAGGAAGCTTCGAGATGCACACCCGGAGATCTCTGGCCGTTGAAGATTTGATCGGTCGGCACAAAATGGCCGGGCACCGTGCCTTGCTCTAAAGCAAGGCAGACACTCCGGGTCCAAGTTTGGTGATGAAGTAAAAGTGAATCTCACAATGTTCAAAAGCTTGATGGGGAGCTATTGTAACCCGTCAGATTTGTCTTTCTTATGGGTAACACGGCTTTTACTGGGAGAGGGTCACAAAAACAAGTTTAACGGGTGGTTCAAAATTAATTTTGTTTTTTAGTTAATGGTTTGGGCCTAAAATATTTTGCTTTTTAGTTAATGTATGATTGTGTTTGAATAAGAAAAGGATAAATTTTAAAGTATTTGTCACACATCGTTAAGTTACTGAATAATAAAACATTACAAAAGACTTTGAGCTAGTTCTCTCCTACCAAGTTGACCTTTTAGGGTTGAACTCTGGGTCTTAACATGGGGTCAGAGTCAAGTTCTGTTTTACCCAATACTGTTCATCCTGATTCGAGCTGAGAGGACATGTTAAAGGATAGGAAAGGTATTGTAATGGAGGGGATGAGGGGAGCTGCGATCGAGAGTTTTCCTCTGCGTCAGTTTGAATAGCCGATTTTCAGGCGACACACTCGTTGGAGATCAGGGCAAGATCAGGGCAGAGACTATGAAGAGTCTTTGAGGGCTCTTGGAAGGCGTCGCTGGTGGGGATTTTTGCAGAAGCAGTCGACTGAACGAGAACTCCTGTGATCTAGCGACTGGAATTGACAGTGGACTCCGAGACAGAGCTACATGGCTCTCTTCTCCGGCGACCAGCGGCACAGCGACTACAGAAGACTTGATCGACCGCCTTGCAGGTACCAAGCTCGTGCCCAACCTCGTGCTTCTCTCCATTTACCGTTCTGGAGATGCAATCAAGAATATATGTCACGAGCTTCAAGGGATGTGGAGAATACTGAACGGCAGCTACATCCCATTTCTCAAAGTGGATTTGAGGTTACGATTGAAAGCAAAATTTTTTGATTTAATATTATTGATGGTAACCTTATGCAAAATCCTGAAATAAAGAAGGGATAACATCTGTTATTAATCTCGATATAGATAAAGCTATTTGGTTGAAGAAATCCATTCTCAAAGTTTTTCAAGGAAATTTCGGTACCAGGCGGGAATTGAATATATCTATAAGTATGCTCTACGATGCAAATTTCTTTGGGGGTTTTATTCGCGTAATTGAGAATGAATATGATAATTTGTTTATTCTTGAAGGTCGGAATGGATTAGGGTTCAATAGTACGTTTTCTCACAGGATTTACAAATTCAATTGATTTGATGGAAGAAATCGTTGCTAAACGAACAATGGAGATTGAACATGTTGATAGGGAAGATTTTGTAGTTAGAGCGGGTACCAACTTTGAGTTGGAGCTTCTGACCTTAATTAGATCGGGTCTTTCCTCATTCTGGTGAAATTACATTTTCCATTTCAAGTGTTGATATTGATCAATTAGATTCTTTAGATCATGCACTAGATTTGGTTTCTGTTGAGGACGTTCAGTGTTTTGTGCAAAATCATGAATCTGACCATGAATCAGATAACATCACTTCAAGGAGTGTTGTAGTGATTCGGGATACTTCACTGGGGACATTAACTTTTGAAATAAAGGAAATAGATGTAACAGATGTTCTTGAAACTACTCCTCTTCGGGTTTCTTTTTCACCTCACTCTAAATTGAAATTTAATGCTTTGGGTGGAAATGATCTTGAAGTTACGCTCGTTCAAAGGATATTCTCTGCCACTAATCGTGAGTTGCTAGACCGTGTTGCTGACACTGAATGAGACTCTGTCAGTTCTAGATTGCTATCTCGACGGAGTGCTCGTCTCAAAGCTAAGAAATTGGCCGAACCATAGGGCCTGTTCAAGCTTTACATAATTAGCTTTTGGATATTTTAGGGACTTCATCTCTTTCGGGCGATTCAGCTGATTTTGACATGGAGCTAATCGTTTTACTTTAGGGTTTTGCAGGGCCTTTTTGAATTGTTCTCTCATTAAAAAAAAGAATAAAAAAAATATTTATCTCACCACGAAAAACCATAAAATAATAAAAATACTATATAAGATTTTGGGTTACCACTCCTACCAGATTGAAATTTTAGTACGAAACCCCAGATTTTAAGATAAATAGATGTTATTAGCCAGACAAAAATTTGGCAAGTGAGGAAAAAATTTGGGACAACAAAAATTGTAAACGTATATGTTGGAAAAGGCCTTAGGAGTAAAGAAATGCAGAAGTAATAAATTCTCAAACTTCTCTAGAAAGCGAGGTCTCTACAATTTTCATATTGTTTGTTTTTAAAATAACAGTTTTCATATTGTTAATTATGTAGAATTAATTAAATGAAGAATAGTGTAGATAATTTTTTACTAGTATATATAGATGTCTCCTACAACCATTTTGTATGAAGTAAATCAAGTAAAATTGAGTTGTTTTAATAAAATAGATCTTCCCTTTGCTCAACCATCCTTTTAATATTGCTTCTAATTTACCCTTCTAATTATCTAATCTTCCTTCAATTATTTCCAACAAGAGTGAGGTGAATGAGAAGGATGAATGATACAACATTTCAATAATAAAAGAGAATTGAAGTGAATGGCAAAAACATAAAGTATTACTCCCTCCGTCCTAAAATGATGGTCCTGTATTTCCTTTTTTTGGATGTCCCAAAATGATGGTCTTGTTTCCCTTTTTAATAAAGAACTAAAAGTGGATTACCATTTGTACTCCTCCTTTTTAATGAACAATAAAAGTGAAATGATGAACTGTACAATAAAGTAAGGTTCTTTAATCTTTCTACCAAACTTTCTTAATCTTTGTGCCCAAAAGAAACAAATGTATCAAATTGGGATGGAGGGAGTATTTGAAAGATGTACGAAAATACTCTCTTTTCAATTGTCACATGCTTTAGCCTTCATAATTCTAATATAGATCTGCTTTTGTTTTTTAAAACATCCCAAAGAAATAGATCTGCCTTTAATGGTATCGAATGTGTTACGTAAATCCATTACTCCGTAGTTTGCAACGCCAGTTTTTTGTTAATTTGTTCACCTTTTCCTCGAAACGAAAATGTGTGGTCGGCATAAACCCACTTTGAAATGACACCTTTTTTGTTATGAATTTCAATGAATTGGATCCTCTTCCGCACGGGGTCCGTCCGATGGAGAAGAGAAGGCCTCGGATCTGTGCGTTGAAATCTCCGACCTTCCACTTTTTGATCGGGTGGTTCCCGAAAACCAGGTACGGTGCCTTGCTTTGAAAGTATTGCAGAGACTCCGGATCCGAATTTCAGTAAAGACTCGGAGGTGACGTATCCACTCATCTGTTTTTGTGTAAATTTGAATTCATTTCTTTTCTGGTGAAACTACATTTCAATTTACAAAAATTCCTTTTGTACACTTTTTTATACACATCAGTACACCCTATTGTCTGTGAGAGTTTTTTTTTGTCTGTGAATACCAATTCACAGACAAAACCTAACTTCTTTTGTCTATAGAATTTTCCACAGACAAAAAAAGCCAGGTTTTGTCTGTGAACTGACATTCACAGACAAAAAAACTCTCACAGACAATGGGGTGTACTGATGTGTATGAGAAGGTGTACACCAAGAATTTCCCTTCAATTTATTCTTTGTATTGATAAAAAAGTGTATGGAACATGAAGAACTACTTTCAAAAAAAACGTGGAGAACTAATCAAGGCTAGTTTGGCTGTTTGGCAAGGGCTATTGAATTGATGTTGTTATTTTTTGTTAATCAATCTAGTCTAATTAAGCACGTTTGATTATAGTTTCTTCTATTCTTAGTCTAAACAGGTAACAGAAGTTAGTGGTTATGTACTTTATTATGATAAACCCTCGTCCAAATGGGTTGACTTGTTTTGTTAGGACTTAGGTTTAAGAGCGTTTTTAGTCATATTGAAATTGATTGAATGAATTGATTTTATTTAAATTGATATCATTCTTAAAGATTGAATTAGCTAAATATGTTGAATTATGAAATACTTATATTAAAAATGTATTTTATTAATAAAATAAAGAAAATTATACTTCCAATCTATTTAACTTTGTCATCTTTTTTTTTTTTACAGTTCTAAAAACATTGTCACTTTACAAATAAAACAACAAATTTGTGATTCTACTTAACTCTCTCTCATTTGCACAAACCACAATAATACAACTATTACTTTTCTTATTTTTCATCCAATTTGGCGTTGACAAAGTCCAACGAGGGGGTGGTAATACGAAAATTAATGGTCATTACAGAAAATTCAACTGATTCAGCTAGAAAAGTAACTTCAATCTAACTTATAACTACATAATACAACGCGCGGAATCAAATGTTGTGTGTTTGGTGAAAAAAAAAAGTTGATAAGTTGAAAACACATACTATCGTATTCCCTAAGTTGGTAACGGCTCTAAATTTATTGTAATTTATTTTGGCCTATTAAATATTATTATTCTCTAATGTGATCACAACTGGGCTGATTCGTAATTCAAACAAAATCACAAGCACCCATAAATTTTAGTACTATCTATTGTTTTATCAAGCAATTTTGCAAAGCAACTTTTTGACAAGGGATTTTTGCGATGCAAAATTCACGTTTACCCAACGTTTTAATAGTTTGCGATTTATTTTTCCACCTCTATTACCCTCCATCCTAAATATTACTCCGTACGTGTTAGACTACCGGTTGTTATCTGCCATCTTAGATTTTTTTAATTAGATTGTTAATTTTCCAATCTGATTTGATATGTTTAACTTCAATATGAATTGATCTGATCTATTTAATGATCTATTTAATTTTAATTTGGTCTAATTTGAACTAGTTTGGTCTGGTCATATAGATGTGTCTCTTATGTGTATTTTTTAACCGTCGAATCTAGTGTGATTTGGAAATGAACCAATCAAATTAGAAACATCTTTACTCACTCCTAATTATTAAATTTTAATTCTCTATGTTGAAGGGAAGTAAATTTCAGAAAAGTAGTAGAAAAATAAATTGATGAAGTTATTGTGGGAGAAATATATTTAAATATTTCTTATTAAGAAAGTAAAGAAAAAATTATACTTGTTATAAAAGAATATCCTAAATGATTCTTAACATTAGCTAATCTAGTTAGAAAAGTAACTCTTACATATCGACTTTAATTATTATACAAACTAGCACGAAAAATAAAAGTTAAATATCGAAAAAAATGGTTGATATGACAAAAGCATGGTCATCAAACGGACCATTTTTCTAAGGTAGATTCTATGATACCCATAAGGTACCATATCTTTGTCCACATGGACCAATGTGAATGTTGCAGTTGAATTATTTAAATCTAAATTAAAAATGATTAAGTGATGTGGTTCAATCAAATGAATGATAGGTACGGTACCCCATTCTTTAAAAGGGTACCGGAGTTGTCACCTTTTTCTAAATATGAAAATGATCAACAACAACAACATTCAAACCTTAGTCTCAAAAAATAAAACCTCAAAATTTGAGTGTTAGGATGTTTTTACTTATATTGAAATTTGCTAGTCTACTCTAGTTTGGTCTGAATTGGTCTAGTAAATGTCTGGTCTCTGTGTATTTTATAATTATTCAAGTCTGATCTGGTCTGGTCTAGTCTGATCTGGTCTGATGTGCGACTGAAAAATAATCCAACTAAAAAAATCCCTTGATATTTAAGCTTATTAAAATTAAATTTCAAATTCCTTACACCTATCAAATAAAAAATTCTAAACACAAGGTCTTCGTATAAAATTTTCAAAACAAAAACACGAGAGTAAAAAAGAAAAACAGAATATCCTTCCTTAATTCGAAGGGGAGATCTCCTGACCCTAGATTGTTTGGAGGCCACTTGCGAGTTGCGACAGAAGTTATGTCACACTTTACTTCTAAGTTTTAAACTCTACTTATTTTTGTCTTTAAATAGTGTTTTAAAAAACAGTACATATGAGCCGAGTATAATTGCTAAAAAGGATAATTAGGCGGGTGAGGGCCTTGTTTCATGTGGTATCCCTTGCCTTTTAAGAGAAGCAGCCCCTAACTAAAAGTCTTTCATTATTACTTGAAAGTGATGATAGGGCACATGTCATGTCCGTCATTAACTAGTAATGGGTTTGGTTTGGTTTATAGTCTGGTCAAGTCATTAGTCATTATTTTGCTACTTTCTAATGAAGGACTCATTATTCAATTTATTCTTAGCGATGAGGCTATATGCCCTAAACATTGCAAATTCAACAACCCAAACATGGGCCTGTCGGCCTTGCCCTTTTGGTTTAAGTCATTTTGCATTGCAACATGGTACATACCCCACTCTACCAGGTTCACTGCCATTGCGTGGTGAATGATTTGCACTGGGCGTGACTCAAATGATTGATAAGGTGTTCTTGCGTTGCAATTTACCCCATTCAATTTAGGTTGATGGGCATGACACCCCTCAAAGAATTGCGTGCAAATCTTGTTAGGAAATTCACATATGGTACCTCACGGGAATGTACGACAATGAACGTTTACATTTCGCCAGTGTCCATTTTGGCAAAATAACGAATATAAGTAATAAATCAAGATTAAATTAAAACTTGCAGATCGTCCGATTTAATGTATAGAGCATTTGTTCTCTTCGGTCAATTTTTACTTAGACGATTTTACTTAGACTTGTAATTTGCTGATCTGGTCCGGTCTGGTCTGAACTGATCTGGTCTGGTAATATCTGGGCTCTTTGTATTTTTATAACTATTCAAGTCTGGTCTAGTCTGGTCTGGTCTGGTCTGAACTGGTCTGGGAAAAATTACTGTCCAAGTAAAAATTAAACATCCTTAGACTATAATTTGTTAATCTGGTCTGGACAGGTCTAGTCCGGTAATGTCTGATTTCTTTGTATTTTTATAACTATCCAGGTCTGGTCTTGTCTGGTCTGGGACAAATTACAATCCAAGTAAAAACATCTTTCGTTTTATTCTTATTACTTATTGCTTATTCTTATTTTATTCAGACCAAATCAGAAAAATTCAAATCATATCAGATAAGAAAGATTCAGATCAGATTAGATCAAATCAAAAGCATTCGGATCAGATCAGACCAAATCAGAAACATTCAGATTAGAAAAGGTCAAACGTGATTTATCACTTTTATTATTATTATTATTATTGTTGTTGTTGTTGTTGTTGTTGTTGTTATTGTTGTTGTTTTTCCCGAAACCAATTCATACCCCGACCGGATATCAGTTATAATTTCCCAGTAGTCTCTTTTTTCAGTTCATATCCGACCGAGTAAATTCCATATCCAGCCGAGTTTTGCCCAAAAATAAGGCTTTTTCATCCTTTTTTCTTTTGAAGCTTCTAATCTCAAACCTAACTAACACTTCTTACAACTTACAAATAAATGCTAAAAGTACACTTAGAATCAAAGTCAAACAAACGACTACAAGCTATCATAAACAAATATAAAACGTACACTAATGCACTAACAATTAGTGTATACCAATTATCGCATACCAACATAGGCTGCCCCGAGGATACTCCTAACATCCTCTATATGAAGGCATCAAGAAGGAATGGAGACATCACATCGATCCCATGACATCCAGGTCATGCCTTATAGGGGGTACTAACACCTCAAATCGCGTACGAGCTTAGAAAAGGGTAATCACCTCATGAGGTGGTGGAGGCTCTAGAGAGATAGGAAGAAAAACAAAATCCTCACCCGAACAGATGCTCAATGTTACTTACTCATTTATTGTGAGGTGTATGGACAAAAATATCCAAAAAAGTTGCAAACAACCATCAAACATCACACACAATATAGTATATGGAACAAGAGACCTAAGGCCTAGACAACGAATTCTCCGTGAATTTATTTTGCACCCATTAAGGCCCATCACAAACATGCTTCAGTCAAGTGAGATTATGGCTTATTGATAGTAGTGTGAAGCAAAAAGTGAAGGAGATGATTAAATAGTTCATGACAAGATGAAGAGATGAGATGCTGAAGATTGATGATATAAACAAGTCAACTGCCATTATTACCTTGTTTACCAATGCATTGTTAATGTTAGATATACTTTGGTCACTCCAAATAGACACATGTACGATCCACATTGAGGTGTTATCGATCATGATCTTAAAGGTTCGCAACGTTCGTAAAAGAAATCAGATTATGGGATGCTAAAACCTACTTAGCCCAAGCCAAGAATAACATAGATGATTAACTAGGACCGAGTGTGCCCTCAAAATAGACAGATGAAAGGTGTTGAGAGCTTTATAGGAAGAGATTCGCCTCTCTCGCCTTGCGGGTCTCTCAGGTAAATGAAGCTATAAATATATATAAGCAACTTTTCAAAATAAGACATAAATGGCATAAGCAAGAATCAAATGAGTCTCCATTGATTGTAAAACCATCCATAAAAACTTCCATAAATAACTCAACATATTCAGAGAATATGCCCATCATGCATCGTTGGAAGGTGGTCGGGGCGTTGCAAAGTCCGAATGGCATGCGTCAATATGCAAAGGTGCCAAACGGACAAGTGAAAGTTGTCTTCTCTTGATCTTCAGGGGCTATGGCTACTTGAGAATACCCGGAGTAGCCATCAAGGAAGCAATAGAACTTATGTCCGGCAAGTCTCTCAAACATTTGGTCAACGAAGGGTAAAGGAAAGAAATCCTTTCTAGTTACCGCGTTGAGTCGACGGTAATCTATACATACCCTCCATCCATTTTGAATTTGGGTGGGCATAAGTTCTCCATGCTTGTTCTCGATCACTGTGACTACAGTCTTCTTAGGAACAACTTGGGTTGGACTAACCCACTTGCTATCAGAAATGGGGAAGATTATCCCCATTTGAAGTAACTTGTTGACCTCCTTCTTGTCCACATCCATAATAGGTGGGTTCAATCTTCTTTGTGGTTGCCTCATCGGCTTAGCTTCATCTTCCATCAAGATACGGTGCATGCATGTAGATGGACTAATGCCTTTGATGTCGGCTATAGTCCATCCAATTGCTAGTTTGTGCTCCTTGAGCACCGCAATCAACCTCTCTTCTTTTCCTATGGTCAATTTGTTTGAAATGATGACCGGCAAGGTTTCTTTTTCTCCCAAGAACACATATTTCAAGTGTTTTGGGAGTGGTTTCATCTCCACTTCGGGTGCCTGCAAAACTGAAGGGAATGGCTTTTCTTCGGGGATGGTTAGTGGAAGTGCTCTTGACCCCGGTGGCATAAGTTGAAGTTGGAAGTGGTTATCCAATTCCACCATCATAGCTTGTATGTTAGGGGTCAAGACAAGTTCTAAAGTATTTTCCCCCAAAACATTCTCCATCACGCTCAACAATTCATCCTCTTCATAAATTTCAAAAGTATTTTGCACAAAAGGATCAAGTATATCAATGGCAAATAGAGAATGCTTTTCACTTGGGTATTCATGCAGTCACAAAGGTTGAATTCAACTTTTTTTTCCATCAAATTCCATTGTTAAAGATCCGCTAAAGACATCATTTATTCTAGCGGTCTTTAAAAATGGCCTTCCTAAAAGGATAGGAACCTCTTTCTTATCATTTTCCATTTCTAAAACATAAAAGTCGGCGGGAAAGATCAAATTGTCAACCATAACTAGTACATCTTAGACAATACCCTTAGGGTAAGCATTCGATCTATCCGATCCGCAAGTTGGATAACTACCCCGGTTTCATTTCGAGGGCCAAACTCAAGCGATTTATACAAAGAGTAAGGAATGACATTAATTGACGCTCCTAAATCTAGCATGACCTTTGAAAACGTGGTACCTCCCAACTTACAAGGTACAGTGAACACGCCCAGGTCATTGTATTTCTTTGGAAGTTTCTTTTGAAAAACTGCCGAAACACGTTTACTAACTTGTACTTTTTGTTTGGCAATGTGGCTTCTAGCTTTTTCTTCCTCTTCGCAATAACCAACTCTTTGCCACTCCTCAATGTAACCGCATGGGCTTGTTGCCTAAGATTCGACACCGTTTGTGAAGGGAGTTTTCCCGAATCCTTGGACTCGAGCCTACTCACCGCACTTGAGATTTGGCTCATTTGGTTCTCAAGGTTTTGAATGCTAGATTTTGTCTCATGTTGAAATTGAACCATATTTTGTTGCATGGTTGAGACATTTGAGGTGAGGGCTCGGATCATGTATTATTCGGTGGACATATTTTGGGCTTGTGGTTTGTGGTATGGTTGTTTGTTTTGAGGAAACAATTGATTTTGTGGAGGGTTGTTTTGTTGTTGGTTTCCTTGAGAATTACCATATCTAAGATTTGGGTGGTCTTTAAAATCATGATGATAATTATTGCCATAAGAATCATACCTTTTTTTTTTGTTTTGGAACCCCAAAGCGTTGACTTACTCGGGGTCGTCTTCTTGAAGTGTTGGGCATGAGTCAGTAGGATGCCCTTGTTGTGTACAAATGCCGCAAACCTTGACCTCTTGGAATCTAGGATTTAAGAGAAAATCCTTATCCAAAGAAGGCAAGTCATCAACTTGACTTTCCAATGATGAAGATGATTGCGCCGCGGCAACTTTACAGGTCGAGTACCGCCCGTTGTAATGCCTAGAGTTCTCGGCCGACTCCGAGATGAGATTCCTTGCTTGAGAGGGGTTTTTGTTCACAATATAATACCCCCTCCGCATGCCGCATTCACCATGCGTCTATCATGTTCCGCAAGATCATCATAGAAGTATAGGATGAGATCTTGCTCCGTGTACCCATGGTATGGGCAACTAGCACAAAGCTTCTTGAAGCGCTCCCAATATTCGTAAAGTTATTCATCATCACCAAGCGTATTCGTCGATCGGTTCTAGTAATAATTAATATATGAAACAAAACTAGTTGATCCTTTAAGTAATGCTCAAAATATTAATATGAAATAAGAATAGAAATTAATTAATATTTAAGGAAAAAGATTAAAAAAAATTACTCACAACTTACAATTCATTAAGCTTCAAAGTACCAAAACCAAGATGGAAGAGTTTAGCTCCTCATTTGAAGACTAAACATACTAGATCATATAAAGGAAATACTTGTCTAAACTGAGCTTATAAGTATATGTGAATTCGTGATTTTAGTGTGAAGGAAATGAGTGTATTTATAGGGAAAATGGAGCATGCAGGGATGTGCACCCGATTGGGCATATATGGTACCCGATCGGGTACGGTCAGAGGCTTACCGGAAGCTGGAATTGTGGGACATACCCGACTGGGTACGTCGGTTACCCGATCGGGTATGACACTTGAACATGGTCAAAAGTCCTCCTACACGTTGCTTTGTTCCCGGATTTGATCCGATTTGAAATTTCAGCAAGGTACCCGATTGGGTATAGGTCATACCCGATCGGGTATAGGTCATACCCGATCGGGTATAGGTCATACCCGATCGGGTATAGGTCATACCCGACCGCGTACAAGTCATAAATCAGGATCTCCATTTTTGTCTTGTGATTTTGCACCTTCCTTCCCTTTTGAGGTTCACCAATGGTCCCTTGAGTGATCATGGACCTGTTTGAGCTCAGAATAAATCTAATCTTAACAAATTACAAATATTTTACAACCTAAACTATTACACTAAAATTGTGTAATTTCCAAAGTAACAATCAATCAAAACTAATTAAAAACACAAACATAAATATGGAAATTACATGAATGTCAGGGGTCGCACAATAGAACTTTTACTAGCTTGATGACATTGTTTGATCTTGTGATTGATGTCTATGAAACCATCACTTGGTTATGATTCTTATGATGTTTGTGGTTCCAATAGGACTTTGTTAGATGGGATACTTTATTTTGATTTTATTTTGATGCTATTTATGATGGTTGATGTGTAGAGGTGACAAATGATTTGATGCAAAGAAGTGATTAGGACCTCTTAAATGCATTGATTCTTGTGAAGATATGCAAAACGAGACTCCAAAAGATGAGAGATGAATGATGGGAAGCTCTTTTGGGAAGAGTTGTTACGGTTTGTACAACTCATGCTATTCTTGTGCCTAATATGGATGGTCCCTATCACATATCCAAAAGAACCCACCGTCAAACTTCTTTTGTTATGAATTAATTTGCATCATTACAAGACAAATTGTGTTATTGGCATTTTAGATTTTCAATTGAAGGAGATTAATTCTAGATTTGATGTGAAAAATACTTAGTTATTAGTTTATTACATTGTGTGTTGCATGCTTAAGTCCTGCCTCTAACATTGTGGATTTTGATGAGGGGAACTTGTTCAGAATGACAACATTCTATCCAAGTGATTTCATTGATGAGACTGAATCTTCTTTGTGCAATTACTTTGCTAACTACATTGAGGATACGTATTTACATCCTCGTTCTTCATGATTAATAGGGCTTGCGGGCCTTTCAAGGAAACTTGTAGCAACCAAAAGACACAAGACTTATGGTGTCGTTTATAAGCTTGATTTGATCTTTCCACGCCAGTATAGCAATACAAGTGTGGAATGTGTATTCTCCAAAATGAATCATGTCAAGAGTGAATTGGAGAATAAAACCGAGGTCCATTAATTAGAGCTAGAGATGAGTTTATGACTATAAGCAACAAATAAATTTTAGATTATTTAAAAAAAAACATGAGCATCAGGGTAAATCAGTTGATGTAGTAATTTTCTTAAACTTTATTAGTATATTTTGAAGTGTGTTTTACTTTTAAATGCAGTATTTTTTTATTGATAAAGATAAACTCTTGAGTTATAACATTAGATATGATTATTGTGATACTTTCAACTTTGGTTTGGAACACCCAAAATGTAAAAACTACATCCATCAATCACTGAATTTTAACCTAAATTTCCAACACAAATAAAAAGTGTCGCTTCGTGGAACATAATTAGTGTGGTAGAAACAAACACTTGATTTATCATACATATAAAAATAAAAGGGTAATTGCATAAGTACACATTTATTCAATATAAGTACGTACACAAATAATTGAAAAGCTAGCTTCATTATTAGGGTTGAACTACTTTAAGTACACATACAATATACGGAGTATAAAACTTATTATGAGTGGTTTGTGTGTGTTAATTTAATGATCGATATATGATGTTTTGTCATTCAGTGTCGTCTGTGGTGGTGCTTCGGCCGGACTAGCTGAGTCGTGTAGCCTGTTGCTACTAGTTTGGTAGAGAGCTATTTATGTTTTTTTTGGAAAAATAGTCCAACTTTTC
Source organism: Cuscuta epithymum (assembly GCA_945859915.1). Taxonomy (NCBI): domain Eukaryota; kingdom Viridiplantae; phylum Streptophyta; class Magnoliopsida; order Solanales; family Convolvulaceae; genus Cuscuta; species Cuscuta epithymum. The sequence goes on from CAMAPF010001015.1 coordinate 5,781,164, forward strand.
CTCTGCAGTATCCATCCTCGGAAGATAATAGTGGATCCTCTCTACAACCATCGCTAAGAATAGAGAAAAGCCTGCATGCAGAATGTAATTGTCAATTGGATTAATTACCCAAATAGGAATAAAACATAATCAATAATCATAAATAGCGCTACATCATTTTTTAACTGACCCTAGTAGGACTAAATAGCTATTGAATGATTTAATTCTACAAAAAAATAATAAATATCGAAAGAAATAATAAATAATTAATACAAAATATTTATTAAAAAATTAAAAAAAATAAAAAAATTATATTTTAAAAAAATAAAAAATTTAAAAAAAAAATCATCCGCCGCCTCTGCCACCCCAGCACCACCACCTCTAGTCACCGCGAAAAATGTCACATGCATTAGGAATGTAATATTTATGATAGATTCAATGAAAATTTCGAAATTCTCAAAAAGTAATATGCCATTTTTTGACATTTTCAGAAAAAATCATATTTTTACATTGGTTGGAGGTGAGGGGAGGTAGACAGTACAGGTGGTGGGAAAGGCGTCCATATTTTTATTATTATTTTTTTATGAATTTTTACTATTTTTTATTAATTTAAAATTTTAAGTTTTTAGTTTTTTTACAATTTTTATTTTATAAATATTTTCAATAATTTTGTATTATTTTTCTACGATATTTTTTATTTTGTACGATTTTATTATGAATTAAAATATTTAATTATGAATTTTAACTACCTTTTAATCATATTTTAACGAAGGGCTAAGAATGGAATGAAAAAATACATGTGTTTCAAAATAGGTGTAATGTTGTCCTATTTTAGAATAGAAACATAAGAAATCGTATTTTTGATTTTTTTACCTTAGATTTACTCCTATTTGGGGTAATTTCTATTCTCAATACTATACTCTGGGAGTGTTTGGAACTGATTCTTCTTCCGCTTCTTTTTTATAGTAGAAGCAAAATTAGAGCATCAGAATCATTTCTGAACTTTCACCCAACTTCTGCTTCTTTAAGAATCATATCCAAACACCCCCTCTGTATATATTAGGGAATATTATCTGAACAACAGTGAAAACGTGTTCAAATTTCAAAATATCATTGTCATGTTTTTATTCTCTAAATAAATAGGAGTTATTTCTTTGAAGTTAGACATTATCAATCTTTAAACATGACAATTTATTTTTAAATTTGACAGAAATTAGTTCTATTTAGAGAATAAAATTATGAAATTTTCATTTTGGAATTTCAAAACATTTTTTTTACTTCTATTCAAGTCATTTCCATATATTTTGGAGTATCATATACCGTATACTCGGTGTAGCCAAGAGCACAAATTTAATTCAAGGCCGGCCCATGGTAGGAGCCAAGAGCAACCCAACTTAACGATACAAGGCCGCTAATTAAAGAAGGCCCATAAAATATAACACCGATAAGCCACACATGCTTAAACTAAGGGGCCCTTAAACTAAAACCCATAAAAAAATTCAGACGCTAATTGCCTATTTAGCAGTGAAGTACTCGTAGAATATCTTTTTTAAATGAAAGTACCTCCATCCCATTTTACTTGGGAATTGTTTGTGGTTGGTTCTAAATTTAAAAAAGTGATTTTGTTAAGGAAATACTCTTTCTGTTTTTCAATACTTGTCTCTTATTCCATTTTGGGTTGTTCTTAAGTGGTTGTCCTTTTTTCACTTTTTAGAAAGTTAAAAAAAATATACCTATATATTCTCTCATTCTCTTTCCTACATTTCATTTAAATACAACTAACTACGTACATCTTTTACATTACCTCTATTATCTTTCTCTTAAAACTCGTGTCAAAGCCTAATGGAACAAAAGAAACTATAAGTATATGAAATGTAGTTAATAGTAAAAATTAGTTGTGTTTGAAAAGAAAACTATTTTTAAAAATAAAAGTTACAGAAAAATTGCTTTTGATGTGATAAAAAAGTGAAAATCATTTGATAGTATCACTCTATCTACTTTTAGCTTTCTACTTAAACCTAGTAGAAGTTAGTGTTTGAAAGTACCCATTTTAACTTTTTCCACTAAAAAGCACATTTTATGTTTTTTTAAGCCATTCCCAACACTCCCTTAGCCATCTTTGATTTTTCTATACGATGATTATAAATTCTGATCAATCATTTCAACATTTATCTTTTGACGTAAATTAGAAATTTTATACTGTTGTGAGGGTATTTTTTAACAAAAAAAAACATTTGCATATTTTTTCATATTATAAATACTTTCAGAAAAAATACATGTTCGGTCAAAGTATAACATCTCCGACTTTAATTCTCAGAGATGACTAACTAAAATGGGATAAAAGGAGTATATTATTAAATTTCTTATTTGTTTGGCTTATTGTTTAATAATATTCTTGATTGTTTTTTTTTATTTTCTTTAATTATTTGATGAATTGATTAAACTATTTATATTTCACAAATTGGTATAAGTATTTTATTACTCAATAGGTAGTCAATTTGAAGTCCTTATTTAAAAAATCAAATCAACTTTTAATTTAAATTTGAAAACATTTACAAGATTAGTGGAGGATTTTAAAAATTGGTAGTAATTATGTTTCCAAATAAACACTCATGTAGATATATGAGCTGAGTAATTTATTGCTATTATCGTTTTTATTCATGTTCTATATGTACTTGTATTAGAAAGGAAAGGCCTATATTTTTTTGTGAAACATGGTCTCTATTTCTCATGACCACTACATTTTTTACCATCCAAAATCGGACTAAACAAATTCAGCATACCCAAATGCCCATAAGCGTATTATTTCGTACACAAATAATAAAAAAATAAAAAAATATTGTTCAAATAAAAAAATTAAAAAATAATTTTATTTTTAATTTTTTTAAACAATTATTAAAAAAATCATATGGTAAAAAATCATAAAAAAAATTAAAAAATATGGAAACCTTTCCCACCGCCTCCCAGAACCACCATATTTGATCGGTAAAAATTATGCCAATTTTTATAAAAATTCCTTTTTTCCCGAAAATGGCATAATTACTCTTTATAATGCCAAAAATCTCATTGAATCTGCCATTATTATGGCATTACTAGAATTGTTGGCATTTTTTTTTGAAGAATTAATAAAAAAAATAGTAAAAAGCCATAAAAAAATTAATAAAAATGGATAAATCCGATTGGTACAGATTCTGCCATTATTTGTAAACAATGACATTGTTTTATGAAAATGCCAAAATTATCATTGATGCTACCATTATTATGGCATTACTACAAATTTTGGTAGATTTCCAACCGGTGATGGGAGGTGGTGGTGCTGGGGGTGGCAGAGGCGGCCGCGCTTTTGTTTTTTTTGCATTTTTAATTTTTTTTAAAAAATAATAAAAAACTTAAAAATATTTATGATTTTTTATCATTTTTGATGTTTTTATTATTTTTTTACGTTTTTCATTATTTTTTATGAATTTATTATTAATTAAGATCTTTCAAAAGCCTCAAAGGCATATTTATCCAAATACACATTAAATTGTCCTACTAGATGGAAGAAAAAACATATAGTCTTATTTATCTTCTTTACATGCAAATTTTTAAAGACAAGCAATTTTCAAATTTGGGTCAATCGGGACCCATTCAACCCCCTCCTTACCACACACCCTTGGTGGGGCGGGTAATGCATACAAGCAGATGGTGGCGGGGCGAAAAGAACACGTGAGGCGCGGTTAGTTAAGACTCACGCTATTGTTTGCTATTGTATGGGAAACTGTCCGGAATTAAATTTTGAAGTGTTAGAATCCATCTGAATTAACAACTAAATGCAATAGATCTGTTTGAAAAAAGTGGTGAAAACTTCCCGGAAAATGTCAAATTAAATTAGAGGACATATAAACTATTAATTGTGATGTTTTTACGTAGTACGGAGTATATTTTAAAAATTAAGATTGTTCGTACTTCGTAGAATTAGAATTGTGTGTGCGGACGAATAGATGTGCACCGTGCACGTATATTGTGTGTACTAGTTTTCAATTCGCGCGTTGCGCGATGGAATAAAATGCCCAATGTGTTTTTATTGAGAAATATGTACTATAGTATATTGTATGTTAATTTAGAGCCCGTTTGACAACCCTGTTTTTTGGCATATCAACCAACTTTTTCACCAAGCACGTAAGTTTTGCTTTCACGCGCTGGATTGAGTAATAAGCATACAAAGTAAGGTTGAAGTTACTTTTCTGGTTGTATTGGTTGAAGTTACTGTAGATGGCCATTTTAGCTATTTTTACATATAATCTTTTCTTTATTTTATTAATAAAATATATTTTTAAAAAAACAATTTTTTCATATATCGACAGAATCAGCCAATGCAGCCACTTCAGCCAGAACTTCATAAATTTCAGCAGAATCAGCCAAAACAGCCGATTTCGTGCTACCAAACGGGCTCTTAGTATGATTACTTATAGTACTAAATCGTTCCAATAAACTTTGTCATTTTGAAAATTTTGACCAACTATATGTTTTTATTGGAAACGATTTATAAAATAAAAGTGTTATGAAATTGTTCTTTGTTGAAAATACTATTATAAAAGTAGAAAATTTATAACTTCCATAATATTTTTACTAATAAATATCATGATCTAAGTTTTATGAAATGACAATTTTTCACGACGCGCGATGGGCGAGGGGGAAATGCCCAAAATTATTTTGATACGGATAATATTATGGAATGTTAATGATTAGTATATTTAATTTGTTTGAAATTGCATACAAGCTTTATGCATAATCCCCCCCCCCCCCCCCCAAGGATGATGCAAGAGACACGTGAGATGCCTCTTTGCCCGTAAATGGGTCGGGGTAAGGACCATTCTGAAACACCCTATAAGAATATAATTTCATAATGGTGGTAATAAAGAATTTAGAAAATGCCGCCACCATTGCCACCCCAGCACCACCAACTTTCATCACCAGTTGAAATTTGCCAACATTTTTAGTAATGCCATAATAATGGCAGATTCAATGAGAATGTTGGTATTATGAAGAGTCATAATGTCATTTTCTTGACATTGTTTTTACAAAAAAATAGCAGAATTTTCACCGATCGACGGAGGTGGTGGGAAAGGTATCCATATGTTTTTGTTTTTTTTAAATGATTTTTTACTATTTTATTAGGTTTTTATTAACAAAATAAAAAATTTAATTTTAAGACTTTTATTTTACAAATATTTTATTAACTTTTTATATGTTTTACGATTTTTTATTATTTTTTAAGATTTTTTAATTATTTTTATGATTTTATTATGAATTCAAACATTCATAGGGGTATTTAGGGTAGAAATAAATGTTTAGTCCTACCTGGAGGGAATAAAAAAGTAGTAGTCCTATTTTTGTATTTTAGGTTATTTTTGATCCTATATAAAGCAAGTACATTAATTTCTAATAATAGTGATAATGATAATAATAAATGTAATAAATCATGCATGGCGCCAAGTTGTTAAGTAGTAGTTATAGTAGTAATTATTATTATTATTATTATAAAAGTATTAATCATACGAATAATAATAAAAGTAATAAATCATGTGTGAACTTTTCTGATTTGATATATATTGTTTTGATCTGATAAACAATAACTAATAAGCAATAAGAACGAGATAAACAGAATAACTTCTAACATAGGGGGTGTTTGGTACTGATTCTGCATCTGCTTCTTTTTTAAAAGAATCAAAATTAGCTTTCATAAGATGGTCTCCCCTACCTTCTAGAAAACTGATTCTAGTAGTAAATTAGAGCACCAGAAGTGCTTCTGCACTTTCGCTCAAACACTCAAATTTCTGTTTTTGCTCCTTGAAGGAGTAGAAGCAGTTTTAAGAATTAGACCAAAACACTCCATAAGTGGATAATAATCTGTTTGAAAATGTTGTTGAGTATCGGTGCTTAATTTCATTGCAAAGGGAGAAGATAAAATATTTCATAAAACTCATTTTTTTACGCTCTACGTGACATAAGGTGACGTGGAAAAAATTAAAATAAGAAATTGAATGAAAACGTGAATGGAAATCAAAAGCATCAAATCCACGTACAACATGTTGGATGGAAACTAAACGTTAGACTTTAACGGAAGTGGGGAGAGAAATAGGTTTAGTGATGAAGGGTACAATGAATAAAATAAATTGTACAAGTATATCTTGCTTTAATGTTACACCAACATTTTTAACAATTCTAAAATACCCCTAGCCATCATTGGTGCTTATAAGTTTTTAGATTTAGATTCTAAAATACCCCTAGCCATCATTGGTGCTTATAAGTTTTTAGACATATATTTCATAAAACAAATACATTATACGGAGTATGAGTAATTTCTAATAAATAAAAAGTCATGTTTGTTTATTAAGGAAACGCCATGTTTTTGAAATTAGGATTACCTATAAAATTTAGGTGACAACTCCCAGAGGAGGATCTATATACGGGCTATGGTAGGCTGAAGCGCAGGGCAACTTAGAATTTTTTCGAATTTTTTAGTGTAATTTTTTTTCATTTTTCATATTTAGCACACCCCTCTAATATTTAAGCTTAGTATAATTTCTATTCAGCCCAGGGCATCTCATATTCCTGGATCCGCCTCTGATATTACCCTATTTTTTAGAAGGGTACCGGAGTTGACAACTCCGGTACCCTTCTAAAAATAGGGTACCTTACTTACCATTCATTTGATTGGACCACACCACTTTATCATTTTTAATTTAGATTTAAATAATTCAACTGCTATATTCTCATTGGTCCATGTGGACAAATGTATGATACCTTATGAATACCATAGAATCTACCTAAAATTTATTCATTTAAATTTTAAATGATGCCGATTTTTCAACAATTGTAACTTCTGATTCATAATGATTCATGAGACACATAATAAGTACATAACACATTATTATTTCCATTTGTGTGCTCAAACTTTCGTACCTAAGAATGAGGCTTCGAGAAGATAATAAGCGCGAAGAATGTGATTAGTGGTCTTAAGCGTGGAAATGTCGTAGAAAATGCCGAGTAGCATCATAAATAAGGTGCCGAACACGGTCTTAGCTATCAGTGGGCCCCTCCCTCGCTTTAGCAACCCCAACGCCGTCACAAGCGGTGGCCTCAACGGCGTTTTGAAGAGAAGCGCAATTATCACCGCCGCTTCCAAACACACCAGACCACAGAACAGTTCAATCATTCTGACTCTGACCGGATATATATATACGTGTCGGAATTCAACCCGATCGGCGGCGCTCCGCCAATTAAATTTGAGCAGCTAACTAGCTGCGAGCTGGGATAATTATATAGAAATATGATTATTTGGTTTTATTCATTCATTTTAATTGCTATATATATGGTCATTATTCTCCGAGGCTAGCTCACATTATATTTATCTAATCGATTATATTGGTCGAAGAAAAGAATTAGTAGCACTTTTATTCCCAAAATAGGAGTAATTACTGTCAAGTTTGGAAAATACTGTCATGTTTAAAGTCTGGTACTGCCAAAACATGACAGTAATTAGTCCCATTTTGGAAATTAAAAACATGGCAGTCCCATTTCGGAATTTACAAACGTTTTTAGTCCTATTTAGGATAAATTCTCTTTTTTAATTAATTAATTAATAGAAGTAGGAATAAGAATGCCGTCCACGGTGTTACACGGCTTCTTTTACTCTATACTCGGGATTTTACTTGCCCTAGTTTAGATTTTAAGGTTGTCAAGTTAAGGACTTTGACCCGCTACATCCATAATTTAATTATGTTTTTAATTTTTCTAGAAGCTTGACAATTAATTAAACAATGATTAGGTATTCTGATCCGGAAAAAAACACCCTAAAAAATTACTGCATGTGACTCCATGAGCCGTGAGGGCAACATTGCATTAAACATTGATCTAATGCCCAAATAATTATTGTGTGATAAATTGATAATGTTACATTCTTTAATTTAAAAAGAATCATATTATGAAATAATATTGTATATTTTTCATATAATATACACTATGCAAGACAAATGGGCAATACAGAATGCGGGTATTATGTGATAGAAGTTTATGTGGGAAGTAATAACTTATATTGGAAGTGCAGATATTGGACACTGTTGAGGTTTATTCCTTCAACCCGTAGGCCCAACACGTAAGTCTATGGATTTTGAATGGATGGTGTATGCGAGTATATGAATATAGCAAGCAAGATGGGCTAAAAGATGTATGCAATAGTGGGCCGAGTATTATTAAGTGGTAATAAAGCCTCGTTACACTGCACTATATATGCTAATGGTTAACGTAACGGCCGTTCGTATCACCACTCAAGTAGAAGAGCTGCGAACAATGATGAAGAGCTATTTATACTACCAAAGGGAAGCTGAATATACTGACGTGGAGGGGTGTGTATGACTGAGGCCACAACCACCAAATCTCCAGTATTGAATGCGCTCCCCGCCAGAATTTCAAATTCCCGCGCATTCATGGAGACGGACGTCCCCTCGAATCCCGGAGCCTTCATTGGTGGTATCGCAAAGGGTTAGTTGTAGGCCATGCGTCTTCTGGCCCTTCTGTAGGAGTATGTTGGCTAGCCTTAGGCTAGATCTTCTTTGGGCCGTACGCAGGGTGCGAAGACGTACGTCGCGTGTGCCTTAGGCCTTGAGGTACAACTACCCTTGGTCCATGGAGACGTATTTACGTCTTCACTTGTTACTCTTATTGGTCTTGGATGGTCGTCCATAGGAGGGTAATTATATACACTTTAATAGGTGGATTTCATTAAATTATTGAACTTTTACGTAGTATATGATTTAGTTTCTCATTATTTATTTATATTATTATTTGTATGAATATTTTTCAGGTTTGGAATTCAAGAAGTGAACCATATACGACAGAGGAGTTTAATGATATCAGAAACGAGTGTGCAAACTTGAAGCAAACTTGAATGTAATTTATTTCTATTATGATATAAATTTGTACTACTTTTCTAGTTTATTTTGTGTACGTGAAACGATTCTATCGTTATCATGTTATCTAGGATTTATGAATGAATGTGTGGTTTTGTTTGTTATTGATAAGCAAATTAAACAGGTGGTATGATATTTTAAAAGTAATTAATTACTAAAAAAAAATATTAGAGGCGCTTTTTATTACACAAGCGCCTCCAAAATAATTCTCGTAGTAGACGTTGGAGGCGCTTCTTTAATCAAAAGTGCCGCACAACATTTAAAAATTGGTCAGTCAAAAAACATTAGAGGCGCTTATTATATAGAAAGCGCCGCAAAATATAGAAAATTTTTCATGCGTGCGGCGCTTTTCCAGACAGAAGCGCCGCAAAAAATCAAAATAAATTAAATTTGAAAAAAATAACATTAGAGGCGCTTTCGGACTAAAAAGCTCCTCCATTTGGGATTTGCGGCACATTTTCCAGAGGCACTTCAAAGCGCCGCACACAGGCAATTTGAAGCGCCTCTGATCGGCGTTTTTGCACTAGTTATTCTTGAGGTGTTGTAAAACACTTATCACTGCAAAATGATGAAATCGATATCTAATGACAATTCAAATACACTTTTTTTAATCATAAAAGAGCGTCCATTATATTAAAATCGAGAACACACACAAGACAACCGGCCTTCAGATAGAATTTAGAGATTTAATCATGAACCATAAGAGTAGACTTAGAGTCAGCCACATCATACAAAGCAACATGACTCACTAAATCTGAAACGGGCAAATTTAGGCCTAAAACGACCGGAACTTAAACCCTGACTATCAAAAGAACTCCAAAAATCCAAACATTCAAACCAAATTGACGAGCACTTTGTCATAGTGTGCCTCAAATTAAATTCACGACTAAGGGCTAATACTGTAGTATAGCGTAATAGAGTTCGTATCCACAGGGAAATGAGCTTTTCGCGTATGTGTAAGTGTAATAAATAAAAGTAAACGGAAGGGGGAATTGGATATTTTGATAATTGAGAAAGCAAATAAAATACTTAAATGAGTGAAATAAAATATCAAAGGTAATTAGTCTTGGTTTTGCTTTTATCCACTTAATGAAATGTTCGTCGATCCCGGTTAAATCTTTAACTATCTTCCTCTCGAATACTCAATCGAGGAGTATATCCAGTTCATCGAGGGTAGTTATTAATAAAGAAACGTGTTCATTAATAAAACGTACTACCGAATCAATATAGAACACGCGCCGTATATTAACCCGATAGTAGCATAAAATCAAGATGAAAATGATTGAGATTGATAACCTCAACACAAGCGGTTTATCGGTTTAATCAATATAATTAATTCCCCTTCGGTTATTAACCACGAGACACATGCATTAACAACCCAAGTTTACTACCGTGAAAGGACCGAATTAATAACAAACGTATTAATCGATCGATTCTAGTAATAATTAATATATGAAACAAAACTAGTTGATCCTTTAAGTAATGCTCAAAATATTAATATGAAATAGGCATAGGAATTAATTTATATTCAAGGAAGAAGATTAAAGAAATAACTCACAACGTACAATTCATTAAGCTTCAAAGTAGCAAAATTAAACCAAGATCAAAAGACTACCTAAATTACAAGAATAAAAGTGTATATGAAAGAGGGGATTAATTGATATCTAAAATAGGAAGGAAAGGGGTGTTTTTATAGGAGAAGTGAGGTGGTTGGGTCTAAGACATAATCTGATTTTCCCATGTTCACTTGCTTTATTTGATCTCTTATGATCTCTGGGTCAAATCATATCCGATTTTTCACATTTCTTTGTTCTCCATGAAGCTTCCTCTTGTCTCCAATGCTCCTTCCTTATGCTCCCAAGCTCCTTCCTCTTCTTTTCATCATGTTTTTGCTTACATATCAAAATATCTTAATATCTTCTAATTCTACTTTAATTTTAGAAGATAAAGATTACACTGTAATTGTACAAAAGCTAAGTAAACATAATGTAAAACCATTCTAAAATGTGGTGTTTATGCACTACTAAATAGTACAAATCACAAATCTACCGGGACTAAAACAGAAATAAGTGATACTAAAGAGAAAATAATACTGAAATGAAATCTTTCCACTAATCTCTTTTTCATATGGATGTGGTTCCAGAGGAGGACGAGCTCTTACAATATGGGTGAATCCGTGAATACCAACTCCACCATTGTCGAAATGGACGACCAAGGCTTCACGATCCCGTGTCGATACAACCTCTCTGTCGCACCTCGTTCATCCGCCAAAGTTGTCTCCTCCTCTGATGTAGTTGCAATCACAAGCATTAGAATATTAAAAATCAGTATAATCTGCCGCTCCAACCCCGTATTGATAGGGGCGACGAAAAATCTCTACCCCTACAAAGAGGGGAGACGACCACTGAGGTTTCTCTCTAGAAAGAAGAGAGAACCCTCAACACTTTTTCAATTAGAATGTTAGATGCATGGATGCATACTAGGAGTATAATAAAATCTAGGCTAAAGGGTCAAATAGGTACATGAACTAACTTAAAGTGTTCAATTAGCCCCTTATATAGGAGGTTCTGCCCGGCCGTCGCCAATTGGGGCAGTTCCCTGTGGAATTTTTTGATGAAATTTTTCGAGCATCTTCTTCATTAAGTCTAGTTTACCCATACCAAATTTCAGCTAAAAATTCAATCGGTAAGGCAGTCAAATGATTTTCCGAAATGTACTGCGCTGTTTAACTGCGCAGTTATCTTCAAAACATCATTTGACTGCCTTCCCGGTTGAATTTTTAGCTGAAATTTGGTATGAGTAAACTAGACTTAATGAAGAAGATGCTCAAAAAATTTCATCAAAAAATTCCACCGGGAACCGCCCCAATTGGCGACGGCCGGGCAGAACCTCCTATATAAGGGGCTAATTGAACACTTTAAGTTAGTTCATGCACCTATTTGACCCTTTATCAAGTACACTCAACCAAAAACACTATTTGGCCCGCCTAAAATCTAATTCAAGTACACTCTTAGCTAGAAATTGCACTTATCTAAATTTCTCAATCAAAAAATATATATTGAAATCAAAACACTATATCTTGAATCTAAAAATCACATGATAAAAATGTTGTAAGAATGGTTCGAAAGCAAAATAAGAAATTAGTTTAAGTCGCAATTAGTAAATAGAGTCCAAATAATTATAATTACCACATACAAAGTTACAAACTATATAAAAATTAAAGCACTCCGTAGTATTTTTTTTCTTTTTTTATATATACAAAGTAGTATATATTCTTTGTATAAGGTATACTCCAAATACATATTATATACTCCCCGAGTCTCACTGGACTTTAATTTGCCGACTTTCTTTTTTATTTGTCCCAAAAACGTTTTTCACTTTTCTTTTAAAGCATCGAATTTGTGGCTCTCTTCATTTCTTTCTCCTCTACACAAACTTCAACTACAAAATTTTAACTATTTTACTTTTACATCCAAAATCAATTTGTCAAAGTTGCACTACTGGAAAAAGGATTTTTAACGACCAATATATAACGACGACTCTCAAAATCCGTCGTTAAAAGTATCTTTTAACGTCAACTAATTAGTTCATCGTTATTAAATTCATCTTTAACGACTTTGCAAGAAAACTTGTCGTTATTAATCAATATGCAATCGTCGTTATTACTCATTAATTTGCTTTTGGTATATTTTTTTTTAAAAATAATTCTTTATAAAGAACTAATCTGAATAATACGGAGCAATAAGTACTACGGGGTATAATTTAAAAAATTAAGCATGGCGCCAAAATTTCAACCCTAATCTCCTTCTAAATCATTCACTTGATCTTTCCTGCCCTCTCATTAGTCGTTCCGCTAAATGAAAACCTAGAGACCTAATTCTAAACGCCGGGTCCTCTATGGAATAAGCTGCGGTGCAGAGAGCATTCATGAGCTTCGATCGAAATCAGTCGAATTCTCCCCAATTAATTTCGGGAAAAAGTAGCCAACAATAATTAATCGCCGGCCAGACTGTTCTTCTCGATTCTCAGTCTCAATCATTCGATCAGTCGATCTTCTCTTTCTTCCAGGTTATATCAATCTTTAGTTTTTATTGTTCTAATATGGGTTTAAGTTTTTTTCTTGTAATCTTTAGTGCCTTGAGCTTTTTAAGTGATGTATGTATGTGTATATATATGCTCTGTATATATAATCGTTTTTAGATTTTTGACTAATTTTGCTACATAAAAGCAATTTCAGTCTTACGTGATATCTCGCTTGCTAAATTTCTCGCAGTGTCCCGCTATTACTTTCTTTCTCGTTCAAGGTAATTCAATTCAACTTTTAGTCACCATTATTCATTTCTTTTCTAAAGCGTTTTTTAAAGTTTAGCGTTTTTCGGTCTTTATCTTGTAAGTTGCTGCACAACTGTTATCTAAACTCTTGAATCACTTATTAGATGCATAAATACAATTTCAATTTCGTGCTTTGTATGACGATATTTCATGGCAAAATTATTTATCTATTTTTCTGTATTAAAATCTGCAGGCTTTTAGTTTGGCTTAAATGTAAGCACAATCAGATCGAGCTGACTTTTTCATTCTCGCTACATCTAAAACTTGGAAAAAACCCCTAGGTAAATCACTTATATTCTCTATAAAATTTGGGACATATGAATTAATTTCTCTGTTTGTAGCAGGAACTTAAAGTTCATGGTATCATGAGCACATGCCATCATTTGGAGAAGAGCACAATGATGTGTGGAGAGGAGGAATTGTCTTCCTTCTCAGAAAGTAGTGTTACATCATAACTGGATAAATAATAAAGGCAAGATGTTTCAATTGCTAAAAAGTTGTCATTTAATTTGAAATTGCTATGTTTCCAAACTAGTTTTTTGTACTAATTTTGTGCTTTTAGTTTGAAGGGATTTGGTTGATGTTACATAAGATTGCTATACTCTGCTATTCTTGGTGATATTTTATTTTGTTGTTGCTAAGGGTTTATGCAGGTTGTTATGTAGAGAGGCTTTCTCTGGGATATTAGAATCTTCTTATTAGAGGTACTGTGTTTAAAGAAAAATCATTTCTTAAGGTAAATGTCTCTAAATTTAATACGGGGTATTAAACACACATGCACGTAAAAGCTAGCTGAGTTTAAAAATCACAAATACATGAAACAACCAGAACACACTTTTTCTATTTTGATCTCTAAAAACTAAAGGCTTGATTAACTTGGTGCAATATTTTATCTAAATGTTTAGGTAAGACTTCCTTAAATTCAATCCATTCATCCAATTTCTTTTATATTTAGCTTACTTTCTCTTATAATTAAGCGTCTCCTAATCACCCAAGATATCTGTGTAGCTAAATATTTTGAAAACAGAACAATTATTCATTCTGGATCATTGTCAGCAAGACATCCATTTCAAAATCTGCAGAACAGAATTTCTAAAAATTGTGTGAGACACTTAGTGTAGACACCAGTTAAGAGAAAGGATGGCTGACCTGTACCCAAAGTAATGTAGATGGCAGATTGGTTATTTTATTTTTATTGTGTCAGATATGATTCACATTAGCTTAATTATGCAAAGATCTGGCTTTATATAAAGAACATATATGGGTGCTGATTTTCCATGCAGTTTATATTGTTTTGGGCTTATCCTTTGGGAACATGGTTTTCATAGTTATATAATCAACTACACTGGAGGATTTATTCATGATATTAAGATATGTGAACTTTAAACAGATAGGTAAGACATCATCTACATACTTGTTCTCTATATTAATTTAAAACTGGTTTAAAGATTTTTTTCTCAAGTATTATTGAACTGTTGCATATTTCATTTACCAAGTTCTAACATCTTGTGTGTTGGTGTTGTTTTAATAGGTTAGAGCATTGAGTAATTGAAGAAGAGAAGCCGTCACCCATCACTGTCAATATCAAGAAGTTTTGTTTTAGAATCTTCCATGCATTTTTCTTTCATTTTGTAATCAAGGAGCAATTATTTTTATATATGATATTGTATTTCTAGAATTTGTCATGATTTTTCATTCTTGGCAGTTAAAGAACATGCTTTTACATGTAGAGGTTACATATGAGATTGTATTTCATTTCTGTAGTAATATGAATTGAAACTTAAACTTAGTTTATCTTATTCAAATTCAATTCAATTAAGTTGTTAATATTGCTTTGTTTTCTCCTCTTCATTGGTAGCTATAACTCTATAAGCTGTAGCAGTTGGGGATTTGGTGTGATGTGAAAATGTGAAATGAGAAAATTGAGAAGTTATTACTCGTTATTGTTTAATAGTTGGGTGCTATGTAATATATCCAATGATGATGATGATGATAATAATAATAATAATAATAATAATAATAATAATAATAATAATAATAATAATAATAATAATAATAATAATAATAATAATAATAATAATAATGAGCTGTAAAAAAATTCCAATTAATATATTTTTTGTCGTTATTGTGTAACGACGAACACAAATGTCATAGTGAATAGTTAACGACGAGTTCTTATGTTGTCGTTAATTTTAACGATGAACATCGTCGTTATAACCTTTAACGAGGGAAGCTATTACAACGACCCAACGACGACATTTTTTTGGTCGTTAAAGGTTTTAACGACGATTTTGAGGGCATTTAACGATCATTTTTTTCATTGTTAAAAAGCAGTTTTCTAGTAGTGTTGAGTGAGACGGAATTAGCATTAAATATATTTTTTAGTTTATTAATTTCAATTAGCAGGTTTTTTTATCTGGGCCGGGTTTAGAGTTTTAGAACCCATTTTAGGGCTCAAGTTTTCGGGCTCGGGTCAAGCATTTAATCCAGACCGGTCATTTTTAAACTAAAACCAGGACAAATTTCATTTATCGGGTTGGATCTTTAATATGTTTTTAGGTTTTGGGTCGGTTTTCATCACAAAAAGTGTACAAATGTACACAAAAAGTTTCATCAATGTTTGTTTTACTGTGCTGATATATACGTATTTCAGATGTCTTATTAGTTAATATTCGTATTAAAAATATTTTATACTTACTCCATTCTAGCTTATTTAATAATACCATTGTATTTTTTATGCTTATCAATGTGCAATATTAATCCTTAATACATTTATATTAGTAGAAATAATTAAAAGAATAATTAAAAGTTATATATTGAACATTAAGATATGTCAAACTTAATCATACTTTTAGTTTCAAATTAAAGCATAGTTTATAATTATACATAATAAATTACTAAAATAAAAGTTACTAGCTAAGAATATTACTTTTAGTCTATTTTACAAGAATATTACTAAAATAAAACTTATTTACATAAATATAACTATTCATTACTACAGCGTAGTGTTGTGGTAACTTAATTTCAATACTTGAACATGAATTATACGTAGTTTCATTACTACTCTAGTAACTAATCATATTTTTGTAAATCATCATTATTTTGGTCATATTTATGTAATTATTCCTAAATTATAATCAAAGTAATGTAAATAGTGCAAAAGTCAACGTATTGCAATTCTTTAAGAACGAAAGTACTATAACATAAGATATCATATCATTTTCATTTTCATTTACCCCAGTGTCGCAAAGGCTCCCACCTATAGTGGGGTAAGGAGGGTCGGATGTACGCAGTCTTACCCTGTACTACAGCACAGAGAGACTGTTTCCGGATGACTCATAGATAACATAAGACATGAACAATGAAAAAATTTTACATCTCCACCCCGCGAGTTCATCAAAGACCATTCCATACAGTGATATATGTTGATGATTAATAGAAGTGAGGATTATTTATTTTCTCGTGTAAGTTCATTCAATTCTTTAAAAAAAGTGTTTTTATTATGGGATTGTATCACGATTAACAAAGATTAATAGAAGTGAGGATTATTTATTTTCTCATGTAAGTTCATTCTTTAAAAAAACTGTTTTCATTATGGGATTGTATCACGATTAACAAAACACCAAGGATTTTGGGAGCTTGTACTGCTCGGGATGCCAGGACAGGAGTTTTATTCTTTGTTGTGTGGTTTTTCGTTTTTTTTTTACTTATTTTAAAACTGTGGATTTAATTAGATGTGGGTGATAGAATGATTGAGGTAACCGTTTTGGGTTCATTTGTGCCCATTAATGGATCAGCGAGTTATATTGCTTATGTTGAGGTGATTAATAAAATTTTGATATAAAAAAGTAAGAGTTTAAGAGTGATTTAAGTTGACCCTCGATAAGCGAAATGAAACTTCTTTTAGGGACAGAGGGAGTAATGTTTTTCTTTAAAGTGTTAAAACTGTTTCATTTTTAATCCAATTTCTACAAAAAAATAAATCAAAACTCATAATTTTTTGTGATCTTACATATGAGATCAATTTTGAATATATTAAAATATAATTTATTAACAATCTCTATAATTATGCTTAAAATTCAGATAATGTTTTTCTTTATTTAATTAATAAAAGTAATTTAAATTAAATGTATCCATACACCAGAAGATTCAACTAATTCAACCTTTTCTCTCAGAATTTCATCCATTTCAACAGTTTCAACTAATTTCAGTACTTCTAAAAGGTCTTTAAATTTAAAATCAGACCATGGAAGGAAAAATATAAAAATATTAAAATTTATTTAAGAAAACTTTCTTAAAGTATTTTATAATTTGATGTGCACTGGTTTGATATATAAAAAATCCGCAAATGAAAATCTAATTAGTTCTAATAATAAAATTTAAGTTGGTCTATTTTTTTGTGTTTTGAGTTGGTCTAAATGGAAGACAATAAATGATTTGAATTCTTCAACACTACGATTAATAAAACTCTAATGTTATTTTCATTTTCTATTATACTCCCTTCATTAAACTATAAAACTATTACAAACCATATTTCTTCCTGTTATAATGTCACTCGAAAATATATAAAATTAGCAAATTGAAATGATAAACACATCGAGTGCTAATAAAACAAAACTTCTAATTTTATTTCAATTTATTATTCTTTATGTTTAAGGAAAAATGGGCAAATATGAAAATATATATATTCATCATTTTTGGTTTTTTTAAGTGCTTTGATCTATTTAAGTTTAGTTTTATAAAAAAAATTGACTTATTTGGCTGAAATTACTGTACATAATAATTTTTAACCACTTTTCCTATAATCTTTTATTTACTTCATTAATAATATATAATTTGAACTAAATTCATCCATAAATCAAAAGAATCAATTTCAATCAATTCAGTCACTTCTGTCAAAATTTCATCAATTTCAAGGAATCAGGTGAATAGTAAATGCAACACTGAGTGAGGTTACAACTTTAAGGATGCGGGATAATTTTCTCTCTTATATATAATGTTTTTAGGTATAAGATAAGTTGGATGAGAACTGAGCGGAATAAGTTTCTCTCTCATTTGTAGTGTTTTTAAGTATAAGATAAGTCGACTAACAATTGAGCGGCCAAAATTTCTCTATCATATGTAATGTTTTTAGGTATAAGATAAGTTGGCTAACACTTGAGCGGGATAACTTTGTCTCTCATTTGTAGTGCTTTTCAGTAAGATAGTAATCTAAGTCAACTAACAATCGAGCGGAAAAATTTGTTCTTTCATATGTGGTGCTTTTAGGTATAAGAAAGATTAAGCCATAAATCGTCTTAACAATTGAACAAGATATTTCTCTCTCTCAATAAGCAGTTATTTTAACTATAACATAATCCAACTAACAATTGAGAGAGAGGATTTTTTGTATCATATATAGTGCTTTTGGGTATAAGACAAGCCGGCTAACAATTGAGCGGGAGAATTTTCTATCTCATATGTACTACTTTTAGTTATTAGAAGATAAACTTGCTAACAATTGAGCGAAAGAACTTTATCTCTCATATATATTTCTTTTAGGTATAAAATAATCCAGCTAACAATTGAACGAAATAATTTCCCTCCCTCATATGTAATGTTTTTAGGTATGAGGTAAGCCAGCTAACAATTGAGCTCGAGAACTTTCTCTCTCATATGTAAGAGTTTTAGATATAAAAAAAAGATAAGCTTACTAATAATTGAGCGAGATCAGAAGATTTTTTCATTCATATGTAGTGTGTTTAGGTATTAGAAGATAAGATTGCTAACAATTGAGAAGGAGAATTGAGCGGGAGAATTTTATTGCTCATATGTAGTGTTTTTAGGTATTACATAGTAGAAGATAAGCTTGCTAACCATTGAGAGGAATAACTTTCTCCCTCATATATAGTATTTTTAGGCATAAGAAGCTAAGAAGATAAACTTGCTAGCAATTGAGTGAGAGAACTTTCGCTCTTACGGGTAGTTCTTAAGTACTCCGTATATAAGATAATCCAGCCAACCGTTGAGCGTGAAAATTTACCCTTCCATATGTAGTGCTTTTAGGTATAACATAAGTCGACTAATAATTGAACGAGAAAACTTTCTCTCTCATATGTAGTCTATTTAGATATGACAAGATAAGCTTGCTTGCTAATAATTAAGTGAAAATTTTCTCTCTCATATATAGTGCTTTAAGTTATAAGAAGATAAAGTTGCTAACAATTGAGCGAGGATATCATCATATATGTAGTTCTTTGTAGTATTAGATAAGTCGGTTAACAATTAAAGAACATATTTGTTTCTCTCACACATAGTGCTTTTAGGTATAAGGTAAGATAAGAAGGCTAACAATTGAGTGAATTTTTTTTTTCTCATATGTAATTGTTTTAGATATAACAAGATATGCCAACTAAGAATTGAGCAGAATAATTTTCTCTCACATATGTTAGCACGAATTTACTAATGAATGGAGTTATTATTTAACTAATATTCATTGATTTTAATATTTATTGTACTCACTTTTTTAGAATTATTATTTAATTTTAAAATTAATCTAATCATGGAAATGAATAAGCAGCAAATTCTAATGAGTAGTGTCAATTAATTTTTCCTAATATACTCTTCATTGAATATATATTTTAAGGTATTAGCTGATTGAATTACAATTTTTTTCGAAAATGTAGAATCCTAAAAAGTTGTTTCTATTTTAATATTTAATTAGATCATGAGTAAAAAATATATGCACCAACCGCTCTATCCCGTGCGTATGCACGGGTACTATACTAGTTGTATATAAAAAAAAAAGAAAAAAAATACTACGGAGTGCTTTAATTTTTATATAGTTTGTAACTTTGTATGTGGTAATTATAATTATTTGGACTCTATTTACTAATTGCGACTCAAACTAATTTCTTATTTTGCTTTCGAACCATTCTTACAACATTTTTATCATGTGATTTTTAGATTCAAGATATAGTGCTTTGATTTCAATATATATTTTTTGATTGAGAAATTTAGATAAGTGCAATTTCTAGCTAAGAGTGTACTTGAATTAGATTTTATTATACTCCTAGTATGCATCCATGCATCTAACATTCTAATTGAAAAAGTGTTGAGGGTTCTCTCTTCTTTCTAGAGAGAAACCTCAGTGGTCGTCTCCCCTCTTTGTAGGGGTAGAGATTTTTCGTCGCCCCTATCAATACGGGGTTGGAGCGGCAGATTATACTGATTTTTAATATTCTAATGCTTGTGATTGCAACTACATCAGAGGAGGAGACAACTTTGGCGGATGAACGAGGTGCGACAGAGAGGTTGTATCGAGACGGGATCGTGAAGCCTTGGTCGTCCATTTCGACAATGGTGGAGTTGGTATTCACGGATTCACCCATATTGTAAGAGCTCGTCCTCCTCTGGAACCACATCCATATGAAAAAGAGATTAGTGGAAAGATTTCATTTCAGTATTATTTTCTCTTTAGTATCACTTATTTCTGTTTTAGTCCCGGTAGATTTGTGATGTGTACTATTTAATAGTGCATAAACACCACATTTTAGAATGGTTTTACATTATGTTTACTTAGCTTTTGTACAATTACGGTGTAATCTTTATCTTCTAAAATTAAAGTAGAATTAGAAGATATTAAGATATTTTGATATGTAAGCAAAAACATGATAAAAAGAAGAGGAAGGAGCTTGGGAGCATAAGGAAGGAGCATTGGAGACAAGAGGAAGCTTCATGGAGAACAAAGAAATGTGAAAAATCGGATATGATTTGACCCGGAGATCATAAGAGATCAAATAAAGCAAGTGAACATGGGAAAATCAGATTATGTCTTAGACCCAACCACCTCACTTCTCCTATAAAAACACCCCTTTCCTTCCTATTTTAGATATCAATTAATCTCCTCTTTCATATACACTTTTATTCTTGTAATTTAGGTAGTCTTTTGATCTTGGTTTAATTTTGCTACTTTGAAGCTTAATGAATTGTAAGTTGTGAGTTATTTCTTTAATCTTCTTCCTTGAATATAAATTAATTCCTATGCCTATTTCATATTAATATTTTGAGCATTACTTAAAGGATCAACTAGTTTTGTTTCATATATTAATTATTACTAGAATCGATCGATTAATACGTTTGTTATTAATTCGGTCCTTTCACGGTAGTAAACTTGGGTTGTTAATGCATGTGTCTCGTGGTTAATAACCGAAGGGGAATTAATTATATTGATTAAACCGATAAACCGCTTGTGTTGAGGTTATCAATCTCAATCATTTTCATCTTGATTTTATGCTACTATCGGGTTAATATACGGCGCGTGTTCTATATTGATTCGGTAGTACGTTTTATTAATGAACACGTTTCTTTATTAATAACTACCCTCGATGAACTGGATATACTCCTCGATTGAGTATTCGAGAGGAAGATAGTTAAAGATTTAACCGGGATCGACGAACATTTCATTAAGTGGATAAAAACAAAACCAAGACTAATTAACTTTAATATTTTATTTCACTCATTTAAGTATTTTATTTGCTTTCTCAATTATCAAAATATCCAATTCCCCCTTCCGTTTACTAATGTTATTTTTTTAAATTTAATTTATTTTGATTTTTTGCGGCGCTTCTGTCTGGAAAAGCGCCGCACGCATGAAAAATTTTCTATATTTTGCGGCGCTTTCTATATAATAAGCGCCTCTTATGTTTTTTGACTGACCAATTTTTAAATGTTGTGCGGCACTTTTGATTAAAGAAGCACCTCCAACGTCTACTACGAGAATTATTTTGGAGGCGCTTGTGTAATAAAAAGCGCCTCTAATATTTTTTTTAGTAATTAATTACTTTTAAAATATCATACCACCTGTTTAATTTGCTTATCAATAACAAACAAAACCACACATTCATTCATAAATCCTAGATAACATGATAACGATAGAATCGTTTCACGTACACAAAATAAACTAGAAAAGTAGTACAAATTTATATCATAATAGAAATAAATTACATTCAAGTTTGCTTCAAGTTTGTACACTCGTTTCTGATATCATTAAACTCCTCTGTCGTATATGGTTCACTTCTTGAATTCCAAACCTGAAAAATATTCATACAAATAATAATATAAATAAATAATGAGAAACTAAATCATATACTACGTAAAAGTTCAATAATTTAATGAAATCCGCCTATTAAAGTGTATATAATTACCCTCCTATGGACGACCATCCAAGACCAATAAGAGTAACAAGTGAAGACGTAAATACGTCTCCATGGACCAAGGGTAGTTGTACCTCAAGGCCTAAGGCACACGCGACGTACGTCTTCGCACCCTGCCTACGGCCCAAAGAAGATCTAGCCTAAGGCTAGCCAACATACTCCTACAGAAGGGCCAGAAGACGCATGGCCTACAACCCTTTGCGATACCACCAATGAAGGCTCCGGGATTCGAGGGGACGTCCGTCTCCATGAATGCGCGGGAATTTGAAATTCTGGCGGGGAGCGCATTCAATACTGGAGATTTGGTGGTTGTGGCCTCAGCCATACACACCCCTCCACGTCAGTATATTCAGCTTCCCTTTGGTAGTATAAATAGCTCTTCAGCATTGTTCGCAGCTCTTCTACTTGAGTGGTGATACGAACGGCCGTTACGTTCACCATTAGCATATATAGTGCAGTGTAACGAGGCTTTATTACCACTTAATAATACTCGGCCCACTATTGCATACATCTTTTAGCCCATCTTGCTTCCTATATTCATATACTCGCATACACCATCCATTCGAAATCCATAGGCTTACGTGTTGGGCCTACGGGTTGAAGGAATAAACCTCAACACTGTCTAATATCTGCACTTCCAATATAAGTTATTACTTCCCAGGAGTTCCCAGCACTTCCAATGTCTTGCACAGTGTATATTATATGAAAAATATACAATATTATTTCATAATATGATTCTTTTTAAATTAAAGAATGTAACATTATCACACAATAATTATTTGGGCATTAGATCAATGTTTAATGCAATGTTGCCCTCACGGCTCATGGAGTCACATGCAGTAATTTTTTAGGGTGTTTTTTTCCGGATTAGAATGCGGGAAAAACTAACAATAAGTGCCAAAACGTCAGAGTTTTCACGGGGATTTTTTTATAAAACGGGATTCAAAACGTGGGATTCCGACAACTTTAGGGTTTCGGTGGGATTTCAACACAAAAACGAAATTCGGAATCATATATATTCTGACTGTGATTTTTTAAATTTTTTCAGGCTAGTCAAAATCTTACTTTTCGAATCAGACGTAGCAGTGCTTTATAAAAAGCATGCAAAACATTTTACTACCATCCCCCACATAAAATACTTTACATGGTATAATGTAAAATGTTGTTAAGAAGTGCCTTAGAGGTTACATTACCAAAAGCCCCCTACTATATCAACTTTTGGAAATCGTTTTTCAAATGGTATAATGTGTTGTTTCCCGTGGAAATCAAAGTAATTCAATGATTGACAGTTTAACTATTTAGTACTCCCTCCGTAACTTAAAAATCTTCCCACTTTCCTTTTTCGTCCGTAACACAAAAATCTTCCCATTTCTAAATCTTCCCATCATACCCTCAATAATTCTTAAAATAATACACTATTACAACTACTTTTTTTGGATTTATCCTACATTCCACCACATTATTCCACTATTTTCCCATCATACCCTCAATAATTCATATCATCTTTCACTATTCTTAATCTACCTACTTTTGAAATGGGAAGATTCTAAAGTTACGGAGGGAGTATGATATATGGTTGGTTTCCTTAAAAAATGTTGTATTATTCTATCATTCCAATTCCTTGAGCAATCTTGTGCCGTTTGTCTTTATTTTGAGTAGGGGTGGGATCGTGTCTGGTTGGGGTCGGGTTTTGACTATAATCGAAAAAAGCACGGAAAGCATCGGGTTCTGCATTATACTTTGAGCCAGATCAGAGGACCAATATTTTCAAACTGGTTCAACTTTCAAGAACTTCGGGTTCGGGTTTGGTTTAGATCGGGTTGGGATGAATTTAGGAAAAAATCAAATTGTTTTTAACAGAAATTGTGTTGTTGATAAAATGATAAGCATTGGTAGTCTCCAATCCCAACATACAATCGAATATTAATTGACAAACGTAAAAGTCAAATTGTTTGGTGAGCATCGGATATTCATTCCTTAAAGATAGGCATATCCGTTGGAGGATATTAATTAATTCCAGATAGATAATTAAACCTCTCCTAATAGAACCTGAACTCTGAGATAATACTCCGTGTAATTCTCGGCATTACTCTGAGAATTTTGCACTATATTAAAACTAGACTATTAAAGCTTCTTTCAAATAGCAATTTTTATTTTCACTTCGATTAAAGCATGCAAAGGGTAAAAAAAAAAAAACCTTATTTAAAAGATCAAAACCTAGCCGCGCCTAGCTTCGTTGGAATTGTAACCCAACGAAATACAATCTCTGCTAGTAATATCTGAAATCAACCATGGCGTGTCCAACGTCGGAACGTGAACGCCATCTTGTGGGTGAACTTATCGTATTAACAGTCTTCATAATGGCGATTCATTCGGTGTGGGTTGTATATAAGGCACACCGGTGTGGGTTGTGAGGTGGACCACTCTTCTCTGGACACTTGTACTCATTAAACCACATCACCTTTCCCCTTGATTGGGAGTATTTGCGTCATGGCCCAGGCCCCTCTAGGCAAATACACGTATTTGTACTCCAGGTACTGACACTTGTTCCGATATGAATACACATACGGGGTTTTCCCTTTTTTACCCTCGCACCACTCGTATTCCGCACAACCGTACGCCAACCTCCGTTCATCGCCTTGAATATCCTCGGGCCGGTTCGTCTTTCTTTTTCCGGTAATCACTGTCATGGATTTTCAAAGATTGTTGATTTTAATGGTTTTCCATTCAATCTACTAGATTTTGAGGGACTTTTATCCAGTGTCTGGCTAAAATTTATTGGGGAGAAGTGGAGACCCGCTGCGCTAGATGGGAGAGAGTAGAAGCCTGGGTTGAGTAGGTTATTCGATGGAGATGATTCTGAAATCCGAGCGGGTGGGTGAGATTTTCTATGTAGTGTTTTTTTATCATTCCATTCAGTTCCGCGAAAATCATTCCAGTAAATAAAGATTGAAGTCTGTAGGTGGGTTGTTTGAAGGCACACGTATTCCAATACATTTGCCTCTGCATTGGAACAACATTGTGCTTCAGTGGATAGTGTGCCTGCTACTATTTTGGTGTTCAATTTCAATATAAATTTGAAATCTGAAGTTTTCTTTTCCTGATTTCTTCTCCAGGAAGTTGTAAAAGATCTCGAAGTTGAAGCAGGAGAGATTTAGAAGAAGGAGAGTTATTATTCATTCTGAATGAGAAGGGTACAACAAGTGTATATACACATTTAGGCTAACAGTATTACAGTTGAGTCTATAACAACTTGTCTAAAACTAACTAAGCACATCTGCAATTTGAAAAGGTGCAGGAATGTGATAGACTTCCAGTTGTTTCAAATGAACTCTTTGTCGAACAATGTATAGATCAAGCTCCATATGCTTGACACGAGAGTGTCGAACTGGATTGTGAGCTAGACTAACTGTGCTTGGGTTATCACAGTGAACTCTGGGAACACAGTATGAAGCTTGAATATCTTAAAGTAAGGACTTAATCCAAAGGATCTCTCTGTGGTATCTGCAAGACTTCAGTTGATGATCTGGCAACACAGGCTCTTGACCACCATGAAATAAGATTAGGACCAAGAAGAGAGAACAAGTATATCATCAACATAGATGAGAACATAGATTCTAACACTGTTGTGAATGAAAATAAGAAGAGAGGGATCTCATCTGGATTGCTTGAAACCAATACTGTACGGGGCAGAGGTCAGTTTAAGAAACCAGGCTCTGGGAGCCTGTTTACATTTGAAAATGCATGCAGTTACATCAGAATTTCCCTAAAGTTACATATTGTATACGGCGCGTTACATGTCAACTTTTCTTAACAAGTTACATCATGTTTACAATTGATTTACAATTTCTAAAACGCGTGTTACATTACAATATAATGCGAGTTACACAACCTAATAAGTAATAACCCTCTTCTATTCCAATATCATTTTTATAGCCCAAATATTAAATATAAAGCATATTCATAGTTTACATAGAGCGATTGTTCAATTTGGAATTAAACTATGGATTCCACAAGTTACATTTCGAATTCACTTGAGTTACATTGATCAAATATGGGACGAGACTCCAAGGAAGGCAAAGAGACTATCTTAGAAATTGCAATGAAATAATTACATTGGACAAATGAAGAGACACGCTAGAATATTAAATTAATTAAGTATTAAGTATTAGTATTGCGGATATATTCTTCTATTTATGCTAAGGAGATACTCTTATTTTTACTATAGAATTCTTTTATTCTTAGCAGTAGTATCCTATTGTCATTCTCCTTCCTACAACTTAGTTGCTATCTTTTGTACTCGGCAATCTCTCTCACGTCACCAAGGTCGAGTTCATACTCAAGGCGAGGACGAGATAGAGGAGGCTATAGGCCATATGAGAAGGTCTACAATAACAGGCCGACCGGGAGAGACCAAAGGTCGTGGCAGAGGAAGGGCGGTCGAGTTTACGCCTTACGGTGAGTGTTCTAACTGTGGAAAGTATGGACATTTTGCCGGAGACTTAGCAATAGACACTCTAAGGTGAAGGCTGTTTGAGAGTTGGGTTGTGGATCGGTGTTTAGGACAACTCTTGATCAAGTCTTCTTTGATGTGCCTCTTCTAACTTCTTCTTGGCCTCCTCCTTGGCTCTTGCTTCTTCCTTTCTTTTCTGATATCTTTCTCCTCTTGAAGTAGTGTGTTCTTTCTTCTTGTCTCTGCTCCTTTCCTTGCTGCGAGCTGTCTTGAAGAGGAGGGTCCTGCTCGAGTGTTTTCCCTCTTTTGGCATCATCAGGTTGATCTTGAAAGAGTGTTTCAATATCTCGGCAGTAGCTTGAGCAGTCATCTCGGCAGCAGTCTACTTCCCACCCTACTGCTAACCCTACTGCTAAGTAAACTGCTTGGCTAAACACTTGCTTAAAAAGACATCTCTATGGTTTAGAAATCCTCTACACTCCTCATAAATATCCTAATCCAAACAGAGGTCTCAAAATTATAAACTTTAGCAGCGAACCAGAGTAGATGCTGCCAGGCTGTATTTTTTAATTGATTAATTGATCCAAACGACGTCGTTTGGATAAGTGCACAGCATAATAAAAAACGACGTCGTTTAATACTTTCCCTTAAGCATCTTAAGCCCTTTACGCGTTGACCACTTCACTAGGTTCCCCAATCGGCCAATACCTCAGCGGCTCAGCCGCTCAATCGTAAAACCAAAATTCCAGCCGTCCAGGTCTCCAGGCAGCCGTCCTTCATCGGTCGCAGGCTCGCTGCTCGCAGACTCTCTTGGCGCTTCCTCGGCAGTCGGCGGCACCGCTAGCTTGTTAGGCGCCATCTCTTCCCGGCTTCCCCTTCGACCTTAGACTCCAGAAGAGTGAACCGTCTATTTGGGTAAGTTTGGTATTACTTTAAAAGTTGAATAATTTTTTAATTACTTTAATTTAATTGGTAATTTTCTGTACATCTGGAATTAATTACTTACGGTAGCATTGAATTTGATTAACTGCTTTTAGGTGTTAAATAAATTACTCCTTTATTAGACAAGTTTATTGATTTAATACTTTAATTGCTTTAAAGTTTATTTGATTAAATGATTGAATTGGTATAAAGTTGGAATTGTTTGTGCAATTTTTTTTATTACTTACTCTCATTGATATAGTTGCTTTAAATTATAATTGATTGATTGGTTTAACTCTTTAAGAATTTAAATTTGAAAACTTTGTTAACTTGTTAGGTTACTCACGTGATCATGTCTATTTTACAATTTGTAACTCGAGCCGGTGGGTCTTCTAGACGAGATAATGAAGAAAGTAATAGAAAAAAACATTCTCGTGTCGAATTCGATCCAAATGACGTTGTGTTTGATCCTGGATTACTTAAACCAATCAAAGATTATAATTCTTTTATTAGAGACCGGGTTATGAGAGAATATTTAACAAGAGGTCCGTGTAGGCCGATCGGCCATGTGGCCCATGTATATCCTAAGAGAGTGTATGGTGAAGAAAAGAGAAGTTTTCAACCTGCTTGGTTTGATAAGTATCCATGGTTGGAGTATAGCATTTCAGTTGAAAGAGTCTTTTCTGGCATGAAAATGATCAAGACTGATTTACGGAGTAGAATGGGAGATGAATGGATGAATTACAGCTTGGTGATATACATGGAGAAAGAAATTTTTGCTAAAATTGAAAATGAAGCTATTTTGCAACGTTTTCAACATATGCAGACATGCTGCACACAATTGTCTCAATTGCCTTTTTCTTCTAACATTTAATTGTAATGTAATGTACTCTTCTCAAAAACTTTATATTAAGTGAACTTTAATAACATTTTTTTGCATTTTATAATACTTTTAGCCACCCCTTTGTCTTCGTTCTGGTTCCGCCACTGTTCATCTCTACTCCTTCTACTCCTCAAACAAACAAGAATGGCATCTCTTAAACTCATGGCCAAGAAGATCTACACCGGATCCATTCTTGACACATCCATAATTCTGAAGAAAGCTAACAACAGTGACCTTATGAAAGATCTTCTGAGAAAGCTTGATAGCACAGGTCTACTGAAGATGGCTACCTACCCATATCCATGCTTCTATCCCGAGGTAGCTGCAGAGTTCTACCTCAACTCTACCAAAGACACTCTCAAATCTTGGATAAGGGGCAGACCTGTAGAGATTGAAGAAGGAGATATCAGAACACTGCTCTCCCTTCCTGGAGATGAAGCTCCTCTAGTTGAAGACTTTGAACTCAACGAACAAGAATTCAAAGACATGGCGTTACTACCAAGTGCACGCAACACACAGACTCTCAATCTCAAGACCAACAAAATGGTGTATGAGTATGCCCTTCTGCTAAGCATACTATACAAGTGCATAGACGCCAAAAATACTGCACTTGATGAAATAAATCACAAAAGAGCAACTCCATTGGCAGCAATCATCTCAGGGTCACCTTTCAACTGGACGAGGTATGTCTTCAACAACCTGCTAGCGTTTGTGAAGAAATACCACGACAGACCAAACAACACCATGCCCTGGCTAGGGTATGGTTTTCTCATTGGAGAGATTCTAAGAAGGAAGGGAGCTCGAAGTAACGTCAAAGAAGCAACTAACTGGAGAAAGTTTCTCTCTCTCAAATCCAATCAAGGAGCCCCAGAACTTCTTAAGGGAGAAGAAACCTTTCTTTCAAATGAGCCCATCCAAACTGAATTCAGAAAAATCAAATCCCAGTCACTAAAGAGGCCTCGATCTGACAATGAAGCGGTCCAATCAAAACGATCCAGGAAGAAAGACTCTCCTACTACAACAAGAAACCTGCAGAATGAACTAGAAGCAGAAGCCTCCCCTCCACAACTAAATCACGCCCACTTGGAGACCACAACTCACGATCTACCAACTATACATGAAGAAAGTGGCGGCTCCAAACCTGACGAAGAACAGCAGGCTGCTTTCTCCTCATCACAAGGCATTGCTATCTCGGCAACTCCACTTTCTATACATCTCCAAGAGCAGAGAACTCAGGAAGTAGAACAGGAGGCTCCACCCTCACCAGCAGATCACTCAATCACTCCCCTGGAAAGATTGGAAGCTGAATGGGCTCGAGTCAAAGAATGGAGGAAATGGAAGATGTCTCGAATCCTAACCCAAGCCAAAACCCTTTCCAAATTCATCACAGAAGAGTACTTTGCTCTAAACTGGCTAGGAACTGAAAACATTGCTACAGCAACAAATCTTCACCAGATGAATCTGATATATCTCTCAAAGAAGAAGCAGCTGACTGATAATCTCCAAGAGGAGCACTCTACGGATAATGATGACGATGATCTGGATGATAATGAAGACAACCATACTGCTCCAAGTGGCCCTTCACAGAATAGAGGTAAGCAAATCATTTCTTCTTCCTCTAGTGATAAAACACTTCAAATCGTTCTAGAGAAATCTAGATTTGAGACTAGAGGAGGTGGAGAAACCTCAAAAGCAATGGAGGAAGTAGCTCAAAAGCCAACTGAGCAGCATACTGCCACTATTCCACTCCAGCCCACTGCTGATCAAGAGCACACGTCTAGTTCCCACTCTCAAGACTCCACTCAACAAATAGAGCAGCACTCTCCCACATCCATTCTCAACCCCGAGGATGATGAAGAAGACACTGTAAATCTGGCAGATGTCTTCATCAGAGAAAGAAGGGCTACAACACAATTCATCAGCCGCGCAGAGGTCAGACTACACAAGAGACTCATCAAAATGAAGAAGCAACTAGAAGAAAGGCTAGATATCAGATTTGGAGAAGTCCACAGCCACATCAGGAAAGATTCAATGATCCAACAAGTGTTCAATGCTGAGCAGAGAGCTCTCCTCAAGACCAAAACCTCTCAGCAATCTGCTTTGACCAATGAAATAAAGCAGGAGATATCTGCACTAAAAGCCAAGAATGAAGACCTCGAAAGACAAGTGCTAGTATTTCAAAAGCAGCAACAAGCTCAGCCTTCTCTCCCAACCTTACCTCCTAATCTTCAGCAGGCTTTCCAAAAGGTGCAGGAACATGAAGAGTACCTCATAAAACTAAGAAATGAGGAGTTCCCTGCCATGTTCAAGCTCTCTCAGAAATTTCTTATGGAGCAGCAGGCTCATGCTAAAGCCTATGAACAGCTCACTAAGGACATTACTCACAACTTCCAAGTTCTCCACAAAGGAACTCAAGAAACCTTCTGGCAGCATGGCAAGGACTTCCAGAAACTGGGACAAGACTTGGCGCAGACAAAACACAAACTTCAGAACTTGGAACATGAAGTCAAGGATGAAGTCAAAACAGATCTTATGGACATCAATAACCACATCAAGGCTCTGTCCATCGAAGTGTATGGTCTGGATCCATCAAGGAGACACACTGAAGATCAAGACTCAGATGAAGAAATTGAGGCACTCTTTAGGGAAAGTCAAACTCCTCTCCTGGATGATGCCAAAAAGGGGGGAAAACCAACACAAGCAGGCCCCTCCTCCTTGAGATCAGCAGCAGCAAAGAAAGCAGCTGAAACGAGAAGGAAGAACAAACTTCTCCAAGAAGAAGCAGAAATCGGAAAGAGAAGAGCAGAAGAAGCCAAGAAGAAGTTGGAGGAAGCCAACAAAAGTAGACTTCTAGATAAGTCCGAGAGTGACTAAAATCTAGTGTACTTTAGACTATAGACCAATGTACAATATTCTCAGTGAAAATCAATAAAAACATTTGTTTCTTGTGTTGTATAGTTTTGGTATCATCAAAAAGGGGGAAATTGTTAGTACCCAATTTTGATAGATTTTGATGATGCCACTATACTCCAATTTAGTACATTGTGTCCTAATTAAGTTAGAACATTTGTTTTCGAATTTCTCATAAGTGACAAAAATAAATGTACAATCTTTGAGTCTAATGAAATATTACCGAAGAGTAAAAATGCAATAAGGTAATTTTTTTTACCTTAATAGGATATTTAGATCCTACCGGTAAAGGTCATTTGGCTCAAAGATTAATTAATTGTCACATTTCTTTGCACTCGGATATATATCATACATTGAATGTGTATGATTGGAAGACAAAGCTTGACGGGCATTAAATACTGAATCAAGTACACGGACCTACAGCATGGGACACATGAAGTAATCCACCGGCTACCAATAAGTGAAGACAACTTCGATAAATGATCCAGCACAAGAAGACAAGTGTACTACTTATCCTTACCAGAATTTCAACGCCAAGGATTAATTCATCCCAACCAACGGATGAGATTAATCAACTATGGAGGCCTATAAATATAGGTAGAAGCATAAGTTCTAAAATAAGCTTGAGCATCCTAAGTCGAGAATTCTTCCATTAAAGCATATCCAAGCTATCTAGCAAAAGAGAAAGTGAAAACTCAACTATCCAATACTATCCAATGTAATTTCAGAAAATTGTCTATAACACAACTCACACATGAAAAATGTAATATAAATTTATGTTATGATATTTAAATCTATATAAACAAATTTAATGCCTCAGCAAGACTTGTCCTAAACACCGCAACACATCTCTCAAACAGCCTTGACCTTAGAGTGTCAAACACCATCACTTCAGAAGAAATCCATGGACTCGCCCAACCTTACAATTATTGACTAGCTGTCTACTGCTACGCACTAGCAGCCTGCTTCTAACTACACAGTAGCCTGCCACTGTGTATGGGAAGTCCTTAAACACATCATGAATACTTCGATTATTGTCTAATCCATCTCATCACCAAATCCAAATCAAGTTGTATCCCTGTAAACCTATGAAGGACTCTTCTCCAGCCCTTCTTTCTTCTATGTTCCACGTAAAACATCAAAGGTTTGATTAAAATCTCACTTGTAATACCATTTAGTACTTTGATTAAAATCCTCTCTTTTTCGCGCAAAAACAGAGCCACACCCGTTCTAGATATTTCGCATATCTGGGCGGACGGCGGTGTTGGCGCCGACTTGCGACGGAAATATCCGTCTCAAAAGCGCGGAAAATCAAAACAATCGGTGGGGGTAAATTAATTTGAATTTGAATAGGCACGGCATTTTCCGTTCTAGACTAATCCGGATTTATCTTCGCGTTTGGAGCCGCTATGGGTCCGTCCCAATTGCGCGCAAAACAAGAAGAGACCGGTGGGGATAATAAATTTCCACTCCAGCTCTTCTCCATTTCTTTCAAATTTCAAATTTGTGAAGGACGAGGCACGGAATTTGCCGTGCCACTGAAAAGTCGTCTGAAACTCTGTGCGGTCCATAATTATAATGTCAGACTGGTCTTGGCTCGGATTTGGAAGGGATTTTTCCGTGCCTATTGTGTACTCGTATATTGCTGATGAAGAATTATTTGTTCAGCTTCTACTATAAATATGGCTTGTTATAGTAGTGTAAAAATAGTTAAAAAGTGAGATATTAGAAAAAGCTTTATCATGGAAAAATCTGAAGGTTCAAGTGATAAAAAAATATGGGGATGTGATTTTGATAAGTTGGAAAAAAAATTGATACGATAGGGGAAATACTTAAGTTAATGAAGCCTGTTGATGATGCTGCAGCTGAAAAAATTAATCAATTATGGAAAAGGGGAAGTGAAGTGAAGGCTAAAAGTGAAGATCCTGAAGTGAAGACTAAAAGTGAAGATGATGGTACGACGTCACTTTGAAGAATCAAATAAGTGTATCATTTTACTATGTACTGTTATTATCATTATCATGTATGGTTTGCTTATGTAATTTTTATTATGGTGTATGGTTTGAGTTTTCAGTAATTTTAGTCTGTTTTGACTAAAATTAATGTAATAAAAACGTTCGCTTTTGGCCGAATAAAATCGGTTTGCGTTTTTTTATTGAAATTGTTTTTTCAACTTCGCCCTAGTAAAAACACGTACATTTGCTTAATAAAAATGTGCATTTAAACATTTTAATTTGATTAAATAGATGAGAAATTATCTACCAAATTGGATTTTAAAATAACTCAGAAACAGTCTAGACTAGAAATTGAATTATTCGGAAACAGTCTAGACTAAAATAACATAGAATAGACACAATATAATTTCATTAAATAAACCAAATAAAGCAATTCAATTTGAATAAAGCAATTCAATTAGCAATTCTCTTTAAAACCGTCCGACTTCTGACGCTTCGTATTTGTCAGACAAATCCCAGCCAAAGACTTCTTCTAACTCTTCGTATTTGAAATTTGAAATTTGAATTTGAAATTTGAAATTTAAAGTTTGAAGTTTGAAATTTGAAATTTGAATAAAGCAATTCAATTAGCAATTCTCTTTAAACAAATCATTTTCACAGTGGACTTGTTTTCAACCTTGAATTTCTTCATGAGATCTCTAGTATATTTGGCTTGGTTGATGAAGATACCTTGTGGAGTTTGCTTCACTTGTAGTCCCAAGAAATAGTTCAACTCTCCCATCATGCTCATTTCAAATTTGCCTTGCATGAGAGTTGAAAATTTCTCACATAATGCTTGGTTTGAGCTTCCAAAAATTATGTCATTAACATAGATTTGAACAAGCAGTATGTGGGGACCTTCTTCAATTTTGAATAATGTCTTGTCTACTTTTCCTTTAGTGAATCCATTATTCACTAGATATTCAGAGAGAGTGTCATACCATGCTCATGGGGCTTGTTTGAGTCCATAAAGAGCTTTATGCAGTTTGTAGACTAGATCCTTCTCTCTATTGATTTCAAATCCAGGAGGCTGCTCCACATAGACCTCTTCTAGTAGACCGTTTAGGAATGCACTTTTCACGTCCATTTGATAGACAGTGAATTGCTTATGGGCAGCATAGGCTAAGACTATTCTTATAGCCTCTAGTGTATGATGGTCCCTGATAGGGGTAAAAGTCTAGGGGGGGGGTGAATAGACTTTTAAAGCTTTTCAAACTTTAAAAACTTTTCCCTTCTAAAAGAGTTGATCTATAGTCTTTAGAGAGATTTATAAATGCACAACGGAAGTCTTTACCCTCTATGTAATCCGTATATAACTACTTTCTGTTTTTGGGAGAAATTTGGACTTGAACAACTAGCAGTTGGCTTGGCAGTTGGCTTAGCAGTTGGCTGGATGGTAGGGAAATATTGAGTGTATGATGAAAGTGATGAAGATCAGTTTATAGGAATGATGAGGGAACTTTCTAAAGGTCTGCTTTAGTAAAGGTAAACAGAAGTTTTGCTAGAGCAGAGGGCTCAGCAGTTGGCTGGTCACAAGGGGACTGTTGAGGCAACTTCTATACTTAGAAGATGAATTTCTGCTATTTATTAGAACAGGCCTTTTAGTGATATTGATGTACGTCTCTTGTGTGAAAGGTGGTCTCAAAGAAAGTGAGTAATTAAGCAGTAGGATAAGCAGTTGGGTCAATTCAGACAACTGCTTAGGATGCTGCTGGCAAACTACAATCTTTATGTGAGAAGTGTTGGGTGTGTGCTTTGTTGACTAAAATAAAATCAACTCACGATGTATCCTGGTTCAGAGGTGGTGTAATCCTCCTACGTCCAGTCCCACCCTCTTTCAGATGGATTTTCACTAAAGTATTAAGCCCAATACAATTAGTGACAATCTAGCCTTTGCAACACTTAGGCCAAGATTGAAGGTTTTTCACAATGAGTATAACACCACTCAAAGTTACTCAGTCCTTAGACTTTTCTCAAATGATCCAGTGGGGATCAAAAGGTACTCTATCTATCTAACCACACTTTAGGATCCGAACAACTGTTCTCCTAAGTGTTTTCAACAACTTGTAATAATACACAGAAATTTCTAGTCTCCAACTAAAAATCTAAGCTCTAGAAATATGACAATGAAGATATAATCTAAGAGCTTAGTGAAGCATGAGTTTAAGCAGAAAGCTAATTTAAACCAGCACCTTCTTTTTGCTAGATGTTTCTTTTGATACACAGTGTGATTTCTTTGCTTAGAAGACTCAGAAGCTTGTTTTTCTTCTCATGCTTATGCCTGTTTTTATAGGCATCTTCAGTTAATTGATCTCCTCCGTTGGTTAAGAGGATTCAATGTTTGACGTTGGATGAGCTGTACTTTCGTCTTCTTGTGTCAAGAGCAGGATAAGACTTTTGTCTTTGGTGCTGTTTGAAGATCAACTTGCACATAGGGTATGTCAACCCATACCATAGGTCTTCTTCACGCTGCTTACCTTTTTAGGCTTTGGCATTACTTTGCAACTACACTCGTGTAGTAACCGTTCATTGATCTTTAGTAAAATTGTGACTTCGTTGATTTTGTATCAAATATGATGGTCCCGGATAGAGGTAAAAGTCTAGAGGGGGGTGAATAGACTTTTAAGTTGATCTATAATCTTTTGGGAGATTAATAGATGCACAGCGGAATTCTTTAACCTCTTGATTATCAGTATGAGACAACTTTCTAGTTTGAGTGATGTTAGGACTGTTTATGGATAGGCAGTAGGCTACTGCTGAGGCAATTGCTGGGTTGGCAGTTGGCTGGAAGACAGAAGACTGCTAAGGCAACTTCTGATAAACAGGATGACTTATGGAATATTTTCAACAGGCTTTTTGTTTTGGCTATTGTAATCGTTCAAAGGAAGTAAATATGTATGAGCAGTGGGCTCAGCAGGTGGGTGAAGACCAGAGTACTGCATAGATACCTTCTAAGCTTTGAGAGATTCTCGTGGAAAGACTCTCTCAAGGAGAGTGAGTAATTAAGCAGTAGGATAAGCAGTAGGGTCAGTTAAGACTACTGCTTAGTATGGTGCTTAGTTTGGTGTGTGTTTTGTCAGCTGCTGCTTCCGGATTGTTGTCATCTTTTTGCTTTTTATTCCTGGTATGGCAGCTTGGAGCCTTTCCTGGGAGGCAAATGCGTAGGTACTGTTCAAGCCAATTTTACTACTACGAGTATGGTGCTCACTAGCCAAAGTAGTATGTGAAGATCGACCTCAGTCTACATCTCGACCTAGTAGTGAAGACGATCGACCTAAGATATGATTATAAAATATTACTGAGAATGATGAGAGATTTCTGGAAATTTATTGAGCTGAGTTTAAGTGAAGGTTTAAGTGAGCAGTGAACAGAGCAGTAGAGTAGACACCAGGATACTGCTGAGGCTACTGCTGATCTAAAATGTGATTTTCAGAAATCTGATTGAAAAATATTGATTGTATTGATCTTATAAGGCTCTTGTGATATTGATGTAGAAGCAATAGATATAGTAGTGATGACTTTGGTATAACTGAAGTTACATCGTTCAAAACCAGTCGAATAAAGCACTCCAGCGTCTGCAAGGTAAGTAGTAATTTTTAGTAGCATACTGAGACACAGAAATTAAGAACTTCATAACATAGATATACATCATGCATGGACAATTTTAATAAGCCAAAGTGATCAATTTTCATACATGATACTCCGTACTTGCATAATGTACTACAATAATAACGAACCAGAAACCATTAAATGTCACCAATATTGATATATAATTTTTTTTTAAATCTGAAGGTTTATTAAACAACTTCTCATTTTCCAGATTGTTCCGTATTATATAAAGAAATAATTTCCAATATAAAAAGAATATCAAAATTCATACGGGGTAATATTTTATAATCATTGAGTATATGATAAGTTACATTTTTTATGATAAGTTATGATAAGTTATATGATAAGTTATGTAAAGAGTTCCCCCTTTATTAAACAATGCACCAAAAACCTCAAATTTAGTAAGATACAAAGTATAAATTATTTAGTGAAGTAATGACATATATAATAAAGAATATCTTACTTTCCAGCTTCCTTTGAAAATCCATAGTCAATCACTATTTTCTCTTCCTTCCTCATCTCCTTGCATAACCTGTGGTTATGTTTCAGAAATGGTGACCTGAATTTCCATTCCGTATCAGCTGCCTTGTTGACCTTCTGTCTTTTTGCCACAGGTGCTGTGATCTTGACTTCTTCTTTTGTTCCTTTCTCTTCAGTCAGAACATTCTGAGTTGGAGTTGTATCAATTGCTTCTTCTTCTTTTGATCCTACTCTGGTTCTTAATTTGACAGCAGGTTTCCATGTATTTCCCATTCTGATTCTTCCTCCGCTACTATAGCTTTTTTTCTTTTTCTGCTAGTTTTTGGCTTGTTGTCAGTCAACAATTGCAATGGTTCTTCAGTCTGAATTGGTTCCTCATCTTCCACTTTAAAACTGTCATTCTCTGCTCTTGCAATGCTTCTTGTGCTTCTTGTATTCCTAAAATTATACAGAATAACATTCACAAGTCATTATCACTTTAATGTATCATCACGAATTTATATGTAACTTTGCAATTACAAAAGTTACATATTAATATACTTAAGTTACATAAATTCTATCTGTACTTACAACTTACCCAAGATGTTCAATAATCAAGTATGGCTACAATACTTGCAGGGACATAGTAAGGGATAGGGTGTGCATACTTCATCATAACATAAATATACATAATGCTTACCGAAGTGGAATATGTATTTTGCCCTCCAGCCATGTTATATAATATCATACATAACTTACATAAGTAAGTTATGTAAGTTACTTGAG
This sequence comes from Cuscuta epithymum, assembly GCA_945859915.1. Classification (NCBI taxonomy): domain Eukaryota; kingdom Viridiplantae; phylum Streptophyta; class Magnoliopsida; order Solanales; family Convolvulaceae; genus Cuscuta; species Cuscuta epithymum. Next base: position 5,819,638 of record CAMAPF010001015.1, read on the forward strand.
GTTTGAAGAGGTTCACAGGCACATCAGGAGCAACCTGATGATACAACAAGTGTTCAACTCCGAGCATTGGTTATATACCATTGACAAATTCAACTTTATAATTACCAATTTAGATATGTTACATGATATTATACATTAATTTCATAAGTTATATCCCAAAGTTACATGTAACTATGCAATTACAAAAGTTACATATTAATATACTTAAGTTACATAAATTCTATCTGTACTTACAACTTACCCAAGATGTTCAATAATCAAGTATGGCTACAATACTTGCAGGGGATAGGGTGTGCATACTTCATCATAACATAAATATACATAATGCTTACCGAAGTGGAATCTGTATTTTGCCCTCCAGCCATGTTATATAATATCATACATAACTTACATAAGTAAGTTATGTAAGTTACTTGAGGTTTGAAGAGGTTTACAGGCACATCAGGAGCAACCTGATGATACAACAAGTGTTCAACTCCGAGCAAAAGGCCCAACTCCAGATTCAGCTCGCAAACCAACCAGCTCAGTTAGAGGCAATCCACAAAGCTCTTGCAGAACTTCGGGCTCGAGATGAAGAGCTAGAAAATCAAATTCTAACATTTCAACGAGCACAAGCAGCAGCAGGTGCCTCCCAAGCTGCAGCAGAACCCTCTGCTCCGGTAAACTCTGACCCTGTCTTACCGGCTAACCTTGAGCAGGCCCTTCAAACAATTCAAGTCAAACAAGTGGTTGTAAACACTTAGGAGAACAGTTGTTCGGATCCTAAAGTGTAGTACCTTTTGATCCCCACTGGATCATTTGAGAAAAGTCTAGGGACTGAGTAACTTTGAGTGGTGTCATACTCATTGTGAAAAACCTTCAATCTAGGCCCAAGTGTTGTAAAGGCTAGATTGGCACTAAGTGTATTGGGCTTAATACTTTAGTGGAAATCCATCTGAAAGAGGGTGGGACTGGACGTAGGAGGATTACACCACCTCTGAACCAGGATACATCGTGTGTTGATTTTATTTTAGTCAACAAAGCACACACCCAACACTTTTCACATAAAGATTGTAGTTTGCCAGCACCATCCTAAGCAGTTGTCTCAATTGACCCAAAGAGACGTGCATCAATATCACTAAAAGGCCTGTTCTATCAATAATAATAATAATAATAATAATAATAATAATAATAATAATAATAATAATAATAGTAATAATAATAATAATAATAATAATAATAATAATAATAATAATAATAATAATAATAATAATAATAATAATAATAATAATAATAATAATAATAATAATAATAATAATAATAATAATAATAATAATAATAACAACTTCTAAGGTATCCACTTTCATTAAACTGATACTCATACCTTAGAAATTCCAAGACAGTGGAAGTTTTTTTGGCAGTACAATGATATGCTCAAGCAGTACTCTCAGAGAAGTAGTCTATTGCTCCCAGTGTGAACGCAGTAACTGCCACGCGTTAATAACCACCTTCTCCAACGGCTATAACCCAACGGCTAGTTTCCGATAATACCTCATCCACTTTCACTTACCGATTTCTCTCTACCTTCTCTCTACTCTCAAACACCCACAACATTCTCAAAACATTCACAATACTCTCAACACAAACACCAAACTTCACTTTAACGTCTCACCAAACAAAACAAGTAAACAACAATGGCCTCTCTTGCCCTCATTACTGAAAAGATCTTCACCGGATCTATTCTTGACACTGGAATTATCATGAAGAAAGCCAACAATAGCGATCTAATGAGAGATCTCCTAAGGAAGCTAGAAACCACAGGTCTTCTCAAAATGGCAACCTACATATACCCAAACTATTACCCCGAGGTAGCAACAGAATTCTACCTCAACTCTACCCTGGATACTCTCAAATCAGTTATCAAAGGAAGACCAGTAGAAATTAAGGAAGAAGACATCAGAACACTGCTTTTTCTTCCTGGAGATGAAGCCCCACTGCTTGAAGAATTTGAACTTGACGAGGAAGAATTCAAAGAAATGGCCTTGATCCCAAGTGTACGAAACTCAAAAACTCTCAAGCACAAAACAAACAAAATGATTCATGAATATGCTATCCTGCTGAGCATACTCTATAAGTGCATAGACTCCAAAAACACGGCTCTTGATGAACTAAATAAGAAAAGAGCAACTCCACTAGCAGCAATCATCTCAGGATCATCATACAACTGGACAAGGTACATCTTCAACAACCTGCTAGAATATGTCAAGAAGTTTCATGAACGGGCAAGCAACACCGCAATACCTCATTTGGGATATGGGTTTCTCATTGGAGAAATCTTAAGGAAAAAGGGGGTTCACAGCACAGTCAAGATAGCCACAGATTGGAGAAAATTCCTATCACAAAAATCGATGCAAGGAGCTCCACAAGTTCCAAAAGCTGGAGATTCGATAGTCTCAGATGAACTCCTCAAAACTGCTCTCACCAAGATCAAAACTCAATCATTGAAAAGAACTCAATCAGAAAGTAAAGAAATCCAGTCTAAAAGGACCAAGAAGGAACAGCCTACTGCTCTAACCATAACTTTACAAGAAGAATTAGAAGCAGCTGTGTCTCCTCTACCAATCATTCAGGAAGACTTTGAAGCAGAAGCCTACACTTTACCCACCATTCATGAAGAGAGTGAAGGATCAAAACAAGAAGAGGAAAAGCAGGCATCTCCCTCTTCATCCACAGGTATTGCCATCTCAGCCACTCCTATCTCTATCAACCAACCTCAAACGGAGCAACCAGCTTCACAAGAAGTACAATCTACTCAAGAAGTTCAGCAGCAGGTCACTCCTACCCCAACAAACAACTCACCCACTCAAATAGAGAAACTGGAAGCTGAATGGGCCAGAGTAAAAGCTTGGAGACAATGGAAGCTATCTGGAATTCTTCACCAAGCTAGAACTCTAGCAAGCTTCATTGGTGAAGAGTACTTTGCCTTAAACTGGCTAGGAACTGAAGACATGGAAAAGGCCACAAATCTTCACCAAATCAATCTAGTCTACTCCACAAAGAAAAAGCAGTTGACTGCTAAATCAACAACTGAGAGACCCAATGATAATGACGATAATGATGATGGTAGTGATTTTGGAGATCATCCTCAGGGTCCACCAAACTCCAAAGGTAAGCAAATTATCTCCTCCTCCTCTAGTGATAAAGAAATCTCCTCTAAGGAACCTAAAAGAGTCCTAGAGAAATCTAGATTTGAGAGGCATGGAGGTGGAGAAACATCCAAAGTCATGGAAGATGAAGAAGAAATGGCAAAGCGATTAACAGAAATCTATAAGCTTCTACTAGAATTCAAAAGTGTTCCTGTCAAAACCAAAAAGGTTTCCAGAAGAAAGCCTCCCACCATCAATCTTGCCACATTACAGCCAACCAATGAACAAGCTACAAATCCTGATCTTCAACTCACACTGGCCGTATCAACAAATCATGAGCTGCCTGCATCTACAATCCAACAAACACTGGTTCAACATCAAGTTGATAGAAGTCCCACACCGAAGGATCAAGAACCTGTTCAGAAGGAATCAAAGGATGTGAATACTTCTATCACCACCAACAACTCTCAACCCATTTCAGTTTCTCAGGTATCACCGTCACTCCCCTCTTTTCCAGAAGGTTTAGATGTTGAACAGCTCATCAAGGAATGCAAAGCGGGAACTCAAAATATGGCAGAGAAATGCAAGTCAAATACTGACAAATTGACAAGGGCGTACTACATTTTGATGACAAGAGCAGAAGCTACTGTAGAAGCCAACAAAAAGAGATGGGAAAACGTTGATAAAGCTATTGAGTTTCTCTTTAGCATCTGCAGAACAAAATTTCCAGAATTGGAATCCAAAGTCAATAAAGCCACTGAAGGAAACGAGCAAACCGGAAGAGAGCTTGTAGCTCTGGAAGAAGACTTCAAGAGAAGCATTGGTGAAATTGCTGACATTCATACCAAGCTATCTCTACTAGCAAACACTCTGAATGAAGTGGCAAACAAAAATTATACCAAAAAGGGCGTAAGAAGAGTGAAAACGAATGAATCCGGCCCTTCTGAACCACCAGCAGGTTCAAGACTAAATAAAGGCCCTTGGAAAGCCCCCAAAACTGAAGGTCTGAACAGATGGCAAAGAGGGGCTCTCACAAGACAGAAGAACAAGGAAATGAGAATCATCCATGAAAGAGTAGCTTCCAGACTAAGCACTGAGCAGCAGGTACTTCAGAAATTACAAGGTCCATCTTCTCCTCATCATTCTCTCTCAAGCATAAACAGTTCAGATTTTGATGTAAATCTTGATGAGTGCTAATTTTTATCAACTGTTTTCTTTTTAGTTTTGGCATCATCAAAAAGGGGGAAATTGTTAGGTCCCACTAGATTTTGATGATGCACCATTATGATCATGGTGTTAAATTAACTTTTTGTATAAAGTTTGAGGTATTCAAATGGCATACGGAGTATGAAAGTTTGGGATGTTTTTCTCAAAGAAGCAGTCTGCCATTGTGTTTTTAAATTAAAGGACCAGTTGACTCTTCTGTGCGGACTTTCTTTTCTTTTTGTACAGCCGTACAGGTTCTCCTTTTTTAAAAATATAGTGTGACACTTGGTGCAAAGAATGTTATGACTCAAGTATAAGTGTATTACTCATCTTATAGTAATATACTTATATATTATATACTATAAACATTATATTATATATTACTTATAATATATTTATACACTAGGTTTGGCTCGCGCCTTGCGCGAGGTTGAATGCCCAATAAATGGATGACATAATAAAAACAATCAGTGAAAGAACGATAAGGGAAATGAGAAAAATATTGAAGAACAATAGCAAAATATAACAGTTTAATATTTGCATAGGCAATCAGGGGGCTAACAGCTGAAGTTAGTTAGAAAAACAGCAGCACTGAAGTTGTTGGTGCAGCAAAAAGCAAAATACATGGTTGTTGATTTGTTAAAACCATTTGAGAATGATTGTTTTAGGCAAGAAACTGGGGATCAAAGCATGTTAAGCAAAGGAGCATAAATTCAATCACATGCGAACATTATAGAAAATCTGAGAATTCAAGCATGGTCGGGAATGTGTGTGCAAGCCTGGCTGCCAATCTCGTACAGTTGATTTTCTCGTGGTGGGTCTTCAACGCCACATGGTGAAATGGCAAGTAATTTAACCCTACCACGCCCATGTTTGAAAAAGGCAAGGGTGCAATCTGGGTCTATATGGAAGTTAAATTGAATCTCTTGGAGGAGATCTGTCTCATTAGCAAAGAAAGGGTCCTGTGCTTCACCATGCATGATTAGTACCCGGCCCTTTAGATCACAGCATGAGCTCAGAAATTCAACACATGTTTCCTACAGTGATAAGAGCAATGATGTTTGATCCGAACAAGAGAATTGGAAATAACAATGAACGTATAAGAGACTGTACCGTTTCAGTTTTGGTGGGGATATAAAGGAACGATGATGAACGAAACAATTGTGTGTAGGAGCAGCCAGCCAACGCAGATTTCACGTAAACAAAGAAGTGAGCTGCGAGGGAAACAAAACAGAGAGCATTATATATGCATATAAAGGGCTAATCTGAAAAGGGTTGTACGTGAAAAGGCAATATAAATATGCAAGAAATATACTGTCAGGCAGTGCAGGGTCAAACGCATCGTTGGGGGGTTCACCCAAGTTCCGGGAGTGACCTGCCGTGTCAAACACAAGGACATCAAACATGAAGTTGCCAATATGGCGTAGTAGGATGGAAACATCAAGTCGAATGCCGTTGTCCACCAAGAAATTGGCAAATTCTTCCCCAAAAGTATAGGCCCGCACGGGAACTGGCCATAAACCATTTCCATATCTCAAGACAGCTTCTGCTTTTGTGTGTTCAAATAAATGGCGATGCATACAGGGAGGTATTTGCTATACAAAAAAGGAATAGAAAAAAACAGGAATGAACAGTCTTAGTATCAACCAGATAATAAAAAAATGGCGTGACCATAATGATCTTACCGCGTTTTCAACATCTTGGTCGTCGATCATGTACCAAACCAGGGAGCTGCCCAAAACATCTGGGTAATGGAATGAGTTGCTCTTTGGGCATGCTACATCGGATGAATAACAAAAAAGAGTGAAGCAAGCAATGGAATAATTCTGAAATACCGAAGCAAATAACAGGGATGCCAGACTTATGAAATAAAGGCAGGGGTAGCAAAGAGACCTGGTAGTGGGTGAAGGGCGTGGTGAGCGCGCAAGAAATGGTTAACTTTGTGTTCCAATTCGGTTTTAGTTCTGAATCGCATGGGCAGAACTCTGTCAAACCCAGAAGAACACAAGAAGCGTTCCCAATCCGTGGTTGGAAGGCATTCGTATGTCGCATCTGATGTTTGATTAAAAACGGCAACAGATATTTTCCTCCCGTGAACAGTATGGAGGAAGTAGGTAATACTCCGTAGTATTGGTGCCTCTATTGTCCACAGCATCTTCAAAAGTATAAGTGTCGAACAGGTCCATGGCACTGATGAAGTGAAATAAATGAGCACAATTAAATTGATCTCAAACATCAACAGACTAGGGGTATAAAGTTCTTGTTCACGGTGAACTAAACCAGTTGGTATATACAAACAAACAGACATTATACATAATCGTTTGCAGATAAGTGAGCATATCATAAAGGTATTGAAATACAGAGCCACAGCTGTTTGGTCTGTGAATGAATACTTTTTTCAATCCATTTACACATAGCCTCGGTAAAAAAAAAATTATATGACCTCATAAAAGTTGAGGGAAAAAATGGGGAAAAATGCATAAAGATGAGTAAGGAAATGTAAGGGAACAGAAAATACTCGATGCATGTACCAAATTTCGTCCCTGAATGAACCAGGGATCTCAAAGAAAGGGTCGAAATGTAAGGAAACAGAAAACAAAACGCAGAGAAAGGGTCGAAATTTTGTCCCTGAATGAATCAGGGATCGCATGAAAACCAAAACGCAGTGCCAGCGTTGATGGTAGGGAGCGTGCAGATGGGGTGAGAACGTTACCTGCGATGTATGATGCAGGGAAAGGCGCAATGAGTTCCAGCAGTAGCTTGCGAGTAGATGAGAGGTAATGAAAGGTCGTAGGGGAACAGCCGAGTTAAATGAGGTCTTGGGAAGGCAATGGGCGGCATTACTAATATCATTGGGCGTTCATGCAGGATTATAATGACACCTTGTTTGGCTGGATTTTTTTAAATAAGAAAAGGTGAGAATGCTTACTTTTAAATAGTTATGTCGTAGGTATTATGAAATTTACAAGCGTATTCTAAACCTTTGTGGGTTTCAAAATATTTTTTTTGACAATTATAATCTGTAGGGATGAATCAATAAAAAATAATGGGAATAAGGTAATCAGGTTTGATTATTTTTTCGCTTTGTTAGTTTCAAGTTTTTAAAAAAATTAATTGTTATATCCAATTGATAGAGAGGTAACGAAGTTCTTTTGGGAAAAGTTTTCTGATCTGATCTGATCTGAATCTTTCTGATCTGATCTTAATCTTTCTGATCTGATTTGAATCTTTCTGATCTGATCTGAATTTTTCTGATCTGATCTGAATAAAATAAGAATAAGCAATAAGTAATAAGAATAAGACGAACAGAACACCACCTAAGTCTCTGCGAGAAAAAGAAAAAAACAATTTTTTACAAGGAAAACAAGTTGTGGGAAGAAGCAAGTGGAACAAGCAAGTAGATCAAGCAACGGTTGGAGATTCAACAAGTCTATAAATACAATCCATAAGCACATCCGTTGTCATCTTATTTTTACTATAGCTCCGATAACCAAATAAGCATTTGCATTTCATATATTAAATTACATCAAGAGTTTATACAAAAATTGTCTTCTTAAATTCTTCACAGATATCAAAAGCCATTCTACGTCTAATTTTCTTAATAGTTCTGTAAGAAATATTATGTAGTTCTTTGAATTTATCCCCGCGGATATCTGTGGGCAGCGCAAAGAGGTCCAACTCGAGAAACTTTAAGGCAAATATTCCGCAGTCATCTTCTTTTTGTTGCGGTACAATAGGGCGTCTTAGATCCCAGAGTGGCTTGTTCTCCATTGTGTGTGGACCCAATTTGGTGCCAAATGTTGCTATGGCAGGGAATGCTTTCCTTAATGGCAACATAGCTTCTTCAAATTTTTCATCATTCATGAATGCCCTAAGAGAGTCGAATGCTACAAGCTCCCCTGTCTCAAAGTCCGCTCTTACGCAAACCCAATGCTTCTTTGCAATGTTATGGGGGAAATAAGCATATTTAGCTTCTTGCCAAGGCTTCATGTATTTTGCACCGGATGTCCCTAAAATAATATCCTTCACATGTGATGCTAGTGCCGGACAGATATCCGGTTCATCGTGCTTAAAGTACTGACCAAAATAAGCCGTAGTTAGAACAGCTTGGGAGATCCCTTCATCAATAACACGTTTTCTCAAATGGTGTAGAACGGCATCGATATGCTGAATAATTTAAATGTGGTTTAGTAAACATATTTGTATAAATAAAACAATTTCAGTGAAAGAACATAACTACATTTAATTTGGATACCTCGATTTCAATCCAAGCACCAGGATGCAACATGTCTGTCCAAAACTTTTTCCCCATACCATCCGATTCTGAAAATGCATGAATAAGGCACTGAACTTTCCTGTTCTCTTTAATGGCTTTTTCAATCCAGCCTTCAAATGCCTTCAAAACGTTTTCATCAGGTTCGTCAAGTTTCAAAGATGCAGCATCACCGTTTCTTTTTGTTTTGTTCTCGGTCCTAGCATATTTTAAAATCCTTGTTTCTCTTCTCTTTCTGTGCCCCCTTCCCAATGCCTATAAGCAAATATAATCATATCAAAAACTTGGTCGCCCCATTTGGTATACTCTTTGTGATTGACCAAATGGAAAACTTTACCTCTTTAATTTTATTATCAAATTTGACAATTTTTATATCATCATCCTCACTCTCATCATCCTTCTTTGAGTCTTCTTCCCTCCTCTCCATATTAAGCTGCTACATATCTCGATTTCAGAATTGGTTTAAGTTTTTGGGTCGACTTAACTTAGTCCACATGCATGTCGACCATAATGGTTCAGTAATCTGGCCGATTAATAAAAACAATTACTCCGTACCTCTTTATTCTCAAACAAAGTAATCTGATTTGATTTCTCTCTACCCCCTTTAGCCTCTTCAGTCACCTTAACGACAAAAGGTATACATTTAATAATTCTCATTACAGTGTGTTTTTGGGTCGACCCATAAGTGTAATGTTGCTTTTACCTGGTTCACTTGATTCTCAGCCTCATCCTCAACTTGAAAATATGGTTCCTTGAATGAAAACACAAAAGTGAATTCTAAATAAATGCCAAGGCTTTCTTTTAAATAGTATATTCGACTTGATCTTGATCGAACATTAACTGCAATGCACAGTTTTACCTCCTTTTGATGCTCAGCCTCATCATGGGCATTTTTCTCTTCTTCTCTGCCAATGGACTATATAACGAAATAAATTAAAACTAAATATTGAAGGACATATTATTAAAAGTTCATCTTGATATAGCATTAAGACAAACCTTCAGAAGCAACTTCTCAAATCTCTTTTGCCTTTCCTTTGCCCGTGCCTTCATTTCTTCAAACTTTTGATCATAATTCTTGTGTCTTTCTTTTGAAAGTGCCCCAAATTCTTCAAACTTGTGGTCAATATACATTTTTAAACAATCTTCATTGGCAGGAGGCCCAGGCTGAAGGGGCCTAGATGGATGAGTAGAGGGAGTAGAGGTTTGAGTGACAGGAGACTGTTTCTTCTTCTTTCTCTGTTCCTCTTCACCTTCTTCTTTCTTCTTCCTTTTCACCTTCATCTTTTTAGGAGACTGCTTTTCCTCGTTAAGAATCTCGACCTCAGCTGCTTCCCTTTTCGAGGAGGTTGGAATAAGAAATAATTTTCTCTCTAATAATGATTTGACAAATCTATCCAGCTCAACATGAGGGTTAGTGTCTTCTATAAGCTCCAAATTAGAGATCAGACCAGAAGTAATCTCCATAGAGTCAGGTAGTAGAATACTCTGGTAAATTAGAGGCAACCAGAGTGTGAAGAGCAACTTCAAAATCTTGCTTTCTTTAGTAAATGTTGCTGAAATAAAAAATCTTAACTGGTGTAAATACACAAGACAGTCACTAATGGGTGCTGGAGAAGAATGGCAGGCTTATCCATCAAGAATGTTTTCTGGACCATTGTTTTTTCTTATGATCTGTTACTTGGATAGGGTTCAATTCAAAGGACAGGTTTTGGAAAGTGTTTTTCCAACAATAAAATTCTGGACGAAGGATAGAGTTGATAAAAGAGTAAAAGCTGAGAGGAAGTTGGGATTTGGACTTTGCAAGGTGAAGCCCAGAATCATGCCTGTAGAAGAAGAAGTTGAAGAGAAAGCAGATGAGCTGTTGACAAAGGAAGTAAGTTTTGTAATCATATAAATCATTTAATTTGTGTTCACAAACATGTAACTCTTGTTGTTTAGAATGTAACTTTAATTTCTAATTGATGATTCCACTGTATACCTATAAATGTGATATGAAAATTTGACAATTTCTAGTTTATTTTTAATTTTTATAGGAGTGTGTGAAGGAAATTGTGGCAGTCGCACAAAAATTCAGTGATGCATTTGTTGAGTTTTCCAAGCTGCCTTCAACCATTTCTAAGAAGTTCCCTAATTCTGATATATTGAAGAAGATATATTTGACGACTGCTGATTACTTTATTAATCAAGCAAATGCAGATAAGAACGTGGCTCAGAAAGAAAGATTATCAGAGAAGTGTGTACTTGATGAAGATGATGACTTTTTTAATGAGCCTGGAGTTATGGAAGCCCTTGAGAAACTGGAAAGGGCAACATATCTAAGATTTGCAATGCCTTCATTTGATTTAGGAATTGAGTTGAACATGACTCAAGGTGCAAGCACTTCAAAAGTGCAACAAAGTGCTGAGATGACTGAAGCTGCTACTGATGGGGAAGCTGTGATAAATGACAATGCTGCTGATGTAGAAGATGTGATGATTGAAACTGCTCCTTATATAGAAGATGTGGTAATTGAAACTGGGGTTGATGTAGTGAACCAAACTGCTGCTACTGGAGAAGTGAATGAAGAGACTGGGGTAGCTGTAGAGGATAAACCTGCTGCAGAGGAAAAAGAGGTTGAAAATAAACAAGAGTGAGTGTTAATTGTTTATCATGTAATTCGTTAATCTGTTTAGTTAACTCAGTTAAATTAACATTTTGTTGTTTTTTCCAAAGGAATGTTGGGCTAAAGCCATATACAAGAAAGAGGAAAATTAGAAAGTTAGGTGATGCAGCTATAAATTACAGGTCACCATTTTTGAAGAACAACAGAAGGTTATGCAAGGAGATGACCAGGGATGAGAAGATTGTTCTCGACTATGGCTTCTTAAAAGAAGTTGAAAAGTAAGAAATTCTGATATTATACAATGTATTATATCAATAGAAAACAGTATTTCATAATTAACTGATTCAATTTCTTTAAAAACTATTATCGTGTTAGTGACTTTGTGTATCAAGATGAGGGAGGTGTTTATATGACTAAGGAGGAGTTTCACACACTTCAAGAAGAAAATATAGACAACTCGATCATTGATGCATTTGCAAAGATTCTGAATGAGAGAGAAAAATCCAATAATACTACAAAGCGCGCCTTCATAGCATCAACACAAGTATATGTATGTATAGTTCTTTCTTGTAAATTTGTAAAATATAGTAGAGAACTTCAGTTGCTATATTTTGATTGCATTGACTGAATTTGAATGTGCAGGCAATGTTTGATTATACATCTGGTGACCCCATACAAAATGTTGTTGAAAGATTGCAAAAGGAGATCAATGATGCAGGAGGAGATATATCAAAATTTGATTTGGTAAAATCTGATTAATATTTCAATTTACGTAGTTCAAGTGTTCATGGTTTAAATAATATGTAACTGCAGGTATCCAGGAATGTAATCCCTGATATGACACATGTATATTATATATTATTTTATATAAATCACTGTTGTTTTAACAAAATTGTTAAAATAAGTGGTGTAAACTAATACGGAGTATGTAACTGCAGGTATTGAGGAATGTAAGTCTTGATATGACTTATGTACATTCTGTATGAGTGAAATGTAACTTATGTCAGTGTGAAAGATGAATTGCTTATGACTTGTGTATACTGCAGATACTAGTTCCAATACACAAAGCTGCGCACTATTATGTCTATTGCTTTTACAAAAAAAGTAACATTGTTGATGTAATTGATAACCGTGTGCTTCCTGATGGGGTGACCTTTAGGGACAAATATGGGGAAACTTTTGATAAAATGGTAAAAATTCAATATTAGTTTTGGAAATAATAACAGATTTTATTCAATATTATATTAGTCCATTAATGTAAATTCTTGTACAGGGTGATGGATTCAAAGCCTTTTGTGAGAAAATGAACTTTTCATATGGAAAACCGAGAATTTGGGTTCCCAGAATCTTGTATATGCCATGGAAACATAATGGCAATACTGTTGACTGTGGAATATTTGCTTTGCGCCACCTGGAGACCTATCGTGGGCAAGGACATTCATGGGATTGTGGATTTGCAGCTGCTGCTACAAGTGAAGGGATCAAATCTCAAGCTGAAACGCTCCAGAAATTGAGAATGATGTATGGAGCTCAAGTACTATTGTCAAATTTTAACAGCGAAAGGGAAAATGTCCTAAAAAGAGCAAAAGAGAACCTTTGTAATTGATTAGTGTGGTGGGGTTAATGTCAAAACATTTGCTGTTGGGATTATGGTGGGTTAGTGTGAAAACATTTGCTGGTTTTATTGAAGGGGTGATGGTATGGATTACTTTAAACATTTGCTGGTTGTATTGTTGGTTTTATGCAGTTCCTCGTGCTTGTAATGCACTGGACAAGTGATCTGTTTTGTTTTAAGATATTATGTTGTAAAATGCAAATGTATGTGGACAACATATTCGTGTTTTGTTTATAATAATTTGATGTAACTCGTGTGATTCCACATGTAACGCCGTGTTATTCAAAATGGAACTTACACTCATTCACATGTAACTCGTTGAAATATAAACTACTTTAATTGAATTTTGTATATACATCAAGTATAGAAGTATATATATCCGATGTAAACAATGACCACAACAAATGTAATTCACGTTAAACTATGTAACTCAAGGCAAAAACAATGTGACAACTGTTACAAGCAGTGACTGACCAAACAAACTTCATTAAAGACAATATAAATTCCATAAAATCAAATACTATGTATAACTCAGGTTGCAACAATAGTAATAACCCACAATAAGATATGTAAACTGTGTGACTATAACTAATTCTGCATTTGGTTCACAGCATTTGATTGCATGAAGTATGGAGCAAAAACTTGTGCAGATCTAGGCACATGCATTAAAGACGTCATTCCTCCAACTGGATGAGCAAGTACATAACCTTGTGGAACCATGAAATTAACAGTGTCCTAGGATCAAACAAAAAGTAATGATCAGAAATATATACAACAGATTGAGCAACTGCTTTTGAATTGGAGGCAACATTTTTGGATTTGGAACGACGAGCTTTGACTATTCTGCACAGTTTCTCAACAATACTTCTCTATCGGAGGCTGATAATGGCTTAGTCAGGTCATCAGCAAATCCTCGAGGGCGGGCCGGCCGAGGATGATGTTGTGTGCGCAGTCGAGGTTGACGACGACGAATTCCACTTCGAGCTTGGCTCTATGGGATCCGTCGCCGAATTCAACCGCGAGGGTGATGACGCCTTCGGCGTCTATGCTGTCCCCCGTAAATCCGGAGAGGGGGGTGTTGATGTGTCGGAGGGACCCTCTGTCGAGTCCCAACTCTTGAAAAGTGCTGAGGTACATGACGTTGACAGAACTCCCCGTGTCGACGTAAGTCCGGTGGATGATGGCGTCATTGATCTCAGTGCGGATGACGAGGGCATCCCTATGCGGCAGGGAGCCCGAGGGGAGGTCCGCATCTGTGAAGAAGATGGGATCTGCCCTCTGCCTTTTAGTAGGGGGCATGTGATTGACCTCCCCAATGTAAAGGGACTGTGCCCACTTCTTCCTTTGGCTTGCTGAATCGCCTCCGGTGTTGCCGCCGTTGATCATATGAATATGGCGCTTGTATTGTTGATGGGTGCCTTCTCCCTCGTCATCGAGGCCGCCGATCTCACGTTTCTTCCCTTGTGGGTTTCCCAAGGGGATGGTGTTGGGGTTCACCCACTTGTTTGCCTTCGGCGGAGGGCCTTGATGATGAGGGGGACCCTGGGGCGGAGGGCCCCTGATAAATTGGGACAAGTGGCCCGCCTGTATCAGCCTCTCGATGGCGTTCTTCAGCTGATGGCAGTCGTCGGTTTTGTGTCCATGGTGGCGGTGGAAGCGGCAGTAGGGCTCATCAGGGCCGATGGCATAAATCTCGAGGGGTGTACGGGAGTCTCGCTCAACGAGCCCCCGCTCTTCTGCATGGTCAAGAATGACGCCGACGGGATGCGTCAAGGGAGTGCGTGGGTGCTCAAGGAGGACGGGTTGCGCCCATGCCTTCGGATTATTCTTGTAACCGCCCCCGGGTCTGGCTTGGCCACCTCGGGAGCGATCGTTGTACTGTGGCTCTCGGTTGGTCGGAGGGGGAGGCCCTCCGGGCCGATTCCTGCCTTCATTCTTCTGAGGGGGGTCCGTGTTGCGGCGGTCCCTCTCGATTTCCTCCGCTTCAGCGTATCGGTCCCCCCGCTGAAGGGCCTTTGTATAATCGCGGGGGGGATCAGTGATAAGGCTCCGGGAGAAGTTACCATTGCGGAGGACGGTGTGGAAGAGGGCCATCAGGGTCCTGTCATCGGCGCCCTCGACCTCGAGGGAGGCCTGCCTCCAGCGTTCTAGGAAACTCCGAAGGGTTTCCTCCTTCTGTTGTCTCACATTCAGAAGGTGGGAGAAGTGTTTCTTTGAGCGGTGCCTCCCGGCAAACTGTGTGAGGAAGCGGTGGGCAAGTTCTTGCCACGAATCAATGCTGCCTTCGGGCAATCGGTTGAACCACTCATACGCGGGTCCCTCCAAGGTGGAAAGGAACCAACGGCATAAGTATTCATCCGATGCCCCCATCATCATCATGCTGTTTTGATAGCGGCTATAGTGTTCCTGGGGATCCGTCTTCCCCTCATACGGCTTGATGGGTTGCCCCCGATATTTGTGGGGGATTTTGGCCGCCAACACCCTTGGGGTGAAGGGTGTTCTAGTACGGAGTTGAATGAGGGGCTCGCCTGAGCCTTCGGCAAGCTTTCGTTTCATTTCCTCCACTTGCGCCCGGAGGTCAGCGTACTCTGGATCTGGCCTTGCTGTGGAAGCCGTCGGGGGAGCCTGACGATTCTCCTCAAGTTGACGGAGGAGGGCTTCGATGATTTCGTCCTTAGGATCCTTCGGGGCTACCCCTTGGGAGTTGGCCCGGAAGGATTGCGCCTTATTGATCTGGTGTCTGGCGTCATCGGCATGGAGGATGGCTTTGCCCTTGCTTCGGGGCGGAGGTATGCCCTCGGCTCCCGAAGCGGAGGCTCCACTCTCCTGAGGCCTGCTGAATTCCTGTTTGCCGAGGCGGTCTTGGACCCCTCGGCGTATGGGAGCTCCCCCAAGCCTCTCAAGTGCGGAGGTCCGAGGTTTCTCCTTCATCAAGGGACGTTTATCCCTGGATTGGGCCTCTTGGGAGGCGGTGTCCTGAGCCATGACCCCCTCGGCGTTTCCAATCCCCGGGGGAGGATTGGTGAACAGAGGAGGGAGCGGTGGTAATTGAATAATATTCCCCCCAGCGTGGGGCTGGAGGGGTGCCTGAGAGGCGAGGGCTCCGGAATTGAGAGCCATGTTCTGAACAAAGGCCGCAAAGGCAGCCTGAAGATCGATGGCCGGGGCCGGAGGGGGAACTTGGTTCTCACTCCGATCCCTCCTTCGATTATCAAGGCCAATGCGGGCATCAGGGGTGTTCTTCTGCAGCTGTTGACGTAGGTCAGCGGTGGCTTGCTCTAATTCGAGGATGACACCACCCTCGGGTACTAAGAGCCTGTTGGAGGCCTCAGCCCCGTTAGTTTCGCCGGGGGCTGCGTAGTTTTCCTCAAGGGTCTTGGATTGGGCACGGGTGGTTCTTCCCATTTTCGGTGAGTGTTTTGTGTTTGGTAGAGGGGGAGGGTTTCTTACTTGATAGTTCAGACCTCTCAACGAGAGCACCAAATGATGGATAGTCTACCCGGGGGGTATCTTATCCGAGGGGTTATTGCGGGAATAACTTAGAGAGAAGTCAGAGCAAATAGGAGGAGAGAGAGTCGATTTATTAAATGAACTCAGCGTGGAGTAAGATGCAGATTGTGTTGATTACAAGGAGAAATGGGCTGCTATTTATAGCAGCAATAAATGCGATGAGGGGACACGTGTCAGTAATCCTACGGCCGAAGGGTCACATCAGCCTAGTGGCACCGGCAGTGGTACGTCAACCGCATTGAATGCGGTTGGTGGATGCGACGTGGCATTAAATGCGGTGGTTGGCTGTCTCTAAAAGAAATCTTCGATGATTGAGCTTGTTCAGCCGGAGGCACCTTGTGTAGCCGAGGGCTCCTTGTGAAGGTTTGGTTCAGCCGAAGGCTTCCCCTGATGCCGAAGGCATGAGAATGCCGAAGGCTCATGTCTTCGCCCGTTTCCTCCCAGCAGCTTCCTATGCCAGAGAAGGCTATCCTGTGAGTTTTGGAGCCTTCGGCCAAGGAGGCCGAAGGCACCCCAGTGTGTATCCTGGGCTACTCTGAGGCTTGAGCCGTTGTATTTGGGCCCGAGATGTTCTCTGGGCTTAATGGACTTGTGTAGGAGAAGTAGGAGTCTATGGGCCGGGGGTTCCTGGGCCATATACTCCATCATAGCAGTAGGGTTAGCAGTAGGATGGGAAGTAGACTGCTGCCGAGATGACTGCTCAAGCTACTGCCGAGATATTGAAACACTCTTTCAAGATCAACCTGATGATGCCAAAAGAGGGAAAACACTCGAGCAGGACCCTCCTCTTCAAGACAGCTCGCAGCAACGAAAGGAGCAGAGACAAGAAGAAAGAACACACTACTTCAAGAGGAGAAAGATATCAGAAAAGAAAGGAAGAAGCAAGAGCCAAGGAGGAGGCCAAGAAGAAGTTAGAAGAGGCACATCAAAGAAGACTTGATCAAGAGTTGTCCTAAACACCGATCCACAACCCAACTCTCGAACAGCCTTCACCTTAGTGTCTATTGCCAAGTCACTAGCAGCTTGCTTCTAACCATTTAGTACCCTCCTCTTCAAGACAGCTCGCAGCAAGGAAAGGAGCAGAGACAAGAAGAAAGAACACACTACTTCAAGAGGAGAAAGATATCAGAAAAGAAAGGAAGAAGAAGCAAGAGCCAAGGAGGAGGCCAAGAAGAAGTTAGAAGAGGCAAATCAAAGAAGACTTGATCAAGAGTTGTCCTAAACACCGATCCACAACCCAACTCTCAAACAGCCTTCACCTTAGAGTGTCTATTGCTAAGTCACTAGCAGCTTGCTTCTAACCATTTAGTACCCTGCCACTAACTATCTGAAGTCCTTAAACACTTCATGAATACTTCGATTATTGTCTAATCCATCTCATTACCATACTAAAAGGGTCACAACCTTTGTTGCTATAAGTGTCACACTATATGAGGCCAAGATTTCCGCTGACAGTTTCAAGGCATCCCAAACTTTCGCTGGGAATTGTGAAGTGACGAAAATTTTACTTTGTTAAAGGCTATCAACCCCCCCCCCCCCCCCCACTTCCTAATAACAACAAGTCAACAACAACGACAATAACTATATTTAACAAGAAAAAGAACAAGAACAAGAAAAATAACATTCTTAAATCATAATAACATATAGTGGACTAACCCGGTTGCGTAATTAATATTTTATACATCTACAATGTTTTCTACTTAGTTCAATAGTTCAACCACACAACGACCTGATGGAATTCCTAAAATTCCGCCCGTGCACTTGAATGGAGGGAGGTTTGTCACACCCAGACGTCTACAAGTCATAAAGGTAGTAATTTGATGGCCCATCTGCTGCTTGGGATGACATGATGACATTCTTACCATTGCATTCCTCACCCGCGAATTCACCACTAACCACTTCAACCTGTATAATGTCCTTTTCACCTCAACAAGAGTCCTCCAAAATCCAAACCTTCAGTCCACGAAGCAGTCCTACCTTTCCTTTCATCCCTAAAATTTTTTGAAAAAAATCCAGGGTAGTCGAACCATCCTGTAGGAGCTTGTTGATGGAGAGAGGATGCTGGAACGAAACATCTTAATGTTTCGTCCTGCAAATACTTCCTGTTGATGACGAAGACATTTCTTTGAGCTTTAGTAGGATGGCAGTGCTTAAAATTATGGAAACATGCATTTATGAAATACAACAGTACAAAATTTATTGAGTGCATGCGGTAGGACGAGTTCATATTCATGGCCGAGGACGAGGTAGAGCACGATATAGACCAGATCAGAAAGTCTACGAGAACAGGGCGACCGGGAGAGACCAAGGTCGTGGCAGAGGAAGCGGTGGCCGAGTTGAAGGCGGATGTTATATAAGAGACTGTTGACCGTTGGTCATATATAACTGTGGAAATATGGCAATTTAGCGAGAGACTGTTGGTCAAATAAGAGGAAATTTGACCAGAGGAAATTTTGACCAACAGTCTCCGGCAAAATGTCCATACTTTCCACAGTTAGAACACTCACCGTAAGGCGTAAACTCGACCGCCCTTCCTCTGCCACGACCTTTGGTCTCTCCCGGTCGGCCTGTTATTGTAGACCTTCTCATATGGCCTATAGCCTCCTCTACCTCGTCCTCGCCTTGAGTATGAACTCGACCTTGGTGACGTGAGAGAGATTGCCGAGTACAAAAGATAGCAACTAAGTTGTAGGAAGGAGAATGACAATAGGATACTACTGCTAAGAATAAAAGAATTCTATAGTAAAAATAAGAGTATCTCCTTAGCATAAATAGAAGAATATATCCGCAATACTAATACTTAATTAATTTAATACAAACTTCTAGCGTGTCTCTTCATTTGTCCAATGTAATTATTTCATTGCAATTTCCAAGATAGTCTCTTTGCCTTCCTTGGAGTCTCGTCCCATATTTGATCAATGTAACTCAAGTGAATTCGAAATGTAACTTGTGAAATCCATAGTTTAATTCCAAATTGAACAATCCCTCTATGTAAACTATGAATATGCTTTATTTTTAATATTTGGGCTATAAAAATGATATTGGAATAGAAGAGGGTTATTACTTATTAGGTTGTGTAACTCGCATTATATTGTAATGTAACACGCGTTTTAGAAATTGTAAATCAATTGTAAACATGATGTAACTTGTTAAGAAAAGTTGACATGTAACGTGCCGTATACAATATGTAACTTTAGGGAAATTCTGATGTAACTGTATGCATTTTCAAATGTAAACAGGCTCCCAGAGCCTGGTTTCTTAAACTGACCTCTGCCCCGTACAGTATTGGTTTCAAGCAATCCAGATGAGATCCCTCTCTTCTTATTTTCATTCACAACAGTGTTAGAATCTATGTTCTCATCTATGTTGATGATATACTTGTTCTCTCTTCTTGGTCCTAATCTTATTTCATGGTGGTCAAGAGCCTGTGTTGCCAGATCATCAACTGAAGTCTTGCAGATACCACAGAGAGATCCTTTGGATTAAGTCCTTACTTTAAGATATTCAAGCTTCATACTGTGTTCCCAGAGTTCACTGTGATAACCTAAGCACAGTTAGTCTAGCTCACAATCCAGTTCGACACTCTCGTGTCAAGCATATGGAGCTTGATCTATACATTGTTCGACAAAGAGTTCATTTGAAACAACTGGAAGTCTATCACATTCCTGCACCTTTTCAAATTGCAGATGTGCTTAGTTAGTTAGAGTCTTGTTAGACAAGTTGTTATAGACTCAACTGTAATACTGTTAGCCTAAATGTGTATATACACTTGTTGTACCCTTCTCATTCAGAATGAATAATAACTCTCCTTCTTCTAAATCTCTCCTGCTTCAACTTCGAGATCTTTTACAACTTCCTGGAGAAGAAATCAGGAAAAGAAAACTTCAGATTTCAAATTTATATTGAAATTGAACACCAAAATAGTAACAGGCACACTATCCACTGAAGCACAATGTTGTTCCAATGCACAGGCAAATGTATTGGAATACGTGTGCCTTCAAACAACCCACCTACAGACTTCAATCTTTATTTACTGGAATGATTTTCGCGGAACTGAATGGAATGATAAAAAAACACTACATAGAAAATCTCACCCACCCGCTCGGATTTCAGAATCATCTCCATCGAATAACCTACTCAACCCAGGCTTCTACTCTCTCCCATCTAGCGCAGCGGGTCTCCCTTCTCCCCAATAAATTTTAGCCAGAAACTGGATAAAAGTCCCTCAAAATCTAGTAGATTGAATGGAAAACCATTAAAATCAACAATCTTTGAAAATCCATGACAGTGATTACCGGAAAAAGAAAGACGAACCGGCCCGAGGATATTCAAGGCGATGAACGGAGGTTGGCGTACGGTTGTGCGGAATACGAGTGGTGCGAGGGTAAAAAAGGGAAAACCCCTTATGTGTATTCATATCGGAACAAGTGTCAGTACCTGGAGTACAAATACGTGTATTTGCCTAGAGGGGCCTGGGCCATGACGCAAATACTCCCAATCAAGGGAAAAGGTGATGTGGTTTAATGAGTACAAGTGTCCAGAGAAGAGTGGTCCACCTCACAACCCACACCGGTGTGCCTTATATACAACCCACACCGAAGAAAAAACCCTTCATAATACTACTTTTGACCACACTTGGTTTATCTATCTGGCGGGATTTTTATTCGCCGACTCCAAAAGTACGCATCGTTAACTTCAGCCTCTCCCCGAATCTTACCGCCGCCGCCGCCAACGGCAACCGTTCTTCTGTAGAGGCGCCGCTCACGGCCAACTGCAACCTTTCTTTAGCTTTCGACAACGACCAATTTAGCGGAGGTGATTATAATAAGGTAGATCAGTACGATGAGATCGAGGTATTGGTGGTCTGGGCCGGCCGGAACGAGACGTTCATGCGGGCCCACCCCGGAAGCTTCTGGCAGAAATATTATGAGCAAAAGTCGGTGGTGGCGGCGGCCAACGATTCTGTTGTGCCGCCGGATCTGGAATCGGCAGTAGTTTACACGTTCACGGTTGAAGTGAAAAGTAGGGTTAAGGAGGACCCCATGACCATGGATGAGGAGACGTTTTACATAAAGACAACCTGCGACAATGTGCGGGTTGGATTTGGGTCAACGGAAGGCGTTGACCGGATTGCGAACATGCTAGATGGACCACTGAAGTGTAAGGTTGTGAAGTCGAAGTCTAGTTTCAATTTATGATCAGGGGTACCTTTCATATCTGTTTTATGCACAACGTAATAAGGCATGATTTTGTCAAAAGTACTACTCCGGCCGTATTTGCATTCTTATGACTTAAACTAGATTTTTCACCCGTGCGTTGCACCAGATAAATTTTCTAATAATGGCATTATCAAATATTAGAATATATATGCATTTAACATTTTCATTTATAGAAACTGCTTTGATAATGTATATATGACGACTCTTATTTAGTAAACAATTTCAAGATTGGACGATCATACATCTTTGATGTTTACGGATGTACAATGTAAAAAAGACTATCTTTAATATTTTCTTCATTCGACAGTCTCCTGCCACCAATACTTGGCTATTGTTCTATATTAAATTTCTCTGTTTTAATGTAAATGACATAAATCTTCCGCTAATAAAATTTATATTGTCTATTTTTTCCTCTATCTATATGTTATTAACACTACAAAAAAATAGGGCTGTAGTCACGGATTTAGTCATGGACCGCAGTGTAAAAAATATGTGACTAACTCCAATAATTTGAGCATATATATAAACCCATTCGAATTAATAAATAATACTTACATTTAACTAATATTATAAAAAATTTAACTAATTTACGTAATTTTAACTAAATACAAATTAATTAACACTATGCTTAAATTACAACTACGTTTAACTAATTTATTTCACTAAATAATCAACTAGCTAATTTTCACTAAATTAAATGAAATGCACACAATTCACAATAATAATGCACAAAATATAAGTAATGTTTTAATCCAAACTTAACCCATTAAAAATCCTAAATTAGGCATTAACAATAATTGCTAATAATAAAATGTAATAATTCGAGCATATATATGTAAATCCATTTGAATTAACTAATACTTAAATTTAACTAATATTATAAAACATTTAAGTAATTTAACACTACATTTAAATTAAACCTACGTTTAACTAAATTTAACTACTTCATTTCGTTAATTAATTAACAACCTTTTTTAAACTCATTTCAATTAACAGATATTTAAATTTAACTAATATTATCAAAAGTTTAACTAATTTAACTTAATTAGCTAAAACATACATTTAGCTAACTAATTTTACTTAATTTAACTTAATGCATCACTACGTTTAAACCTACGTTACGTTTAGCTAACTAATTTGACTTAACACATCACTATGTTTAAACCTACGTTTAGCTAACTAATTTTAATTAAATTATTTTATAAACCTAAAAATTTAACTAATGTTTTGACATCACTACGTTTATAGTTAAATATACTGTTAATTAATTAACAACCTCACTAATTTAATAGTTTTAATAATTTAAATTGAACCAACTAATTCTAAATAAAAATAATAATTCAAATAACATACCTTATCTGCATAAAGAGGGAAAATGACATAAGCTAGACTACATCCTTCGATCTTTCAAACAGATACTGTATTATATACTGTGAATGAATTGGTGTGGTTCTGTTGAATGAGTTGCTCCTGCATATATAAAAAATCTAGTCACGAACGTAGTCACGGATTTGTCCGTCACTAAGCAAATCTGTGTACATTACGCGTCCAAACCGTGTAAATTACGCGTGGAAATAATATTATTCATTTTAGTCACGGAATTAGTCACGGACATGTCCGTGACTAATTTTATCCGTACAAAATACCGTTGCGAAATAATTTCTGAGCGTCGAAAATTAATTTTTTTCTCTAGTCATGGACTTAGTCACGGATATGTCCGTGACTAAGATACCGAAATAAAATCACACACGCCGGAAACAGAATTGGTCTACCGGAGGATTTTAGTCACGGATTTGGTCCGTGACAAAGTTTAGTCACAGTCATAGTCACGGTCAAATCCGTGACTATTTTTTTCTTTAAATCCGTGACTAGTCCGTGACTAGTCCGTGACTAGTCCGTGACTAACTAGTCACGGACCAAATCCGTGACTAAAATCCGTGACTACAAGGCTGTTTTTTTGTAGTGTAACATTGATATTGTCATATGGAAGCTGACATCAAACTCTTTTAGAAATAAGTTTTGATTCTTGTTGTGAACCCTCCCCGAAGAAAAATCAAGTAATTACCCTATGTGAAGTAATTTTACATGAATAATTTCAAGTGAAAATCAATAGACACTCATGTCTAAATCTATTTTATTTTTATTGTAAAAGAGTCATAAAAAAGTCATAAAGAGAAAGATCAAATAAAACATTAAAATTACATATGAATTTCATATTGATCACTAAGATTTCACGTTGACCAAATTGAATGATTGATTATATGTGAATCTCATATTGGATTCACATATAATCCGTTGTTTTTAGAAACTCACTTATGATTCTTTTATTTCTTTGATAAATAATGTTAGACTTATTTTTCCTTTCCTTTTTTGGTATCAGTTAACTAACCTAATTGATGTATATAGTTTTAGATTAGAATATTCAATTTGAGATTTTAGAATATGTCTTTTGATTTTAATTAATAGCTTCTTATACTCCCTCCATATTTAAAAGTTTGCTACGCTTTCGTATTTGGGATGTATTTAAAAGTTTGCTACATTTACTTTTTTTTTTTGGTAAGTTTCTTCTTTAAAAAAATTCCCAATCACCCTTATTTATTCTACTTTTTATATTTCCTCTCCTACTTTTTCTAAACTATTCATTACTCGTACTATTTCTCCAATAAATTTGTGTGAAGATCTAATGTAATGATCTTTAAAATACGGAAGGAGTATGTTTAGTTACAAATATAATTATGACTTTTTATTCATATAATTTGCTAAATTGATGTAATATAATTAAAGAATTATGTTACATTATAAAAGATTTTCTTAATTGGAACATTTAATTATATACTCCCCCGTGTTTAAAAGATCACTACATTAGATCTTGACATAAATTTAAGAAGGAAATAATAGGGTAGAAATATGAGAGAAAGTGAAAAAGTAGGAAAGAAAATATAAAAAGTAGAAAAAGTAAGGGTAAGTGAATATTTTTAAAGAAAAAATTTACAAAAAATGAAAAGTGTAGCAAACTTTAAATGCATTTCAAATAGGAAAGTGTAACAAACTTTTAAATACGAAGGGAGTATTATAAATCAAAATACACCAATTAAGCTATTTTTATTTTTTAGGCACAAAAAACAAAAGAAAAGGAACACTAATAGCTTTCATCGACGAAATATGCAAAAGTGGAAAACCATTTATGGATGTCCAAAAATAACCAAAAAAACGTTAGAGTTACGCTTATTTGGTTCATTGAAATCTTAGTATTCAATATGAGATTCACGTATAACTAGTGTCCAATTTGATCTATTAGAAATCTTAGTATCAAATATTGTGTATAATAGTCATGTATAATATAATCACAGTCAAGAATCATATGGTCATAGTAGTGTCATACATTCTACTTCCACCTAAACAAACCGCTAACTAAATATGAAAGTGAGTAATTCTTTTTATGAATAAACTCGCGTTTTCCCTTTATAAAAAATAGAGAGAAAATATGAAAGTGAGTAAATTCATCCGGCATCTTAAATATTATATGTTCCTTATATAACTACCATAAAATACAATAAAAACAAATGGTATAAAAAATATAATGTCATAGGAATAACAATGTTTCGCACTTGAACTATTTAAGAATAGCTTGATATATCCATCCACAGATCCACTCAATGACTGTTTTGCTCTATTTATGTAAGGACACCCTTGCCATACCTACACATTAAAATAAATACAAAGGATCAAGGAAAAGTTATTAAGGAATGTTTAGAACTGATTCTGCTTCTGCTTGTTTTTTTAAAGAAGCGGAATATATAATCAGAATCAGTTTTTAGAAGTTGGTCACCCCCAGAATCACTTCTGCACTTTCACCCAAACACTTCAATTTCAGCTTCTGCTCCCTGAGGGAGCAAAAGCAGTTTTAAGAATCAGATTCAAACACCCCCTAAAAACACTTTGTATGTGTGATGTATTCAGCATGGGCATCTATTTATAATTAGCTAAGATTCCCTAAATGTTTTTAGTGGATGAAATGGTAACTTGCTAAGCATTATTGCTTACGAGAATTTTATTCTCTTATGTCCTCATGTATAGGTAATAAACGAGGTACGGAAGCCTGAGAGAATGTATGGAGCCGGTGACAAGGTTTTGGATGGGTTAACGGAGAAGATCTGGCTATCAGTTATGTTGTTGTTTTAGTACGTTGGTACTTCAAAGGGTTGTTAAACGTTTTAAAATCCTGATCAGGTGTAACGGCGGTTTAAAGATGTTTTTATTTTGATGTCTTTCGTTATGGTTGTAAGGTTTGATTTTGTTTTAAAAGAAATAAAGTCTCATATCGAGGCTTTGTATCTTTATTTCCGCTTCATTTATTGAGTCTCTTTTATGTTTGAGTATCGTAATGGCCGTTTTGGGGACGGTCGTTACACCATCTCATATTTGTTTATTTATTATTTAAATAAAATGTAAAAGGAAATAAACGATAGAAAAAGAAATGACAAAATATATATTATGAATTAAAACTTCTAACATCTTTTCAATCACTAGAAAAAGATTCAGTCTCACAAAAAATAAGTTTATAGTTGATTAGCATTTATAATACGGAGTCATGGGCGGATCTATGTTGGGGCAGGGGTGGGCTCCAGCCCAGCCCAGCCCAATTTATTTTTATTATTATAGGTATAGGTTTAATTTCTAGCCCACCTCAAAACTAATGTCTAGCCCAGCCCAAGCCTACCAACTTTGTAATTCTATTTGAGTATTAATTGAATTTTTTCAGTAGATAGTAAAATAGTATTTATTTATTTTTATAAATTTATAATGATTAAAGATAGAATTAAAGATTAGAAAATGATTTATTTATAATGCAATTAAAGAATAGAGAACGATGTATTTACTGTTTAGGCATGTAAGAATGGATTCAAAATCTCAATTCAATTTTAAAATTGGGAATACTTATTAGTTTTATGTACATCGACTATTTTTACTTATTAGTTTTAGATATGCTAAAAACGTTTAAATTTTAGATATGCTACCTCTATCTCATTTTATTTAGCCATCTTTGACTCTTTACTCAAAGATGGTAAACTTTGATCCATCATTTTAACTCATGTATTAATGTGAAACTTACTAAATTTATACTTTTATGATAAACTTTTTAACAAAGAACATTTCCGTTTCATTTTCATATTATCAATTTTATTGTATAAATATATAGTCATTCAGAGTTTAACTTCTTTGACTTGAAAAGTCAAATTAGTCTTAATAAAGGTCGGAGGTAGTATATAGTTTATTTCTATAATTTGTAAGTTATGAATATGCTCGAGTCCAGATCGAACTGAACATGACTATGCTCGAATTCAGCTTGAATAACTATTCAAACTCAAAAAAATAACGACCGGTTTTTTGTAAAAACAAACTATTTAAACTAAAATTTAGCCCGTGTTCGAGATTGAAGTTCATTAAGCTTTGGTCATTAAATTAAATTCGAAATCACGATCGAACTTGAGTAGTTCGAAAAAAAACTCAGTTCAATAACTATCAGTCCTAAGCTAAATCTTTTGTATGCAATAACAAAAATTTTTACTACTTAGCCCACCCCACCCCTCATTCCTAGATCCGCCCCTGTACGGAGTAGCACATAATATATTCAAAAAAAACTAAAGGAGTCGATGGTACGTACAAATGTTGTAGTATTCACAAATTTATTCAAACAAATCATGTAAAAAAATATAAATGCAATCTGCTATTGTTATCGCCAAACTTAACAAATACAAATTTGTCGTATTAGCTAACTTAGTGATAATGAATATATGAAATGTGTAAAAGTTAAAATGATACGGAGTATATGTTAAATATGTATTTTTATATCTAAATTATTTATTTATATCTTAAAATGAACAGTGAAGATAAATACAAAGTGTGTGTGTGTATATGTGTGTGTGTGTGTATTTAAGTTGTTCAGTGTTCGGTTCGGTTTACGGTTTTTCGGTTTTAAACCAAACCAAACCATTCGGTTTGAGCAAATTCTTACCAAACGGTTTACTTAAGTGAACCCAAGCCAAACCAAACCACCAATTTTCGGTTTGGTTCGGTTCGGTTAAACCAAACCATTTTGCCCACCCTTAATTTTTCTTTTTCAGTAAGTATGTGTCGCAATGTGCAGAAAACTACTCCAAAGTGTTATTTTTTGTTCATTCAACACCAAACTATATTGCTCCCTAGAACTTTGGCAATGAGAACACAAAGCAGATTTGGGAAATAAATTTATTTGAAAACTATATTTTCTATAAACCTAACTAAAATCAAAGATACAAAACAAACTTTGAAACTCAAGCTTGATCGAATAAAATAATAAAAGTGGAATTGAAAACTTACCAGGTTCATTTGAAAACGATCCTTTCTTCCTTCGATTCACGGTGTTTCTTTAATCACGAGGAGTAGTTAATTGTATTCACCTGTAGGGTTGTAAACGAACCAATCGAGTCGAATAATGAGATTTTGTATTTGTATTTGTTTAATTTTTTCTAATACGAATCCGAATTCAAATATGACACAAATATTAATTTCGATTTGTATTTGTATTTGTTTAACAATATGAATAGTTATCAAATCATATACGAATATCGAATCGATTTGAGCATAGGTTAAATATTAGTCAAATATCACGTTAAAATAACTTTTCTTATACTCTATATTGTTTATGTTGTAAATGCATGCTATGACTTAATATGTGTTTTTAAAATATAAATTTAATGGATCAATGCATTTTTAGATGATGCACAATATACTAAAGTGAATTAATTTTATGATTAATAAATATAAATCTATTTCAAACTTTTTGAAATAAACACTAACACACACATATTAGAAATTATACTTATAATGTGTGAAATAAGTTGATAATTTTATATATCAAAGTCAAACAATTCTAATTTTTTATTCTTCAAATCGAAAACATAATTATTTGTATTGTATTTGAAAGACATTTGAACCAAAAAATGGATTTGTATTTGTATTCATATTCTGGTTTATTACAAATGAGCTTGGAATCTGTATGCAAAAATGTATATATGGGCTACACTTTGAGGGTATTGTTATCTTTTAAAGGTTATTATAATGTTATTACTATTATTATTAATATTGACATTAATATTACCATTATTATTAATCGAATATATTTGATTAATATTCTAATCGAATACACTGATATTCTTATTTGAATTTGATAACAACTCGAATCAAATTTAATATTCTTATTTGTATTTGAATTTTCCGAATTCAAATCGTCTTATACGAATTCGAATCACGAATCGAACAAAAATTATTTGATTCGTTTACAACCTTATTCACCTGAGAAATCAATTGTCTTGGTTTTGCAAAATAACTTCATCATGGATTGCTTTTGGCTAATAACTTAACCAATGAAAAAGGTATGAAACAACGATTACATTACCTAATGTCAATATGTAATTTCATTGATGGAAAAAAATTATTGTAGAAAGAAATATTTGATTGAGGAATTTTAGCAAACACCTTCTTACAAAAATTGTAAGAAAGTTCTAAGTGATAATAAACCTAGCAAATTGGAATTCAATATAAAGTAAAGGATGGATTATATGATTAAGAAGAATAGTTTACTTCATATTCAGTTTGAATCAGATGGACTTTAATTTGGATGATTCTAGTAGAAGAAGAACAAATCTACAGGGATGATTTCCAAGAAGATGACTTCAGATAGTGGAAATACAACGAAGAGTCCAATTAACCAAAACCATACTCAAGAAGAATTACTGGATCCAAGGATTACATGAATGAACGGGATTTGGACGATTATTGATCGCTCTAATCCTCGGAGACGGCGGATTAGGTAAGCGGCGATAGCGGTACCCAAACAGCAGCATCCATTTGTTGATGTGAAGGAATGAAATGAGTGAATGGATTTTAGGTGTTGGAAGGGGTGTGAGAAGAAGATTTATTGATAGGGATGATATGATTCAGGCGTTTCGGTCGATTTGAGGTGTAGAACTGTAGAAGGAACGGGAGAATGAAAAGTTAGAAACCGTAGATGTTGTGTAATAAAATCGGAAGGATAAAAATGAGAGCGGGTGAGCGAGAATATTTTTCCTAGAATTGTAGTGCTATAAAGGAGAGGATTCTTACTTTCTAAGAAAAATAAAAATAGTTTATATTTTTATAATTGGTTCTTTTTCTGGTTCAGATTTGTTAGCTACTTATGCTTTTATATTAAGTGTTTTTCAAATATGAGAAAATTACCCGAAATAGGACTAAAAATGTTGATAATTCCAAAATAGGACTATCATGTTTTTATTCCCAAACTAGGAGTAATTACTGTCTTGTTTTGGCAGTACCAGACTTCAAACATGGCAGTATTTTCCAAACTTGACAGTAATTACTTCTATTTTGGAAATAAAAAACATGACAATCCTATTTTAGAATTTTCAAACTGTTTTAGTCTCATTTCCGGAAGTTTCCCTTAGATTATATATGTATTGACGATGACGAATTGGCATGTAAACATACATATACGGAGGGTACAAAAAACGTATACCAACATACTTTTTCAAAATAGAATCCTCCACCTCAAATTAACAAAAAAAATTGAAAATAATAATCTATGAACTGCATTTTACCTTTTAATGAACTCCTAACTTTGATTTTGTAGACGAAGGAGTTGAATAGGCCCCCCTTGAAGATTGAAGTGTTTGACAAGGTTTATGTCCCGAAATCGGGCGAGCCCCCTGCACGTGTAGTTGCAACGAAGGTAAATTATATATATATATATATATATAAAGATCCTGTCCAGACGTCCGGACAGGAGCCGCCGTCCGGCCGGCGGCGTTTGGCCGCCTTCCCGGTGGAATTTTTTGATGAAATTTTTATGGCATGTTCTCCATCAAGTCTAGTTTATCCACAAAAAAATTCAGCCAAAAACTCAATCGGGAAGGTCGTCAAATGATTTTTGCAAGTTAACTGGTCCGGAATATGTATTTTCCGGACCAGTTAACTTGCAAAAATCATTTGACGACCTTCCCGATTGAGTTTTTGGCTGAATTTTTTTGTGGATAAACTAGACTTGATGGAGAACATGCCATAAAAATTTCATCAAAAAATTCCACCGGGAAGGCGGCCAAACGCCGCCGGCCGGACGGCGGCTCCTGTCCGGACGTCTGGACAGGAGCATTCCTCTATATATATATATATATATATATATATATATATATATATATATATATATATATCAGATTTTCATATTGCTATAAGGAGTATATGTCTTGGTAACCTCCTGTCTTCTGATTGTGCAGCAAAAATACAATGAGATGAAAGCCCAGGCTGAATCGCAAGGGAAGTCGTACGAAGAGGATGATTCTGAGTTGTTTTGTGCGGTGGTCCCACTATACAAAGGCCGGCGGTTTGGGACGGGATCTGAAGCTGAAGCGATGTCTGACCTTGAATGTACCAGCCGGATATCGGGGCCGACTCAAATGGAAATTGATTCCCTCATCAAGGACCAGCTGGAAGCCCGTTTGGCGCAGCAGGAAAAGCAGTTTCAAACTCAGATGGCGAACATGA
Organism: Cuscuta epithymum; assembly: GCA_945859915.1. Taxonomy (NCBI): domain Eukaryota; kingdom Viridiplantae; phylum Streptophyta; class Magnoliopsida; order Solanales; family Convolvulaceae; genus Cuscuta; species Cuscuta epithymum. The sequence goes on from CAMAPF010001015.1 coordinate 5,850,764, forward strand.
CTTCTGCGTTTACTGCGTACATGGAGCAAGTGCGAAGCTCGAACCCTTCTGTCCCGCTACCTGATTTCTCGCCTTTTCGTACCCCGACCTCCGCCCATATGAATGGGCTACATGAATCGAATGAAGTGCGGTTGTCTGATCTATTTGTGTAATGAACAAACTCTTTAACTTTCTGTACTGGTCCTGGACATCTAATGGCAATTTATTTGCCATTTCTACTTTTGTTTTGGCAGTGGTTTATCTGCCTGGAGTGCTGTAACATAATAATATTCTATTTATTTGTGCTTTTTCATTTGCTCTATAGTTTGCATGTGTGGTTCATAATTTGCTCTATATCTTTTTGGACTGCAGTATTATATGATTCCAGTTAAATTTTTTGTTTATAATGATTTGTAAAAAAAAAAATGTGCACCGTACATATGTACGGTATACCGTACATATGTACGGTGTACATTTTTTTTAAATTAATTGTGGCACGGAAATTTTCCGTACCAAAAACCTGAATGAAATTTGGTAAAATATTTGGCACGAACTTATCCGAGCCAACAAACGGGCAAAGATTTGCCCGACCCGGTGTATTCCGGGCCAATATCCGTGCCAAGTTACATCCGAGCCAAACTTTTGCGGGAGTAATCAATGTTGTTTTCTCGGAACTTCCGTGCCCAATGCCGAGCCAAGAGTTGGGGCGGATGATGGTATCCGTGCCAAAGCATTTGGCACGAGCCAGGTGCGTCGGATTTCGTTTCCGTGCCAAATCCGAGCCGAAAGCGATAGTCTGGGAATTTTGTGAAGCCATCTGTGCCGAAATCCGACCCAATGGCGACTTTTTTTGGTAGTGTACTGAGAACGAACCTCACAATCACAAGATTATAATTGTGAATATAAGTTAATATCTTTGATTTGTGTCGATTTCTTAAACAACTGTACATTATTATTAAACTGTAGTGCTAACTTTTCTTATAGACTAAATCAAAAAACATAACACCACCGTTAAAATTTATCTTTGTCAAATCACATTCTAGTGACATTAGGACATTGCTACCTTTATTATTACTACCTCGAACAGTTTCAAATTTTGACAACTTTCATTTTTTATTATCAGACTATTATTGAAAGCAAAAGCTTGGCTCGGAGAAAGAGAGGCAGAGGCCCCTGTGAGTTTACTGAATAGGGGAACGAGCTTGAGCCCACCTTCATGGACTGGTTCCAGGCCATTGAATTAGTTTTTATTATTTGAAATTTTCTTGAATTATTTCCTATTTGAAGTTTATTAGGATTTCTATTATTCTGTTTCTTATTTGGAGTTGATTAGGATTTTTATGATTTTGTTTTCTAGTTTCAAAATTAGTAATGAGTATTTGAACCCTTTGTTACGGTTCATTCATGCTTATCAATTAATAAATATAATATTAATATAAAATTGGATTCTAGTCTATTACTCTATTGGCTCTGAGCAAGAGCTTCTACGTACATACCATTAATTATTAGTACTTTTCCATTCTCATCACACTAATTTCTCATTTTTCCTTTTAAGTACACAATTTGTGATTCTATATAGTTAGCTCTCTCTTTTTTTAATAAATCTCAAACTTGACAAAATTTTAAAGAACGAACGGAGTACTCTATAATAGGCCCAGTAGGTTACTATGAAAAAATCGCAACCCCTCCGTTACGGAAAAGTCACTACAAATACATGCTTGCTCTCTCCAGCTAGATTCTCAATCGTGCTAATAACTTTAATATCCTACTCTACCACGCTCTGGTAAACGCTCAAGCGAATCCGGTTTCATTCTTGGGGCATAAGTCACGCCTTAGTGGTTGTATATCGAGTATGTTGCAGCCCGGCCTAAGTGCACTGTGCACCGTACCATGCATGACACTTTAATTTCTCCCCTTTTCCTCACATATTGTATCAATTTGTCGGCCCCCCCGTTAAAGGAGCCTTCTCCGTCATTAACTCCCCATTATTCCAAAAGCCCCTGCCTGCAAGCGACCCCCACATTAGCCCCTGCCCCACCCTAGTTCAACACCCTACCCCACCCGAGCCCTAACCATAACCCCCTCGCAACCCCCCTCTCAGCCTCGTAGTCATCGTTACATGCCCAACGTCGTCACCTCACCTATTGTCGCTGCCTACAACCGCACAGTTACCCACCCCTAGCTGTCGGCAAGATGCTCCAGATTAAAGGAGCACAGCCAGATCTAGATCTTCGACAACAAAGTAGGGATGAAACAACGGCGGTAGCTATAGCTAGCTTCGGTGATGTCGCGATTCTGCGAAGGTGAAGCCTGCGATGGGTAATGGGTAGGCTTCGACGTAGCGGCAGCTACGACGGCGAGGCGGTACGACGGCAAGGCGGTGACACAGAGGTAATCTTCTAGGCAAGGCGATCGACCTCCATTGTTGCCTGCTCTCTTGAATCCAAGCCAACTTTAATCGGATGGGGAGTTAACGATGGGAAGGGTTAGCGTTAAAGGGTAGTCAAAATATACCAAAAACTATAATTTGGTGTTTATTTGGTCTAATTAAAACTTTATTGTCTAATCCGAGCTTCGTGAAAAATCTTGGTGTCAATTTTTGTTTTTCTCCCAAAAAGAAAACATTCTAATACAATACAAGTCTCATAAGAAGTTATTAGGGATAATTTGAGTTTGCACCCCATTTTATTGACCAAATTGGATTTTGCACCCTGTTTGTAAAAATCTTTGTTTTTGCACCCCAACCTCATATGAAAAGTCAAAAATGCTCTCGATCAGGAATATATTGAAGGACAACAAAATTATTAATGGAGGGACAATTTTGCCTTTTCATATGGGTTGGAATGCAAAAACAAAGTTTTTTAAAAATGGGGTGCAAAATCATATTTGAACAATAAAATGGAATGCAAACTCAAATTATCCCAAGTTACTAATAATGTTCCAAAAAAGATTTGAAGTTATTACTTATTACTAAATTTAAATGAGCATATTTGAACGGCCTAAATCGAAACCGAACCAAACAATTAGGGCCTGTTTACTAACAGAAATATTTTCCAGTTTTCCAGAAAACTGAAAAACTGGAAAACAGAAAACAGGAAACGTGTTTACCAAAGAAATTCCTGGAAAACTGGAGAAAGGAAAAAAGAAAAACGCGTTTACCAAATCGTTTTTCAAAACGGAAAAAATGAAACATGTCTCTCTTTTCCTTAATGATTTGGAGAAGTGACTTTTACTAGTTTTCCAAATTTGGAAAACGCAGATGCTACAGTGCCTTTGCAATGAATTTGCATACTTACACCTAGTGGTGGGTCCGGTCCTGCTCCGATGTCGATTCCATTCCGGACTTCCGGTACCTCCATCCTCGTACCTTACCCCTTACCCCTACCCTACCCTACCCTACCCACCCAACCCCGACCCCGTGTACCCATTTTTCCCTATAATGACCTTACCCCACCCCCCACCACATGCCCCGACCTCGGCCCCACCCCGATCCACCCTACCCTACCGCCACCCCCCTACCACCTCGATCCACCCTACCCTACCGCCACCCCCTACCACCTCGACCCCACCCCGACCCACCCTACCCTACCCCCACCCCTCGTATATTACCACTTACCCCAACGTTACCCCTTACCACATGCCTCCTACCTCGGCCCCACCCCACCGCCATCCTACCCCCACCCTCGTACCGCCATCCTACCCCCACCCCCACCCTACCCTACCTTGACCCCACCCGGATTCCGGGCCCACCCTACCGCCATCCTATCCCAACTCCCTACCCTACCCCTACCTTACCCCAACCCCAAACCCTACCCACTACCCCCACCCTTACCGCCATCCTACCCCCACCCTTACCGCCATCCTACCCCGGACCCTGGTCCCGACCCCACCCTACCGCCATCCTATCCCAACTCCCTACCCTACCCCTACCTTACCCCAACCCTACCCACTACCCCACCCTTAACCCTAACCACGACCCTAACCCACCCATTACCCCCACCCAACCCCCTACTCCTAGACCTTACCACCCCACCCCGACCATACCCCTTACCCCACCCTCACCAATAACTTCCCTACCCCGACCCCTACGAGTAGGTATGGGTGGGTATGAAGGGTTGTGGTGGAGTATGGGTAGAGTGTAAGATCGTGGTAAGAGTAGAGGTAGGGGTCAAGGGTGTGAAATTGGAGAACTATGTGAAAAAATTGATGAACATGTTTTCAAATTTGAAAATGGAAAACTAAAAAATAGAAACAGAAAATTGGAGATAGAAAAACTGAAAAATAAAAACAGAAAATTGGAGAACGAAAAACAGAAGTAGAAAACAGGAAAATATCTCTGTTAGTAAACAGGCCCTTATAGTTTGGTCGAGTTTTTTAGCATCCCATTTTTTGCATTTCAAGTTAGTTTGATTGTGATTTGATTTAGTTTGATTTTGATTCGATTTACGTTTTTCCGGATTCAACTCTGTTAGAAACTGGAAAGCAAATACGAAATCACTCAAGCTTGGATCTAGGTTTTGGGAATGGAGGGTTGGGATCCAAATACGAAATCAACTCTCACACAGATCCCACTTCTGACGGCGAAAGCAGGGCCGCGAGATGGCGCAGCCTGGACACAGCGGCTCAAGGAGGAGTACAAGGCACTTATCACCTATACGTCGATGAACAAGTCGAGGGATAATGACTGGTTTCGTATCTCCGCCGCTAACCCGGAAGGGACTCGGTGGACCGGCAAGTGCTGGTATGTCCACAATCTTCTCAAGTATGAATTTGACCTCCAATTTGACATCCCTGTCACCTACCCCGCTACCGCTCCGGAACTCGAGTTGCCCCAACTCGATGGGAAGACTGAAAAGGTTCTGTATTTTTTGGAATTTGAAGATTTTGGATCCATTGGTTTTGCTGCACCTCTGGTTTGTGATTTTGTCAATTTTGAATGTTTAGATGTATCGAGGAGGAAAGATTTGCTTGACGGTGCATTTCAAGCCACTCTGGGCGAAGAATTGGTAATTATAGTAGAGCAAACAAGAATTAGGGGTTTTCTTTTCTTTTCTTCAGATTTATGGATTTTGTTTACAGTTCTTGTTAAGTTCTGATTATTATCACTGAACATTGATTTACTTGCTGGTTTTGCCAGCCCGAGGTTTGGAATAGCACATGCCCTCTGTTTGGGTCTCGCGCCATGGCTTGCAGCAGAAATTCCAGTTCTTGTTGATTCTGGCATGGTTAAGCACAAAGATGACGCTTCTTCAACCTCTGAATCCTGATGAGAATTCCATCTCCCTGCAGTTCTATCCTGGTGATATCCATACATGTTTTGTGTTGTAGTTTTAATTTATTATTAAGAAATAAACTAAATCTTGCGATGTAGGTTCAAGATGCAGGGATTTTTCCAAAACGCCTAATACCAACAATACATGATTGACAGTCTCTTTTATTGACATCTGATTGTGAATTTGTGATATATAAAACAAATGCTAGAAGGCCATCATGGTCTTACAATTGGAAATGAGGATGGCATTGTATAATTGTTCATCTTTGTGATGTGTGATGTTTGATTTTATAGATCATTCTCCTGTAGTTACACTGGTTTTTACATTTTGGCATTGTGATATGCTCTGTGTGTTTATGTTTAGTCTCAAACCCTTATATCTAGGGGTTGGTAAGAATCTTGATCTTGTTGTCTCATTGTGATGTATCCCGAAATCGTACTGGTGTTGTTTTGTTCCCTTTGAGACCCGATCATTTTGTCCTGCACCGATCACGTACTGGTTTAAAGAGGGATATGGTTGGGACACCGGAATGTTATCACGAATGGTCCCGTTGTCAGGTTTGTAATGATTATGTAGTTTTTGTTTAGCATGTGAGTGGTTTGTAGTACTAGCTCAAAAAAATACTCCCTCCGTAACTTTGAAATCTTCCCATTTCAAAAGTAGGTAGATTAAGAATAGTGAAAGATGATATGAATTATTGAGGGTATGATGGGAAAATTGTGGAATAATGTGGTGGAATGTAGGATAAATCCAAAAAAAGTAGTTGTAATAGTGTATTATTTTAGAAATTATTGAGGGTATGATGGGAAGATTTAGAAATGAGAAGATTTTTTTGTTACGGACGAAAAAGGAAAGTGAAAAGATTTTTAAGTTACGGAGGGAGTAAATAATACGGAGTAGTATGTTTTTACTTTTTCAAGCCCAAGTTTTAAATTAAAAATAGAGAATATTACTCGAAATAGGACTAAAAAGGTTTGAAATTTCCAAAATAGGATTGCCATGTTTTTATTTCCAAAATGAGACTAATTACTGTTATGTTTTGGCAGTACCAGACTTCAAACATGACAATATTTTCCAAATTTGACAGTAATTACTCCTATTGTGGGAATAAAAAACATGGCAGTCCTATTTTGGAATTTTCAAACGGTTTTAGTCCTATTTAGGAAATTTTCAATCCAGCGATTGTAGACAAGTATTTCTTCCTTTTTTTTGCAAGAAGCGGATACCTAATATAAATATTTACGGGAAAACTGTCAAATAGGTCCTCGAACTTTCATAAAAAAGTCAATTAAGTCTTTCTATAAGAGACTCTGTCCGGTCGTCGCGATTTGGGGCGGTTCCCGGTGGAATTTTTTAATGAATTTTTTTGAGCATCTTACTTATCAAGTGTAGTTTACTCATACCAAATTTCAGCTAAAAATTTAATTGGAAGCACATTCAAATTAATTCGAGAACGCAAAAATGAGCAGTTATTTTCAAGAATTAATTTGAATGTGTCCCTGATTGAATTTTTAGCTGAAATTTGGTATGAGTAAACTAGACTTAGTGAATAAGATGCTTAAAAAATTTCATCAAAAAATTCCACCGGGAACTGTCCCAAATCGCGACGGCCGGACAGAACCTCCTATAGAAGGACTTAATCGACCTTTTTATGAAAGTTCGAGGACCTATTTGACAGTTTTCCCAAATATTGACTAACACATAATTTCATCGAATCATCGTTCGCAAATTTGATTGATTATGGGTTGAAGATCATGGACCGGGCGATATGAATAAATTAATGTTTGCTTTTTTCTAATAAATGATGATTTGTTTACGGGTAGTTTTATTTTTAGCCTCTATTTTACTCTAAAGCCTCCAAAAATATATTAAATTTATCCCGGCCTCCATGAGTCCATGGTATCCAGTTATCCACAATGCGTTTTTTGCTCCAAGTCAACGTCCTTCCCCTCCTATTCAACCTGCGTATCCAATACTTTGCCCCAATTAGGGGTGGGCAAAGTCTGGATTGGTTCGGGTATTTGATACAGAATAATTTTTTAAGAATTGTCAATTTAAGGTAACATGTAGGTTTGGTTGGAGTATACCACGTCTTGCAATTGGAACTGGATCTAACCACTCCGTTTGAAATGGGCCAGCTCAGTCCGAGTTTTTGGTTCTTTTTTGTATTAAAAATATGACTGTGCTAGAAAAGTATCAAATTCATCAGGAGTTAATTAAGCTATAAAATTCACCACACAAATTTATGTTACTAAGCTATAAAATTGTCAAACTAATTAAATATCAATTTCACCATAGTATAGTAAAAAAATCAAACTAAAAAAATAACACGACATTTTAAATTAGTCAACAAAATATCTAACAGTATATCTATAAATAAAAAACACACAACCACTTAAGTTAAATAGCATCAAATTTTAAAATGTAAAAATTTAGAAATCATCATCCATAAACAAAAAAGAAAGCACTATAAAGTGGTAACAAATACACTACACTATAAATGACTTAAGGCAACACTTCAAAAATGTTGTATTACACCTCTAATGTGTTGCTTTAGGATCAATGGCAACACATTTTCATTTTTAAAAGTGTTGAAATTTTAGCCGTTGCCATTGGTGTCTATGGCAACAAATTAAAAAGTGTTGCAACTATTTTAGCTAAGGCAACATCATTCCTCACAAAGAGTAAGGCAACACTTTTTAATGCACATATAACACATGGATACTGCAACACCTAAAGCAACACCTGAAGCAACATTTTGCACTAAGATTGTGATGCTTTTATTATTATTTTAAAACCATTGTTTTAGCACAAATTGAAAATTTGAAACATTTAAAATTAAAATTGACCATTGTTCAATATCTCTTAAAGCAATTTTTAATTTCTTGAATTGCAACATGTATAATCATAACTACTGCAATTGTCATTCATTAATAACTAATTAATTAGCTACTCTCTCATTGGTCATATGCTGGAATAATAGAACATTTTCGATCTGTTAGGCATTTAGCAAACAAGAACTTGCAAACATATTAGACAAAAAATTATACTTACGAATACAATATAATTAATTAAAATAAAGTAACTTCCATCCATTCATGTGTATCATAACAAAATTAATTACAATCCAAAAAAGTTCAAAAAACATCACAATTTTGATAGCAAGAGTTCTAACTATTCTTGCATCCAAAATGAGAATCAGCCTCCATAAGTCCATAACCAATGAACAAAAAAGCACATACCATCAACACCTGAAATAAAAAAACAAGTATATCAAACACCAAATCAATTATTTGTAATATACGAAGTAAAGGAGGAAGATCCAAGTAACTAGAAACACTCAAAATCATAATGTGAGACCATTAAAAACTCAAAATACATAGTACTCATATTTAAGAAACACAACTTATTTTAACTCACACAGTCCTATATAAAGCAATATCTTTTGATTAAGATCACACAACATGATTAAGTACACTATAATTAGAATGATCTATAGTGACTCCAGTTCTTCCATAATAAGGATGGGCTGGGAGTCTGGGACTGGTTAAAAAGGGCCAAAAAACTATAAAAAAAATTAATGGGAACCGGGACAAGAACTGCTCGGTTCGGTCCCCAATGCAAAGCTGTAAACCGGGACCGTGAACCGCTCTAGGGCGGACATGGCCGAGCCTTGGCCTGAAACCGGTCGAAATGGACCCAATCCACTCCCAAACAGTGCCAGACCCGCTCCAAAACTGGGTCCAACCCTACTCATTAGTATTGATTTAACCTTTTCAATACTACATATTAAACTAATGGGGTTTACCCTGCTCTAGGAGATTGAGTAAAACAAAAATAAAGAAACTACACCATTAGATCCCTCATTGATTAGTTTACCTATCTGAACCCCTAGGTCATAAACCACTTATTTGTGAAGTGCAATAAATGTTCAGCAAATAAGCCACACCACTGAACAATCGTGCATAACACTAATTTACTTTGTTGCACTGTACTAGTTAGTAGCATTAGCTATTAATAAAACACAAGGGGTGTATTATGTCATTTTTTTTTGTTAATATAGTGACTGAGAGCACTACTATTTTAGAAAATTGATTTGAGGGTTAAATAATGTAAAGACATATTTGAAATAAAGAGTTTTTATAGATAAGACATCTTCATCAGCCATATCAGCTTGAGTAAAATTAACAAATTCAACACTTCAAGCCTTGATTACTCGGCAGTCTTTTGATACAAGCTAAAGTTGCAAGTGAACCAAACAGGGAGTTGCAAATCATCTAGTGGAGCTGGTCAAACATGGAAAGACAGGTTTATTTCAAAACTACAACTCCATTTAGTGATCTAGACCACAAACAGTGGTGCCAGTGGACATTTCAAGCGCCCATGGGGTAAAGTTATTATAGGTGGAGCTATAGTAAAAAGCAAAGAGAACTAGGAATGCATTAAACTTCTTACAAATCTTAAAGCATGTTCACAAATTAATTAAACTTCTTACAAAATACTAACCTTGAGTATGTTTCAATCTTTTAATCTCCCTTAGATGCTTCAGTCTCATTAGAATCAGAAGAGTTGGAATCATCTTGAAGCTGGTCCCTACAAACATCAAATGGCATTGCTGCACAAAGCTCATCAACATTGACTTTCAAATTTGGATTATCGGCTGCCAATTTAGTTATAGCAAAGGCTAAGCAATGCTGAATTTTCTTGTTCATTTCTTCCGCCATTTCTTCTTTTAATTTTGAAATGTTAGGAGGTGGTGCCTTCTGTTTCTTTGATCTCCCACGCCTTCCTATAAGATAATTTGGTCCATGTGATATGTCTCCAATAAGTTGCTCAACCATCTCATTGTTTTCCGGTCCGGATGAAACGAGTTGTTCAAGCCTCGCCTACACATTAGTGCACGAGTTAGTTATCACTATTCCACAAACAATCTATAATTAAATGATTAAGATACAAATTAACCCATCTTCATAAATTGCTCACAATTTTGTACTCTGTCACATCATTTAACGAAGCATACTTACGACCAGCCTTTCTCTTACGCGTTACAAGAAACACTTCTGCTTTACTTGCTTTCTCCTTGTTTGGTTTTTTAGATTGCTAACATAAATCAATGATAAAAATTAAATCACTTTACCAAGGGAACTTATAGAATGATACTGGTCACATAAAACATAATTAAATATCAAACAAACCAATTTCTCGCGAATTTGGGCAAAACTTCGCGGTCCAACAGTGTGTGTGTCCTTTACTTTCTTTCGGTTGGAAGTGTTTTTCTCAGCTTTTGCCTAATAATAGAAGTTAGCAACAAAGTATACACAAGATATTTACTTTACTTGTCGTTGTGCAATAGAAACAATATATACCTGGACTTCTTTGCGTCCCCAGTATTTCATAACCAACTCAAATTCATCCTTTGGTATCTCTAGTGGCCTATTTTCTATCCTCTCCTCATTAGTAGAGAATTTTTTATAATGATTCTTTTTAATGCGAGCTTTGTAGCATCTCCATGTATCATTAATAGTCTTCAATACCCAAGCCTTTCCTTCATCAGATATTGTGTATTTTTCCTGAAAAAGATTACATTTTAAGCAATATACACAGTTTGTATAAAGCAGACATATGTCTCTAGCTAGGAGGATTAATGATTTTAAAAAAGGTATATTACCTGGACATATGTCCACAAGTCTTCTTTGTGAGGATATGCATGCCAGTTGACACAACAAAGAGGCACACATTGCCTTGCTAAAGTTCCTAAGAAATTGCTGAATTCTGAAAGTGTTTTATCATCATTTGCCACTGCTTGATTAAACTCATTCAAGTCAATAACTTTCTTTTCTTCTTCATTTCTTGTGTGGACAGAAAACATTCTTGTCGGTCCTCTACATTTTTTCTCTGTGATATAGATACTTAAAATCATAATTCACTAACACATACTTCAAACGCACAATCACTTCACTAAAATAAATAAATTACCTTGTTGGTTTTCTGCAGTACTTGTTTGAGGTGTTTCCTGTCCCTTTTCGGCATTGTGTTGTTGAACTATAGTATCATGCATTTCAATCGAATCTCCCTCATCTCTGACTTCAATCATTTGCTTTTTCTTCTTCAAAGCTATATAAGCTGACATAGATCCTAACTCTCCATTTCTTGATTCGTTAAGCTCTTTTGCAGGCCCTTTACGAGTGCACTTTTTCACTACTTCATTAATGGTCTTTTGCAAAATAAGCTTGAAAAATGTAACATTGTAATAAATGATGTAGCAAATTAATACAAACTATAGATAAATGATACCAAATTAGATTAAAAAAAAATAAAGAAGAAATAAAAAAATGATTTATTTAAACCAATAATAAAGAAAATAAATTGAGTGCCGACTACAAATTGTACCTGTGTAGAAGTGGGTACTGCACATTCATTTTCATCAAACATTTCATGCACATTGGATTGGGAGCGTGTTTTTGGGTGAGACGCTTTCCTTTGATGTCCATCGACTTCTACTAGCTGTGTTATAGATAACTAATTTAGCTAAAGAATATAAAAAACTACTATTATTTTACATCTTTTAAATTATTTTTTTATGGACTTCTTTGGGGCTCCTTTGTTTTCTTTTCTTTTCCTTCTCTGGACCACGAGAATTCAATTCTACTGATAACTTACGCAGCCCAAGTGCAGTCAAGCGTTGGTTGTTAACTTCAATATTTTCCAATCTGCTTTGTTCATATGATTTTGTCGTGAATAAACTCATATCATCCTCACCAAGAGGTAAGTCCTGAAGACCATTTTAATGGATCAAATAGATTGGCAAAATAGTAATCAAAATTTAGTTTTCCGAGAATTACATAAATAATGAACTTACATCTCCATCACTGTGTAAAGGATGGACTTCAGAGGAATCACGAACATGTTTTACACCCAACTCGTCTTGTGCCTTCATTTTTCTCCTTTCTGTGATGCGTGGTTCTTTATTTTTTCTTACTTTTTCATGATATTGTTCTTGAACAGACTTTAGAGTGCAAAAATTTCTTTTTGGTAGATTATTTGATCCTATAAACAAATAAGGTCATATCAGTGTTTAACCATGACAAATTAAAAGATAAAATCATTTTAATAAAGTCAAATATACAATTAAAATTAAGGAATTTGATATAGATACCTGTTAAGATACACTTTCTAGGTCTTATAATCACATGTGGTTGATTCTGATCCATTGGAGGAATTTCTTCATCAGCTACATGGTCAATCCAAAAATGAATAACATCATCCTTTTCACGTGCAAGCACATAATTCATAACATCACTGTCGTTTGTAAGCAGCTTCCATCCGACTCTGTTCGCATTGGGAACATAAACACCTCCAATTTCTTCGAACAAACAGTCTTCCTTCACATATTCCATCAACACAGCATATGAAAATCTCTCCATGTCAATAGCATCTTTAACCTTCCTATGATATCCACCAGAGTATTTGGTCTTCAGAAATGTTCCACCGGTGATGAAGTTCAAAGAAAGCACTTTGTCTACCATTCTGCATTCAAATAACAGTATTCTAAGAAAACGAGCTAACATTTTGCACACATTACAAGTCAATCTCATGTACTGGTTAAGTCTAGAGAATATAAATTACATTAACATTTAATAAGCACTATTTTAAATGCATACTAACATGAAAAACAGTTAGTAACATACTACCAAAAAATTACTTGTGTTACCAATAGAATTTGTAATCATTCTATCTCATTTGTATCTTCCATATCAGGGTGAGGTTCATCCGCCACATAATCATTTAATTCAACCGGAATCTCTGTTCTTGGTACATCTGTTCTTTCCCAAATGCACTCCCACAGATTAATATCGTCTCTATCATGTAATGGAGGTTCAACCATTTCCTCTTCACTATCATTCTTTGTATCTTCTATATCAAAGAAGTTTCTAGGACAATTTTTGACCACATAGTGTAATCCCTTTTCAGTAGCATCTTCAATGTAAAACACTTGTTGTACTTGTGTAGCTAACACAAAAGGGTCGTTTTTATAACAGAGTTTATTGAAATTAACTCGAAGAAGCGCATAATCATCTTTTTCTTCTTGGTACCAACAACACCTAAACAAAACAGCTGTATACTCTGCCCAATAATCCACCTCAATGATTTCTTGTACTGAACCATAATAACTTACATCTTCTGTCATTGGTTTTTGATCGTTGGAACTTGCAAAACACGTGGTAAGGGCCTTTAGAAACACACCGCTGTTTTGGGTTGTACGCTTTTTATCTCTATTAATCGTATGAAACCTGTAACCATTTATTACATAACCACTAAACCTCTTTGCCACTCGGTTTGGACCCTTTGCCAAGCTTAATAACTGTTTTGAAACATCACCAGTTTGCATAACCACATTCTTCAACCACTTGTGAAATTCTTCACTATGTGCTCGAGCTCTTTTGTATTTCTTTGCCTTTGCAATGTTCTCAACTATTATCTGATGTTCCCTGCAAAGTAAATTAAATAAAATGGTTACCAAGTAAAATAATAACAATAATAATAATAAATAATGATAATAATAATAATAATAATTTCTGTAAGCTGTTCACCTCATTAACTTTTCAATTTCATCACTTCCACAATTGAATAGAATGTATCGATGAGATTTGATAAACGTATCATCATCCATATGAATAGCCTTTCCTTTTTTGTTTCTCCCAATCCCCAAAGGGTACCCATCCCGTTCAGATTTATTCGAGAAATTGTGCCTTTTTGTCTTTACATTCTCACCCATGTATCTAGAACAGAAAGTCAAACATTCCTCAACCAAGTATGCTTCTGCCATAGAACCTTCTGGTTTACTTTTATTACGAACAAAAAACTTCAATTTTCCCAAGAACCTTTCAATAAAATACATCCATCTATTATACACTGGTCCACCAAGCTCAACTTCTTTACACAAGTGAACGGGCAAATGAACCATTATGTCAAAGAATGATGGTGGAAATATCATTTCAAGTTGACAAATTGTCTCCACAATTCCATTTTGAAGCTTCTCTAAATCATTTGGGTCAATAACTTTATTACACAAACTCTTGAAGAATGAACCCAGTTTCATCAAAGGCAAAGCAACCTCTCTTTTCAATGATTTCCTCATAGCAAATTGTAACAAATTTTGGAGGATAAAATGAGCATCATGGCTCTTGTATCCTGATACTTTCCTCGCACTCATTTCTACACAACGACCAATATTGGAAGCAGTTCCATGTGGTAATTTGGAGTCATGCAGCACAGAGCAAAACAACTCTTTCTCTTTATCATTCATATCGAAGATAGCAGGTCTAATCTCGATGTGTTTCCCGTCACTAGAAAAAGTGGGATGTAACACCTTCCTAATCCCCATTTCTTGCAAATCAAATCGAGCATTAAAGTGATCTTTACTCTTTCCACTAATATTCAATAAAGTCCCCAATATATTATCAAAAATATTTTTCTCAATGTGAATGACGTCAAGATTATGGCGACATAAATTATATTTCCAATACGGCAACTCAAAGAAAATCGACTTCTTTCTCCATGGAATATTAGAATTTCTCTTACGTTTTTTTATTTGTTTTCCAAATGAATTCTTGAACCCACTTAAAAGGTCTTCAACGTCTAAGCCAGACAACTGACTTGGTTCCTCTCCAACTTCAATATCACCATTGAATTTTCTTCTATCTGACCTCCATTCATGGTTGATATCAAGGAACTTCCTGTGATTCATGTAGCACATTTTCTTGCTATGTTTCAAGTACATTGAGGACGTCTCGTAATGGCATGTCGGACAAGCCAATTTTCCTTGTGTGCTCCATCCAGATAACATTGCATAACCAGGAAAATCACTAATTGTCCAAAGTATACTGGCACGTAACAAAAAAGTTTCATCATTCCGAGCATCATAAGTTTCTAACCCCACATCCCATAATTCTTTCAACTCTGTGATTAAGGGCTGCATATAAACATCAATGTTCTTCCCAGGAGAAGTAGGTCCAGGAATTAGTGTTGAAAGAATTAAATTTTGTTCTTTAATGCTCAACCAAGGTGGTAGGTTGTAATTCACCAACACAATTGGCCATGTGCTATGAGATATGCTCATTGTCTGAAAAGGATTAAACCCGTCAGAAGCTAAACCAAATCGAACATTGCGGGCTTCAAGTGAAAATTGTGGATACCTAGCATCCATTGCCTTCCAAGCCTGACCATCCGCTGGATGCCTTAACTTCCCATCATCTTTTCGGTCTCTTGCATGCCATATCATACTTTCAGAGAACTCCTTGCACATATACATTCGTTGCAATCTTGGTTTAAGAGGAAAATACCTCATCACTTTTGCAGCAACTTTAGTCATCTTATTTTTAGTGTTTACATCTCCGCTAATAGATTCACCTTCCGTTAATTTCCACCTCGATGCACCACAAGTTTTGCACGTGTCTTCACTTTGATTGTCAGCCCAAAATAACATGCAATCATTAGGGCATGCATGTATTTTTTCATAACCCAGACCTAAATCTTTAATTACACTCTTAGCAGCATTAAAAGATTTAGGTACATTAGCAAAGGGAAAAGCATCCCTGATCACTTCTAAAAGATCTGAAAATGCAGCTTCGGTAACTCCATGCGTACACTTGAAAAGGTAAAGCCTAATTGTGAAACTTAACCTTGAAAACTTTTCACAACCTTCATACAATGGTTGTTTTCCCTCATCAAGAAGTTTATAAAAATTTTTTGCATCTGCATTTGGCCCAACCTTCAAGCCACTATTTTCTGTTTCATATGCAAAAGTGGCGTGCAACATCTCATTTAGCCCATCATCAAACTCTTGACCCCTAACGGTTTCATGAACACTTTCACTGAAATCTTGCATTTGTGAAACATCACGAGTCCAGTTGAAGAAATTTGGAGAGCACCCATTACAAATGAGATGATCGTAGATGGTATCACGATTATGCCACTTACGATTATTGCATCTTTTACACGGACACCTACACTGGTCTCCGGTGGAATAGCTTGAAAACACATTTTTGATAAAATCTTTCACTCCATTCACATAAGTTTCACTATACCTTGGTTGTTCCAACCAACTGTCATCACCCATTGTTAAGTAAAAAGATTTAAAGTAACTTTAATAATGCAAAAAACTGCACAGTTAATTTAAGAACACTCTTAAATACAAATCAAGGACTTATCAAGGAAGTAAGCCCTGCATATATACTCATACCAGACATGCTATCATAACAAATTTGATAGGGAATCATTAAATATGGATGTTATACTTCATTGAAGAAATAAAAACAAAACAGTAATATATTGTCTAAATATTGCTTAACTTCCATATACGAAATTCAAGGAAGAAATAACTGGACCCATATTGCTATATTAGATAGGAAGGTGGCTTTGGGAACTCAAGATTTGGATATTTTGCAAAGATAAAATTAATCCAAGTAAAAACATAGTACAAACAAGTTATTGAAGAAAAAGGCCAACATTGCAATCGTTTTTTAAAGTCCTCTCTAGCAAAATTAACACTCAAAGTCACCTTTACAACTTAGACAATCAAAATATTTATTCTGCTATTTCAAGTAAAATTAACACTCAAAGTCACCATACACTTCATTTATAGTCACATAAACATTCTAAAACACATAAATTCAATAAAAACTGGAATAAAAACTGAATCTGGACTGAAAACGTAAAAAGAATCCCCAACTTCTCTCAAGCATAAAGATTGAACAATTTAGTATATGCACCAAAAAGTAATGGTATAGCTCTAACCTTGCTGTGTGTATCGATCGGAGTCAAATTAAAGCATATGGAATATAAGAATCTTGATTCTCCTAGGTGCGAGAGAATGAGAAGCTCCAGTTATCAACGATTAAGAGCCAAACGGCAGATTGTTGCAATAAAAGGAAAGAAATACCATGTTCCTAATAGAAGAGCTGGCGGCAGAAGAAAAATATATTACGTAGTAGAAGATAGTGGAAGGTTGAAGAAACAGATTGTGTGGAGAAATTGTGAGTGCTAGGGAAAATCACCAACATCAGAAGGAAAGAGAGCGGCGGGAAATCTAATTTTTTTTTTTTACTTTCCCTCCACTTTTTTCTTAAGACCCAAATAACCTAGAAATGAAAAGACAATTAAGTGAATATATGTAACAAAAATTATATGAAAAACCCAAACTATTAAAAAAACCACTTCGTTATTTTTACGGGTTAGCCTCATTAGGATATTTTCATTTGTACTTATTTTAATTCCAGACCAAATTAGACCAGATCAGATCAGATTATACTAGATCAGAGATAAATTGACTAGACCAGATCAGAACAAACCAGAAAATTTAAATCCAAATAATAAAAACATCCTTATTGACATTTGTACAAAATCAAATATTATGTGGTTGGTTAAAATATTGATTGATAAGTCTGATAAGCTAAAAATTGGGTTATCAATCAGATCAGACCCTTAAAGATGCTTTTCTATTGGAATATACAATTTTGGAAAATATTTTTAGTTGATAAAATATATTTTAAAAATTAATTTTTCATTTGATTAATTGAGTTGTTTTGGCCTAATTTAAGATATATGAACACATTTAATTGCAATATGCGATCTTATTATTTATATGGTTTGAACGTCTGCTTAATACTTCATTATTTATTATATTTACATAATTTTACGTACAAGCTTATTAAATATGTGGTGTTGACTTTATTGTTTTTTAAAATGTGCTCATATTTTTGTGCTATCATTTTAGTTATCCAATTTCTTGTTTTTTTAATTTCACAGTTCACACTATATATAGTGACGTGCAACACTTTTTTGTTGTTGAATAACTATAGTGCAACACTTATTAAAAAGTGTTGCTTTAAAGTATTTTTAACACTTAAAACCTTGAAAACATCTCTATGGCAACACTTTTCGTATAGTGATGCCTTACATCGAATTTCTCTAGCCTTTATCTAAATTTTTATAGCAACACTTTATAATTGTGTTGTTATAGGCCATTTATGGTGTAGTGATAAACTAGTTTCTATACATTTTTGTCTATGAAACATTTTCAAAGCTTATTCAATTTCAATATATAAGAAGTTAAGATAATTAAATGGATATGTCACACTTCATTGAGTAAGAGTCTTTGTATACAAAAAATAGAAATTTTGTCAATTCAGGATCTGAAAGAATTGGGGAGAATAATTTAAAAGTTTATATGAATTTTGAAACTCTTTTTAATAGAATCAAAAGTTTCTTTAAATGAGTCTTTGTATAGATACATAAACATAAAGAGTTTTCTTGTGTTGTTAAATACAATGGAGTTTATTAAAATAATACTATAAAACGAATCGTGCCAGATACCCACTTTTTCAAATTTTAAGACCCGTTCTGTTCCTAAATTTTTAAAGAACCGCCCAGCCCTGAACTGTTTCAGTTTTCCATATTCAGGATCCGACCTTAAGCCGCCCTGAACCCGTATTACCTGGCCTGACCCGTGGTTCATATACCCGTTTGCCCACCCCTAGTCCCAATCCCTCCCGTCCTCCACCGGCTCCACGTAATCTCCTTAATCCCGTCGGACAACATTTGAATGGCACTAGGATTCTAAAGGGGGAGGACTTCGGTTTCAATTCGGTCCTGACAACTAATAACTATTTGCAACAAGACTTTTCTACCAGAAAGTATACATGTGCCGTTAGAAAAATCCGATGCCGGTAGTATTTTTTTCGTGATACTTTCGTCGGAAAGTTTACTTTTCAGGGGATGCTTTAAATCGAATATTTTTATTAGTTACATGACCAAATTTTCAAGTAATAAAGTTGCATGACTAATAATGAAAGTGGCCGAAAGTTAAAGGATGAAATCTGCAAATCTCCCTTCCTATTAAGATGCACATACATATATTAATAATCGTTTAAAAAAAAGACAAAAGTAGTATTATTAAGAAAGTGCACAAACTTTTTTTTGAAAATCTCAAAATATGACTTATTTGATCATATTACAAGTTTAAAAGTTATCAAATGAGGTGTTAATGAGTCTTAATTTAGGGAGTTATTCTCAATATAGGACTTATTAATTTGATCATCTTAAAATTTTAAAAATTACTCTGTGGAGTTTAAAAGTTAATGAGTCTTAATTTAGGGACTTAATGAATCATATATGAGTATTATTTAATTAGGGAGAAAACAACATGAGTACCATATGATGCGTAATTAATTACTGCGTGGTTATATTATACGTAGCATTTCAGTTGTTGGATAAGCGTGAGCCATGCATTCCTTCAAGATAGGCATATTCGTTGGAAGAGATTAACTAATCCCAGATCATTAAACCTCTCTGGCCTAGATCCTCATCATTCTCAGCATTATTATATAATCAAATTTTAAAGTAGCCGGACATAAAGTACAAAGTATTATTATTATAATTATTATTTTAAAGAGCAAAGCTTAGGTTCGTTGGCATTCAAATCAAGCATGGCGGAAGATGATTTGTGTGATGACTGTGATCCATGTGTAGCTGTTATACCAATGGTCATACTAATCCCAGTTGGGGTGTTCATTGTAGCTAATGTCTTGGATACGACATATCCATCTCCTCCAGAAGTGTACATCAATAACTTCACGCTCTCACCTCGACTTGCCGCCGCCAACAGAACTTCTCGATCACCGCCGCTCACGGCCAACTACACCATTGCTTTCGCTTTCAACAACAACAAACCGGACGACGTTATTAGGTCTAAACTAGATGTATACCATTCTTTGTATGATCAATACGATGAGATCGAGGTATTGGTGGTCTGGGCCGGCCAGGACCAGACCTTAATGCGAGCCCACCCCGGGACCGTCTGGCAGAGAAATTTTGAGCTAAAGCCGGTGCTGCTGGCCGCCAATGATTCTCTTGTGCCGCCGGATTTGAAATCGGCGGCAGTGTACAATTTCACAATTGAAGTGAAAAGTAGGGTTAAGGAGGATCCCGGCACTGAGGTCGAGAATGTGTTTTACATTTTGGCAACCTGCAAGGATGTGCGGGTTGGGTTTGGGTCAACGAAAGGCGTTGATCGGGTTGCGAGGATGTTAGATGGACCGCAGACGTGTATGGTTTTGAAGTCGAAGTCTAGTTACAATATCTGATTGGCGGTAAGTTTCATTCGTTTTACGCATGCACGACCAAACATGTTTGAGGGGCTTGACTATGAAAATTTTGATTAAATTTTGTGAACATGTTATCCAATAACTGTAGATTAACTCCACAAAAATTTAGCTTAAAATTCAATCAGAAAGTCATGACCACTTAAATAATTATTGAAAAAATCTGCGTTTTAATTTTTAATAATTATTGGTTGGTAAACTATAAATTTAAGAATGTAACATGGTATTTATGCACGAGTGTGAGGCTAAAATAAACATAAATTAGTTGAAAAGTGTTGAAACTTGAAATGCAAAGATAAAATTACCTCTTGTATGATCAAAATCTTGTCTCTTTCCCCATCTATGACTATTGTCATTTTTACTAAGCTTATATATATGATTGCATATGTGACATGTAATGTACGCATGTGTTGTGTTTGTTATAATAGAAATTACTTCAAATAGGACTAAAACAATGGCAAAAAACTCAAAATAGGACTTGTTATGTTTTTATTCCAAAATAGGACCATAGTGGTCTTATTGGAAACATACCCATTTCTTCCTTCCATTTTTACCCCTCCTTTAATTATTAGTAAAAGATAGCTAAAAGTTATAATTAAATGTTTAATTCATAATAAATCCGAAAAAATTTCAAATAATTCGTAGAAAAATAATAAAAAAAAAAATTAAAATTTTTATAAAATAAAAAATAAGATTTTTTTTTTGAAAATTAATAAAAAATAGTCAAACTCCATAAAAAAATTAAAAATATATGGATACCTTTTCCACCGCCTGTACTACCTCCCTGAACCACCACCTCCGATCGGTGTAAAAAATGGCACTTTTTTTTAAATTCCACAAAAATGGCAATTTTCTCTATGAGAATGCCAACATTTTCATTCTGCCAACTTGAATTCTTTTGACTTTTGCCAAAAATATGGCATTCATAATTTTTTTGGCATTTTTTTACCCCGGTGACAGGAGGTGGTGGTACCGCCTCCCTGCACCACCACCTCCGACCGTTACAAAAAAAAGTCATATTTCCTACAAACTTCCATTTTTTTCCGGAAAATGCCAAAAACATGGCATATTTCTCTTTGACAATGCCAATGTTTTTTTCTGCCATCTTAAATCATTCTGAAGTATGCCAAAAATATGGAATTCATAATAAATTTGGCATTTTTTCCCCAAATGACTTGAGGTGGTGGTGCTGGGGCGGCAGAGGCGGCGGTGACAAAAACAAAATTTTTGATTTTTTTTTTTATTTTTTTAATTGTTTTTTTTAATTTTTTTTAAAATTTATTATTATTCAAAATATTTTTATTAATTTTTGGTATATTTTACGAATTTTTATTATTTTTTATTATTTTATTATGAATTAAAACATTCCAATAGGTATAAGGGTATATTTGTCCAAGACACACATAATTAGTCCTATGGAAACATAGTTTATTTTTTGGTCCTATTTGTGCAAAGTGAATGACTTTTAGTCCTATTTTGATAATTAACTCTTGTTATGAAAAAAGAAAGAAAAAAAAAATTAACTCTTGTTATAAATGTCCGACTTGTGTTGAATGTTTAACAATTTGTTTGTTATTTTTATACCAAGTGGATTTTGCAGATCTATCATATCGTGATCATTAAACAAGTTCAAATGATGCAAGTCAAGAAGTGGAAGCCGTACGGGTAGACGAATTTGAAGTAGATATTGTCACCAAAGAATAAAGAGGATACTCCGGTGATGGAAAATTCCTAAACCATGCAGTGAGCCAAACTCAAGAAATGCACTTTATTGTGCTGTTAAAACTCATTTATAATACAGAGCCGGCGTTTGGCATGTGCAGGGTGTTCTCTAGAACAGGGCCTCATTTTTTTCAGGACCCCCAAAAAAAATTCTTTAGTAATATTACTATATAGTACTCCGTATTATATGTAGTAGCAAATTAGAAAATAGTTTTAATAATATAATATAAATAAACAAAATAAGCATGCGGCTAGGACTACAACACTAAACGGAAGACGGAGCTTGGAAGTTGCTAAAAAATACTTCGTAATTGTGAGGGCAACTTTATTCAAATAATAGCATAATAATTATATTTAGTTATTTTAAATCATGTATTTTTATGTATGAACACTTGGACACAATTAATTTTGTTAAATTTTGTGAATTTTTTTTATTTGTGATTTAATTTTTGTTCATATGCGGGGCCTCATTTTGGTATTTAGAACAAGGCCTCTAAATTTATTAGACGGCTCTGTTATAATGCATTCGTTTTATAATACATTATTCCTTTATTGGACTATGAACTCATCAAGTCCATCTATTTCGTTCATTCGGGACGAAGTAAAAAAAAAGAATTTAGTATTCTCCCATATTGCATCAACTTATCCTCCTTGGGAACGTACCACCTTCATGTCATGAAGAGTTTTATGAAGTAACTTTATTCCAATTTTATTTTTCCTTTACTTGTACAGAGTACTTGTTTTTATTTACACTACAAAAAAACATTGGAATAGTCACAGATGTTGTTAGGGATCACAGTTCAAAAAATCCCTAACAAATGATTTTGTGAGGGATTTTGTCAGGGATCTCATCCGTAACTCCAGCGCCCTGACAAAACTATTGTTAGGGATTTATAATCCCTAACAAAAGTTGTCAGGGAATTGTAAGGGATTTATCCTTTATAAATGAGTGCCAGTCGCCGGCGAGATTAGTCAGGGATTCGAATCCCCGACTACATTCAATGTAATTATCCGGGATTTGCTTTTCGTTGTTAGGGAAACATCCCTGTCAAATTTCAAAATTCAGATAGTATTCAAATTATATAGTCAGGGATAATTCCCTGACAACATTGAAAATTGTATTGAAATATTCAAAATTTGAATTCAGCTTCTTAGGGATATATCCCATACAAATGTTTATTTTTAATCTACGAAACTGCCATTGATGTTAATATATATATATATATTATGTGCGCACAAATATATCAAACTTGTTAGGGAAAAATCTCTGACCAGAATCCAAAAACATAAAAAAAAATTAAATTGTTTTACAACGGATATTTCCGTAACAAAAATTCGAATACATTAAAAAAAATCTCAATTATAATTGAGCATCATGATCGTGATCCGCAAAATATCCCCGGAGATCAAAATCACTTCCGGGTTGACCGTGGGGCTGACTGCCGGGCAGACCGCCGGGCTGACCTCCGGGCTGACCGCCGGGCTGACCGCCGGGCTGACCTCCGGGCTGACCATGGTGACCAGGCTGCCCCACCGGCTGCCCCCCTTGCATCCCCCCCGGCATCCCCCCTCCCGGCATCCCACCCGGCGGTGTAGTGAAAAAAATCTGACTGCCGGGCTGGGAATAGCAACTGCCAAAGGGTATTTGTGAGAACCCTTGGTTATATCCGCCCACCATGACCATTTGAGATTGTTGCGATAATTTAACAACCAAAGCCCGCATTTCCCGCATTTCAGCTTCTCGGGCTTCTTCTTTCTCCTGCTGCCTTTTTAACCCCTCACGTAACTCATCAATTTCTTTCCGAGAAGGTCCGGATTGAGAAGAACCACAACCACGGGATTTTCTTAGAATGGAGCGAGAGAGTGAGCCCATTCCCCGCAACCGCCCCTTCACCGGATCACCAACAGCCTCTACGATGATTGCATCGTCATCAATCTCCTCCTCAACAACTTCACCCCCGGCGGCAGCAATTTCAGTCAACTTCTCAGTCATCAATTCTTCATAATTATTCTACACAATAATTTAATTATAGTAAATAAGTGAGGAATAGAAACATATATTCATTTTCATTCATTTCTTACCGTTATCTCGGCAATACGGGGTGGAAGTGGCCCAGATTTCGGAGCCCAACACTTGTTCAAAAGTACCAATCTACTAACTTTCTTCTTCATCTTTTCTTCCTAAAGAAAAATAAAACATTTAATATTGTAGCCATACATTATTAAATTCACAAATTAAGTAGGACAACTTACCAATTTTTTATTATGGTCAAACGTTGATGAACGCCCACCATGCCATTGGGTATTCTTTGCATTTGGGCAGTTTCTGTTCTTCTTCCCTGCTTCACTGTATCTTTTAAACCTTTCATTATTCTCCCAGTGATCCAAAAGAGTCTGCCACGCAACATCCGTAATCCATCCCGGCTTGGTATTGTCAGATCGGGCATGGGAAAATGTAGAAGTGAGCCAACCGGATGCACGAGTATGAAAGTTCTTCCTAATCTCATCCGTCTCAATCGGATTCCACATATATTCGTGCTTCATCAAATTAAATAATGTTAATTAACACATTTAACAACTTATTTGTCAAACTCATTATTTATAGAGAATATGAATTTAGTACATTACCGTGAACTGGTCAAAGTATTGAGTCCGCAGCTTTTTTGATATTAGACCATACGTGGCACAAGCCTCGGTAGGATAATGTCCAGAGACAATCTTTTCAATGGTTGGTAAAATTGTTCCATCACTTCATAAAATAAAAATTTAAATTAATTAATTTACATGTATTATTGTTATTTTATTGAATCGAAAGTTTTAATTTACCCGAGAACTTCTTCCGCCGTTATCCATCTTTGGTTCCCGGCCCGCTCATTCTGAGGTTGTGAGGACGTTCCACCACCCCCACCCCCACGCACATGAGAGAGTTGACCAGAAAGGGGGGTGTCGGGTTGACCCGAATTGTTATTCGACCCATCATTGTCTCCCATCGAGTGATCGCGAGACGTTTGGCCTCCGCCTCGACCACGGCCGCGGCCTCGATTTGATGCATTTGAATTGCGCGAGGAATTTGGCATCTAAAATTTATAAACGTAAGTAAAATAACTACTCGTAGTATAAAATTTGTAAAGGTAGTATTATTTTAATGATGGGATTATTTTTGGAATTATAGGTACGAATTTAATTTGCCTCTTATTATGTCTGTTTTAATTATTATTTTCGTAACTAGTTGTTTAACTGTTTTTTTGAAATGTTGTGTTTTAGTTATATATTCAATGGAAAAACGTTTTGGTAAAATATTAAACAATAATACGGAATATTGACTAAATTAATTCTTAGAATTCATCCAAAAAAGACTAATTCTTAGAATACGTATTGTTTAAACTAAGTGTTTAACGTATTGTTTTGAAATGATTAAAGTCTTTTTTATTTGTGGTGTTTATGGTAACATATTACAATAGGTGTAAGATGTTTAAATCGACTAATTTTTTAGTAACACATTAAAATGAGAATTGGAGTTTAATGTGAAAGGTTTTTTTTTTAGGTATTATTTCAATTTTAAAGATGGGATTATATTTGGAATTACAGGCGCGACATAGCCTCTCATTATGGGTATTTTAATTATTATTTTCGTAAATAGTTGTTTAGATTTTTGTAACTGTTTTCGTAATTATTATTTTCCTAATTATTTTAATAGACTACTTGAGAAGGTGTTTCACATTGGAGTTTAATGTGAAAGGGGGGATTTTTATGTTCAGAAGATGGTTCAAACAGTTTTATAAGATGGTTCATACTCCAAAAAAAAGTGTTTATACAGTTGACATAATAACACCAAATTCCGAAAAGGTATTTAGTTGTTTTAAAAAGTATTCGAAGTTATAAAAAAATGTTTAAAAACTTTTATTTTAACAAAGTGTCCGAAATACACCAAAAATGTGTTCATATAGTTGACATAATAACACAAAAGTCCACAAAGGATATTTTATTGTTTTAAAAAGTATTTGAAATTATTAAAATAATTAGAAAGTCGAACAGTAGAGGCATAGGAATGTAAAAAAAATTAACTACTAAAAATAAATGAAGCAAAAATAGGAAGGTGTGACCTGAACAGTAGAGGCCTGGTGCTGAGAGGCGGAAATGATTCTCCGACTCCGAGGCGTCGGGTTGAGGGCCGGTGGATGGATACCAAGCAAGAGGCGTCAAAGTCGGTGGAATATCACGGCTGCACCATCGGACTCAGAGACATGCAAGGCCTTCGTCGGCAGCAGCTTCAGACACAGCGGCGTCTTCTTATCTCTTGTCGACAGTTGTTCCAGCGGCGTCGATCGGGCTGAGGACTGAGGCGTCGATGCTTTTAGGGTTGCATAGAGAAGAGAAAGTGTGGAAATATGACAAAGTATCATTTATATATTAAAGCATTAGTTAGGGATAAATCCCTAACAATCTTCCACGTTTAATATTAGTCAGGGAGACATCCCTAACAAATTTAAAATTCGAATTTCGTAATTGTGGTCTGGGATTGTGTGAGGGATATATCCCCAACAAATGCATTGGATTCCTAAGGCCTGCAATGTCGGATACAGAGGAGTCAGAAATGGTTGGTGCGAACTGTTTCAAATAATTAAATGAGTCAGGGATTTATCCTTGACTAATCCCTAACAACACCGCACAGTTGTATTTATTTAGGGAAATATCTGAGAGTAAGGCTTTGTTTGCAAGTGATTATGCTTAAATAAAAGCATTTTTTGGGAAAAAGTGATTAGTAGTAAAAGTTGGTATTGTTCGGTAAAATAAGTGTTTTTTGTTTAATAGAAAAAGTAAAAAGTAGATTCTACACGAAAATCGAGAAAGTAAAAGTTGATATTGTTTGATAAAATAAATGTTTTTTTCTTAAAAAAAAGTCAAAAGCACTTAAATTAATTGTTTGAAAACAAAGCCTAACCCTTGACAAAAGTTGTGCTATCCAAAAAACATCACGGGTCTATCTTTGTGTAATGTTGTTTTCTTTGCTGAGCTTGTAATGAATTTGATAATTTAAAAATACCGTATTAATAAACATGTTGTGATTGAAACTCATGTTATGCTTGATAATTTAATTTCCTTATAATTTAAATTGAAAAAAAATTAATTCGAAATGTATTTGAGGAATATATGATTATTGAAACACATTTGCAAATTTTCGAATTTTAATATTAAAAAGAAATGAATTTTATGCTTTAGATTAAAATAGACTAAAAATATATTTGAGGAATATATTTGAATTGTATGCTTGAGGAATACAACTATAAATGAGTTGTATGAGATATTCGACAAGTAACAAGAAAAATAGAGAATTATTGACAACATAAATTAATAAATACAAGTACCACAATAAGTTCGTAGAATGAGTAATACAATAAATATCAATTAATCGCTTTCAGAATCATGATCTTCTTCATAAATAATTTCTTCCTCTGTATCTTCACCAGATATCCATTCTTCTTCGTCTTCTTCTTCTTCTTTGTCTTCTTCTTCCTCTTGTTGTTGAACTATCTCTAGTTCTGTTTGAGGAATTGGGGACGAAGTATTTTTAGGTAGAACAACTTCGATTTCTGCCCCGCTTGGATCACTCAACACAATGTTATCTGTGATAGCTTCAACAACAGGCGGTGGCTGAAAATACTCTTGTTGAAAAGCATCTAAATCAACGTCTTTGTGCTGAGCTTGTGTGACAATTTTCCTAGGGCGGATAGTGCATGCACAGACCCACAGATTCGATGTTTGTCGCGTCGAAGGATATTCGGCGTAATATACTTGTGCAGCTTGTTGGGCGAGGATAAAAGGTTCATTTTTTCGATACACTCTAGAATGATTAACATCAATGATGTTATATTTTGAATGTTTTTTCACACCTCGTATCGGATCAACCCATGTGCATCGAAAAAGAACAATTGATAGTTCTTGTTTTACTCGCGGCATACTCAGTTCTAGAATCTCTTCCAAAAAGCCAAAAAAGTTTGTTTCGGAATTATCATACCCAACTGTTGGGACACATATTCCGCTATTCATTGTGGGTCTGTCCTCACCATAAGCGCGTGTATGGTAGGTGTAACCATTTATAACATATGAGTGCCAAACTTTGGCATGAGTAGTAGGTCCCCACGCTAAAGATTGTAGAATGGGGTCAACATTGGCACAGCTACGTATCTGTAAAGAAAATATATATATAACATTATAGTAATTGATAACGACATTTGATAAAATATACAAGTATTTAATAAAATGTACCTTATTCTGGTACCATGATACAAATTCGGAATTCACCATCTCATCAATTATATGATCAGGGAATTGAGACCGTGATGCTCTGAATTCACTACAATAGAAAAACGACAGAGAATTGGTAAAAAAAAAATCAGTGAAACTTGTGGGAATATGATTAAGAAAGACACTTACTTGTAAAATGGCTCAATTTCTTGACAGTTCATTAAAATGTATGTATAAGCCCTCAGATATTCTTCACCGATAATGTAGCGGTAAGTCGCGGCTCCTTTGCCTCTACCTGGATAATTGAAAATAGAAACTACATTATCATATGAGTCCTCGCCAATGTCGTCATTTCGGGCTGGTCGTTTTCTTTTAGTAATCACATCCCGCTCAAAATAAAAAGATGAGAATGTGGAGATTTCTTGAGTCAGATAAGCTTGGCAAATCGACGCCTCCACATGTGCTTTATTAGTGACTTTCTTTTTCAAGTCTCTCAAAAACCTGTTATATATATAAACAAAATAGTCAATTTCATTATGATTCAGACAGCCATAAAATATACTAGTTGGGATAACTATAAAAGGTGTAACTAACCTCTCGAAGCGGTACATCCAACGATAAAAGACAGGACCGGCATTAATGGCCTCATATGGGAGATGTACTAGCAAATGTTCCATTGTATCAAAGAATGATGGAGGCATAATCATTTCCAAATTGCACATTAGGATGGGAACACTTTTCTCTAGTTCTTTGAGCGCTTCAGTCTCCAAAACAGTGGAACATAATGTTTGAAACAACAAACTAACTTCCGTAATACAATTCCAAACATTTGGGGGAAGCATGTCCCTTAAAGCAATTGGAAGAAGTCTTTGCATGATTACATGACAATCATGACTTTTCATGCCCTTCATGACAAGTTTTTCTGCGTCTATGCACCTCGACAAATTGGAGCAATATCCATCCGGGAATTTGAGAGACCCTAGCCACATTAATATTAAAATTTGTTGCTCCTTTGTGAGTTGATAAATTGCTTTTGGAATTGTTTTACCTTGGTATTCAGGATCAACACCAAGTTCAGGTCTATCACACCACACTGTAATATCCTTTCTTGAGTTTACACCATCCTTTGTTTTTTTTTTGAAGTCCATGACAGTGTTAAAGATATTATCAAATACATTCTTCTCAATATGCATCACATCAAGATTGTGGCGAATGAGAAGGTCTTTCCAATAAGGCAACTCCCAGAATATACTCCTTTTAGTCCACTTATGTGTAACGCAAAAACCTTCAGGATTTTGGTTTGGCAACTCCATAGCTGTAGGAATACGTCGAACACGATTCAAAAGTTGATCTCCGGACAGCCTAGGGGGTGGGGGGTCACGTACAGTTCTTCCCTTTAAGAATGACTTCTTATCTCTTCGATAGCGATGGTTGGCCGGAAGAAATTTGCGGTGACAATCGAAATAACTTGGTTTGCGACTATGCTTAAGAAAGATTGCACCAGATTTTTCCATACAAACTGGACATCCCAGAAGACCAGCAGTGCTCCATCCGGAAAGCATCCCATATGCTGGAAAATCGCTAATGGTCCATATAATGGCAGCTTTCATAATAAACATTTGATCTCGAGAGACATCATATGTTGGTGTCCCAACAGTCCAAAGTTCTTTCATCTCCTCGATTAGAGGCTGTAGATAAATGTCTATTCTCTTTTTCGGATCTTTTGGGCCTGGACAAATTAAAGACAAAAATATGAAATGACTCTTCAGGCACATATCAGGCGGGAGATTATACGGAGTTAACATGATAGGCCAACATGAAAACTTGCTTCCAAACTGCCCATATGGAGCAAAACCGTCTGAACATAATCCCAGACGAACATTACGAGGCTCCATTGCAAATTGAGGATGACAACGGTCAAAATGTTTCCAAGCTTCCCCATCTGAAGGATGACACATCAATCCTTTTTTAGTTTCATGCTCCACATGCCATGTCATGTGTTTTGCAGTAGCGTTTGAAGCATACATTCGCTTCAATCGTGGAGCTAGAGGGAGGTAAAATAATTTAGACAGTGCAGACCTGTACCGCGGTTTTTTGCGAGTTTGTGGAAGAGGTTTGTATCTATCCATTCCACAAAACTTGCAGTTGACTAGTATCTCATCATCTTTCCAATACAACATGCATCCAGAAGGACACGCATCAATTTCTATAACAGGAAGCCCCAACTGAGAGACTAATCGTTTCATGTCATAATATGTACTGGGAAGACTATGATCACGCGGTAACATCCCCCCGACAGACTGCAACAATCTAGACATGCAATTTTCAGGAAGGTTATATTCAGATTTTATGTTTAACAACTCTGTAACTGCCGATAGTTGAGAGTGACCCTCACAGTCGGCATAAAGAGGTTGATCGGCTGCTTTTAAGACATCTTGGAATCTCTCTCCTAATTCATCAACATAATATGGAACATAAGAGCTTGGATTCTCATCGCCGTGTGGGACATTAGAGCTCTGGCTTTGGGGGGGATTATTCAATGGCTCGACATTATGGTTAAATTGCGAGGTTGAAGCACCAAATATATCGTAGACCATTTGATGGCCCCATGACATTTGATCATAATCTCCCCATTCACCCATTTCATTAGGAACATGACGAGATGAACCTACTGTTTGTGGTAAAAGTGATGGGTCGAATGGCTCGCCATGAGAAGTCCAATTATAATAATTGTCAACAAAGCCTCTCGTCCACAAATGCCATTCAACACTCTGAGAAGAAAGGTATTTAAGGTTTTTACACTTAATGCAAGGACATCTTATTTTATCACCATCCTTATATTGTGTTTGTCCAAGTGCAAAAGCGAGAAATTCAGCAACACCGGCAAGAAATTCTGTCCGATAACCTCTATTTTCATCATACCTATTGTACATCCAACTTCTAATTTGTCTATACATTATACCTGAATATATTTGACATATTATATTAGAAAAAACCCCATTGCAACACTAACATTATTCATTACTTAGGCATAATATATAATGAACTATAAATAATGATAATGTTATGTAACGACATAAATATATATTATTTATACATGTCCATTTTACATATATTTATATATATTTTGTATATTCCCAATATGTGTGTGTGTGATGTATTATATTAAGAAATAGCTCCATTCAATTCCTACACTAACATTAATTACTTAAAGTTAATATATATTCACAAACTTCATTTAATAAATGAATTAAAACAATTCATAATACATGGACTAATCAACTATATATAATGATACAATTAGTTAAGGACATAAATATCTATTATATACTTAAAATGATTTATTATAACAAGTGTAATGCTTTAAATAAACTAATACCCTATTCAATTTGACATGTATTACAAAAAAATCCCAAAGAAATACATGTACATACCTTATTATTTCAAACACGCATTTGCCTCTAGAAATTCATCCAATTTCGTCATTTTGATGACTCCACAAACACATTATAATACTCTATAAAATTATACACCATAAGAATGGTATGAAACTAGCCAAAATGACCAGTATATATAGAAATATTTGTCAGGGATTTTGTTAGGGATTTTATCAAACGGTAATATTTGTCACGGATTTTGTCACGGATGTGTAACGGTCGAAATTGCTTTCAACGTTAACTGTTGTCACGGAACAATCCGTGACACAATTGTAAAATGTATACTTTTTATTTAGTCAGGGAAAAATCCGTGACAATATTAAATTTTCAATTTTGTCAGGGATACAATCCCTGACAAAATCAAACGGCTATTTTCCCAACTTTTTTGTTAGGGATATTTTCCCTTACAAATATTCCGGCCAAAAAAGTTCCGGCTGATGGCCGGTTTGAGGGTCTAGTCGGGGATTTTGTTACGGATATTATCCCAAACAAATTTAGTCGGGGATATTTCCCTGACAATACTGTTTGACCGAATTTTTATGTAATCCCTAACAAAATCCCTGACAAGCATGTTAGGGACAATATCCCTGACAAAATCAATGTTTTTTTGTAGTGTTAGTTCGAACATGTTTGGTTTGAATATTTGTTTGTTGGAGTACCACTCGTTTAAAAATGGTGGTTGGAGGGCTAGTCATGTAAATAGTTTTCCTTGTGAAAGAAAGAAATTTATGTTATTTTTGTAATGCAAATGACTAACAAAGTTTATAACACGTATGTAAGAGTAGTTTGTAAATAAAAAATTAATGACGCTCGTAAAAGTCATTTAAAAAGTTATTTACTGATTGTAAACACTCATTTAATCAAACTTCATTTTAGAAACTGCTAATACTATCCGCTTATCAAATAGATCAACGGAATTCGTTGTTATCAATCGACTAACACAATCAGCATCAGGCAATAGCCAACAGTCATTTACCAAAGACCCTATAGACATGTTGTTCATGTAAATATGAGCACTGGATAGTAACATAACTAGGCAGTAGTTTTACGGGCGTACTTGGAATGAAAACAAGGTTAACAAGTCCGGAACATATTTTCTGCTCTAAATTAAATGAGCTGTCAATTAAATTACTCAATTAGTTTTTTTTAAAGAAATTATTCAATTAGTTAGTATTGTAAGTGGCGGAAATATATATATAATAATGACCCCATATTTTTTTTTGAAGGGGATTATCCCATACATAAGGAAGCAGTTATGAATTATGATATACTTCGTATAAACTAATTCCTCTTTTTTAGGAATACTAATTAATAGACATCTTAATTAATGGATAGCAATCATGAGATAAAAAATAATAGTCATATATTTTAGGGCAATCTTCTCTATTGATTAATTCCAATCCAAACTCGATAATTAAACCTCCGAACTGTGAGATTGATCATTGGTAGATTCTATGGTACCCTTAAGGTACCATACTTTTGTCCACATGGACCAATCAGAATGATGTAGTTGAATCATAATAAAAATTCAAACTAGCCCTATAGTAAATACGAGTACTTAACTACTTATTATTAGAAGAGCAAAACCTAGCCTCCCCTAATCCCAACGAAATACGAGCTCTGCTAGTAATAATTGGAATCCAGCATGGAGTCTCCAATGGAAGAACGCCGTCGTCTTCCGTGTCATGATTTTCTGTGTGATGCTGTTGTACCAATATTGTTAGCAACATCCGCACTGGCGATCCTCGTTATTTTCTATCTCCACGATTCGAACATACCGTCGCCTCCAAAACTATGCATCTATGACTTCACGCTTTCACCTAAATTCGCCGCCACCGCTGCCGCCGTCAACAGCAACAGTACTTCCGCATCACCGCCGCTCACGGCCAACTGCACCATTACTTTCGCTTTCGACAACAACAATGTGGGCGACGGTAAGTATTATTCTAGGGTAGATCAGTACGATGAGATGGAGGTATCGGTGGTCTGGGCCGGCCAGAACCAGACGTTAATGCGGGCCCACCCGGGACCCTTCTCACAGGGTAGCCTTGAACAAAAGCCGGTGTTGCTGGCGGCCACCGATTCCGTTGTGCCGTCGGATCTGAAATCGGCGGCGGTTTACACGTTCTCAATTGACCTGAAAAGTAGGGTTAAAGAAGATCCCGGAGACAGCCACGAGGATGTGTTTTACATCAAGGCAACCTGCGAGGAAGTACGGATTGGGTTTGGGTCAATGGAAGGCATTGACCGTGTTGCGAGGATGTTAGATGGACCTCAGATGTGTAGGGTTGTGCAATCGAAGTCTAGCTTCAATCTTGGATCATAGGAAGGTTTCAAAGACCTACTCCGATCTAGCCGTATTTGAGTTGTTTTTAAATTCTGGATTGATTTGAAAGGATTTACTGGGGTTTTGAGTTTCTATCTTTTTTTTTTGTGAAAAGTAAAAATAATAATGTACATTTAAATAATTGAAGAATTGGTTCTTTCTCCTGTTCATATTTACTATCCACTAATGTTTTTATGTCTTATTCAAATACGATTAGAATTATGAGATCTGGGTTTTAAGATACGTGACATGAAAAAGATTACTCCATCAATTCAAGATGCTTAATATAATACTCTAGATAATAATTTCAAATTAATAATGTGCCAGACATAGGGGTGTTAACGAGCCGAGCCGAGCCCGAACTTACATAGGCTCGAGCTCGAACTCGAAAATATTTTACATGCTCGAGTTCGGCTTGAGCTCGAACGAGCTCAAATATTAATGCTCGAGTTCGGCTCGGTATATTTACCTAAGCTCGAAATCAGCTCGAGTTCGGCTCGAAGCTAACTCATCTAGGCTACTAGCCAAGGGTTGCTTAACATCTAGGCTACGAGCCAGACATGTGCCAGATTACTCCATCAAGATGCTTAAAAACTAAAATACTCTATCTCAAATTAAGGAAAAATAGAAACTAATAATTTCAATTGTTATGATCCGCCACTCTAGATAGTTTCAACTATATATTACTAGCAATTATCACTAGTCCATCTCATTCAAATTAAAGTTCACGTACATTGTTTGCCGATCATCAGAAAGACTTTTTAATCATTTATTTTATATTTTCAACTTTCATTAAATTTGAGTTTTTCTTTTCCCATTTTATTAAACTTTTGGAGGCCATTGGTAATCCTATTTTTTGACTTATCACGTTTATTAGTCAATTTTTTTATCAAACACGTAATTTTTGAATTCACGTGTTGAATTGTGTAATATTGGAGTTACTTTTCTAACTGTATTAGCTGAAATTACTTTAGGGAATCATTTTAGCTGGTTCTTCATATAAT
The DNA here is from genome assembly GCA_945859915.1 of Cuscuta epithymum. Lineage (NCBI taxonomy): Eukaryota > Viridiplantae > Streptophyta > Magnoliopsida > Solanales > Convolvulaceae > Cuscuta > Cuscuta epithymum. The sequence goes on from CAMAPF010001015.1 coordinate 5,885,912, forward strand.
TTTTTCTTTATTTTGTTAATAAAATATATTTTAAATATATTTTTTCATAAATCAACAGAATCACCCAATCCCATCCCTTCAGCCAGAATATCATAAATTTTAGCAAGATCAGCCAAATAGCCAATTTGAGTATTACCAAACGGACTCTTAAACTAGTTTCTGAATATGTAAATTTGTTTGTTAAAATACTCTAATTATGCATACAAGCATCATCTAACATAATGGTCAGTCAAACATCGTAAACCGCGTGAAAGTCTTTAATTTAATTTATACGGGATGAAGGGAGTAATTGTTTTTATACAATTACAGCTATATGGCCCATTAATCAATAACATCCACTACCAAAAAAATCGCCAGAGGGTCGGATTTTGGCACGGATCGCTTCATTGAAATCCCAGACTATCGCTGTTGGCTCGGATTTGGCACGGAACTGAAATCCGTCCCACCTGGCTCGTGCCAAATGGTTTGGCTCGGCGATTTGCATCCGAGGCAAGTCTTGTTTCGGATTTAGACACAGAATAATACGGGCTAACCTACTTGATAATTCACAGCCATTTTGGCTCGGATTTCAGTAGGCAGGGATATTGGCTCGGCAACTACCGGGTTACCCGAATTTTTACCCGGGTATTTGGCACGGAAACTGTCGAGCCAAATTATCTAGAATGACACTGCAATTTAGTTAATTTTGAGAGGAATCTTGATACAGATAAATTTGTGCCAAAGTTTAATTTATAAAAAAAATGTGCACCGTACATTACATATGTACGGTGTACTTTTTTTTACCAAGGGCTTGCCCAGAATTCTATTTGAAGATTTTCGGTCCAGTCTCAGCATCTATGATAGCAGGGGCGTGTTAGCATATTATTCACGTACGCACGCCCATGCATGCAGACGTATATATCTCGGCTAGGCTCTTGTATATTTATTACTCCCTCCGTCCCATAAAATTCTTCTCACTTTCTTTTTTGGGTCGTCCCAAAAAATTCTTCTCACTTTCCTTTTTTGGACAATTTGTGTGGTTCACATTCATTTCACCTTTTTCTTACACAACCACAACCATACATTTCCACTTTATTCTACTTTCTTATTTTCCGTGCCAAGTCAAAGTGGGAAGAATTTTCTGGGACAGAGGGAGTAGCTAGTATTTCCATTATTTATTAGGAAAATGATGTTTGTACCCACTTTTATATCCACTTTTGTACCCAGCCATGTTTGTGAAGTTATTTTTTTTGTCTGTGAATTCCTTCACAAGCAAAATATGTCTGTGAAGGAATTCAAAGACATATTTTGTCTGTGAACCGGCTTCACAGACAAAAAATAACTTTCACAGAGGTGGGTATAAGGTGGGTATAAAGTGGTGGGTACAAGAAGCATGGTTGGCTAGTAATTATCTCTGAGGCATCAATGATTACATTCTTATCTACATGGTTGTCCACGTTCAGTGTACCATAGTTCACGGAAGCCATGCGATGCATTTGATATTCTGTTTAGTTACGTATAGCTTCACAATTGTACATACTTCACCCTATTTGATTAAAGGAGAATACACACGGTGAATTTATCCTTCTAACTCTCCTCTCACTTTGGAACAGAAAATCCTGGGGATAAACTAGGAAAAGTAAACCAACTTTCGGCAGGGAATGTCTACCCCAAATTTAGAGTTGGTACATAAAATTTGGCATTGACGAATGAAGTGCCAAAATTAACTGAGAAATGTTTCAACATCCGTTAATTAAGAATATCGCCACGGCATTAGCATGTAGGCCTGTCAATGGGTCGGGTCTAGACCCGGACCCGACCCGAACCCGGTTATTTTTAATGGGTATGGGTCGATGTTTTATTCCGTTTACCCGGACCCGAACCCGGACCCATTAATATTTTTAATAAATGGGTCGGGTATGGTATATATGATTCCGACCCGTTAAGGACCCGGACCCGTTTATAATTTTTTTATTAATATATATTTCATATACTAATATAGTAATACATACCTAAAACTAGTATCCCATTAATACATATTAAAACAAACTGGGATATTTTATTTGAGTTTTGTTTATTTCACTATCAAAGACATTCAATACGTTTGGATGAAAGTACTGGTTTCTTATGTGAACATCAATTTTTTTTTTAAAAAAATAAAGATGTGTTTTACTTATTACTCCGTATTAAGGATGATTGAGATCTAGATGTAGCTAGTTTGTGGAATTGCATTACATTCATGATTCATATACACGTTCTGTTTTATATTTGGTGGGTCTAATCTTCCAAAAAAAATGGCGGGTCTACCCGACCCAGACCCGAGACCCGTTGGGTCCAGGTCCGGGTCCAAAATTGCAGACCCGACGGGCAAACGGGTCCGGGTCTGGGTCCCTTATTTACTTAGCGGGTCCGGGTCTGGAACACTACATTCCGGCCCAGACCCGACCCATTGACAGGCCTATTAGCATGCCAAAGGCCGTTCGAAATGTTGGCACGGTAGAAGAAAGCGTTCCAAATTTTTGGAAGACCCCGGGTGGGACGTATTCAGAGTCCGTTCCAAATGACTTTGGCAAGGCTACAACACAGAAGGTACCGTGCCAGTGTTTGTAGGTAGGGACTTCGGAACCAAGAATCGGAGAACCGGACTGAACTGTAATGACCTGGTTTGGTTCAGTTCCAGCATTTTTCAGTCATTTGTCAATGGTTCGGTTCCTATTTTTAATTGACGGTTCGATTCTCGGTTCCTGAAAATAATATGTACATGGAACCGTTAAGGAACCATTATATATACGGAGTAATAATTAAAATTTTATATATTTCTTATTTGTGTGTGTGTTGATGTATATTTACTTGTTTGTTTTTATATTACACTAACTATTTTAGTTTAGCTATTTAAGATGGTCAAAATTGAGTGCTCTGCTCGACGTGCTCGTAATCCTTTCAGATGAGTGAACTTTTTAGCAGGCTAAGTGAAAACATCCTAACTACGTTGCTTATTCAAGATCATAATTATTGATTGAAGTGAATATGTTGTTTTGTTTTGTTTATTTACTAAAATTTCCAGTTTGGTAAATATTTAATATTTATGTTTAAACTCAACTTTTGAGGTTTGAAATGATGGTAAACATATTTGTAGTTTTTGTCATTTTAAACGTTGAATATTTTTTTGCACAAATTTAATGGTGGTAATTTGTAAGAAATTTTTTAAAAATTAAGAATAGTTAAATAACAAGAACCAAACCATTAAGAATTGTTCGGTTCCATATCGGTTTTATAAAAATTTAAAGAACCGGACCGTTATTAAGATTTGATATTTTTCAAACAGTTTCATCTATTTTGCCTATGAACTGAATTGTCCAAACCATTGTGAGGGTAAGGGTGGGCTCCAACGCAGCCCAGTCCAATTTTTTTTGTAGTATAGGTATAGGTTCAATTTCCAGTTTACCCCAAAATTAATGTCCAGCCTGCCCCAAAATTAGAGAAAAAATCACTAATATTATTCCTAAAAAAGTGGTGGACAAAAATGTGACTTAGTAACTTTTAGTAACAATAATTGTTTTCAAAGCTGCTATGGTGTAAGTCACTAAAAGTTACAATTGTAAGTCACATTTTGTTCATTACTTTTTATTTGTAATATTTTAGAAAATGTTACCAAGTCACATTTTTGCCTATTACTCCCTCCGTCCCCTTTTAAATGTCCCGTTTTACCATATTGGGATGTCCCTATTTAATTGTCTCATACCTTATTTGATAAATTTTGTGTGGCTCAAAATCATTCTTACTTTATTCTTACTATATCAATTAATATCAACCACACAAACCCACTTTTCTTAAAACTCGTGTCACCCTCTTCCGTCCCAATATAAAAGGGACGGAGGTAGTATTTTTTATTAGTAATATTTTACAAATAATTATTAGAGAATGAGTTTTTTGTTATATTGAAGTTAGAAAATTATTTATTTATTGTGTGAATATGTAAGATAGAATTAAAACTTTCAATTAAATATTAAAATTGGGAATACTTTTTGATTCATACCAATATTGAAAATGTTTTTTAGGATGGATAATGAATATATTGCCAAGAAAGAAAATGAAATTAATATTTACTTAGCTAGTATGAAATTGTGCTCGAGTTGAGCTCGATAGATTTAGATTTCGGTGTTCGATTTTAACGCTTAATAAACATGCTCGAATGTAAAAGTTTGGTCTATACTCGTTAATAGATTCATGTTCGAATTATTCAATAAAAAACTCGAATCTTTATTTAATAATCATTAATAAATATATAAAATTTCACTAAAAACATTAAAATTTTAAGATATACGAAGTACACAATTCATTCCTATAATTTACTCCATATAAGTGAACGATAGGCTCGAGACCGGATTGAACCAAATATCACTATATTCGAACTCGGCTTCAAACTCAAAACCTAATTTGCGTTCGAGTTCGAAGCTTGTTAAGTTCGAGTCATTAAATTATATTCGAAATCAAGCTCGAGATGATTGTTATACTTCTATTCTCAAAACCTATTTTTTGCGGTGATTGTTATACTCCTAGCTATTTGATGAATTTAACTCGATTACTTCTCAAAAATTACTGCCCGTGAGCCGTGACGACAACATGCTTGTTATATTGGTATCTAAGTATTTAACACGAATTAATTATTGTGTGATTACATTACTCTGTATTTAATTTGTTGGTATTGAAGCGTGGGATGTTCACCTACCAGGATACCAATATACCATTGCATATTAATGGGAAATATTTCTGTAAAACAGGATGGAGCCAAGGCCTTGGGCCGGACTAGACAAGTACAAAAAATATTTCTGTAAAACATTTTACACTTGAAATTTGCAGCGAGTTTCCTAAACAAAAATGTGGTTGGCCGAGGCTTGCCCCGTAGGCCGTAGCTACCGTACTGGGCTTTATATAATGAAGTCGATCAAACTTGCCCTAGTATATACAGTACGTATTATTAGAAGAGCAAAAGCTTGAATTGCTTCGTCTTATTATCCCCATAAAATATATACGACCTCTGCTACTGCTAGTAATAATAGGAATCAAGCATGGAAAAGGAATCAAGCATGGAGGAGGATTCAAAGGAGGCATGTCTAGATGGTGTTTTATTGCTAGTAATAATAGGATTCTTAGTAGCATTCGTAGTGGGGCTTGTCGTTTTTTTGGTCCATCGCATGCCGTTATCAGCCTTATCACCGCCTCCAAAACTACGCATCTATGACTTCACGGTTTCACCTAATTTCGCCGCCGCCGTCAACGGCAACGGTACTTCTGGATCGCCGCCGCTCACGGCCAACTGCACCATAGCTCTAGCTTTCGACAACGACAATCGTTATTCTGGCATAGAACAGTACGATGAGATGGAGGTATTGGTGGTCTGGGCCGGCCGGAACCAGACGTTTATGCGGGCCCATCCCGGAACCTTCTCGCAGGGTAGCCTTGAGCAAAAGCCAATGTTGCTGGCCGCCACCGATTCCGTCATGCCACCGGATCTGAAATCGGCGGTGGTTTACACGTTCACAATTGACCTAAAAAGTAGGGTTAAGGAAGATCCCGGGACCCGCAGCGAGGAGGCCTTTTACATTAAGGCAACCTGCGACGATGTACGGGTCGGGTTTGGGTCAACGGATGGCGTTGACCGGGTTGCCAGGATGTTAGATGGACCACGGATCTGTAGGGTGGTGCAATCAAAGTCTAGCTTCAATCTTTGATCACAGCTCAGTTTCATTCGTTTCACGCACGGCCAGGATGAATTTGTCAGAGTCATACTCCGATCTGATCTGGCTGTATTTGTGTTGTTTTTTAAATTTGGATTAATTCGAAAGCATTTAGGGTTTTGCACGTGTTTCTATTTTTTTTAGAAAAGTGAAAACAATTTACATTTATATAATTGTATAAGTGGTTCTTTTTCGTGCTCATATTTACTTGCCACTTTTATGTCTTATTCAATACGATTAGAATGTTCGGAGTATACTCTGTATTTGATTTGTGTTTTAGGATATGTGACATGTGGCAGCGTACTCCAACAACATCTAAGCCTTAGTCCCAAACGATATTGGAGTCGACTAACATGAATCGATACATGATATCACCAAAAGGAGAAGAAAGAAAATAAAGATAAAAAAGATAAGCTATTCTAAAAAAAATATAAAAGAGATGAATATACATATAAAAGATAAAAAAAAGGATAAAGTAATATTTATATATAAGGATAAAAATATAAAAGAAAAAGAAAAAGAAGAAGAAGAAGAAGAAGAAGAAGAAAAAGAGGGGAAAAGATGATACAAGATCACTCCTCCACACGAATACCCGCCCTCCATTTTGCTCTCTCCAAAGTCATACCCTCATCCAATCCAAGAAGAAGCATATCACTTTTGACTCCACTAACCCACGTCTGTTTGGGCCTTCCTCTCCCTCTCTTCCCTGCCTCTTCTCCACACATCTCAACTCGTCTGACAGGTGCATCACTCGGTCTTCTATGCACATGACCAAACCACCGTAGGCGCGACTTCTGCATCTTATCTTCAATAGGTGCTACTCCCACCCTTTGTCTGATTATCTCATTCCTCACGCGGTCCTTTCTAGTATGCCCACACATCCAACGCAGCATGCGCATCTCTGCCACACTCCTCTTTTGAATGTGACATTGTTTCACCGCCCAACACTCCGTGCCATACAGTAATGCAGGCCTAAGTGCTGTCCTGTAAAATTTACCCTTCAGTCTAGTCGGCATACCGCGATCACATAGAAATCATGACGCACTCTTCCACTTCATCCACTCTGTTCTGATTCTATGGGATACATCTCCATCTAACTCACCGTCCTTCTGAATTATGGAGCCCAAGTAACGGAACATATCGCTGACCGGTATCTCCTTACCATCTAAAGTAATTCCGCTATTACCACTGCTTCTACCTCCACCAACTTGCACTCCATGTACTCTGTATTGCTCCTACTTAGTCTGAAACCCCTGTTCTCCAATGTTTGTCGCCATACTTCCAACTTTGCTTTAACCCCTGATTGAATTTCGATTCATGTAATGTGATGTGACTAGGTGATACTGTTGGCCATCACGCGCCTACCACAGCACCCTCCTCCTTTATCCTGGCTTGGGACAGGCATGAAACCAAAAAAAATTGATCTCATGGCGGAGTTCAAAGAAGGAGAGCTATAAGGACAGAAAATGATCTCCATGAGTCTAAAAAATATAAAAGTGGTGCCAACAAATTGAATAAAGAGGATAGTAGTTGTACATGTGGCAGCTTACTCCGTCAATGCTTAAGACAAAAATAGAATACACCATCTCAAATTAAAGAAAATGGAAAATAATAATCTCAATTATTGCTTTTTTTGAAAGAATAATCTCAATTATTGTCGATCCACTCAATATTTTTTAAGAAAAACTGCTTATATTAATATCATTAGGATTCGGTTCTTAGATATTTTTAATTGGACTGAAATTTGTTGGTCTTGTCTAGTCTTGTCTATTTAAGCCTGCTCTACTCTGAACTAGTCTGGTAATGTTTGGTCTCTGTGTACTTTATAACTATGGAAGTCTGTTTTGACCTTGTCTTGTCTGGTATATTTTAGCCTGGTCTGGTTTGAGAATGAAAAAATCCAAGTAAAAACATCCTTACATCAAACTCAATCAAAGAGATTAACACTGATAATTATGCGCAAACAACTATCACTATCAATCCTACATTTAGACATAGAAACGATCACCGCTGAAAGAGCGATATGAATCGCTAGCCACCAAACATGTTTGACACGACAATCACTGGCCATATATATCCTTTTAACGACATAATAACTAGGTGAATTGTCAATCATTATTGTAAACCTAAAACTAAAGACTTTAACAAAAAAACAAAGCAGCGTAAATAAACATAACGCGAAAATAAGACGTTGGTCCACTCAATATATAATGGGAAAATTCCCGAAACATGAGTAAAAAAATTAGAAAATTCCAAAATAAGATTGCGATGTTTTTATTTCCAAAATAGAAATAATTACTTCCAAGTTTGAAAAATATTGACATGTTTAAAGTCTGGTACTGCCAAAACATGATAATAATTGTCTTATTTTGAGAATAAAACATGATAGTCTTATTTTATAATATACAAACGTTTTAGTCCAATTTAGGATAATTTCTCATATATAGTCCGCTAGTCGCAATTCTCAACCATATTGATGATTTCTATATAATTACAATTATATGGCCCGTCAACCAATAGGTCAATGGCATGTTATAACTTGTCATAGCATATCACCTTTAAATAGAAATTGAGTGTATAGTATAGTATTTTTTTATGTATTCGGCAAACCTTTCTAACCTATTATAGTATGTGTTCTATGTTAAAGCCAATATCCTTGAAATGCGATGAGATTCAAACTTGTGACCTCCTAAATAGAATGTCACATTAATGTCATCAGAGCACAAGAAACTTGACAATACTATATAGTATTGTTTAAATAATTTAAACTGTGTTTGATCTTATTTTTAAATACTCTCAACTATCAATTGGGATTTTTTAATGAAATGTAAATTTGTAATAAATTTGTAAATTAGAGTTTTACAATATGAAAATTTAACAAAAATCTAAAAATGTACCATATATCACATTTCTATTTTCAGAAAAGTACCAATTCTACTTTTTGTAAAATAATTAATCCTATTTTATCTATACTTCAGTCCAATTTTGGATTAATTATTTTACTAAAAGAGTGTGAATACGTAGGTGAGTTCGATGAAAAAGGAAAGAGAATAGGCGAACAGTTGTTAATTTTTTGTGTTATGATGTCAGATAAAATTTTCTAAAAGATTAAGAAAAGTAAAAGGAAAATACGTAATAAATTTAAAAGAAAAGTAAAAGGGAGAGTATGATTTTTTTGAATTTCATTACAAATTTAAAATCATTTGAAATTTAAGATGAATAGGCGAAGAGTTGCTAACTTTTTAATTCATGGAAGAAAATATTTTTATTTTTATGTAATTTTTTAATGTAAAAGGCTTATATTATACGTAGTAATACTCCTCAGAACATACAAGCAAACAAGAAAACAAGTATTCCAAACTCGATTACACGCTCAAGGACTAGACATAAGATTAATTAATCACCAATAAAAGAATGACTCGCTAATCACAACACGCACAACAATAAGTCTATATTGATCGAAATACTTTTTCTATCCTCCAACTCACCCTCGAGGTGGCTTCAACATGGACTTCTATCATGCCAGACTAGACTTCGACAGTTATAACATACCCAAAGAGTGAGCTTCTATCGGATAAGATCAGTTCAGACAAGATCTGACCAGATTATACCAAATCATCATAACAAAAAATCCTAAGCCCACCAAAACAAAAACACCACAACCATGGCAGATATTAAACCTAGAACTATGATGTAAATGAAAAACTAAATAAAAAATAATGCGGATTTAATCCAATTTTTTCACCAACTGAACTCAGTTGTTTGCAACTGCTTCTCCTTAAAAAAGCACTTTTGGAGTGATTTGGAAAAAGTGATTAGTAGTAAAAGTTAATAATGTTTGAAAAAAAATGTGATTTTGAAAAGTAAAAGTTGATAGTGTTTGATAAAATAAGTGCTTTTTGTGTAACAGAAAAGGGAAAAACACTTTTCACACGAAAACCGAGAAAAGTAAAAATTGGTAGTGTTTGATAAATAAGTGTTTTTTAAGCCAAAGACTCAGAAATACTTTTTTGAGCTGTTGCAAACCATACTCTACATATTTTATCCTTACACTTACCGCTTCATTATCATTCGGGTAGTTTTTACTCCGACCATAATCATCCTTCATCCTAACAGGTTACGGATGGGTTCGTAATTTGTGGATTTATATAAAATCTCAATCACAATGTTACCTATAAAATAAAAACATAGCAGTTATGATTCGCCATCGTGTCAATATATTACACGGTCAGTGTGATTTCTCCTTTTTGAGTAACGGTTCATTGCCAAAACTCGACAATACATCTAAAGAACTTCAATAGATGTATTGTCGAGTTTTGCTAGAGGTATCCCTCTTCCTATATTTGTGATTCACAAAAGTCCAACACATTAAATGAATTGCTCCATTTTAATGAAGTGCTTTTGTGAACCACAAATATAGGGAAGGATACAAAATGGGGTACAAATTGGGGTAGCAATATCATTTGTGATAATTGTCACATCTAAATACTTATCATGTACAGTACATTCGTTGAAATTGATTTCTAAAGTTATAAATTAATCCAATTGAAATTTTATTTAGTGATTCCAATTTTTTTAATTTTACAAACTACGACTAACATTTTTTCCATCAATGATTTTACTATGCCGTCAAACAAATTGTAACATTTTAGCTTATTTAGTAACAATGTTATTTTTTAGTTCATATTCACCTATGATCAAGTGCATGTCATTATGAGTTTCACAATATGTTTTTAGTTTATTATTTAGTGCTAATAAACTACGGAGTATTAAACTTTATCGCATTTATTTACTAGCCAGGACAAGGTTACAAGTTTGGAACTATTTCAATCAAGAATTCATCTCAATCAAGAATGTTGACATTTAACAAAACATATACTATCGTACTATAATATGCGAGAAAGTACAGGAAAACCCTACAAATTTAAAAATACTTATATTCTTCTATGATACAAGTTTTATTTATTTACCTTGAGACAAATTTTAAATATTTTAGAATATACAAGTATGTAGTAATTATTTAAAACATTTATTTCCAGGTTGATCTGGAGTCGGGAGTCTCCCAAAAAAATCAAGCAGGACAACATTCTCAACCATCAACAACAAAATTTCAACACACGATTGATTTCAGATAAAATGATTTGAAAATACTGACTAAGGAGATCTTTTTCAATTCAAGGAGGAGAAAACATATACTATCGTATTTATTTAAGTGAAGAGAGGGGTAAAATAAATGACTCCTTGTTTCAGGGTTGAAAAAGTGTGTTGGTTGTCTTCTTATCTATGTTGCAGAAACGAGGTACGTTGGTCTTTATATACATGTCATTTTTTTGTTCTTGATCATTATTCTCTAAATTCAATGTACTTGCTTATATGTGATTGGAATTTTTTTTAGAGGATATGTGATTGGAAATTGGAATAGCTAAAGAGTAGGGATATTTTTTTCTTGAAATATTAAGGTCTATTTACTACCAGAGGCATTTTTAAGTTTTCTAGTAAACTATTTTGTTTTTGAAAGTTTTCTAGAAAACTTAAAAACTGGAAAACAAGTAAAAGAAAATGTGTTTATTGAAAAACTATTGGTGGAAAGTGAAGAAAGGAAAACAGAAAAAATGTGTTTATCCAATCATTTTCCAAAATCATAAAATAAGATATGTCTCAGTCTTAATAACTTGAAAAAGTGATTTTTACTCGTTTTCCAAATTTGAAATATGTGGATATTGGAGTGGGGCGTTGCAATGATTTTGCATCCTCACTCATAGTGGTGCGAAGTCCCACTCAGGTGTCAGTTCCAGTCCGGTCCGATCAACGACTGGACAGTCGGTATCAGGTCCAGTCTGGTCAATGACCCGGAGGTCCCTATCTGATCCGATCAAGGATCCGACGGCTTCTGTCCCGTCCAGTCGAGGGTCGGGCAATATTGGTCGGATCCGAACAATGACCCGACGGTCCATATCCGCTTAAGTCAATGACTTGTGATCTAATCTAAATGAACGGTGAAGATTGATTTGTATCGCTATTAAGTAGATTTTTCTTATCATTCACATTTACCATGCAAGAATCTTATTCAAAAAGATACCTTGATTCATACCTACTAAACTTTCATCGGCCAATTAGCAACCTCTCACAATATGGTTGGTTGTCTGTATGATATTATTTCTATACTTCGTTTTTGGTTTGGCATGCGGCAAGCACTACAAAAAAACATTGGAATAGTCACAGATGTTGTTAGGGATCACAGTTCAAAAAATCCCTAACAAATGATTTTGTGAGGGATTTTGTCAGGGATCTCATCCGTAACTCCAGCGCCCTGACAAAACTATTGTTAGGGATTTATAATCCCTAACAAAAGTTGTCAGGGAATTGTAAGGGATTTATCCTTTATAAATGAGTGCCAGTCGCCGGCGAGATTAGTCAGGGATTCGAATCCCCGACTACATTCAATGTAATTATCCGGGATTTGCTTTTCGTTGTTAGGGAAACATCCCTGTCAAATTTCAAAATTCAGATAGTATTCAAATTATATAGTCAGGGATAATTCCCTGACAACATTGAAAATTGTATTGAAATATTCAAAATTTGAATTCAGCTTCTTAGGGATATATCCCATACAAATGTTTATTTTTAATCTACGAAACTGCCATTGATGTTAATATATATATATATATTATGTGCGCACAAATATATCAAACTTGTTAGGGAAAAATCTCTGACCAGAATCCAAAAACATAAAAAAAAATTAAATTGTTTTACAACGGATATTTCCGTAACAAAAATTCGAATACATTAAAAAAAATCTCAATTATAATTGAGCATCATGATCGTGATCCGCAAAATATCCCCGGAGATCAAAATCACTTCCGGGTTGACCGTGGGGCTGACTGCCGGGCAGACCGCCGGGCTGACCGCCGGGCTGACCGCCGGGCTGACCGCCGGGCTGACCTCCGGGCTCAAAATAAAAAGATGAGAATGTGGAGATTTCTTGAGTCAGATAAGCTTGGCAAATCGACGCCTCCACATGTGCTTTATTAGTGACTTTCTTTTTCAAGTCTCTCAAAAACCTGTTATATATATAAACAAAATAGTCAATTTCATTATGATTCAGACAGCCATAAAATATACTAGTTGGGATAACTATAAAAGGTGTAACTAACCTCTCGAAGCGGTACATCCAACGATAAAAGACAGGACCGGCATTAATGGCCTCATATGGGAGATGTACTAGCAAATGTTCCATTGTATCAAAGAATGATGGAGGCATAATCATTTCCAAATTGCACATTAGGATGGGAACACTTTTCTCTAGTTCTTTGAGCGCTTCAGTCTCCAAAACAGTGGAACATAATGTTTGAAACAACAAACTAACTTCCGTAATACAATTCCAAACATTTGGGGGAAGCATGTCCCTTAAAGCAATTGGAAGAAGTCTTTGCATGATTACATGACAATCATGACTTTTCATGCCCTTCATGACAAGTTTTTCTGCGTCTATGCACCTCGACAAATTGGAGCAATATCCATCCGGGAATTTGAGAGACCCTAGCCACATTAATATTAAAATTTGTTGCTCCTTTGTGAGTTGATAAATTGCTTTTGGAATTGTTTTACCTTGGTATTCAGGATCAACACCAAGTTCAGGTCTATCACACCACACTGTAATATCCTTTCTTGAGTTTACACCATCCTTTGTTTTTTTTTTGAAGTCCATGACAGTGTTAAAGATATTATCAAATACATTCTTCTCAATATGCATCACATCAAGATTGTGGCGAATGAGAAGGTCTTTCCAATAAGGCAACTCCCAGAATATACTCCTTTTAGTCCACTTATGTGTAACGCAAAAACCTTCAGGATTTTGGTTTGGCAACTCCATAGCTGTAGGAATACGTCGAACACGATTCAAAAGTTGATCTCCGGACAGCCTAGGGGGTGGGGGGTCACGTACAGTTCTTCCCTTTAAGAATGACTTCTTATCTCTTCGATAGCGATGGTTGGCCGGAAGAAATTTGCGGTGACAATCGAAATAACTTGGTTTGCGACTATGCTTAAGAAAGATTGCACCAGATTTTTCCATACAAACTGGACATCCCAGAAGACCAGCAGTGCTCCATCCGGAAAGCATCCCATATGCTGGAAAATCGCTAATGGTCCATATAATGGCAGCTTTCATAATAAACATTTGATCTCGAGAGACATCATATGTTGGTGTCCCAACAGTCCAAAGTTCTTTCATCTCCTCGATTAGAGGCTGTAGATAAATGTCTATTCTCTTTTTCGGATCTTTTGGGCCTGGACAAATTAAAGACAAAAATATGAAATGACTCTTCAGGCACATATCAGGCGGGAGATTATACGGAGTTAACATGATAGGCCAACATGAAAACTTGCTTCCAAACTGCCCATATGGAGCAAAACCGTCTGAACATAATCCCAGACGAACATTACGAGGCTCCATTGCAAATTGAGGATGACAACGGTCAAAATGTTTCCAAGCTTCCCCATCTGAAGGATGACACATCAATCCTTTTTTAGTTTCATGCTCCACATGCCATGTCATGTGTTTTGCAGTAGCGTTTGAAGCATACATTCGCTTCAATCGTGGAGCTAGAGGGAGGTAAAATAATTTAGACAGTGCAGACCTGTACCGCGGTTTTTTGCGAGTTTGTGGAAGAGGTTTGTATCTATCCATTCCACAAAACTTGCAGTTGACTAGTATCTCATCATCTTTCCAATACAACATGCATCCAGAAGGACACGCATCAATTTCTATAACAGGAAGCCCCAACTGAGAGACTAATCGTTTCATGTCATAATATGTACTGGGAAGACTATGATCACGCGGTAACATCCCCCCGACAGACTGCAACAATCTAGACATGCAATTTTCAGGAAGGTTATATTCAGATTTTATGTTTAACAACTCTGTAACTGCCGATAGTTGAGAGTGACCCTCACAGTCGGCATAAAGAGGTTGATCGGCTGCTTTTAAGACATCTTGGAATCTCTCTCCTAATTCATCAACATAATATGGAACATAAGAGCTTGGATTCTCATCGCCGTGTGGGACATTAGAGCTCTGGCTTTGGGGGGGATTATTCAATGGCTCGACATTATGGTTAAATTGCGAGGTTGAAGCACCAAATATATCGTAGACCATTTGATGGCCCCATGACATTTGATCATAATCTCCCCATTCACCCATTTCATTAGGAACATGACGAGATGAACCTACTGTTTGTGGTAAAAGTGATGGGTCGAATGGCTCGCCATGAGAAGTCCAATTATAATAATTGTCAACAAAGCCTCTCGTCCACAAATGCCATTCAACACTCTGAGAAGAAAGGTATTTAAGGTTTTTACACTTAATGCAAGGACATCTTATTTTATCACCATCCTTATATTGTGTTTGTCCAAGTGCAAAAGCGAGAAATTCAGCAACACCGGCAAGAAATTCTGTCCGATAACCTCTATTTTCATCATACCTATTGTACATCCAACTTCTAATTTGTCTATACATTATACCTGAATATATTTGACATATTATATTAGAAAAAACCCCATTGCAACACTAACATTATTCATTACTTAGGCATAATATATAATGAACTATAAATAATGATAATGTTATGTAACGACATAAATATATATTATTTATACATGTCCATTTTACATATATTTATATATATTTTGTATATTCCCAATATGTGTGTGTGTGATGTATTATATTAAGAAATAGCTCCATTCAATTCCTACACTAACATTAATTACTTAAAGTTAATATATATTCACAAACTTCATTTAATAAATGAATTAAAACAATTCATAATACATGGACTAATCAACTATATATAATGATACAATTAGTTAAGGACATAAATATCTATTATATACTTAAAATGATTTATTATAACAAGTGTAATGCTTTAAATAAACTAATACCCTATTCAATTTGACATGTATTACAAAAAAATCCCAAAGAAATACATGTACATACCTTATTATTTCAAACACGCATTTGCCTCTAGAAATTCATCCAATTTCGTCATTTTGATGACTCCACAAACACATTATAATACTCTATAAAATTATACACCATAAGAATGGTATGAAACTAGCCAAAATGACCAGTATATATAGAAATATTTGTCAGGGATTTTGTTAGGGATTTTATCAAACGGTAATATTTGTCACGGATTTTGTCACGGATGTGTAACGGTCGAAATTGCTTTCAACGTTAACTGTTGTCACGGAACAATCCGTGACACAATTGTAAAATGTATACTTTTTATTTAGTCAGGGAAAAATCCGTGACAATATTAAATTTTCAATTTTGTCAGGGATACAATCCCTGACAAAATCAAACGGCTATTTTCCCAACTTTTTTGTTAGGGATATTTTCCCTTACAAATATTCCGGCCAAAAAAGTTCCGGCTGATGGCCGGTTTGAGGGTCTAGTCGGGGATTTTGTTACGGATATTATCCCAAACAAATTTAGTCGGGGATATTTCCCTGACAATACTGTTTGACCGAATTTTTATGTAATCCCTAACAAAATCCCTGACAAGCATGTTAGGGACAATATCCCTGACTAAAATCCCTGACAAAATCAATGTTTTTTTGTAGTGAAGAATTATAGATTTACAAAAACAGGCAGAATTTTTTAAGAATCAACATCAATGAATAGATATTTAACCCATTTCTCTACATTAATGTAAGAAGTACAAACCACTTCCTCATTTCATTAAAAACTGAAAAGGCAAGATGTTTGATTGTGCGTGCATGTGCATTCCAGTATGTATGATGTATGAATACAGCATATAAGATCGTATGTTGGTCAAAATTATGATGTTTACCCTTTTCGGGTAAGCATGTAAATGCAGCAACAGAATTTCGAGGTCGATGAGTAAACTAAAAAGAAAATTTTCACCCCATCCATGAGAACTTACAAGCATCAGTCAGACAATTAACTAGTGGATATAAAGTTAACTTAAGTTGCTAACTGATAAATTGCGAGTGAGACTCTTAAATTAAAATTAAATTTACAAGGAAAGTGGCAAAGTTAATCTGATAACTAAAAAGGGAAAGTTGACAAAAATTTAAGGAACGAAAGAAGTATTCTTTTTTAAAACAAAACCTGTGTTTCTATGCACACATACCGTTGTGAGAAGAAATTCATTGCTAATTTTCAGTTTTAAAAAATAACGCATAAGTTTTGAAAATTATGATATTCACAAAAATGCCATTAAATGAAAGAGTAGAGATGACACCGCATTGTGCAAGATAGAGGAGATAAACATGTAAGAAAACGGGGAACTGAACAATCACCAAGAAACCGACTCCAAGCAGTTATGCAACTTTTCCGTACAAAATTAACTAGTGTTTGCTAATTCTGTATCAATCAACAGCCCCGGCTTCTTTCACATCAACAGTGAAGGTATACTCCTGGTCACAGCCCATGTAAGAATCACACATGAAATAGAGCGTGTATGACTTCTTCCCAGGCTCGCCAGGAGCAGAGAAGTCAAGTTTGACCCTTGACTTCCTTTGAAGGGAGACCCTTTTGATGGCAAGCAGCTGGTTAGTTTTGGGATCACCGACCACAAGCCACCACCCCTCGTCTTTCGTCTTGGGATACCTTGGCGCAAAAACAGGGCCAACGTCTGCTCTCCCCTCAAGATCCCGCTCAAGGGTGACCTGCACGCTGATCTCATCCCCCCCAGCACTCACACTCTCCTTGTCCACAACTTCGTACGACATCTCTATGTTAGGAAAGCGGTTGCAAAACCTTGCAATGTCCATCAGCTGTGAGTCCGACATTTGCAAGAGGTCACGCCTCTCGCTGTCTTCCATCTCCAGCAAATCAAATACTGTCTCGATGCTCTTTCCAGGATTGTCCTGGCACCGTTTTGCTATCTCCTTCGTGAAGTGTGGGAGCTGGAGTAACACCGAATCACGTTCCCACATGGCCTGAGTAACCATTTGGCTCACCTCCATTGTAAGAATTGCAAGGTTGAGCCAACCATTGCTGGAAATAACATCAACAAGAGCTTGCAGAAGCCTGCTAGCTGAGAGGAGCACTTCTTGTTGGTCAGCAGCCAGGTTTCCACCTACGACCTGCCTAGAGAAGTGGGCCTGCAGAAGAGCATTTGCTTTGACATGTGGGTCTGAGTACTTCGGATTCTCAAAAGAGAAGCGCTGGTGATTAATCAAACGTCTTATCAATTCCTCTTCGCCAGGTCGAATAAGAAGTTGTTGATACTCCGATGCCGAGGTTAGAATTTCCAGTAAACCCTTGAGCTTTGTTTTGGGTGTCAAAGAAGAACTGAACCGTTCTATAGTGGTATAATTGATGTAGTAATAAGATGCTATCATCCCGAGATTATTTGGTGAGAGCAAGTAGTCATCATCAACAGAAACACATTTGCTTGCTTCCAGATCAGTCAATGTGTTCTCCACCAGCTCTGAGAGGTGATCTGATAGGTGCCTGTGACTAACACCCTGTAGATTGTAGTAGTTGGGGTTCTGAGTGAGCCTCCTGTACATGAATGTCCATGTCAGGTAATCGACTGCATCCTGCTTGTTCTGTATGACCCCAGAAACCACCTCAGAGTTTAGATTGTCATGAAGATAATGCTGCAAATGGCTCTCTACTGGAATTGCTTCGAACAAAAACTTCATGTAGTAATCTTTCCGTGGTGCATGGCAAAGAATGACGCACTTCCCCGAATTGTCTAAAAGAGGCCGGGTTGCATGACCCATCATCTGCAACAGATCAGTGACTGGGTAATCAGTGTGAGCATTCTCCCTGCCATCATAGTACTGGGTTCCCATAACCACCACCAAGTGCGCAGCCAAGGGTACCCCCCAACACATTGAACCACTCATGACACATACTTGGATCCAACCGTTCTCAAACAGTGTTTTCACTATGTCTTGATCGTTGCTGTTCAAGCCCTCATGCAGATACCCAACCCCGTACTTCAATGTCTCTTTCAACATAGGTTCCTTGATACTCTCAACAAAGGGCTCAAGATCAGTCGTGGACTGAGATAAGAACATCGGTCTCTCTCCACTGTCTGTGCTGGAGTACGTCATCAAATCCACAGCGGTCAGTCGTGCATGCTTTCTGGTAGGGACATAGACTATGGCGGGTTTGCCTCCTTTAGCATGCTGGACGATCGCAGTATAAGTGGGCTTTGTCATAGCTTGCATCCTGGCCTCAAAGTTGGAGATATCAACACCCTGAATGTGTATTTCAAGGGGGACAGGCCTGACACCAGGAGGGAAGTTGAAGAGACCATGAGAAGTAGCCCCTATCCATTCTCCTAAATCCTTGGCATTTGCCAGGGAAGTTGATAAAGCGACAATCCGGATCTTTTTGTCCGGCAGGCTTGCAATATATCTCATCCTGGAGACAATCACTTCAAGGACTGGACCACCCTGGCCCCCAATCAGGTGGAGCTCGTCAATTATAAAAAGGCTCACTTGCTGCACATGCTTCCGCTGCTTCCATCGGCGAGATAAAGCATCCCATTTCTCAGGTGTGCTAATGACAACCTGTCCCTTCTCAAGAAGTTTTAGGTCAGTCGCAGTCTCCCCAGTAAGTTCAACGACCCTCATCCCTAGGCCCTCACCGAATTTCTTCTTCCAATCACTATAACGCTCTTTGGCAAGGGCTTCTATTGGAGCTATATACACTGCACGCATGGTACTGTCAGACCCGTTTTGGTGATTTCTCAAAACAGCAAACTCCGCACATATGGTCTTCCCACTACCAGTTGGAGCTGCAACCAATACGTTATCATCTGAGTTGTACAGAACAGTAAAGACCTGAGTCTGGACCGGATTGAAATGCTTAAATTCATGATAGAGGGCTTCATACGCAGGATTTCTCAGTGCAGTCACAGGAAGGGGTTGCAAGTCCAATAGCTCAGTTGGAGGAGGATACTTTTCTGGCAAAATAAGATGCCGGAAAGAAACCGGCAAGACAGTGTGAGATCCTAGCCACCTATCAGAAATCACATGAATGAAGTATTGTGGCGGCAATGGTTCATAAATTTTAACAGTGAAGTGCAGTGTGTGGTCCTCATCACTGTATTGCTTTTTCAGCATGAAGTACTCATGATGAAGTATATACTCTCCATCACAGTCTTCCACAAGAACCCAGAAAGGCTCCACATATCCGTGCACTTTGTCCTCCCATATGAAATCTGGAGTTACTGTGAGTTCCACCCTTAAGACTGAGCGAGTGATAGGTTGGACATGGGCAGCAAGGTTAAGCTTTGGAAACTGATGAACATACTTGTGCAGTACTTTTCCCATTTTCGGAAAGCGGATGGCCTCCCCCAATTCTTGTGATGAAAGATCATAATACCTTTCCCATGCCAAATTGTGTTTCTCCAGCTTCATTAAGATTTCATTTGGAATTCCATGGAACTGGCGAAGGGGAGTCTGAACACTCCACATCCTCTTGCTAATCATTTTGCACCATTTCAAAGCCTTTTCAGCTAGCTGGGCCCACCCTCTTTTAAGAACAATCTCAAATAGTGCACGCATGAGCCGTGCAGCACTCTACAAAATACAAAGCGAACACTTAAATTACCAAATCAAACAATAACCAGAAATTAAGAAGAGACCATATGTAGATTGTAGAAAATGAAAAAGGAAGTTGATATAGAAACAAACCTGAGTTATGAATACCATGTCTGATGTTAAAGACAGCCCTTCAAGCTTCAACTGTGAAATATAGGCCTGGAGTAGAACATTTATCTTGGCACTGGGCTCCTCAATACTCTCTTTGACAGGAATTGGAACACGTTCTAGAAGTTTTGCCAATTCAATCTTCTCATCTTGCCGAACCGTAACATATTTAAATTCCTCACTAAGAGAGAACAGCCGACATAGCTCAATATCACCCATAGTGGACTTCAAATGTTCATTGTAAGTAGATATTGTTCCATGTGTTATGTAATAATAGCTAGCAATGCGACCCAAGTCCGTGACTTGGAAATATCCACTTTTACGGTCATATTTGATCAAATTATTTTTGTCCAGCAGTGTAGCTGCAGAATGAACCTGCCAAACAAATGAAACAATATAAACTACTCCTCAATGGCCCTACAGTTGAGAAAATCCAGTCTAGAATAATTTGGGATTGAACTTTGATATACTAGTAAGTATTAACTACTTTAAGATTGAAAAATAAGTCATATTTTTAAATAGTACGCTACAACTTGATTAGAGCTAATGGCAGAGGGGTAATGATAGGGCCCTGAGCTGTAGAGAATAATAATAGTAGTAATGGATTAATATTAAATAATTGTGGTAGTCTAAAAATAAGGGTTACGGGCCAGGGAAGTCACAGGATTGGGCCAGCCCTTTAGAATTGAATTAGTATAAGAGTGGGAGGGAGGAAAAGAAGGAGGTAGGCAGAATTTAGTCTGGACCTGGGAGTGCTGAGACTACTCGAAGTGTCTCGATCTCTTTCTTCTCTTATTTCTGTTTACGCCATTGTAATCCGGTTGAAGTTCTGAAAACCTCATCAATAAACTACTAAATTCTACTGTTTTGCTGGAGGGTTCTAACATTGATATAAGCAAAGGACCCTGGAAATTCGGTGAATGACCTGGACTGGAGCCCGGATGGAACACAGAGTGGAATCAATGGAACACAACGTTCTGGATATACAATCGACAGTAGATGAGATGCGGAACTGGATGCTGAACGTGGAACAAAGGATGGATGCGAGGATGGAAGAGCTGAGAAATCTGGTGATGAACCAGAAGCAGCACAGCTCGCGAGGACAATCGCGAACACCTAGGAGGAACCACGAGAGTCGGAAGTCCTCAGTGGCAGGAGGAAAGTCCGATCGTTCTCAATTGCGAAGTTCGCAGGCTTCATCATCCGCCAGCAGTTCACGACCAAGTGAGACGTGATTGAGAGGAGAAGCTTCTCGTTCGCAGATGTCATCCCAAGCTGCTTCAGCGTCGTCGCGAACAGTAGCTTCCAGTTCTCAGGTGTCGTCTGAGTCGCTTAGATCTTCTCACACGTCGCAGAGTTCGTGGCTATTATTTTCTCCTAGTTCGCAGATGTGAACCACATCTACCAGCTCACAGATGGCATCTCAAGCGGTGTCTCACAGCGCGCCAGCTTCATCGCCAGCAGAGTTCTCCGGTTCGCAGACTGTGGCGCAGTCAAAAGTCACCAGTTCTCAGTCCCTTGCTTATTCTTACACAGCTTCTCAACATGCGCAAGTCTCTCCGAAATTGAAAACTGAGTTGAAGCTGGTTTCATCAACACCTTCAGAACAGAGCGAAGTTGACATTCTTCCAAAGCCAACAATTTATCCCAGTTCACCTCCAAGTGCGAAG
Source organism: Cuscuta epithymum (assembly GCA_945859915.1). NCBI lineage: Eukaryota > Viridiplantae > Streptophyta > Magnoliopsida > Solanales > Convolvulaceae > Cuscuta > Cuscuta epithymum. The sequence goes on from CAMAPF010001015.1 coordinate 5,907,999, forward strand.
CAATCGACAGGAGATGTTCTAAGTTCGCAGATGACAGCCAATAAAAGCGAGATATACATGAACCAAGGACCTAGCCGAGTCAGGAGAGAGGCAGAGTTGCAGCTATTCAATAGCGAGGAAAGCTATGGTAGATCTTCAGAGCTAAGGGTTCTGTCAGATGGTGTTCCTGGTGACCCTGGCAAAAATGGAGGACAGGCAGAACGTCTGGCATCAGAAGTGCCTCAAGTTTCTATCCGTGATGCTCATTATGTTGCTGCCAGAATGATAGGAACTTTCCTGAGTTCTGCTATTTCTCTTGCTCTCGTGTCTCTGGCTGGAAAACACAAAGATGATAGGAAAACACCTCATTTGGCAATTGATAGCAATGAATTCGTGCTCTCAAAATTCATTCCTGGAAAATATAGGGGTGAGGTCAGGAACTCTTTCACAGTACTTTCTGAGGAAGATAAATGGCACTGGGATGAAAATGTTATCAATATCAAGGTTGGGACCAACGGTGTTACAGGACTATCAATTGTGCCGAAAGGAAGCAGGGTTAACATGGTTTATAATCATGAAGTGGATGCTGAACTTGCATCAACAGACGGGTCTCTTGTGAAATATGAAATAAAGAAGGGATATCAGCACCTAGCTGTGGAATCTCCAGGAGTGTATGAACTGGACTTTCAGAGATCAGGTTTATCTAGTGGAGGAGCAGTTCAGGGAGTGGGGTATACCCATGCCAAAGCATTATCATGGTTTTGTAAGGCTATTGATCAGGACGAGGCAAGGTCAAGGGAATTGCTTAGAGAATATGTGTAAAGGAGCAGGTTTTGGGGGAAATTACCCAAAGGCAGTAGGGCCAACTTATGATAATAAGGAATACTTTTACATGAAGGGTTATGGGGTGAAGAATGACTATATCCTGGGTAAAAGAGAAATTTGAGAAAGGTGCTGATAATGATGAGTCTGTGTGGTTCTACAACCTTAGGGCTATCATATCTGAGGTGAAGAGCTTGGAAAGCATTTGTACTAGTGCAGCTACAACAGCTCTAGACTCTTCCACTAACTTTCTGAGTGTTGCTATTGGAAACGAATCTAGCCAAGTTCCCTATTACATGCTTAGCAGCAGCTCTGGCTCTGAGAAAACAAGATTGCATTTGATCACTGAACCCAACACTGAAGTTTCCCTTTTCCCAAGTGGTACTAGGTATCAATGCACAGCTATCTTTTCGCTTGTCAGTTCCCCAGTATGCATCTGGAAGTACATGGCATCCGGATCCAAATGGGTTATGGGGTTTGAAAGCCGCCAGGTTGCTCTGCTTGATATTTGTTCACCTTCGGTTTTGTTTCTAATGTCCAGTCCATCTAGCTCAAGATCTCTGGTCTTTTCTGCTAAGGCATCTTTGGGTCTTCATCAAAGCACTGTGAAACCAGAAGGTGGAATCTCATATGAAAGTGAGGAAGAACTTGCTTGGTGTGTAACCAGAGACGGACACATTATTTTAAAGACTAGCAGCATTGGCAGTTTGATCAATTCGCAGGCAACACATCCAGAGAAGGATATTGAAAGAAAAGATCAAACAGAACCATCTGATCATGAGGAACAAAACAATTACAAAGATCCCGACAATCAGTGTGTTCTCCAGGCAAGCAAGCTCATGGTTCCGCCATCAGTTAGGTACTGGGAAGGAAGAGGTGCTCGGATGAAGATGAAGATCAAGACCTTGTCCTATCACCCACCTTGAGGACAAGGTGGTTGTTCAAGTGGGGAGAGATGATAGGGCCCTGGGCTGTAGAGAATAATAATAGTAGTAATGGATTCATTGGATTGATATTAAATAATTGTGGTAGTCTAAAAATAAGGGTTACGGGCCAGGGAAGTCATAGGTTTGGGCCAGCCCTTTAGAATAGAATTAGTATAAGAGTGGGAGGGAGGAAAAGAAGGAGGTAGGCAGAATTTAGTCTGGACCTGGGAGTGCTGAGACTACTTGAAGTGTCTCGATCTCTTTCTTCTTTTATTTCTGTTTACGCCATTGTAATCCGGTTGAAGTTCTGAAAACCTCATCAATAAACTACTAAATTCTACTGTTTTGCTGGAGGGTTCTAACATTCTAACAGGTAAATTGTAAGAAAATGCCAAAGGGATGACACCTATGTCTTTGAAATATTTAAGGTAAATGGGATGAATGAAGATCTTTAGCAAAGACTTATAAACACACTGACACACAGACAACAATACGTGAATACATACAAAATCTTCTCCGTACTAAAACTTGATTACGTAGTTGAGAAAACATCATGAAAAGAATGGCTACATACAGATGTAAATTATGTAATGCAGTAAAAAGATACTGAGAATAAACAAAAACAACACCTACCAGTTCGAAACACCCAAGTGAAATCTAAGCAAATGAATGTGACATAGATTTGATAAATAATAATGTGAACAATAAAAATTGTAATTACCAGATCGGCTCGCCTTTCTTCTAGTATCACGTCACTTTTAAGAGCGTCAGCTGGCAGACCATAAAGAGTGGGATTCCGAACCATGCGAATGCAGAGATAAGTGTAGAGGAGCCACTTGCAAGCCTCTTTTGCATTTTGCACAGTACCAAGGACAATTTCAGCATTCATCTGATCAGCCAATTGGGAAATGAATTGACTCTCAATTGGAAGCTGCTGATTCATTAAAGACAAATAATACTGCAACTCGCTATGTCCAGTTATAACTATGCCCACCCCAGCCGTGTCAAATTGAGGCCTTCCAGCACGACCAAGCATCTGCATGACATCAAGGGGACTCAGTTCAGTCCAAGCACCCTTCTCAGGGTTGTATATCTGGGTTCCTTTGATTATCACTGTATGAGCAGGCAAGTTGACACCCCAAGCTAGAGTTGCTGTAGATACTAAAACTTGAATATGTCCATCACCAAAAAGCTCCTCAACAACTGTACGGTCCGCCCTGGCCATCCCTGCATGATGAATTGCAAAGCCATACGCCAACAGATCTTTAAGATCATTGCTCTTGACAAGTTCTGTTTGCGATTGAAGAATCTCACGACTTACACTATCCTCTTTCAAAAATTTACCAAGAGTATCGTTAGCAAGGGCAGTATCACGAATGGCACGAGCTGTTTTGGCTGTTTCCTTCCTTGAGTGGACGAATATAAGAACTTGATGCTTCCCAGCATTATCCATTACCTTCTCATAGCATACATCATTCATCAGTTGAAATCTCTGTAGTGGCTTTTTAACAGTAATTCCAATATACTGCTGATCAAGGGGGACAGGCCTATAGCTGTTGTCAAAATGAAAAAGTCCTTTCTTCAGATCAACTTTCAGAAACACCGCCACATCCTCATAATTTGGAAGAGTAGCAGATAAGCCAACCAAACGAATATGCTCTTTAGTTGTTTCGATTTGCCTCACAGTTCTCGCAACAATACTTTCCAGCACCGGACCTCTGCTGTCATGTAGGAGATGTACTTCATCAATAATAAGCAACTTTACAAGTTGTGTGTAGGTGCGGTCACCTGACTTTCGCGTAATAATATCCCACTTCTCCGGTGTTGTTACAATAATTTGAGTCTCTTCAATTTGCTGCCGAGTCAATGTTTGATCTCCACTCAACTCTTTCACATTGACACCGTATTCCTGCAGACGATTACTCAAGTTGCTAACAACTTCGGCAACGAGTGCCTTCATTGGTGCCACATAAACTATCTTGTATTTGTTGTGCTGGTAAGATCCATCTGTATTCCTGTGCAATTCAATCTGATGAAGAATAGTGAGCATGGCAACATTTGTCTTGCCAGCTCCAGTTGGAGCACACAACAATATGTTATCTGGGGTGAAGAGTGCAGTCTCATATACTTTACTTTGAATTCTGTTCAACTGGGTCATCCCTTTAAAAGCCAGCCTCGCCCACTCCGGCATGGAAGATATTTTAACAAATTTCTCATTTTCACCCAATGGCTTCGGCTTCAAATATGGGACATGGACTTCTTCATACCCCTTCTTATGATTTCTAAAAGATCCTCGTGGAAGCTCACACTTCTTGTTTGCCATAAACAGCCCACCTTGATTAAATGCAAGGCTTTCAAGGTCAAGTAGCTGTCGCTGCCCCTGCAACCAACCACTCTCAACATCTCTATCAGAAATCATTCTCTGTCTCCTATCACCATCCGCACTACTCTCATCCTTTAGTCTACGAGCCTCATCTCTGATGCTCTTCTCTAAATTCTTCTGTCGCTCTTTTGCACTTGCCCTGGTAGCATGCAACTGGTCTAAAATAGCAGTATGGTCTGGCCCCAACCCTGCCATCTCTTCCTCAATTGTCTTCTTCATCTCTTGGTCTTCAGCTCTTGCCAAGCGAGTGCACCACACAACCTTCAGCCTGTTCCGTAACAAATATTTAACAAGATTGAACCTATCATAATCAAGATGCAACAATAATTTGTTCTCAGCTTCTCGGTCATCACCTTCAGCAAGGATTCGGAGAACATCTTCTGCAACCTTCTGGCTCTGCTGTGGGTCAATTTTCTGATCATAAGCTTGAGAGATCTTTCTTTGTAGCCAGTAAGCATCGACATCCTGAACATTCAAGGTCATGCCTTTGTCAGCTTCCTGCATCTCATCATCATCGATTCCACCACCCATCTGCATAGCACTAGCACCATTCTCTTCCAGTCCCTCATCTTCATCTTCATCCTCCGGCACTAGATCGAGATCACTTTCATCATCATCATCCTCATTCTCCTCGAATTCTACAGCCACTCCAACATCACCATCAAGAGCTTCGTCGCCAGTGGGAGTTGCAGTAGCAACTGCATCACCGCCTTCTTGATAATCAGTTATGCACTTGCCAAGGGACACCAAATGATCAAAGATGCTGCTGGGGATTGGATTCAGCAACTTCTCAATCTCTTTCTTCTTCTCAGGGTTTTTTAAGTTATCGTTTTTCAAAACAGCTAGAATTTCATCTGCAGCACCGCTAACAATATTAAGAGGCTGACCTCCTAGCTGATGCTGGATAACACTTAGCATCACCTCATATGCAGCCCTGGTCTCTTTAGTTTTTGGTTGATAAACACCCTCTTCTGTGGCCGTAAGCACACTTTCTTCCTGCAGGCGTCTCTTTTTGCTCTGTCTAGTGGGGATGGGCTCTGATGAAAGTGGTTCTCTTTCCTTCTTCTTTGCCTTTCTATCTTTCTCCTCAAGCTCAGCAGGCTTGCCCTTGTAGGCACGAGTACCAAATTCTTTAGGATCAATTCTCCCCCAAAGCGTCTCAGGCTCACCAGTTGGCTCATGGGTGTCGCGAGGACGGTTATCAGTAGTTAATACAAGACTTGAATTGGATCTGTACTCATACTGTTTGTGCCGTGCATGTGCCTCTGCACCACCCCCTCCATATGACATCTTAACTTAGTCTAAAACAAGAGCCTGCAATTGCATAAGGGAGAGTAATCACTTCAGTATTTAAAAGGTAGACTTCTATTATTTAAAAGGTAGGAACTATTATTTACCCTTTTCTAAGTCCAAGTGACCTCATTGACATTTTTGTTTACTTGTAGTTATTTACTTATTTACTTAATTTTGGAATTGCTTACTTATTTACTCATTTTGTAAATATTAAAATGTGATATATTTCTCTACACTAGAATTGAAGCACAAGTGAATGTATAACTATCCGAACTCCTGAAAAAAGATATTATTCAGGAAAACAAATGAATTAAAGGCAAATCTTGGACTTTAACAAAGTAATGAAGTAATAATATTAGTATCAACATATAACAAAATAATCAGCAGCAACATTCATTCTGAGGTGAACTAAAATAACAAATCATCATCGTTATATAAAAGCAAAATGTTCGGAGTATATTGATATCAATTAAAAACGAATAAATAGTAATCTTTTAATCTGACGATTTCCATACAGATTATGAAAAAACAAAAAACATGTTTTCTTAGAAAAATTAAAACATAACTAATGGCCGCCAAGGTGTTCGTGAGCAGGGGCGGATCCAACGTGGGGGCAGGGGGGGAGCTGCCCCCACTCAACCCCCACCCATCCCCTATATATATATATATATATATATATATATATCAATTAAAAAAATATGTATATGTAAATATGTACTAAATATAAGTATTGTATGCATTAATACGGAAAAAGATACTAATATCTATTGCAGCTTACTGGCGGACGTTCTCATGCATGTAGGAGTTCGTTTTTATGGTCCAGGGTTCAAACCTCACCTTAGTTCTTTTTATATTTTGTTCAGCCATGCCTTTTTAAAATTGCTCGTTCTTTTAATATTTTGTTCAGCCTCTTTTTAAAGTTGCTTTACATTGTGTAAAAGTGACCAAGGTAGTCAAAGTCGAGCGCTTCAGCGCTTAAGCGCACCAGGCGCAGCGCAATAGAGGTCCAGCGCTTGAAAGATGACCAGGCGCACCCTCCTATCTCAGTCGCAGCTTAGGCGCATAAAGCGCAGAAGCCCCAAAGTGAGAAAAGCGCACGCTTTAGTCGCCTGGGCTGGAAAAGGTTTATCAGCCTATTTTTTTGTTTGATCCTATTTGAAATAATAAGCCCATACTAATAATAAGATTTAGCCCGTCCAAATAATAGGTAAACACAACTTAAACCCATATTAAACCATACTTAGTCATGGGAAAAGTCTTGCGCAACATGCACAGCGCTAAAACACATTCAACGAAGCCATAAGGTGTCGTCTTCTTCTTCATCTTCCCACGTTCTTTCTTCTTTTTCAGCTTGTAGTTTTCATTTATCTTGTCATCTTCTTTGTGATCCTTTCATTTTGTTCTTTCAGTTTATCTTCTTTCTTACTTTATGGTTCTTTTTGCTTCTAATATATGCTATACAACTCAAACATAATATATGTACCTGACCTACCAGTTTACATGTGAACAACATGTTATTTCATCTTATTATACCAGTCTATAACTCTATCTTCCTAGTATCATTTCATATTTTAACGGTATAAAAACTTCATATAATCTAACTCAGTCAATAGTTTCATACACTATATGATTTATGCTATTCCTAGTGCTAAAATTGCAAAATCAACAAAGACAGACCCCACTCAGTGTTTTGTTTTTGTGAATCATGACATTATTTTGGTGAATCATGGCTTTACTTTTTAGAAACATGACTTTTTGATGCATTTAGTTCAATATGGTGTTGAATATGTCATATTGGATCACTCTAGAATAGTATACATAATATTTTCTAAATAGTGCGCTTCACCCGAGTCAGGCGAGCGCTTTTTTGCGCCTTGCGCCTCAGGCGATAGAAGTACTCTAGCGCCTTAAGTGCGCCTCGCGACTTTGACTACCTTGAAAGTGACTTTACATAATTGTATTCAAATTTTAGCTTGTTTACACTAATTCAATATAATTACAATTTATTTTTTCTCACATAATTTGTGATTTGTAAAGTTTAATAGTTATTGCCTCCATCCCATATAAAGGTTTATGTCCACTATTCTCCGGTTGACGTAAGGTTTTCTTATTTTCTTATTTTATATATTCAACTTTTATCAAATTTGAATTTTTTTTCTTTCGGTTGTATAAAACTTTGAATGTATTTTCTGAATATGTAATTTTTTTACTAAAAAAAATCTAATTGCGGACAAGGATCAATTACATATATTATGGTGAGTCAAAGATCATAAATCGTGTGAGAATCTCTCAACGAGACGGAGAGAGTATATTGTTACACGTAATTAATACGGAGTATTGATTTTTAATATAATTGTCAATTCACAACTTAATTAACTTAATTCTTTTTTGGAAACAATTAAATTAATTCTAAATGCATATTTGATTCATTCCTTTTTTCTGGAGAGAGTTAAATTTTATGTCCCATGGAATCACTAATCATGTTATCATAATATTTCTTCCCACGAATATTTTAATTAATTATAATTGATTTTACACTATTTTTTCTTAATGTGATCATTGTTACGAGATGCTTGAAATAATCAATGTGAGTTCGCCCCTAACTGAAATTCCTGGATACCCCACCGTTCATGAGTAAGAACCCTTTGGGTTTTAGGATAGATTGGTATGAAACATAAACATGCACTTAACGAATAAATTCATATGAAAACCTACCGACCTGGAGATTTCTCTACTGAACCGATGGAACAACTTCGGCACTTTGCGTAGATAACAAACGTGATTCAACGGTAGATGAGCACTGTTTATCTAATCAGCCATCAGCCATGAAGAGGCTCGCGGGGTACCACAGTCACAGATGGAGTCGCAAGTCGGTTGAGGTGCATAGGTTAGATATTGGGTTGGGTTGATTTAGATGTTCCGTGATTTATTGGGCCATATAGTGGGTTAAAATAGACTGAACAAAAAGGGAGAAACAGACACTCAATTAAAAAATAAATGAATAAAATAAGGGGGTTTTTATAAGAATATTACTAAAATAAAACTTATTAACATAAATATGACTATTCATTACTACAACGTGGTGTTGTAGTAACTTAAGTTCAAAACTTGAACATGAATTACTATGATTTCATTACTACTCTAGTAACTAATCATATTTCTGTAAATCATCTTTATTTTGGTCATATGTGTGTAATTATTTCATAAAATAAATATCAAAGATCTCAAATACCCTTTTTATTAAAAGGGAGAAACAGATGTCAGGGTGCTGCTCGCTACTCACTAAGGTCTGGGAGTCGATGAAGTAGGTGCTGGCTTAGGGAGTGTTTGCAATTGCTTCAACTTTAAAAAAGTGATTTTTTAAAGTGATTTTGGAAAAAAGTGATTAATAGTAAAAGTTGGTAGTGTTTGAGAAAAAAGTAATTCTGGAAAAGTAAAAGTTAGTAGTGTTTGGTAAAATAAGTACTTTTTGTGTAATAGAAAAAGTGAGAAGCAGTTTAAAGCACCCTTCTACCTGCTTCCAGCTTTTAGCTTTTAAGTGATTAATTTAAGCAGAAGCTGTCATTTGAAAACACTCTTTTCAACTTTTTTAAGCCAAAAGCTGAAAAGCGCTTTTTTTAAGCAAACCCAAACACTCCTTTAGTTCCTCGGAATCGACGAAGGAGACCGATCGATTGAGCGGGAGATTTACCTAGTGCCCTTTGGGCAGATTAATACTTCGTATTTTGGAGAGAAAGTGTGAACCCCACTACCATAATTTTCAAGTTATATTTTAATTGGTGTCCAAAAAAATTGTATTTTAATTTTGTATTTTGATATTGTGTTTTAATATTTTTAGCTTGTTAATTACTAATATAAATTTTGTGTTGCATTGAAAATGAGTATAGTGTTTATAATAAATGTGCATAATGGCTAAAAGAAATGAACATACATAAATGCATATTTAAGCAGGTTAGAAAATTGAAATGAGTATACACGAAAATTTGAGAATATTGGATAATTTAAATGAGCTATATTAATTAAAGTTTGAGCATAGTAGAGATTCTGAATGAGTATTTAAATTTTTCTATTAATGTAATACTCATTTTAAAATGTCATATTTATTCATATTTGAAAAGTATAATGTTACATTAAATTTACATGCTCGATTCATATGAGTTCATTGTAAATATTTTTTTTTTAAAAAGTGAATTATAAGATATGAAGCAGAGATTATGATACTCAATATTAGGCTCCTAATACTCAACAAAACAGGTCTAGTGCTAATTAAAAGTTCACTAATGCTCTTTTAACAGAAACCATTATTTTCATCTTAATATAGGATGTTTGACTCAATGAAAATGTCGACAAAGAGAGAGAAAACCCAAAAGAAAACCGATTCAGAAGACTTTTTTCGAAATCATAGCTCCAGCCGAGTGTTTGTTCTCACCTAGAAGCTTTTTTCCCTTTGATTGCTATCCTTTTCAAAAGCTTCAGCCTCTATTACCTGCAAAGACAAAAAAAACGACTCCTACAATCCAGCTTGCGACTAGTCTTCTCCACCGCTAGAATATCCCTTAAAGTAATTAAAGTAATATTTGGAGTCATTTTAGTGACCCTATTTTTCAATTTATTAGTCTTATCAATCAATTTTTTCATCAAATACATAATTTTTAATTTTGCACGGTGAATTGTATAATAATAATAACTGATGGAGTTTGATCCAACTACGAGAACTATATCTACGAGAGTGGATGAAATATAGGCAACGTGAGGTAGTAATTTATTATCCGGAATCCGGTCCTTTCATAGGAAATATACAAGAAGTATTTATAGACTCTAAGAGCTAGTATTCTAGTGAAGTCCGGTCCTCCTCGAGCTATGAGACGGGACGAGCTCTAAGTTGCACTTCCTCGTGTTTTGATAAGTCCTGCTCAATGGTCTCCTCTCACCGCGCCTATTCCGGCCGGCGTGTGAAATTTCATGAACAAATGAGCCTAGGAGATGATGGCCCCCAGGTCTTCCATTAGAGGTCGGCCCAGGATGGCTTTGTGAACACTCGATAGCTGGACAACAATGAAATCTGCTTCAACTATTCGCACACATGGTTCTGATCCGAGCTGGATCTTGAGGGTGATGACTCCCTGCGGCTCAATTATATCTCCGATAAAACCTGAGAGAGGGGTTTTTTCCGGCTTGAGAGCTTCCTTCTGAAGGCCGATCTCCAAGAAAGTGTCCATGTACATTATGTTGACTAAGCTGCCATTGTCCACGAGAACTCTATGAACAATTGCATACATAACTTCCATCTTGACCACCAAAGCATCTATGTGGGCGGAGGACAAGGCGGCAAATCATCATTTGTGAAAATAATGGATTCTCTCTTCTGTTTTTTGTCAACATGAAGGCGGTTGATTTCTCCAATGAACAGTTGGCGACTCCATTTCTTCCTTTCCCCCGTCGTGTCTCCGCCCACAGGTCCGTCGTAGATCTGGTTAACATGCGGTCGCTTGGCCTGAATCCTCCCCTTCATCATCATCCTCGAACTGGGCTCCGACCTCCCTCTTTTTGGAGGATGAGGCTGGCTCGTCTTTCCCTTTGTTCCAGGTGTTCTTCTTTTGAGGGGTCTGTCCTTACCGACTCTTCTTCACAAATTTATCTAACTGTCCTTCGCGGATGAGTCTTTCCATGTATTTTTTTCAGGATATAGCAATCATCAGTTTCATGAGTATGGCTCTTGTTTCAGGATAATGCTTACCTTTGGTAGCCTGGCTATTGACGACGTTGCAGCCCTCAGGTATCGTCATCAAACCTGCTTGGCCGCATAATCCAGGAGAGTACTAACAGGGTGTGTTAGTGGCGAAAATTCTGATTGACTGGATATAGGGCCATTGGGGACACCTGATTTGTTCTTTCCCCAACCCTTCTTCTTTCTATTGGACTCATTCCCCTTATCTTGGTCATGGGTTTCCTTCTCTGAATTCTTTTTCCTTCCTTCCTCGGGTTGGAGCTTTCCTCATGTGAGGTCGGGGGTTTGCACACAAATTCCTAGTATAATCCGCCCGACCTCAGAGCATTGGTGAGAATGGCAACAACATATTTGTCATCCAAGTCGTCCACCTTCACTGACTCATCCCTCCAGCGAACCAAGAAGTCGGCCAAGCTCTCCTGGGGTCCCTGTCTGATCCCCAAGAGGTGAGAAAATTCTTCTTGAAATCTCTGGAGCTGGCAAACCGGGCTACGAATGCATGAGCCAAGGTCTCCACCGCCCTTTGAAACTTCACCAAACTTGCCAAAGCTTGTGCCAGATCCACGTTACGGATGAGGTTCCCAGTGCCCGGCGTCTGAAACTGTGGTGGTCGCACCGCCGTTCGCCTAGAATTTCCCACGCCTTGGAGTTGGTTTCTCAGATCGCCTTGAGCCGCTACGTTGTTGTTGCGCCTCCGGAAATCGCTCCGACGTGACCTAGATCCTTCATCTTCGATCACGACTTGATTGAAATGATCACCGCCTTGATTGCTACCCACACAGTTGTGACTGCGTGATCCAACCATCATTCTTCGTAAATTGTTCTCTCAACGAGAGCACCAAATGATGGAGTTTAATCCAGCTACAAGAGCTATATCTACGAGAGCAGATGAAATTTAGGCAGCTTGAGGCAGTATTTTATTATCCGGAATCCGATTCTTTCATAGGAAATATACAATAAATATTTATAGACTCTAGGAGCTAGTATTCTAGGAGGAAACTGATACAATAAATGTTATTAAATATTACATTCTAGTCGAATAGAACTCCTTAACGTCTTGGACGTTGTGCAATGATTGTCTCCTTTAAGTCCACGTTCCTTCCATTTATTCCTGCATGCTGCCGGATAGCTATGCTTGAATGATAGCCTGCCGCGTAAGCCCTAGGAATATCACGACCTCACTAGAACTCCGCCCAGACTCGAGGTCTGCTGTCCAGCCTGGCCTGGTTAAGGGTTCCTATCGTGGGCCTGATTCCCAATTAAGCCCTGTGGCTCATTAATATTAATCCCGTTTAGGGCTTGATCTTGTTTATAGGCTGGTCCCATTAAGGGCTTATCCCGTCGAGGGCTGATCTCATTATGGGCTAATCCCGTTATGGGCTGGATTCCGTAATTAGGCCATGTTCTGAATCCATGGTGCCATCAATAACAAAAGGGAAAATTTCCCAAATAAGACCAATCTGTAGCTCACTTCCAAAAACAGGACTTGTGTAACTCGTAAAACTTAAATTAATATGGAATGACCATAGTGCCCTCAATTAAAAGCTGGAGGACATACACACCGCATCAGTCGACACCGAAAAGGATCCAGATCGCAGACTCAGCGGAAAATTTTGCAAACCTAAAATCTTCTTCAAAGCTTCCAAATCGCAACCGGGAAGGACGACGAAGAAGCAAATTGATTGACTATGAAGAAAGCCAATGAAGAAAAGATCGGGGGATATAGATGTTGAGAACACAGAAGAGGAGGAAGATCGCTATGACAGGGATTTTGAAACAAAAAAGACCAATGAAAAGGAGATCGAGAGGGAATTGTACTTCATCTAGCTAAAAAGGAAAGTCACGAGAACCTATTTTTAGCAAGTGGACTACGACCTAGGAGGAACTTTTGTAGGTCAACTCATACCCTCTTATTTACAAGTGTATGCATGGGCTCGAAAAAAGGAACAAAAAGAGACGCAGGTTACTGGGAAAGAAGACAAAAGGAGAGCATGCTAAAGATCAAGTGGAAAGCTTTAACGTTCAAGATTGAATCTTCCCAACCAACGGGAGTTATTCAACTACAAGAAGTCTATAAATACACAAGGGAAGTGACGAAGAAGACTCGGCGAGCTTAGTGCAATCAAGACATTTATATCAGAATATCTTGCAAAGAGGATAAAGTGTTAATCCATCACTTTATTCCCAGCTAGTTCACTTCTCTTTAAGCTCTTAGACTAGTTCACTTTGAAAATTCATAGTAAGATGCTTAGAAAAGTTGGGAGAAAGTTGTAAACTCTTTTGGAAGAATTTGTGATCCAAAGAGAGGGTAGATTAGGACATGAGTAACTCTTGAATCAGATTGATTCATTAGTGAAAAACCTAGAGGCAAGAGTAACTTGGAGTAGTTGTCACTCCTTGTGAAAACCTGACAGTTTATGCCTTTGATCAAGGGTAAACTGGACACTAAGTGTATTGGTTAATAACTTAGTGGAAATCCATATATAGGGTGGGACTGGATGTAAGAGGATTACACCACCTCCGAACCATGATATATCTGAGTGTCAATCTCTTTAACCCACTAAAGAAACTACCAACAAGCCTTAACCAATTCCCAGAAAAGAGCTCCCTCAAAACACAGTTTCGGCAGAGTGCTGATCTCTCCTGTTCAAACCCATAAAATTGTCTTGTCCAAATCTTAGAGTGTATTTCTCAAAAGTCAAATCTTCCGCTGCTAATTCTAAAGCCTTCCAAGAGGTTTAAGAATCAATCTTAACAAGAGGGATCAGACTTTAATCCAAAAAGTTTTAAGAGTCTATTCACCCCCCCCCCCCTCCTCTAAACTTTTACCCGGGACCATCAAACTAAATGAAGGCTTTTGGTACAAATGTTTTTGTTGTTATGTTGCACGCACCCTTCTCCTCCGCCCAACAAAATTTTAAATCATTTCTAATGCATAGAGAGTCTATTTGCTCAGTGACATAAATATAGAGGTGTAAGAACTTTGATGTGTTAGAAGGCCTTTTTCCATGAATATTACTAAACTAAATTCAAAAGACAAAAATATGATATGTTTTAAAATTTTCCAAAAATGTGACATATTTAGTGACTAGTTCATAGTGAGTTGTCATCTACAATGACTTGCCATTCTAAAGAACACTATAGTAGATTAGTATCTAATTGACAGTGACTCGTACATAGTGTCTAGTCATAGTGTTGTCCAAAAATGTAACTAGTCATATTTTTCTCCAAAAATATAACTAGTCATATTTTTGTCCGAGGAATTGGTAGAATGATAGAATGCAAACCTCATATTGTATGCCCTAATGTTTTTTTTTAGAAATCTAACTTTGCACTTTTTCTATTGGTGCTCTCAAGATTGAGGTTTAACAAATATTCAATCAACTTTAATTAATTGTAATGAATGCGACTATATCAAATATGCTTGTTAAAAACACATTGAAAATAATGTTGGACAATTAATGGAAGACATGTAATAAATAACATTAATAGGCTACAGTTTTTGTTGATGTGCGTGAGTTAGTAAATTTTACTAATAAATAATGTGAATCAAATTTATAAGAGTGAGATAACTGTTAACTGTATTATGGAAGATCATAACTTTTGTTTGCGGATATTGTGGTAGGACTAAATAATTGATTTGCACTGCACCCATTTTCTCTGCAAAATAAATTCTTAATTGTTAGTCGATTTGCAAATATGTGATATCAGTTTAGGGGGAAATAAACAAAATCCTATAAAATTGATAATTGTGTATACGTACCTAAATTATATGGACTAATAGGATATGTTGTTAGGTAATTATTACACAATTTTATTACATATCTGGCTTTAACAATTAATGAACCTTATTTCTTTTATACTACTTGAAGATTACCAAATAGGGAGATACTCCATTTTTGGACTATATTGGACTGCACAATATTTTTAAAATTATTAATGTATGGGCCTCATCAGTCCAAAAATTATGAAGGAATGAGGGTAAAAAGTCAAAAGATTTTCTACTAAACGAGGTGCACACATTATTGATTATGAAAATAAGGTGAAATTCAATATTATCCAAAAATGGAGTGCAAAGTCAAATTTCTCCCAACACACCTTGATATACTATATGGTTTGTAATATTATAAGTTATAACTTTGGAAATTTGAGTGATATTTAAGTTTATAAAAAATAAGTATATAACTAAATTAATGTTTAGTTATAGAAAGTGAATTTCGAATCACGTTTAATACAAATTTGCTAACCAGGTCTTTCAACATATCTTAGTGAAATGATGTATAATTCAACTTTGCTAATATTTTTGTAATTCAACAATAATGATCGACTTTAAACCTAACATTTACTCGTAGCAATTTGGTAGGAGGCGTCAATTGCTAATCTTAATTAATGAATATTCTGCTTTTATTTTTAAAAATATGATAGATATACATACATATAAATAATAAATAATAAATAATAAAATACAAAAGAGTGTATTTATTTATCGTTTGGTATGGAATAAATAAGAGAAACAAAAAGGAAAGAAATTGTAGCATTACGGAATTTAAGGGGAGTATTATACGAAGAAACTATCAAGAGGGAGAAGTTTTATAATAATATGTATGTGCGTAGAGGAACTTTTCTAAAAAGAATTAAAAGTCATGTACTCCATATGAATTGAATATTGCAAGTAGTTGATATTGAGTAGAGTCCCACAAATTTGGTGTTCTACTACAAACAAATGAATCAGTTGCTAAAAAAGGCTCAACACAAGTGACCATGCTTATTTTCCGTTAAGGAATTATTAATTAATTGTCATAAAAATGGTGGTAAACTTTGTATTATTTAACCAATTAGAAGAAGACACATCAGCATTTCACAACTCGGATTTACTACATAAAACAATAGATAGTTACCTTTATAACCACTTTTGAGATGATATAATTAGGTTGAATATAATTAAAATTAAGTTTGAGCCTTATTTAAATCATGGGACAATTGATTCGTCCTCCACTTGAAAACCCAAGGACAACCTTAGCCCTTTTAGGATATTCTTACTTGGATTAATTTCAGTTTTAGATTTGTTCATGATATCATACTTCATCTGTTCTTTTTTTGTTGCAACGGTCCACTTTTCACGTTTACCAACACATAACTTTGACCATTAAAATACTTCATTAAACAATATTTTAAAATGAGAGGTGCTTAACCATATTTTGCTAAATAATAATAATTTATACTCCGTAATACATTGCTGAATAAAATGTAGTCAAAGTAGAGTATGTAAATAGTGTAAAACTCACCAATTTGCAATAAAAAAGAACGGAGGTAGTATTAGATTAGACCGGCCTCGACATTTGTAAAATGCACATACATATAAATAAATAAATAAATAAATAAATAAATAAATAAATAAATAAATAAATAAATAAATAAATAAATAAATAAATAAATAAATAAATAAATAAATAAATAAATAAATAAATAAATAAATAAATAAATAAATAAATAAATAAATAAATAAATAAATAAATAAATAAATAAATAAATAAATAAATAAATAAATAAATAAATAAATAAATAAATAAATAAATAAATAAATAAATAAATAAATAAATAAATAAATAAATAAATAAATAAATAAATAAATAAATAAATAAATAAATAAATAAATAAATAAATAAATAAATAAATAAATAAATAAATAAATAAATAAATAAATAAATAAATAAATAAATAAATAAATAAATAAATAACACCAAACAAAATGTGTAAACATGATTGTAGTTTCGTTGTGTTATTCAGAAATGATAATATCATTATAGTGAAAATCAAACTCTTTGTGTTATTCTTCTCAAAGGTGTAGAGGATAACTCATCGTTAAGGTATCTTCTAGTTTGAGGAAATATATAATAAATTTCATTATTAAATGATCCATACTATAAATATCATTCTCTTTAGATTAGGGAATTAAAGAAGAAAATATTGTTTATCCACGTGATTTGATATTTCCTTGCAAGAAAAAAATTTCTAAGTCAACCTATAAATTCATACATAAACAAATTAAACTAATTTATCATATATGTATAGTATGTGTATTAATGTGTGTGTATATATTTATGCCTCTAACGTGCATGATGCGCACATACCATAAACCCAATTTGCTCCTCTCCGGTTCCACTACATCTAAGATTCTAAATCATATGATAATCATGTGTTTTCTTGGCAAAACCCCAAATTTCTATTCCTCCATGATTTTAATCTCTTGTGCTATAATAATAATGCAACTAGGAGGTGTAAGTGCTGACAGAAAGGTGGCGAGGATTCTTGATTTGAACCCACCAAATAACGATGTCCAAGGAGGTGTAAGTTCTGGCAGAAAGGTTGTGAGGATTTTTGATATGATACCACCAAATAATGATGTCCAACCTTCAGTAGGAGAAGTGTTCGCCCATTGTCGATCTAAAGACAATGATTTAGGGGTGTGGTATATGACCCTAAATATTGTGAAGGAAATCCACTTCCGTCCCAACATCTGGAGGAGTACTCTTTTCTGGTGTGACTTTCGTTGGGGCACAAGGGTCCAGGACATCATCGTATACAATGACAACGATATTTCATGCGATGAGGAAAGGTACTGCAATTGGAATGTCAAGACAGATGGGTTTTACTTTTCCAAAGGGGAGTTTCCTAAAGAAGCCGATTTTATAAAGAAGTCTGATTGGTGATACGCTTGCAAACACCGCCGTAGCCACCACCGTGAGCTTGTGGCACCACTAGATCAGTGCATGTGCCGGATGTACTAGTGTGTTATTCTGCAATGAATGTACTTTATGGAGTATATTACTACGCAGTGTTTAATAAATAAATAAAATGTGCTACCAATATAATGCACAATAATACTTAAGAATGATTGCATTATTAAATGTGTCAATATATATATATATAAGACATAAATATACAGAGTAGAACACATTATGATATATCCCCAATCCCCATACATACATCTTTATCTTTATGTATGTAATTATTATGTAAATAAACCAAACATATATTCATTTTTATTATGGAGTAATAACATAAATAGAGTTTCAAAAAGTAATAATAACATAAATAGAGAACTTGCTATTAATTTTTTAGGTTAAATTGCCGCTCATTATAAGAGCACCTTCAATGCTATTCTTTTGAGAGAAGTTAAATTTGACCAATTGTCACTCAAATAAGGTAATGTTTTTTTTATACACATAAGATATATATATACAAATCAAAAGAAATAAATAAGAGGTCTCCAATGCATGATGTTAACATATTACATATCATCTACCTGTCATTTATCATTATAAATTAAAACATGCGTATACTAAACTCTCGTCGGCAAAAGTTATAAATTTACAAAAATCATGCACAACCATCTTTCACCAGTTTGCTAATTGCATATTCCAAAAGCTGCTTATAAAAAAAAGTGGGGAGTTTGGGTTCAATTAATTTTTTAAGCTAGGGAAATTTACTTTCTCAAAATTTGAGAAGAAGAATATATAATATATTCAAATAAACTTCATGCGTCATTTACAAAGAATTCAAGAAGCTAGTATTTAATTAGCTTAATTTAGACATATCTATTCAGTTGCACTTCCACAATCAAGCAAGCATTGCACTGCAAATAAAATACCTATCATTAGAAGAATTCCCACCTGATGAATTAAATAAGAACACTTAGGGTAAAAATCAAGACGGTAGAAGACAACCTCGGTTTGTTGGGTGAGGTGACAAGACTGAAATATGCATATATACATTTGTATGTGAACCATGAGATAATTTGCCTCCACGTTTTCCATAAATAGCCGCTACTGTTTCAGGGATTGTGCGAGAGTGGGAGTCTTCACGATGTTAAAAGTACTTTCTGAATTTCGGGAGTTAAAAGTGTTGGTTCCATATCACATTAATTAAAAGAGTCCATAAAAGAATGCATTTGAGATATTAAAAAAACATCACACTTTTTAAATTAAAGGAATTGATTGGGTTTGATTTACTTTGGAACAAATCCCTTTGATATAGTCGAACTCATTAAGAGAAGAAAATTAATTATCCTATATATTGAGGGTGTATCATTCTCCTTTATAACCAATGTTATTTTCAATATCATATATAATCATTGTTGGAAAAATGTGTGAAAAATTGCATTAAATGGTAATTTTGGGGCAATTTTTTGAGTGGGGTCCACTTCCGATTTGGGCCAGGTCAAAGTGGTTTCGGATTGTCCTTGTTAAGGGCTACAATTCGATATGTGGTACGCTCAAAACGAATAACGGGTGAATGAGAAATTGATTCTCGAAGTTTACCCGTTAGAATGAGAAAACTGGGAAAAAGGATGAGTTTCTCGTGTGTTATTTGCCACACCGGAAAACCCAAGGGATTTGCAACCCTTTATAAAGGGACTCTCCCCTTAAGGAGTTAAGATTCCTTAGGGTAAAGGCTCACTCCACACGCGCGGGGGGGGTGCAAATCAAATCCCGAAACCGGGCAAGAAAAATCGCGACTTGCGTGCGCGGGCGACCTGCGGACACGAATGTCGTCCAAAAATCACCAACGGACTGGTCATTGATGTCCAACGTTCAGGTCCATTAATTCACCATTTACACACAACAAGTCCTCCTATATAATGGTTGACAAGTGGTTTGCAACAACACATGATCTTACACGTTCATACACATTCCTCACGTATTTCTGAGCTAAAAAACACCTACAGTCTTTCTGCAAATTTCCTAAGTGTTCAACTGTGTTCTCGTTTGCTGGAACTTTTGTTTGTGTGCTCAAACATTAGTTAGTAGTCATCGTATCCTGGGAAACGATTGTTGAAACGCTCCTAGCACCGTGGGAGGCAACAAATACGTTTTAAGGACATCGTGCGTAGCACGATCTTTGACTAATTTCTGCTCCATCTTATTTCTGTTTTCTTTCGTCATTTTAATTAATTTATTTTAATTAATTTTCTTTATTTTCCGAAATACACCCATCTTATTGTATCACAAAATATATTTTCCCTATCTTTCCTTTTACCTTTATATATTTCCTTCTCGAATTTTTTACATTTATATAACCAATATGAATTGGTTTTACAAAAAAGTGACCAGGAATATGGAAGACATAAAGAGATCGGTAAACATAATTGGGAAATGACCTTGTTACCCTAAACCGGTTATGGACTATAAAATGGAAAGTGTTATAATATGGAAGGAAATAAGCAGAAGATCAGGGAGAGAAATATAGTATGAACACTTAGTGATAGATTATATTATTGAGAGTGTGATAATGGTGTAACCATGGTGTGTTAATTACAATGGAGAAGCCTCCTATTTATAGGATAAAAGTTAAGCTTCATAGGATTAGAGGATAATTGTGAACCACACAATTATCATCTAGAATCATAATTATGATTTCCTGAATATTTATGTAATGGTGATAATAATTCCTAATCAGGAATAGTTGGAAGATGACTAATTCAATTATATTTCAACACTCCCCCTTGAATGGTCATCTTCTAATTATTCTGGGGTATTAGATTCATAGTATTATAATGTACTGTCTCGTTAAAAACCTTTGTCAAGAAAAACCCAGTGGGATAAAAACCTGACGAAGGGAAAAAGAGTGCAGTGCATTATATTACTCCCCCTCAATTTAACATATATCTCGAAGACGATACATTCCAATTTTATGGACCAGTTCTTCAAATTTCTTCGGTGCCAATGACTTTGTGAACAAATCAGCAGGGTTGTCGCATGACTTGATTTGTTTGACATCAACCGTTCCGTCTTTCTCAAGATCATGTGTGGAGAAAAGTTTTGGTGCTATATGCTTTGTTCTGTCCCCTTTGATGTAACCTCCTTTGATCTGAGCTATACATGCTGTATTATCTTCATAAATCACAGTAGGATTAGAAGTAAAAGATTTTATACCGCATTCATTTTGTATGTGCTGGATCATTGATCTCAACCAGACACACTCACGACCTGCTTCATAAAGAGCAATTAATTCTGCATGATTTGATGATGTTGCAGTTAATGTTTGCTTCATTGATCTCCATGATATAGCGGTATCACCATAGGTGAATAAATATCCTGTTTGTGATTTTGCCTTTTGTGGATCAGACAAGTATCCTGCATCCGCGTAGCCAATTAAAGTGGCATTTGCACCATTCTTGAAATACAATCCAAGATCGATTGTACCATTGAGATATCGGAATATATGTTTGACACCATTCCAATGCCTTCTTGTTGGGGAAGAACTGTACCTGGCTAATAAATTTACAGAAAAAGCAATATCTGGTCGAGTATTATTAGCCAAATACATTAATGCTCCAATAGCACTCAAATATGGTATTTCGGGACCAAGGATTTCTTCATCATCTTCACAAGGTCGGAAAGGATCATCATGCACATTGAGAGATCGAACCACCATTGGAGAATTGAGCGGATGTGCTTTATCCATGTAAAATCGCTTCAAAAGTTTCTCGGTATAATTTGATTGGTGGATGAAAATACCATTTCTCAAATGTTCAATTTGAATGCCGAGACAAAATTTTGTTCTCCCAAGGTCTTTCATTTCAAATTCTTTCATGAGATATTTTGCAGTATTTTCAATTTCATTAGGAGTTCCGATTATATTCAAATCATCAACATATACTGCAATTATGGCGAATCCTGATTCGGATCGTTGAATGAAAACACATGGACTAATAGGATCATTTTTATACCCTTCTTTAATCAAATATTCACTGAGACGGTTATACCACATGCGTCCAGATTGTTTTAATCCATATAATGACTTTTGCAATTTTATGGAAAATAAATCTCGAGATTTCGAGCTATAAGCATCAGGTATTTTAAAACCTCCAGGAATTCTCATATATATGTCTGTATCGAGTGAACCGTATAAATATGCGGTCACCACATCCATTAGGCGCAGTTGCAGCCTTTCAAAAACAGACATGCCAATTAAAAATCTTAAAGTTGTAGCATCAACTACTGGAGAATACGTCTCATCATAATCGATTCCTGGCATTTGAGAAAAACCTTGGGCAACAAGTCGGGCTTTGTATCTAACGATTTCATTTTTCTCGTTGCGTTTACGCACAAAAACCCATTTAAAACCGACTGGTTTTACGCCTTTTGGCGTATGGACAATTGGTCCAAAAACATTACGCTTTTCTAGCGATTTTAATTCTACCTGAATTGCTTCATTCCATTTTGGCCAATCATTTCTACGACGACATTCGTCAATAGATTTAGGCTCATTGTCATCGTGTTCATTCATTATATCTGTGGCGATGACATATGAAAATATATCATTAACATCAATATCATTTCTATTCCATTGTATTCCATTAGAAACGTAATTAATTGAAATTTCGAAATTATCGACGTTTCTATCTTTATCTGGAATATTTACCTCTTCGAAGGTGATTGGATCCTCTTTTGAGGTATCATTATTATTGATGTTATCTTCAAGGCCGATATTTTCAAAATGTTCATTTTCTTCTTGAGAAGGTTGAACTTCTTTGGCATCACAAACTACAACTTGCTGTTTAAATTTTCTTGGTTTCAAATCTCTTGAACCAAGTGGTCTACCACGTTTTTTACGTATCATAGATTCATTAGCAAGTGTTCTTTCGCTAATCTCCGCAGGAATTTCTATTCGAGAAGGAGCATTCATAGCTGGAACATGTGACTTTGTCACTTTCTTTGAGTCTGTGAATGCATCAGGCAATTGGTTTGCAACATTTTGTAAATGAATAATCTTTTGAATTTCTTGTTCACAAGCATTTGTGCGAGAATCAAGAAAAGATAAATTTGTTGCATTCCAAGTAATATCTTTCGTACGTGGGTCCATTTCTTTAATATCTCCCCCTAAGGCTGGGAATACTGTCTCATCAAAATGACAGTCATCGAACCGCGCGGTGAATAAGTCACCGGTCATAGGTTCTAAATAATTAATAATTGAGGGTGATTTAAAACCAACATAAATTCCCAGCCTTCTTTGAGGACCCATTTTAGTACGATAAGGTGGAGCAATTGGTACATACACGGAACAACCAAATATTTTTAGGTGTGATATATTTGGTTCTTTACCAGATATTAATTGTAATGGGGAAAATTTATGATATGCCGTTGGCCTAAGCCGAATTAAATTTGCAGCATGCATTATAGCATATCCCCATGCAGATGATGGTAATCTGGATTTCATCAATAATGGTCTAGCAATTAATTGTAATCGCTTAATTAAGGATTCGGCAAGACCATTTTGTGTATGTACATGTGGAACTGGATGTTCCACATCAATCCCAATTGACATGCAATAATCATTAAAAGATTGGGATGTGAATTCTCCTGCATTATCAAGTCGGATTTTCTTTATTGAATAATCCGGAAATTGTGATCTCAAACGAATAATTTGAGCAAGGAGATTTGCAAATGCAAAATTTCTAGTCGATAAAAGACTGACATGTGACCAACGTGTTGATGCATCAATGAGCACCATAAAATATCGAAACGGTCCACACGGAGGGGTAATTGGCCCACAAATATCTCCTTGAATTCTTTCTAAAAATGCAGGAGATTCAACTCCAATTTTGTATAAAGATGGCCTGATAATTAATTTGCCAAGAGAACAGGCAGTGCACGGAAAATCACTTGATTGCGGAATTTTGACATTATTTAATGAATGTCCAAGTGAATTTTGAATAATTTTGTGCATCATAGTGCTGCCTGGATGACCTAACCGGTCATGCCACAAGATAAAAGAATTGTGGTCATAAATTTTAGATACCACATTTATCTCAATTGGACTGATATATGTATAATACAGTCCCGAGGAATATGCTGGCATTTTTTCAGAAATGTATTTATTGCCAGATCTATTTGTCGTTAGACATAAATATTCCTTCTGATTTTCAGACATGGTTTCAATATGAAAACCATTTCGACGCATATCTTTAAAGCTCAAAAGATTTCTCCGTGATTTACTGGAGTATAAAGCGTCTTTAATTATTAATTTTGTTCCTTTTGGGAGAATCACACAGGCTATTCCAGAACCTTCAATGAGTTTAGCAACACCTGAGATTGTATTGACATTAGCATCAACTAATGTCATATGAGAAAAATAATCTCTATGTCTCAAAATGGTGTGCGTTGTGGCACTGTCTATTAGACATTGTTCAGAGCCACTTGGAGAAATTTTAGTTAACTCCATATCTTCGCAAAGATAAAAATAAACAAATATTAATTCAATATTGTAATATAAATTGTACTTCACTTAACAATACATTTAATTGTGCATAAATATTAGTCCAAACATACTCCATATATTACATAACAAGGAGAAGTACTTTATTCTGACTTTTAATAAGAGAAGTAATTTAGCTCACATTTACTTCTTATTAATTTCTACTTCATCATTTTAGATTTAAAAACAATCATGAGTGCCGTTATGAGGGGTTATTTCCGGCAATTGACATAAACGTACATAATGACCGTTTTAGTTCAAGTTACTGTCATACCAATTGTTAAGGGGCCCATCTTAACAATCAGAGATCATGTAACTCGGTAAGCAAAGGTTCATTAAGTACAAAACTTAATTATATGTCCGTTCATAAATAAAGACATTTAAAGAGATGGGAATAACCATGTTGTTTTTGGATTCACTTTACGTCAATGAAAGTCAAATAAGGAAGTAATAATAAACGTCCATAATGTGATGACAAGTCCAAAATCGCTGATTGCTTAGTTCTGAGTAGTCAGTACATATACATATATGCTAAGTAGTATGTACTCCGTATTATATAAACTGATAACTCAATTTAGTACTCCGTATAATATAATTATTACTACTACGGTAGTACGGCTAGTTTGAGTAAGTCATCAAAGCAGGTTCAATATTATTCCAAACTAATGTGTTTGTTATTCAAAATACGAGGATAATACGTATTAGTTATACTACTACGTATGTAGTTTATTCATGAACATATCTTATTAATTAGAGGGCACGTAGGAGGTACGTTTGTGTATACGTACACATATTGAGAATCATCAGAGACATAGAATAAACTTGTATTCTTAAATGAAAATAATTTAGGTTCCAATTCCATAATCAAATAGTATTATACTCCGTAAAAGATACTACGTACTACTCTAGTTCCATAAATTCTAGTTTTGACTTTGAGCTATATTCATTGAAAATATTTGATATGCTTTAAAAATATCTAAGCTATTCATCTTTATCTGGACAATGTCTTCATATTCTAATATACTTCATATTATATGACCATTCAAATTTAGTCCCATTTCAGTTTAGTCGTACACTTATTATTAAATTTAATTATTTATTAGCTATGAATAGATTAATTTATTCTCCGTATACTACGTAGTACTCCATATTATTTATCAATTGATTTCATTTTGATAATCAGTAAAATGTACTATAGTAGTTAAATACAAACAAATACGGAGTAGTAAGTTGAGAGACCCGTGAGCCATATATGTCAAGGTACGTATCGGGTAGTAGTAAAAACAATCAACCCCATGACTTCAGAAAATTGTCAGTGCTTCGTATGGGTGTCTGGCCATTTACATAAGAACGTTTATATATGTCTAGTTTGTTTATTTCACCCTTAATTAGCAAATACTCCGTATGACCGTATATGCAATTTATACGAAGCCTGGACATTTAATTTGCTAGTTTTAATTTTAATTTGTTATGTCAACTCAACTCATAATATCATGACAAAAACATGTGGTGGTGTTAGTACACCCATGTGAAATAGTTGGCCCATCAGTCTGACTTATCTCTTTATTACATACATCAATGATTTAGTTGATGAGGTTTTGAATATGGAGTATATATATATGTTCTAGGCAAATGTCTTAAATTCGTTCATATTTTATTTCTAAATTATATCTCTCATCTTCTTCTTTGTAGTTTAGAATTTCTGAGACATGAGATAGTAAGGAGCAAGGAGTTGAGAAAAAAAAATAGATACTTCACCAGTTCGGACATGAGATGGTAAGGAGCAAGGAGTTGGAGAAAAAAAAATTAGATACTTCACCAGTTCGAACTCCGTATTTTACAAGGTAATAAGTTTTATTTCTTCATTAATCCAATAAATAATACTACCTCCTAAACATCTTATTTTCGCATATGAAGTATATATATTCATATATACTCATATATACATATATAAGTGTGAATCAGTGATGTAAATTCACTCGGAAGTAAAAATTCAGATGTAAGATCAATATATTTAAAGATAATAGTGATTAAAGGTATGCTAGTTTATCCTTTTCCTTCTTCATATTTCATATTTTAAAGATATTTTCATAAGAGAAAATATAGCTATAATTTTTCTGATATGGAGGATCCCAATAATTGGGCAACCATAGAGCATACTTCTTATAGTTTTGAATATATTCAAACATGTTCATACTTCTCAACATGTGATTTTCTTTTCAGATGAATTGATAAATTCCAGAAAGTATATACCTGCTGGGAAGATGATGATTTTGAAGATTTGGAGCAAATTCGTGCTGATAACGTGTTATAATATGGAAGGAAATAAGCAGAAGATCAGGGAGAGAAATATAGTATGAACACTTAGTGATAGATTATATTATTGAGAGTGTGATAATGGTGTAACCATGGTGTGTTAATTACAATGGAGAAGCCTCCTATTTATAGGATAAAAGTTAAGCTTCATAGGATTAGAGGATAATTGTGAACCACACAATTATCATCTAGAATCATAATTATGATTTCCTGAATATTTATGTAATGGTGATAATAATTCCTAATCAGGAATAGTTGGAAGATGACTAATTCAATTATATTTCAACAGAAAGACAAAATTTCGGTAATTGAGAAGAATTTGTTGCTTTGCCACAGAAAAATTGGAGGCCACGTAGGATGTAGAAACGATCTATTTATAACATACCGAAACCAGAGAGGACAAAAGTTGCAGGCGTAGAAGCCGATTTTGAGGTTGCTCGATTGTTGTTTGTAAATTACTTTCACGTGATTAATCTGTTGTTTTGACTGTTCGGGATAAATTGTAATTGTTACAACGACAAAAGGTCCTAATTACCATGGTCTTAATGCATGTATTTGGGTATCAAATCGATGTAAGTTTGTAATGGAAGAGTAGATAATTTCCAATAATGATGTTGTAGTAATTGTGTCTGCTAATAGAGATGGTTTTTGGGTATGAAGTAGTAACTATGAAATGGGAGTATATTATAGTAATGAAATTATATAACTTTTTTTTGGGAAGTTATAGTAACTTAATTACTGTAATCTTAGAAGTAATTACATATTTGTGACAACAATGAATATTGTTTACAAAAATTGTGATTAGTGGCCAGAGTAATAATGAAATCATAGTAGATTATGTTCAATTTTTAAACTTAAGTTACTATAATACTTCATTGTAGTAATTAATAGTCATACTTGTGTAAATAAGTTTAACTTTAGTAATATTTTTGTAAAAACCCCATGATCTTCATGTATTTGAATTTCATATGCAACTTTGTAATGGAATAATAGATACTAATGGTGTTGTAGTAACTGCGTTTATGTTAATAATGATGATTTTTGGGTATGAAGTACTCCCTCCGTCCCGAATTGAATTGCAAACTTTGACCGGCACAAGGAATAAGGAATGATAATAAATGATGTCTTTATTATCACTTTTAAATGATAACAAATTATGATACTTTTGTCCTTCATCTTAAAAGTAGATGTCTTTAAGTTGATGGAGGAAAAGTAAAAGTAAGGGTAAATTTGTCACTTTACTCTTATTTACATACCTAAAATAGAAAGTGGAAAATCATTTTGGGACAACCAAAATAGGAAATTTTGCAAAACAAATTGGGATGGAGGGAGTAGTAACTATCAAATGGAAGAGCATATACTAATGAATGATAGTAACTGTGTCTATCATCAAATCATATCATTGAAAGTAACTTAATTCCAGTAAGGGGCGCTTTATTTTATGATATTTGTAGTAACTTTGACCAGGGTCGTCTAATGAATTTGGAGGCCCCGGTTCCAAATGACAAATTGAGGTCCCTAAGACAAAAAAAAAATACAAATTTTGACAATGAAGCACAAATAGTTTAGACAATTCAATGAAATATAAATTTATGATGTTTAAAGTGCATAAATTAGAGAATTTAAAGGTTATATGCCTTCTGGAATCTTGAATAATACATGACATCTTAGAAAAATCAACCTTCAACTAATACTACCCTCTCAATTTTTGGAGGCCCTCTACTAGAGTAGGCCTCGGTGCGAAGCACCTATTGCACCTTCTAAAAGACGGCCTTGACTTTGACATGGAATATAATGTTACTCACTTATGATTGTTGAATTAGTTACTCTGGCAAACTTAATTACGCAGAAGGTAGTAACTGAGTAAATTTATTGAATAATGAATACGTAGTACGTATTTGTTATGAAGTAACTGTAATTTGGAAAGTGAAAAATACTCTCTAATTTACATGATATAAGTGTGTGTAGTGATGTGTATAATATGATGCCGGTAAATTAAAAATTAAGTTTAGGTGTAGTAACTAACTTACAAGTAAATACATAATTTGTTACATCCTCTATTTCATCCTCCGTTATACACATTATAAATAGTACAAGTAGTGACTATTAAAAATAATTAAAATAAAAGAGATCAGTAAACATAATTGGGAAATGACCTAGTTAGGTGATAGATTAGAAAAGGAGAAAAATTTTAGTCATATCCCCCGCTATGCGCACGGTGGTGCGCACGATTTGGGCACGCCATGCGAGCCTATTTTTAGACCAAAAATTCTTGGTGTACACCTGAGTTACACCGGTACACCCTAATTATTTGCCATTCACACAGATACAAAACGCACAAATACAACACTTTTGGTATAATTGTCGGTGTGAAGAAAATTAGTTTCAGATCTGCCAGGCTGGTTGCACGGAAACCAATGTCGGTGTACACAAACACTTGTTGTCGGTGTACACAGAAACTAGTTGTCAATGTAGACAAAAAGTGCCAGTGTGAACAAATTTGGTTAGCAAGTCTGTCAGGGGGTTGGAAAACCAGTGTCGGTGTACACAGACATTAGTTGTCTGTGTAGCAAAAGTGTCTGTACATGTACAATTTTCGTCTGTGTGCACAAAAACTTAAAGCAAACAAGTGTCGGTGTGCATAAAATGAAAATTGTACATGTACAAACACTTTTTCTACACAGACAACTAGTGTCGGTTTACACTAACACCGGTTTTCCAACCCTCTGGCAGACTTGCAAACCAAATTTGTTCACACCGGCACTTTTTTGTCTATATCAACAACTAGTGTCTGTGTACACCGACATTATTTTCCGTGCAACCAGCTTGACAGATCTGATAACTAATTTTTTTCACACCGACAGTTTTACCGCAGGTGTCGGTATTTGTGCATTTTTTGTCTTTGGGAATGATAAATAATTAGAGTGTACCCCAGAGTGTAACCCACAATGTACACCAAGAATTATTCTTTTTAGACACGCATACGGATTACGGATATGGTCGGTCCACACACAAAATTCCCTTCCTCTTCGTTCTTGCATGCGACCGACGACCACCGGCCAAGGACATCCGATCTTCACCAATTTTTCCGGTGAAACACCCTTCCCATTTCTTCACCCTCCACCAAGGTATGTCTCTTCTCCACCTTTCTCTTCCATCTTTTTAGATTTTCAAAGCTTATTGTGTTCAGGTTTGATAAGCTCCAAAATTAGGGATTTCATAGTTTGAGCTTGAATGTGGATTTAATTGTGATTATTTTGTTCTCTACTTGTTGTTGAGCCTCATTAGTGATGAATCCCTATTTTTGAGTCCACATTTGGCAATTTGTGTATTTAGGGTTCTTCCCTAAAATGTGTCTTTTTATAATTAGGTCTTGGAAGAACACTAACCTGGATTAGTTTTTGGAGCTCAATTGGATACTTGTGATCATTGTTGAACATTGTTTTTAATAATTTAAAGTTTATTTAAAGAGTTTTCTTTAGAAAAATTCTTAATTTTTAGCTAACCTGGTTAAGCTTGAATTTGAGTTGATATATTCTAGCGATTGTGATTCATTTAAGCTAGTGAGGCAGTTGATCTTGACTTTTGTTTGATTTTTTCCTAATTTGTCGGAGCCCTATTGGAATTTTTTATTTTGTTGTTGAATTTTCTGTAGAAGGTGAGAACAAAGCAAGTGGTGAATCGTCCGAGGCAACCTGCTACTGTGAGCAGCAGTAGGGCTATGGCCAAGGCACTGGGTCCTACTTAAGGATGAGGCCCGAGAGAAAACGTTTAGGGAGTTTATGAGGAAGACAGAAGACACAGTGTTGTACCCGGCTGAAGAGCCCCTTGAGAGGGTAGGACTCAAGGACCGCATCTTCCACCTAGACACACCAGCCATTGTGGCAGCACCTTTTCTTTGGCATTTGGTAGCCCATGTACTGGGAGTTGACGTGTGAGGTTTATCCTCGATGAACGTGACGAAGCATATTAGTATATCACCAACGTCACAAAGGCAGAGATTACTTTTAGGGCATTTGGAGAGACATCTGTGATCCAAAAGAATTTCTTGACTTTCCCCCCTACAGTAAATCGACTGGAGGATTGGAGATCCATCTCCAACACCGGCATTCCTTATGATCCACAGAAGTCGGCGAGCCCTGAGTTGCAACCCCCGAGCTTATAGCCATTCATGCTTTGCTAACATCCACTATCACTGGCCGCTATGAGGTAGGCATCATCATTTCGACTACCGATTTGTGATGCCTGTACTGTATGATCCATGTCGTGAGGCCGCACATGGGTGTCCTGATAGCCGAGCTCTTCAACGGCCAGTCATAGAGTCGAGTGAAGGGCATCTATGTCGGTCTATACATTATGAGGATGTTTTAGAGGAGGGAGTACGTCGATCGGTTTGTGGGGATGTGGGAAGTCTAGCCTTCTCGTCTAGAGAGCAGGAGGCAGGTTGCGCTTATCATACAGACTATGTGGTGGACAAGGAGTCTGAGGCTACAAGGCAGCCGCATTTAAATGGGGCAGGATTTGTTGCATGCCACGACACTGAGGGCCCCTCCTCTCCCCAGGGATATGTCTATCGCAACACTTGGGAGGGGATGAATCAACATCAGGAGGATATCTATACACGGCTGAGATTTGTATAATTGTCTCTACCAGTGGCAAAAGGATTTCTTCACGCGGATGCATGACGATATGACTACCGACTTTGCAGCGTTGCCTACACAGTACGAGGTTGGACTCTCTTATGACCTCCCTGGAGTCCAGTCGGAGCAGTAGATGTGTTCAGCTTAAACTATTCATGTTACTTTGGATGCTTTTAGTTCTTTGTGATGTTTTTTCATGCAGCTCAATACTTCCTCTGACAAGTGGCGTTCTATGGAATTGTTGAATCGTTGTGTCTCGCCACCGAAAAAGAGCTAGGGAAGTCTCCACACCTTTGTTCTTATTTACATATTTTTGTTATGACTTGAGTTAGCTTGTTCACGTGTGAGCCTTTAGGCTTTATTTGCATACACGGTTACTCTTGTTGTTGAGATGAAAAATGCACCGGAAATCGTTATGTAATATTTATTTCTTTGCCGTGAATAAGCCCCTTTAGGATAAGCCATTTTATGACAGGCCTTTTGTTTGACCATCCATGATTTGAGCTCTATTTCCTAAATGCCCTTTGTCTTTACTTGTGAATAATTCTGACAGTGCTTTGGTGTCTACGGTGCTAGGAGTGATTTTATAATGTTTAGGAAGTTATTTCAGAGTCATTTTTTGCATTGTTCTTATGCCTCAAATGGGGTAAGAGCAACCATTTTCTAGGAAATTGATGTCTAGATAATTGCATTGTAGGCATAGACTCACATCATTAATCTGAATTAATTTTAAATTTCCTTGGTGAAGCCAAATTTAGAATGAAGAAATGTCTACCATATGGTCCATATTCAAATAAATAAACAAATCAGCAAGATTTCTTGCTTTTTTAGAAAGGGAATGAGCGAACCAACCAAAAAACGTACGCGTTTAAACAATAAGATGAGACTTTTGGATCTTTTGAAAAAAGTGACATTCTCGTGCCAACATGACAAGGAAAATCAAACAAAAGCTTAACTGGATTTGAAGGTTTTTTCAATTTTCGTTCTTCACGTACTTCAAGTATATGTCAAAGCAGTAATGTGCAGTGAGCCAGTGACGATTTAGCTTAGTTGGACATCATGTCTATTTGTTGCATACTTACTTGCTCGCAAAAGTATGCACACGGACAAAGTATCTCATGACATTCCTAGTCAGAACAAAAGCAATAGGAATGTCTAGTCACCATGACACTCCCCTTGCTTAATATATGGGATAAGGGTCAGTTTGGTCCTCGAAGTTGCAAAAAAGGGGTCAAATAAGTCTTTATATAGAAAATTCTGTCCGGACGTGCCATTTGAGGTGGCTCCCGGTGGAATTTTTTGATTAAATTTTTTGAGCATCTTATTCATTAAGTCTAGTTTACTCATACCAAATTTCAGATAAAAATTCAATCGGGAAGACATTCAAATGAATTCTTGAAGATAACTGTGTCGTTAAAAGCGCAGTTATCTTCAAGAATTCATTTGAATGTCTCTCCAATTGAATTTTTAGCAGAAATTTGATATGAGTAAACTAGACTTAATGAATAAGATGCTTAAAAAATTTCATCAAAAAATTCTACCGAGAGCCACCTCAAATGACACGTCCGGACAGAATCTTCTATATATGGACTTATTTGACCCCTTTTTTGCAACTTCGAGAACCAAACTAACCCATTACTCCTTAATATATGGGAAAAATATCGACAATGTGCATATCACTTTCCGTTTGAAAGATCTTTGACCTCGTCAAAATGAAATTGAAAAAGATGAGAACGATTTTTTTGGAAGTGTTAACTTGGTCAGTATTATTTCGTATTAGGCTAAAAGGTCAAATAGGCCCTTGAACTGACTTAAAGCGTTCAATTAGCCCCTTATATAGGAGGTTCTGCCCGGCCGTCGCTAATTGAAGCGGTTCCCGGTGGAATTTTTTGATGAAATTTTTTGAGCATCTTCTTCATTAAGTCTAGTTTACCCAT
Source organism: Cuscuta epithymum (assembly GCA_945859915.1). Taxonomy (NCBI): domain Eukaryota; kingdom Viridiplantae; phylum Streptophyta; class Magnoliopsida; order Solanales; family Convolvulaceae; genus Cuscuta; species Cuscuta epithymum. The sequence goes on from CAMAPF010001015.1 coordinate 5,941,283, forward strand.
ACCAAATTTCATCTAAAACTTCAACCGGGAAGGCAATCAAATGATATTCCGAAATGTACTGTGCTGTTTAACTTTGCAGTTATCTTCAAAAAATCATTTGACTGCCTTTTCCCAGTTGAATTTTTAGCTGAAATTTGGTATGAGTAAACTAGACTTAATGAAGAAGATGCTCAAAAAATTTCATCAAAAAATTCCACCGGGAACCGCCTCAATTGGCGACGGCCGGACAGAACCTCCTATATAAGGGGCTAATTAAACACTTTAAATCAGTTCAAGGGGCTATTTGACCATTTAGCCTTTCGTATTACTTCGTATATACTAGTATTATATATACTGTGTATATTCAACCATCCAAATGTAGAACAACTATATATACGGAGTACAATAGACAAAAGTTTTTAAATAAAGAAAAATGAATAATCAACATTCTGGCAAGCACATACACGGCCATAGAGCTCACAAGTCATACTCATAAGTCATAAACCTATCATGCATGAGGGAAGATAATTTGTTATGTTCCACTATTACTCCCTCCGATTCAAAAACAAGTTTCACTACGGTTTACAATGCTCGACTGACGATAAAGCAACTCGATTCCTGTTCACATTCAAATTATCTTTAGTAAATAAAATTTACATATTAATAAACTACATTAAAACCGCTACAAAGCCTGATCAAGTAAATTTCAATTTGATTAAAATTTGATATTTATAATGAAAGATTAGGAGTAACTTAAGTTGACCCATGAATAGTAAAGTGGAACTTGTTTTTGAATAGGAGGGAGTATTTTTCAACTCCAATTCTCGTTTATCAACTTTAATATCAATTCCAATGCTCAACTTTGATATATAAAAATATGCAATCTAAAGCATGGAATAGATTTGTTGCACCAGGAAAATAGGGGATATTTTAATACGGTATAATATTATCTTTATTGATTTTTTACCATATTCATATTAGTATGTTTTTTGTTTGGTTTTAATCAAAGTCTAAAGGCTTGCAATCCTTTAAGTAAACAATTGTGAAGATTGATTTGGTAAGTTGATATATATATACCTTTTCAACAAAAAATTGCTACATTTTGTTAATTTTGGATTCTGTTTTTTCTAATTGGACAGCTTTTTCAGATTTTAGACTTTTAGGTTTACAAGGAGATGAATATGATCAAATGAGTTAGTTGTGAAAATACATTAGATGCTTGTAAGAATGCACTAGGTGTTTGTAAATATGTCACAATGTCATTCTTTATGATTAATTGCACCTTACCTTTCCTTTTCTTTAAGCGTACTATTTTGTTTCATATCTCGATTTTGTATTTTATTTTATAGGTATTCTTCTACGTAGTTGGATAAGCTATAAATGGATTTATTTTCTTCTTCTTATGGTTATAGTTTGCTTTTTAAGATTATTTATTCTGACTATTTAAGGAGTGTTTGGGGTTGCTTAAAAAAAGTGTTTTTCAGTTTTTGGCTTAAAAAAAGTTGAAAAGAGTGTTTTTCAAATGACAGCTTCTGCTTAAATTAATCACTTAAAAGCTAAAAGCTGGAAGCAGGTAGAAGGGTGCTTTAAACTGCTTCTCACTTTTTCTATTACACAAAAGTACTTATTTTACCAAACACTACCAACTTTTACTTTTTCAGAATCACTTTTTTCTCAAGCACTACCAACTTTTACTATTAATCACTTTTCCCAAAATCACTTTAAAAAATAACTTTTTTAAAGTTGAAGCAATTGCAAACACTCACTTAGTCTTCCAATGTACGGAGTATGACTTTAAAAGGTAATTAATGAGTTAGATTTACTATAGGTATATAATGGGGGCGCAATTCAAGTAGAGTTAATATAGACATATAGGGTATTAGGGTGTAGTAGTTTTTTGTAAACTCATCCAACTAACTTGCGTTCTATTTTGTTCACCCCTTCATGGAGGGTGAACATCACCCCCTCCCTCCAACACATGACACTTGGCAAAACTTTTAAATTTTGCAATTGTAATGCCAAGTGTCATGTGTTGGAGGGAGGGGGTGATGTTCACCCTCCATGAAGAGGGTGAACAAAATAGAACTCAACTACTTCCCTGCTTTCTTTCTTAATTTTATATTTCTGGCATGTTACTTCTTGTGCAGCTTGCTTTAAGCATTTAAATGCACGAGCAAAAAAATCTTAAAAAAGCACACAACGGGCCTTGACATTTCCACCTTATACTTTGCCTTTTGTAAGTTCTTTCCCTTTGCCACAATCTGTCAGATCCACAAAAGCATTTCTGTACTCAGTTGATGATAGTCAGAGGCGTAGTCAAGATCAAGGCTTAGGGTGAGCCGGTATAAAGAATTTTTTAGATCACAAGCTCATCAGTTAACTTCATCTACGACTTTCAACTTTCCTTTTCATTTTCCTTCTAATTTTCAAATTTTGCCAGACACTACTCTCAAAATCTCAAATCCCTTTTATTCATTCTTCTTCCCAAATCGTGAAGCTCCTCACAAAATGTTGGGAAATAATCTAGCTAGAGTCTCACTCATCTTCCTGGAAATCATAGATCAGACTGTTGGATTATGCAATGGCACGAGACTTTTGTAATTGAACTCGAGATCCATATGTTTGATACTAAAATTATGTCATGATGACATACTCGTGAAAAGTATTATTACGAAGTATTGCCCGCCTTAGTTTGATGCCTACCGACGTGAAGCTCCCCTTCACATTTCAGAGCAGATAGTCTCCTCTCATTATTAGTTATGTGATGACAATTAATACTCCTCACACTAACTTTGTCACTTTGCGTTTTAAGAAAAGAATTTGTGGTTCCAATTAATTCTCGCTCTTCTGCACAAACCTATGCCACACAGTTTTTACTTTATTAATCCTGTGCCGGTCAAACTTGGCAAAATTTTAAGGGACAGAGGTAGTAATAGTCAAGATTAGTTGTTAAAATGGGTTAATATTTTTTACGTCGTTTCATTTTCACTCACAGACAATTGGGCATTGTGGTATCAAGAGAAACAAGTTATTTAGGATTGAAATGTATCATATGTGAGTATGTGACGATGATAATCCACAAAGCAATACAATTCTAAATGTGTTTATAAAGAAGTGTATAACAATCCCAAATAATGTTCACACTTTGATTTTACAATTTTTAAAAAGTCATCTTTTGACTTTCTCATCATACACATACAAAAAGTATATTGGATGTAACGGGGAAGGAAAATAAGTGTAAAATAAGTAATAAAGTAAGATTTAAGAGTAACTTTATATTAAAAACTTGTTAAAAATGGAAATGTAAACTTTATTTTAGACATACACAAAGTAGAAAGTGTGAAATTTATTTGGGACTAGAGGAAGTATTACATATATGTATTAGTACTTAAAATATTTAGGGAAAAGGGTCAGATAAACCCTTATATAGGAGGTTCTGTCCGGCTTTCGTCATTTGGGGCAGTTCTCGGTGGAATTTTTTTATGAAATTTTTTGAGCATCTTATTCATTAAGTCTAGTTTACTCATACCAAATTTAAACTAACAATTCAATCAGGAAGACATTCAAATGAATTCTTGAAAATAACTGTCCCAAATGACGACGGCCCAACAAAGCCTCCTATATAAGGGCTTATTTGACCTTTTTATGTAAGTTCAAGAGCCTATTTGACCCTTTTTCCAAATATTTATATATGTGAATGTATAAATATGTATTACATACATACATACATACACACACACCCACATGTGTGTGTCTATATATATATATATATATATATATATATATATATATATATATATATATATATATACATACACATACATATAGGGGAGGGTTCCGGTGAGAATGGTCTCTTAGGAGAGAAAAAAGAATGAAATTCAACCCTTCATATCATAGATCGAATGTACACAAAAAGAGATGACCGGCAGTTATTAGCCTCAATTATTGGCCACTTAAATTGTTTTAATTGGAAAGTCTAACATTAAATTGATTGTAAGGGCATCTATGTCCAACCGTAGCTCAAACATTTTCCATGTTTCAAACTTTCCTTTTTAGAAGTCAATTATTATATAATGATTAGGTTCATGAATTGCTTTAATTAAATAGTTTTTCAATTACGTTTTAAAAAGTTAGTGTTCTACAAATGGTTATTGAAAGCTCCCTTATATTTCATTTTAAAATGAAATTATAAATTTCCGGAATGTGTAAAAAGTGTAATACATGTCTATTGAAGTGCAATTATTGACCATATGTGCATATTTCGCAGTAAATACAGTTGGAATGTGCATAAGTGCATAACGGTGGATCATGTATAGGCTGTCAGAGAAAAATGAATGCATTTCAATATTTATGGATTTGCACTTATCCACAAAATTTTTGCACTTTATACATCTCGTGCATGTAAAATAAAAGTAAAATGTTCCAAATTTATTAATTATATAAATCATAATTCGAAATATGTAGAAATGCACCAATTGGTTATAGTTATTGCACTTTCAGATATTAATCATGCAGACCGCATGAGTAACGTAGAAGTGCACCTTATATGAGCATATAAGTGCATCAAATCACATTAACATACAAATGCATCAATTTGTTGTAGTTATTGCACTTTCATATATTAATAATGCAGGCCCCATGAATAATGTAGAAGTGCAACGTTATGAGCATATAAGTGCATCAAATAACATTAACATATACTTTTATAAATAATACTTTTTATTTTATTAACATGCACTTTTTATCTCATTAACATGCACATTTTATCTTATTAAAATGCTTTTTGTGTGTAACTGTTTATTTACCAATCAATCTCATTCACACAAAGATTGAAGCATGTTAAAAGTGTTATGACTTGCCTATACAAAAGTTACGTTGCAATATAAGGTTGTTAAAAGTGACAATATTAAATTAAAAATAAAATGCAATCATAATACTTTATATTGCAATAATTTTCACTCATAAATTAATTAAGATAGTGATATGATTAAAAAAGTAAAACAGAGGTGTGATATGATTAAAAAAATAAAACGAAAGTGTGATAATGATTAAAAATAATGCTTCAAGTATATGATTTAATGAGAAATTAAACAGGTTAAAAATAAGAAACTTACATTAATGTCAATAATGGTACTTCCTAAAATAAAAAAGGGAAACTAACGTTAATAGCTTGGCATTTAATGCTACTCAAAGTGAAATTCCAAAGCAATCCCTACGTGAAATGATCTTAGAGATTACATCCAATGGTCTAAAATGTTTCTCATTTCTCTCCGAAGATGACTTTCTCATTTGAACATAAATCCATACATATATATATATATATATATATATATATATATATATATAATTTTGAGTGAGTATATAAATTGAAATGATAGATATTGAGAGTAGTACAAGATGAGAGTAGAATAGAATAGAAATGTAGGAAAAAAAGATAAAATGAAGGTATGTATAGGATTTTTAGGCCCCACCCCTAAACCCACCCCCAAGACTATAATATACTCCCTCCGTAACTTTAGAATCTTCCCATTTCAAAAGTAGGTAGATTAAGAATAGTGAAAGATGATATGAATTATTGAGGGTATGATGGGAAAATAGTGGAATAATGTGGTGGAATGTAGGATAAATCCAAAAAAAGTAGTTGTAATAGTGTATTATTTTAAGAATTATTGAGGGTATGATGAGAAGATTTAGAAATGAGAAGATTTTTGTGTTACGGACGAAAAAGGAAAGTGGGAAGATTTTTAAGTTACGGAGGGAGTAGCCATTTATAGCCGTTCACAACAGCTACATGCCCCCACCCCTGGAATTAAAAAAAAAAAAAAGACGGTTCAGACTAAAAACGGGAACGTCAGGCTCGGACCCCAAATTTAATAACCGGGACCTAGTACCCCTTTTACCAGGTCGAGTACCCAGTCTTGACCCGGAACCATTTTTAACGGTTCTGGTCCATGCCTATACGTGTACCTAAACAATAAATGCAATGAGTCAAGAAATTCATCACATCTTACACTTTACCAGTTTGAAAGCATATCAAACCCGGTTTAGTTTAAAATAGAAAGGACACAACAAGATGTGAAGCTTTTCTATCAAGCCAAATAATGATACAACTTCCTATCAGTTTGATCTCTTTCTAAAAACTCCCGCTCGATCAGAGACTCAATCCGTTTCTTTATAACCACAGGGTTGGGCAGAAACCGTGACTGCAAGTGCTTTGTCACCTCCGCAACAACATTGTTATGATCCAGCACCTTGCGCGATTTCATGATCCTCACAATTGCTGCCTCTATTTGTGGTTTCCTGTCCTCCTCCACCCTCTGTCTTGTCTCGTGTTTCTCCGGTTCAGATTCCTTCTGGGCAATCACAGTACCTATTTTAACCTTAAAGAACTTGCTTGTGAATTTGTCGTTGAAGAAAAACAAATCATCTTTGGCAATATCCTTGCTCATTGGCTCCTTGCGGAGAACGTTCTTCCCCTTGACACAAGCAAGCGACTGCAAACACCTCTTAAGATCTGACAAGGGAATCTCTGTTGCCTGTTCGATGTCTTTATAACTCAACATGTCAGAATTGTTAAAGAGCATGAGGATACACATCTGGTATGTGGAAACATTAAGCTCGTGCTTCTGTCCTTTCCCAAAGGTCGCCTTAATGTCAGCGGTTCCCATGTTTGTCTGCCATGTCAGCCTCCTTCCGGTGTGGGTCCCAAGGTAGTAGGACTTGAACTTTTCACACACCCCGAGAATCTCTGTGGGGAGGTTGCACGGGGTGACTGATTGTGTGGGCCAGGATCCGGTGGTGAGGACCTGGACAGCAAGTGTGGGGGAATCAGACAGTTCAGCTGGACCCACAGCTGCATAGAAGCCCTGCATGGTGTCCTGTGATGTCTTCATGTCGGTGAACATGCCTTCCAGTTTTGATGTGAACTGATACCCACACTCTGTTTTGAGCTTAACTATCAAACTTCTTTCGGCATCATCGGAGACAGTCTTCCCAGAAAGGAGCCGTTTGGCAAGGTGCTGTTTATAGTACTTCTCAAAAACATCCTTTTCCTGAAGGTACCGGAAAAGCGTCATAACTTTGTCCAATAGAATTTCAACATCCTCTTCGCTAACCCCTTTCAACCCTTTCCTGAGATTGTCATCCACAAACAAAGAGATGAACTCGGGAGATCGGGGATTCAAGTTGATGAAATACTCAAACGAGGAGTTTAGGGCATTCTGGAACATCTTATCATTGTTAAAGGCCTTGCTTATAATCCTGTCATGTTTATCCTTCTCGTCTAATAGCCTTTGAACAAAATCAACAGGATCCTTTGACTTTTCTGGATCGGTGACAAGTTGCTTCCCGATTTCTCGGATGTGAGAAGTCATTACATCTTTTAGTAGTGACAGTCCATTTGATACTCTTCTGAACAGATTGTACATCCTTCCCAAATCATCATACTTATCATCAAGAATCAAATTCACTAATCCTGAATTTTCCATGTGAACTAACCTCTGCATATGGACTTCGACCATCTCCCTCTCCACAACAGCAGTGATTTTCGCCTCACTTCTTCGATCCAAGTAATGAGAAACCCTCTCAATCTCTTCATTGAGCCTTTTCTCAGCCTTCTTCAAATACTGCCCACAGTCACACGACTCTATGAAACTCTGAGACTCGACCTGGTAAAAATCGGCCGAGACCTCAAGGAAAGGAATCTCAAAGTTGTTCTCATAAACTGAAATACCTAAATCTATCAGCATTTTAGTAATATTCCTCATTAAGCTCCTATTTATAACTTCCCCGGTCCTCTCTTGTTCCACGAGTTTGAGAAGTGTGTCCTGAAGCCTTGTTTGGATTTTGACAGAGTGAATAACATTGTCTCTCCATAAATTCAGTCCGAGCTCATAAACCGGTGTTTTGTGTGTATTAGAAATGAAAGTCCTGTCCATATACATTAGTATGTCACGGATCATTTGCAATGCCTTGTTATGGTCATCCCACTTTCGGTTGAGCTCTTCCAGAAACAATCCGCCCTGGGCAGCCTCTATTGACTTTGAAATCTCTTTCAAATGTACGGTCAAAGTCAACACGAGGCCAGAGTAGAGCGTTTCTCCAAATTTATGTAGAACCATGTTGTATGCATTCCTGAAAACACCACATATTACAGGTGTGTTTGGATCATGGAAAATATTAGTAAGGGAAAAAAGAAATTGCCAAGGGAAGTAACTTTCTTGTGTTTCATTTTACCACAGATGTAATGAAAAATATAATATGAATAATCTTTTAAAACATGTCACACATGTTTACGTTTTTAGCCTTTATACAATGTAAATAGATAAATAAAATGAGTTTGAACTTTGAGCCAATATAAAATATATGGAACTTAAACAAACTCAATATTTTCTCTCAAATTTTCTTAACTTCCAAATTTCCCTTTTATGATCCTCCCTATTTTCTTGCCCTGGCAATTTCAAAGTTACAAAAGAGACTCACATGCCATAAGAAAAGTGAAATGTAGCATAAAACAAGCTAATAACTCCACATTCAAGAAGTGCAATAATAATTCTCTATTGGAAAACATGGAGTTTTGTCAACCATAAAGCAGTGAAAATTGAGAAACATAATGGCAAATAACCAAAATGCCTACCAGGAGTCCATGATAACTCAATTACTCCCTCCGTCCCAGAAAATTCTTCCAACTTTCCTTTTTGGGACGTCCCAGAAAATTCTTCCAACTTCACCTTTTTTATTATTTGTGTGGCTCACATTCATTTCACCTTTTTCTTACACAACTACAACCACACATTTCCACTTTATTCTCACTTTCTTAAACTCCGATCCAAGTCAAACTAGGAAGAATTTTCTGGGACGGAGGGAGTATAAACAAGCTAAGATTCCCTATTCTAGAGTATAATAAATGATTAAATCTCATTGCTGAAAAGAACTGGGAGTTATGCAGCCATAAGAGAGAAAGCTATGAATAGTTATTGGCACTACAACATGAGATCAACCAGATAGTTCCCTCAAATGTCCAGAGAAAAGCCAGTATAAAGTTCCTCAGCTACTTCAACAGAGAGACATGTTTCCTTTATAGAAATGCCTAAATTGTGACTTAAATATATACGTAGTACAAATTAAGCAAGCCATACAAAAGCATTTATTCTGTACATTTCTTCATCATTCTACCATTTCAAGATCACATTGTAGCACAATTGATTTTTTTTGTTCTACTTATAATTAGAAGAACATAATATCTTGTCACCCAAGAAAAGGTGAATGACAAGGTCAAAAAACCTACAAGAGTAACAAAACTGCAGCCTGCAGGCATCCTTCTTTTCTACCATTGCTCATGTTATCAGAATAAATCAGAACAGAGTATAAGGAATATGTGCTGAAATGAGAAGTAACACGGAAAGAACCAGACCACACAAAATTTCAAATCTAAGCAGCACTTCAGCAGCAACATCAAGCTTATGCATTTAAGTATTCTACTATTCTACGATATCACAACCAGATACTGATCAAATACACCATGATACGCATGTAGCAATATATACATATGTATAAGAATAAGCAACCCAAACCTATAGAGCTCTTCAAAACTAAGGCCACTGGCGTTATGATTGTATATCTCGTGAATCGCGTGCTCAATAATACTCCAGGTCTTCTCTGCGTATTTCGGATCTACCACGACCCGATGCTTAAAAGCTCCAATCTGAAAGTTCCTCTTTTTCGGCGCACTCATCTCTCGCTTGAACCGTCAACTCCTCGAAACCACGCTCCTCTCCGTTCCTTTAATTCCAAAATTCAAATCGAATCGCGTCGATATGTCGGTCTTCCGATCTGATTTAGAAGTAGGGCTTTTCCGCAGAAATTGATTCAGGTTCTCCACAGAAATGGAAAAACTATAGTAACAAGTAGCAACAAGAAATACTTCACTACTTTCACAAATAGCACATAAACAAGTAGCACAAATAGTATAGGAAAATTTTTGGTTTACATGGTTTACACAAAAACTCCTAGTTATCTATATACAATTGTAGACAGGCAATTCGTTTAAAAGGGGACAGGACTTGATATCTGTGTACACAGACAATGTACACATTTTTTGTACATCTTGTGCACACCAAGAATGGTCCAATGGTATAATAATTCCTTTGTCCTTCTTATACTAGGACGGAAGAGAGTGACATTATTAATAAGAAAAGTGGATTTGTATGGTTGATATTAATTGATAAAGTAAGAATAAAGTAAAAATGATTTAGACCACACAAACTTTACCAAGTATGGTATGAGACAATTTTAGTGGGATTCGCAAAAAGGCAAAACGGAACAATATAAGGGGGGCGGAGGGAGTGTCTGTTATGTTTTTTGCTCTCTCGGAACAGGAACAATTTTCACAATTAGATCCAAACACCTAATAATCTCCTGGACTGAATCCTAATTACTTTCATTCATGATTGATTGTTGGGTAAAGCAAAGCATAACCTTCAAAACTTATATTGTTAGGAGTAAAAGGGTTTGAAATTTCAAATATGGTTATGTTTTTCTTTCCGAAATAGAAGTCAACACTGTTATGATTGAAAAATCCTATCAAATATGGTTATGTTTTTCTTAAGCAAGGAGATGGTGTGACTTCAAAACAAAAAAATGGTTATGTTTTTCTTTTCGAAATAGAAGTCAACATTGTTATGATTAAAAAATAGTATCAGTATATACTAACTTCAAGATGGTAGCAAATACTACTTGTAATGTGACACCGCTCCCGAAGGTCCTTGAAAATTTGATTTAAAATTCAAAGTTTATGTATTGGATTTCTGATTTCCAAACATTTGTTAAACGATTAATGTTTTACGTAATTAATGACCGATTATTATACTGTTCGAACTCGTATATTAGTATCGGGCTGGCGAATACTCATTTTGGGCCCAACCTGCTAAAAAATAGCAAGTATTCGAGAATGGCGTCCTGGATCCACTCGGGAGTGACCCACACAGCTAGTAGTCCAATAATATGTATGACAAATGTCAAATAAGTGATAGAATGATTAAAGGAGAATACAAATGCCTATAACCCCATCTTTGGCATTATTGAGCTAAATAATGGGAGTAGGATTTTCCTCCTATAATATCCATCAAGTAAATTATTGAGATGAGCCTACACATATTGGAGACCAATAATGTGATGTAGGAAGTTGACTTGTTCTAAATAAATTAGGATGAGTACAAAAAAGACATCTATTGACAAAAGATAAAACAATAGGACCCATCTTCCCATTTTTTTGGAAGTATTGGTAGATATTTTGGACCCCAAAATGATTGGGATCAATTGGGAACCACTCCACATGCCTTGGTAACATGATTGAGAGCTCTTGTATACTCCCACAACCCCCCATTCGACCCCCCAAAAGAGATAAGAGAGCAAAGGTATCCACACAACTCAAAAGGGAAGGAAGAAGGAGAGCAGTCCGCAGGTTCTTTCTTTAGTGCGAAGCTCTTACTGTTCGAGCCATAACTTGAGATTTACTCGTCCGATTAAGGCGTATAAGGTACCAAAAGAAAGCTCTCAAGACGAGGAATCCGTGGAGGTCTGGTTTGCATCAATCGGAGTAGTGGAAGGCTTCCAGATTGTCCGAACAAAACGCAACCTCGCAGAACACAGTTTTGTATTCAAAGTAAGTTTGAATCCAAAACCTTCCTTTTCATTTTCCAAATGATATGAACGATTGGTGGGACTATTATACACTACTAGGAGTGTATAATATGTCCTTATGAAGTTATTTTATTGATGTAAAGGTTAGATACTAACCTAGATGCAAATATTGGAAAACTAGGAATCGAGTTAGCCGGAAAACACCCGTTCTAGGGGCTGTTTTCGTATCAACGATTAAGGGTTGAACTAGCACTTTGAGGAGGCTGTTTAACACTCATATTTGAGCAAGGAATCAGTTCCAAATCCACCTTGACCAAAGCTTTGACCATTGGACCAAGAAGGGAAAGTTTAAAGCTCAATTGAGGTGAGGATGACCGACTATATTGCTTATAATCCTTGGGTTAATTTCATAAGATTACCTAATATAATTAAATGTGATTTTCATGGATTATTAATGATTAATAATGCCTAATGAAAATATTGTTGTTTATTAATAGAAGATGCATAATATACAAATTTATGAGTAAATGGTGTATAGTTATGCATTGTAAGAATGATGATATGATGAATGTATAAATCATGAATTTCTGTGATGAAATATGCTTTTAATTCATGTATAGAAATCATGAATGGATAAAAGTGATATTTTTGATATTGAGATTAAATCATATATAGATTGGGAAATTCATGGGAATGAGCCTTATAGCTATGAATTAAAGAGCTTGGTGGCTCAAAGACAAATGGATTAGTATTGATTTTACTAGTCGGAAATGTTAGTATGAAAAGTGATAGAACAAATCCCAAGGGCTTGGATTGTGAGAGAGGTACACCTTAAGTAGTCTTATGAGATGTCTTAAGGTAGAAATGGGTAAACGCTAAGTTACCGTAGGAGTAGGCCTCAAAGGCTACTCATAATAGAGGAACTCTAGGCATAGAACTTGCTTAGTGAACTAGTATCGTGACTAGAGGAAGCCTCTAGCACGATGAAGAATGACTGGAGGAAGCCTCCAGCATTCGTGTAGGACGACTAGAGGAAGCCTCTAGCGTAACGTAATGTGACTGGAGGAAGCCTCCAGCACAACGTATGTAAGGTGATTAGAGGAAGCCTCTAACACCAAGTGGAGTGACTAGAGTCAGCCTCTAGCACGATGAGGAATGACTGGAGGAAGCCTCCAGCATTCGTGTAGGACGACTAGAGGAAGCCTCTAGCGTAGTGTAAGATGACTAGAGGAAGCCTCTAGCATAATGTAATGTGACTGGAGGAAGCCTCCAGCACAAAGTATGTAAGGTGATTAGAGGAAGCCTCTAACACCGAATGTAGTGACTAGAGTCAGCCTCTAGCACGACAAAACATGACTAGAGGAAGCCTCTAGCATGGTAAACTGATATAGATGGGTGTGGCTTGAAGTCACGGGAGAAGGGTTAAATGTTTTCAAAGTAAACATGAGCCTTCGGCCGATTACTTGACTTTATATATAAAGTAAGTATATTTGTAAAGAGGGTAACCACGAGTTATGACCTATATTGTAATATCACCCTATTTGAGGGTCTTGGAAATTGAAACGTTGATTATACTTAGTATAGTTGTCATTGTACTTGTCAAATGCTTCCAAGTACTGACCTCCCCTTCACGGGGGAGGCCACCTCACAGTTTCAGGTAGGACTTGAAGGTTGCTACCACGCCCGTTGCTTCGGGAAGATCAAAGGAGGAGGACGTGGTTCGTGCTTCTTCCGTTTCTGTTTTAAACAATTACAATAATGCTCATGGGAATTATTTTGAATACTATTTGGGGGCTTGTATGCCCATGTTTGCCACGTGTGGCTTGAATACGTGTATTAATGTTTCCGCTGCTTTATATGAATATTTTACATTATGTTTGTTTATGGATGTACTATGTGTGAATGGTATTCAAGACGCCTAGTATAGTATGGATGAGTTGGACTGCGGTTGACTATTCGTACTGTACGGCGGGTTGTTGACGTGTCCGGTAGGTCCGGGGCGTGACAATTAAGTTGGTATCAGAGCCTTAGTCCGTAAACTTCATAATGAAGCTTCAAAATCCCTTTTGAAAATGATTTTGAAAACCATGAGCATAAAAGTTTTGCACTTATAGAACTTTTGGTACTTGAGTTGCAGTGTCTCTAATTGTTAAGATGGTACCCTTAACAATTGGTATGACGGTGATTTGAGCCAAAGGATGTCTTTAAGTGCCTATCCGTCACTTGACATTGATACGAGTCTAATGGCTCATTCTCAATTTCTTTCTGAAATGGAACGTACCGGGAAAGTTACTCGACGGAACCCGACTGGCCAGGCACCGGGAAGGTCCCAACGTGGCAGTCGGGGAGCATCGAGGATGTCCGGGGGACAAGGTCGTGCAGGCCACTCGCTGACCGTGAGTGACGGTCACGTGGAAACAATAGATGAGCACTATGAGTCCGAGGAAGATTCAACTTACCAACCGGGAACTGAGCCGGTTGACACCCCATATGATGGGGAACACGATGATGCTAGTGATGAGAGTGATGATAATGACGCTCTTGAACGGATTGAGGAATTGCTCCGGCAATACCAACAAGATCGCCAAAGGCGCCGGGAAAGGCGTGCTTTGGAAGGGGCTTCGAGGAGAGGAAGCCGCGCGACTCCTAGGGAGAGCATTGAACTCCGAGGAGGTCGAGGTGCCGAGGTTCCTATCATAAGGATCTCAAAGTACCTAAAGGAGGCAAGAGACTTGGGATGTAAACCGTTTGATGGAACGGGAGACATCTCCGTGGCGGCCGAGTGGATTAAGAGATTCAATGAAACGGCCCTTGATATGCAGCTGCCACCCCATATGAAGATGAGAGTGGCAACAAGATTGCTAGAAGGAATGGCGTCCACGTGGTGGGACGGTGTCAAAGGGAAGTACGGTGAGGCGGTCACTTGGGAGAACTTCAGGCAAGAATTCTTTAGCCAATACTACTCCGACTTCGAGGTGAACTTGAAGAGGAGGGAGTACACGAATTTGACCCAAGGAGGGGAATGCACGGTGAAGGAACTTGAACACAAGTTCAGAAAGCTTGCTGAGTTCATACCGGAGTACATTTGTGATGAAAATCGGATGGTGAACCATTTCTGGGATGCCTTGGACCTTGACATACGTGAGAGGGCAACACAATTGCCTAATATGACATTTAGTCAAGTGGTGGAACAAGGTTTAAAGGGAGAGAAGGAGTGGGAAGAGAGGAAGCGAAGAAATGCCGAGGAGGCAAAGAAAAGAAAATGGGAGAACCATGGCCCCCAAGGTTCAAACAAGAAGATGAATCACGGGGGAGGAGGATCCTTCAGGGCACCCGCACCACCATCAAGGGGGAATCCCAACATGGGTGGGCAAAACTCGGGGTTACAAGCCTCGACGAAGCCTAAGTGCAGGAATTGCAAGAGAAATCACGAGGGCAAATGTCGTGATCCCCCACGGTGCTACCAATGCGGAGATACGGGGCACATAAGGCCTAATTGCCCTCAACTTGGTGGGAACCGGTCATCAGGACCAAACGTGGCAACCACGGTGAGTAGAAACCGGGGTGGGGCACCCAATGCAAGCACGAACCACGGCGGGGCAAGTACAAGCAACGCACCCTCCGTGAACCAAGGAAGGACTCAAGCGAGAGTGTACGCAATGACCGAGGCCGATGCTCGGGCTAATCCCGACTCCGTCGCAGGTAATACACTTATTCTGGTCATTTCTAGGCTTACTTTGATCATATACGTCGTTGGGATTGAGTACGGGCCACCCCGGGGTCAAACCGGGTGAGTTAGGCCAAATCGGGCTGGAAACAGCCACTGCTGGCCAGGCACGCCCGCAGACACGCCGTGCCTGGCATCGTGCCTGGAAGGCAGTGGCACCCGAAGAAAAGAAGAAAAAAAAAAAAAATTTGGGCCAGGCACGGCCGCAGGCACGCCGTGCCTGGCGTCGTGCCTGGAAGGCAGTGGCGCCCCGAAGAAAATTTGGCCAGGCACGGCCGCAGGCACGCCGTGCCTGGCACCGTGCCTGGGAGGCAGTGGCTGGCAGGGAGAATCCTGTGCACGCACGGCCGTGCGTGCCACCCAGGCACGCCGTGCGTGGACCCCCGGCAACCGAAAACTCATTTTTTCGCTCCGTTCTTCTACGTTTGGACCCCCGATTGATTCCAAACAGTAATATGAACCTAATAACCTCCTAATGATGTGTAAAAACATTAGAAAAGGTATCCCACATGACTATAAATGTAGGAACACTAAAGATTAATGGGAAGCATGCGCGAATCCTTATCGATACCGGAGCGCAACGCTCATTCGTAAGTGAGGCGTTCGCCGAGGGCTCAGAGATACAATCAATACCAATGACGCGAACTTTAGTGGTATCAACACCACTAAGGGAAGACGTTGAAAGAACCAAGTACTATCAGTCTTGTATGGTGGAAATCGGTGGCCAAACCTTGACGTGTGATTTCGTCCCGCTGAGTATGATGGAGTTCGATGCAATCCTAGGGATGGATTGACTAGAAAAGCATCATACTAGGGTAGATTGCGACACAAAGGTCTTGGGACTCGAAGGCAATGATGGGGATACCCTACGCTTCGAGGGGGACCGAGGCAAATCAAACAGCTGTATCGTATCCGCTGCGAGAGCGAGAAGTATGATGAGAAAGGGATGTCACGCTTATCTAGCATACGTGGTTGACAAGACCAAGGAGGAAACGAACATCGACGATGTGAGGGTGGTTTGTAAGTACCCGGATGTCTTCCCAAAGGACCTGCCGGGGCTTCCACCTGATAGGGAGATTGAATTTGTGATCGAGGTCGAGCCCGACACCAAACCAATCTCCATACCGCCATACCGTATGGCACCCGCTGAACTTAACGAGTTAAAAACCCAATTGCAAGAGCTTTTGGATAACAGTTTCATCAGACCAAGCCACTCCCCATGGGGAGCACCGGTCCTTTTTGTGAAAAAGAAGGATGGGACACTTCGAATGTGCATTGACTATCGTCAACTGAACAAGGTCACAATCAAAAATAGGTATCCCTTGCCTAGGATTGATGACTTGTTTGATCAACTACGAGGAGCAACCGTGTTTTCAAAGATTGACTTGAGGTCGGGGTACCATCAATTGAAGATTAAGGAGGATGACATACCAAAGAGTGCTTTCCGCACAAGGTATGGGCATTTTGAGTTCCTTGTTATGTCGTTTGGGTTAACAAACGCCCCAGCAGCATTCATGGACTTGATGGACCGAGTATTCCATAAATACTTGGATCGATTCGTGATTGTGTTCATAGATGACATTTTGATTTACTCAAAGAGTAAGGAAGAGCATGAAGAGCACTTGATACTCGTTCTTGAGACGCTACGGGAGAAGCAACTTTATGCCAAATTTTCTAAATGTGAATTTTGGCTAAAGGAAATTGGCTTTCTCGGGCATGTGGTTTCGGGATCGGGAATTGCTGTTGATAATAAGAAGATAGGGGCCATTACCGAATGGGATAGACAAAAGAGTTATGCAGATAAGCGTCGAAGAACCTTAGAGTTTAAGGTTGATGACGAGGTATTCTTGAAAGTTTCTCCTTGGAAAGGGATCATTCGGTTCCAAACCCGAGGAAAACTTAACCCACGATATATAGGTCCATTTAGGATTATAGAGAGGATTGGAGCCGTTGCATATCGTCTACAGTTGACTCCTGAGTTAGAGAAGATACATAATGTGTTTCATGTATCCATGCTTAAGAAGTATGTGCATGATCCTTCTCATGTGTTGGAGAAGCCGCCCGTGGAGGTACGTGAAGATTTGAACTATGTCGTGCAACCGGTAAGAGTTATTGACAGAAAAGTGAAGAAACTGAGGAGTAAAGAAGTTCCAATGGTTAAAGTCCTTTGGAAAAGTGACCGGGTCGAAGAAGAGACTTGGGAAACAGAAGCTTTGATGAGAAAGCAGTATGCATTCCTATTTGAGTAGAGCTGTGAATTTCGGGGACGAAATTCCTGTTAAGGGGGGGTGAACTTGTGACACCGCTCCCGAAGGTCCTTGAAAATTTGATTTAAAATTCAAAGTTTATGTATTGGATTTCTGATTTCCAAACATTTGTTAAACGATTAATGTTTTACGTAATTAATGACCGATTATTATACTGTTCGAACTCGTATATTAGTATCGGGCTGGCGAATACTCATTTTGGGCCCAACCTGCTAAAAAATAGCAAGTATTCGAGAATGGCGTCCTGGATCCACTCGGGAGTGACCCACACAGCTAGTAGTCCAATAATATGTATGACAAATGTCAAATAAGTGATAGAATGATTAAAGGAGAATACAAATGCCTATAACCCCATCTTTGGCATTATTGAGCTAAATAATGGGAGTAGGATTTTCCTCCTATAATATCCATCAAGTAAATTATTGAGATGAGCCTACACATATTGGAGACCAATAATGTGATGTAGGAAGTTGACTTGTTCTAAATAAATTAGGATGAGTACAAAAAAGACATCTATTGACAAAAGATAAAACAATAGGACCCATCTTCCCATTTTTTTGGAAGTATTGGTAGATATTTTGGACCCCAAAATGATTGGGATCAATTGGGAACCACTCCACATGCCTTGGTAACATGATTGAGAGCTCTTGTATACTCCCACAACCCCCCATTCGACCCCCCAAAAGAGATAAGAGAGCAAAGGTATCCACACAACTCAAAAGGGAAGGAAGAAGGAGAGCAGTCCGCAGGTTCTTTCTTTAGTGCGAAGCTCTTACTGTTCGAGCCATAACTTGAGATTTACTCGTCCGATTAAGGCGTATAAGGTACCAAAAGAAAGCTCTCAAGACGAGGAATCCGTGGAGGTCTGGTTTGCATCAATCGGAGTAGTGGAAGGCTTCCAGATTGTCCGAACAAAACGCAACCTCGCAGAACACAGTTTTGTATTCAAAGTAAGTTTGAATCCAAAACCTTCCTTTTCATTTTCCAAATGATATGAACGATTGGTGGGACTATTATACACTACTAGGAGTGTATAATATGTCCTTATGAAGTTATTTTATTGATGTAAAGGTTAGATACTAACCTAGATGCAAATATTGGAAAACTAGGAATCGAGTTAGCCGGAAAACACCCGTTCTAGGGGCTGTTTTCGTATCAACGATTAAGGGTTGAACTAGCACTTTGAGGAGGCTGTTTAACACTCATATTTGAGCAAGGAATCAGTTCCAAATCCACCTTGACCAAAGCTTTGACCATTGGACCAAGAAGGGAAAGTTTAAAGCTCAATTGAGGTGAGGATGACCGACTATATTGCTTATAATCCTTGGGTTAATTTCATAAGATTACCTAATATAATTAAATGTGATTTTCATGGATTATTAATGATTAATAATGCCTAATGAAAATATTGTTGTTTATTAATAGAAGATGCATAATATACAAATTTATGAGTAAATGGTGTATAGTTATGCATTGTAAGAATGATGATATGATGAATGTATAAATCATGAATTTCTGTGATGAAATATGCTTTTAATTCATGTATAGAAATCATGAATGGATAAAAGTGATATTTTTGATATTGAGATTAAATCATATATAGATTGGGAAATTCATGGGAATGAGCCTTATAGCTATGAATTAAAGAGCTTGGTGGCTCAAAGACAAATGGATTAGTATTGATTTTACTAGTCGGAAATGTTAGTATGAAAAGTGATAGAACAAATCCCAAGGGCTTGGATTGTGAGAGAGGTACACCTTAAGTAGTCTTATGAGATGTCTTAAGGTAGAAATGGGTAAACGCTAAGTTACCGTAGGAGTAGGCCTCAAAGGCTACTCATAATAGAGGAACTCTAGGCATAGAACTTGCTTAGTGAACTAGTATCGTGACTAGAGGAAGCCTCTAGCACGATGAAGAATGACTGGAGGAAGCCTCCAGCATTCGTGTAGGACGACTAGAGGAAGCCTCTAGCGTAACGTAATGTGACTGGAGGAAGCCTCCAGCACAACGTATGTAAGGTGATTAGAGGAAGCCTCTAACACCAAGTGGAGTGACTAGAGTCAGCCTCTAGCACGATGAGGAATGACTGGAGGAAGCCTCCAGCATTCGTGTAGGACGACTAGAGGAAGCCTCTAGCGTAGTGTAAGATGACTAGAGGAAGCCTCTAGCATAATGTAATGTGACTGGAGGAAGCCTCCAGCACAAAGTATGTAAGGTGATTAGAGGAAGCCTCTAACACCGAATGTAGTGACTAGAGTCAGCCTCTAGCACGACAAAACATGACTAGAGGAAGCCTCTAGCATGGTAAACTGATATAGATGGGTGTGGCTTGAAGTCACGGGAGAAGGGTTAAATGTTTTCAAAGTAAACATGAGCCTTCGGCCGATTACTTGACTTTATATATAAAGTAAGTATATTTGTAAAGAGGGTAACCACGAGTTATGACCTATATTGTAATATCACCCTATTTGAGGGTCTTGGAAATTGAAACGTTGATTATACTTAGTATAGTTGTCATTGTACTTGTCAAATGCTTCCAAGTACTGACCTCCCCTTCACGGGGGAGGCCACCTCACAGTTTCAGGTAGGACTTGAAGGTTGCTACCACGCCCGTTGCTTCGGGAAGATCAAAGGAGGAGGACGTGGTTCGTGCTTCTTCCGTTTCTGTTTTAAACAATTACAATAATGCTCATGGGAATTATTTTGAATACTATTTGGGGGCTTGTATGCCCATGTTTGCCACGTGTGGCTTGAATACGTGTATTAATGTTTCCGCTGCTTTATATGAATATTTTACATTATGTTTGTTTATGGATGTACTATGTGTGAATGGTATTCAAGACGCCTAGTATAGTATGGATGAGTTGGACTGCGGTTGACTATTCGTACTGTACGGCGGGTTGTTGACGTGTCCGGTAGGTCCGGGGCGTGACATGTAACCCTTTACTCCTATCAGTATATAGTAGTCATATTTCAAAATTTCAAAACTCATTTTATCATATTTCAAAAATTTTACGATTCTTTGGGTTGTACGATTCTTTGGTCAAGTGTTTTGTGAACCACCATTTTGTGAACCTATACAATGAAGTTCCTATTTCAGTTCCTAACAATGAAATAAATGTTACTCCCTTCGTTCTCTAATAGATGTGAGTATAGGCTTTGGCACAAGATTTAAGAAGAAATTAATAGAGGTAGGATAAAAGGTGTAGTGGGTTGTGTGTAAAGGAAAAAGTAGAAAATGGAATGAAAAAGTATGAAAGAGAATGAGGGTAAATGGGTATATTTATTGAAAAAACTTACCAAAAATGGAAAGGAAGACAACTAATAGAGAACATCTCAAAATGAAAAGAGGGACAAGTATTAGAGAACGGAAGGAGTACTATTTATACTATCATGAGGTAGGTGGTAGTGGTGATGTGGAGTATTATCCATGACTAAACCCTCAACCACCAAATCTTGTGTATCTAGTGCATTTTATGTGTTTCCCGCCAATTTCCTTGCTTTCTTGCCAATCTTGTTGGTTGTCCCAAACTGAGATTTTCATGCTTGTTGGCCCCAATCAAGACAAAGCCATGGTGCCGCGCGGCGTATGCTGAGCACTTCCACCGCGGTTGTCATGTCTTACATTGTCTTTCTGACCCAGCGAGGTAAAGCAAAAGGGGGTGTGAGCTGAGCGATCCCACTTTGTGTCGCTTGGGACGGGCCGAGCATCACTTGGGCTTTGGGGCTCTTGAACTTTTCTCTTTTGAGGTATCGGGTCGACTTCTCACAGGGCCAATTACCTCAACACAAGTCCCCCACTTATAATGTTCCGAGCATGCGCGGGACATAAGGAAATATAAATGAGAGCTTATCTTGAACCGAGCGTCTCCGATGCTCCTGGTGTGTCAACTGTTTTAGGCGATTCCAAAGGCGGGTGGATCAACTTCCTAGGTAAATGTATGATGATTACTCGTCTGTTGTTCTCCGTGCGACACATGTGTTGGGATACGCTCCTCACCACGTGTCGCGCTATCATTGGTCATCAAGGGTGGAGAAACCTAAAAATATCTGCTTAAGCGGCTAGATCGGGGTTTTTCAAATTTCTGCTCACCTTCTCTCTATGCGCTCCAGCTTCTCTCTACCCGGGGTTTTGGCTTCAGTTTTTCGTTCGTCCCTTGAATCAGGTAGTTTTCCTCCCCAACCCCCTTCTTCCTTTTTTCCGGTGTCCAATCCTTCGGGCCATGATTCTGATAGTCCCTGTTCCTTGAGATCTAATACAAACTCTAGCCCCTAAGAGGCGTCTCTCGCTACAATCCAGGAAGATGTCGATGATTTGGCTGCTCAAGATGATGCCACTCAAGCTCCGTCCGATGATCATGATTCCTGTGGCGAGGCCTTTTCCGGAGATGATTTGGAGGTCTTTGAGGCCATCTGGTTGCGTGATATGTTGCACCATGAGGTGTTCCAGGCCGGGAAACGCTCGGGGCTACGAGCACTTCTTCTCTGATCACTCCATGGATCAGCTCCCAGTTTACCTGTCGTCGCCCGTTGTCTACAGTCTGAGCGAAATGAATCACCCGTTGAAAAGGTGCTTGGGGATGGTTAACCTAGATTCCGTAATAGCCGGTCTGTGATTCATGATCCACCCCTTCTTCATTAAACTATTCCAGTGCTATCAGGTGGTCCCCGCTCAGTGCTATCGGGCGATGTATTTATAGTAAGGTGGATTTGAGCATGTCTCTTTTCCATTATTTCTTCAAGATCTCCCTTCGGAATTCTTGATCGACAATTAGGAGCCACTCTAGGCGGAGACTCTTTTACGGGGGGGCTCCTCCATCCACGAGTGGAAACATCGGTTGTTTTTTGTTCGGTTCCCCGAGGCTCAACTACCAACACGCGCGATGGAATGGGTTCCCTCCAAAGGTCAGGGAGTCGCACGTCACTGGGGAGATGGGGGTAGGCTATTAAGAGAGTGCAAGATGGCGGCTTTGAACACTTGTTGCCTTATCTGACCTCCAAGGCTCTTGCCGATACGGGAATAGGTACCGCCCATGCTAATGTGCTATTGCGTTGTTTCCCCCCGGAATCACACCTAAACCCCTAGTGGTCCTTTTCATGTTCAAGGTGAGTGCCTTTTTGTTTTAGGTTCTCCAACCCCCTCAGAGATTCAAATGGAGAACGACACACTAAAGTTGGAGGGGTGGTACGTGCTTCAAAGATTATAATCTGCATTTAAGGCTAAAACGTGTGGCTTTGCATTATCTTATTGGATTATAATTTCCTCATTATGTATTATGGCCATTTTTCCTTGATTGTTGGCAATACTATGTTGATTAACATCTCTTTGGACACTTCCTTTGTGATGTTATGTATATGATTTATTTCCATGACTTTTGCATCTCTGTTTTTGCTTCTCCTTTTAGCTGCCACCTTTTCAATAAATGGGAAGATGCTCATTCTACCATACCAAATTACTTCTCCACTGTCTGAAATAAGAGGTCTGCCCACTGCCCATAGGGGCATAACTTAGTTAAGAACCTCTTTCACTTGCATGCTCTTTGTGGTCGTGTAGATCCTGCTCTTCCAAACTCTTGTAGAACCATTGTGAAATTTTAGACATGAAAACTCATTTATCATCAATATATATCACATTTTGAAAAAATGGGAGTTTAAAAAAATGGGAAAAGTTGGCTTAGATGGAACTAGGGGTGGACTGGGACGGGTCGGCCCGACCCGGAACCCGACTCCCTACTGTGCAGGCCCGGAGCCGACCCAGGTGTAGAAGAGGTTGGCTACGGGATTCGAAGAGAGACCCATAGATCCTAAAGAGCAATAAAACGAGATTAGTAACTTATTTCATCAATTATTTAATGAGTTTCATGCACATTATGTTAACACACCTCCTTCCATGAAACCAACTGCTTTTTCATCTAACGGAAAATCATTTTCAAATCTACATTTGGTAATCTTATGGGGAAAAAATCAACTCTCGCTATTGCACAAAGCTCGATTAACGAGCCTTCTTTATATATAACGTTTCCTGTTGAGTATGAAGAAGGGGATACTTTGATGTTCTTAAGTGGTGGAAGGAAAAAGAAGGAATGTTTCCGATTTCATCAAAGATGGCGAAGTAAGTGCTATCAATTCCGATTATAGAACAAAATTGAGCGCACAATCTCTTGAGATGCACATTTACTTTCACCATTGGTTGAAGGCACGACGTAGAATTAAAAAAAAAAATCCATCGCCCCCGACCGCCGCTCCATGGAAGAAAGAACAACCAATGTTGGCGGAGATTTCGACTGATTCTTACCAAATGTATTTGATGTTTGAAATTACTTTCAATTATCAATTGTACTTCATATTTCAGTAAATATACATTGATTTTTTTGTAGCACTTGTGGTTTCCTATCCTCCTCCACCCTCTGTCTAGTCTCTTGTTTCTCTGGTTTAGATTCCTTCAGGGCAACCATGGTACCTATTTTAACCTTGAAGGATTTGCTTGTAAATATCACTCGGGTCCGGATCGAAGCCCGACCTGGTACCGGTGCATACCCGAGCCGGTAACGGGAATGATATTTTTGGACCCGGACTCCCGGAGACCGTGCAGGCCCGGACCCGACCCAGTCCACCCCTAGATGTAACTATATGTCAACTTGTCTATAACAGTATATAAGCTAATAAGCCTTGTCACTCTCTTTGCACATGTCACGAAAGACTTAATTGTATTTGTGTGGTTTCTAAGCATACCTCTTTGAATCATATTGTGCAAACTTGACTTTGCAAATGAACAGGTTGAAGCTAACGCTCTAATATTAGTCATGATCAGCGAGATTTCAAAAATGTTGTTTAGATCCATTTGAATCCATTTCTTGCTTGAATTTTTGGCCCAAATGCTTCTTACATCCACTCTATCCCCTTCTCCAAGTTGCTTTTTAGCAGTGGCCAAGATCCTAAAAATATATCTTCTGGAAATTTAAATTTCGGCAGCAAGTTTAGAAAAACTTGTCTGAGCAACATCTATTTTAGAACTTATGATTTCATCAACTATGCTCTCTTTACACGTCAGATAACCTCTTACTTTTCGCATTTATGTCTTCCTGTTGTGACTGCCCCTCATTTATATGTGCAAATTTGTTGGTGAAGAAGAAGAAATGAAGGTGTTTATGGAGGATGAAGAGAGAACGATTAGGGAAGATATAGAGGGAGCACTTATGGAAGCTACTATTGTCATTAATTGTATGTGTGCGTGTAGTGCTACTTCTATAATATGAGGACAGAATGAGGCATTCAAATGTATTTATAGAAACTCCCTCTAAAACTATGAGGAACAGTGTAATCACCACCACATTAGAAATTTGATGTTGTGGCTCCACTATGTCCTGTTAAGTGTTAAAGGGGCATTTATATGTGGAATAATAGGAATAGGCGATACCAGATTAGGAGCCAACAGGCAACAACTACTTGAAAAATTCAACATTTTCAAATCAGAAATGGGCCAAATAACAAAACAATATTGCCAATGGGACCAGAACTGGACGGGAGTTGGCGGGTCAATTTTCAAGGAACCAGAACCAGAACGTACCAGGTATTACACCTCTGCCGTTCGCCCATTCCCACGTTCAGAATCATCCAACATTCTGCAGTCCAGGTTGTAAGCCCACCTAGTTCCTGTCCAGTCCAAAACCAGGTCCAACCTATCGCAGACCATAGGGAACAGACTGTTGTCTTCACTTAGGAGAGACATATACGCAGAAAAAGGTTTTATGACCATGCTCCAGAAATTGTCTAAGCTGTATGTGTGTGCCCTAATCAATAAATGCAATGCAATGATTCAAGAAATTCATCTCAACTTACACTTTATCAGTTTAAAAGCAAATCAAATCAAACCCGATTTAATTTAAAAAAGAAAGGACGCAACATGATGTGAAGCTTTTCTATCAAGCCAAATAATGATACAACTTCCTATCAGTTTTATCTCTTTCTAAAAACTCCCGCTCAATAAGAGACTCAATCCGTTTCTTTATTACCACAGGATTTGGCAGGAACCGTGACTGCAACTGCTTTGTCACCTCCGCAACAACATTGTTATGATCCAGCACCCTGCGCGATTTCATAATCCTCACAATTGCTGCCTCTATTTGTGGTTTCCTGTCCTCCTCCACCCGCTGTCTAGTCTCTTGTTTCTCCGGTTCAGATTCCTTCTGGGCAACCACAGTACCTATTTTAACCTTAAAAAATTTGCTTGTGAATTTGTCATTGAAGAAAAACAAATCATCTTCAGCAATTTCTTTACTCATTGGCTCCTTGCGGAGAACATTCTTCCCCTTGACACAAGCAAGCGACTGCAAACACCTCTTAAGATCTGACAAGGGAATCTCTGTTGCCTGTTCGATGTCTTTATAACTCAACATGTCAGAATTGTTAAAGAGCATGAGGATACACATCTGGTATGTGGAAACATTAAGCTCGTGCTTCTGTCCTTTCCCAAAGGTCGCCTTAATGTCAGCGGTTCCCATGTTTGTCTGCCATGTCAGCCTCCTTCCGGTGTGGGTCCCAAGGTAGTAGGACTTGAACTTTTCACACACCCCGAGAATCTCTGTGGGGAGGTTGCACGGGGTGACTGATTGTGTGGGCCAGGATCCGGTGGTGAGGACCTGGACAGCAAGTGTGGGGGAATCAGACAGTTCAGCTGGACCCACAGCTGCATAGAAGCCCTGCATGGTGTCCTGTGATGTCTTCATGTCGGTGAACATGCCTTCCAGTTTTGATGTGAACTGATACCCACACTCTGTTTTGAGCTTAACTATCAAACTTCTTTCGGCATCATCGGAGACAGTCTTCCCAGAAAGGAGCCGTTTGGCAAGGTGCTGTTTATAGTACTTCTCAAAAACATCCTTCTCCTGAAGGTACCGGAAAAGCGTCATAACTTTGTCCAATAGAATCTCAACATCCTCCTCGCTAACCCCTTTCAACCCTTTCCTGAGATTGTCATCCACGAACAAAGAGATGAACTCGGGAGATCGGGGATTCAAGTTGATGAAATACTCAAACGAGGAGTTAAGGGCATTCTGGAACATCTTATCATTGTTAAAGGCCTTGTTTATAATCCTATCGTGTTTATCCTTCTCGTCCAATAGCCTTTGAACAAAATCAACAGGATCCTTTGACTTTTCTGGATCGGTGACAAGTTGCTTCCCGATTTCTCGGACGTGTGAAGTCATTACATCTTTTAGTAGTGACAGTCCATTTGATACTCTTCTGAACAGATTGTACATCCTTCCCAAATCATCATACTTATCATCAAGAATCAAATTCACTAATCCTGAATTTTCCATGTGGACTAACCTCTGCATATGGCTTTCGACCATCTCCCTCTCCACAACAGCAGTGATTTTCGCCTCACTTCTTGGATCCAAGTAATGAGACACCCTCTCAATCTCTTCATTGAGCCTTTTCTCGGCCTTCTTCAAATACTGCCCACAGTCACATGACTCTATGAAACCCTGAGACTCCGCCTGGTAAAAATCGGCCGAGACCTCAAGGAAAGGAATCTCAAAGTTGTTTTCATAAACAGAAATACCTAAATCTGTTAGCATTTTAGTAATATTCCTCATTAAGCTTCTATTTATCACTTCCCCAGTCCTCTCTTGTTCCACGAGTTTGAGAAGTGTGTCCCGAAGCCTTGTTTGGATTTTGACAGAGTGAATAACATTGTCTCTCCATAAATTCAGTCCGAGCTCATAAACCGGTGTTTTGTGTGTATTAGGAATGAATGTCCTGTCCATATACATTAGTATGTCACGGATCATTTGCAGTGCCTTGTTATGGTCATCCCACTTTCGGTTGAGCTCTTCCAGAAACAATCCTCCCTGGGCAGCCTCTATTGACTTCGAAATCTCTTTCAAATGTACAGTCAAAGTCAACACGAGGCCAGAGTAGAGCGTTTCTCCAAATTTGTGTAGAACCATGTTGTATGCATTCCTGAAAACACCACATATCAAGGGTGTGTTTGTATCAAGGAAAATGCTAGGAAGGGAAAAAAGAAATTGCTCAGGGAAGTAACTTTCTTGTGTTTCAATTTACCACATACGCAAAGAAAAATATAATATGATTAATCATTTAAAAACATGTTTCACATGTTTAAATTTTTTAGCCTTTATATGATGTAAATAGATAAATAAAATGAGTTTAAACTTTGAGCCAATATAACAAAATGTGGAACTTAAACAAATTCAATATTTTCTCTCACATTTTCTTAACTTTCAAATTTCCCTTTTATGATCCTCTCTATTTTCTTTCCCCCGCAATTTCCATGTTCCAACTTACATACCATAAGAGCGAAGTGAAGCAGAAAAACAAGTTAATAACTCCACATTCAAGAAGTGCAATAAAAATTTATTATTGCAAAACATGGAGTTTTCTCAACCATAAAGCATTGAAGATTGAAACACATAAAGGCAAATAATAGTAATGCCTACCAGGAGTCCATGATAACTCAATTATACACGTGCTAAGATGCCCTATTCTTTAGTATAATAAACCTCAATGATCAAAGGAACTGCTAGTCATGCAGTCACAAGATAAAAGTTATGAACAGTACTGGCCCTAAAACATGAGA
Source organism: Cuscuta epithymum (assembly GCA_945859915.1). Taxonomy (NCBI): domain Eukaryota; kingdom Viridiplantae; phylum Streptophyta; class Magnoliopsida; order Solanales; family Convolvulaceae; genus Cuscuta; species Cuscuta epithymum. The sequence goes on from CAMAPF010001015.1 coordinate 5,969,500, forward strand.
TCAACCAAATGGTTCACAGAAATGTCCAGAGAAAAGCCAATGTAAAGTTCCACAGCTACTTTATGATACTAAATAAATGAGAATATCGTGAAGTTTTGCAAAAATAGTAAATAAACAAATGATAGTTTCAACAGGCCTCTATAGAAATGCCTAAATTGTGACTTAAATATATACAAAGTAAGCAAGCCATACAAAAACAATGATTATGTATATTTCTTACTCATTCTACCATTTTAAGCTCACGCTCACATTGTAGCACAAGTATTTTTTTTTTGTTTTGCTTATAATTACACAACACAATATCTTGTCTCCCAAGATTAGGTGAATGACAAGGTCAAAACTCAAAAAACCTGCATGAATAACCGAACTGCAGCCTGCAGGCCTCCTAGTTTTCTACCATTGCTTATGTTATTAGAATAAATCAGAACATAGTATAAGGAAATGTGTGCTGAAATGAGAAGTAACACAGGAAGAACCAGACCACACAAAATTTCAAATCTAAGCAGCACTTCAGCAGCAACATCAAGCTTATGCATTTAAGTATTCTACTATTCTAGGATATCACAACCAGATACCGAACAAATACACCGTGATAAGCATGCAGCAATATATACATATGTATAAGAATAAGCAACCCAAACCTATAGAGCTCTTCAAAACTAAGGCCACTGGCGTTATGATTGTAAATCTCGTGAATCGCGTGCTCAATAATACTCCAGGTCTTTTCTGCATATTTCGGATCAACCACGACCCGATGCTTAAAAGCCTCAATCTGAAAGTTCCTCTTCTTCGGCGCACTCATCCCTCGCCTGAACCGTCAACGTCTCGAAACGACGCTCCTCGCCCGCGCCTTTAATTCGGAAACTCAAATCGAATATCCTCGATATGTCGGTTTTCCGGTCTGATTCAGAAGCTAGGGCTTATCTGAAACAAATTTAGGGCTCGAAATGTTACCAGAAACAGAAAGATCCCCAGGACCGAATCCTAATTACTCGTATTCGTTGATTGATCGTTGTGTAAAGCAAAGCATAGGCTTCAAAACCGTCTTTCGGGTTATGAGATTCTTTGACGCAGCAATCACCAAAGACTGTTGAATACTTGAATCTGTCTCTTTCTTCTTTGTTCCTCACCTCATTTCTTTTCTTTTTTCGATTTTTCTTTGGTCAAGTATTTGTGAATCGCCATTTTTGTGAACCCAGACAATAAGATTCCCATTTTATCTTACTTTACAGTATTTAAATATTTTCCAAATGAGAAATGTTTTTACAAATAATTACATAAATATGATCAAAATAAAGATGATTTGCAAAAATATGATTAGTTACTAGAGTAGTAATGAAATCATAGTAATTCATGTTCAAGTTTTGAACTTATGTTACTACAACACTACGTTGTAGTAATGAATAGTCATATTTATGTAAATAAGTTTTATTTTAGTAATATTCTTATAAAAACTTATTTACACATATATAACTAATTATCAAAATAAAGCTTATTATCACAATATATTACCAAAATAAAACTTATTTACATATATATAACTAATTATCACAACATAGTGTTATAGTAACTTAAATTTAAAAATTGAACATAAGTTACTATGATTGTATTACTACTATAATCACTAATCACATTTTTGTAAACAGTCTTCATTTTAGTTATAAATATGTAATTATTTCAACGAAAAACTAAAAAGATGTATTCCCTTCGTCCCACTACAATTGTCTCATTTTTACTTTTCTATCTGTTCTACTAATTTTGTTTCATATCATATTTGGTAACATTTTTGTGACTCTAATTCTCAGTTTATCAACTCATTATGAAACAAATAATTCTACTTTTTTTTAAATCACACCACTCTCTTCTATGACTCTCAGAAATGACACTCATTTCTGTCTTACTTTAGTTGTTTCAAAAAAGGTGGAATCTCTCACCCCAGGAGCTCTACACCCCGACCTGACAGAATGGTGGGTGAGTAACGCACGGTGACTCAGTCTGCCCAATGATGGTAGGCCGTATACCCGTGCGCATCAGAAGTCCAGCTCAGCACGCAGGAGTTGTAACTCCACACGGCCGTTGCGGGTTTCGATACTTGACCATTGTTTTAAATTTCTCACCACTGAAGTAACTGAGCTATACGTGTGGGTAGTAGGTCTTACTTTGGTGGTTCTATATAAGGAACTCCAATCTAAATTTACATATTGTTGTATACACCATTAGTGAAACTATCATTATGTATAATAAATATGATCCCTAACTCTTAATGTGTCAATAATATTTCTGATACACTCAACTTCGACTAACTTTAAGTTGTTCGATTATTGTAACAGCCCTACTGTCGTACATCACATTGAATCTAAAAATTTTAGTCATCTAAAATTTTAGAAACAGAATCAGAATTAGTTTTCATAAGCTGGTCACCCAGGTTCTAAAAAACCTGATTCTAGGAGTAAATTAGAGCATCAGAATCACTTATGCACTTTCATCCAAACACTCTATCTTCTACTTCTGCTCTCTGAAGGAGCATAAACAGTTTTAAGAATTAGATCCAAACACCCCCTTAGAGCATCTCAAGCGGTTAACTAATTGTCTTCATAGCTTGACTAGCCACATAAGCATTTGTAGCAAAATTGAAATAACCTTCAATGGCTAGCTATAACTATTTCCTCTTCATTTATTATTTATAATGCTATATTTGATAATTTTTCTTCACAAGCTAGTAACTCATTTTGGCTAATTATCTTTCTCAAAGCAAAAGGAAGAGCAATGCTCTAATGATAAGCGAGTAGCTTCTAAATTGCTAGCAAAAGTAGCAAGTCCCTAGAAACAATCATGAGAGTTGCTCTTAATCCTTTAATCTTTAACTATTACGAGTGTCATATTGACAATATCAATCATCCGCTTATGCCAAACAATTTTGGCTGTCCAATGATTTATCCTTTGATTTGGAATTTTGAAGCGTTTTGATCTAACTCTTGCATTTGAAGACACTTTTTTACGAAAGTCAAAGTATTGTAATTATAATGTTAGTTTAGTGATGCTTTTAATTATCCCATTATATTCTATTGAAAATGAGCACTTATTCCTCTTCTTTTTTATTCGTAACACTTTTAATTTCATATATATATATATATATATATATATATATATATATGATTTTGATGAATAATACACTCTATTGAATAATATAAAAAAAATTATCAAATTTTAGAGTTTATTCTTGAGGCAATTTTATATAATAATTTTATAACTTTTTTTATTAGATTAAACAAAAAAGAGTCAATAAGATATTAATTAAAGGCCATTAAAGATGGAGAATGTAGTATACGAACAACGTAGAATCGCAATGTCAAGACCATTAAAGATGGAGAATGTAGTATACATGTCATCATTTTTGAATAAAATGTTATAATAGTACTTTAACACACAAAGTTCACACCTAATTTGTAATATTAAGATATTTTCATTTGAACGAAAAAAAATGGTCTTATACATAAGAGCTCACTCTAGCCTAACTTGTCAAATATCTCTTTTATTATGTGTATTTTATTATTATCTCAACCTAGTCTAATTCGATTTGATCTGATTTGTATAAGTGTAGTCTAAATATGATATTATTCGATTTGATATGATTTGAGGCTAAAAATGAGAGTGATAAATATATACTCCTTTCATACCGATTTGTTTTGCAAAGTTTGAGTACAAAAGAGTTAAGAAATAACAATAAATAAAACTTAGCTTTACTTTTTCCCCATCTTCCATAAAGTAGATGCTTTTAAGTTAATGGAAAAGAGATGGAATATGGGTAAGTTTATCACTTTATACATATTTACACAAGTTGGAAGGTACTATATTTATAAAAACAAACTAAGGTTTAGACTATAAGGCAATATACTAAACCTAGTAAGAAGATGACAAGTGTACATTGATTTTTTTACAAAACGTCAATGATGTTAGCATATATGCATGAGTGTTAACATCAATGAAATCAACCCTGTAATCACTGTTCAGTGACATCAACAAACATAAGTGTGAATCCAACCATACAAGTGTGTCTCGAATGTGCAAAATATAGAGACTATAGTTGAGCTGAAGTGGGTCAGGTCCGCTAAGCCTTGTTTGATAGACTCTGATAAGAATAGAGGACAAGAACTTATGTGCTTAGCCTACCTACGAAAAAGCTCGACCGAGTTAAGTATAATGGACACACTAGTGAAATGTCGGGTCACAATTGCTGACTTCAGCCTCCGATAAGTGTTTTAGCCTCGCTTGTAGGGTTAGTAGACCCCGAGCTTCCTAAATTGTATCATCTTCTTTGGGTTCTTAGGTATGTGACAATATACTTTATCACAAAAAAGTTAGAAGATTTTCACTTGGGCTGATATGAGTCTTCGCCCATATTTGATCAGACCAAGATTAGTGAATATTGATTAATAGTTTAAGTCTTCCCTTTCTTGACATTCTTTTTATTCCATATACCTCGTTAGACTAGCATTCATGAATCAGATTCTCAAGCTTTGTCAAACGCTAAATGAATATTTTAAGTTGTAAGCTTCAATTAATACATCTAGCCAAAATGTAGTAAAACATGAAAGAATCGTTTAACTCACTCTCAACCAATGAGAATGTTCATATTAGTTGTGTAAAATTAATATGATTGTAATAAGTAGTCTTACCAAAAGAATGTAATGGACATAAAAAAAGTCTCTCCATCACATTTCATCTGTCTAATTTTTTTTTATATATCCCAGAATAAGTATCTTATTTCTCGTTTGAGAAAGAAATACATGGTCACAGAAAATAGAACCAAAAGAAGACATGTAAGTCCTTTCAACTATAACAATCAAAAATATGTTAGGTTGAACTTTATTGGACTCGCGGAAATCTAAAATCCCCTCATATATACTCCCTCCGTTCTTTATTATCTGTCCTCTTAGGCTTTGGCACGGGTTTTAAGAGGAAAATAGTAGGGGTAGTGTAAAAGGTGTAATGAGTAGTGGATAAATGAAAAAGTAGGAAAGAGAAAGGGGTAATGGTAATAAAAGTGGGGGTATAAAGGTATATTTAAAGTAAAAACTTTCCTTAAATGGAAAGGAGGACAAATAAAAAAAACGTCCCAAAAAGGAAAGAAGGACTTTTATTAAAGAATCGGATGGAGTATAATTTAAAAAGTGTTATGAGTTATAAAAAAAATGAAAGTAAACTAGCGCACAGGTAGTAAGTGTTTTGGGCTATAACAGTTAAAATAATTTTGAGTTGAGCATATTATTGGACAAACGGAAAGTTGAAAATTTCTCATGTACTACCGGGTCCATTCTCTATTAATTACAACATTGGATTTTTACACTAATCACGTATTCTACTTTGACTATATTTTATTTATTAATGTATTATAAATTAAATTTTTAAAAAATATTGTTAAATTCTTCTCATTCTAAATTTTTAAAATATGAATTTTTAAATTTTTTTACAAATAAGAAATGAAAAATATTAATGTTCAAACTTGTGCGTTGGCAAACGTGAAATGCTGACTGTTGCAATTAAAAGGGAACATTTTTTATCATCAAAGCGCATACTATTATTAAATCAACACAACGTTAGCCAATTGGCTATGAATACAATCATGAGCTACATCATAATAGAAACACTGATCTGGTGAATTAACATGAGCCCAGACTAGAGCATGAGCAGCATGATTTGCAGACCTTTTAGAGAAAGAGATTTCAAAATCACTTTTTAACTTAAGTAAAAAACCAATATCATCAATAATCAAAGAGAGATACGAACTTCAACGATCTTCTTCAACTCATGGACCACCGTCTCCGCATATGTTTCAAGAATAACCTTATTCCATCCCTCTGCCATGGCACCACAGATCGCATTTCTGACCCCCAACGCCTCAGTTTCCTCCGCTGACCATTCTGCTCTCTTGGATACTCCTTTAGCCTGAATGAACTCACCCTGATCATCTCGGGCTACCCAGCCCCACGCCTGGACACCATCAGCCTGATTAACCGCTTCATCCATGTTCACTTTCACGAAGCCATCCCTCAATTTACTCCATTTTCCGGCTGCCCTTTGCTCCACCTGTCCTGCTGAATGACTCGCAGCACCCCCTGTTGCTGTGCTCGCAACTCTATAACCCCCAGTAGCAGAGCCCCAGGCCCCAAATCCTCCCCCGACACCTCTGTTTTGAGCCTCCCGCCAATGCTGCAACATACAAATTGCAGTGTGAAGAATTCCCCCAGCCCCCTGGTGCTTGTCTTCCCAAATTAAAAGGGAACATTGAAAGTATAATTTAAGACGGATGTAGCAAGTTCTTTGGGCAATAAAACCAAAACAATACTCCGGTTAATATCTAAACCAAAACAATATATCTAAAACACATGTAGTCTCATGTGTACATTTTGTCTATGTTTTAATCCTACTTGAAGCAATTTCTATTTTAGATTTAAGATATTCTTTTTTGTTTTTGTTTTGATATATGTTATTTGATTAAAAGCTTAGATATTTGTAATGTTTGTTGTGAGTGCATTTTAATTTTTTTAGACATCACAGTTCGTTTTTTTCCGGGTTCAACCCGACCCGACCCCGAATCCGAGGCTCTTAAAACCCAGACCAACCCGTCACCCGTAGTCCTTCAATTGGACCGAAACATGTAGAACCCGAAGATTTTCGGTTTTTTTACGGTCCTAGCCAAAACCCGATCCAACCCGACCAGATCACACCCCTTAGATCATTCAATCTCAACCCAGAACCTATACCGGACCACGCCCATGCCTTGGATGTAGGGTTGGATCGGGCCCGGTTCGGGCCTAGGCTCGGCCGGGCCTGGATGGTTTTGGGCAAGGTCCGGAAGCGGCCCGGGAGTCTACCGGTTCCGGGCCAGGCCGGTTCCGGTTCAATTTTTTTTTGGGTTTTCTTATTTATTTCAAACTCCATCCCCTCAAACCCCTCGGAATCACCCCGCCTATCCCACCTAAACCCATCCCAAACCACAAAAAAAAGGGCCCGAACCATGCCGGGCCAGTTCACCTTTTCAAGACCCGGAACCGGTTACCCCCTCGGGCCGGACGTAGGCCCGAAACCGGTTTCCTTGGCCGGGTACAAACAGTATCGGTCTGGGCCGGGCCCAGTCCAGTTGGCCCGGAACCGGTCCACCCCTACTTGGAAGAGGTATAATTAAGACCATACATATTACGTAGTACATTATTATTTGATCGCTTCTTCTCCGCGCGCCACCCAAAGTGCTCTGCGCACCAGTTTTTTGTCCTTGGTGAGTACGTACGTAAACTATTGTTCTGCTCATCTAAAGTCTCATAGTGCTACGAGTACTTTGCTAGGCGTATGGCTCACCACCTAGTCTAGTAGTCTACGTAACTATCCCTGAGGGCCCCCACCACCGACCGGACGGCACAATGGGAGGATGTAAATTGGACTATAATCACAATCTGACAGATAGAGAGTGGGGCTCTGTCCTCGGTACTTGCAGAGACTCTATGCATTTTTCAGCATAGTAACCCCTCATCGCAGTTGCCGGGATTCGAACCCGAGACTTAACCCTTGTGGCACTCTCTTGCTACCAGTTGAGCTACGCCCACCGGTATCTCCCTTTATTCTCCAACATCTCCCTTTATTCATTTTTTTTTCTTTTAAGGGACTTGTTGCTTCTTTAAAATAAAAATAGGTTTTAATGTTTCCTAAAATTTTGTTTAACATGTTTTAAAAAACATAACGTGACTACCTTTAAAATACACTCAAATTCTTAATATAACGAGGATTACCTTGATCATGTTTAACCTTGTATAGTGTAACCGATATTTTCAGTTGAACTCATATCAATCCCATATTATGCTAATAATGCTATACTATATCCAACTTATTAGATACTAGTAAAACATGTACGAGACTAGATCAAATCGGACCAGAATCGAATAATTCTGAATGTTTAGGTTTTCCGGGGTTATTTAAAAAACAAAATGTGCTTTGAAACTCGAGAAATTATATTTTGATTATAATTTTCATATTGAATTATATATTTGACTAAGTAACATTTTTAATCTTACTAAACTATTTATCTTCATTTTTTATTTGTTTGACTAATTTCAAAGGTGGAGGGCCCCCGTCTTTTAAAACTCAATCGACACCACGTCGATGATTTAGAATGTGAATGATATTTAGAATGTTTTTAATTGAATTGATTTCGATCCAGGCAGATTCAAATAAATTTGATCAAATCAGACTAGACTGGATTGAAATAACACTACATAGTAAATGCACATTATCGATCGTCACCAAACCTGACCAATTTTTTTTTTTTAATTTTTATATATATGATATTGGTGTCATATGAAAGATCATAAAAATTTATTTAATTTGATATATTTTTTTTATAAAAGTAGGAGCAAAAATGGAAAAGAAAAAGGAATTGTTTGCCACATGGTAGCCAGTAATTGGATGGAAGTAAATCTAAAATTGTTAGGAGGCGGCCTTGTGATCCTAGGGAAATTTTATGGAGCCCTATATGACTCCACTATGGAATCATATAGCACATGTGGCACCATCACAATCATTCATTCATGAAATATGGTCCTCCACTATAAATTCACTATAGAAATGAATGGTATTGATAATGCCACATGTGCTATATGACTCCATAGTGGAGTCATATAGGGCTCCATAAAATTTTTGTGTGATCCTACGACTCTACATCAATATTACTCCGTATTTAATTTTAACTTAATTTTAACTTAATAACTAAAAAAGGTTAAAATTGTCAATTAAAAATGGGGTGCGCAAAGCAACCCCTTATTTGATTCTCAAACCTAGGGATGGACTCGGGCCGGGCGGCCCGGAACCGGCCCGGCCCGGTTACTGTTTGAACCGGCCCGGCCTGGGAATCGGTCCGGGGGGCGGTTCGGGCCCGGGCGAACCGGCCGGTTCGGGCCAAATTAATTTTTTTTTGAGTTTTTTTTAAGTTTTTGGGTTGGGCTGGGTATTTTGGGCCATTTGAGGTGGTTTGGGGGGGTTTGGGGGGTGAGAGGGGAGGGTTGGGGGTTAATTAGGAAAAGCCAAAAAAAAAAAAAATAGAACCGAGGCCCGGCCTAGACCCGGGATTGCCCGGGCCGGTTCTGGGCCTCCCATTCCTGAACCGAGGCCAGGCCGGGCCCGAACCGGAACCGGTCCACCCATACTCAAACCTTTTAACTTGGGATAAAATACGTAGTATCGAACTTTTTCAAAACCAGTTACGGACTGTAGTAGCATGACGAGCCAATTCAATTCGATCTTATGGACTTATTGCTCACTTTGATCGTCCTAATTAGTGGTGGACTCGGGCCGGTTCAGGCCTGGGCCCGGCCGGGCCTTGGGCCAGGAAAGTTGGGCCCGAGCCCGAACCGCCGGTGGGCGGTTCCGGTTCCGGGCCAAATCGGGCCGGGCCTAACCGGTTCTAATTTTTTTTTTTTGGCTCTTCTATTTAACCCCCAACCCCCCCCCCCCCTCCCCTCAACCCCAAACCACCCCAAACCACCTCAAATGGCCCAAAATACCTAATCCAACCCAAAACTTAAAAAAATTCAAAAAAAAAAAAAAAATTAAAAACGGCCCGAACCCGGCCCGAACCGGCCGGGCCGGTTCACCAAAAACAGGGCCCGAGCCCGAACCGCCCAGCAGCCGGGCCGGGCCGGCCGGGCCGAACTGAACCGGTGGACCCACCGGGCCCCGGGCCGGGCCGGTTCTGGGCCGGGCCGCCCGGCCCGAGTCCACCACTAGTCCTAATGAAAGTTTGGCATTACAATCCCCTACCGCACGTCACGACCAAGTGTCCTGTGGAGAGCTCATGTTCAAATGATAAGAGGGAACCTTAAAGTCCGTGAGATAAAAATATACCCCATCATCTAGGATGATTGATTTTTTTAATCAAATGACATATATTAATCGGGCACTTTATCGCATCTAAGATCTGATTAGAGGAAACAAGTTAATCAAGTGCAAATGTGTCACACGCGCACCTCATTCTAAACAAGCATGTGCTCACCACTGGTGAGCACATGGCTCACCACAATCCAGCTAGTTCTGTCAATTTAAGATCTAACTGAGCAAAAATAATTGAAATAAAGGATCATATTCTTAACCACTGAAGGAAAGTCATAGCCCCGGCAAATTACATGGTTCATACACAATTGTCACTACCAAGTCCAAAGGTAGAAAGAAAGCATTAAAAACCAATTAGACCATTGGCTCCACAACTAAAGCACAAAACAAGAACAGAGACTTTACTAATACTCCTCACCCTCGTCTTCATCTTCACCATCCCCGGTCTCTGCCCCGACTTCCTCATAATCCTTCTCAAGGGCGGCCAAGTCCTCTCTTGCCTCCGAGAACTCCCCTTCCTCCATACCCTCCCCAACATACCAATGAACGAACGCGCGTTTACAGTACATCAAGTCAAACTTGGTGTCGATCCTAGAAAACACCTCAGCAACACTTGTAGAGTTAGAAATCATGCAAACTGCCCTCTGAACCTTAGCCAAATCTCCCCCAGGAACCACAGTTGGTGGCTGATAATTAATCCCGCACTTGAAACCAGTCGGGCACCAATCAACAAACTGTATGGTCCTCTTCGTCTTGATCGTAGCAACAGCGGCATTCACATCTTTGGGAACCACATCACCTCTATACATCAAACAGCAGGCCATGTATTTCCCATGGCGTGGATCACACTTCACCATCATGGAAGAAGGCTCAAAAGCGGTGTTTGTGATCTCAGAAACAGAAAGTTGCTCGTGGTAGGCCTTTTCAGCAGAGATAACTGGGGCATATGAAGACAACATGAAGTGTATCCTCGGGTATGGCACAAGGTTAGTCTGGAACTCATTCACATCTACGTTCAAAGCTCCATCAAAACGGAGGGAAGCTGTGAGAGAAGAAATCACCTGAGAGATTAACCTGTTCAGATTTGTGTAGGTTGGCCTCTCAATGTCAAGGGATTTCCGGCAAATGTCATAGATCGCTTCGTTGTCAAGCAACACAGCAACATCAGTATGTTCAAGGAGTGAGTGAGTGGACAGAACGGAGTTGTAAGGTTCAACCACGGCTGTAGAAACTTGTGGAGAGGGGTAGATGGTGAATCCAAGCTTGGACTTCTTTCCATAATCGACTGAAAGCCTTTCCAGGAGAAGAGATCCTAGGCCAGATCCAGTGCCACCCCCAACAGCATGGAACACGAGAAACCCCTGCAGACCGGTGCAGTTATCTGCCAGCTTTCTTATCCTGTCCAAACAGATATCCACAATCTCCTTCCCAACTGTTCACATTACATTTTCCATGAATTAGGCATGAACACATAAACAAACAAATAGATACACAAATACGAGTAACATATTCACAAGCATTCAATCTAAGCACCTGAAACAAGTCATATAAACTTCCCACTGCGTTATATTTATCATTCTTTTTTTAAAATAAGATACAGAAAATAGAAATTTCATAGAATCAACGTTGAATAAAACTTCACACGGTTAGGAAGATGAGCAAAATGTATCTAAGCGCACACAAGGTGAAGCAGAAACTCACTCGTGTAATGGCCTCTGGCGAAATTGTTGGCCGCATCCTCTTTACCGCTGATGAGTTGCTCAGGGTGGAAGAGCTGGCGATAAGTTCCAGTTCTGACTTCATCGATGACGGTCGGCTCCAGATCTACAAACACCGCACGAGGGACGTGCTTTCCTGCTCCCGTTTCACTGAAGAAGGTGTTAAACGCGTCGTCACCTCCGCCGACGGTGGCGTCACCGGGCATATTTCCGTCCGGCTGCGCCATTCCCAAACAAAATCAAAATATAAACGAGATCTGAAAATTAAAAAAAAAAAAAATTGAAGTACGTGAACATCTCAACGGCTTAGGTTTACCTTGAGGCCATGCTCGAGACAGTAAAGCTCCCAGCAAGAGTTTCCGACTTGGATTCCGGCCTGGCCGATGTGAATCGAGATGCACTCTCTCATTTTCTTCTGAGGTTGGATGGGCAGAGAGATTCAGGGAAGTTTGTGTACGCCGCGGTAGAAGAAGATGCTCTGGTTAATGGAATGGGTGGTGAGGGAAGAGAAATGGATTGCTCGTTTCATAAATATACGACCCGGCTTTAGGGTTAAAGAGGTCATTCGACTGTGAGGGTTTTTCGGCGAGTTAATTCAAATTTGAAATTTGAAATTCGCTTTGCTTCCCGGTAACCGTGACCGTTGAAGTAAATATACGATGGGTTGGATATAATACATGTATGGGCCTCCATATGTTACAACTTACAAGTCTCATTTAAGCACAATCGCTCACAAAAAAGATTCCATATTCAGAACAACTGGGTAAAATAATAGGGAAATTTTCATTCGCAGACTAAACATTTATAAATGATATATTTCAAAGATACAAATATAGAAAGTTTTGCTATGTGTTATCTTTTAAGCAAACTTTCATTATAATAATTTAAATTTTCTTTCCAATTTAGTAAGTTAATACATGTTAATTACACTTTCGTTACATTAGTAATTAAAGGTGAATTAGAACTCATGTTACGTTACTTTATAAAACTTCCTAAAACTACTTAATTCAAAAAATAAAATCTCATATTTATTTTAAAATGGTATAACTTTTTTATTTGTGTTTTGATGGTTACAAAAAATACACCATAATTTATAACATTTTATTATCTTTCATATGAGACCAATATTGAATATATAAAAACAAAAAACTAATTTAACATTTTTTATTTATCTATTTTGAAAAATAATTTACCACTTAAAAAAATATCTATTTTTGAAAAAATAAAAAATAATGTATCACTTTAAAAATTATTTTCTATTTTTATATATTTAATATTGGTGTTATATGAAAAATAATAAAAAATTATGAAGTTGATATATTTTTTATAACAAAAAATCTATTATACGGCGTGATATATTACGAGTAATTAACTTTAGCTACGTGTATTCCAAATGTAAAACACGTATAACATTTATTTCAACTCTTATTTTTAATACTTTTTTCCAATGATTTAAAAAATACAATTAAGAATTATAAAATTTTGTCGTGTTCAATTAGAATTCAACAAAGTTCTATACATTAAGGAATATATGTAAATTTTTGAAATGTTGCATTTGAACTATAAGTTGGATTAGATAAATTTGTTTGGTAAAAAGAGTAATAAAAAAAATGACCGGGGTGACCTGATCAGATTAGATCAGACCAAATCCGAACGGAATAGACAAATCAGACAAAAAAACAATAGAAACCCAATTAGAAACGTTTTTGATGGAGTCCATCCTAAAATTTGGAACTCCATACATGTATTAGATTAGAATTCAATAAATTTCCCGACAATTTTTATGAGTACAAGTTGGAGTTAATTAGCTTACTATGGACTTATATTATCACTATACAAGCAGAAATGAGATAGACATGTAAAATTAAATTAGCTTATTATGGGGTGAAACATTCATATTTTAAAAGTATTCATGATTACATTTTTATTTGTCACCAAAAATTGAGATGATGACACATGATTAGTTTAGTACTCAAATGCAAAAAGGAACTCTAAAAATTATACTAGAAACCTCAAAAACTAATTCATTCCTAACGATCTAATTGAGAAAAACATATCTTAAAAACACTTCAAAATCATGAATATGAACTTTATTCATGTATGCATTTGTGCATTGAGTTCATTTAGCTCTATAAGTCAATGTTTCAAAATAAAAGTAAATTGTATTTAATAGCTCCAAGCCACCAACTTTTCAATGAGGTTGTTAATCTGAAAAAGAATTACCTAGCTATGGTATTCATTTTCCGTTTTTTAAACTGCACCCATACAACTTTAATAATATCATTAGACTTGAAAACTCAAATTTTCATAAATTATCATATGGATCATATTAGATATATATCTATAATAGAGAAAGCAAGTTTACATGTATAACTTTGCCAGTAACATATCCATCATATAGACATTCTTCAAACTCAATTATCTTAATTAGAAATATAGAATATAATGTCATATTTTAATCCATAGATGCATGCATCCTTCATATCAAGTATCTAAAAAATTGAAACAAATATTACTCACCTACAAACCTGGAATCCTCATACATGTATTGTAACACAAATATTTGATGTTTTCTTAGTATGAATCCAGACATCTACTTTCTCAAAAGGCAACGTGCACACGTTGTAGAATTATGAGAAAATATTGCATCCTAATTGATCTTAGCGTCTCTTTAAGACACCGTTGATGTATGATAAAACAATAATAGTATAACCCGAATTGATGTATTTAAGGTAATTGTTTTATTTACGTACCGTTGACATGAAAATCAGAAACATAAAAGTTTTATACGGGACAAAAGTGAAAATCCACAACACCAAGAGTCTATTGCAATCACCTCGAAGATATCCATTTTGTGTGCAATGGCAAACTCTCAGAAGTTGATACAATCCCTTTAAATAAGGTTGTGAGGATTCTCTTCTGGTTTTCATATAAGAATGGCAAAATGAAATGACAAATTTGAAACTAAAGTGGAAAGGGGATAAAGAAAAATTCAATAAGATGAAAGGTTGTAGTAAGTAGAGTGAAAAAAAATATTAGTACTCTACAATGATGTAGAAGAGGATCTGGGGTCTCGAGGCATGACCTTACCTGCCGCACGACAGAGGATTCCATATGGTGAAATGGTAGGATGGCATAATCGTATGACTAGGGAAAAATAACATTTATATGTTATTTAATTCAATTTAATAAATACAAGTACTAAATGGAAATGAAAGTGAAATACAAGAGAATAACAATCTTTTAAGCACCCCGAAACCATTTCAATAAAATTGTTTAAAAATTCTAATAACTTCCAAATCATTCCTAAAATGAAAAAGAGTGAAACATCATAAATTAAGGTGGGAAAAATTAAAATAGCAAGATTGCATGTGATAAAATTTGCTAAATCTAAATTTGTCTTAATGTTATCTCAAATTTATATTCATCTTTCTAATTAAGGATATTTTCAATTGGAATCAGTTTTTTTTTATCTCATTTATGAAATTAAGTTATTTTTAGTTTTTTGTATATATTAATATAATCTTAATATATTTTGGGCGAGAGTTTCAACTCTCGAAAAGTTTTATTAATTACATATATAACAATCATATCACGACACTAAAAGTAGTGTTTAAGAGTTGTATATAAAAGGTACATAGTAATTCTCTTACTCATGGATGTAATTTTAATATAGTATTACTTGGTCATGAAAATTGAGATCATTTTTCGCTTTTAAATATGAGGTGTTTGTCTTTTAATTTTTCATTGCATAATTTGACATGTTTGTGTTTCGATGGTAGCTACCTCTTGATGTGATGAGAATCTTTTTATAGGTTTTAATCATCTAACCTTCTAAGTAAAAATTGTCAATAAAAGTCTAAATCATTCAATTTTTCTTCGTTCAATAACATTTATTTTACTTAATAAGATCATATATACTTTCAATAACTCAATCTAAAGAATAATAAATCAATCATGACCAATCACAATATGAGGTCTATTGTCGCAATCATCACTTTCATTAAAATCAAAATGTCGCAAAACTTTATATTCTAAACACTTTTTTTTAAAAAAAAAAAAGATCAAAAAACCTATTTGGAAATTTCTAAAACATAAAAGGGTTTAGATCTTTAAAAAAATTGACTACACCCATTTTTAGATAAATAAGTTACTAAAATGTGTAGTTAGTTTTTAAAAAAAATACAGTAATCGATTAATGGATAAAAAGAGGATTGGGCATTTTGTTTTTGTTTAGGTAAAAATAGATTAATTTCAATTGGATGTAATTGAGAGTTGTAAAAAATAAGTCATTTTCATGGGAAAATATATACTAAAAACATGTTTAGATAATTAGTTTAAAAATAAGGCATACTCAATAAAAATGGGGGAAATATGATGTATACTTGCTTACATGCCACATGTTAGAAAAAAGGACGAAACCAGGGGAAGTGCAGCCTAAAAAGATCCATATGCATTCTGCAAAAAAAAAAACTCGAGCGCAACAACCAGTCTCGGTCACGGAGGAGAGGAAGCGCATATTCAAAACAGTCATCATCATCCCAACTTCTCCCATCAAGTAAAAATTCAAGTAAAAATTCTCAAACGACATTTGACAGTGGTAAACTTGGGCTCATTGAAAATTTAGAGCTATATTACATGTATATATAGTGAAGAGTTCAAATGTACAAGCTATTGACCGATTATACACAAGGACGGATCTGCCTTAGGACCAGTGAGGGTCTAGGCCCTACCTCAAAAATAAAAAAAAACTTACTAGTATATATAATTATTATTATTATGTATGTATTGTTGTGGGATTTGGAATAATTACAACGAGAGTCAAATTATAACAAAGAATCTGTGTAGCCGAGATGGAAGCATACCTGCATGTGGCTGATGCGCAGGTTCAATTCATGAGGACAACAGGTTTTTTTAATGTCTAGAATTTTGGAATTTTAGCCTCTTAAGACCAAAAATTAAATTAATTGCGTTATGTGTGTTTATTGCACATCAATGACTCGGTATTTCGGTAAATTAGCATTATAAACCATTTCATAGAAGGTTAATTATTGATTTGTTGCCTTTAATGACTTTGTTCTTTATACTTTCACTTTTTTCAGCTTTTATGTTTTCGGCTTTATGCCTTTATATAATTCTATATTTTCGTTTACTTCTAATTTGACAATATCAGTCTATTAAGATTTCTAAAAAAATCACTCTACATAATTGCAGTTCTTTTTTTAGAACCATTTTCCCGCTCACCAATTTCATCCGTAGGATCGACTAAATTAGATCTACGGTTTCCGCTTTCTTTTTCCTCCGGTTTCTCAAATCATTTGGTTTCCATCTGAAAATCTCCCCATCTCTCCGCCTCACACAAATCAGATCACTGTTGAGCTTCTCATCCCTCCCTCACAAAAACCAGTCGACCGATGAAGAGGAGCTTCTCATCTCTCCCCACAGAAACCAGTCGATCGATGAAGAGACAGGATCGAGAAATTGCAGAGGAATTGAGAGGAATACCAAAGAAGAGGAAGACGACACCTTCCCACCCGTCTGACCCGTGTGAACGCCGTGCCTCACCAGCCGCAGAGGCCACCATACTCGCCACCGCCCTTCCAGCAATGTCAGCCCGCTTCGCCGTCTATGAGGCACGTCATTGCCTCCTTTTCCAATACTTCCTCGATGAGGTTCCGCTTCTCTTGGCCATCTTCATCACTCAGTGATGAGGTACTTCGTATTTCTATTAATTAATTGATTAACTTTATTGATTAATAGAAGGAATCACATGAATTGAAAAGAAAAACCCCATGAAGATTTTCTCAGCCATGACGTACTGTTTTATTTTATTAATAAATTTTATTTATTTTATTAATTTATTTTATCAATTATATATTCTCAATTGCATTATTCTATGATTCAACCAACTGTGAAGTAGGTTTCCCAGTTTTATCAATTCCCTATTTCAATATCAATTCCCAGTTTTAGTCTTTAATTGGTTTATTTCACATATATCCTTTAACACTATCCTATTCCATTGGTACGGAGATTTGTAAGTTTATTTTAAGTTTGGCAGAAGATTTGAAAGTTGATTGTAATATGGGGACTTTGATGTACATGCCTTTTACATGGTATCTCATTTATGTGTCTTTTACTGCATGTGGCATCAGCCTTTGTGGCTCATTTTTAATTGATACTTATGTATGACTTCTCAAACCTATTTAGAGTTTTTAAGAAAATCTGGAAGTATTATTAATATAGAGCGTTAATTTATGGAACGTTATTAATATTAAACTAAAAAGACCAATGACAATGCTCAACACTAATTAGTCTAATTTACGGAGCATTAATTTAAAGAAGAAACTCTCACAGAAATTACTCAGCTACTAGGCAAGAAGGTTCAATACAATTCTGGTTTTTTATACTTGAACTTTGAGGATTCATCCATCTAAAATTTGTAGTTGTTTGTCATTTTTCACTTTGGGTGTTTTATTATACAAAAGTATGCCACCTTAGATGCATCTAATCAATGTGGGAGCTATACCATTTACGTTTGAGAATATCTTCTTGGAATTGGTGTTACAGTTTTTTCGACGTATTAGATCTATCCACATTATAGCAGCTATATTTTATTTTGCTGGATATATCGGTTATAGGCTTATAGCAAAGGAGTATAGCATTTAGTTGGGTGAAAACTGTCAATATAATATGGAGTAGCAGTTTTTATGTTATTTCATTTCTTCTTGGTTAGTATGGCATTTAGTTGGGTGAAAACTATCAATATAATACGGAGTAGCATTTTTTATACTTTTTTTTTTTCATTTTTCTGGATTTTCCTGTCAAGTAGTTAAGGTTGTACCACTTCATTTGCACATGGAATCTAAGGTGGGACTTTAATGCTTTATGATTCTATTTTTCAATAGGTCCTGTTAGAGTTGGCTGAAAGCAGGAACAAGGAACAAGATTTAACTGTAAAAATCAATTTCAAGAAATGCACTTTCATTCTCTCCCGATCAAGACACCCACATCAGCCCGAATGACCAACTTACTGTCCCCTAACACACGAACTTCTCATCTTGCACCTAACCAATATTCTACTCTCCCAAGATTGAACATATCATCTCCAAGAGGCTTCTGATAGAGTATCCTTTCGTATCGCATTGAAACGACGAAGTGTATGCTATAGTTTATTTTGCACAAGTTTCAGCTAATGTTTTCATATCCATTAATTATAATGTGAAATCATAATTTATTATCGTGATCGTCTCTAACACTATGTAAAATTGTTTCTCCTAGGATGTATGTATGTGTAACACAGGTTCTTGATATGGTCTCAATTCTAAATTTGATTTTGTTAGGTTTGGAGGGAGCAGAGAGTATGATCATTTTGTAGTTTAGGAGAGGCATTCAATTTAGCCATTTCAAGTACACTTTCAACAAACTAAAAACATTCAACAAATTCAGGTCATTGAGAATTTAGAGCCTATTTGCTCACTTTGGTGACCCTGTTTTTTTTTTTTATTTGCTTATTAGCTTATCAGTCAATTTTTTACCAAAATACATAACTTTTGGTTTGATTTGTTGAATTATGTTATAATCAAAATAAGTAAATTATTTTTATGGTTGATTTGGCTGAAGTCATTGTAGAGGACTATTTTAACTATTTTTATATATTTTTTCTTGATTTTGGTAATAAAATATATATTTAATAATTTTTTTTTTCATAATTTAGCAAAATAAGTAAATTGAAACACTTTAGTTAGAACTTCATAAGTGTCAGCAAATTGAGTCGATTTGGTCAATTACAGTGCTACCAAATGGGCTTTTACATGAGTTCAACAAATTAGCCATTCAGATACACTTTTAACAAGTTGAACACTTTCAAAACTTGGAGTTAGGGCTGGACTCGGGCCGGGCGGCCCGACCCGGAACCGGCCCGGCCCGGCCCGGCCACTGTAGCAACCGGCCCGGCCCGGTGGCCCGGTGGCCCGGTTCACCGGCGGTTCGGGTCGAACCGACCCGGTGGTTCCCAGTTCCGGGCTCGGGCCTTCCATATGGTGAACCGGCCCTGCCGGTTCGGGCCCGGTCCGGGCCGGATTTTAATTTTTTAATTTTTTTTTTGAATTTTTTTTTAAGTTTTGGGTTGGAATAGGTATTTTGGGCCATTTGAAGTGGTTTGGGGTTGAGGGGGAGGGGTAGGAGATTAAATAGGAGAACCCAAAAAAAAAATTGGGCCGGTTTGGCCCGGCCCGGAATCGGAACCGGCTACCGGCGGTTCGGGCTTGGGCCTCCCCTTTCCTGGCCTGAGGCCCGGCCAGGCCTAGGCCCAAACCGGGCCCGAATCGGCCCGAGTCCAGGCCTACTTGGAGTTGTAGTATTATCAAATGGTGTCTTGATATTAAGATATTGGGTCATTGAGAATTTGTTAAAATAGAACTCGATATAGGTAACACTTACCCTGTATATTGAACTAAAGTTCTATGCCGATATTGGTTCCTTCTAATTTGTGTATGAACTCTAATAAATGTTGCTAATTTTTTTTTTGACAGAGTTGCTAATTTAAAGTTGAACATTCCATATTTGTGAAAGTTTAAATCAAGTTTGTGTTTAAAAGTTTTGGTCACTTGAACTGTCATTAAAGAAATTGCATTGTATTGAGGAACATGTATCATCATGAGTTATTTTAGCATTTCATTTTACGATTAAAAAATCAATTAATCTGTTTAATGCTTAGAGGGTATACTCCCGTGCATCAAACCAATCAATAATATGTACTGTGTTACATATTACATTTTTTTATTAAATTATTAATTAATACGGAGTACTACATTGAGGTATTAGAGTCCAATTAAAAATATTATATTTATACTAAGTGAAAACATATTACTAAGTGTGATTACCATTTTCTGTTTACTATTTTTTTTAATTAAAAAATAGAAGTAAAGAAAAACTGGAATTTAAGTTAATTGGAAGATTAATATTTGATGTTTAGATGGAAAAGCAATCAAAAAGACTTTAAATGTTGTTATATACTATCTTATATAATATACTACGAAGTAATTTGTAGGTTTTATGTTCATTTACTTTTTTTGGAAGAATGTTCATTTACTTTTGTTAAAAGCAATAAATGTGTTGTTGTATCTTTATCACAAAATTTATTTATATTTTCAAATATTTTATTGCTGGGTAACTGCATCCCGTGCAACGCACGGGTGAAAAATCTAGTAGTTGTAAATTTGAGGTGTTTATTATTTGAATTTGACAAATTCTTATTCTTGTAATATTTATTTATATGTCTTTGACATTTATGGTGCAACAAATATCAATTTATACCTGAAAAATAAAATTGGTTAAATATACATGCAGTATTACTTTATTACATTTTAAAATTTTTTAAAATATAAATTATTTTATTAAAATTTGGCCCCACCTGAATGCTAATGCTAGATCCGCCCCAGATTATACATATATAATAATAGAGGTTAGATAGATATTTAGTGAAGAGTTCAAATGTACAAGACTTCAAGCTATTAACGGATTCTACACCTTTGACCCTCCTGCTGCTTCAAGAGTGTTCATTCAATTCCAGGGGCGGATCCAGGATATGAGATGTCCTGAGCTGAATAGGAATTATACTAGCTTGAATATTAGCAGGGCAGACTAAATATGAAAAATGAAAAATTTTACAATTGAAAAATTTCTAAGTTGCTCCCCTAGTACGGGCTTCAGCCTCCTGTACATATGCTCCCTCTATTCAATTCGATTCCCCACGGTTTTCTGTCCGCCGCATCACCGGGGGCTGCGAGATAGTGGACGTTAGTTGTCGGCTTGTCTCGTTTGGTTACTACTGATGTACTGCCTCTACATCCCAGTATTGCATAGGCGGAAGGGAAGTAATATTTGCAATTACGGCAAAAAATTACTATGAAATAGTACGTAGTAAGTGATTTGCTGAATGAACCTGTTAGACACGCCTCTTGAAAGTCGATAGAGAGACTAGACAGGATCGATTGTTTTCCATTCCAAATCAGCACGGCATTCATTGTCCATATTTCCGTTAGAGAGATAATTTTATCTCAATGTGATGTGATAATGCATTTTTCATCAATCCATGGTGCCATTGCCATTAAAGATGCTCTGAACACCGAGAAAAAATTGATGAGCAGATTAAATTGAACAATAATTACGGAGTACAATTTAATAGACCTGCAATGCCTGTAAATGGTATATAGAGATTAGCTACGTCAATGGAAAATGCTGTTCAAGTTCACCCATACTTTAAGGTGGGCTGTTCTCATAGTTTGGACCGCAATTTCCTGCCGCCTAGCTTCCTGACTCTTTTTTTCTCAGGCGGCGGCGAGATCATCAGCTCATCTTCTGGTTTTCGAGTCGTGACATGCGAGTCAACATCGAGAGATCTCACAGGCCCGCTTGAATCGGCTTTCTCAGAGGAACTAGAATCGTGTTCCGAGACTCTATCCTCTTCGTCTTTATCATATTCTTCAGATTTGATTTCGCGCATAGTTTTCGAATATATGTCAAGTACTGCCTTTCCACCTGCACATGTGAAGATTGATTTTGGACAGTAAGATACGGCAATTCAAAATCTGCAACTGTAACTCCTATATATCGATACGATTAAACTTAGAATGCTCAAATTCTACAGTAAAGTCAGAATGATCGGACCAGGGATCCATGTGTAGGCATTCTTAACAGCATAAACGACGGCATTTCTGGCGAATTTACTGGAGAAGACGACGGCCTTTGCACGAGTTTCATCATCGGGCATATAACGAACCATGGCTGCAGATCCGAAGGCGCGAGAAGCTACTGCCCATGCTTGCTTCACGAGACCGACGGACTTCCGTCTCAGTGAATTGGCGGTGGGACTGATCAAATCCTGAATCCCCATTTCTTCCGCTCCGCTCCAATGGAGAATGGGAGAGGTTGCAATTGTTCTAATTTTAAAAAATTTGACTTTTAAAAGTTTTTTTTAAGAGTTAGTAGTGTTTGAAAAATTATTAATTTTGAAAAATAAAAGTTAGCAATGTTAGGTAAAATATACGGAGTATGTTTTTTGTGTAATAGAAAAAATAAAAAGCAATTTATAGATTTTAACTTTTAAGTGTTTAATTTAATTTAAGGGAAAAATAAATAAAATACCTCAAACTTTGAAGCAGTGTGAGATAAACACCTCAAACTTTCATATGTAATTTAAATACCTCAAACTTTATATAAAAGGTTATTTTAGCACCATGGTCATATTTTTTTTTCAAAAAAAGAAATTTACGGTGCTAATTGCATAATTTAAAATAGCAAATTAAAAAATGTTGCAATTATATAGAGTGTTGTTTAGATTACAACAAAAGTTTAGAATATTAATTATATATTAATGAATGCTAAAATATTTTAAACTATGAGATTAACACCAAAAATTAACATTTTTGAAAGAAATAATGCATGATCATGGTGCTAAAATAACTTTTTATATAAAGTTTGGGGTATTAAAATTGCATGTGCAAGTTTGGGGTGCTTACCTCACACCCTCTCAAAGTTTGAGGTATTTTAATTATTTTTCCCTTAATTTAAATAGAAAATGTCATATGCAAACATGCATTTTCCCTTTTTAAAGCCAAACATACCTGTTCTCAAAAGCTAATGCGGTCGTTTCTTCCTCTAGTTAGGGTTTTAGCCCTTCCGCCGATCTATTCGAACAAGAAGCAAAGACAGTAAAAGCGAGATGATGGCATCATCGAGTGAAGGTCATGAGCGAAGCTTGGGGTTAAAGTTGGAACAGATCTGAATTCGAGCTCATCTGTGATTGGTGGCGAAAGTTGAGACTTGACAGGGAACATGATGAATAGGAGACGGGGTGAGGAAGAAGCTATAGTACTGTTGGCTCGTCCCCCTCCTGAACCGCCGTCATGGAGTGATGAACTCTGTCTTAATTGTGTTTTGTTTGTGTTTTTATTTGGGAAAGTTCCCAAAATAGGACTAAAACAATGTGAAAATTTCAAAATAGGACTGTCATGTTTTTATTCCCAAAATATGAGTAATTACTGTCAAGTTTGGAAAATACTACTGTTGGTCCCGATTAAATGGTAATCAGTCTAGAGAGGGGGGTGAATAGACTGATTGGTTTTTCAAACTTTTCTCTAAGTCCAAACTGACTTATCAGAGAAGGTCTTACTGTGGTAACAGAGGAAGGCTGGTTCTGATATCAGAACTGGCCTTGGCAGCGGATTCTGATCTGTCCGGGTAGCCTCAGAAACACTAAGGCAAATGCCTTTCTGATAACTCTGAAAACAAGATCTGCTGAACACAGATTCCAAGTCTTAGAGTTAGTCAGTTAATATCCTAAGTGCAGAAATATAAATTGCAGTAAAGTAAATGACACCGGATATTTTTATAGTGGTTCAAGGAACAACGCGTTCCTCTAGTCCACTGTTCCACTAGCTTTGAAGTAGATCAGTTACAAAGCTAATCCCTAGCACTTAAGAAGTTGTCCACGCCTTCTTCAAGCCTAGTTGCCACCCAGGATGCAATTCCACGTCCTGATGGCTGGTCCTTTAACTTAGCTTCCCGGAAGTATCACCACTTCACTACTGCAGTTACTCGGACGCCCTTCTTTTTAGAAGATCCTTTGAAAAACAAAGTTTTTCCTCCAACTTGCTTCATCACAAATGATGTTTGATGAAGTTCTTGAAGAGTTGAAGAACAGGATGAACTTTGCTCTTGTTGGGGGTGAAAGATTGTGAGGTTGAATCTTCCCAACGTAAGCTTTTTCTTGTATTTGTGTTGCGGAGTTTGAATCTCAAGAATGCTTGTAGTATGAAGTTTAGAGCAAAAGTTCCACAAAGAGCATTATATTCCTGTTTTTCGGTTTGTAGCTTATATACTGGGGTTGTCTGCCCGTTGGAGGAGGAGACAACTGCATTGAATGCGCGTACTGTTGACTTGACCGCCGTTTTGGAAGGTTTCTATTTTTATAATATATCTTCCAGATTTCTCGGTCAATCATTTGCAATAAATCCAAAGCGTATCAGGCTCATTTAATGTGCATTAAATGCTTTCCTTCCATGCACAGTCTTCTAGCCGTTGGATGTTATACCCGTTGAACTCATAGCTGTTGGATGTTGCTTGAAATCTTCTAAGTGTTAGTCGGACTCTGATCGGAGTCTTCTGATACGATGGATTCTGATGGCTTTCTGAAGAGTAGCTCTGATGTAGTTTCAAGTCGGGCTCTAGTGTGCGAACTCTGATGCTTGTCGGATGTTGAGTTCTGATGAAGCTATTCACCGAACTCTGATGCTTCTCTGATGAGCAACTCTCATGAACTGCTGAGAGTAACTCTGATCGGATCCACAAGCGAGCAACTCTGAAGGCAGTTCTCATAGAGCAACTCTGAAGGCAGTTCTCATAGAGCAACTCTGATCAGATCCATATAAGAGCAACTCTGATCGTCGACTATACTAATACTTACATCAGAAAATACTAATACATGAAATCTAATTTGGGGGTACTTTAAAATTCTAGTCAAAATAACCTAGCATCATCAAAATCTAATTACATTTATTCCTTACAATTTCCCCCTTTTTGATGATGCCAAAACCCTTAAACTATTTCCAGAGAAGTGCCTTTCACCATGAAGGAAAATAAAATAAACTTTCATTCAGAATCTTGGTGGGCACTTGGCATAGAAAATAGTAAGAGTAAGATACAATCAATCAGATAAGCAAAATAAGAAATAACATAAGATATCAGAGCAAAAACAGAATGCAAATATTTGAAATTGCCATGCAAAATAGAGGCAAGCTGGTTATCTTATTAATGAAAGATATTTAAAGCAACAAGAGGATAGAGTTTAGATATCTTCCTCTTCTAGTTGAGCTTCCTTCGCCTCAATTTCCTTCAGATCAGCATTAATTCTGGCTCTGATTGTAGCAAGGTTCCTGGGATTCTGATATTCTGACCAAGCAGGTTCAAGCTGGCAATCTAGATAGTTTCTGATGGCTTCTGATAGGTCCTTGCCAGGGATCATTTTCATTCGCCACCAGTCTTCTGCTTCTTGCATGGAGCCACCATGGTTAATGATTATCAGCCCATCTTTATCTAGAATCGGATTCTCATTTTGATGGAGAGTCATGTGTTTCTTCATTTCTTGGAACTGGGCTGCATCAGGCTTGGCTAGGTCACTGTTGAGCCATTGAGCCAGAGTGAGTGAAGGAGTTTTCTTCTTTCCTTTCTTGGAGCGAGGAGGGGTTGGTCTATGAATACCAGCAGCAATCTGCTTCTGCCTGGTCTTCTCAAAGTATATAGCAGGATCAGGGGTACCAGAGATGGGAGTCAGAGCTCTGGCGCTTGATCCTTCGGCAGTTCTGATAGCTATTGCAGAATCTCTGGTATCTTCCCCCTTTTTGGCATCCGCAAGATCACCAAGTAGGAGTCCAATTTTTGAGAATGCTGTTGCCTGGTTCTCCTTAATGACCTCAAGGGCACTTGGCAGAGTCTGGGTTACAGAGGCCAGCCCTTCAATGATTTCCTTCTGTTTGTCCACTGCAGACTGGATATCTTTTGTAGTAGCTTCAAGGAGAGTCAACTTGTGATCTCTGTCCTTTCCACTATTGATCAATTTGATTGCAAACTCTTTGTTGTCTTTGCACAATCCTTCAACATTCTGAACCTCTTCACGAGCTTTATCAGAGGACCACTGGAGATCGTCTACTGAATCAGAGATGCCTTTGATGGCTTTGGCTTGCTCTTCAAGAACCTTAGTGTGATGAAGTAGAACAGCAGAGATGCCATCCACTTCCCTAGCAATGTTGCTCAGATTCTCTGTAGTTTTGTCGTTGTGGACCTCAAAAGCTGTGGCAATGATGCCCACATGCTTTAGCAGCATAGAGATCCCTTTGGAGAGATGGTCATGGACTCTGGTGAGATGGCCATCAGTCTCATACTCAGCATCCAGAATCTTCTCCATGCCTTTTGCAATGTGTTGTCCAGCCTGCTCTATGTGTGCCATGAAGGATTGGCTAGGAGGATTGCCCTGGACAAGAGCTTGTACTTGCTTTGGAGGAGGAGAAGATTGTTGTGGAGGTGCTGGGGGAGAGATGGATTTCTGATGGGGTGAGGATTGGGGTTGAGATGTGGGTTGTTTTGGAGAAGGAGGGGGTGAGGAGGATCGGTTTCTGATGGGTGTAATGGGTTTGCAGGGTGATGGTTGTTTAGGTGTGGGCTTCTTTGGGGATGGGGTTTTCTGTGGTGATGGAGTTGGTGACTTTTGTGGAGGTTGAGGAGAGGGTGGTGGAGTGTAACTAGGTGTTGTGGGCTTGGGAGATGGAGATTTGGAAGGTGAGGTATGGGGTTCTGGTGCAATATGAAGAGGTGGAGATGGAGAGTTAGGAATTACCTCAAGAACTGTTTCTTCAAACTGAAAGTCTCTCCATTCTCTGATCAGATTCATCATGGCCAGAGGCACATCATTTGCAGTAGAGGGTTCACCTTCTGCACCTGGAATAGGTTTCATCTTTATCAGTGATTCCCTCCTCTTCTTTTCTAATAGCCATTCCTCAAAGTGTGGAATCTCACTCTCTGATAGAGGTTTGACGGGCTCTTCTGATGGTGAAGCTGTCATCTTCTCCTTCCCTTTGAGATTTCCCTTCTTCTGCTCCAATACAGAGTGTAGGAGTTGAAGATCGAAGCAGAGAGAGATGTCAGCTACACCTGCCCACTTGAGGACTTCTTCTTCCTCTGATTCAAAAAAGGCAGCTTGGGCAAGTATCTGCTGCAGAGGTCCCATCCTCCATTTTCTCCAAGTCAGCACTCTCTGAAATTGCCTTTCTAGGGAAGCATGGGGATCCAGTTCTTGAATGGTGAGATGCTCTGGTGGAGTTAAGATGATGTGTTGATCTGGTGTGGAGATGGGTTGGATCTCTG
This sequence comes from Cuscuta epithymum, assembly GCA_945859915.1. Lineage (NCBI taxonomy): Eukaryota > Viridiplantae > Streptophyta > Magnoliopsida > Solanales > Convolvulaceae > Cuscuta > Cuscuta epithymum. The sequence goes on from CAMAPF010001015.1 coordinate 5,997,012, forward strand.
ATTCAGGTTCCCCCTGACCATCAGAGATCACTAGTGCTGCAGCTAACTCTGATGCTGGTTCCCCCTGAGCCTCTGATTCTTTTGGGGGAGAGTTGGTCACTTGCTTCTTCTTCATTTTTCTTAGAGGTAGTCTTAGGCTTCTTCTGAAGCTTCTTCTTCTTAGCCTTGGGTTGTTCATCATCAACCTCAACTGTAGTAGCTGGTTTCTCCCTCAGTTGCTCATACTTGCTGGTTTTCTTCAGCTCTGCAGCAACAGCAACATGAAGTTTGGGTGAAGCAGTGAGGAAGATGGTCTTGTTGTGATTGACTTCATTGGCTTCTCTGAGCGCTATGTTGACATTGGATATAAGTCTAGAAATCAGAAGGCCATGGCCCATCTTGGTTGTGAACATCCCTGTCTTTTTGTCCTTCTTAGCAACGGACTCAGAGATGGACTGGAAAAGCACCTTTCCCCAGTTGATGTTCATGCCCTTGTGAACTGCAAAGATGGCCTTGGAGTTGGCATTGTTCATCTGGTCAGTTGACCCAGTTTTGCACCATAAGCATCTGTGCATGATGCTCATCAGTCTTTCAAAGTCCTTCTTGAGCTGGTTCTTCTTCATGTAGAGTTTATCTACTCCGGTTGCATCATCCCGGCAGTAGGTGTCCACAAATGTCTCCACAGAGACTTCGACTGACTCCAAGTCGATGAGTGTAGGGGTGTCAATGTCCTGAGAGTCGAGTTCGATGCCGAAGAACTCATTGAGAGAGTCAGCATCGATCTTCAGGTTCTTTCCCTGAACCTGGGAGTGGATGGCATTTTCAGAGATGTAGGCGTTGAGGTAGAACTCGGCCACATCTAGATTACTGAAGTGCTCATAGGGGTGAGCCACTATTTTGGTCAGTTGCGAGTCATTCATCCCGGCAATGACCGCTTTCATTATTTTCTGGTTTTCTGCCAACAAAGGCAGTGAGGACATGTCAACCTTCATTCCGGTGGCAATGTTAGCCACAAGTGCCTTGGCTTCAGATTCTGAGAGATCTGTGATGTTGATGAACTTCATTGTGAGATTCTTGAAAGGATTTGAGAGGTTTGAAGGTTGGAGATTTAGAGAGATAAAAGCTTGAAGACAAAGAGTGAAATTGCAGTAGCGATTTAGGTTTCAGAATGAGTATATATGAATTTGGGTTAGTGGACGTTTGATATAATTTACGGTTTCGAGGTCGCATTAAATGGATTGTGGGCGGAAAGCCGTTTTCCAAATATGGTAATAACTACCGGGGGTAAAATAGTAATTTCCGGTTTATTGAATAGTCTCGCCCAAAATTTAGAAAATTTTGCTAAGTCCACAGCCAGTGGCGGACCCAGAAAATCGGAACCACGGGGTCCCTACCATTTTATATCACTAATCTCTAATTATTATAAAACTGATAAAAACATATTAAAGAAGCATAACACTTCAAAGTTAACGTACACCATCAAAACATTAATATATTATAAAGCAAAAAATTACATATAAAAATCATTCAATCATTCTACAGATGTACCCTCCTAGGCTTCATTTGTTGGAAATATTCTATAATAGAATCATCATTAATAGTACCAAAAACATCTCTCTCAACATATGTAACTAAGAAATCATTCAACCATTGATCGCAGATTTTGTTCCGCAACTCATTCTTCACGAACTTCATAACTGAAAAATGCTCGTTCAACACTTGCTGTAGCTACTGGGAGAAGTAGAGATAACTTAATAAGTGTATACACATGCTGATATGTGAGATGCTTCTTCGTGGACACCATTGTAATCGAAAGGTCTACTAAACCATTCAAATCAGAAAATCTATTATCAGAACAGACATCTAAAATATAATTCTCAAGCTGATTCTTGAGTATCTTTTGATCAACATCAGAAAACTCTTTTGGATAAAATTCTGCCAATTTAAGCAAAGATGCCCTATCAAAAGCTTCAAACGAGGAGGAAGGGCATAAACAAGACACACAACGCAATAACTCAGTGCTTGCCACGTCAAACCTGCTATCAAGCTCAGCCACAAACAAATTAACAATCTCATGTAAACAATCATACTTGTAATGATGCATGTTGGTTATACTCGGTGCCCTGCGCTTCGATCTTTTTCCTTTGATGTAATTCTGATCCATAGAAGGCACATCTATATGAAATTTGTTACAAAAAGTAACAACCTCATCAAACAAAGCACCCCATCCAATATCTGTTTTCATTGCCGCTAAACGCTCTTTGACAACTGTGATTAGTTTTAAAGCATTCACAAGATCTTGTTCACGCCTTTGCAATGCCTGTGAAAGATCATGTGTAATGGCCAAAACATTGATCATTAAATGAAGCATGAAACAAAATTCAAAAGTTTGCAATTCATTCAACAATGAAGTGGCTTCACCACTTTTATCATGGTCTTCCAAATCTTCGAGTACCTCAATCACAGATTTAAACAATTTTTGCAAATTAAGCAATGATCTGTAATGAGAACTCCATCGTGTATCACCTGCTCTGACAAGTGCTAACTGTTGATTCAATCCTCTTCCTGTTTTTACTAATCCAGCTTCCAAAGCACATATCAAATCACCTGCTTGTTTATCTCGAAGGTATTCTTGTCGCTTATTTGATGAGCAAATCTCATTAATTACGCGACTAACATGAAGAAGTAACCAATCAACCTCATGTTGTCCTTTAACAGCGGCAACAAGTGACAACTGCAATTGATGAGCTAAACAATATACATAATATGCATAGGGATTTTCATTTTGAATTAGAGTTTTCAGTCCACCAAACTTACCCCGCATATTACTCGCTCCGTCATACCCTTGTCCTCTTATATTTGAGATGCACAGACCATATTGTGCTAGAATGTTCTCAAGAGATTCTTTAAGAGATGATGCAACTGTGTCTTTTACATGAACAAGACCAATAAATCTCTCCAAAACAGAACCATTACTAGCAACAAAACGCACAACAATAGCCATTTGCTCTTTACCAGAAACATCACCTGATTCATCAACTAATATAGCAAAAACATCATCTCTCATTTGCTTAATAATTTCATGAACAGTTAGAAATGCACAAGCATAACACAAATCCTTTTGAATTTTAGGTGAAGTCATCTGATTGTTTTGTGGAGCATTTTCAAGAACTCTATCTATCTCAGAATCATGTTGTCTCAAAAGATCTAAAGTCTCAAGAAAATGGCCTTTATAACTAGACTCTATTGATTCATCATGACCCCGAAATGGCAAACCTCCACAAAGAAGAAATCTAGTGCACTCAAGTGACGCCTTCAAACGAATAAGGTAATCAAACTTTGCTTGTTCAGATTGTTTCACAAAACATGCTCCAATACTTTGTTTTTGGTTCATCAAATCTTCTGATCTTTTCACCGCATTGTAATGAGGACTGTTAGGTTTACCAACATGTAAATAAAATCTATCCTTTTTATTCCATGCTGAAAACCCAGTTCCCAAAAAATGATCACCACCAACTTCCCACTCATTCTTAAACAAATAACATGGTAAACAAAATGCAGCATCTTTGGCAATACTGTATTCTAACCATTTATGTTCATCAAACCAACTTGAAACAAATCTACGTTTTTTGCCTCCAATTAACTTAAAAGGGAAATCATGATCCCGAGGTTGAAACGGTCCTTTTTGAATGTAACAACGGCGTACCTCGTCTTGAACATTAGGGTGAAAATCAGCAATTCTTTTTCTCAATCCAGGATCAGCTTCCAAAGATTCAAAATCCTCATGTTGTTCAGGTAGATTATAAGCCAAATTAGCTTCACTTTTAGTAATTACTTGATCCAATTCTTCATTTACTAATGGCGAATCGTTTGAATTAATACCTGAACTACTTCCGGCACTCTGAGTTTCTTTAAATTTGGGTACAACATCAAAATATCTTTTCATCCTAATTCCTAAATCATATAAAATCGAAATATAACATTTATAAATACATGAATTTATCAATTTAATCAATCATAAAAAAAAGCAAAGCAGCAAAGAAAAAAAAATAAAAAACCTGGGTGACAGACAGGGAGAGTCCGAGAGTGCGGCGTGGAGTGGTGGGCGCGCGCGGCTGGTCGCCCGGTCTTTGACGGCACGGCACGGGCGGCACGGCGGCGTTGAGCGGGGATTGGAGGCGGAATGTCGTGCAAAGCTTAGCCGCGTAGGTCTAGGGTCTGAGGAAATCGATCGATAGATCTGCCGCTGCCTTACTGCGTTTAAGGATTGCCATCAGTTAAAAAAATACAGGCCAAAACGACGTAGTTTTGGTCTGTTAAATTAAAATAGTTTTGCCAAAAAAAGAGGAGCTCAAGGGATTCGAACTCCGTACCTCCCGCAACTTGGTAAGCTTCAATTCCCCAGTCCTCCCGTTCCACCGCTCTGTTCCTTTGGTACTTAGGCCGCGCTTTCTTGTAAATATACATTGCATAACTATTTTTTTATAATATATATAACATATATAGGTATTTTTTTCGAGGTGCACGGGGTCCCGGGACCCCGTGGGACCCTTAGTGGGTCCGCCTCAGTCCACAGCCACTCTGATAAATATTAGCCCTTGTATCAGAGATAGAGATGTTCTGATACGAGGACCTCTGATGAATACCAAGTCTGATCCTTTCTGCAACCCTGACTTTTGCGAGTCTGATCTTCGCAATTCTGATTCAAGCTTCTGATGGATAAGAGCTCGGGTACCAGAGATGGGGTGTTCTGATGAATCCACATCTGGTACTTCTGCAACTCTGATTCATGTATCTCTGGGAAGATCATCCATCATTCCCAGTTCTTCCCTTAGCTTGTTAAACCTTGCCTCAGAGAGAGGTTTGGTTAAGATATCTGCAAGCTGGTCTTCAGTTGGAACATGCTCAATTGAGATGTGCCTCTTTTCCACATGATCTCTGATGAAGTGGTGTCTGATCTCAATATGCTTGGTCCTTGAATGCAGCACAGGATTCTGAGTGATGGCAATGGCACTTGTGTTATCACACAACAGCTTGATCTCCTTTGCTTGCATTCCATAATCCTTGAGTTGTTGCTTCATCCAGAGCAGTTGAGCACAGCAGCTTCCAGCAGCAATGTATTCAGCTTCAGCAGTGCTAGTTGAGATTGAATTCTGCTTCTTGCTAAACCAGGAGACAAGTCTCCCACCTAGCAATTGACAGTGACCAGAGGTACTTTTCCTGTCTAATCTGCAACCTGCAAAATCTGAGTCAGAGTAACCGATTAGTTCAAAGTTACCTCCCTTAGGATACCATAGTCCTGCGTTTGGATTTCCTTTGATATATCTGATAATCTTCTTAGCAGCAACTAGATGGCTCTCCTTGGGCTTTGATTGGTATCTGGCGCAGATTCCTACTGCAAAAGCTATGTCTGGTCTGCTTGCAGTCAGATAGAGGAGAGATCCAATGATTCCTCTGTATGTGGTAGCATCAACATCTTTTCCTTCATCATCTGGTCCAATTCCTTGAGATGCATTCATAGGAATTTTGACAGAAGTCTTTCCATCAATTCCAAACTTCTTGATTAGATCTTTGGTGTATTTCCCTTGGTTGATAAAAATGCCTTCTGAAACTTGTTTGACTTGTAATCCAAGGAAATAACTTAGTTTTCCCATCATGCTCATTTCAAACTTGTTCTGCATAACTTGAGAAAATTTCTTGCATAATTCTGGATTAGTGCTTCCAAATATAATGTCATCAACATAAATTTGTACTAATAGAATATAATTAGCAACAGAAATTTGAAATAGAGTTTTGTCCACCTTTCCTTTAGTAAACCCATGGTTCACTAAGAATAGGGACAATGTGTCATACCAAGCTCTGGGAGCTTGCTTTAGACCATAAAGGGCCTTTTTAAGCTTGTAGACACAAGAAGATTGAGTAGGAATGACAAAACCTGGAGGTTGTTCAACATAGACTTCCTCTTCAAGTTCTCCATTCAGAAAAGCACTCTTGACATCCATCTGGTATACTTTGATGTCATTGTAGGCAGCATAGGCTAGGAATATCCTGATTGCTTCCAGTCTTGCAACAGGTGCAAAGGTCTCATCAAAATCTATGCCTTCTTCTTGACAGTAGCCCTTTGCTACAAGTCTTGCTTTATTCCTTACAATGTTGCCTTCTTCATCAGCTTTGTTCTTGAATACCCATTTGGTTCCAATGACATTCTGATGCTTTGGTCTAGGAACAAGTTTCCACACTTCATTCCTTTCAAACTGTGTTAGCTCTTCTTGCATTGCATTGATCCAATCTGAATCTTCTAGAGCTTCTTCTACACTCATGGGTTCCATTTGTGAAATGCAACAGGTGAACATGGCTTCTCTTCTAGATGCAGATCTGGTCCTGACACCACTGGTGACTTGACCAATCACTTGATTAGGAGGATGATCTCTTAACCAAGTTAGATCGGGTTCTGATAGTTGCTGTCTAGGCAACTCTGATTGATCATCTTCTGATACATCATCTTCTTCTTCATCTTCATCTTTGTCTATCAGAACTGGATTAGTAAGAGGAGTTGAGAGTACTGGATTGATGGTGACCTCTTATGATGGTTCTGAAACCTTATCTTCAAGATTGATTTTCTGCAGGGTTTCTGAAATTTCTTCAGCAGAGGTGCTATCCTCAAACTTGACATGAATGGATTCTTCAACTTGTAGAGTTCTCCTGTTAAGTATTCTATAGGCTTTGCTTGAACTTGAGTAGCCTAAGAATACACCTTCATCAGCTTTTTCTTGAAATACTTTCAGGTTCTCCTTTCCATTGTTTAGAATGTAGCACTTGCATCCAAACACATGGAAGTAGCTGATGTTTGGCTTTCTTCCTTTCCACAGCTCATAGGGGGTCTTCTGATGATTCTTGTGGATCATGCTTCTGTTCTGAGTACGTGTAGCATGCAGTGTTGATTGCTTCAGCCCAATATCTGATGGGCAATCCTGATTCTGCAATCATAGTTCTTGCAGCTTCCTTTAGTGTTCTGTTCCTTCTTTCTGCAACACCATTTTGTTGGGGTGTTCTGGCAGCAGAGAGTTGATGGAATGTGCCATTCTGATCACAGAAGTCCTTGATCACCTTGTTGACAAATTCAGTTCCTCTGTCAGATCTGATTGTCTTGACCTTCATGTTCTTCTCAGTCTGAAGTTGCTTTAACAGAGATGGCAACTTCTGAAGAGTTTCATTTTTCTTTGTTAGGAATATAGTCCATGTGTATCTTGAGTAGTCATCAACCATAACAAGAGTATATCTTTTTCCACCAACACTGCGAGTTTCAACTGGTCCAAATAAATCCATGTGGATCAGATTTAGAGGACAAGTAGAAAGATCTCCAGCTATGGGCTTGAATGGGGTCTTCACTTGTTTGCCTTTCTGACAAGCACTGCAGAGGGTCTCCTTTTTGTAGACAATGTCAGGCAGACCATCTACAATGTGTTCCCTTGCCAGTTTGTTGATGGTTTTGAAATTCAGGTGGCTAAGCTTCTTGTGCCAGTCCCAGCTTAGCTTTGAATTGTCTTTAGCAATCAAGCAGGTTCCATCTTTTGCTGTTTGCCAGTCAACAACATAGATGTTCTTTCTTCTTTTGGCTGTAAGAACCACTTCTTTGGTTGTCTCATGCTTGACATAGCATAAGATCTTGGTGAATTCAACTGTGTAGCCTTTGTCACAGAACTGGCTAGCATTCAGCAAGTTGAACTTCAGACCTTTGACATATGAGACATCTTCAATGCTTATCTGGTTCTTGATCAGCTTTCCTCTTCCCTTTGTTTGACCATCCTTGTCATTTCCTCCAAAAGTGACTCGGGGTCCATTGATTTTCTGGAACTCTGATAGGCAACTCTTGTCACCTGTCATGTGTCTGGAGCATCCACTGTCAATATACCATTCTTGTTCTGAGATGGCTCCAGCACACAGTTCCTGCAAAATTAAAAGGAAGATTTAGGTACCCAAGCAATGTTGGGTCCTGGGGGGTAATGCAGTCTTGGTAGTTGGTACCATTTTGGTCTCATCAACTGAAACCTTGATGGATGGTACCCATTGTCCACCTGGTAGTCGTAGTAAACAGATGTATGATTCACTTTGGGCAGATGCTTGTGAGGATCATGCTTTCTGTTTGCATACTTTTGCATAGCCTTCTTTGTTGGAAAGAAGTCCCATATATTATCAAGATCAGAGAGGCGCTTAACTTTAGGCTTCTGAGGTTGACCAGACAACCTCTTCTGCCTATAGTTAATCTTCTCTTGATATCTGCCTCTCTGATAGCAGTTTCTGATACGGTTATCATGAGGATGTCTGATGGATTTTGGCCTTTGAATTTTATTGTTCTGAAAATTTTTATTGTGATTAAGTCTTCTGCCAGATTCATTAGTTTTCAAAACTTGTTTTGGTTTGGCCTTTAGTCTTTGGTTCTCTGGTAGGACTTTCTCATGAATAACCTTAGTACCAGAAGTACTAGCACGGCAGATGGGGCCACAAGTCTGTGAAACTATGACCTTTTTGGCTTTAGCAACTTGGGTGCTAGGCCTTACAGAAGATTCACCAGACTTGGGTTCAACATATCCAAGACCAGAGGTGAAGTTATGAGAGTCACCAATACTCTTCATGGAAGATTGCATCTTCAGAAGACTATTATATCTATTCTCAAGTTCCTCAATGTCTCTTATTCTTTTAAGAAGAGACTCATTTTTCAGCTTTCAGTCTATCTCTTTCCTCAGTTAGGAGATTAAGTTTGCACTCAGTCTCTTTCCTTAGATCAGAGATATCAACTTTCAGCCTACTGTTCTCATCTTTAACAAAAGAATAAGCGGCTTGAATAGTTTGGAATTCTTCCCAAAATGATGACATTGGATCATCATTTAAGGCTGTGCCTACCGAAGAAGAAACAGAGTCAGAGATAGAACATACCTCATCATCTGTAAGGAATAAATGTAATTAGATTTTGATGATGCTATAGGATTAGAAAGTTAGAGTACCCCAAATTAGATTTTATGTATTAGAATTTTCAATTGTAAGTATTAGTATAGTCGACGATCAGAGTTGCTCTGTTTTGGATCAGATCAGAAGTGCATCAGATTCTCTCGACCAGACTTGCTTTATGAGAACTGCTCCATCAGAAGTTCTCTTACCAGAAGTCCATCAGAGTTGCACCATGAGAGTTGCTGATAAACTTGGACATCTGATAACCGATGAGAACTACAGATCAGAGGTACTCATCAGCGGATCTATCAGAGTCAGAGTTAGAGATCAGAAAGACATCAGAACTCAACTCATCAGAAAGCCATCAGAATTCAATACATCAGAAGAGCCTGATCAGAGCCCGACTAACACTTAGAAGATTTCAAGCAACATCCAACAGCTATGAATCCAACGGGTAAAAACATCCAACGGCTAGAAGACTGTGCATGTAAGGAAAGCATTTAATGCACATTAAATGAGCCTGATACGCTGAAGGATTGATTGCAAATGATTGACCAAGGAATCCGGAAAGATATATTATAAAAATAGAAACCTTCCAAAACGGCGGTCAAGTCAACTGTACGCGCATTTAATGCAGTTGTCTCCTCCTCCAACGGGCAGACAACCTCAGTATATAAGCTACACACCGAAGAACAGAAAAATAACTTTGCCACGAACTCTTGATCCATTCCTGAACATACTTCTTGAGATTCAACCTTCATAACACTCTACAAGAAAAGTCCTACGTTGGGAAGATTCAAACTCCAAATCTTTCATCCCCAACAACGAGCAAAGTTCATCCTGTTCTTCAACTCTTCAAGAACTTCATCAAACATCATTTGTGACGAAGCAAGTTGGAGGAAAAACTTTGTTTTTCAAAGGATCTTCTGAAAAGAAGGGCGTCCAAGTAACTGCAGTAGTGAAGTGGTGATACTTCCGGGAAGCTGAGTGAAAGGACCAGCCATCAGGACGTGGAATTGCATCCTGGGTGGCATCTAGACTTGAAGAAGACGAGGAGTGCTTCTTAAGTGCTAGGAGTTAGCTTTGTAACCGATCTACTTCAAAGCTAGTGGAACAGTGGACTAGAGGAACGCGTTGTTCCTTGAACCACTATAAAAATATCCGGTGTCATTTACTTTTCTGCACTTTATTTTTCTGCACTTAGGATATTAACTGATTAACTCTAAGACTGGGAATCTGTGTTCAGCAGATCTTGTTTTCAGAGTTATCAGAAAGGCATTTGCCTTAGTGTTTCTGAGGCTACCCGGACAGATCAGAATCCGCTGCCAAGGCCAGTTATGATATCAGAACCAGCCCTTCTCTGTCACCAGAATCAGACATTCTCTGAGAAGTCATTTTGGACTTAGAGAAAATTTGGAAAACCAATCAGTCTATTCACCCCCCCTCTAGACTGATTACCATATTAAACGGGACCAACATCATCAGATTGTGCCATGAAGCAGAGATCTACAGTTTCTGTATCTACACAGCAAAATGCTTCATCAGAGTCAGAGTCAGAGCTTGACTCTGATTCAGAAAGAGGGTCTCTCTCTGCTTGCTCAGAGATGAATGCCTTCCTTCTCCTGTGCTGATCTTCATGCTTCTTTTCTCCTTCCTGTCCTTGCTTCTTGGACACTCTTGGATAGGGGCAGTTTGCTTTGAAATGCCCAGGTTGTCTGCAGTTGTAGCAGAGGTACTCTCCATTGCTCTCAGAAGACTTGGTCTTCTGATGGGGTCTTCTGCTAGAGGATGGACTCCTTCCATCTTTCTTCATAAACTTCTTAAACTTCCTGGCAAAAGCAGCCATATACTCATCAGATAAAAGAGTAGAAGGGTCAAAGTTACTTACCTTTGAGGTACTGGCAGTGAGAGCAGTGGTGGTTCTTTCATCAGGAACTTCTTCCTTCTCTTCATGCATCTCAAACTCGTAAGCCTTGAGATCAGAGATGAGTTTCTCAGTGGCATAAGTCTTGATGTTCTTGCTTTCCTGGACTGCAATCACCTTCATCTTCCAAGCTGAAGGCAGTCCCCTGAGGATCTTCATATTGACCTCCTTGATGGTGAGCTCCTTTCCAAGCTCAGAAATCTCACTGATGAGAATCAGCAGTCTCTCATGCATCTTAGCAATGCATTCTTCTGGCAGAAGTTTGAAGTCATCAAACTTCTTCATTGCAATGGTCAGCTTGTTATCTCTTTCTTGTTCATCACCAGCACCTATCTCATCAAGCTTGTCCCAGATTTCCTTAGCTGTCCTGCACTTCTTTATTCTATTGAAGTATCTTTCATCAATAGCTTTGTAGAGAATGTCCTTGGCAATGTTGTCAAGGTTGTACTGTCTTTTCTCTTCCTTGGTCCACTCAGACCTGGCCTTCTCAATCATCTGAGGCAGATTGTTGTCTAAGGTATGGGCAGGGTTGATCTTCATGAATTGGATAAAAGGTCCATTCTCCAAGACTTCCCACATTTCATCATGCAGGGCACAGAGATGAGCTTTCATCCGAATCTTCCAGTCATCATATTTCTGATCTGTGAACATTAGATGCTTTGCAAGAGAGTTATCCATAATAACAAATAAATAGAGGCTAAGAACAAGTGGATCTTTGTTCAGAGAGTAACCTAAAAGATTACAAGAACAAGGACGCTCTGATACCACTTGTTGGTCCCGATTAAATGGTAATCAGTCTAGAGGGGGGGGTGAATAGACTGATTGGTTTTTCAAACTTTTCTCTAAGTCCAAACTGACTTATCAGAGAAGGTCTTACTCTGGTAACAGAGGAAGGCTGGTTCTGATATCAGAACTGGCCTTGGCAGCGGATTCTGATCTGTCCGGGTAGCCTCAGAAACACTAAGGCAAATGCCTTTCTGATAACTCTGAAAACAAGATCTGTTGAACACAGATTCCAAGTCTTAGAGTTAGTCAGTTAATATCCTAAGTGCAGAAATATAAATTGCAGTAAAGTAAATGACACCGGATATTTTTATAGTGGTTCAAGGAACAACGCGTTCCTCTAGTCCACTGTTCCATCAGCTTTGAAGTAGATCAGTTACAAAGCTAATCCCTAGCACTTAAGAAGTTCTCCACGCCTTCTTCAAGCCTAGTTGCCACCCAGGATGCAATTCCACGTCCTGATGGCTGGTCCTTTAACTCAACTTCCCGGAAGTATCACCACTTCACTACTGCAGTTACTCGGACGCCCTTCTTTTCAGAAGATCCTTTGAAAAACAAAGTTTTTCCTCCAACTTGCTTCGTCACAAATGATGTTTGATGAAGTTCTTGAAGAGTTGAAGAACAGGATGAACTTTGCTCTTGTTGGGGGTGAAAGATTGTGAGGTTGAATCTTCCCAACGTAAGCTTTTTCTTGTATTTGTGTTGCGGAGTTTGAATCTCAAGAATGCTTGTAGTATGAAGTTTAGAGCAAAAGTTCCACAAAGAGCATTATATTCCTGTTCTCCCGTTTGTAGCTTATATACTGGGGTTGTCTGCCCATTGGAGGAGGAGACAACTGCATTGAATGCGCGTACTGTTGACTTGACCGCCGTTTTGGAAGGTTTCTATTTTTATAATATATCTTCCAGATTTCTCGGTCAATCATTTGCAATAAATCCAAAACGTATCAGGCTCATTTAATGTGCATTAAATGCTTTCCTTCCACGCACAGTCTTCTAGTCGTTGGATGTTATACCCGTTGAACTCATAGCTGTTGGATGTTGCTTGAAATCTTCTAAGTGTTAGTCGGACTCTGATCGGAGTCTTCTGATACGATGGATTCTGATGGCTTTCTGAAGAGTAGCTCTGATGTAGTTTCAAGTCGGGCTCTGGTGTGCGAACTCTGATGCTTGTCGGATGTTGAGTTCTGATGAAGCTATTCACCGAACTCTGATGCTTCTCTGATGAGCAACTCTCATGAACTGCTGAGAGTAACTCTGATCGGATCCACAAGCGAGCAACTCTGAAGGCAGTTCTCATAGAGCAACTCTGAAGGCAGTTCTCATAGAGCAACTCTGATCAGATCCATAGAAGAGCAACTCTGATCGTCGACTATACTAATACTTACATCAGAAAATACTAATACATGAAATCTAATTTGGGGGTACTTTAAAATTCTAGTCAAAATAACCTAGCATCATCAAAATCTAATTACATTTATTCCTTACAACTACCATGTTTGAAGTTTTGTACTGTCATAACATGGCAGTAATTAGTCCTATTTCGGGAATTAAAAAATGAAAAAATGGCATGGATATCACCCATACACTTTTGAAGGACGAATATATCATTAGTTTTTACTTTTCCACAAATATGACTTTCGTTTAACCGCTCCTTTCTGTCTCCTTCCTACAGACAGAACATGGCTTCTCTCTTATACCATGTCAATCCCAGAAATCAACGATTGCAGTGAAGGAGATGATCACCGGCTCCGATCTTGTCGCAGTCAGGCTCTCCGTCAACTCTTTCTTCGTCGCAGCCAACCTCCTCGCCGCCAACGCTGCCTTCGTCGCCGCCAGGCTCGCCGCTGTAAATCCTTGCCACTGTCGTTGTCTTCATCGAGGTCCGCACTCTTCTTCTTCAACTTACTATGGCCGAGATCGGTGGAGATGAACACATCTTTGTTCGGCGACGACCTTTAGATATGCGACCACCTTCAGATCTGTGACCGTCGTAGACTGTTCTGCAGCTAGAATTTAGTTACAAGGTCGGCGGCTAGGGTTTCTGAGGCGGCGGACTGGTGCGACGGCTTGGCGGCAGGGATTGGGGGTATGAGCGAATGAAATGGTGGGCTACACTTGTTGAAGGGCCACAGGGGTGTTGTGTTGGGCACCAATTGTGCAAGGGCTGGTGGCTGTGGGCTCGGGGTCAGTCTGGTGGTGTGGGGCAGGGATGTCTGGGATGGGGCAAGGTTTGTGGGGTGGGTGAGCGTGGTTAGGCTGATGGGGTGGGGCGTGGCTAGAGTGATGAGGGCTGGGGTGATGTGGTAGGGCAGGGCTGTGGGGCAGGGCAGATGTGACACCGCACCCGGATGTACTTGAATTTGAATTCAGTATGTATTTGAATTTTCCTAGCGAATAAAACCGTGTAACGGGTTGGTGTATATTTAATTAACGCGTGATTAATTAGATTATTTATCGGGTCCATAATGATGAGAATGGGCTACTAAATATTTAGTTGGGTCATCGTAATAATTATAGAAGCCCAATAAAATGTCAACGAAGGTTGATAAAAATGTTTGGACAACCCGACTGCTATTTTGACCCAACCTGCCAAAAATAGCAGGAATAATTGGGAGGGACTTCCTACACTCACTTGGGATACTCTACAAGTCAAATGACCCCCAAAACAATAGAGAGGGGGACCAGGGAAGTGAGTGTGTGCGGACAAAGAGTGTGAGGGAGATGGGAGGAGACATATGAAAACTCCTAAGGCCCTACTCCACATATTATTGGAGTCTTGATTAAGGGGGATGCTTCCTCTTGCTTCTCATTTGCACCATACGAAAGAAATAGAGAGATAAGGTGGGTGGAAGGAGCTCTCACAACCAGCAAACTAGGGGGAAGCAACAAGAAAGAAATCCAAGAAGAAAAAGGTTGTGTTTGAGGTAAGAACTCAACAAACAATCTCTTAACTAGTTTTATTGTGTATGGTTTTTAATAAATCATATGGTGAATTAAACATGGAGCTCTACACGTTTAAAAGTGTATAATATTGATATAAAGTGGTGGTAATTAACTTAGAAGAGTTGGTGAATCGATAGGAGTCGAAATTGCCGGAAACCGCCAAGAATAGGAGGCTGTTCGTAGCTGCAGACCACGAAAGCCGCCCACCTTTGGTGAAAGCCGCCCGGCTTTCGTCTGCTGGCCAGATTTTCCACTTCTAATTGGTTTAGAACGGGGATTGATCGAAGGGCTTAACGAAGGCAACTATTGCAGCACATCATAAGGTGAGGATGTCTGACTATATTGCTTATAATCCTTGGGTTAATTTCATAAGATTACCTAAGTTAATTAAATGTGATTTTCATGGATTATTAATGATTAAAAATGCCTAAATGAAAATAT
The DNA here is from genome assembly GCA_945859915.1 of Cuscuta epithymum. Classification (NCBI taxonomy): domain Eukaryota; kingdom Viridiplantae; phylum Streptophyta; class Magnoliopsida; order Solanales; family Convolvulaceae; genus Cuscuta; species Cuscuta epithymum. Next base: position 6,012,030 of record CAMAPF010001015.1, read on the forward strand.
TATTGTTTATGAATAGAAGATGCACAATATACAAATTTATGAGTAAATGGTGTATAATTATGCATTATAAGAATGATGATATGATGATTGTATAAACCATGAATTTTTGTGATGAAATATACTTTTACTTCATGTATAGAAATCATGAATGGATAAAAGTGATATTTTTTATATTGAGATTAAATCATATATAGATTGGGAAATTCATAGGAATGAACCTTATAACTATGAATTAAAGAGCTTGGTGGCTTAAAGACTAATGGATTAGTATTGATTTTACTAGTCGGAAATGTTAGTATGAAAAGTGATAGAACAAATCCTAAGTGCTTGGATTGTAAAAGAGGTACACCTTAAGTAGTCTTATGAGATGTCTTAAGGTAGAAATGGGTAAACACTAAGTTGCCGTAGGAGTAGGCCTCAAAGGCTACTCATAGTAGAGGAACTCTAGGCATAGAACTTGCTTAGTGAACTAGTATAGTGACTAGAGGAAGCCTCTAGCACGATGAAGAATGACTGGAGGAAGCCTCCAGCATTCGTGTAGAACGAACTAGTATCGTGACTAGAGGAAGCCTCTAGCACAATGAAGAATGACTGGAGGAAGCCTCCAGCATTCGTGTAGGACGACTAGAGGAAGCCTCTAACCTAACGTAATGTGACTGGAGGAAGCCTTCAACACAACGTATGTAAGGTGATTAGAGAAAGCCTCTAACACCAAGTGGAGTGACTAGAGTAAGCCTCTAGCACGACAAAACATGACTAGAGGAAGCCTCTAGCATGGTGAACTAATATAGATGGGCGTGGCTTGAAGTCACGGGGAAAGGGTTGAATGTTTTCAAAGTAAACATGGGTTTTCGGGCCGACTACTTGACTTTATATATAAAGTAAGTATATTTTTCAAGGAGGGTAACCACGGGTTATGACCTATTATATAATATCACTCTATTTGAGGGTCTTGGAAATTGAAACATTGATTATACTTAGTATAGTTGTCATTGTACTTGTCAAATGCTTCCAAGTACTAACCTCCCCTTCACGGGGGAGGCCACCTCACAGTTTCAGGTAGGGGATAAATCTCGCTATCATCGCCCGTTGCTTTGGGAAGCTCGAGGAGAGAAGACGTGGTTCGTGCTTCCTCCGTTTCTATTTTAAAAATATTTAAATGAATGCTCATGGATATTATTTTCTGAATAATTATTTGGGGGCTTGTATGCCCGTGTTTGCCACGTGTGGCTTGAATACTTGTATTAATGTTTCCGCTGCTTAATTAAATATTTTACATTATAATTGTTTATGGATGTACTATTGTGAATGGTATTCAAGACGTACGCCTAGTATAGTATGGATGAGTTGGACTGCGGTTGACTATTCATACTGTACGGCGGGTTGTTGACGTGTCCGGTAGGTCCGGGGCGTGACAATTTAATTGGTATCAGAGCCTTAGTCCGTAAACTTCATAATGAAGCTTCAAAATTCCTTTTTGAAAATAATTTTTGCAAAGCATGAGCATAAAGTTTTGTACTTACAGAACTTTTGGTACTTGAGTTGCAAGGTCTCTAATTGTTAAGATGGTACCCTTAACAATTGGTATGGCGGCGATTTGAGCCAATGTGGTTGACCAGGGCCTCAAAGGAGAGAAGCAGTGGGAGGAGAGGAAAAGGAGAGACGCCGAGGAGGCGAAGAAGAGGAAATGGGAGAACCATGGCCCTCAAGGTTCTAACAAGAAGGGGAACCACGGGGGAGGTGGCTCATTTAAGACCCCTGCACCGCCATCTAGAGGAAACCCGGGAATGAGTGGATAACACTCGGGATCACAAGCCTCAACAGCGCCAAAGTGCAAGAATTGCAAAAGAAATCACGTGGGCAAGTGTCGTGATCCCCCACGGTGCTACCAATGCGGAGATACGGGACACATGAGGTCAAGTTGCCCACAACTTGGGCGAGCCTTGGGTGTTGGACCGAATGGTGGGACCACGATGAGTAGGAGCCGAACGGGAGCACCGAGTGCAAGCACGGGGCACGGTGGAGCAAGCACAAGCCACACACTGTCCGTTAATCAAGGGAGGACCGAATCTAGGGTCTATGCTATTACGGAGGCAGATGCACGTGCTAACCCGGACTCCGTTGCGGGTAATTCCTTGAACTTTTGATGTTAATCCCTTGTAAACGATATAAATGTTGAAATGCACAAGTTGTATGGCCAACCCGGCAAGTCTAAGTCCGAAGAAGTGGATGAGTACCCACCTGGGACGAATGCCGCCCGGCTTGGACGGAAGCCGCCCGACTTCCGTTCTAATTTAATTACAAAAATCCTACGGCAACGACGGCTGCCCGGCATTGGCAAAAGCCGCCCGGCTTTTGTTTTCGAGTTATTTGCCAAAATCCCACGGCGACAAAAGTCGCCCGCCTTTCGTGAACCCCGACCGGCTTTTGTTCAGGGCTTTTCTTCGCGTAAACTTCGTCGGGGAAAAGCGCCCGACATCTGTAACAATCGGCCGGCTCTCATAAATAATAAATTGATTAAATCTGCGACGCCAAGACCCGGCCGGCTTTCGTGGAAACCGGCCGGCGTTCGTTGGGCTGGGAAATACTTCGCCGATGAAACCCGACTGGGTTTTGTAGAAACCGGCCGACTTTTGGAATTAAATTTTGAATTAAAGCTCGGCTATGAAAACCGACCGGCTTTCGCTTAGCCCGGACGGCTTACGTAACGTATAACTCCGAGCCGTTGACTAATAACCGAAAACCGGCCGGCTTTTACAAAAAGCGGCCGGCATTCGTTTGATATTTCCCAACAACAACTCTTAAGGTAAGAACCGGGGTGGGTTTGCGATGGGTCGTCGAACCACGATATCGAAACCGAACCTGGTCTAACTGTGACTTAAGAGAGGTGCCTATTTAGTTGGAAGTGTGTCTTACATGGCTTATGGATGTAGGAACACTAAAGATTAATGGGAGAGATGCAAGAATCTTTATTGACACCGGGGCGCAACGATCATTCGTGAGTGAGGTGTTCGCCGGGGGATTCAATGAACCACTTGTACCGATGGCTCAAGCCCTATTGGTATCCACGCCTCTAGGGGAAGACATCGAGAGAGATAGCCACTATCCATCGTGTGAGGTGGAAGTGGAGGGCCAAAACTTGACGTGTGATTTCGTGCCGCTGAGTATGATTGAATTCGATGCAATCCTGGGGATGGATTGGCTTGAGAAGCATCATGCTATGGTCGATTGCTACACAAAGATACTTGAACTCGAAGGCGATGAAGGGTTGACCTTACGCTTCGAGGGGGATCGGGCCAAATCCAATAGTTGTATCATATCCGCCGTGAGAGCTAGGAGTATGATGAGGAAGGGATGTCACACATATCTAGCGTATGTGGTAGACAAGACCAAAGAGGAGACAAGCATCGATGATGTGAAGGTGGTGTGCAGGTATCCGGATGTTTTTCCTAAAGACTTACTGGGACTTCCACCCGATAGGGAGATTGAATTTGTGATCGAGGTCGAGCCCGGCACCAAACCAATATCCATACCGCCATACCGTATGGCACCCGCTGAACTTAACGAGTTGAAAACCCAATTGCAAGAGCTTTTGGATAACTGTTTCATTAGACCAAGCCACTCCCCATGGGGAGCACTGGTTCTTTTTGTGAAAAAGAAGGATGGGACACTTCGAATGTGCATTGACTATCGTCAACTGAACAAGGTCACAATCAAGAATAGGTATCCCTTGCCTAGGATTGATGACTTGTTTGATCAACTACGAGGAGCAACCGTGTTTTCAAAGATTGACTTGAGGTCGGGTTACCATCAATTGAAGATTAAGGAAGATGACATACCAAAGAGTGCTTTCCGCACAAGGTATGGGCATTTTGAGTTTCTTGTTATGTCGTTCGGGTTAACAAACGCCCCAGCGGCATTCATGGACTTGACGAACCGAGTATTTTGTAAATACTTGGACCGATTCGTGATTGTGTTCATAGATGACATCTTGATTTACTCCAAGAGTGAAGAAGAGCATGAGGAGAACTTGGTACTTGTTCTTGAGACACTACGGGAGAAGCAACTTTATGCCAAATTTTCTAAATAAGAGTTTTGGCTAAAGGAGATTGGCTTTCTCGGGCATGTGGTTTCGGGGTCAGGATTGCCGTTGATAACAAGAAGATAGAAGCCATCACCGAATGGGAGAGGCCAAAGAACGTTAAGGAAATTCGCAATTTCCTTAGATTGGCAGGCTAATATAGGAAGTTCGTGAGAAGTTCTCTGTGTTGGCTTCGCCATTGACGAAGCTCACTCGAAAAGGGGCTAAGTTTGTATGGGATGACAAATGTGAGAAAGGGTTCATTGAACTGAAGAAGAGACTGACTGAGGCACCAGTACTTGCATTACCCAAACAGGGTATGGGGTACAATGTCTATAGTGACACAAGAATCCAAGGGTTCGGATGTGTGTTGATGCAAATGGGGAGGGTAATTGCCTATGCTTCAAGACAGTTGAAGAAGCATGAAGTAAATTATCCTACTCATGATTTAGAGCTCGGAGCAGTAGTGTTTGCACTTAAGATATGGAGGCATTATCTCTACGGGAAGACATGTCATATATACACTGATCATAAGAGCTTGAAATACGTGTTTACTCAAAAAGAGTTAAACATGAGGCAGAGACGGTGGATGGAGTTGATAAAGGACTACCATCTTGTGATTGAGTATCACCCAGGTAAGGCAAATGTGGTGGCAGATGATTTGAGCCGGAAGAGCTCGACTGGGGCATTGCTAGCTTATTTGAGGACATTAAGAGCCCAACTGGAGATATCTGGCGACGGTGCCTTATTGGCACGATTTGAGGTGAGACCTACTTTACTTGATGAGATCAAGAAGGGTCAAGAAACTGACGAAGAACTTATGAAGGTCCGGGAACGCATGCAAGCGGGTCCAGTGGAGGACTTCAGGGAAAGAGATGACGGTCTCTTATTATTTTGTGATTGAGTGTGTGTACCGTCGGATGAGGAGCTCCGAAAGTCTATCTTAGAGGAAGCTCATTCATCGGCTTATGCCATGCACCCGGGGGGCACGAAGATGTACCATGATTTGAAAGAGTTACTGGTGGTCTGGTATGAAGAGGGAAATAGCCGAGTACATCAGTCGATGCCTTACTTGTCAGCAGGTCAAAGCAGAACATCAGCATCCAGCTAGGTTATTGCAGCCACTTTCCATTCCAGAGTGGAAATGGGAGCACGTGACTATGGATTTTGTGGTAGGACTACCACGGATAGTGAAGAATTATGATGTTGTATGGGTTGTGGTTGATAGGCTCACGAAGAGTGCACGTTTTCTACCCATCAACACCACCTATGCACTTGAGATGTTAGCAAAATTGTATGTGGATGAGATCGTGAGGCTACATGGGGTTTCTATAACCATTGTATCCGACAGGGATCCACGGTTCACATCACGATTTTGGCCGAAGTTCCAAGAGTCTATGGGAACGAGGTTGAAGTTTAGCACTGCTTTTCATCCACAGACAGATGGACAATCTGAGAGGGTCATACAGATTTTAGAGGACATGTTGAGAGCTTGTGCATTGGAGTTCCAAGGAAGTTGGGACAACCATTTAGCACTTGTAGAGTTTGCCTATAACAACAGTTATCAGGCGAGTATCGGCATGCCTCCATACGAAGCATTGTATGGGAGGAAATGTCGTACACCGTTGTGTTGGGATGAGGTTGGCATGACCAAGCTCGAGAGCACGGAATTGGTGGAGATCACCAAATCAAAAGTGAAGATGATTCGAGAGAGACTTAAGGTGGCCCAGGATAGACAGAAGAGCTATGCTGATAAGCACCGAAGAGCCTTAGAATTTAAGGTGGGAGATGAGGTATTCTTGAAAGTTTCACCTTGGAAAGGAATCATCCGATTCCAAAGCCGAGGGAAACTTAACCCACGCTACATAGGGCCATTTGTGATTCTTGAAAGAATTGGGGCCGTAGCATACCAATTGCAGTTGACTCCAGAATTGGAGAAGATACATAACGTGTTCCACATGTCTATGCTAAAGCAATATGTGCCGGATCCGTCCCACGTGTTAGAGAAACCACCCGTGGAAATACGTGAGGATTTGAACTATGTCGTTCGCCCGGTAAGGATACTTGATAGGCAAGTAAAGAAGCTGAGAAGCAAGAAGGTCCCAATGGTTAAAATCCTTTGGAAGAGTGACCGAGTTGAAGAAGAAACTTGGGAAACGGAAGCCTTAATGAAGGAGCAGTATGCATTTCTTTTTGAATAAGCATTTGAGAATTTCGGGGACGAAATTCCCGTTAGGGGGGGGGGGGGGTTAACTTGTAACACCGCACCCGGATGTACTTGAATTTGAATTCAGTATGTATTTGAATTTTCCCAGCGAATAAAACCGTGTAACGGGTTGGTGTATATTTAATCAACGTGTGATTAATTAGATTATTTATCGGGTCCATAATGATGAGAATGGGCTACTAAATATTTAGTTGGGTCATCGTAATAATTATAGAAGCCCAATAAAATGTAAACGAAGGTTGATAAAAATGTTTGGACAACCCGGCTGCTATTTTGACCCAACCTGCCAAAAATAGCAGGAATAATTGGGAGGGACTTTCTACACCCACTTGGGATACTCTACAAGTCAAATGACCCCCAAAACAATAGGGAGGGGGACCATGGAAGTGAGTGTGTGCGGACAAAGAGTGTGAGGGAGATGGGAGGAGACATATGAAAACTCCTAAGGCCCTACTCCACATATTATTGGAGTCTTGATTAAGGGGGATGCTTCCTCTTGCTTCTCATTTGCACCATACGAAAGAAATAGAGAGATAAGGTGGGTTGTGTTTGGAGCTCTCACAACCAGCAAACTAGGGGGAAGCAACAAGAAAGAAATCCAAGAAGAAAAGGGTTGTGTTTGAGGTAAGAACTCAACAAACAATCTCTTAACTAGTTTTATTGTGTATGATTTTTAAGAAATCATATGGTGGATTAAACATGGAGCTCTACACGTTTAAAAGTGTCTAATATTGGGAACCCTAATCCAGAGGGAAAACCCGGCATTTATAGGAGGGACACCGATGGGGGGACCAACGAGGGGCGGACACGTGGCAAGGAGCGTGTTCCGGCTCACGCGCCGTGCGTGGGATGAAAACGTAATGATGACAGTTCCTCGGAAAGTGCGCCGCCGCTACAGCAGCCGTCACCTCGTTTCCTGAACCGTCGACAGCTGTTAAGCACCATGACCACGAGCGTGCGTTACCACCAGAAGCCGTAAAACATTAAGTATCGAGATACGAACGTCTACGTCAGGGCACCTATACTTCCTTATGTCCTGCGCATGCTCAGAACATCAGAAGTGGGGGACTTGTGTTGGGTTAATGGCCCAAGCCGAGGTCCGGCCCATTAACCCCTTTTTATCGGATGCACGTCCGGTTAGGACACCAGGCTGGACGCAGGACCATGACCCTTGGAAAGAGACGGACGTCTGGAATTGGGGGGTTCAGGTTCATGGCCCATCGCGACGAACGTCTATGCAGGGACAAGGAGCAGGACCACGGGCCATCAGGGATGACGACGGACGTCTCCAGAGCAAGCATATAATTATCGGAGGGAATCCAGTCCACATGGTGAGAATCCATTAAGGCCAGGAGACGAACTGCCGAAGCCTCTTAAGGGGCACATGGGGGAATCCAGCTCGCTTCCCGGACGGACGAACGTCCCCACTATTTAGGCGGGAAACCTAGATTCTGGCGGGAAGTGCATTTAATGCGGAAGATTTGGTGGTTGGGACACCAGCGGCCCACAGGCCTCCACGTCAGCGTAGCCACCTGCCCATTGGCGGGTATAAATAGAAGCATTTATTTCATTGTAAAGGGTTGGCAACTTTCTATTTTTAGCACTCTAGCTATAGCATTCTTACTCGCAGCACTTCTACTGCCTTACAAGACGAACGGCCGACGGAGCCTTAGCGAAAAGTATTGTATTAGGGAGTTATTAATAGATAATAATACCTAATCACTTACTTGCTACTTTTCTTGCTCTTTCCAATCCATATCATCTGCTTGTTGGGCTAGTTTACTCACCCCTCCATTCGAAATCCTTGGGCTTACGTGTTGGACCCGGGGGTTGAAGGAATAAACCTCAACATTGAGATTAAATCATATATAGATTGGGAAATTCATAGGAATGAACCTTATAACTATGAATTAAAGAGCTTGGTGGCTTAAAGACTAATGGATTAGTATTGATTTTACTAGTCGGAAATATTAGTATGAAAAGTGATAGAACAAATCCTAAGGGCTTGGATTGTGGAAGAGGTACACCTTAAGTAGTCTTATGAGATGTCTTAAGGTAGAGATGGGTAAACGCTAAGTTACCGTAGGAGTAGGCCTCAAAGGCTACTCATAGTAGAGGAACTCTAGGCATAGAACTTGCTTAGTGAACTAGTATCGTGACTAGAGGAAGCCTCTAGCACGATGAAGAATGGCCGGAGGAAGCCTCTAGCACGATGAAGAATGACTGGAGGAAGCCTCCAGCATTCGTGTAGGACGACTAGAGGAAGCCTCTAGCCTAACGTAATGTGACTAGAGGAAGCCTCCAGCACAACGTATGTAAGGTGATTAGAGGAAGCCTCTAGCACCAAGTGGAGTGACTAGAGTAAGCCTCTAGCACGACAAAACATGACTAGAGGAAGCCTCTAGCTTGGTGAACTAATATAGATGGGCGTGGCTTGAAGTCACGGGGAAAGGGTTGAATGTTTTCAAAGTAAACATGGGTCTTCGGGCCGACTACTTGACTTTATATATAGAGTAAGTATATTTTTCAAGGAGGGTAACCACGGGTTATGACCTATTATATAATATCACTCTATTTGAGGGTCTTGGAAATTGAAACATTGATTATACTTAGTATAGTTGTCATTGTACTTGTCAAATGCTTCCAAGTACTAACCTCCCCTTCACGGGGGAGGCCACCTCACAGTTTCAGGTAGGGGATAAATCTCGCTATCATCGCCCGTTGCTTTGGGAAGCTCGAGGAGAGAAGACGTGGTTCGTGCTTCCTCCGTTTCTATTTTAAAAATATTTAAATGAATGCTCATGGATATTATTTTCTGAATAATTATTTGGGGGCTTGTATGCCCGTGTTTGCCACGTGTGGCTTGAATACTTGTATTAATGTTTCCGCTGCTTAATTAAATATTTTACATCATAATTGTTTATGGATGTACTATTGTGAATGGTATTCAAGACGTACGCCTAGTATAGTATGGATGAGTTGGACTGCGGTTGACTATTCATACTGTACGGCGGGTTGTTGACGTGTCCGGTAGGTCCGGGGCGTGACAGCAGAGGCAGCGGGGACAACCGCCGTTGTGACGGCCGGCCGTGGCTGTGGTGGTGCTCAGTGACTTAATCGGCGGGTTGTTCATTTCACAAAGGTGGGCTGTCTCACTAAACGAAAACAATTACACTGACATGTTTCATGGTGTCAGTGACACATGCGGTAGCTACAGTGGCATGGACGATGGCTATAGTGACACCGACGGTGGCTACAGTGACATGGGCGGTGGCTATAGTGACATAGGCAGTGGTTACAGTGACACCGACAGTGACATAAAATCTGATAGTGATAATATATATGTTCTTTCAAATATATGACCTTCTTAGTCACTTTTTGTGTCTTTTTGAAAAATGGTCACATTTTAGAAAAATGGCTTTAATTTAGTAATGTTGAAGACAAAAGCCCATAAAAAACATGACAGTCCTATTTTGGAATTTTCAAACCTTTTTAGTCCTACTTTCGAACCTTTGTTGTTTTGGTTGAAATTTTATTTCCTAGCAAAAAAAAAACTCTAGAAATTAAGACATGTGATGAAAAGTCTGGTTTGATTGTTGTGATGAAAACTCTAGAAATTAAGCCCACTACAGGATCAGAGAATCTTATCGTTTTACGTCTTGCTTGGGTTTCATTATTATTGTGATATCAATTTAAACGTCTTTTTTCAAAAAAAAAAAACATACCTTAATATAAGTAGTAGACCTGCACAAAATAGGTTTGAGCCGGGCTTGGGCCAGGGTTTTTTATAAATTTTTTGCCCATCATGTGTGGGCAGGCCCGGCCCGAACGGGCATAACCCCATGACCATATCGCCCGTAAGAGCGAGTCAAGTAGTCCACCAGGCCGCCCGACCCGGAAAAACTTTATTATTTTTTAAATTATATAATTTATTTAATACTTTAAAAATAATGTTACAACTTTTTAAAAAATGTTAATACACTTATAATGTTTATAGGTCTTTCGCCACATACAAAAATAATACTTACACAAAAATAATAATGAAAAAATATATCTAAAATTTAAAATTCAAGCACAAAGTATTATCTTTAAGTACAAAAATAGATACTATATTAGTTGGGCTAGTTGTTAAGAAGATTTTTTTACAAGAATATTACTAAAATAAAACATATTTATATAAGGAAAAATTGACAAGAATAATCCCACTTTTCACTGGTCTTCTCATAATAATCCCATCTTTAAACAATCCCAAAATAATCCAACATTTGCACCTCATCATCTTTCATTGGACCCTGACCAAGTTTTCTTACCATTTTTAAAAATCTTATATAAATAATCTCACATTTATAAGGATATAATTAAAAGGTGAAAGGTGGGATTATTTGTATAATTTTCAAAGAAAGAGTAAAAAACATGGTCATGGTCCAATAAAAGAAGATGCGGTGCAAAGGTGAGATTATTTTGGGATTATTGAAAGGTGGGATTATTATGAGAAGACCAGTGAAAAGTGAGATTATTCTTGTCAATTTTTTCTTTATATAAATATGACTATTCATTACTATAATGTGGTGTTGTGGTAACTTAAGCTCAAAATTTGAACATGAATTACTATGATTTCATTACTACTCTAGTCACTAGTCATATTTTTGTAAATCATCTTTATTTTGATCATATTTATGTAATTATTTCTATTAAGAACTAAAAACTTAAATTTAAACATAATAAACTATAAATATGTATAAAAATAAATTATATTTGTTAATATAAATATACATGTGTACATGTAAATAAATAAATAAAATAGTGTATATATGTGTAATGTGTGTGTACATGTACATATTATATACTACGTACTAAAGAGAGAATGACGGATAAGCGGGACTTTTGCGTTCTTCTTCCCAAAATACGAAGATTCCATTTCGTGGATGAAAATACGGGAATGCTGCGATAGATGAAAATAGGGTACTGTAGTACAATAGTGCTTGATGCCACGTATTTAATTCATGATGACATAATTTCACTTTTTTGTAGTCATACTATTCTATAATGCTTTTGTACTAATAGTATAATACGTAGCAGCAGTTAATGCTAGATATTCATACACTATAATTAGGATAATTAGGAGCCCGTTTGGTGACCTATTCTTTCCGCTTATCAGGCTTATCAGCAAGTTTTTTCATTAAACATGTAACTTTTAATTTCGCGCACTGAATTTTGTAATAAACAGAAAAAGTAAGGTTGAAGTTACTTTTATAGCTGTATTAACTAAAGTTACTGTAGATGATCATTTTAACTATTTTTTCAAATTATTTTTTATTTAATTTATTAATAAAAATTATTTTAAATATAATTTTTTCACGAATCAGTAGAATCAGGTAATACAATCACTTCAGCCAAAATTTCATAAATTTCAGCAGAATCAGCCAATTCAGAGAATTTTAGTGTTACCAAATGGGCTCTAAGTTGTTAGTTACTATTGCTACTTAATTAGTTTATTTATTAATACATATATACCGGAGTACATTGATATTTTAGTATATGTTGTACTAATAGTACAATATAATATATCAATCCTTCCAGAAAATTAACTCCGCAATAATGTAATATAATCTAATAATGTTGTTGTTTTTGCTACTTCAGAGAGAAAGTCAATATGTTGAATTTATTAAAATTTATTTTAACATCAAACTATATTCTTCAAAAAAAAGGGAAAACTGTCAAATAGGTCCTCGAACTTTCATAAAAAGGTCAATTAAGTCCTTCTATATGAGGTTCTATCCGGCCATCGCGATTTGGGGCAGTTCCAGGTGGAATTTTTTGAGCATCTTATTCACCAAGTCTAGTTTACTCATACCAAATTTCAGCTAACAATTCAATCGGGAACACATTCAAATTAATTCTTGAAGATAACTGCGCATTTTTGCGTTCTCGAATTAATTTGAATACGCTCCCGATTAAATTTTTTGCTGAAATTTGGTATGAGTAAACTAGACTTGATTAATAAGATGATCAAAAAAATTCATCAAAAAATTCCACCGGGAACCGCCCCAAATCGCGACGACCGTACAGAGCCTCCTATCGAATGACTTAATTGACTTTTTTATGAAAGTTCGAGGACCTATCTGACAGTTTTCCCCAAAAAAAATCATCAAACTATAAAAACAAAAAATGCTAAATCCTCGGTATTACTATTACCCAAAGGCTAAATGTATACGTGGCTTTCAAAATGTCTAAAGAGCATTGACCATGACTAGATAACTAAGACCAACCCGGAATTAATATACATTTTGGATTTGACAGCCCAAATCCCGCTATTTGAGAAATCTCCAAAAATATCCCGTATTTTTGCCATGTCTGCACCGAATCCCCGTAGTTTTAGAAATGACCCTATACTAAATGTAGCGGGCCGGGCTTATCGGTCTGAACGGGCCTACATCCTAACCCAAGTCCACCATATGTTATTGCGGGCCGGGCTCGACCCGATCCGGTGGGTATATATATATATATATATATATATATATATATATATATATACACACACACACACACACACACACACACACATGTCCAAGCCCGCCCATTCATGCAGGCTGGTTGGGCGGGCCGACCCGATTTTGTGCAGGTCTAATAGGTAGGGCGAGAAAAAAAAGTAGGGGAAGTACATGCATTGGATTATTGGAAGGTGGGAGCATGGGCGGAGCTAGGGGAGGGCCATCCCTGGCCCTGGCCCTGGCCCAGCCCAAATTTTAAAGATGCTTGTATTTTTAGTGTAAAAAAATCCGTGTAAAAAATTTTCAAAAAATATTCTTTGTATCGGCCCAGTCCGGCCTAGTGCTTTAGCTCCGCCCCTGGGTGGGAGTTTTTTTTTCTTTTTTGAAATATTGGACGGTGGGAGCTCATTAATCTACCTTTAAATTATTTCTTATAATACAGAAAATCCTATCTCAAAGGCTATTAGAAGAAATACTTTCTTTCCACAAAAAAAGACAAATACATACTTTCCCGACTTTACTATCCGCCAAACTCACCCCTATATTTCAACGTGGCCGGGTAACATTATATTTCAAAAAAGACCAAAAAGAAATTAATAAATTGAAATTAAAAAATAAAAAATTTCAAAAATGTAATTGTGCCCATTTCTCCCTTTATTGTTTTTATATCACAATTTAATATTTTTAGTATAAAATATTATTTCAAAATATGTAATTTTTTAGTGCAAAGAATGAAAAAAGTTAAATTTTCTCTACATTGCAAAACATATGTTAGCACCTTTTCGAAAGAATCTTAAACATATAGTAAAATTTTGAAATAATATTACATACTTAAACAATATTAAATTGTGATATAAAAACTATAAAAGGGAGAATTGGACACTATTACATTTTTAAATTTTTTGTTTTTAAATTTTGAATTTATAATTTATATTTGATGTTTTTTGAAATTTATTTTATTAATTTAAAGTCAATAAGGATTATGTTGACCCTTATAAGAACATGAGTGATATTTTTTCACCTTTTTAAAAATTCAGGGGTATATTTGTTCCGAAAAATAGAAGAGGGGTATATATGTTCCCACAACCATACTATAGGGGTATATTTATATTTTGTTCCTTTGATTTGGTTGTAAGTCAGTTTGTTAGCTACCAGTTTTTATTTATGGACGGGCAATCTTACGAAATTTTAGATTATTGTCAAGCTTTTTTGGGTTGTGCGTCTGCCTGAACTTGTAACTAATCTGTAGTGTTTAAATAATAATATTTGATTAAAAAATCAATATTTGGTAAACAATTGCTTGGCCAGTCCCATGGTCCATGGGTAGTCAAGATGTTTCATTTTTTCAACATTGGTCGTGTAATTTTAGAATTTCTTCAATATATCGTCCCTATAGCATATTATTCACCCAATCATTGTCCAAAAATCATAACCGGCACACGACTTTCAAAAGCTTGTACTCCGTATGTGGTACAAATTTCAGCCCGTATGTGATGAAGGGATATTATTACGGGAAAATTCCCGAAATGGGACTAAAAAGTTCGAAAATTCCAAAATAGGACTGTCATATTTTTATTCCCAAAAAAATAGGACTAATTACTGCCAAATTTGGAAAATACTGCCATGTTTGAAGTCTGGTACTGTCAAAACATGACAGTAATTAATCCTATTTTGGGAATAAAAACATGGAAGTCCTATTTTGGAATTTTCAAACTTTTTTAGTCCCATTTTGGATAATATCTCTATTATTACTCATTTTAATAAGTAAAAGACTAAAAGTTACTCATAAGATTGTGTTAATCGTGTAATGGGTTGTACGGTCTATATCGTGTAATGTTTTTATTTGGACGATTCTCGGTCCCAGACCAGAGGGGACTTAAAGGCACCAAACTAGCTCAAACCAGATTTAAACAGATCAAACCAAGTCAGACAAGATTTCCGTAGTTATACAATACACAGAGATCAGAAATTTATTAGACCATATATCAGATCAGACCAAACCAGCAAATTACAGTCCAAGTAAAAACATCCTAATTTAAAGATATACTATTGAAATATGCATTGATATGAAATTATAACATCTGTTACTTGAACATCAAGATACTTTCATTGGGCATTAAACATCTTCTATTGAGCATTAGAACTTTGCAATTGCATATCGTGATCTTTGCTCTCATGTCGTCTAATTCATTTTCTTATTTTTATTTTTTGTTGTTGGAAAAATTCTTAAATTATATCTATAATCAACACCTATGAATCTCAATATATGAATCTAACTTAATATTATACGGAGTACTTTTGAAATGTGAATTGATATGAAAATCGCAAATTCTGCAGTTGAGCATCAACACACTTTCCATTGAGCCTCAAACAACATGTCTTGAGCACATGAGAACTCTAAACTTGAGTATAAAAATTTCAAAACTGAGACTCAAAACATCTTCACTGAGTATTTTGTTCTCTAGTCTCTACTAATGAGCATTGAGACAATGTCAGCTTCAATCTGATTTGCGGTATGTAGTCGCTTGAGTTTCGTCGGCTAGGAAAAGTTTGAGTCGCGAGTTGGAGTGTCTGGTGTGAGACGAGCTCGTTTGGGCGCGAGCGGTGAGCCGTCCATCTGCGTGCAAGTGGCGAGCTACCCGTCTATGTCAAAGGTGGTTAGCATGAAGCGCAGTAACACTATATAGCCAGTGGTCATTCGACAGATGGGTTTAGTATTTCTGCAATCGTCGCGAAGAGGATGATATAAAACTCGGTTGTACTGGGCACATGGTACAACCCGATTATACCATATAATTCGCGGTTGCGTAGTATAATCTATTATGAAAACTAATGGAAAATTTGTTAATAAATTGTATTAAATGGTCATTTTGGGGCAATTGTTTTGAGTGGGGTCCACTTCCGAGTTGGGTCAGGTCAAAGTGGTTTCAGATTGTCCTTGCCTAGGGCTACAATTCGATATATGGTACGCTCAAAACAGATAGCGGGTGAATGAAATCGATTCTCGAAGTTTACTCGTTGAAATGGAGAAAACTAGGAAAATGTGGGTTTCTGTGTGGTTTTTTCCCACACCTGAAAACCCAAGGGACTTTGAACCCTTTATAAAGGGAAACTCCCTTTAAGGAGTTAAGATTCCTAAGGATAAAGGCTCTCTCTCGCGCGCAAGGGTGGGGGGTGAGAATCAAATGCCGAAACCGGAGAACAAAAACGCAACTTGCGTGCGCGGCGATCTGCGGACACGAATGTTGACCGGAAATCAAGTCCCAACGTTCATATGCATGTTTTGTCCAGTTTTTTTGGACGAATCAATGCCAGCCATTCTGCGAAATTCCTACTATGTTCTAGCTTTGTTCACGTTCGTTGGAACATTAGTTTGAGTGCTAAACTATTATTGTTCGTAGTCATCGTATCCTGGGAAACGATCATTGCAACGCTCCTAGCACCTCGGGAGGCAACGAATACGTTTAAATGAAATCGTGCGTAGCACGAGCTTTGCCTATTTTCTGTTTCATCTATTTTCTGTTTTCGTTAGTCATTTTATTTAATTAATTTTTATTAATGAATTTTCTTTGTTTTGCGAAACACACCCAACAAAAACATCAAAGATGATCTTGAAACTCCAAGCATCGTGTTATTTCAATAATTTATTTAACTGGCTTCTCGATTGTATTTTTAGCTGAAAATTTGTGTAAATGTTCTACTCTTCGTATGAAACATGCTCACAAAATTTCATAAAAAATTCAACTCAAAAGTCCCTCAAACGGGTTTGGCCCAATGATGGTTCGCGTTATTTCAGACCGACCAGATCATTTCTCTCTCTATATATGTATGTATGTATGTACGGGCGCACACATGTGCCAAAAATCGAACACCAACCATAAAAAAATAAGGAAAAATGGATAAGAATAATTTCAACTATTAGTGACATGTTTTAAATAATCCAAAGTATCGATTATCTAAAAAAACCAACTACTGAATAAAATTCTCAAAATGCTACACTGAGTTATAATAACTCATAAATAGCTTATACTCCGTAATATTTACGAGTTAATATAAGTCCTCGGATCATTTTAAGAGTTTTATCCAATAGTGGAGATCATTTTGAGAGCATTGATAAGTTAGATTATTTAGAGGACCACTACTACATAATATTTACCATTATTATTCTTGTCTATATTTTCAAAAAAGTATAATAATCAAAGAAGTTTATTCCATAAAAAGCTTTAAGATGTTCGATGAGCCAAATTATTGAATTATTGAACGCATATATAATATCTTCATGCACTTTGTAATCCATATTATAAATTGAATATATTATTAATCAAGCCCTAATAAAAAGTATGAAGTATTATAGGAATATGTATACTTTAAAAAAACAATGAGTTGAATTAATTGAAGGACATATAACGGATATAACCTTCTTTTGAATTAACCTTTTATTATTCCTTTCACTTTTCATTTTCTCTTTATTTAGTTTCCTTTCTCCTTTTTAGTTCATCTTCTTTTTCTTCTTTTTTGTACGCTCTTTTCACGGTTACACATTTTTTATTGCAATTTATAGTTTCTTTGCCTTTATGCTTTCCCACATTTCTATTCTTTTTCTTCTTTCTTTCTTAGCCCGTTTGTAATTCATTATTTTCCACATGCACCTCTTCTTGGATGTCCCTTCTCTAGCAATTTACTTTCTTCCACTTTACTTTTCTCTTTTCTTTTCTTTTCTTTTCTTTTCTTTTCTTTTCTTTTCTTTTCTTTTTGTTTTATTTCTTCTCAAGAAGGTGTTATATACTTCCTCTGAAATTAAATTTTCACTTTCCTTAAATGAACATCTCTTAATTGAATAATTAAATTTCCATTTTCGTTAAATGGATATCTGTACTTCAATTCTCATTTCTAGTTTGTTAATTTTATACGGAATAATTAATAAAAGTGTACTTATTATTATTAATTTACTCATGTTTCGTAACAATGTGTTTCTCTCTCTAGGGCTTCGGCCGCTAGAGCCCGTTTTTTCCGATTTCGACTTGTCGAAGATCGGCGCTTGTCATCCCTTTGTGTCGCTGGTGCTCGCTTGGAGTCCAGGTCAGAGCGCGGAGGGGGGAGATCATTGGAGGAGGGCGGCGTTGCTGTCCTGTTTCGATTGCTACATGTTCGTTGATTTCGGTCGCACGCAACAGGGATGAGTTTGGTTGGAACAGATCTGGATTCGATGTCATCTGTGTTAGGTGGCGTCAAAGGAGGCTTGGTAGAGAACTTGATGAATAAGAGGCAACGTGAGGAAGAAACTTCGGTACTGCTGGATCGTCCCCCTCCTGAACCGCAACCATGGAGCGCAGGAGAGTCTAGGGGTTGGAAGCATCTTTTTTTACTGTTTTCTTGCGTTATATTTTTATGATCAGACTGTTTATTTTTCTGTTGCTTACTTTTATTATTGTAAAACTCTTGCATTAGGATTGGGTGAGGTTTGGTCTGCTTCAATCGTCTGTGGCTCAGGCTTGCCCATTAATGGATCAGCAAGTTATATTGCTTGTTTGAAGGTGATTAACTCCGAGTCTGGTTCACGGTCGGTTGTATGTGGTTCCTTACTTTTTTTTACTCCCTTTCTGAATGCTAATGCTTTGGTATCAATTTAAGCCCCCCTCTTCCCAAAAAAAAATCTCACTTCTAGTTTAGTAATCATTTTAATGCTAAATTACTTCACTATTCCTTATCCCTTCTCATGTATGCTGTTAACCTTATCTCATTCTTTCCATATCATTTTCAATTAAGCTTACCTTCTGTACTCTATATTGTCTTTCCATTTTTGTACGTCGTTTAATCTTAGCGAGTCCCCTCTCTGATTACACTTCATCGGAGACCGGATGCCCATTTGCCTCTATTGTTGTCCCTCTACCTGTTCTTCTTTGCACCTATCCATCTACCTCAACTCATCTCCTACATACCAACCCCTTATCCATGTATCCTCCGGATCCATCTCCTCACTTGTAAATGGACAATAAAAGTAACCCTGATTGTCAGTCACTGGTGAAGAACAACGACCCACCTTTAGATCTGCAACAACTAATTTTTCCATCTGCATTCTTCTTGTTGGTGACCCAAGCTCATCCCTAAAACGGATTCTAATTAGGCGATACGAAAGAAATACAATTACCAGGGCCGGCCCAGGGGTGTTTAGGTTGTGCGACCGCACAAGGCCTAAAAAAATAGAAGGCCCAAAAAAATAAATTAGTAGTAGATTACTACTAGTCCACTACTCCGTATTAGTCAGCCCAATAGGGAAAAAAGGTGCGGGAGAGTTGGAGACAGAGTCCACGCGTGAAGTAAAGAGGCGAACGGGCAGTCTGGTACTGCGATCAGCGAAAGAGGAAGCGCAATGGCCAAAGGGCATGGTGAGCGACTGAGCGAGACGAGGGACGAGTAGACGATTCTCCATTTCCAACCTCCGCTCCAGCCTCCAACCCTAATTTCTAAGTTGCTGCGGCAGTTTGGCCTTCAGACGGCTGCGGTAATGTTGCGAGTCCGTAACTAATACGGAGTACCTGTTCTTTATGAAGTAATGTTGTAAATTTGCTTTTGTTTCACTATATAACTTTATTTATATGTAAATAAATTTTTTCTTTGATTTGTTATTGTTAGTTAATACTAGCAACTTCTATTTTGACATAATTTTTTTAAAAATTACCACTATTAGCAATTTACCGCTTCAATTGAAATATCATTTCTATTAACAAAGAAAGGCCTGAATTTTGTTGTTGCACAGGGCCCTCAATTTCTGGGGACCGGCCCTGACAATTACAACATTGTATTTGACATATATGATGGGGGCGTGAAGGAAGGAGATCAGGTGTCTTCAGCATTGGTGGAGGGATGAGCATACATGAATTAGCCACCAGTTGAGGATGGCGAAGGATGGAGTGATGCATCGTGTGTTCTATTTGAGTTATGTTCATGCCATTGTGATATGTTTGAGTCCTGGATATGCCGTTGTTGCCTATTTTTTATGGTTATGACGTTGTTTCTTGTTTGAGTTATGGCAATGCCGATGGTGCCTATATCTGTTATGGCTATGCCTTTGTTGCATATTTGAGTTCTAGCTATATCATTTGTTGCCTATTCCTATTATTAGTAAGACATTGTTTCTTGTTTTAGTAGGTTATCTGTTAGGCATGAGTTCGACTGTATGAATATTAGCTTATGCCATCCAATTTTAAATATTGTCAGAGTTTTTTTTAAAATGATTTTTGGTTGTGTGTCCTTAATGTGTGCACTGCATTGTCTTGTAAGCAAAACACTTGTATTCATTTCAAAACATCACACTATTTTCATTCGGGCTTACACAAAAGTGTGCAACCATATATAGGGTGGTTCGGTACACAATACCGAATATTTTCTTTTTGCCGTACCAAAACTTTCGGTACACAAAATTTATATACCGTTACCTTACCGAAGTTTCGGTATACCGAAATTTCGGTATACCGAAGTTTCGGTACGGTAACGGTACGGTATCTGTAAATTACCAGAGACTAATAAAATACACTAAATCGGTGTTACTGCGACATATTTAATCCATTATTAAAATGTTTCAAAATACACAATTAATAATCTATTGATGTCATATTCAATATTGAACAGTAATTATTTTTAGTATATTTAAGTAGTTGATCATGCCACGTATTAAAAAGTAATACATTCTCCTAAAATAACTTGAATAATATAGATATAATTAAATCAATAGTGATCTCTAACAAAAATAAATAAATATTTTCAATCAATATGGATATAAAATCATTTATTCCTAATATGATTGTGTATTTAGTCATTTTATAATTTTTAAAAAATATTTAAATAAAACTTTCGGACAAAGTTGTATGTTTTTACTCGCGGAATCTCTATGTAGATACACTCGTCACACTCGTTAGCGGCTTAGCCATCGCGACTCGCAAGCTCTTGGGACAAGATGGACTTGTTTCTAGACATTAGTACATTACTCATTAGTCATTAGGATAGTTTACTTGAATGTTACGTAATAGAAGCCTAGAAGGTTATAGTGGATTTGGGAAATTGAGCCTTTATTTTTGTATTTTGATATTTGTAACCAACCTAAGTATTGAGTTTAGCCTTCAAAATTGTAATGGACTTTTACAATATTTTAGAATTTAAAGTAATTTTTTGGTAGGGAGCCGGTACGGTATTATACCGGTATACCGCGGTATTTGAAAACATTTACCGTTACCGTACCGAAATAAATCGGTACGGTATGATACCGTACAGAGAAAGACGGTATACCAACATTCCGGTATTTTTCGGTATTTTTCGATACGGTAAGTGTGGTACTGTGGTATACCAATTTTTCGGTATTTTTGCCCAGCCCTAACCATATATGTCAACACATAAACTACTGTAGAAAGGTCCCTCTCTCTCAACTTTCACACACTTTAAGGGAGTGTTTGCGATTGCTTCAACTTAAAAAAAGTGATTTTTTAAAGTGAGTTTGGGAAAAGTGATTAATAGTAAAAGTTGGTAGTGTTTGAGAAAAAAGTGATTCTAAAAAAGTAAAAGTTGGTAGTGTTTGGTAATATAAGTACTTTTTGTGTAATAGAAAAAGTGAGAAGCAGTTTAAAGCACCCTTCTACCTGCTTCCAGCTTTTAGCTTTTAAGTGATTAATTTAAGCAGAAGATATCATTTGAAAACACTCTTTTCAACTTTTTTTAAGCCAAAAGCTGAAAAGCGCTTTTTTTTAATCAACCCCAAACACTCCTTAAACCTAATCGACAGACATCCCTCCTTGGCATACTATATTCGGATCTGTTGGTCTAGCATCTCTTGACCAGTAATAGAGCCACCACACTAAGGGAGTGTTTGGCATTGCTTAAAAAAAGCACTTTTCATCTTTTGGCTTAAAAAAAGTTGAAAAGAGTGTTTTTAAATGACAACTTCTGCTTAAATTAATCACTTAGAAGCTAAAAGCTGGAAGCAGGTAGAAGGGTGCTTTAAACTGCTTCTCACTTTTTCTATTACACAAAAAGTACTTATTTTACCAAACACTACCAACTTTTACTTTTTCAGAATCACTTTTTTCTCAAACACTACCAACTTTTACTATTAATCACTTTTCCCAAAATCACTTTAAAAGATCACTTTTTTAAAATTGAAGCAATTGCAAACACCCCCTAACCCACTTTAGGCGGAAACGAAGCAAGTGACTGTTGGTCTAGCATCTCTTGACCAGTAATAGAGCCACCACACTAACCCACTTTAGTGTTAATTTCCCACACCGGAAAACCCAAGGGATTTGCAACCCTTTATAAAGGGACTCCCCCTTTAAGGAGTTAAGATTCCTTAGGGTAAAGGCTCTCTCCACGTGCGCAGGGGGGGTGCAAATCAAATCCCGAAATCGGAGAAGAAAAACCGCGACCTGCGAAAAAAATCCCGAAATCCAAAAATCTATATCTCAAGAGATACGATTAATTTTTGCTTTCTTCCCTGAGAACACCTCGTTGGTGTTCTGGTGGCCTCGTGACAGAAGCCCTCAGGGGTCTTCTGATGACAGAACCCTTCTAGGGGTCTTCTGATTGGCCTCCCATCAGAATCCCTCTAGGGGTCTTCTGATTGACCTCCGATCAGAACCCCTCTAGGGGTCTTCTGATTGGCCTCCGATCAGAACCCCTCCCGGGGTGTTCTGGTGGAGGTCTTCTGTCGCGCTTCTGAAATGTTACAACAATTAATGCCCAACGTTTTTATCTTTTAATGCAGCGTTAAATGGACAGTTCATGGACGATTCAATGTCCAACGTTCAGGTCCATTAATTCACCATATACACACAACAAATCCTCCTATATCAAGGTTGGCAGGTGGTTTGCAACAACACACGAATTCATACACTCCAAGCACCTTTTGCACCTCAAAAAACACACTGCTAGCATTCTGAAAAATTCATTCCGTGTTCAGACTTGTTCTCGTTCGCTGGAACTCTTGTTTGTGTGCTCAAACATTAGTTCGTAGTCATCGTATCCTGGGAAACGATTGTTGCAACGCTCCTAGCACTGTGGGAGGCGACAAATATGTTTTAAGGACATCGTGCGTAGCACGAGCTTTAACTAATTCTGCTTCATCTCCTTTCTTGTTTTTCTCTAGTCATTTTATTTAATTAATTTATTTTAATTAATTTTCTTTATTTTCCGAAACACACCCAACAGTGACAACGGGTCTTCAGCATTTTATTTTTGGCAACATCACTTTTGTATTTCCCTTATGCATTTTTGGCTTTTCGTATTGTGTATTCCTGTATTTTGATATTTCTAATAAAATCGTTGCTTTTCTTTAAAAAAAAACTACTGTACTTTAAGGTATTTAAATGTACAAACTCGGATTGCATCTTGCACTACTTGTGTGTATAAATAAAAAGTTAAAATAATCTCAAATTCATATTCCTTATCGTTCTGCTATGAAGGTATTCGTGATCTTCACTTATGAATTGTATTAGTTGCCATTATTCTAAACATAATTTTTTAGTTATTTGGACACGCTTGTAAACAAACCCTTGTTTTTTCTATTTATTCATTTCAATATTCTTCAATTTGAAATTGCTTCCTCCATTGTTCTTCAGAACTACTTCCATCACATATTGATTTTCTAGAAAAACTTTGTTCAATGTGTTTGATGTGAGCTCATTGAATATGTTTTGACAACTTCAATTAACGGGAGGCTACACCCAAGAATGTGGAATACCGAAGGGCGGACAAGCGTCCTGAAGGAGAGTCGGGCCCTTAGGGCAAAGAGAAGATGGAGATCAAAGTGATCTTCGGCAGGTTGGAAATAGGTGACACCCCCGCTGACTGAAAAAAGATCTAAGTGGGCTCTGTGCGTGGCATCAGATTGCCATGAGCTTTTCCTCAATATGGATATAAAAAATGCCATCATCAAGCAGATTCTGGTGGACATGGGCAGCAGTGTTAACGTCCAGTACTGGGACGTTTTCGAGAAGATGGGACAGAGTAGGAGTAATTTGATGCCCCTACGTACCCCCTTGGTAGACTTTATCGGGGATTGCATCGATGCAAATGGAACCATTTCCTTACCGAACGAGATCGGCGACGATCCATATGACCTTCGTGATGGTCTGCCTGAAGTACGCACATAATGCCATCCTTGGCCGCCTGAGGTGGGAAGACCTAGAAGCCATTGCTCCTGCGCGACACTCCTGTATCAACTTCCCCACTACGACAAAGGTGGGGGTAGATCGGGACTAGCTCCATGAAATGGTCCGAAATGCAGTGATTGCAGTCCTGGGCATTCCCCAGGAGCACCTCATGACGCGGTAGGTCATCAGGGTGGGCGGCTTCGAAAACCGCCATGTCATCCCCAGAGAAAGCCTCGTCCCTAGAATCGTTTCCACCATCTGGGAGGGCTTGGGTGCGTTCGTCGCGAACGGCAGCATCATAAGCATATCATCTGCCTCTTCGGCAGCGTCATAAACCCCAACCTCCCCCGAGGATCGAGGATCCGTCTCACTATCCGAAGACACCGACATAAAGAAGATGTTAAGGGAAGAAGGGTACATGTTTCCCTGAGGGAAGAGTTGGAGGCTGAACTTTAGTGTAAAGAGAAGCTTGAGTTCCTAAAGATAGGGAGAGATAAAATTCAAAAAACCTGAACGAGCCAATTAAGCGGGCATTTATAGCAAGTGTCACCGCCCAAAGGCCAAATCACAAAGTGACATGTGGCCAGTAGCGTACCCAGGACGCGTCGCACAGAGATGGATAGTCAGGTAATCATTGCGATTACCTTGAAAGTTGAACTGCCTAGCATATTCGTCGCTTCGAATCTCGGGAGCCACCAGGACACCTGTGAGATCAGGAGCTTCGAGGCGGCATGGCTCGAGGTACATTAACCTTTCTACATCCTCATGTCACGCACACGTTCAGAACATCAGAAGTGGGGGATGTGCGTTGGGTAATTGGCCCAATACATAAATGACCCAATACCCCGTAGAGAAATGGAACCAGGAGCCGCTCAGAATAATCGCCCAGGAAGCAGGCGTCGTGCGACACTACGTCCTTAGAACGTTACACTAGCAATCATGAAGGTCTCGACCGACATGCTCAGTTTAGTTGGCGGGAAGCAAGGATTTTGACGGGAAATGCACTAAATGCACTAGATATGCAAGATTTGGAGATTGGGAGATTAACCACTTATAATCTGCTACATCATCACTACCACCTACCCACATGGTAGTATAAATAGCCCAAAGGAAGGTGTTGGGCCTTGGTTTGGACAGGGGCGGAGCTAGAGCACTGGGTCAGACTGGGTCGGTATAAAAAATATTTTCTGAAACTTTTTTACACGGATTTTTTAGGGTTTTGACAAAAATAATTATACTTTTTTTAATTTTCTGAAATTTTTTTACACTAAAAATTTATGTGGGCCAGAACTAGGTTACAAAAAAATATGCATTTTTTTTAAAAAAATATGCATTTTTTTATAAAAAATATGAATTTTTAAATTAAGCATAAGTCCATGGACATACGCTTCGATTTGGAGGAATAAACCTCAAATACGATGTTTGATCCAAATTATAATATTTGTGTAGACAATTTACAAGTTTTCAAATAATTTTTTGCAAGTGTAAATGGAATCCTCAAACACTTTTAAAATGGACATTCACAAACATCTTGTAGAGAAAAAAACTACAAAACGTGAGGGCAACTAGAAATTTCTCTTACATATTTTAAGCTAAGAAAGTTGAGATGCAAAATAATATACAGGTCACAATATATCTATAAATAACGTGAGAAACCAACCCATTCCCACTTACTTCAAAGTTTCCCCCTCCCCACTCTCCATTGTTCACTCGTTGCAGTGTGCTGAATTTGACTTCTGGTCTCACCCAACCCCCGCTCTCTCTCTATCTCTGTCTTTCTCAAAATAAACGTTCTTTAACTCTCGCCTTTCACGAGTTTCTTCCTGACGCTTTTAATAGCAACGGACATATAGTCAGTGATTCACCTGCTGGGAACAGTACTGACCAAAAAAATGATACCTCAATAAAATCTCTACTATTCTTGGATCCTTCTTTCTTTCTATCCTTCATCACTAGCAAGATGAATTGGAGTTGAATTCAATACGCGGTGAATTTAGTTGGTTTTATCCATACCCATATCCTGGGCGCAAAGAAGAAAATAAAAAAGGTTGGTTCTTTGAGGTCCAGCCATGGCGGAAGCTTCTAACAAGAGTGCAGAAGAAGGGAGTGCAATGCCGGAGGCAGAGAAGAAGAAGAAGGAAGAGAGCCTTCCATTTCTTCAGCTGTTTTCTTTTTCAGATAAATACGATTGGGTTCTCATGGCCTGTGGAAGCCTGGGAGCGATTGTTCATGGCTCTTCCATGCCCGTCTTCTTCCTCCTCTTCGGTGAGATGGTCAATGGGTTTGGGAAAAACCAGGGAGATATGTACAAGATGACCCATGAAGTTTCCAAGGTCTGAAACACTAAAAAGATGCAGTCTTTGTTCTTTTCTTGCTGTTTTTTAGATCTGAAATTTGATTCCTCTTGATTAAATTGGCTTTTTGTTGTAAATCTGCAGTATGCTCTGTATTTCGTGTACCTTGGACTCATTGTCTGCGTGTCATCCTACGCAGGTGCCCTTTTGTTCATCTCCATTCTTTCTCCCTCCCTTCCTCCCCTTTTTCTCTCTTTATTTTTTGGTTTCTTTCCATTTTCAATGTCTTATTTTATTTTAAATTATTATTGCATTTGCTGCTAACACAAATCTGGGTCGACAACTCATCACTTATTAGGATTGAATTGAATTCCCCGAAGTGTTTTTTTGTATTTCAGCGAAGAAGCCAAAGTTAGATAGAATCAATCATAGTGTTGTGTGACTTTTGTCGGACTTTTGCACGTGGTTTGTGGACTGCCTTCTTGCTCTTTCACCCCTCAATTTCCCAAGACAATTTCTTAATCCTAGAGCCCATTTCGGAGCTAAAAGTGAATTATTCCCCGTATTATCATTAGAATAAGTAATTTTTACTTAAATGTTTGGCTGATAATCGTTCAGAAAATATAGCAGATTCGACCATATCAGCTAAATAGCACTTGCAATTAGGTGCTTAGTACATTAGTAGATTCTAGCATTGATTAAATTAGCATAACTAGCATCCTCTCACGGCCTTAGTTCCTTTATGCCATTTGCTGTAGCTAAGTCAGTCTCAAACAAGAACTAGGGTGGCGAAAAGGTAAAAGGTTGTGATAGTGCGAAATTCAGAATTAATTTGCTCTAATGTGCCACCATCTTAAGCGACATGATATGCATAAGATTAGAGATAAAGATACAAAACAAACTTTGCTAATGATGATAGGAATTGTACAGAGATAGCATGCTGGATGTACACTGGGGAGAGACAATCATGTGCAATGAGGAAGAAGTATTTGGAGGTAGCTTTGAAGCAGGATGTTGGGTTCTTTGACACAGATGCCAGAACTGGGGACATTGTCTTTAGTGTCTCGACCGACACGCTACTGGTTCAAGATGCCATCAGCGAGAAGGTTCTTCACATTAATCAACAAATTATATAGTCTATGGGTATGGTTTTGGCATGTAATATTAGTATTAATGGTAGCTTTTGTTGGTCAGGTGGGGAATTTCATCCATCACATATCGACATTCTTGGCTGGGCTGGTTGTTGGTTTTGTGTCAGCGTGGAGGCTAGCGCTGCTTAGCGTGGCTGTGATTCCCGGGATCGCTTTTGCAGGTGGGTTGTATGCTTATACTCTCACCGATCTCACGTCCAAAACCCGGAAATCATATGCCAATGCAGGTATCATTGCTGAGCAGGTAATTCACAATTCCCCTTTCTTTGCCAGTTTGGCATTATATTATAATAAGTAGTTACTCTTTCCTTTTTGGTTTGTCCCACCATTATGGATTATATTTTTTTGAACTCTACTAACTCTCTACCCTTTCTGTTATGAATTTGACATTTTAGGACAAGTTTACTTAACTTCTATAAAAAGTTATTTTATGAAACTGTCGTAGAAAATTCTAAAACGTGTGCAAAAAGCAATCTGAGACTTGTATATTAAGACTGAGGGAGTATACTACTACGTACCACAAAAGAAAATGGTTTTTCTGATTTGATGTTTTGATCTTAAAATAGATTGTTTAGTCTTTATCTAATATATAAATAAAACGATTCTCTTTATTTAGAGTTTTTAGCCTTTACATAATAGAAATGTTTAAATAAAATTATGTTTCAACTTTCAACAGATATCTAGAATTTGATATATGAAGTTTGAAATTTGATTTTTTTTCCAGCTTTTTACTTACCTTCCAAATTACCTTCCCATTTTCTTTCCCTTTCATTTTCCTTGAGTTCCAAACAGACCATTAAAGTAACCAAAGGATATAAATGATGTTCGTTACTGCCTCTACACTCTTGGTTGAATAATAATTATCTTCAATGAAATTTTACCTTTTTTTGCTTCTTTATTACAGTACATTTTTTTCCATTAGGCATGCTGTCCCAGAATTATTTCACTTTTTTTTTTTTACCTGTACTAGTTAGTATAGGTTTCCAAAAGTTACAAGTCAACAAACACATAGTCAGTTAGTCTAGTGCGTACTGCTAATTTGTTATGAAAAAGGAAGAGAAAAAACTAAGATGTGTATACAAGTCAATCCTAATTCTTTCCTTTTATAGTTTCTGGACAAATTGGTCTAATCATGTCATTTTCAAATATCTAGCTTCTAATAGACCTGCTTTCATGTGAGCAGGCAATTGCTCAAGTTAGGACTGTGTACTCATATGTTGGTGAGACAAAAGCACTAAACTCGTATTCAGATGCAATCCAGAACACATTAAAACTAGGTTACAAAGCCGGTATGGCCAAAGGCTTAGGATTAGGGTGCACTTATGGTATAGCATGCATGTCATGGGCTCTTGTCTTCTGGTACGCTGGCGTTTTCATTAGGAATGGTCAGACCGATGGCGGAAAGGCATTTACCGCCATTTTCTCTGCCATTGTTGGTGGCATGTAAGACCTCACACAGAAACATATTTTCTTGTTTGTATATAGCAATGGATAGTTACTAGATTAATTAATAGTTGCTGCAAATATCGGATGTTTCCAGGAGTTTGGGTCTATCTTTATCCAATGTCGGGGCATTTAGTAAAGGCAAAGCTGCTGGGTACAAGTTAATGGAGATGATACGACAAAAGCCCACAATAGCTCAAGATGCTAAGGATGGAAAGTCTTTGGCTGAGGTCAATGGGGATATCGAGTTCAAGAATGTGACCTTCAGCTACCCTTCAAGACCTGATGTTTTTATCTTCAGAAATTTCTCCATCTTCTTTCCTGCTGGGAAGACTGTTGCCGTAGTCGGTGGCAGTGGTTCGGGGAAAAGCACCATCGTTTCTCTAATAGAAAGGTTCTATGATCCCAACGAAGGTAATTTTCTTGAGGTTCCTTCTAAAAGGTTACTTCATAAAAGAAGTACACAATGCTTGATCCATTGGTTTGTGTTATGTTGGCCGATATGAAATGATTTTAACATTAAATTTTACGTAAATATGATAGGTGAAATATTGCTTGACAATGTGGACATAAAGACATTGCAGCTAAAGTGGCTGAGAGATCAAATTGGTTTGGTGAATCAAGAGCCTGCACTCTTTGCCACCACCATACTCGAAAACATACTGTACGGAAAGCCTGATGCAACAATGGCTGAAGTGGAGGGTGCTTCCTCTGCTGCTAATGCTCATAGCTTTATCACCTTGCTGCCCAATGGCTACAACACTCAGGTTGGGTCTCTATATAAACACAAATCCATGTAGTTGAACAATCTTTGTCTATTAAGAGAACTTTTGGTGTTGATTTAGGTCAAACCTTATTACTAACAAATTGTTTACACTTGTTCTAGGTAGGAGAGCGTGGCGTCCAACTCTCTGGTGGGCAGAAACAGAGAATAGCAATTGCAAGAGCTATGTTAAAGAACCCAAAGATTCTGCTTCTAGATGAAGCGACTAGCGCACTTGATGCGGGCTCGGAGAGCATTGTTCAAGAAGCCCTCGACCGTCTCATGCTTGGGAGAACCACTGTGATAGTTGCACATCGTCTATGCACAATAAAAAATGTCGACTCCATTGCAGTTTTACAGCAAGGGCAAGTTGTTGAGACCGGAACTCATGATGAATTGATTGCCAAGGCTGGTGGGGCATATTCTTCATTAATTAGATTCCAGGAAATGGCTGGCAATAGAGACCTCTCAAACCCTTCTACTCGCCGGAACCGCTCATCACGGCTTAGCCACTCACTTTCAACAAAGTCTCTGAGTCTTCGGTCTAGCAGTCTGAGGAACTTGAGCTATTCTTACAGCACTGGTGCGGACGGGCGAGTGGAGATGGTTTCAAATGCTGAAACGGGACGGAAGAGTCGGGCGCCTGATGGGTATTTCTGCAGACTTCTTAACCTGAATGCTCCTGAATGGCCGTATTCAATAATGGGTGCCATCGGGTCCGTTCTGTCTGGTTTCATTGGTCCTACATTTGCAATTGTGATGAGCAATATGATTGAGGTTTTCTACTACAACAATCCTGTTAGGATGGAGCAAAAGACCAAGGAGTTTGTGTTCATTTATATTGGAATTGGTCTTTATGCAGTTGTTGCATACTTGATTCAGCACTATTTTTTCAGCATTATGGGGGAGAATCTCACTACAAGGGTGAGAAGAATGATGCTGGCAGGTATACAAAGTTATTATCATGGTTTAAACTTTTGTGCGTATTTCGACCAACATTGTTATTGGCACGACCAGTCCTTCCCATTCCTTAATGGCGAGGACGGTCTAGGTCTCTACGTTTGTTTTGCTCTAATAAATTGAAACACTTGAAAATTTTAAGTGTCATCAGCCTCATCAATTTTAAAAAATCAAATGGTGTCAAGTTAAACCTCTTGAGAAGTACTGCTTGACTATCATGGCACAGATCTAACATCTAAGTTTTGGATCAAATTTCTGAACAATAGCACTGCTGTTTGATGCAAAAATTCTACACGTTTTTTTAACAACAAAAACTTGTAAGTAGAGTTAAAATTAAGACATGTACTTGGTTGGTATATAATTAAAGAACAATAAATTCTACACATGTATCTTTGCACCTTTTTCAATAATTACATTATTAAATTCTTTTAATCATTTAACTGAATTCTTTTAGCTTTTTATTGCTTATTATTATGACATCAGCTATCCTAAGGAATGAAGTAGGGTGGTTTGATGAGGAGGATAACAATTCAAGCCTTCTTGCAGCTCGCTTAGCCACAGATGCTGCAGATGTTAAATCTGCCATTGCAGAAAGAATATCTGTGATACTCCAAAACATGACATCTCTCTTCACTTCATTCATAGTGGCATTCATAGTTGAATGGAGGGTCTCCCTCCTCATTCTAGCTACTTTCCCACTTCTAGTTCTTGCTAATTTTGCTCAGGTATATCCCCTCTTTCATTTTGTTTATAGTGATGCTTTTGAGAAACTGATTTGACAATGCATGTCTCTGAGACTCCTGTCCTTGACTTTTTGAGTTCCAAAGTATAGGGTCCCACAGGAGATGGGGGTTAAGGGGCTGTTTGGTTGCTGGCGTGGTTTTCTATTTCTTTACAATTTGCCAGAGACTGCAGAGATTCTTGACCCGTGACCTTTTTGAATCTGATATAACTTGGAACTATCATTCAAGAACTCTTTTTGAATTTCCTCTGACATATCTTCTGTTAGTTTGAGACCACTCATGATAGAACTGTTTCAAATGTGAACGTGAATAAAGTGTCCTTGGTAATAATTCCAACACATCTATAGTGCAGTACGGAGTACTTTATTATTGCTTTTAGGGTTATGACATCTGTCTTCCGAATGTTTGGTTAAATTATCCAAGGACCCTCAAGATTTCCAGAGATTACATAAAATCCCCTAAACGGTTAAACCAGACATATTTTCTTCAAATGACACAATGTTAATGATATATACTGATAATAGTAGAAACTGAGGCTTTTCCATTACTGTCTACATCAGTCTCAATATTTGTCATATTTTTTTATTACAAAAACTAAATATTTTGTCCATAACATGCACTGAAACACCATTATATGCTATGATCTTTCACTGCCAAGAGGGTTCTTTGTGGGAAAGAAATGTCAAAAGCCGTGTTTGTAATTTGCATAAACCTCAAGGGGCATTTGGCCAAACCAACACTTTCTGTAATGTTGTTTTCAGAAAGATTGTATTTTTCCTTCCTGGATGGTATAGTAATTTGGTAAATAATTATTTGTGTTATTTTACATGCACAGCAACTGTCGATGAAGGGGTTTGCCGGAGACACAGCGAAGGCGCATGCAAAGTCAAGCATGATCGCAGGGGAAGGAGTTAGCAATATTAGAACCGTGGCGGCCTTTAATGCCCAAGACAAAGTCCTTTCTTTATTCAGCTTTGAGCTTCGAATTCCCCGAAGGCAAAGTCTCCGGCGATGCAATTTGTCTGGACTCCTGTTTGGTCTCTCCCAGCTTGCCCTTTATTCGTCTGAAGCTCTAATCCTATGGTACGGCGTGCACCTCGTTGAGAAAGGCCTCTCCACCTTCTCAAAGGTCATTAAAGTTTTTGTAGTCTTGGTAATAACGGCCAATACGGTTGCTGAAACTGTCAGCATTGCCCCTGAGATCATAAGAGGCGGTGAAGCAGTCGGTTCTGTATTTTCCATCCTGGACCGGCCCACCAGGATTGACCCCGACGATCCCGATTCTGATCCTGTGGAATCGATCAGGGGAGACATTGACCTCCACCATGTAGAGTTTGCATACCCCTCACGGCCAGACATCGCCGTTTTCAAGGACCTCAGCCTCAGGATCCGTGCTGGGAGGAGCCAGGCTCTTGTCGGGGCTAGCGGGTCCGGAAAGAGCTCTGTCATTGCCCTGATCGAGCGGTTCTACGACCCGATGGCCGGGAAAGTCATGATTGACGGGAGAGATATAAGGAGATACAATCTGAAGTCTTTAAGGCTTAAAATCGGGTTGGTGCAACAAGAACCTGCCCTTTTCGCGACGACCATTTTCGATAACATAGCGTATGGTAAAGAAGAGGTGACCGAGGCAGAAGTAATAGAAGCAGCACGTGCCGCGAATGTGCACACTTTTGTTAGTGGATTGCCGGATGGGTACAAAACACAAGTGGGTGAGAGAGGGGTTCAACTCTCGGGTGGCCAAAAACAAAGGATCGCGATAGCAAGGGCAGTTCTTAAGAACCCCACGATACTCCTATTGGACGAGGCAACAAGCGCATTAGATGCCGAATCGGAGTGTGTGTTACAAGAAGCACTCGAACGGTTGATGAGAGGCCGGACCACCGTTCTCGTGGCCCACCGGTTATCAACCGTTCGTAACGTGGATAGCATTGCGGTCGTTCAGGACGGGCGAATCGTTGAGCAAGGAAACCATTCCGAACTAATCGCCCGACCGGAAGGCGCTTATTCGAGACTCTTGCAACTACAGCACCATCGAGTATGATGCAATGAATCATATCTTTCTTCTTCTTTTTTGAAAAGGGAGGCAAACTATGCTCTCTGGTCCCATTAACAGTTGCTTTCACTTTTCTTTATTGGCTGTAGATATGGGGGGATGTGAACTTTGTTATTATTATCATTACCTTTTTTTGCCTTTTTCTTAGTCTCAGCTTTTTTCCTTTTGCGTGTGTTTTGTGATGTGTACTTTTCAGTTTTAGATGATAATATGGGAGTCATCATTTTTCTCTTTTGAGACGAAGGCCAACAGAATGTAGGACACATTCATTTGGTCCCATATGAGTTGAAATTATTGTAATAAAGCACTATGGGTCTCAGAGTTGTAAAGAGGAAGGTTGCTTGCATGTTCATTTTGGTGCTATATGTATATAAATTAGTTTATGCTATGAAGCCAGGTTGTGTTTTGCAACTGTTCTATTTATATATTATAGTTTATGATAACATATGGGTTAATATAAGTTTAATATTCTTTTCTAGATGTACTCAAAACTAAGAAATCAAATAATGTTACACTAATACTAATAATGCTATGATAGCTGAAGCACCGACCCCAGCAACGTCACATTTAATTAATATTGATGCCTCCTTTAAAAGAGTTGTGGGAACTTTTAAAAGTACAGTAGGTCAGAAAATTGTGATTAATTAGTTGGTCACCAATAATGAGATTGATAGAGAATTGGGTTAGTTGTAGGGGCAGGGTGGAGTAACCGATCATACGAAAGTTCGAGAATATAAAACACTAAAATACATTCTATTTCATATATTATGCGACCCGTAACTCATTGCGAGTAAAAAGTTATATTCCTAGAAAATTAACACTATCTAAACTTGAAATGACTACACTTTGATATGTAATACCTAATAATGATTATATTTTGAAGTTTTAAAAAAGTGTCCAATTCACTCGGAACTTATATGAAGTCTGTAATGTATATGACATATATATCAAATCTATATTGTATTAGTCTCATTTAAACTATCACTATCTAAGCTATGCATGAAAAATTCAACCTAGACTTTGTTTAAAAATGATCCATGAGTTTTATTTTGTATTTAGTTAAATTTCGATCCATCTGAGTCGTTTTTCAGACCCAGCCACTCTTAGTTGCCTAGTTTTTGTTCTAGACCCTAACTAGTACATGGAATCGACCCGAACCCGTTCAAATAGGATCAGAATCCATCAATTTGGTTTATTGGAAAAATCGATCGAGTTATTTTCTTAAAAAAAAGGTAAAAAAACATTTTTAGGTAAAAATAACTTTGATCTTATAAGTGATTGGTTTGTCTTTTTTATTACTCTATCCGTTTCATTAAGATTGTTCAATTTTCTATTTTGGCTCGTCTCAGTAATGTTATCTTATATCAAAATTGATAATGTTTGTGTGATTATAAATGATTTAAGTTATTCTTACTTTATAAATTGATACTTACTTTTTCAATAACCACATCATCTTTCCTGTTTGACCATGAGAGGGATGGAGATATTATTTTCAGTTTGCAGGGGATTTTGTCATACTGGATGAGCAAATTGAGATTAATTAGTTTGTCACCAATAGTTAGGCCACATGCATATTGGTGGTGACCTACACATGGAGTGTTAAAAGGGCTTCTAATATGAGCCCAGTGGGATATGTCATATGTGCCTTTACTCCTTTTCACTTTCTCGGTACAGTGCGCCTGAGAAGGCGTAACAAAGAAGAGCGAGGGTCCATGGCAGAAGACATGTGAAAATCAGTGCAATTGTAAAGGGTTGTACGTCGGTGGGGTTAGCTAAATTGTTGACAAAAAAATGAAAAATGGTCTTTGTTTTCACACACACAACTAGATCACCAATACAAAAAATCCAAATGAAGAACATGCACATTCTTGACTAACCATATCTCATTGTTCTTCTTTAATCCGAATGAAGTCAATATTTTTTAGTAATTTAGTTGGGATGAATTACGTGACACTGATAACGTCGGATCACAAGATACATGGATTGCAGGTTGTAAAATTGATTAGTGAAAGTCCTTTTTACAATAAAAAGCTAATATTAAAATAATAAAAAATGAGAACTAATAACACTTATCCCAAACTCTTTCAAAAAAAAAATAACACTTATCCCAGATCATACATTCTTACTCGCTAATCATCAAACGCGAAAACTTAAGCCTCTAACACCAAGGGATTTAGGGAGTGTTTGCAATTGCTTCAACTTTAAAAAAGTGATTTTTTAAAGTGATTTTGGGAAAAGTGATTAATAGTAAAAGTTGGCAGTGTTTAAGAAAAAAGTGATTCTGAAAAAGTAAAAGTTGGTAGTGTTTGGTAAAATAAGTACTTTTTGTGTAATAGAAAAAGTGAGAAGCAGTTTAAAACACCCTTCTACATGCTTCCAGCTTTTAGCTTTTAATTGATTAATTTAAGCAGAAGCTGTCATTTGAAAACACTCTTTTCAACTTTTTTTAAGTCAAAAGCTGAAAAACGCTTTTTTTAAGCAAACCCAAACACTTCTTTAGTAACACTGCCAACCAATTACCGCAAATCCCAAATTGAAAATTTTAACCCACGAACGGGAAAACTTTAGTACCTTCCTGTTGATGACTTCAACATATTACCATATACTACATCATCCGTCGATTGAACGCAACATCACCGCGTAGCCCGCCGTCGACCGGAGTGAATCTAGTTCCGTCATCTTTGACTTCTCTTCTTTTGTTACACTCTTGCTAATTTTTTCTTAATAGATTGATTCTCTTTAGAATTTAGCCAATAAAATACACAAATAAAATGAAGGGTACAACCTAAAATACACAAGCAGTGTAGCAGCCTCTTCAGGAATACAAGCTACATGCTCTCTCCGTCCCGTTGGAAGATTCTCATAGCAAAATGATACGGTTATTTAGACAATAATTTAAATAAAGTACTTCGAAAATATTTTGGGAAATAATTTTAATAGGTATATATTATAATGTAGTTACTAGTTAGTATTGATAAATGTGATGTTATAAATGTATTATTTTTTATATTTAATGATTAATTTATCATTTAATATTGTTAATTGTTTCTTAAAATGGAAATGGGATCCTTCATATGGAACGTCTAAAAAAGGAAAGTGAGAACATTCTAATAAGACGGACGGGTACGGAGTATTAGATAAGGTCGTAACTCGTAAGAGCATATCCAATGGTAAAATGTGCACGGTGCATACGTGGCATGAGAAATGACCATATAAATATTAGTAAATAAATTCTTTCTCTCCTTATTTGAATGATTTTATACAATTTTGGTAAGTTTTTCTTCACAATGTCAAGGAGACCGTCTAGATTTTGACATTGTTGTTGACATTGCAGGGAAAAACTTACCAAAATTGTATAAAATCATTCAAATAAGGAGAGAGATAATTTATATGCTAATATTTATGTGGCTATCACTCATGCCATATATGCACCGTGCACATTATAGCATTGGAGATGCTCTAAGGATTCGAGAACAC
The DNA here is from genome assembly GCA_945859915.1 of Cuscuta epithymum. Classification (NCBI taxonomy): domain Eukaryota; kingdom Viridiplantae; phylum Streptophyta; class Magnoliopsida; order Solanales; family Convolvulaceae; genus Cuscuta; species Cuscuta epithymum. The sequence goes on from CAMAPF010001015.1 coordinate 6,048,854, forward strand.
CGCGCACTGTTAAAAGTGATTGATATCAACCGCTTGCATTTTTATTTCTTAGGACTTGAGGTAATTTCCAAAATTTTAAATACGTAGTACAAGTGAATGAATTGATCGAAGTGAAGGTGTAGACTTAAAATTTTAAATTAAGATTAATAAGTATAATTTTAAAATTGATGGGTTAATTTTGCTGTACAGGCATTATATGGATGTGATAATAAATACTTCAAATAATTAATTTTGTAGTATTGGCACTTGTAAAGTAGTTATTTTGTTAAAAAAAGTAGTTATATACTACCTCCGTTTCTAAATCAAAATCACATTTTCCCTCTTTGGATGTTTCAAAACAAAGTCACACTTTCTTATTTGGCAAACAAATTTGTATCAAAACGGTACAAATCAGTGCAAAACAATGTATAATAGTGTCAAAATAGTGTACTCTACATTAAATTTTACCCCTTAGTAAATTCCTTTTCTTAATAAGTGTGAAATCAAAGTGTGACTTTGATTTAGAAACGGATGGAGTATTTTGTTTGATATGTCAATATTGTATTTAATGATTTTAGTTTTTTTTTTTCTGTCTAGGACCTTAACTATTCTAAAATCGTCCCTGAACATATTCCCTACTCTCTATGCCAGTGTTAAGAGTAAAAAAACCACTCACATATTGTGGATTTGAACCCAAATTTTTGAAAGTGTACCCGAACTTTAAGAACCAAGGGACTCTCTTTACTGGATAAAGAATCTACTTGAAGGTGATGATAATAATTTCAGGCGTACTAGATTTTAATGTATTTTTTTCACCTCTGATGTATAAAAAACGAGTTCTTAATCTCTTCAACTTGTTTATGGGTTTTTTCTTTTGAATGATTTTCTTCTGATACAAAAAATCTATTGGTTACACAAACTAAACAAACCAATTTAACCATTAAAATACCTTTTCTTGGTTACACAAACTAAACAAACAAACCCATTAAAAATCTATTGATTACACAAACTAAACTAAACAAACTCATGCGATTTATGGGTTTTTCTTTTCAATGATTTTCTTCTCATTCAAATTTTACTAGTACTCCAAATTAAAATATGAGTAAAAATAACCTGAAACTCTATATATGAGTGTCATGATTTTATGACCAAACTAGAAGTGAATTACCGAGCCAACCGGTCAAAGTAAGCAAGAGGTATTATATTTGAAGTCGGACTACCTCTACCGTATTAATTCACAATTAGAGCCTGTTTGATAACATTAAATCGTATCAATCTGCTGTATTTGAAGTGGTTGAAACACTTGAATATATTGAATTAATGAAAATACATTTACTATATATTTTATTAATGAATTAAAGAAAACTTATATGAAAAATAGTTAAAATGATCATCTACATTAACATCAACTAGTTCAACTGATGAAACGGTTAACAACACAAGAGGGTGGGAGGGGGGGTGAATTGTGTGTGCGTGGATTCGTTGCAGTTTTTCGCCAAGTTCTAGTGCGGGGTAAAGAGATATATGCAATAGTAAAGTGCACAAGGATTTAACAAGGAAAAATCCCTTGGCTAAAAGGGATTAAAAAACCTCGACCTCCCTCGGAGGAATTTTGACAACTTCACTAAAAGCCTTTGAATGATTACAATAGAAACCCTCCTAGTCCACCCTTGAGTCACCCCAACTCTATCCTCTCTAGGAAGAGTTATGCTTCTCTACCTTGCGGATAGAGAGCCTCTTAGCTTTACAACAATGCTCTCACAACACACACACCAACCCGAGGATGCTACACTTAGCCAATCCTCAAAACCCCATTACAATATGAAGAAGGGAAAGTAGAAACTATATCTAGAACTCCGGGTGAGCAGTTTCAGGTGCCTTGAACTTTAGTATTCCTTTTATGAATATATCTCTCAATGTCTATCTCGGTCAAGCACACTTCATTTCTCTTTGGCTGCATCGATTATATAGGCTGCTTTGATATGTCCGTTGATGCATCTCTTTCCTTGAATAGTCTCGTAGCTAATCATGGGGCTTGCCTTGATATTATTTGAAAAGTCTTCCTTCTATATTGATCTTCTTTATTTGAACTTAATGCATGGGGCAATCAGATTCACACGATATCATGCTAATATATAGAAGGATGTACGTACCATGACAATAATATATTCAAATCATGTGCCAACATATTATTTAATTTTAGCAAGCCAAGATACAAAAAATATTTAATACTTTAAGTGAACCAAGCTTTTCAATCTCGTGTGGCAAACTACTTAGCATATTCAAATGTGCTACGGTCAAATAAAGGAAGCAAGGTATTTTAAAGATATTTTCCATAACCTATATATGTCAACTAATTCAATTGGATGTCTAATCATGTATGGAAATAAATAAAGCATGTAACGGTCCATATGTAATTTATGCAGCAACATCCCACTTCTTATATGGCAATAAAATATTCATGCAATCAATCACTTAGCAAGCCAAAATTACTAACCATAAAGTAAGAAACACAATTACCTTTTATAAAGATAGAAGCACAATTACGTACATATTAAAAGGCACTCATATTACTTTTTCATAAAGTAATAAGCTTTACTTTCCATAAGATAATATACCACTCAAATAAGCACTCATATTAAGCAAAATACATATATATTATTTGGTCATGCAAGAAAGGTATTTTTGCTTAAAATAATATTCTTGTGAAAGCACTCGTATAAGGAAAGCACATTAGTTGAAATTCAAGTAGGTGCAATCAATATTAATTCTAACCATATCACGGAACTAGAAATGGGTCAGTATTAGTTCCACCAGCATGGTTAGTCCACAACATAATAATAATGTCCATTTGGACCTGAGGATTGTTCTGTCCGTCGTTCCACGGCACCTGCATGGTTAGTTATCAATCAAGACATATATGTCCGTTGTAGGATAGTTCCGGGTTCAGGTCTACGGCTTGTTCCAAAGCACGACTTATCTTCCTTTCCTGCAATCACTTATAGATCAAAAGTACATTAGTCGTTTGTCATCAACAAAACAATATGTTCCAATATCAACCAGAAAAGTAACTTCAACCTTACTTCTGTTGAAGTATTGATTAATACATAATTCAGCGCGTGGTTACATGTTTGTTAAACAAGTGAATACGGAGTATATTTATGGTTACATATTTGTTAAACAAGTGACTTGATAAGGCGAAAACAGGGGTGAGTAACCCTACCCAATTAACCCAATGCTTAATTTATGGCAACGTCCATGCATGTGAATATGTTTGTTGGTACAAAAGATATGGTTCAATGTGAATATTGTGTTAAATTTGACATAAAGAATGATGTACATTTGAAGCACTTTTGTTTGTAATATGTTAAATGCATGTGTACTGTACTTTTCTTCCACTAATTTTGTACGATACTATTGCACAACACATTGTCTTCCGGAGTTGGCACTGGGATTTCCAAAACTATGCTAGTAATATCATATGTCTTTATCGATTCGATTTTTCAAGTTTGAAATTTTCAAAATGTAATACTGAAAATCAAACGGAATAACTTAAATCATTTTTCTTTGATTTTAGTTTGTTCATTTGAATATTTCTGGTTGGTTCATGACAAATGGATATGTTTCGGTGTGTTTTAAATTTTTAATCAGTTTAGTTCGTTTTAAAGTATAATATGCACGATACCTATGAACCATTGAACCATATTGTTAAAGATTTTATTGATCTGGATTTTAGTTGATTGAATTTCGGTATATTTTCAGTCGGGGGTTTTGATTTGCTTGTTTGTTTTTGTTCAGCCTTACTATTGCTCAATATTCCTCTATTTTAAGCAAATCGCATCATTATCTCACAAGTGACAAGTACTAGTGCCTCACAAGTATCTTTTTAGTACATTTTGAGTTTCCTTATTGTGTCACTCTCAAATACATCATATTCAGATTTCTGGACGGATAACTAATCGAACCTTATCCAAACTTTCACAGGGACACAAGTACATATTCTTGACCCATTTTTTGTGTACACAATTTTGCTATAGGTACCTCAAATCTACCCCATTTTTTACCCCATATAAAAACCCTCCTCCACTTTCCTTCTCTCTTTCCACCCTCCCCCACTTTTTCTCTCCCCTCCCTCCCTCTCCCCTGCACCCCACCTCTCTTCCTCCCTCCCCTCCTCTTTTTCGCGCACCCCCCTCTCTTCCCCTTTCTTCTCCATTTCAATTTTTTTTGAAAACCTTCTCCATTTCAATATCTTTCTCCTTCTTTAAGACTTCCAATTTTTACCATCTTTCCCCCATCCAACCTTCGATCTTCTCCTGCTTATCTCCTCTTCCACCGGTGACGTTGCCGACGGCAGCCCTACGCCGGTTGCCGACGGCCGGCCTACTCCGGTTGCCATTTCGGATGCAACCTCAAGGAAAGACAACAATGAAGGCAAATCAAGAAGTTTTGAATAATTTGAGTAGCAGATCTTCTTTTCTGGATTTTGTTTTCTTGATTTTTGATGTATTTTCGAAATAAAAAATGTTGTCTGTCTGACAGACAACTTGTAAGTGCAGTGTCTGTAAGAGTCTTGAAGTTGTCTGTCATTTGAAAAATAATGTCTGTAATTGATATTTAATTGTTTGTCATTTGTTTATTAGTAGTTTGTATTTGTATTTGTCTGTAAGAGTCGTGAAGTTGTCTGTAATTGATATTTAGTTGTTTGTCATTTCATTTTGAGTTGTATGAAATTTGTGGTGAAAATTAATGTCTGTCTGATTATCTCTATTGTCTGTCTAGTAATACGTATTGTCTGTCTTTTTATGAAACATATGCCAATATGGTAATTCACAATAAAATAATGTTTGTATGTGTATATTTAATGTCTGTCTCGTTAGACTAATTACATCTCAATTAAATAAAGTAATTAGATACAGTTCACAATCAAATACACACAAATCAAAACCAATACAGACAACTCAAAAACAAATACAGACAACTCAAAACAACTGACAAACAATTAACCATCAATTACAGACAGACAGACAACTTCACGACTCTTACAGACTCTTCACAACAACATGACAGACAACTCAAAAAATACAGACAACTTACAAGCAAATGACAGACAATCACATATCAATTACAGACATTTAGTTTTCAAATGACAGACAACTTCACGAGTCTTACTAACAAATACAGACACTACACTTACAAGTTGTCTGTCAGACAAACATCCCTTTTTATTTTGAAAACACACCCAAAAAAACAAGAAAACAAAATCAAGAACAAAAAATCAAGAAAATAAGATCTGCTCTAAACTTCTTGGTCTTCACCTTTCGTTGTTCCTTCTTGTTCACCTAGCTCTCCCCATTTGTCTGATTACTGTAGCTCCGCCATTTGAAACGGAAAAAAAGGCGGAAGACGAGAGAAGTAGGAGAAGAAGGTTGAAGGAGGAAAAGATGGTAAAAATGAGAAACATTTAAGAAATGAAGAGATCTTGAAATGGAGAAAAGTAAAAGAGAAAAGGGAAGGGATGGGCTGTGTGAAAGGAACGAAGAACCAGGGGAGAGGGGGAGGGGGGAAGAAAATTGGGGGAGGGAGGAGGAAGGGGAGGAGAAAAGTGGGGGAGGTATTTATATGGGGTAAAGATGGGGTAATTTTTGGGGTACCAATAGCAATTTTCTTTGAGTGAAACGTTGAGAATGTTCCCGGTGTAAACAAATTTTAGAATTCTAAAATAACATCGTTATATTTTTTCTCGAAATATGAATAACATTACAATATTTACTGTCATCCTAGAGTCATTATTGTCATTAATGACAGTATTTTTCGTTCATGTCAGTAACGACTCCTATTTCGGAAAGAAAAACATAACATTCAAAACTTGTTTAGTCCTATTTAGGTCAATTTGTCTAAAATATTTAGAAGTAAAAAGGCACTCCTACTTAGGGAAAATACCGTATTATACTCGTACTATGGAAATATCGACTTAATGAATGTTTTTATGTTTTTTATTATTTACGTAGGATGTAGAGAATTATACAAGTACATTAGAGGACCTATATTGTGTACTGAGAAGAGATATTATTTGATAATTAAATATTGTCCGTTTTGTGTTCTTATTTATATGTGTGCTCATTATTAATGATGGGTTAGATAATTCTAAATAGAGAAGTTAGAGCAATTATAGAGTAAGAAAATCGTGTATTAAATTTGAGAATAACAATGCAACTATGCAAGTATTAATTTTTTATGTTTTCCCCTTCGAAAAGAGGCCAGATTTATAGGCAAAATACAATGTTTGAGCTATAAGGATGTTTTTACTTGGACTGTAATTTGCTGGTCTGATCTGATCTGGTCTGGTCTGAACTGGTCTGGTCTGGTCTGGTCTGATAAGGTCTGATTTCTTTGTATTTTTATAACTATCCAAGTCTGGTCTGATCTAATTTGATATGGACTGGTCTGATTTGGGCAAATTACATTCCAAGTAAAAACATCCTAAGTCCAAAATCCTAGACAATGAGTAAGTGACATATGTCCCTTGAAAGTCCTAGGAAATGCCAGGATGATGTCGACAATGATGTCAGTCCTTAGGAACTGGGTCATAAGTCAGCCCTTGGAAATTGGGCCACAATGACAGCAATAGCGGGTATGATGTAAATTGTAACTGAGCCAAGGTGGACCGGATTTGTTAGGCCTCATCTCGTAGCATCAATGCAGGATCCTAGGGAAATGATGTCCATGCTTGAACTTACTCATGTAGCTCGACTCATTATAGAACATGTTCATCGATGAGTTATCGGGCCTATATTAAAGTGTTGGTCTTGACCTAGGGCATCGGCCCAATGAGTGAATCCTTTTGAGTTCCAGTTTAGATCGCTTAGCGATCCCTTGAGATATGTGTCATCATACTCCATAAATTAGTGATGTAAAATTTACTTGTAAGCTATGCAATTACACTTTTTATGGGAACATACAATCTCCACCTAAAATTTGTATGTGCAGCCTTTTCTTGATGATGTTTATATGTTTTTTTGGCGCATTTGCTCATTTTATAGTGGAACATTTTTTAGAGTGAACAAACCTTGGTTACGTTGTGGCACCATGCTTTGTAGTTAGTGACTTTTATTGAATTTAACTTTATGTTATAACAGGCACTTGTAGTTGTGGAAACCCGACTCTTAACAGGCACATGTCCATCTCCAGGAGTCCAGGAGTGAAAGCAGACTATTATGGTCATCAGTATATGGGAAACAAGAGTAGCGATCCTGTCAGGCCGCCTGACAGGACTCACCGTCCGGCCAAGGGCTTTTGGGGCACTTCCCGGTAGAATTTTTTGATGAATTTTTTTGAGCATGTTCATCATCAAATCTAGTTTATCCATACCAAATTTCAGCTAAAAATTCAACCGGGAAGGCAATCAAATAAATTCCCTACGAAAACTGCGTTATTTATATATAGAGAGAGAGAGTGAACTGATCAGGTCCAGCCGGAGGGTTGGGAGCCGCCATCCGAACTCCGCCATTTGGGGCGGTTGCCGGTGGAATTGTCTGATGAATTTTTTAGAGCATGTTCCTCATCAAGTCTAGTTTGTCCATACCAAATTTCACTCAAAATTCGATCGTGAAGGCATTCAAATCATTTTTTGAAGTTGACTGCGCCAAAATATACATATAAAAACGCAATCAACTTCAAAAAATGATTTGAATGCCTTCCCGATCGAATTTTTAGCTGAAATTTGGTATGAATAAACTAGACTTGATGAGCGACATAGTAAAAAAAATTCATCAAAAAATTTCACTGGGAAGGGCCCCAAATGGCCTCGGCCTGATGGCGGTTCCCGTCAGGCCGGCCTGATATGATATGTTGATAAGGATCAGACCTGCGATAGAGTAATCGAGCAACAGTAATGGAGGAAACGGGGATGAACAGTAAATGGGGGAAATTCGTATAACCAACACAAAAGAGAAAAAGTGTCTGGCAGTTTTAGAGTTGCCTCTCTCCAAGTCCCAGCCCAACAAAAGCCACAACTAGCCTACTATTTTTATTACAATACTTGCTATTTATAGTATTCCCCCTTCCCCACATAGTGAGTTAGATAAATCTTATTTATTAGTCTTTCTCCTCCTAGAATAGACTCGGTCATAATAGTCAATGCTATTATTTGCATTGGGCTGACTTCCAAGGTCCTTATCATCACTCCCCCCTGAAACAACCACCTTGCCCTCAAGGTGGAGGTCAGGAAATTGCTTCAGTAGCTGCTGCAGATCTTCCCAGGAATCCTCAAAATCTGGCAGATTCTCCCACTGCACCAACACTTCAGTTCGTCCTGCAACATTGATTCTGCTCTCTTTCACCATCTCTGGTTTGACTTGCAGCTCCCATTCCTCTGTCAAACACTTGGGCAAAGGTTGTATGAATGTCGCCGAGGGTACTGCTTTCTTTAAGAGGGACAAATGAAAGACAAGATGCACCTTACAATCTTTCGGTAATTTCAGTTTGTAAGCTACCGGATTGATTTGCTCAATGACTTCAAAAGGGCCATAGAATCTAGGGCTCAATTTCTGATTCATCCTCTTAGACAAAGTCTTGAGCTTGTAGGGCTGAATCTTTAGATACACCCATTCTCCCACACCCAACTGAACATCCCTCCTTTTCTTATCAGCAGTTTGCTTCATTTGATTTTGGGCTTTGGCCAGATTATCCTTCAATTCACTTATCATTTCATTTCTGGCAGCTGTCATTCTATTCACCTCCTCCACAGCTGTCAAGGTCACATCTCCTTTTATCAGTACAGGTGGATCTTGTCCATACAATGCTTTATAAGGGCTAATCTTGGCAGACACATGATAATTTGTGTTGTACCAAAATTCAGCCCATGGTAACCACTGAGGCCATTGCCTAGGTTTATTCCCAGTCATGCATCTTAGGTATGTTTCTATACACCGATTCACCACCTCAGTTTGACCATCCGTTTGGGGATGATAGGATGTGCTGTATTTCAACTTGGTGCCAGCTAATTTAAACAACTCAGTCCAGAACACACTGAGAAAGACATTGTCCCTGTCAGAAACAATAGTCTTTGGAAATCCATGCAACCTGACCACCTCCTGAATGAACAGATCTGCCACACTTTTAGCATTGTAAGGGTGAGTCAATGAATGCTATGAAGTGTGCAAACTTAGTTAATCTGTCCACCATCACCATGATAGTATCCTTCCCTTGTGCCCTAGGCAGCCCCCCTATGAAGTCCATGCTGAGATATGTCCATATGTGATCAGGTATAGGTAGAGGGTGAAGTAATCCTGCTGGGCTCAAGGTCTGATATTTGTTTCTTTGACACACTTCACATTGTTGAACATACTGTTTTATATCTGTTCTCATTCCCTCCCAATAAAATAGAGATGAGATCCTCTTCATTGTTTTAAAGTTCCCAGCATGCCCCCCAATAGCAGACTCATGGAATTCCTTGAGAATGCTATCAATCCTTGCAGATTTCTTTGGAATCACCAGTCTTCCCTTGAAGTATAGAAGCCCTTGACTGACCTTGAAATGAGGGATGGAATCAGGGTCAATCATTAACTTCTGCAACATAGTTTTATATTTTTCATCTTCCAACAATTCATCCTCCAGCCCTTCCCACTCTTGGCAGGTCACCACCGATAAAGAGTAGAAATGACCCTTCCTAGAGAGGGCATCTGCAGCCTTGTTCTCCACCCCTGGTTTGTACTTAATCACAAAATTGAACCCCAGCAGTTTGGCCACCCATTTCTGCTGATCTTCCCCCAAAATTCTCTGTTCGGTCTGGAATCTCAAACTCTTTTGATCTGTGTGTACTTCAAACCTCCTTCCTAGTGAATAAGGCCTCCATTTTTGTATAGCTAATACAATAGCCATCAGCTCCCTCTCATATACTGATTTGTTCTGATTCCTGTTTGATAGAGTCTTACTCATGTATGCCACTGGTCTCCCTTCCTGCATAAGGACTGCTCCCACTCCTCTCCCAGACGCATCTGACTCAATCACAAAAGTTTGATTGAAGTCAGGAATCTTCAGCACAGGCAGTTGAGTCATTCTAAGTTTGGGTTCATCAAAAGCTTTATGAGCCTCCAAGTTCCAATGGAATCCATCCTTTTTTAGAAGGTCATTCAAAGGTGAGGCTATTTTACTATAGCCCTTGACAAATTTTCTGTAGTACCCTGTGAGCCCCAGAAATCCTCTCAATCCCTTGACATCCTTTGGATATGGCCAGTGTGTCATATCTTCTATTTTACTAGGATCTGCTGCCACTCCCTCTTTAGAGATTATATGCCCCAAGTAAGCTAACTGTTTCTGCCCAAAAGAACACTTCTTCTCATTCAATACCAACTGATTTGATTCCAGCAACTGTAACACCCTCTTGACATGTCCCCAATGTTCTTCTTCTGTTTTGCTATATATCAATATATCGTCAAAGAAAACTAATACAAATTTTCTGAGGTAGAGCTTCAGGACTTGATGCATAAGACACTGAAAGGTAGAGGGTGCATTAGTGAGTCCAAAGGGCATTACCAGGTATTCATAATGACCCTCATGTGTTCTTATGGCAGTTTTGTGGATATCCTCTTCCTTCATTCTGATATGGTGGTAACCCGATTTCAAATCCAGTTTAGAGAATATTTGTGCCCTGTTCAGCTCATCCAGCAGTTCCTCAATGATGGGGATAGGAAATTTGTTGGGTACTGTAATCTGATTCAGGGCCCTATAGTCCCCACAAAATCTCCAGCCCCCGTCCTTCTTCTTTACCATCAACACTGGGCTACTATATGGGCTGGTACTGGGCCTGATGATCCCCCCATCTAACAGTTCTTGAATTACCTTCTCCATTTCATTCTTAAGATACTGTAGGTATCTATAGGGTCTAATACTGGGAATAGTTGACCCCTCCTTAATGAGAATAGTATGATCACAGTCCCTTTTTGGAGGTAATCCCTTCAAAGGCTTGAAAACCTGTGGAATCTCCTCTTTAATTTTCTGGATCCACATTCTACTATCTGTGTCATCCTCTATGTCCTTTAGCTCAGTTAGGTATAGAGAATACCCTTCACCTTGTTGCTAGTAACCTTAGCTAGGCTTTTCCATGAGATTTCAGTCCTGCTCAACCTTGGATCCCCCCTCAATTCTCTGGTTTGACCATTCTGAATCCACTTAAGTGATAATTTATGGAAGTTGAACTCCACATTTCCCAGTCCAGCTAACCATTCCATTCCCAAGACCATTTCAGTTCCTCCTAGCTCCAGAATGTAAAAATCCTGTGTGATCATTACCTGTTGCAACTTCACATTTATGGCTTCACATCTTCCATTATTTCTAATCAAATCCCCATTCCCTATTTCCACTTTGAATTCAGTAATTTGTGATACAGGAATTCCCACCTCCTGTACCACCCTAGGAGATATAAAATTATGAGTGGCCCCACAGTCAATGAGTACTACTATCTCCTTGCTGCCCTTGTGGCCCTTAATTACTCCCTTCACCTTAAAAGTCCTGGAAGTAGTAATCCCCTCTTTACTCAGCAAGGACAGTTGCATACATGGTGGATCCGGGTCTTCTCCTTCATTTTTTGGTACTGGAATGCTGCCCTGTTCCTCTTCCTCTTCTTCCGAGTCCTCAAGCATAATGATTTGGAAATGCTTCATCTTACAGATGTGCCCCTTGCCCCAATGCTCTCCACACTTGAAACAAAGGCCTTTCCTGCTCAATTCCTGCAGTTCAGCCTGTGACAGTCTGTGAGTTCCCTTCATTCCTCCCCCTTTATTGACAGCCTCAGTACTCTTCTCTGTGATGTTTTTATCTGATCCAGACTGGCTAGCCAAGTTACTTTTCCACCGGTGCTCATTCAGCCACCTTTGATGCTGCGAAAAAACACCCCCTTTTTCTTTGGATCCTCTCTTATCTTCTTCCCTGAACTTGCTGGCACTGACAATACTGTTACTTTCCTCTATTCTCAGGGCCTTATTCATGACCTCGGTCAAGGTTCTTACAGGATTCTTCTTCAGTTCAGCCCTGACTTCTGCTTTCAAGCCTTTCATAAAAATTCCCTTGAGTATTTGGACATCAGTATGTTTCAACGGGGCTGCCATCAGTTCAAACTCATCTCTGTAGTCCATTACGCTCCCAGTTTGTTTTAAATTCAACAAAGGACCATATGGATCCTGATCCAGTCCCGGTTCAAATCTCTGCAACAAGGCCTCCTTAAACAGTTCCCAACTCCTCACATTCGCATGTTCCTCCCACCATTGGTACCAGTTCAACGCTCTTCCTTCCATGGCGAGAGTCACCAACTCAATTTTGTCCTCATCTACAATCTGGTTCAACTTGAAAAATCGCTCCACCTTAATTGTCCATCCATACGCATCAGTTCCATTAAAAAGTGGCAAATCTACTTTCCTTCCCGATTTTTCAATCCAACTACGATGATTATCATTATGCCTTTTGGAAGTAGATCGATAGTTACCTGTTGATGATCCGGAGTCGCTACTCTCTTGCCTCGCGCTATTTTTGGAAGTCGATGATCGTTCGCGAGAGTGATGTGCGAACTTCTTCATCATCATCTCACGAAGCATCTCCATGTCTCGTCTCGCTTCCTCACTCCTTACTCCGGCTTCTTCGTTGATCAGTCTGGCCTCTTCGCGATGCCTTGCGAGTTCACGCTCCATCGCCGCGGACTGCCTTGCCAACTCCCGCTCCACATTTTCCATTCTCCCTTCCATCGCTCGTCTCGTAGCAACCATGCACAGGTACCACGATCGTGCTCTGATACCAATGATAAGGATCAGACCTGCGATAGAGTAATCGAGCAACAGTAATGGAGGAAACGGGGATGAACAGTAAATGGGGGAAATTCGTATAACCAACACGAAAGAGAAAAAGTGTCTGGCAGTTTTAGAGTTGCCTCTCTCCAAGTCCCAGCCCAACAAAAGCCACAACTAGCCTACTATTTTTATTACAATACTTGCTATTTATAGTATTCCCCCTTCCCCACATAGTGAGCTAGACAAATCTTATTTATTAGTCTTTCTCCTCCTAGAATAGACTCGGTCATAATAGTCAATGCTATTATTTGCATTGGGCTGACTTCCAAGGTCCTTATCATATGTCCTCTGGGAAACAATGGTATATTGGTATTGAAGTGTATAGAAAAAGGTGAGTTGCGAAGGAAAATTGGTTTAGACAAAACCACCACCAATGATGTCTCTGGCAATGACTTTTTCAAAGATAACTATGTTGTGTCAGATTTTAGTACATACTACCTCATTAACTTGACATTGTAAAAAATGTGCATGAGAAATTATATTAACTGCCAAGTGCCAATTACTAAAAAAAGAAAGACAGATTTTATACAAGCAGAGAAGAAAATTTAGTTGGAGGGAGAGTCATTTTCCTTTTTAAATTGATTACGAGTAATTGAATTACAGGAAGTATTTGACATGTGTGTTATGGGAGGTAAAATAAACAAACTTGTTACGTACTATATATACAAGTTGACAAAACAAAAATAGGTGTTAATTGCATGCATACAAAGGGAATCCAGGAATCCACAGGAATTTAGCCCTACCGTTCAGAAAATCATACAAACAGGAATCCACAAATATTTGCTCATGTATGTATAGCAACAGTATATATATATTTCGAAGATGAACCCCATCAAACTCAAGAATCTAACTTGATGCATCTTCTTGATATAGACTGCATCTGCTTGGTTTATTGAGAGAAGAGAAGTACACCAAGATGATGATGATGTAGCAAGTAGCAACTGGCAAGAAAAAAAACTGATAACCTCAAAAGAAGCTCCCGAGCGTGAAAAAATGGAGGTTACCGCGCTTTGCAGTAATGTTCATTGATAAATTGTTATGCAGCAGGTTTAAATGTGTCGCCATAGTAGTAAGCAGTCCCAACCATTAATGCCACTGTGGCACCCTGTGCAACTACACGGGCCCGCATTAGCTTCTGACCTAAATTGGAATTTCCTCTCCGGAAACTAACTAATCCAGCCGTAAGCACCCCTGCTGTGACAAGTGCACCTGAAATTCCAAGAAAAGGGCAAGGCAACATTGTTTAACTTGTATACATGACTTGTATACATGACTTGCACATTGTTTAACTTGTATTCATATTATTTTAAACTAAGAAAATTATTGAATACGGTTTATCAGTTTTGCATTTATAGTACTAGCACAGAGTTTACATTAATTTATCATTTTATAGCGCTTTTATTTTGAAACCTTGTAATGTTATAACAATATATTCTTACAATTATAGATAATCTCTCCCCTGCCTAAAATACCCTACTACAATGTCAATATACTAGAAAGACTGAAACATAGATTTGATGTATCCGTAAAGTTTAGAGTTTTTAAAATCCAACTATCAAAGACTTCACTTGCAGTTTTTTTTTAAATCCAATTTCAATATTAATTCTCGATAAATAACCAAACAGCCATACAAAACTACATAAGAAACATAACTATGAAAAATTGAAAATCAGACACGAACATCCATAAACGTTAAAGCTTTTCTATGTATTAGACCCCTTAAATAATCTGCTGTTAGTATGTACTGAACTCTAATTGGGATGAGTTAGAAAAAGTCTTGCAAACACGATTTTATCACGTGATCAATTTGAGTGGGCCATAATGTTGATTGTCAAAACAACAGCTGATTGGAAGAGGATATGAATAGAAGGGGTGATACATAATCTACTAGTTTAGGGCTTTGCCTTCGTTTTCCTATAAGTGTTTCACCAAAACGCTATTTCTACTGTGGAAATGATGCAAAATGCAGTGCAGATTATGGATAGCATTGAAATGCCAAAATACAAAAATGGACTTTGTCAGTTGTTATGCTTTCATTTCATCTTTCAAGTTATAGTTACTGTTTAGTTAACAAATACCGAGTATCAGGTCGATATCCCTTCTTTCCTGATTTTCCCATCATCCCTTGCTTGCCTCTAAAATTATGTTTGAGGAAGAAACAGATTTTCACCCGCACCATGAACGAACTGATAGGTCTATCAAAAGCGGCAAGACACTGGCTCCCTTATGGGAGCAGAGTTCCTCATCAAAGCAGATCACACATCAACCCTGAAACATCTTCCAGTTCTATTGGGCCTATTAGTGTTTACAGCCAGAATTCAACATCCAGAAAACCAGGACCTACCCGAATTAATTGCGCTTCCCTTTGGAATGAAAGTAATATCCCGTATAAACCAATATATCCAGCTTTTTCCGGTCAGACAAAAACAAACTCAGCCTGATCCCATCCCTAGTACCAAGGCCTTTAAAACCCTAATATCTTTTCCCCAACTGCAAACTGAACTCTCATCAATAATATTTGAACAAACAAGACATAAGAACGAATGCTCAAATTACATGTACATAGAGGTGCAGAAATGAGCCGACAAATAGCTAGGGTTTTGGGGAATAGAATTGTACCAATCGGAACAAATGGATTCCTCACGCGCTTCTTGTGCTCGAAAAGTGATTCCAATTCGTGATCAGCAGTTCCCATATTTTCAGGCCACCCCTCAGCTTTCCCTTGAAAGCGCGATTATGGGTTCTGTCTATTCAAGAAGTCGACAGATTAGTGGTATCGCATGCATAAGACTAGTTCGGAACAGCGATGAACTCATCACAGTTTTCACTTAATAAAAAGTACTGTAAATTGATACCGTTTACATTATTACATTCAGTGCATCAACAAAAAACAAATTGAAAATTGAAAAAATCCATAACTTTTTAGGGATGGGGATGTAAAGAAGGGTCAGCCGTAGACAAGACTTCTGTGAAGAATCAAACTTGAAAAATGAGCAAAAGGCGGAAGCATCCTACAAGTAAGATAATAAATTAAAGGTATAAAAAACAAGAACAATTTGAGGACGCTTCATACCTGCGTTGTGAGAGGAGATTGAGAAAGAAAAGAGTGGATCCGGCGGTTGTGAGGTCGAGAGACTTGCGGATGGTAGATGACGCGGACCCTCAGTTGCAGAGATATTCCGATGCAGAATATATGGTCGAAAGTGGAAACTGGAAACGATAGACGATGGTTTAGAGGGGTAAAAAAAACCTTCTTAGAAAAATTGGTAAGAAGAAAAGCTCAAGTGATAGATTGATGATATTTTTGAGTGCAAGACATTTTTTGTTGTCAGAGTTTAGAATTCCGGATATTTCATATTCTTTCTTTTTAACCAATTTGTCTTAGGAGTTTTTTTTCCCCAATTTGGTAAAACATCCCGTTCTTTACCAATCCGGTAATTTGGCCGAAAGACTCACGATTGTTTTCAATCTCTGATCAAGACCAAACTTAAAAAGACCATAACTGACAAGACAAGTTCAAATGAGATCATGTCAGACCAGATTTCTTTAGTTATATGGAGTAAAATTCACATAGACCAAACATTTACTAAACCATACTATACCAGTTCAGATCAGACAAGACCAGATCAGCTAATTTCAGTCCAAGTAAAAACATCCTAAGCAGGGTGTATTGCATTAGGATTTAGCGGCAAAATTTTAAAAGTGTGTGGATTTTAAATATTTAGGTGTATTGAATGTAGATTTTTAAAAGTGTATAAAATTCTAGGCGTATTCAAAATTTTGTTCATTCTTATTGACTTCTAAAATTAATTCTCAATACATTAATTCTCTGCAATTGTCTCCTCTCCTCATCAAAGATTTTTTGTGGACTTTGTTGTCTTCGACTTGTCATAAGTGCGCACACATCTCATTGCAGAATAACACTAGGCTAATTATTTACCCGGGATCACAAATCGGCTAACATGTCCTGGGCTAGTACCGGACGAGTCGGTAGGTGGTGGGGTCACAATACGTAATATTTGAAAATAAATTCTGAATTTTATTATTCTACGATTAGTAAAATCGAACAAGGAGATTCGACATTAACACTGATACCCAAGAAAAAATTAAAAACAAAGTGATGTTTTTATATATCGTCTTACGAAGAAAAGTGTAGGCGTGAGATCGGTTCAGCTTTTAGGATCCATTTGAAAAACATGTAATCCTATATCGATTTGGTTCTAGCTATGGAATTGGAGAGACGACCTCGAGGCGAAGCTATCTTCATCTTCCTTTTGGCGGCAACTTTGTCATTGAAAGCTTGATGGGAGGTGCGGAGATAGGCGATGCGTTGGGAGAGGAAAAGATCTGGGCGGCCGAACATTTACCTTTTGTCACTTTTTGCCATTCCAGAAATTAGTTATATTTTTTTCTAATTAAACTCTACATGTAATATTAAGGTCATTCTTTCTAATATTATTTGAGAGAATAGCCTTAAATAAGATTAAATAAATCTCTAAATGCTCAAATAGAATTATGTTATTTGTCTTCCCAAAATAGAACTAATCTATACTCTATCATCCTATTCTACTATTACCATAACTTAATAGGATAATCGTATTTTAATTTTCAATGGAAACAAATAATAATAATTGTTGAGTTTTTTTTTTTTTTTTTTTTTTTTTTTTTTTTTCAACTCAGCCTCATGATTGAGATGTAAGCTGTTCGACCCTTCCCTAACACCAAAGTTGAGGTGCAAGCTGTTCGATTTATTTCCGTCTGTTGTTCTTTGTTTCCTGAACGCGCAAGACATAATGTTCAACGCCTGCTGCGTCCCCGAGCACCATGTTTCAGATGCATGCCGTCCGGTTTATTACCGTCGACTGGTTGTTCCTTGAACGCGCAAGTCATCAATGTTAAATGCTTGCTGCGCCTCCGAGCACCATGTTTCAGATGCACGCCGTCCGGTTTTATTACCGTCGACTGGTTGTTCCCTGAAGGCTAGAGTAACCTGTTCGGGTTATCTTCCGCGGTATTCTTTATTCGCAAGGCAATCACCTCTTGCTGCAAGACAATTTCACAATTCGTGTAGTGTCTGCCATCTTCCAAGCCCATAATTTCGATGCATACCGTCGGTTTTACCGTCCGGGGTCATCCATATCATGAGGTTGAGATGTCCATCCTGGACCGTTGAGAATAAGGCTCCCAATTCGGGTCTCCCCCTTATTCTCTGCCAAAATGGAGACTCGCCTCCAGGATACAGCTCGGGTTCCACCACCATAAAGTTCAGACGAGCTGTATGCCCAAGGCAAGATTTTAAGACCAGAGTCCCGATCCCCCGCTCGGTCACCCTATGACTTCGGATGCCGCCCGGTTCGTCCTACTCAAGATCTTTTACACCATCTCCCAAGCCGAGTCCGGGCTTGGTATCCTGCACTTTTTTTTTTTTTTTTTTTTTTTTTTTTTTGTGCTGAGATGATGGCTCCCCATGGATCGAGATAAATGATATCTATAGATCAAGGTGAGACTTTTGGCCGAGTTTGTGGTGATGCCGTTCGGCATGTTGATACCGTTCGGCTCGCAATCTCCCTCTTAACTCTGGCCCCGTTGGAAACATTGTTCTCCCTCCTTTTTTTTTTTTTTTTTTTTTGTCAGAGGTGGCAACAGCCGTTTTTTATTGATAAAATTTCCGCAAATGCGTAGCGTTCCATATCCCTGCCGGACGGCCTTCGGTATCCTGTAGTGAAAAGGTCCCCGTCCGGTATTTTTTCCAGATCCTGTATGGTCCCTCCCAATTCTTTGACATCTTCCCGCCCTCTAGCGGTTTGCTTTTTTCTCTATTCCTCAGGACAAGGTCTCCGACTTCGATCGAACGGATTTTAGCCTGTTTATCCACATACCTCTTAGTTGCCCGGTGATATTCCTCCATTCGTAAAGCTGAGAGATCCCTTCTTTCTTCTATGAAGTGGAGTTCAGCACGCAGATTGTCCTCATTCTGCTCAGGATCATAGTGGATGGTTCTGTGAGTGGGCACCAAGACCTCAGTTGGGACCTTAGCCTGAAATCCATAAGCAAGGGCGAACGGTGTCTCTCCGGTTGCTGTTCGGGGAGTTGTCCTGTATGTCCACAAGACGTAGTTTAACTGTTCGGGCCAGGTTGATGCGTAATCTTCGAGCTTCTTTTTTATACCATCCATGATGGTTCTGTTCATGTTCTCTACCTGCCCGTTCGCCTGCGGATATGCTACGGAAGCCCTTGAATGCTTGATTCCCCATCTAGTGAGGAATTCCTCGAAGTTCTTGCTCACAAACTGTCGTCCATTATCCGTGATGACTTGCTCGGGCAGCCCGAATCTGCATATAATATTCTGCCAAACAAAACGTTGACATTGAAAATCCGTGATACTGGCCAGGGGTTCGGCTTCCACCCATTTGGTGAAGTAATCAATCCCTACTATGATGTACTTCCTTCCTCCGGTCGCATTAGGTAGGGGCCCTAGCAAGTCGATCCCCCATCTAGCGAATGGTAATGATATGGTCATTGGAGTGTAAAAGGTCGCGGGCCGCCCAGGTACTGGTGCGTAGAGCTGACATATTTTGCACTTCTTTGTGTGCCCAAAACAGTCCTGCTGAATAGTTGGCCAATAGTAACCCTGCAGGATGATTTTCCTAGCCAGGGTTTTTGGCCCCTGATGGCTGGAGCAGATACCTTCGTGAATTTCTTCCATCACAGCGGCTGCCTGATCGGGTGGAAGGCATTTCAGATATGGCCCCCCGAACGTCTTTTTGTACAGCTGTCCGTCCACCAGTTCGAACATTGGGGCTCTTCGCTGTATACAAGTGAGGTTGTACACGTCATTTTTATCGTTCGGCAAAGTCCCATCCTTCAGGTAATTTGTCAAGTCAGTGACCCAGCTTGGAACGGCATAGGACACGGCATCTACCCGCACAACCATTGTGCCGGAGTGGTCAGTATTTCTTTCTGTGCGAACCTCTGGATGTGTGCGGGGATGCCCGGGGCATGATCATCCCGAACGGCGCATTCCAGTTTGGATAGGATGTCTGCCTCACTGTTTTCGATCCTGGGAATCTGGTCAATCACCACCTGTTCGAACCTGCCGATTTCTTCCTCAACCAGTTCCTTGTAGGCTTTTAGCCGTTCTTCCCTAACTTCGGCAGATCCATTAATCTGGCTTACCACCAGCTGACTATCCGAACGGACCTTTAATCTGCTGGCCCCCAGGGCCTTGGCATACTTTAAACCAGCGATAAGGGCCTCATACTCGGCCTCATTGTTGGTCACCTTGAAGTCAAACTGTACGGAGTAGTATGCCTTGAACCCCTCGGGGCATGTGATCACAGCACCCCCACCACAGCCTTTGCTGCTGGATGCTCCATCCACATACATTTCCCACCAATGGTCCTGTACTCCTCCGTTCGCCCCTTCTTCAGTTGATCTGGCAGTGCATTCGGCAATGAAGTCAGCCAAAGCCTGTCCCTTGATCGTGGGGCGAGGCTTGAAGTCTATTTCATACTGCCCGATCAGGAGGGACCACTTGGTGATACGCCCACTTGCCATAGGATTTCTCAGTATGGTGGCCAGGGGCTGGGTGGTGTAGATGGTGACTGGGTGGGCCTGGAAATAGGGTGCCAGTCGCTTGATGGTAGCAATCAATGCTAAAATGGTTTTTTCCAGTAGGGTGTACCTGGTTTCTGGCCCGTTCAGGGCTTTGCTCACAAAGTATATAGGGCGCTGAACGCCCTCATCTTCCTTTAATAAAACAGAGCTGACCGCCAGATCAGCCACAGCCAGATACATATAGAGATGTTCCCCTGGGTCTGCTTTAGTTAAGACCAGGGGGGAAGACAGGTACAATTTGAATTCTTCAAAAGCTGCCTGACATTCTGCTGTCCATTCGAACGGGTTGGCCTTTTTCATTATTTGGAAGAATGGAATGGCGCGATCGGCCAGTTTAGCCATGAAACGGCTCAAAGCCGCTAACCTTCCGGTCAACTTCTGAACTTCTTTCAAGTTCCGCGGTGCTTCCATATCCATGATTGCTTTTACTTTCTCAGGATTAGGCTCAATCCCCCGCTCGCTCATCATATAACCCAAAAATTTGCCCCCCTTGACTGCGAAGGCGCACTTTTTTGGATTCAGTCTCATGTTGGCCTTCTGCATGATCCCGAAGACCCTTTCCATATCCCGGACATGATCCTCCTTCTTTCTGCTCTTGATTAGGATGTCATCTACATATGCCTCCATGGTTACCCCTAGTACCTCTTTGAAAAGTATGCCGATCATCCTTTGAAAAGTGGCCATTGCATTCTTCAACCCGAACGGCATGACGATATAGCAGAACACGCCGTCCGAGGTGACGAACGCAGTTTTTTCTGCATCATCTGGGTGCATGAAGACTTGGTGATAACCCCGGAAGGCATCCATAAAGCTCAGCAGTTCACATCCTGCCGTTTCGTCCACCAGCAGGTCTATTCGTGGGACAGGATAGGGGTCCATGGGGCAGGCTTTGTTCAGATCAGAGTAGTCCACACACATTCTCCAAGTAGCTCCTTTTGGAGCAAGGACCACATTAGCCAACCATTCGACATGGATGACTGGTCTAATGTGCCTGATCCTCAGTAAGGTGGCTACCTCCTGCTTTGTGAATTCCCGCCGTTCGGCCGCCTGATATCTCTTCTTCTGTTGGACTGGCCTGGCATCAGGCCGAACAGCCAACTTGTGGCAGATGAGGGCCGGATCAATTCCCGGCATGTCTTCGGGTCCTCGGGCAAATAGGACCTGGAATCTCTTCAGGACAGCGATCACCCCCTCCCTGATTCCCCCTTCAAGGTCCACCCCGATCGCAATCTTACGATCGGGAGGGGAATCAAGCTCGATGTATTCTAAGAGGGTGGCTGGCTCGGGGCGTCCCTCGAACTCCGTACGCCGGGTCTGTACCTCAATGCTGTTTACCCGCTGTCCCCGGGTGGTCATCTGTTTCAAAGCTTCTCGGTAGCACGTTCGGGCTATGGCAGGATCTGTTCGAGCCACTCCTACACCAGTGTCAGTTGGGAATTTGATGCATGAGTGTCGAACAGAGGCAATTGCCTCCAAATCTTCTAGCCCCGGACGGCCCAATATGGCATTGTGGGCACATGCAATATCCACCACCACAAACGTCATCCGGACTGCCGCTCGGTGAGTTTCATCACCAATTTCCACCAGAAGCTGGATGGTGCCCTCTGCCTCTATTACATTGCCGGTGAAGCTAGCCAGCGGTGTCTTCAGCTTGGTCAGCTGGTCCTTCTTTAGCTTCATCTTCTCCAACGTGCGTAAATACAGCACGTTCACACTACTTCCCGTGTCCACCAGAACTCGGTGGATCAAGGCGTTGTCTATACACATACTCACCACTAGCTCGTCCCTGTGCGGACTTGGTGAGTTGGGTAAATCAGCCACCCCGAACATGATTGGCTCTAGGCGGCCCTTCTTTGTGGGAGGTGCAGCTACAGTGGCGACATAGAGGCTGCGCTCAAATTTCTTGCGTTCGGCGGCCGTATCCCCGGTCTCTCCCCCGCCAAAGATGACTTTCACCTCCAATCGTGGCTTTTTCCCTGGATTCCCAGACCCCTCAGCCTCCTCTATAGGGGGAAGGTATGAATCATTACTGGGTTCCGCATCCCGCTGGGCATCCCGCTTCCAGCTATTGGATCGGGGAGGGCGCTGATTGGGGCTGTTCAGGCTGGTGCTGACATACTTCCTCAGGTAGCCCTTTTGGATCAGGTCCTCAATTGCCACATGTAAGGCGTGGCAATCCTTCGTGAGGTGCCCGTTCCGTTGGTGGTATCTGCAGTAGGAGCTTGGGGTAGGTCCCATTACGGGCCTTGTGTCAGTAGGGGGAGGAATGGCGTTATGTTCCAAATGGAAAACACCAGCTATAGACATGACCAGGGGGGTGAAGCGCGTAGTCCTTCGATGAGGTGCTGCAGCCGCTGGTGTGGGTCCCAGTCGTTCTGCTAGTCTTGAAGTGGGAGGTTGCGGGGCCGTTCGGTCCCTTATCCTGATCTCTTCTTCCAGGGCCGCATAGTTCCTGGCCCTTTCCAGGATGTCTAGGTAGCTGGTCCCCGGATTCCTCTTCAGCTCCCTGTATAAATCTCCCGTCTGAAGGGCATCGGTGAAAAGAAGGATGGCCGTCTCATCTGTCATGCCGGTCACCTTCAGGGTTTCGGTCCTCCACCTGGTGAGGAATCCGGAGATTGATTCCCTAGGCCCTTGCCTCACACTGGTTAGATACCCGAAATGTAATTTCGGGGTAGTGCTGGAGGCGAACTGAGCCAAGAACAAGGTGGATAGCTCCGCAAAGCTCCCGATCGACCCGGGTTGTAACGTTCCGAACCATTCCTGGGCTGGTCCCCGAAGGGTACTGAAGAACAGCCTGCATATTGCCGCGTCGGTGGCCCCCAATAGCATGAGGCCACCCTGGTAACTCCTCAGGTGTACGTGGGGATCTCCCACCCCATCGTATGCTAAGCCGGTCGAGGGACGGCAGTCCTTCAGGATTTCGGCGTTCATGATTTCCCTAGTAAAGGGAGAGGTGATCCCAACCCGCGCTGGCGGGGTTTGTTGGGGCGTCCGATTGACCTGCTCTCTGAGCTCAGTCATCTGTCTCCTCATTTCGGCCATTTCGTCGTCTTGGGCCGTTCGGGGAGTGTGTGGTATCCGAGCATCCACACATTCCGGTATTCTGTTCTGGGGAGGAGCAGCTATGTTAGCCCTCCTCCGGATGAAGCGTTCCCCATCCCTCTGGATATATTGGAAGTTTTGTCCAACGGGATCTATCATGGGGGTAGGTTCCCTGTATCCGTTTCGAGGGGCGGACGGGGTTCGGCTGGTTGGTGCTCCTCGTCTGGGGGTATGGGCCCTCCAGTGGTTCCTGCGGCGTTCCTCGGAATGAACTGAGGCCATCGTAGTCTCGATGTCCTCCTCTTCGTCAAAAGATGGCATGGGACGCAACGGGGATGGTGGCTCATGAGTTTCATCCGTGTAGCCCCGTTCCTGTTCGTCCGCCATGCGTTGCATGGCCTCCGCCATATCCCTCATCAACTGAGGGTTCATCCTTACATCCTGGGGGATGATTTGCTCGAACTCCCGGGTGGCACTGCCACTGGCGTGTCCTTGCCTGGACCACCCCTCAGAGGATCTATGGCCTCCTCGTCCTCTGGATGCAGAACTCGGTGTAGCGGTATGAAGCCTAGCCATTTCAAAAAATGGTGCTTAGATCAGCTGTTTTCCTTGAACTTTTAGTTTCGTTTCCCACAGACGGCGCCAATGTTGAGGTTTATTCCCGAAGATCCGAAAGCCCAACACAAGCCTTGGATATTGTAGGGATATTGGGTAGGGTTGATTGAAATGTGTGTAAAATATAAAATAGTGAAATGATATCCAACTCAAGAACTTACTTATATTCTGTAATTAAGCAATTACACTGAAACTACCCGAACGGTAGATGAATATGAGATTACAAGGATGGGAGATGTAAATCTATTGCTAAGCTCTGAGTATTAAAATGCTAACCCTTTACAATGATCTAAACATGGGTATTTATACTAAAATGGGGATGGGTAAGGTGGACACGTGGTCGAATCTGGTAGGCTATCACCTCTGCCATGTAAGCACCCATGCCCCCACTTGTTGCCGCCATGATCCAGCATTAAATGCGGCCTCCACTTGCTGATTGCCCGTTCGGTCAAGGTGTTCGGTGTGTGGGACCCCGCCATAGGTGATAATTTCTACCTGAAGTATCCCGAACGCCGATCGATATTTGGGCCTTGATATCTTGGCATAATCGTTACCCAGAATGTTCCAAGTATAAGTTTTATCCCGAATGCCGTTCGGGAGCTCTTTGGGCTTGCTGCTTCTCCCCGGATTTGGGCCTAGGGATATTGGGCCTGGACCCAATATCCCAACAATAATAATAATAATAATAATAATAATAATGATGATGATGATGATGATGATGATGATGATGATGATGATAATAATAATAATAATAATAATAATTATTATTATTATAATAATAAATATTTAATTTATACAAAAGCGTAAAAAATCAAAAACATTATGAAATAATTTAAAAAATATATTAAAAAATAATATTTTTAAAAATAAAAAACTTGTAAAATAAAAAAACAATTAAAACACCTTAACAAAATGGGCGCCTCTGCCACTGTCCAGCAATGCCACCTCTGATTAGAAAAAAATGTCATTTTGTGTAAGAATTGGCACTTTTTCTCTGGAAATGCAATGAAGATGACATTTTTACTCTTTGAAAATATTAAAAAAATTTAGAGAACTGTCATTAACATGACATTTTTGACGCATGTTAACATTTTCCGGTGTTCGGAGCTGATAGTGCTAGGAGGTTGCTAACACGGCAGCATAGGCCTGTATTTTTATTTTTTTTTACGTTTTTTATTTTTATTTTAATTTTTTAGTTTTTTATTTTATAACAATCTATTTTTCTCTTCCAAAAAAACCATCTATTTTTCAGATTGAATTTTAAAAAGCAGGCAACAAAAAGAGTTAAAAAATAATACAAAACTATTCAAAGATCATGACATAGAATTATAGAAACAAACATTATGAAGTTCAGAATTATAGAAACAAACATTATGAATTTATGATGTTCCCAACTAGCTAGTTGCTAATTTTAAGTAATTAAGTGGAGTAAGTTAAAAATTAAACACTCCCGTTCGCTAATTGTACGTGTGTCGTTTCTCTAAAAAAATTGCATGAGGGTGTTTGGTAAACGACATTTCAGTAGAAAAATGACGGTTTGACTACTTCAGCGTTTTCAATAAGTGAAAAGATTGTTTGATAAATAACAGTCCGGCAGCGCATGTTTTAATGGTTTTGAATTAAGCCCATTATATTACCCTCCCCTAGGCCTTGGAAGAGACAGGACCAGCCCTGATCTTGAGGGTTTTAATGTACCTAGCTTGTTGTTGTTTGATTTATTATATCTTTTGCACTGTTGTTTGATTTATTATATCTTTTGCTTTCTTGGTTGATAGGTAAAAGTATAAAACTACTATGCTAATTAAAAGAATACATCAAATGAAAACTATCAGGTAGCGAGGAGGAGGAAAGTATAAAACTGCTATGCTGAAAGAGTACTTCGTATATGAAAGTATGAAACTAGTTGGAGACTTGCTTTGAACGGTGTGTGCACTTCAAATGTAATAGTACCAATAGGCAATAACATATTTATTCTAATTTATTTAATTTAATATTTAATATAGTACTAGCTAATATAAATCAGAATTTTTGGTAGTTAACTAGCTTGGATTAGGATGTAAGTGTTGGTAGGTAGTCATTCTAAATTTATTATATGTAAATTCAGTTTTACATTCAACAAGATTTAGGTATTTAATATAGATATCTAATAGAAATCAGAATTTTTGGTAGTTAACTAGCCTGAAAAATATGCTATTAGGATGAAAGTGTACGTTGTTAGGTAGTCAATCTAATTGATTATATGTAAATTTAGATTTACAAACAGTCAACAAGATTTAGATAAGAATGTTATTCAGATTTCAGATAGTAAGATAGTCTACTAAATTAGGATAAAAATGTTTGAGTTTTTTTTCAAAAATAATGTTAAATAAAAAATTATTTCCCAAAATACTTGAAGTGGCGGCTTATGAGAAAAAGTGAAGCACGCTGCAACCCAAAGAAAGATACTCGATACACGCATAGTAATCAGGAGATAGGCCCCACAAAAATAAAAACCGCATTTATATTTTAAAATAATATAACTTTTTTATTTGTAATCTGATCATTACAAAAAATATATCACAATTGATAACTTTTTATTATCTTTAATATGACACCAATATTGAATATATACAAACAACAAAATATTTTAACATTTTTTAAATGTTATACTCTCTCCGTATCAAATTAATTTACTCATATACTTTTTCACGTAGTTTAAGGCAAAAATATGTAAAGTAGGAGGTTTTGGTACTGTAGCAGTACCGTAGCGGTACTATAGCTGCTTTTTGGGTGGGTTTATTTCCAAAAAAGGAAATGAGACTTTTATTTTGATACGTCCCGAAAATGAAAGCGGGTCAATTAATTTGATACGGAGGGAGTATCTTTTTTATTTGTACTCCGATTGTTACAAAAAAATATACTAAAATTTATAACTTTTTGTTATCTTTCATAAGACACTAATTTTGAATATACCAAAATTAAAAATCTATTTTAATAGTTTGTGCTGTTTAGAATCATTTTAGATAGATCAGGTCTAGTCTGTCTAAATCTCATCTAATCAGATCTGGGACGAACGTTTTAAATAGATCATGTCTGGTATGATCTAAAACGACCCAAAAGAAACATCCTGACACTATACAAGGAGTAAACCAAGAGTATGCGCAATTTTATTTCCTACTATGAGTATTCATATACCCGGCTTGTACCTACCCGAACACCAGAACCGGCGGTTCATATTCTTTTGAGATTATCCAACCCTACCCGACCCAA
Source organism: Cuscuta epithymum (assembly GCA_945859915.1). Lineage (NCBI taxonomy): Eukaryota > Viridiplantae > Streptophyta > Magnoliopsida > Solanales > Convolvulaceae > Cuscuta > Cuscuta epithymum. The sequence goes on from CAMAPF010001015.1 coordinate 6,076,198, forward strand.
ACCAACCCCTAGAAGCATGTATTGATCGTAAATTTCGATAGTTCATTTTGTCAGAGTAAAGTTTGATGAGGGCAGATCTAGATGTTTGCCAAGGCTGAATCTTATTTGATACTACGGAGTATTGGATAGCTTGTTTTTTTTATACCATCGATATAACCCTCCTAGTTGCAGAATGGTGTATATTATATAAATGTATATAAAATTAGAGGATTTATTTTTGTTTTTACTCTGAAGAGCATCCGGGTTTCGAATTTCAAATGTCATTTAGACGGGGAGGAGGGAGAGGAGGAAGAGGACGCGGTGGATTTTCCTTTGGAAAGCAGCAAAAATTTGAACTATTTCCAGAAATCAAGGATGAGAACTTAGGTAAGGCAACCATGCTTACTGAAAGGAGATCTCTAGCACTTTCATATGTAAGGCTGAAGAGGTATTGGAATTCCTCAGCGTACTTTCTGAGCGATGAAACCGATGTTTCAAACAAAACAGAAAGCATGGATATAGAAAGGTATTCAGACATGAATTCAGATAGATCCAAAGCGAAACCCCCACTTTCAGATTTTATCTTGATTACCCCAGACTATTTTCCTGCTGAATTGGTTAAAGCTGAAAGGAAGACGAAACGTCCTGCAAAAAGAGTTCGCTGGACTCAAGAGGTGGATTTGCAAAAGTTGGATGTCTTTGAGAAGCTTGAACAGAAGGGCATTGACCAGGATGAAAAGAAAACTGAGGATGAAGATGACGAGGAAGGAGAAGAGAATTCTGAGGAAGATGAAGAGTCTAGTGATAATGGCGACTATGATCAAAATCCTGATATTGACGATGATGAAGATGACTTCAATATGGATGAGGGCGATGTTGATGAGGCCACATATGAATGACGTTTCTCTGGTATTGTATTTGATCTGCAAACTGCAACTATACTTTCCCTTCTTTGGCCCCCCTAAGCAATAATGCATCTTTGATGTTCAAATAAAGTAGTCCATTATTTCTTACTCCATATTTAAGTACATATATTTCCATTGGCAAGTTGCTTGAGACATAGCGCTATGAATTTTGGTGTTATTGACATGTAGTCCTGATTTAACTAGTTTTATTTACTTATTATTGTCAATGACCTTCCGGTTTACTGGTTTCTGGAAGCTGAGACTTTGCTTCTTCTTGTAATGCATGAGCTTATATAGAAGTATAGAATCTCTTGTGTTTTGTGATACATCATTATGATATGTATGTGTAGATATATGTGGATGAACTTTTGTTCCCAAAAGGACCCCTTTTGTCTGCCAAAACTGCTAGGTTTTTAACTCTGACTGGCGTGCTTCTTGGATTCATGTATGTTGCTGCTATTTCCATCCCAAATATATGGTACTTCTTTCAGTTCATGGGAACAACCACTGTCATGTGCATCATGTTCATTTTCCCAAGCTCGATAATCCTCATTTCTTGGAGATGTTCATAAAACATGTACTAAGCAGGATAAGATGCTGGTGGTACTGGTCATTGGGTTTGCAGTTGGGATTAGTGCGACAGCCATTAACTCTAATGTATCAACTTATATTATCAAGAAGTAACCAGATTTGAAGGCGATATAGCTAATTCTTGATGATCATTAGCATGATCCATTGTTTAAAACATAATTTGAAAAAAAAAAATTGTTGTTGTGGAGAGCAGTTTTTGGCAGCCTCTTAGTGTTTCAGGTTAGAAAGTTGCGTCGTTGTAATTAATAGTATTGTGTGCATTTGTTGGTTCTGATCTTGATCCTTTTATTATGTTGTAATCCCACTGACTACGGAGTATTGTAATTCTTGATTAATATTGATATACAGTCCTTGTTTAAAAAAATGTTTATGTATGTATCATGTATGAATGTACACACACACCTTTATATATCAGGGATCAAAGGCAAACATTTGCTAATTTATTAACTACAAATGGTATAGTACATCACATTTGCTTAAAAGTGAAGTTTTTCTTACGTTCTCACGTTAAGCATGGTTTTCATTTGATCCTGATCAGCCCGCTGTGCAGACTTGCCCGTTTGAGGGTATTTTCGATGGAATTTTTTGATAAAATGTTTTGAACATGTTATTCATCAACTCTAAGCTTTAAGGTGCACTATTGCATTGGTGGGAACTGGGAAGTTTTCTGTTTCACTTTTGATGACCTTTCACTCGGAATGGACCTTTCCGAGGGGCGTGAAAAAAGCTAATTCTCCTTCATTGGGAATCACTACGTGGGGTGTGATTGTGTGAAGGTGTTACATCATCTGGGATTAAATATAAGAGAAATCATATCCTATCCTATATCCTATATCCTATCCTATATACCTAAAAGCAAAATCCCTCTCCCTAATCCTTTCCCGCTTCTCTCTCCAATTAATCGCTCCCTCCCTCATTTACTACCTTCTTGAACGGTTATTGGCCTACAACACAATCCTCCTCAATCGTACGATGTATCTGCCCAGTCATGGACATAAAATCAGCGCAATCAGCTCGTGGCATCAGCAATTTTCCCTCACCGGAGAATCCTTCTGAATCGTCCTCAATCTGAATCCTTCCGTTTTTCCTTTGAATTGAATCCTTCCGTTTTTCCTCCTAATTGATTATGATTATTGATATTTTTCCTTACCATCTATGACTCCCAAAATTTTCCTATTTAAATACACTCACAGTGGTGCTTTTTCACACACCATTCATCCTTCATACTTCACTCCAGATGGTTATTCACTGCGTCTAATTATCATTATTGCTGCTGAAAGAAGAAGGGTCGTCACTTGCTGCCTTTCTCACATATCCTCGCACAACAATTCTAGGACTTCAACTGACCTCACTAAGGTTATCATTATGTTTTTTAATTGAACATCACAAAGCTTAGTTCTTTGGTTTTCTTTCTTGATTTGTTTCATTCCTGCATTATACTTTGAAGTCTTGACATTGAATTTGAATCAACACTTTGTTTGGAATGTGTTTGTTAAATTTCTTCAATGAAATATCTCTTGCTAAACTTCTAAATCTCTCGAAGCCGATTCCTATAGAGAATGAAATAGTGTGTATAATTCTATATGTGCCTGTACATCATTTACAGACTTACAGTTGTATCATACAAAAAGGAAAGTAACAGCAAGTCCCAAGTATATGGCACTATCCAGCACTATGACACTATCACTACTACTCATATTATCCCAGGAAATAAGGTTTGAACATTGAAAAAATAACAGACTATTCTATCAGAAGTAATATATCAGGTTGTTAGTTCCCTTAAGTTGTGTATACTTTTTGTAGCTTGAAAAATGGAAAATATTACGTAGTATATAAGAGTTCACGTTACTTTAACAAAATTTCATATAAAGCAATTTCACTATGGCACTATAAAATTTTGAAAAATGGAAAATATTACGTAGTATATTACTCCGTAGTTGTGTATAATAGTGGAATATATAATAGACTATTATACAGTTTATATAGTAGACTTCCCCTCTGATTAATAGAGAAAACTGGTTGAATTGCATGCCAATACTTTTGTGTGTTTCTCAGTCAAAACTTTTACATCGTTTTTACTTTCTTTTATTCGTATCTTTTATTCATTTAATTTAAATCTCAACTTTTTTGCATGTTTCTTAGTCAAAATATTAACATTTTTTTTACTTTGTTTTATTCCTTCCATTTAAATGTTGTCCCATTAGTATTCATCATAAACCTATAATTTCATTTTCATTCAATATTGAAGATGGATTTTATAATTAATTCGCTAGATTAAGCATGACAATTGTTTATAACCTATAGAAGCATATAGGTTGTAAAATTCGTAATATCGTCTTTATAGCTTTTAGCTTACTCAACTGTTTCTGAAACCATCCAACACTGGGGGTCTAGAGAAGAAAAACTCACTCATTTCCTTAATGAGAGGGAGTATACAAGATGGTGGATGCTTTGTAGGTGGTGGGAAGGAAGGGATGTTTATGGACACAGGGTTCCTAGAATCTTAGAGAAATGTCAAGTAACTCCTATGATAATCTTATTTTGTTATTTCTTTACACCTTACCCTTTTTATGCTTAGTTATCAAATCGACTGATGCATAAATGTTTGGTCTAATTCAAGGCTGTTGTGATATGTTATACTGATAGGGACCCACCTATTGACTATTAAATAGACTAGTAGCTATTAGATTGGGCCTAATGGACTGTTAAGAATTGGGCCTAATAAACCAAGAATAATAATAAGTGTAATAGTTAGTATAAATAGACTAGACTGGGGAGTAGTCAGGTAGGCGGTTTTAGACTTTGTCATTTGGGACTTGGGAAGATCGAGAGCTATTCTCTTTCTTTTGGGGGGCTTCGGCTCATTGGGAGGCTTCAGCCTAGGTTACCGATACTGTACATTTCATTCTTGATTCAATAAAGTGTTCTTCTGTTCTTATTAATCTTTCGGTAATTGTTCTGGAGTTCTGGAGGTACCTATCAATTGGTATCAGAGACTGTTACTTCCTGGAGACGAAGAATCTGAACCATGGAGGAGGACTACTACATGACACCGCAGATGGAAAAGAGCTTTGATAATATTGATCGAATTATGAGGGAAACACAAGCGAGTATGGTTGCGTCGGGAGAAAAGCTGAAGAAGATGGTGATCGATATGCAAGAAGCGATGCTAACTAGCGTGGCAGAATTGCAGAACCGACTTCAACATCGTTCGCGACATACATCGCACCATATACATCGACATACCTCTTCTCGCTCGTCGCAGAAGGAGTCACAGATGAAATTGAGGAATTCGTATCACCATCCTCAGCAGCGAACAGAATCATCATCATCATCGCACACATCGTACCGGTCTCACCATCACCATTCGCCTAGCCCCCATCAATCGCGGCATTCAGCGAGTTCAGAGGAGTTGGAAGATCGGAGGTGCCGCAGAAAAACGGAAGAACGATTCCGTAAGAATAGGTCTCTTCCGCTAACTGACAAACAAGGTTCTTCGCATAGCTCTTCTCATCATACTTCACATCATCATTCGCGAAGGTCATCTAACCCAAAGAAATCAGAAGAGAATTTTGACTACTCTCCTACGCATAGCAACTCTCATCATCGACACTCAGATAGTTCAGAGAGATCGGAGGAGCATAAGCTTCGCAGAGGGAGTGGAGAACGATCGAGGAAGTCTAGGCCCCTTCGAGTATTTGACACACTAAAGTCGTCGCAGTCTCTTAACCATCGGAAGACTGAGTCGCGAACTTCGACTCACAGATTACAGCGATTAGAAACAGATGGTCTGTATACGCGCACATCCCTATCCTCGATCAACTTGCCTAAGGAGGCATCACGATCAGAAAAAGAATCTTCGGATTCGCCAGTTGGGTCACAAGCTATTTCTGAACCTGCGCGAGGTTTTTTTCAGTCAATAAAGGAGATTGAGGTGGAGACAAATAAATATGTATTCCAGAAAATGAATGACAAGGAAGAAATCGAAGAGAAAAGACAGGTTGCGAACAAGGTGGATTTAAATTCCCTGGAACAAAAGAGGAATGTTATGAGTGGAGGAAGACTGGTTATGGATGATAAAGAGGCTGATACAGCAGTGTACAATCAAGAATTGACTTTTGAGATGTACTCTTCTAGTATGTTTAAAACAATCTTTAAAACCCAGGTTGAAGAGGGACTTCCAGCTCCGTATAATTTGAAGGATCATCAAGAATATGCTCCAGTTGTTTCTTCTGCTATTGTACATCTGAGTGGGAAGGGACCAATTAGTTGTGATTCACCTGACAACTTAGGGGTGGATTATGTGACAGGAGTGCTCAGAACTACAAGTTATATCAATGAGAAAACGGCAGGGAGTTATGTGGAACAAGATATTGAAACTAAGGAACTGGTGAAAGTGAAACAAGGCTTGAAAATAGCAATGTTTTCTTCCGGGGAAGAATCTGCTTACCTGCTAGGACGCCAATTTTGGAAGCCTTACTTGGGAAATAATCCTTCATGTTCCTTGGTTAGGAGAAATGCAACTGGAATAAGGGGTATCCTTACTTACCTGCCAAAACCTTTAAGGTTTTCTTTCTCAAATAAGGTAGGCAAGGATGAAAAAGGGGGAGAGGTTGAAAGCTGCATAAAGGAGTTTCCATTTAGTACAGTATTAGTTTCAGAACATGGGAAGCATGAGGGGCTGCAAAAAGGTGAAGAAATATTTTTTGATATGGAGTGCGGGAAGGTGACTGAACAGAAGGAAACTGCACTACAAAATTATTCTGCTGTGGGAAGTTCTGTGATAATAAATCTTGTACTGAATTCACTAATCCATCAACCAGTCAAGTACTGGGAAGGAAGAGGCGCAAAGAAGAAGAGGAAGCTGAAGATCATAGCGGTTTCCTATCGCCCACCTTGAGGACAAGGTGGTTGTTTAGGGTGGGAGTATTGATAGGGACCCACCTATTGACTATTAAATAGACTAGTAGCTATTAGATTGGGCCTAATGGACTGTTAAGAATTGGGCCTAATAAACCAAGAATAATAATAAGTGTAATAGTTAGTATAAATAGACTAGACTGGGGAGTAGTCAGGTAGGCGGTTTTAGACTTTGTCATTTGGGACTTGGGAAGATCGAGAGCTATTCTCTTTCTTTTGGGGGGCTTCGGCTCATTGGGAGGCTTCAGCCTAGGTTACCGATACTGTACATTTCATTCTTGATTCAATAAAGTGTTCTTCTGTTCTTATTAATCTTTCGGTAATTGTTCTGGAGTTCTGGAGGTACCTATCATATACATATTTTTGCCACAAAAATCTATTGCTGCATCATACTGTACTTCAATCTATAAGACATAAACTGTAATGTGAACAGAAAAGAAGTAAACATGATCTCCACTATGCTTATCAGATACAAATACCATTCTCTATGCCATATTTCCAAATGCTTATCACATCACTCAACTGCACTTGTTTCCTATCTTCAATGTTTCTTATTTACTTCACTATTGGTTCTTATTTTCCAAGTTTCTCAATTGATTTATTAGTTGCTCTTAGTCTGCTAGGAGATACTGTAGAGTTGATGGAGGGTGATTCCTTTTATCTAGACAGCCTAGACTACATATTTCCACTTTACAGGTAGAGGAATAACTCAGTTTTTTATTTTTTTTGTTTTGCACACTGACTATCAAGTATCATTTCTGCAGTTTTTATCGAGACTATATATATATATATAGGGGAGAGTTCAAATAAAAAGTACTCTTCCCGTGCAAAGTGCGAAAATTGCACTTTTACACGTTTCGCTTGCACTTTTTCGTGTTTCCTATATATATATATATACATATACATATATAGGAAAAAGTTCAAGTAAGGTAGGCCTAAGAATTGAAATTCTTAGGCCTCTTTCATTTGAGGTGCTTCCCGGACGAATTTTTTGATGAAATTTTGTGAGCATGTTATCCATGAAGTGTTGACTATGCCCACCAAATTTCAAAATAAAATTCAATCGGGAAGTCGGTTAAATAATTTATTCAAAATTGCGCAGGTTTTTACATAAATAAAATGCAGTTTTTTTTTCAACAATTTATTTAAATGACTTCCCGATTGAATTTTATTGTGAAACTTTGTGGACATCATATTCAATCCATCAAGAACATGCTCACAAAATTTCATCAAAAAATTCAACCCCGAAGCACCTCAAATGAAAGAGGCCTAAGAATTACAATTCTTAGGCCTACCTTACCTTAGCATTGTCCTACATATATATATATATATTGGGAACTCTTCCGGTAAGGTATACCTTACCGGAGCCTCCGTGCGGCCTCCACGTTTTGAGGGCCTTCCCGGTGGAATTTTTCGATGAAATTTTTTGAGCATGTTCTTCATCAAGTATAGTACATCCATACCAAATTTCAGCAAAACATTCAATCGGGAAGGCAGCCAAACGATTTTTGGAAGATAACTGCGTTTTATATGTATATAAAAAGTGCAGTTATCTTCCAAAAATCGTTTGACTGCCTTCCCGATTGAATTTTTTGCTGAAATTTGGTATGGATGTACTAGACTTGATGAAGAACATGCTCAAAAAATTTCATCAAAAAATTACACCGGGAAGGCCCTCAAAACGTGGAGGCCGCACGGCGGCTCCGGTAAGGTATACCTTACCGGAAAGATTTCCTATATATATTTATATATATTTATATATAAATAAATATATATATATATATAGTTTTGTGTATGTTCCTCATCAAGTCTAGTTCATCCATACCAAATTTGAGCAAAAAATTCAATCGGGAAGGTCGTCAAACGATTTTTGCAAGTTAACTGGTCCGGAAAATACATATTCCGGACCAGTTAACTTGCAAAAATCATTTGACGACCTTCCCAATTGAATTTTTTGCTAAAATTTGGTATGGATGAATTAGACTTGACGAGGAACATACACAAAAAATTTGAGCAAAAAATACCACCGGGAAGGCCCCCAAATGGAGGAGGCCGGACGGGGTTTCTGTCCGGAAATTCCAGACAGGAATATTTGTGTGTGTATATATATATAAAGAGAGAGAGGACTGCTCAGGTCCAGCCAGAGGGACGGGAGCAGCCGTCCGAACTTCACTGTTTGGGGCGATTCCCGGTGGAATTTTTTGAGGAACATGCTCAAAAAATTTCATCGGAAAATTCCACCGGGAACCACCCCAAACAGTGGAGTTCGAATGGCTGCTCCCGTCCCTCCGGCTGGACCTGAGCTTTTATGTATATATATTTATTGTTGCATATGTTTCTATATGCTGCAAATTTATGTTTCTGGAGGTGCTACAAAATCAACTATAGTTTTATATTTGGTTTCAAGCAAGGGAAGGATCTGGGTTAACACCTTAACGGGAAGTCTTTCTCCTTTTAGAGATTGGGAGAAGAAAGTGAAACAGTCCCTAAGCTCATTTGGCAGAGGAAGGATAAGGGAAGGAGTAAAGGTGTTGGCGAACAAAGGCAGGCACTTGTTTGTTAAGGCCTTCGGTAATGAAGGAAAATGCCCCAAAAGTGCGACAGCTTTGCAGTAGAGCATGACAACATGTGGTTCACCTGAGAAAAATCAAACCAACCAGTGTGTGGAAGAGGTTTTAAATGGAATAGGTTCTACTGACTGTTCTGCTGCCAAATAACTTAAACACCCTAATTGATCTCATACACTTCCACTGTAACAAAAAAAAGTAAAACATAGTTGTATTATTAGAGCTATGACTACGTAGAAAGTTGTAAAACATGAGGAGTTTAATGAATTTTTTAAGTAATCATTATTGATTTATAATACTTTTTCTTTTTTTATGCTTCTTTTATTAAATGGTTTGATTACTATTCATTTCTTTAGAGAGAATATAGTATGGTAGGAGTAGAAAATGCATTTTTTCATATATTGATTTCTCTCCTATGATTATAGAACTTATTGATGGAAAAAAGATAAAATGCAACATGTGGCCTAATTCATTTGTTTAACTTATTGGGCGAAGATTTTCTGACACATAAATGAAAGAGAATATAACTTGGTTTCACATTGGTCACTTTCAAAATATTTTATCCTTGCATCATTCTATTCATTTACATTTGTGTGTAAAATGAGAAACTTCATTTTTATTTTCCAGGTACTAGAATTTACTCTATCCATGCCAGTCTTTTCATACTGTATGGCAAGGCTAGAGTTTTTATTTTTTTTTATTTTTATGGGTTGTCTAATTTTTTAAGCGGCTGCTGCTTTTTTTCCCCACCAATTAATCCTTAATAAACATCAAATTATGCATGAAACTGAAAGTAAAGTTACAAATACAAAGACGGTGACAAAGGGCATAGGCATATATATTAAGATGACTACCGAAACAGCAAGATTCTAAACATATGAAATCTTCACAATGCCATCCATATTCAATTAAGAAAATCAACTCTTGAATGCTATATTGAGGTGCTCCTTTCTCGGTTTCAGTAACTACTCCCATACCATATTATTTTAAATGTAGTCATTTTATCTTTCGTTAAGAATTAAGATTAGAATTACACCATCTCTCTGTTTGGATTTTGTATCCGAAAAGGGCATGTCCTTTAAGGGACCTTTAGTTCTCCTGTGTAAGGAATCTGGACCGGCTCAGACCTCAATCACCATAGCCCAAAAGGCTTGCTCACCATTCACCACCAAGGAGGAACTCAGGGAAGATCAAAAGGGCATCAAGCCAGCAACCCTCAGTTTAGGAGCCCAAATCACCCAGCCCGACTACCCAATGAGACCCACCGGAGAAGAGAACCCCACAACCAACCAAACCTAGGTGAAGACCCCAACAGGATTCCCAATGTATTACCGAAGGTAGCCGAAGCTCAGACCTATCGGTAAACCGGCACTCTCTCACTCTAGGAAAGGGGCAACTCAATCGACTTCACATCGGATAGAGAGAAGAGGAGACGAAGAAATAGGCGGTTCCAGAAGGAACCAGACAACATAAGAGAGGGCCACCAAGAGTCACGGGCTGGATATAAACAAGAGGGGGCGAATGGGCTAAGTCAGGCTGTCAGCCCAAAATGGGCCAGATACATTTAATAGGAGACCAAGTTATTAAATGGAGTGGGTCAATGGGTCAAGGAGGGGGGCCAATACCTACTTACAATCTCCACCTTATTGGTCCTCCCGGTGGTGTAGAGCATAACGTGAAAGGGAGTATCATCATTGCCGGTTTTTTCTTGTGTACCTGTTCTTATCTAGCCACAGTCTAAATTAAGGGTACGTTTACAAGATAAAAGTTTTTCAAAATTAAGACATTTAGTCCCCATATCAGCAGGATTGAACTCAGAAGCAATCTTGCACAGCTTGATATCACCTGCATCAACAATATTCCTTATAAAGTGAAATCTGACATCTATATGCTTGGTCCTGTCATGGAAGACTGGATTTTTGCATAACTGGATAGCAGACTGGCTATCAGAATAGACTGTCACAACCTGCTTAAGAAAACCAATTTCAGTTAGTACACGCTTCAGCCAAATGGCCTCTTTAAAGGCTTCAGTGGCTGCAACGTATTCAGATTCAGTAGTGGATAGTGCAACAATAGGTTGCAGTTGTGATTTCCAGCTTATGCAGGAACCACAAAGGGTAAAAATATAGGAGGTGGTTGACTTCCTATTGTCCCTGTCATTCGCATAATTGGAATCAACATAACCAGTAAGCAAAATACCAGACGGGGTCTTAGAGAACACAAGTCCATGAGAGGGGGTACCCTTAAGGTACCTAAGCAGCCATTTAAGGGCAGTCCAGTGAGGCATACCAGGCTTTGCCATGTATCTACTTAAGCAACTAACAGCATAGGCTATATCAGGTCTTGTGCTTACCATGAGATACATGACTGACCCTATAGCACTGGAATAGGGTACAGATTTCATCCTATCTATCTCAGGAGCAGTCCTTGGGGACTGATCCTTACTTAGCACAAAGTGGGGTGCTAAAGGAACATCAACAGGTTGGGCAGAGTTCAAATTGAACTTTTTCAAGACCTTATCAAGATAGGAGGTTTGGTTCAGGGTGAGAGTACCATTACTTCTATCCCTAACAATGTTAATTCCTAAGATTCTTTTAGCATCTCCTAGGTCTTTCATAGCAAAGTTCTCACTAAGGCATTTTTGAACAAATTTTATAGCATTCACAGAAGGGCTGATAAGCAACATATCATCAACATATATCAACAAGAAAACAGGTTCAGAAACAGTATCTTTAAAGTACAGGCAGTGATCAGAATCAGACTTCTTAAACTTTAAGGAGGTCATGCATTGGTCAAACTTTATATTCCACTGTCTGGGAGACTATTTCAGGCCATAGAGGGCCTTTTTCAGTAGACAGACATGCCTGGGGTATTTAGGGTCAATAAACCCCTCAGGCTGGGTCATGAAAATCTGTTTATCCAGGTCACCATGGAGAAAAGCAGTAGTAACATCCATCTGCTTCATTTCCCAGTTATTATAAGCAACTAGGGCAAGCATCATCCTAATTGTGGTAAACTTAACAACTGGGGCAAATATTTCAGCATAGTCCACACCTTCTTTTTGGGTAAAACCCTTGGCAACTAATCTGGCCTTAAACCTAATGTCATTAGGTTCTTCTTTCACCTTAAACAGCCATTTACATTCAACTATAGAACAGTTAAGTGGCCTGGGAACAAGAGTCCAAGTCCTATTTAGTTTCAGAGATTCAATTTCACTTTGCATAGCACCTAGCCATTTTTTTGATTCTCTAGAGCCAAGGGCTTCTTGGTAGGTCTTAGGTTCATTCAAGTCAAGGGTTTCAAAGACAGAGAATGCAAACAAGGAAGTGTCATATAAGTGAAAGGCAAAATCATTCATGCTATCAGACACTTTCTTAATATTCCTTCTAGCCCTATCTCTAGCTAACTGATAATCATTCAGGCTATTGTTCACAACAGGAATAGACCTAGACTCATTAGTATCAGTATAATCAGATTCAACAAATGTCTCATGCAAACCTTCACTACTAGCAGTTTCAGTAGACTGCTCCACCTCACTAGAGGTGGAGGGGGTTTCATGCAAAGTGCTAGAAGACTCAGAAGTATCAGTAGACTCAGTTTCATTAAACAGGGGGATAACAGCAGTTTGAGTGGGCTCCACCTCAATCTGAGAGGTGTCATCAGAGTTGGGTTCAGGCTCAGTTAAGGTTTTTACTAAGCAAGGGAAATCAAGTTCATTGAACACAACATTTCTACTGATAATGACCTTAAAACCAATCTGGTTCCTATCCCATACCCTATATCCTTTTACCCCTTCAGGGTAACCAAGGAATATGCACTTCTTAGACCTAGGGTCCAATTTATCAGTTTGTTGATGTACATATGCAGCACATCCAAACACTTTCAGGTTTGACAAATCAAGAGACTTATTTGAGAAGATAGACTCAGGACATTTACCACCTAAAGGGGCTGAGGGGGATCTGTTTATCAGGTAGGCTGCAGTGTTCACAGCCTCTCCCCAGAATTTCTTTGGGAGGCCAGAGGTAGCGAACATACTCCTAACTTTGTCTAGGAGGGTTCTGTTCATTCTCTCAGCCAAACCATTTTGTTGGGGAGTATAGGGCACAGTTTTGTGTCTCCTAATCCCTGACTCAGTACACAGTCTATTCATGTCCTTGTTACAAAATTCTAAACCATTGTCAGTCCTTAGGGTCTTAACCTTACATCCAGTTTGATTCTCTACCATAATTTTCCACTCTTTAAATCTAGCATAAACATCAGATTTATGTTCTAATAAACAAATCCAAACTTTTCTTGAAAAATCATCTATTATGGAAAGGAAATATCTCCTACCCCCATGGGTAGGGACACTGGCAGGTCCCCATACATCAGCATGTATGTATTCAAGGACAAAGGAAGATTTAAGCTCGCTTGAGTAGCTAGAGACAGGGAACTGAACTTTATGCTGCTTACCTAAGACACAACACTCACAGAATGGTACAGGTGACACTATGTCTTTTCCAAAATACCCAGCCTTTTGTAAAATGTTCAGGCCTTTGTTACTCATGTGACCAAGTCTTTGGTGCCAAAGCACAGACTTGTCTGGGAGTACAACATTGGCTTTTTCAAAAAATGGTTTAGCATTAACAACATACAGGTTATTTTGTTTCAAAGCCTTAAACAAAACCAGTGAGTTTTTCAGGATTTTCATACACCCATTCCCCCACTTTCCCTCAACACCACATTCTTCAAAAGCAGACACAGAAAGCAGATTGTGTCTAAGATCAGGTATATGTCTAACATTTTTTAATTTGAAAACAGTTCCATTATCAAATTTCAGACTTATGTCACCCATACCATGGACCTTACACCTCTTACTATCTGCTAAGGACACATATCCAGCATCACACTGTGTGTAGGAAGAAAACAGGTTCCTAAAGGGTGTCATATGGTAGGTGCAACCTGAATCTATTAGCCATTCATTCTCAGTCAAACTACTAAGTACAGAATTGGCCTCATCACTGACCATAAAGACTTCCTCAATAACATCCTTATTGGTTACTACATTAGCCTGATCATTTCTTTTGGGTTGGGTACAGTCTTTAATAAAGTGACCTGGGTTACCACAGTTGTAGCAAACCCTTTTTTTGCTTTTATACCTTTTCTTAATTGGGTTCCTACTGTTTTTATCCTGATTCTCTTTCCTAGGGTATCTAGATCTACTTTTAGACCTACCCCTGACAAAATAAGCTTCACCCGAATCCTTATTATGGTGATGATTACCTCTGTACTGTTTTAAGTCAAGTTCTTTGCTTTTCAGGCCATTAACTACAATGTCTAGGGTTATATCATCCCTCCCATATTTAATGGCAGACTTAACATCATTATAGGAATCAGGAATAGCATTGAGTAAAACAATGGGAGTATAGTCATCTATATGTTTATCCCCAGCTTGCTTAATATTTTGAATCAGTTTATTAAAAATATCAAGGTTTTCCTCAATGTCTTTATTTAGGTCAAGCCTAAACCTAAAAAACTTTTCCAGTAAAAACAATTTTCCAGGCAGAGAAGTATCAGTGTATAAAGTTTCCAATTTATCCCACAGATCCTTAGCAGACTCAATAACCCCAACTTTTCTAAGAACAGAATCAGACAGATTTAAGTAGATGGTGGAACAGGCAGTTTCATTTATCTCAGTTTGCTTAAACTTATCCTCAGACTCTAAGAACAGACCAGTGACAGCCCTATACACTTTCTGTTGGATAAGGACACACTTTATCTTTTGTTTCCAAATATCAAAGTCAGATTTACCATTAAAGGGAAGCATACCATACATATTAGATGCCATGGTAAGCAACAGAACACAGTAACTGAGCCTATAGAAATACCAGGCTTAGCCCTAGCTTGTTAGGCTGCGGACTAAGGGACCACGCAGATCCGAGGCCACTGAGGTGGCTGGCAGGGAATCCCCTAGCCCTAACCTCAAGTGCCTAACCCAACCAGGGTTTTACAGCCACAGTATTACTCAGGATCAGAAACAACAAGCACGCAGGTAACCCGAAAAAATATGCTGACAAAGATAAGTAACAAATAGGATTTAACAAACCACAGGTCACACAGGAGAGCCAATAGAACACAAGTTTACTCAAAACAGTCACAGAGATAATGATGGACCAAGTTCGACACAGATTGGTACCATCCATACACAAATATACAGACCTAGGGTTTTCTACAGATCTGTCTAGGCAGAGTCTGCACATGCAATTAGGGCTCTAGGGTTTCTAACCGGCAGGTCAGTAACCTAGGGTTACAGATCCACCCATGCAACACAGATGCCGGTGGCACTCCGGCAGCCCAGAGGAAGAGTTCAAGTTTATACCTGAGCGGGAGTCTAGATCAGACAGCCCGACTTACCAATTGAGATGGGAAGCCGAAACGTTACCAGGGTTGGGGAAGTACTTCCGGTGAGTTCTCCGACGTCAGGCGAGGGGAGGCAGCTTCCAAAGCTCTGATACCACTGTAAGGAATCTGGACCGGCTCAGACCTCAATCACCATAGCCCAAAAGGCTTGCTCACCATTCACCACCAAGGAGGAACTCAGGGAAGATCAAAAGGGCATCAAGCCAGCAACCCTCAGTTTAGGAGCCCAAATCACCCAGCCCGACTACCCAATGAGACCCACCGGAGAAGAGAACCCCACAACCAACCAAACCTAGGTGAAGACCCCAACAGGATTCCCAATGTATTACCGAAGGTAGCCGAAGCTCAGACCTATCGATAAACCGGCACTCTCTCACTCTAGGAAAGGGGCAACTCAATCGACTTCACATCGGATAGAGAGAAGAGGAGACGAAGAAATAGGCGGTTCCAGAAGGAACCAGACAACATAAGAGAGGGCCACCAAGAGTCACGGGCTGGATATAAACAAGAGGGGGCGAATGGGCTAAGTCAGGCTGTCAGCCCAAAATGGGCCAGATACATTTAATAGGAGACCAAGTTATTAAATGGAGTGGGTCAATGGGTCAAGGAGGGGGGCCAATACCTACTTACATCCTGTTTATCTTACAATCTTCTTTTAGATTGAACATATCCCCTATGACACGTTTGATTACCTGTGTATATGATTTAAATAACATTATGTCTATTTAGCATCTTAGTTGAAATAGATGATATTGATTATATAATTAGTTGATCTTAGATTTAAAACTAATGAATTGCAACAGGTATTGATCTTTTAGTCATATAAAATCTATTAATCACTTGATTATTGTTTCAACCTTTAAGATAATTCAAAATTTTCATGTGATTTTAACATCTCATATACTACGTATTAGTTCAAAACATTATAGAAGACCAACTTTTGTACTCTTCTACTTTTCTACCTTGGTTTAATGAGTTACCTTTGATTCTATAGTTAAATTGATCATATGCATGTAGCGTAGTATCATAGCAAAAAAAAATGCTTCCTTTTTACCTACCAATTAAATAATCATGTTTGTTAGCTATGAGCGTAATATATATGTGACTATGGTGCAGGTTTCACGGTGAGATAAGTTCAGTGCAATCGAAAGTTGAGATACTATTGAGTGAGGTGATAATATGGGTGGCGTGCACCACTAGAAGATATGAAGATTAGATTTAAATGTACCAAGTGTGGATGTTTGGATCGTAGGGTGGCTTGTGATACAATGTAATTTTGTGAATTCATCACAGGAATGTAAATATATGAGGTCACTAATGTTCAAGGGGGTGTGTATGAACACTTAAAAAAAATTCAAATGTGAAAACATAAAGGAAAAATTCACACGAATAATCTGAACTATTAACAATCTTCTCATATTAATCCCAATATGCGTAATTCTAAAATAATCCCAAATATGCAAACAATCTTCTCATATTGATCTCAGGTGACTGTTTACCTATTCAACAGGTAAAAAAATTATAAAATAGAAAGAAAATAAGACATGAAGTCATGAAATACGCTATAGCATCGTGTGTGCAGTCATACTTTTTTACTTTACCTTCCTTTTCCCCTTTCTTCTTGTTTCTCGTTTTGTGCATCTGCAAAAAATAATTCAATCCATAGCAGCCATAACCATAGCCCATAGGTTCTTCTCCTTCGTTTTCATCATTTCTTTTCTTTAGCTAGTATTGCCTTTTTCCTTTTTTCTGTCCATTGAATCTTGAAATCATTTTTCCGTTTAATTCCCCGTTAATTGTATATGGAAGACTTAAACCCCTCGAATCAAACTCAAATTTTGATTTTAGTGGTTCAAATTCATCTTCAGAATAATCTTTTTTGGTTAATCCAACTCAAAATTTGACAAGTAACACCAAAGATTTCTTTTCCTTTGTATTCATCTTCTACTTTTCCAAACTAAGAAAGCTTCGGGATTGTTAACCTTCTTTCGTTTCTGTGCTCAGTCCCTTTCACTAATTAAATTGCAAGCTTCGTGAGTCTCTTGCAACTTCCTTCATCAAAACATTTTTTTGTTCGGTTTTATTATAGCGGCCAAGATTCAAGTCGAGTTAACGGGGTAGGAAGTTTTGCAGATGCATTGAAGAAAGAAAAGGTACAAAAACAAAGTAAAATGAACAAATAAAAGAAAATAAAGTAAACGGAAGAAAAGGGGCTATTGGAATGATCAGAGATTAAGGGGGGTGTCCTCGTTTAGGATTCTAAAGGATTTTAATGGATTGTTAGAATTCAGCTGTCCTCAACTTGGAATGTGATGGAATCCGTCAAAATACTGGTGTCCTCAAAATGTCAATGGAATTTTTAACTCATGGATTT
This sequence comes from Cuscuta epithymum, assembly GCA_945859915.1. Taxonomy (NCBI): domain Eukaryota; kingdom Viridiplantae; phylum Streptophyta; class Magnoliopsida; order Solanales; family Convolvulaceae; genus Cuscuta; species Cuscuta epithymum. The sequence continues at coordinate 6,093,933 of CAMAPF010001015.1, forward strand.
CCATGGATTTTAAGGCTAAAATGCAAAGGGAGAATAGATCCCAAAATCTGACCATTATCGTCCTGATTTCAATGGATTTATCGTAGAGTAGAGCAGCATAGCAAACAAAAGGAACGGAGGAGGTTTGCACCACCACCACCGGGTCAAATTTTTGCGTCAAATATTTATTGCCGCTTCTGGGTCGTTTCCTTCTTCTCCTGTGTTCACTGTTCGTGGTCGACGGATTTCCCGGGTGTTATCCTTCCGGCTTTGGATTTGGTCTGGAAGAAGGTTCTCTGTTTTTGTTGGTGTTGCAGTCTGATTCTTTCCGGCGATGGGCGCGCTTAACAGGTTTTCCGCTTGGTCCTTTGACCTCCTTCTCCGGCAGGTGGGGTGGTAAGAGGGGAGGACTGGTTTCGATCGGTTACTGTTGCGTGCGAATGTCTTCGTTTGGTTCTCGAGACTTTGGGCTACGGTTTACTGAGGGTTGGAAAAATCACCCAAAATCCGAGTAGCAAGAAGGATTCCAATTCCATGAAATTCCAACACAATATCATAGATTCTACATAATTCCATTCAATTCCATTAAAATCTCAGTCATTTAAAATCCTTTAGAATCCTAAACGAGAACACCCCCCTAAATCTGCTTCTTCTAGCAGTCGATGTCCATAGAATCTCACATGTTCATCTTCGTCTCCCTCAATTAGCGGTACTCCTATTGGCCAGAAATCTCGACGACGACGTCCTGCTTTTGAAATTGGTCAGGGATCGATGGGCTTGGCGCCCTGCTTTTAGAAGATGAGCTTGAATGGACCGACAGCTTGACCAGAAACCAATATATGCTGAGAAGGGGAAAAAATAAAGGAAAAATAAATAAGGAAAGAAAAGAAAAAGGTAAAAACAGAAAGGAAAATTGAAGACCAATAAAAATAGGCCACGTGTTAGGGTGACCTGCTGGATAAGTTATTGCAGGTCACCGGAGTGTTACGAGAAGATGGCACTGATAAATGAGATTAAATTTGAATAAGTGATATTTGAGATTAGTATTGGAATATGGTTAATAGTTCGGATTAATTATGTGAATTTTTTCAAATATAAATTTGTATAATTGCGTAATGACATTGTATTTTAGTTATATAATACTCCGTATTTCTTACTTTGTAAGACTTTTTTTGACATGATATACAAGACTTTTTTTGTTACAAAAATACAAGTGCAAAAAAGTTTATTCCGAACTAGGGGTGGACTGGATCGGGTCGGCCTGGCCCGACACTGTTGTGGCCCGACCCAGTCCAGTGAACCAGGATCGGGACTAAGAAGCTCTTCTGTTCGTCTTAATCTTATTACTTATTGTTTATTCTTATTTTATTCAGATCAGATCAGATCAGAAAAATTCAGATCAGATCATATCAGAAAGATTCAGATCAGATCAGATTAGATCAGATCATAAACATTCAGATCAGATCAGAAACGTTCAGAACAGATCAGGAACATTCAGATCAAATCAGGAACATTCAGATCAGATCAGGAACATTCAGATCAGATCAGGAACATTCAGATCAGATCAGGAGTATTCAGATCAGATCAGAAAAGTTCAGACATGATTTATCCCTTTTATTATAATAATAATTATAATAATATTAATAATTATTAGTATCATCATCATCATCATCATCATCATCATCATCATCATGATTACTATGATTATTATTATTATGATATTTATTATTATCATGATTATTATTATTCTTATTTCTATTATGGTTGTTGTTGTTATTGTTATTAGTATTTTTTTTGTTATTGTTATATTACACGGAGTAATTACAATTAAAATTATAGAAATAAATATTATAATTATAATTATAATTATAATTATAAATATAATTATAATTATAATTATAGAAATAATTATAACTAAAAATATAATTACAATTATAATTATAGCTTTTTTTGTTTACTCTAGGAGACGTCTGGGGGAGGGGGCCTGAAGTAAACTAGGTTGAAACTCACCCCATCGAGTTTCGAACCCGAGACCTCCCATAAGGGAGAGTGAGTCGGCGACCAGCTGAGCTGGACCGCTTATTCTAATGATAGCTATATTTATAACTAGTGTAATACGTATAATAATAATTATACCTATTATAATTATTATAATTATAATTATAATTTTTTTATAATTATGATTATAATTATGATTATATTTAAATTATATATGTGTAATTACATTTCTAATTATTATAATAAAAATTAAAATTATAATTATAATTTTAGAAATATTTAAATCAGACCAGATCAGAAGGATTCAGATCAGATCAGAAACATTCAGACCCGATCAGGAACATTCAGATCAGATTAGGAACATTCAGATCAGATCAGGAACATTCAGATCAGATCAGGGACATTCAGATCAGATCAGACCAGATCAGAAAGATTCAGATCAGATCAGATCAGATCAGATCAGATCAGAAACATTCAGATCGGGTGAAGAGAACAGCTTCTAAGGCTCGAACGGGCAGGCTTTGGGATCCGAGAATGGTGGATCGAATTGGGTCTGGGCCCATTGTTTTTTTTTAATTTTCTCCCATTACAATTAATTCGAGAAGACCAAAAAAATTTATTTCCCGTCCCGGCCCGGCCTGCCCTATTACCGGTACAAACCCGAGCCGGGACCGAGCCTAAAAAATTTGGACCCGGAGCCCGAGCCGGGCTTAACACCCTTATTCTCAACACTTAAAAGTTCTGTGTTAGATTTGCCACTACAAATAAATCCAAACCACTCAAATAAACTTCTCATAATTATGGTGTACAATTGCACAATTGCACGATTACATCTCAAAGTAAGCTTGCACAACTACATCCCATGCAACGCACGGGTGGAATACTAGTAGTTCCAGATAATGGCACACTGCCTGCCAGAACGTTTTTTTATCTTTTCTGCGTAACACACTTCAGCTATCACACAAGTCTGCTAAGGGATCCAAATAAGATCTCTCCACAAAAAACACATTCACATCCTTAATCTCTATACCCTCCGAAATGCACCATCCCAGCAAACCACTATCCCAACCCCCAAAAATGATAGCCGGGAAGGAAGATAAAAATATATCATATGATGATAGTACATATACAGGATTTGATAAGGGATTTTCCCATAAATACTACCAATAAAAATGGCATGGATATAATGTGACTTGGTAATTATTACTGATTTAATGATGCTTAAAGTTTACATCATAGTAATCTACATTTAGTTACTATAATGTAAATTTCGAACATAATTATAGTCACTAATAGTTATTGAGTAATATTTTTGTCCATCACATTTGAAATAGTAATATTTATGGATTTTTTTCATTTTATAAGTTATATGCTTAGAGCCCATTTGGTAACACTAAGATCTGCTGAATCGGCTGATTTTGTTGAAATTTATAAAGTTTTGGTTGAAGTGGTTGTATTGGCTGATACTGTTGATTTATGAAAAAAAAAATTTAAAATATATTTTATTAATATAATAAAGAAAAATATATATGACAAAATAGCTGAAATAGTCTTCTACAATAACTTCAGTAAATACAGCCAGAAAAGTAATTTCAACCTTGCTTTTTTTATTATAACACAATTCAGTGCGCGAAATAAAAAATTACGTGTTTGATTAAAAAGTTGACTGATACGCCTGATAAGCCGAAAAATAGAGCCACCAAACGAGCTCATAATATGCAAAATATGTGATGAACTTGAGCATCACTTTCTCTAAAAGTTCTAGAAGTCCTAGTCTTTCACACCATACAACATTTAATCAATTATTCTCACTACGCAAAGCAGTCAAAGTCCTCGTTGCTCCCTATCAATCACAAACATTTATTTATTATGGATAAAAATTAATAGAGCTATTATAGCTCATATAATCCCCCCCGCAAATTATAACGTACCCCGGGTGTACACGTACACCCAGGTATTTTTGTAATTCTTTCTGATCTGAAGGACTGATGGAGACGTTGGAGGGATATCTGCTACTCGCGGGTTTGCTGATGTCCTGATGAAGGAGACGCCGGAGGGATTTCTGCCACTCACCTGTTCGCTAATGTCCTGATGAAGAAGAATCGGATTGTGGCGGTGTGGCCTTCTGCTGCTTGAGTGTGGCGGTGTGGCCTTCTGCTGCTTGAGTGTGGCGGTGTGCGTATTCAAGATTATCCTATCGTGGGATGATAGCTCTTGTTTTTTAGTTCACATGCCCTCACCATGACAATTTCTAGATATTTTGTAAATAATGTATAATTTCAAACTTAAATTTACGGAGTATTATATTTCTCTTTATTACACAAATGAATATTTGAGCATATTAGAAATTTTAAATGAGCTTTTAAAATTTTCAATATTCATTTTATAATTTATGTATACTCATTCAGGACTATTATGCTCATTTTAAAATGAATTAGTACACAACATAATAGGCATCATGCTCATTAAAAGTGTATTAGTGCTCATTTAAAAGAAACCATTATTTTCATCTCAATAGAGGATGTTTGATGTTCAATGAAAATGTCGTGATGTTCAACTAACAAATTCATTAATGCTCATTTTGTAAGTTACGTATGCTCACGTGGTACTAAGCTTATGCTCATTTTAAAAATGTTTTAGCAATGCACATTTCAAAAATCTCATATTACATTAGATTTATATAGAAGTTGATTATAGACACGAGACCACAAATCATGATACTCAATCGCAGATTCCAATACTCAATAACGGGGATTTGATGCTCAACGAATAAAACTTACAATTTTCATATCAATGCTCATCTTGTAAGTTACACATGCTCATTTGTATAGGTCTGATGCTCATTAATAATTCGTTAATGCTCATTTAATAGAAATCATGATTTTCATCAATCTCAATAGAGGAGTTTTGATGCTGAATGAAAATGTCGTGATGTTCAACCAACAAAGCAACTAACAAATTCATTAATACTCATGTTGTAAGTTACATATGCTCATCTAATACTCATCTTATGCTCATTTTCTAAATGTTGTATCAATGCATTTTTTAAAAGTATTATTTTATGATAGACCGCGGTCTATCATAATAGGTTGGATGCTCATTAAAAGATCATTATTGCTCATTCACAAGAAACTATGATTTTCATCTCAATAGCTCCTAATACTCAACAGAATAGTTATGGTGCTCAGTAAAAGTTCATTATTACTCATTCTCCAGAAGTCGTGATTTTCATCTCAATAGTGGAGGTTTGATACTCATTTAAAATGTCATGATGTTCAACTAATTAACAAACTTTACGATTTTCATATCAATGTGCACTTTAGTAGTTATGTATGCTCATTTAATACTGATGTTATGCTCATTTTTAAAATGTCATATCGATGCATATTTCAAAGGTATCATAATTACATTAGACTCACATATTGAAATTAATAGGAGTGAATTTTAGATATAATTTAATACGGAGTAAGTTTTTATAGTAGAAAAAATAGAATATATGAAGCAGAGATCGTGATACTCATTATTAGCCTCATAATACTCAACACAATATGTGAGATGCTCAACAAAACTACATTATTGCTCATTTAGCGGGAGCCATTATTTTTCACTTAAATTACAAAACTGCCACAAAAAAAATAGGCTCTTTTAATTAACTGGACTGTCTTTCTATTAATTGGGCCTTTTTTATGGGCCTTCCATGGGATTCATTTAATTCTATTCAAACTGGGTTATTAAAATGGACTGAAGCTTAAAAAGTATAAAAAAGCCCGGATGTATGGTTCTCACCCGTACACCCGGTGTACGATATACGTTCTCCCCCATGTCCGGAAATCTTCAGCGACCTCCAAATTAATGTTTGGATTGTCGTAAAGAAAACATTTATTTCCAAGAAAATGAAAACTAGCAAGGAACGCAGCAATTGCTGACATATAGACACACAACTCTTCTCATTTAAGGAAATTTTACCCTAAGCTATTTGCGATATCCACAAGAGATGTTAGGATAATAAATCATGATAAGAAAATGAATAAATGATACTTTCATTTAGGGGTGGGCATCCCTACTTTCATTAATCATTAAGGAGGGATATATAACCTTGTGTTGGGCAGTAATAAACAAATAAAAAAACCTACAAAAATGTGTAAACCTGTAAAATAAATGTTAAAGTATCCGCATGTAAGAATATAACCCTAAATTCTTAGTCAAACAGTTTCATTTTATTCACTTAAGTAGGATACCAATTTTTAATATATTCTAATTTGAAATTTGCAATCTTGACGAGATTTTGATGTAGTTTTTTGAATATGTAAATTTTAATTATTAATTGAACATGTAAACATTTTTTAATTATTAATTGAATATGTAAATTCTAATATTGGTTGATAAAAAATGTTGACTTCGCAAACCAATTTGGGACTAGGGATGGCAACGGAGCGGTTCGAGGACGGTTAAACATATAATCGTACCCGCCCCATTTGGTAATTCTCTGCCCCATAACCGCCCCATTACCCAACGGGTAATTTTTACCCAAACCATATTCGACCCCAACGGGTAACGGGTATAACCGCGGGTAACTGCGGATAATCGTTTTATTAAATAAGTCATTGATATTTTAATTAATATAAAAAAATATTTTAAAATGCGAAAAATGGCATCACTTAGATGACTCTAGACTCAACTCAGACGCCACTTTAAAGTTTCATATATCTACAAGACGAGAAAGAAGACAACATAAATTAATTTGAACCTAAAAATACTTAATGTGAAAAATAATTAATCACTAAAAATATGATAATAATCAAACAAGACTATTAAGACCTATTATGAACTCTCATTCAAACATTATAGTTAGTACATCTATTATCCATATACACAATGAAAATAGAAAAATATCATCTTCTATTAGTTGTGGGACAAATAATAGATAAGAATGTAATAAAAATATAACTAAAAATGAACGGGGCGGGTTCGGGACGGGTAAAGGGGCGGGCATGTATAAAACCGTAACCGCCCCGTTACCCGTAAAAACAAAACAAGCATTCCCCGCCCCGTACCTGTTACCTGGTCAATGCGGTTTTCCCCGTTTTGACCGGGGCAGTTTGGTGCGGATAACCATCGTATCGGTCACAATTGCCATCTTATTTGGGACGAAGGGAGTCTATCATATTCAAATTTGACTTTGGTGATTTAATAGAACTTTTTCCATAGATTGCACACACATGTCATTGTTTGTAAACCATTGTTTGTCATAAAAGGGAGTTTATATATCATTGTTTGTAATTGGGTGATGCAGTTGCTTCTCATGGGGCACCTCCACTAATTCCTAGACTATGACGTAAAAGGACAGCGGGTAGCCTACCTTCCAGCCCGGCGGGGAGCCTGTTTTACTAATCCAGTTGGGAGTCTGCCGAGCGATCCAATAGGGAGCCGTCCACCATACTGGCGGAGAGGGAGCTCAAACGTCCGACATGCTAGGTAGCCAGCACGGAAGAGTAACGGTCAGACAATTTGTATTTAATTCCACATTAATGTGATTTCTTATAGCAGTTACCATTTGTAAACGCTCATACAAGGCAAATGTGATCAAATTACACAAATGCTATTTCTTGATTTCTGTTTGAGTGTTCTATAGTAGCTTTCCTAAATGTCTATGAGCTTCCATTTTAAGCCTACAATGGTGATATCATTGAGAGATTCTATTTTCTTTCACATCACTTTCATAGAAAATCACCCAACAAGATGGTCAGAATGTCGACTTGACGGGACCATGTCTCACGCCACACCAATGAATCCAACCTTTCTGTCCGCCAAAAGTGACCCCAACAACAAACCATGTGTAGTACAGGGAGGCTGTGCAGCCAAGTGAGATCCGGACCAATTTGTCATACCTCGGCGACGTAAGGGTAACGCTCAACCAAAGCCAAGGTAAGCGCTCACACCACAACCAATGAGGGTGGCCGACTTCATGCTCCGCACATGGACCTGGCGCAGGTCAACGGTGGAGTGGATGCCTTACATGAGGCGACTCGGGTTTTGGGGGACTAGGCTCAAGGTTTCAAGGGACGGTGTCACTTGATGACGTCGATGAGCATAGTCATGCGCGTCAGCCGACCCCGACAAATGTTGAGGTGTCATCTAGGCGACGTGACAAGCGGCACTCTAGATCTAACTAGCACATAAGGGAAGCAGTCTCCCAGCAACTCAGCTGAACCCCGACTGACTACGATGGTGCTCAACAGGGGCGCCCAAGGCAATTCGAGGGGGTGAATCCTCTCACCACTCTCATCTGGCGAGCAGTCAGAATGGATCCTTAGAGAGACGTCACGTGGGGTCCCAACCTCACGTGCATGAATGACAGGGGAGATTGCTGAACATGTTCGATTCTGCGCCGAGGATGTCCATGAAGACCAGGTGCCCGCCGGAGTGGAAGATCTAAGACAACGTCTGGGCAATTTGAGGAGAAAGGTCATCTGGGGAGCCCTAAACGGCCAACCTCCAAATCTCCAAACCTTTCACCCGGGCGATGATGGATGCGCCATTGCCAAGGGGCTACAATCCCTGCAATATTGAGGCATACAGGCAAACTTCTGACCCTCAGCATCATGTATCCTGATACCTTTCATACGTAGTGATGATGGGATATGAGAACGCCATCGGATGCCACATTTTCTTCACCACCTTGGACGGCCTAGCTCGTGAATGGTATGACTCCCTGTCTGATGCGAGTATCATGAACTTTCGGGAGTTGGCCGTGAAAGAAGAACTTCAGCCATTTGTTTGGCCTAAAGTAGAGAAAGAAGAAGTCATTATTTGCTTTCTTGGAATGACAAGACTAGGGTGGCCATGCTGACAAATTCCATCCGATCAGGAGAACTCAAAAAGGATTTCATAAGAAGTCAGCCCACCTTGTACGAGGAAGCCTTAAGGCGTGCTGACAACCAAGTAAAGGCGAAGAATGTTAAGAAAAGGAAGAGAGACGAAGAAGAAGGCGTGAAGGAATAGACGAAGGAGAAAAAGAAAAGAACCCAACCTAGGTGTCGAAAAAATTGACGACAAGCCCGAGGGCAAGAATGCCAAACACAAAGGCAAGAAGAATAAAGTAAACGGGAAGGTGGACGTTGCGAGCGGACCTCTCTTACCCATCAAGAAGTTCACTTCGCAAACTCAGTCGGTGGGGACGATCCTCGTGTACATGGAGGAGCAAGGCTTTGTCACCACCCCGGAAGAATGCAACGTGGTGATGGCCAAATGTAACCATGGCCAATATTATCGATTTCATCGATGAACGACCCTGACATGGATGAGTGCATCATGATATGAAAATAAATCAAAGTACTTATCCAACAAGGGTACCTAGGTCACTTCATTGGCAAACATGGAACCAACCAACAGAGGAACAACTTGACATGGCACCGGTCTGACCAAACAACCACCTCCAAGGAGAAACAACCCGCAAAGAAGTGGGAGCTCAGTGCCCTTTTGGCAGACGAAGAAGTCGACCTGAGAAATGACGTCAAGAAACACCACAGATGTTCATACATCTTTAGAGGGCCCTGGGGGCGACATAGATGGTCCATGGAACGGGCGGCACCGGCTCCTTGAATAATCATCAGATTGTTATCAAAGGGCGTCACGACTCCCAGAAGATTTGGCGGGAAAGTGAGGAAATGACAGTCAACGCATTTAATACACCAGATATAAATATCTGGTTTTCCTCATTTGCGCGCCTGTTTGGCTGTTTCCCTGTACAGCCCCTGCACCACCAACCACCGCACTACCAAACGTTTGCATGACCATACCGCCACATAAGAATTCAACTTCAGCCAGGTAAAAAAGAAACAAATACTTTTTCATTATTATTTTTTATTAAAAATGTAATCAAGAACTAATTTCATCCGCCGCAGATACGTCTGATGTTCAATTGTTGAGCAGTGATCACTACTTAATACATAGACTACCTCAGTACCTCTATTCACATTTTATTTTTTGTTACAGAAGGAGCTTACCCTTTTGAATGTCCCAAAAAATTCTTTTCATTTCTCTTTTCGGGAAGTCTTGTGTGGCTAAAAATCATTTACATTTTTCTTATTCAATCACAATCACACATTTTCATTTATTCTCTCTTTCTTAAACTCCGATCCAAATCAAACTGAGAAGAATTTTATGTGACGCAGCACGCAGGGAGTAATTTGTATTCTAACTGATAATTAATATGGAGTATGTATTACTAGGGAAAAGATTAGTTTTTGCCCTCTAGCTTTCATACATGAAATAAAAATTTAATATTTATTAGTAAAAACATATATTGTTTATTTCTAAATATACAGATATAAATATGGAAATAAATTTAAAAAATTTATTTTAGTTTACCTTTTTGAATTTACCCCGAAATATAAATATTTCTTTATTACTCTCTCCGTCCTGTAGAAATCTTCACACTTTCCTTTTTTGAACGTCTCATATAAAGATTAATATTTTCATTTTAAGAAACAATTAAAAATCTTAAATGACAAATTAACCATTATATATTAAAAATAATACGTTTATAATATCACAGTTATCAACAGTAACTCCATTATACCGAAGAGTGCTCCTAGGGCAAAGCCGCCGCTAGGTTATTTCCGATTTTGATCTTTCTTGATCGAAGTTCGGTCAGTGTTTCCCTAGCGAGATCTCTCGCGTAGGGTTTTTACTTCGCCGCCCTGGTGCGGCGTTTCTTTCAATCGACGCAGCACTACGCCAGATTGTCGTGCTTTGTACGTAGCTCGGGATGGATGCTCGTGGTAGCGAGAAGATGGTGGAAGAAGCGAGAGAGACGTAGGGATGATCAGGACATGGTTAGCGTGGAGAGGTTGAACATTCCATTCGATGACATGTATTTGGGTCATATGGCGGGTACGCCACTGAAAGAGGGTATCAATCGAACGACGGTCCGACCTCCGCCTGAACCACCACCATGGGTTGTACGAGGTGCTAGAGTCCGTGAAAGTTTTCCTAGTAATTTTTTTTTATGTTTGTCATTTGTTTTCTTGTGTTCATCTCTGTTGTTGGTTTTGACAATTTGTTTGAGTTTTTAACCTTTCTTTATGTCATTGGGTATGGTTGGATCTATGAGAACAAGTTTGGCTGTGTCAAGCCCACTACACGGTTAGCGATTCGTGTTGCTCTTTCAGTGGTGACTGTCTCAAAGTCTCACCATAGGGTTACAGTCGTAGTTGTTGAAGTTTCAGTTGGTGTCAGTTTTATTTTCCCTTTGCTTGAAGTAATGATCCTGAATCTTTTGATATGAATAGAGAGCTGTTTTGATGATAAAAAAAACAGTAACTCCATTATATTACATACCTATTAAAATTATTTCTCAAAATATACTCGAACTACTTTATATAAATAAAACCGTGTCGTTTTACCATGAGAACCTTTCAATGGGACAGAGGTATTTAAAGATGTCTACATTCTATAGTTTCGACTTGTATTTTATTTTATATTTGTACTTTCCATTTTTTATTTTTTATTTTTTACTTTTTGCAAATTTGACACTTTTTAACAGTTGAGGGGTTAAATTGAACAACTCAGTCAGGTTTAGGGATCTATTTGACTCCTTAAATTGTCACCTGGAATGCACGATTGATATCGGACATGGGGTAAATTGCACAAAAACCTCGTGTGTTATATAAAGTCTGCGCGGTATATCCTTATGTTTTAAAAAAAAACTGAAAACCCCTTATGTTTTAGTAAACGAAGCAACACACGCCCGCTTGGTGACGGAAAACTAACGACATCAACTTTTCATTAGGTTTGGATATAACCCTTTGAATAGTAATATATTGGGTGAATAAGTAAGAGTTTCAATTGGAAGTCATAAATTAGGGTTTACTAAATTTGAAATTTTAAACGTATAACTTATTTGGGACACTTTTTTGTAGATAAAATTCTAATTTAATAAAAAAATAGCTTCCTTTGTTCCAATAGCTAGAAGTATACAATTTTTCTCTAAAAAAATAGAAGTACAGAATTGTTTGGAAAGTTGATTACTTTTGCTTATTATAAACATGCTATCAAGTATGGTTTGTGTGTGGTGGAGCTCATTTCAATTTCACTAGTAGTTTGAGTTATGTATGTGATTTATGTATGTTTAATGTGAGATTTTGCTTTATATGTACAACAAGGGAAAATGTGTGGTGAAGTTCAAATTGAAGACCCAACATTGCTGCCTCAAGATGAGCAAGCTGAAATGGGGAATGACTCTAGTAATGCTTCTGATTCTTATGTCTCCTCATGCCCCTCTTGGGCACTTGAGGACATGGAGGGACCTGATGAAGATGACATATTTACTTCAAGGGATCCTGATCATTGCATAAAAGTATTTAAGTATGCTAGAAATTATGTGAAAGTTCAAAAAATGAAAAGAAAACATGCTAGGGATGCTGATGAAAGAAACAGAGTCAAACAACGGGAAGAATGGTGTACTGATGATGAAGTTGAAGATTTGCGGGACAGTGAATTTGAGTGGGATGAAAGTGTGGACATGAGAACCTTTGAATTGGCTGTTGGACAGAGGTTCCCGGATAGGAAAACTTTCCAAAAGGTTCTTAAGGATTGGTCTGTTAGGAAAGGGTATGACTTGAAATACCCGAAATGTGAAGCCAAATTTATAACTGTTGTTTGCAAGGGTGGTTGTGACTGGAAACTGAGAGCTTCAGTCGTTAAAAAAATGACAATATTCCAAGTTAAAACTCTTATTGGAAAACACACTTGTTCCTTTAGGACGGAGAATAATCGAGCAGATTACAAGTACCGTGGGTAGAGGATGTTAAATGATGTTAGGGATAATCCCAATAGCAGCTTAGAAGCTCTAAAGAATAAAATAAAAAGAGAGTGCGGAGTTGAAGTTAGTTTTCATAAAGTTTATCGAGCTAAGAGATATGCACTATCTTTGCTTACAACTGACGTCAGTATGCAGTTTAAGAGGCTCTATGATTATTGTGCCACTGTAGAGAAGCACAATCCAAAAAAGTTCACTAATCTTGAAGGTCCAAAGATCTCTTAGTCCACCAAAATTGCAGAGAATGTATATGTGTATTGCTGCAATGAAGGAAGCATGGTTGAGTGGATGTAGACCTATCATAGGCTTGGATGGATGCTTCAATTCTTAAAGGGATTATATGGCGGACAATTATTGACGGCAGTAGGAAGGGATGGAAACGATAATATGTACCCTATAGCTATGGCATACGTGGAAGTGAAGAAGCTTGATGGTTGGGATTGGTTCTTGAATTTGTTGTTGAGAGATATAGGTTCGGCAGAGCAACACAACTGGACATTTGTTTCTGATAGACAAAAAGGACTCATTGAGGCAATGAAAGCAAATGCTCCACATTCTAACACAGGTTGTCACTAACTATAATAATATATTGTACATCGAGCTAATGAATAAATAAAAGAAAGTTATGCAGTATTTTACTATATACAAGCACAAAAGGGAAAAATTGATATTTATTAAGGTCAAATAGCAAAACTGTTTGCAAAAACGCACAATAAGCGTGTGCAAGACAAACATACTTATTTTTCCGTTAACGGGGAACTCGCGCATCATTTTGACAATCATAGATGTTTTTCGTGCATTTTTTAAAACATAAGGGTATACCGCGTAGACTTTATATAACACAGGTGGTTCTGTGCAATTTACCCGGGACAGGGTGACCAGTAGCGGATTGTGAGGGCAGGCGTAGGCTTTAGTATAGGTATAGTTTAATGCTTAGCCCACCCTAAATTAATGTTCGGTCCATCCCAGCCCAAGTCTATCAAACTTATTACCCAATGCCCGACATGTGGCCTCCTGGCTCCTGCGAACTGTGATGCGCGAGTTGCGAGAAGGCGAAAGACACAAACACGGAACATCACCCGACCTGCGACCACCAGACGCGCCGCCGCCTGCCACCCAATCGTCCAGTTCCTACGTCCCAGCGCAGTCCAGGCGTCCAGCACCCCGCACTCCAGTCACCACGATCTAGCCGTGCCGCCGTGGACTTTGGATTTCAGCCCTCCAGCCTGCACTCTCTAGGTATACTCTATTTCTTTAACGCTCTTTTAATATAATGTACTACCTCCGTCCCCTTTTAAATGTCCAGAAGAAAGTGATACGAGTTTTAAGAAAAGTGGGTTTGTGTGGTTGATATTAATTGGTAAAGTAAGAATAAAGTAAGAATGATTTTGAGTCACACAACTTTACCAAATAAGGTATGGAACATTTGAATAGGGATATCCAATATGGTAAAACGGGACATGGGACGGGGGAAGTATTTTTTTAGTTTTGTAATTGTATTTGTTTATTAATTATTAATTGATAATAAAATAGTGTTTACTTCCTCCGTCCAAAATAATGATGAGCCTGTATTTCCTTTTTGGGATGTCCCAAAATGATAGTCCTGTTTCCCTTTTTGGAAAGAAATATGTGGTCTACATCATTTCACTTTTTTCTACTCAAATCTCAACTACAACTTGTACCTTTTCAATCATTTTATTAAATTTTGTGCCCAAAAGAAACGAGACTATCAAATTGGGACGGATGGAGTATTAATTACTCGTATAAGTTTCTTTGCTTAAATAATACTCCCACCGTTTCTCAAACTGTTTGGCACTTTTTTACGCTGTTTGACACTTTTTTGACAGGGCACTGTTTTGATGTATATTTCTTTGCCAAATACGGAGTAAGAAAATAAGGAAAATCTCACTGTGATTGCTAAATTTAGTATGGTTTCGTCAAACCACTTCTTTTTCCGTCAAACTTCCCTGTTACACTTCTTTTTCCGTCCATCTCCATCCAACTTGGATGTAGGCCTGTCAATGGGTCGGGTCCGGGCCGGAATGTAGTGTTCCAGACCCAGACCCGCTAAGTAAATAAGGGACCCGGACCCAGACCCGTTTACCCGTCGGGTCTGCAACTTTGGATCCGGACCCGGACCCAACGGGTCTCGGGTCTGGGTCGGGTAGACCCGCCATTTTTTTTGGAAGATTAGACCCACCAAATATAAAACAGAACGTGTATATGAATTATGAATGTAATGCAATTCCACAAACTAGCTACATCTAGATCTCAATCATCCTTAATACGGAGTAATAAGTAAAACACATCTTTATTTTTTTTAAAAAAAAATTGATGTTCACGTAAGAAACCAGTGCTTTCATCCAAACGTATTGAATGTCTTTGATAGTGAAATAAACAAAACTCAAATAGAATATCCCAGTTTGTTTTAATATGTATTAATGGGATACTAGTTTTAGGTATGCATTACTATATTAGTATATGAAATATATATTAATAAAAAAAATTATAAACGGGTCTGGGTCCTTAACGGGTCGGAATCATATGTACCATACCCGACCCATTTATTAAAAATATTAACGGGTCCGGGTTCGGGTCCGGGTCCGGGTTCGGGTCCGGGTCCGGGTAAACGGAATAAAACATAGACTCATACCCATTAAAAATAACCGGGTTCGGGTCGGGTCCGGGTCTAGACCCGACCCATTGACAGGCCTACTTGGATGGAGATCAGGGCCGGCTCAGGGCAAGTCTGCCCAGTGCAACCGCACAGGGCCCGGTATTTTGGAAGGCCCAAAAAAATTGTATTACTACCCGGCCCAAAATCTGGCGTTAAACGTAAATCCAATTAACCTGCGGCAAAAGCCCCAAGGCCAAACTCCCCGACTCCCCATTCTCGATTATTCCCCAACCACAAAGCCGCAAGCCTCAAACCACCAGGGCCCTACTTCTCACGGAAATCAGAAGAAGCAAGGACGAGTGTACGACGATTCAACGGACCACTTCGCGCCGCTGCTCTAGTGCTCTCGGCTCTCGCCTCTGGAGTGAAGCCGTGAAAAATGGAAGGAGGATGAAGGATTGGGTGTTGACCTCTGCGGCTCCGCCACCAACGCCAGCGCAAGCTGCCAGGCCGCCACTGTCCCACAGCGACTCCGCGACCCGCCTCCCTTCCGGTCAGTCCACTGATTTTCAGTTTTTCGGATTCATTTGGTTGCTAATTCTTGGGATTTTTGAATTATTGAATTGTTTGATGAATTGATGAATTGTTGATTTTTGAAGTATTGAATTATTGAATTGTTGAATTGTTTATTGAATTGTAATAAATGTGTAAGTGTGTTTAGCATTACATTTATTAGTAACTTGTATTTTAAGATAATATAAATTTGATAACTTGTATTTTAAGACATTTTGCTTGTGTTGCAACTTGAAAAAAAGCCCTAATTTTATTGTCGCACAGGTCTATATTTTCTTGGGACCGGCCCTGCATCAAACCTCACACCTTTACAAGTAATCGTCATCTTCGATTAATTACAAGCATCTCTTCCCCATAACTCTGCATCTATACAAATCAACAAATGCCAAATTATTTCTACATACTCTACGTCTATACGCATACATCATAGCGGTTACAAGGTGCTCATTTGATCCGTTGCTATTTCTATTCCTTAAACCAGGTATTTTTTCTATCTTTGAAACTATTCCATCCACTTGTTGCAATTGAAAACGTAGCATCTCTAATGTATACCTACGTTTCTGTCTCGTAATGAAATTAGCAGTGCACTTTCCTATTCATATAATTCATTTATCCTAAATATTTCTAGGCCTAAAAAAATCTCTTAACAGAAACGGCTTCTGCATCTTATTCCTACACTTTGTATTGAATCACAAGTGCTTCAATTAACAATGACCAATGTTACTTACGCAGTTTGTTGATGTCCACAAAGTGCTCGATAAAATGCCTTAGTCAATGTTTTTGTAAACACAGATTAATATCTTCATAAAAAAGTATCTAAGAACTAAGATAAGATTCTCAACAGTTTCCCTTTGCTTTTATGATGTTTAGTTTTTTTCTCATAAAATCAATTTTTTTTGCATTCTTTTATCGCATAACTATTTTCTGTTTCCAACAAAGAATAATTTTTTACAAAAGTTTCATTTTTCCTTCTACAATACTGTGTTTTAGAAGGTGCAACAAGTGCTTGGCATCGAGATGCACTCTTGTAGGGGCTCCATAAATTTAGAATGTATTATAGGTTGATTTTTCTACATCTTATGTGTGATTCAAGATTCCAAAAGGTATATAACTTTTAGATTGTTTAGTTTGTATACTTTAAACATTATAATTCATATATTTCATTGAAGTATCTAATCTATTTTCATTTCATAGTTAATCTTATTATTTTTCTTGTTTAAGGTGGCCTCAATTCGCGATTTGAAACCGAGGCCTCCAAATTCATTAGTCGCCTCCGTTCAAATGACATAAAATAGTTGACCTGTTTCAAGCGATAAAAATGTATGAGTCTAGGATCACATGGTCTAAATTATTGTTTCTTTCTCTTAACTGGATTACAAGTTTTATAATATAACAAGTTCTGGTGGGAAGTAAGTTTCTTTTAGGTAGTAATCTTAAAATTGTTCCTTTATTTATTCAAATGATCTCAAGTATTTGTTCACAAAAATGCCCAAACGTTTTGAAAAGTCTTCTGTCAATTTTCTATAACAAAATATGTCCAAGGAACAAAAATCGTTCCTATTGCTAAAAAACAACAAGACTTTACGAAAAAAGTATGATATGGTTCCATTTATTTAATATTAAAAGCTCCATTTATTTTTAAATTAAAAATACTAACATTCAAACTAAGTATTTCATTATTTAAGATCCAATTAATCAACGAAAAAAAGCTCCAATTAATCAAAAAAGTAATCCTATTCAGGTAGTAAATGAGTACCATTGCATTGATTTCCATTCGTAGTGTAACTAAAATATCTCCCACATATTCTACACTTTATACAAATTAACAAAATCTAACATTGTAAAATTAAACTCGTTTTTCATATACTATTTGAATTCCTTCAATTTTTGAATAATTCTCTTTTGTAATAATATTTTTAAATAATCACATTGGGCACTGTTCGCATGTAGTGCGCACACTGATAGTATAATGAATAATGATAGAATCATAGAATAAAATATCAGAGAACGATGTAATGATTATACAATTGAAGATTAGAGACTGATTTATTTATTGTGTAGTCATGATATGTTTTTCATACTTTACTGTTTTCTAGGATTGAATTTCATACTTTTTCCTCTACAATTAATAATTTCCGAATTTCCCATTTAAATAACTCATTCTTTTCTTTCTACTTTAATTAATTATTTATCTAGTGCTTCATCGTGCTTAATAACATTATTGTGATGTAAGTCTTAAACAATAAACATGAGTAGCTAATTCCATCTAGAGTTTCAATTGGGGATAGGATTATGGGTTCTTGAGTGTATGGGTTTAGTTTTTGAAATTCAATTAATTTCTAGATAATTGTATGAGATTAATTATAATAGACTATGTGATATTGATCACCTTGTATATGAATGTTGAAATTTAATTCAATTCTTGTCTATGAGAATTTGAGTTAAATTAACTTGGTTCTTATCCAAGCAATATGATCCTAGAAATAAGTTGCAAATGCGATAATAGAATTTAATTCTTGTTTATGAGAACTTATTTGGTTTCCTGTTCAGGAAATTGAAAATCAATTTACTTAATTCTAAACCTGAAAGAACACCAAGAACCTGATCCATCCAATTTGAACTCTATTTTAAATCTAGAATCAATTTGATTTTTTCCCTATTAATTTTGCACTTGCTGTTGGTTAGTTATTAAAACCATCCAATCATTGTCTAGAATGATTGTCATGGCTTGTGCTAGCTTCTGATCCCAAATCGTATTTAAAACTTTCTTTTTGGCACTGTTGCGAGGCGATACTCGTGGTCAGTTTTCTACCTGAATTAACCTACCACGTTCCATTCACGTAAAAAAATGACTGATCAAATAACATACATATAACAGGAGGAGGACGTCTGGAATCTATAGGGACTTGGTGCTGCCTGACAGACTTTATAGCCACTGCTTCTCCTTGAGGCATGGAATCCCAGACGGGCAATACAACGGAGGACATCTTCGACTCATCTCTGAATGTAGAGGACATCTATTACAAACAAGGACACACCGATGGTTATGCTGACGGCCTATCATCCGGTGTAGAGGAAGGTCGTCAGGTAGGCCTAAAAACTGGCTTTGAAACGGGCTTAGAATTGGGCTTCTACAGAGGCTGTGTCGATGTGTGGAGCTCCGCAATCCGGCTAGATCCAACCTGTTTCTCGACTCGTGTTCAGAAAAACATCAAACAGATTGATGAATTGCTCCAAAGGTACCCTATATCTGACCCCGAAAATGAATCTGTTACTGATACTATGGAGTCCTTGAGGATGAAGTTCCGAGCTATCTGTGCCACCCTCAACGTTAAGTTAGAGTATGAGGGTTATCCTAGGGCATCCGATTCTCAGAAAACTGGATTTTGATGGTATATTCTATTCTATACAGTAAATGATGTATATTGTTCACCTAAGTTTTGTATTTTTTGTTTTCAATTTATGAAAATCAGTTCATGATTGTTCTGAATAGTGAATTAAATTGAGCATCGAAGAGTCGTTTTTCATGTGTATTGATGGTGAACTGTTAGATATTAATGGCACTTATAATTAATTAGTGGTGTACATTAGGTAATGAGTTAGGCAAGAAACCTATCTGGTCTTAGAATAGGACTTTTCACCAACTGGGAATCTGGGGTAGGTTCAGTATTCATAATTGTTCTAAGCATTGCCATGTTCTTGCTATTATATTTGGTCATTTGGATCACATTTATTGCTTATGCTCATCACTCATTTAATGATAATAATAATAAGAGGTTTTTCCATATATAATATATATTGTCAAAAAATGTGTTCTGAAAAAAATGTGACTGAAGTTACTATGTAACTTCAATGTTACTTCAATGTAAATTTTTGAACAAATTCATGATGACTAAAGTTATTCCTATGGTCACTAAAGTATAAAAAGTCATGTTTTTATCTATCGTCTTTATTATACTACATAGTCAAATATCCGTCATTATTTCTAATAATAATCTTTTCTATTGCCTCATTCTTTTATGAAGTATTACTCTGGAGTACACCCATGTGAACAAAACACAATCTTGATGGGAAGCATGTTCTTACACTTCTATTTATGTGAAATATCTTCATGTTATTTTGGCTTATATTATAAGAACCGTGTTGTTATTTCATACTCCAATTATTAGCGGTTTCACCTGTTTAGGTTAGTTATTTTGTCCTTTGATTTGAGAGCCTTTGTCTTTCTGTTTCGCTAGTTGTGTGATTTGTACGTCAGTTCATTGAAAGAGCAGATTGATGATAATAATGCATTCTGGATAGGGCTATTTCCAGACTTCCAGTAACTTACGTAATGCAGAATAAGTTTGATAAAATTTGTATGTTTCTTTGTTGTCTTTGTTCTTCAATTACCAAAACTAAAACCTTTATTCTCCAGTGTTTTTTTTACTATACACAAACACGTTCATTTAGTTATTGACTTCTTGATCTTTATATGACTGGAATACACAGGTAAAACGTGTGAAAAAAAATATATCTCTTACGGTCTTACCTTTTGCTAAGCATTTCCAGCATTTTTAATTGAGCCAAGAACTTACTATTTTTGTTTTGGGAATATGATGAAATAAAGCAAAATGGCTCACTGAAGTGTTTGTGCTTCCTTTAGTACAGGGGTAAAGCTGCATACATCTGACTCTCCTTACCCCATCTTTGGTGGGAGCCTTTGCGGCTTTGGGGTAATGTTGTTGTTGTTTTACCTTTTGCCAAGTAGTCTTTAATTCCAAATATCCCCTCCTTTTTCTATGTTCTTTCCCTCCTAGCATTTTTTGGGCTCCAAAGAAACCCATGACGGCTGATAGGTAGGGGCCAATTTGGTTGCAAGAATTGAATATGTAACTGAAGTACTGAACATGCTGAATGAATGAGAGAATTAAGATAAAGTATTTGAAACTGTATTTTCAGCAAATAATTAAAGGAAATAAAACTAAAATGTGTGAGCAAAAGTACCATTATCTTTATCTTAGACATTTCAGGGTATGGTCTAATTATAAATTTATAATTGTAATGGAAGTGCCAAACTGCCAATCAAGTAGGCTTGGGAGGTAAGTGGTCACTTTCTCGTTCTGCTCCATATGATTTAATTCTTGATGTTACATTAGTTTTGTCAGAATGAGGGGGAGGGTATATACAATTGTTTCCTGAGCTACTTACTTGCTTAGGTGTATAAGTGTATTTATTCCATTGATGTAATAGTTAAAGTGTGATTAACGGACTGATTAAACAGGAAGATGTGATAAGCCCGCTCGTAAAACACGAACCTGGGCATTAATGATGCTTTTGCTAAACAGTTCAAAGAGGCATGGAAGAATGATGAAATATCAAATGCGGGGTTATAGTTTTATGAGATGAGTGGGTACAACGATGGGTGGGGTAGGCTGGGCACATGGGGTGGGGGTGCATATGGCCCTAACAGCCAACAAAGAAAAGCCGATTAGATTGGCAGAAGCAGAGGGTATACCCCATTCTGTTTTTTCAGTTTTACCTAGAAATTAACTGCTTGCTTGTTTATGCACTCTGAGTCTGTGAGGCTTGTTTTGTGTGGACACGGGCTGTTTTTGGGTCCCGGTAGAGTTCGGGAGGAAGCGGGACTCGATCCTACAAAATCGATTTAATCACTCGGTCCGTTTTCAAACCGGGGCGGAGTCAGGAGATTAGGGTGGTCAAACTTGCCCCTAAGAAAGTTCGAGCATGTAAAACCATGAAATATCTTTGATTGGATGGATATCTTTGAGTCCTGAAAAATCAATGTTCTCTCCGTTCTTAAAAACTTCTTCCTACTTCTTTTGTCTAAAAATCAATGCATCCCCTAAAGTTCTTTGTTTAGTCAAGAAATCTACTCAGTAATATATTTTTTTTAAATCAAAGGAATCTCTTAGCAAAGTTATTTTTCTTTGTTTAGTCATCTACCCATGTAATATACGTAGTATAGTGTATAACCACCATGTCTGCGTCAAGACAATGTACTCTCCAAGTCTGCATATATTCACCCTTAATATGAACAAAGCACTTATTTTTTGAATGAGGAAGTTACGTATGGACGAATGTGTTTATGCATTTGTCCTTGTCAATTTTGTGTAGCAAGTAATTAACAGGTTATCATTACAATTTACAAATAAGCCTTTATATTATCATGTATATTTAAATATGTACCGAAGTGTGTGCTTATCTTGAAAAGGAATGAGGCTCAAGTGCACAACTCCTCCGATTCGTATACTGTACAGCCGGCTACAGTGACCGCTGTATAGCCGGTGGCAAACTTGTAATTTTTGTGAAAATCGCGGATTCTCTTAAATGAGCATTTATGCAATTTTGATGAGCATCAAGCCTATTCTTTTGAGTATTAGGAGCCTAACGGTGAGCATTAGTGATCTCTGCTTCATACCTTACATATCACTTTCTGTTTATTATTTTTTCGTTTATTAAAAAGTCTTAAGTTATGTCTATAATCAATTTCAATATGTGAATCTAGTGTAGTATGATATGTTTGAAATGTGCAATCAATATATATATATATATATAAGAAGAACTTTTTAAGAGCATACGTCGCGCCACACAATCTTGTTATGTCATTATATTTAGTTATGTTTATACCTTCTGTTTTTATACCTTCTGTTTTTAGTTATTTTTATTATTTAGTTATTTTTATACCTTTTGTTTTTATTAGCTAGATTCTATTTTTGATTGCATATTGATATGGAAACAAAAATCCTTAGAAATCTACCTTAATTAATTTGGTAACTTTTTCAAAACCCATTACATATTCGATAAGTATTAAATTGTGTAATTGGAACCACAACAATTAATAACCAAATTTTAAGCACGGACTCACGGAGTAACAATCATTTAATTATTTTATACTTGTTTATTTTTTATTATATTCTATTAAAGAGATGAAATATTTGTCTCTTAAATCAGCCGAATTGCTATTAATTTTGTCTTCAAAGTAATTTGATAAAAATAAAAATGTAATAATAGTGTCTCATTTCCTAAAATGTAATATTTATTTTTCTGAACTCAATGTTGAGATAATGATTAAAATTCCTTTTTCGAAAGAGATAATGTCTTAATTCTAAGCCCTGGATTTGCAATTGTCTTAATACTTCACATTTTGCTCCATCTTCATACAATTCTTTCTTAATTATTAAAATAATGATAAAAATTATAACCACCATATAAAATCTTAAAAAGAATACTGCTGATCAATTAGCTTACCTTATTTAATAAAGATGAAAATTGATATCATACATAAATACATACATGTATGTATATTTTCACAAGTAAATACGTTTAGATATTCTAATATGAAAAACATAATTAAAACTATTAGATATTCTAATATAAAATCTTAAAAAGAATACTTTTGATCAAGTACCTTACCTTATTTAATAAGGATGAAAATTGAAATCATACATAAATACATACATGTATGTATATTTTCACAAGTAAATACGTTTAGGCCTAGCCAAAAAAGTAAATATGTTTGGTTATTTATTTATTTTACAACTACAATTTAAATGTGTCTTCACTTTTGAAATAGATTCCTAATCCAAATTAGAAAATCTTTATATGTTTACGAAGTCCTACTTTTATTTTAATATTTTTTTTTAATTGGATTGATTTCAGGTCCAGATTAAATAAAATCAAATCAAACTTTAATAATAATAATAATAATAATAATAATAATAATAATAATAATAATTGATGGAGTATATGGCCCAGGAACCCCCGGCCCATAGACTCCTACTTCTCCTACACAAGTCCATTGAGCTCAGGAAACAACTCAGGCCCAAATACAACGGCCCAAGCCTCAAAGTAGCCCAGAATACACACTGGGGTGCCTTCGGCCTCCTTGGCCGAAGGCTCCAGAAACTCACGAAGTAGCCCTCTCTGACATACGAAGCTATTGGGAGAAAACGGCGAAAAACATGAGCCTTCGGCATTACCAAGCCCTCGGTATTAGGGAAGCCTTCGGCTGAACTTAGCCCTCTGCCACTCGGGGCCTTCGGCTACACAGGGGTCCTTGGCTACATGGAGCCCTCGGCCACACAAGGTGCCTTCGGCCAAACACTCTCAATCATCGAAGATTCCTTTTAGGGACAGCCAACCACCACATTTAATGCCACGTCACATCCGCCAACCGCATTCAATGCGGTGAACGTACCACTGCCGGTGCCACCAGGCTGATATGACCCTTCGGCCGTTAGATTACTGACACGTGTACTCTCATCGCATTTATTGCTGCTATAAATAGCAGCCCATTTCTCCTTGTAATCGACATCGACATCCCCAACTCCACATCTCGAGTTCATTTAATAAATCGACTCTCTCTCCTCCTATTTGCTCTGACTTCTCTCTAGTTATTCCCGCAATAACCCCTCGGATAAGATACCCCCCGGGTAGACTATCCATCAATAATAATAAGTCACATAAAATGTAAAACAAACATCTACAAGACCATATTAATTCATACCAAATCAAACCCAAAATTCTAATTCAATTAAAATCGTCCTTATTAATGAGTAAAATGTAAGATCTCACAATTAAAATTTTGAAATGTGTATTTCATACCAAGTTGAATGAGAAATATAGAAAAGTATTATTGTGAAATGCTCAATAAAGTAATTTAGATGCTCATAACAATTAAAAATTGTTTTCAATGTAACGAAATAATGAGTAAAATGTTAAAAAAAACTTCATTTTTTACATTTACGCTGTGACGATATAATGAGTAAAATGTAACATCTTATTATTAAAAGTTCAAAGTATGCACTCAGTATTACACATCAAGTTGAATGAGGAATAGTAGATGAAAAAAACTTGAAGTGCATAATAAAATAATTTAGAGAACGTGAGACTATGAATTCTTTGAAATCGGGTTCATAACAATTATATTTACCTGAGATGCTTATGTAGAACAACAATTTAACTATTTTCATATAATTTTTTCTTGGCTTCACAAATGGAATATATTTTACGTATTTTTTCATGATTCAGGAGATTCCACCTATTCAGTTCATTCGGCCAGAATTTAATATTAGACTATATTTATTTTTCTTTTAAATCGCATTACATATGATCCGAAAGAAATCAAATTTCAAATTAGCTAAATTTCATACTGCTCGTGCATCGCACGGGCTTGAAAGCTAGTCCTTATAGAATGAGCATAAAACAGTACCAAATGAGCACGCATAACTTACAAAGTGAGTATAAAAAAAAATTCAAAAACGCATTTGTATGTGCTCATTCATTTTGGACGTTATACTCATTTCAATTTAACATAAAACTCATTTCTAATGTAGTATGATATGTTTGAAATGTGCAATCCTTTGAAATCAGCATAAAGCGAACCCAAATGAGCTTACGTAACTTACAAATTGAGTATAAAAAATTTTAAAAGCTCATTTGTGTATGCTCATTCATTTTGGGCGCGACACTCATTTGAGTTTAACATAAAAACTCATTTCTTATGTGTTCAATATTCATCTGTGTATATTCATTCCTTTTAGACATTATACTCATTTGACTTTAACATTAAACTCATTTCTATACAATATGACAAATCCACAAAGAGCTTTCAACTCCTTTGCCTTCTTCTTTCTATAAGCCAGCGCGGAAACAGGGGTGGGAAGAATCTGAATTTCATGTCAAAAGCGAAGCCATGTTTCAATGCGCCAAATCGGTCGGAGTATGTGCGGCTTGGGCTGCTTCGCAAGTTGGAGACCTGAGCAGTCGATGTTCCGTCTTCATCGATGTCCTTCTTCTTCGTCGCAGATGAGTTGCAGCGCAGAGTAATTACAAAAAAAACCGGCTGTACCGTGCACACGGTACAACCGGCTGTACCATGTAATTTACGCAACCCCTCCGTGCATGTAATAACTAAACGGAAAATACCTGAAATAGAAGAAAACATTTTGAAATTTTAAATTAGGAATACCATATTTTTATTTTCTAAATATTACTACCATCATCCCCTAAGATTGAGATAAAGGAGAATAATATAATTTTTAAGAAAAGTAGAGTTATGTGGTTGATAATGAATTGATAAAGTAGTAATAACGTAAGAATGAATTACAACCACATAAATATTACCAAATATGGTATGTGACAATTATAATGGGACAAACAGAAAAAGAAAATGAGACAATTGTGATGGGACAGAGTGAGTAATAATTATTGTCAACCTTGAGTAATACTATTATGTTTAAAGTCCGATAACATCAAAATAGAGTAATTACTCATATTTTAAGAATAAACACTAAAAACATATTGAAGGATAATTTATTTGACTAATATCATCATTTGCCTTATTTACGTGACTTATTATTGCTATTATCAATTTAAACAAAATTAATGATGTTATTGTGATTTCTTACGTACCTCTAACCTATTATTATAGCATTTGTTTTATGATAATGTCAACAATCTTGATTGATAAGAGACTCAAACTTGTGAGTTCGTCTTCAAGAATGTCACAGTGATGTGATAAGACTTTATTATTATTATTGTTGTTGTTGTTTTTGTTGTTATTACGTATTATTATTATTATTATTTTATTATTATTATTATTATTATTATTATTATTATTATTATTATTATTATTATTATTATTATTATTATTATTATTATTATTATTATTATTATTATTATTATTATTATTATTATTATTATTATTATTATTATTATTATTATTATTATTATTATTATTATTATTATTATTATTATTATTATTATTATTATTATTATTATTATTATTATTATTATTATTATTATTATTATTATTATTATTATTATTATTATTATTATTATTATTATTATTATTATTATTATTATTATTATTATTATTATTATTATTATTATTATTATTATTATTATTATTATTATTATTATTATTATTATTATTATTATTATTATTATTATTATCATTATCATTATTATTATTATTATTATTATTATTATTATTATTATTATTATTATTATTATTATTATTATTATTATTATTATTATTATTATTATTATTATTATTATTATTATTATTATTATTATTATTATTATTATTATTATTATTATTATTATTATTATTATTATTATTATTATTATTATTATTATTATTATTATTATTATTATTATTATTATTATTATTAATTTCCACCTCTTATTTTTCACGAGCGGCCATATTTTTGTAATTATTCTACGGACTTCTGTGTAATCTGAATAGGTTGCTTCCACCGACCACCGTCTGCATTTTTTGAAATGGTATATTGGTAACACCCATAGGGGTGAGCAATTCGGTTTACGGTTCGATTTTCTTCAGTTTCGGTTCGATTTCGGTTTATTCAATTTGGGAGTATTTGTACCAAACTTAAACCTTTTGAGTTTTAGTTTGGTTCAGTTCGTTTTACCGGTTTCTTCGGTTTATTAGGTTCAATTTTGTTTGATTTGATTCAGTTTCTTTTATTTATTACTCCGTATTTTATTTGATCAAGTTCTATATTTTATAATTAGAAAATGAAAGTAGCAGTCAATCTCATCTTCTAGTATTTATTATTTAAATAAAATGTAAAATGAAATAAAATATAGAAAAAGAAATAATAAAATATTATAAACTAACACCTAATTTATCTTACTAATCTTGATGACATTAAGACTTCTAACATCTTTTTTATCACTAGAAAAAAAATTCACTTCTCACAAAAATATTCCTTAATTGATTAGCATTTAATATATAATATCGCATAAAATATTCAAAGAAAACTAAATGAGTCGGTGGTACAAAACTACAAATGTTTTAATATATATTCACAGTTTTATATATTCAAATGAATCATATAAAAAATATAAATGCAATTTGTTATTGTTATCGTCAAACATCTTTTCATACAAGTAGAGTACAAAACATAATAAACAAATATGTCGTATTAGCTAACTTTGTCATGATGAATGTTTGAAATGTATGTGTAAAAGTTAAAATGAAATATGCTAGCTAAACATGTGTTTTTCATGTCTAACTTATTTATTTATATCCTAAAGATGAAGAGTGAAGATAAATACAATATATAAAGTTGTCGATGTTCGGTTCGGTTTACGGTTTTTCAATTTTAAACCAAAACAAATCATTCGAATCATTCGATTTGGGTAAATTATTACCAAACAGTTTACTTAAGTTAACCAATATCAAACCAGACTACCCATTTTTTAATTGACTCAGTTCGATTCTGTTAAACTAAAACATTTTGCTTAGCCATGGTAACCCAGTTTGGGACTTTTTAGTTTGTATTTTGTCCCAAAAGATTTACGTCCTTTAGCTTTTATTCGAAAGGCTCAAATTATATTGGATTGGATAAACTTTGCGGTCATTGAACGGGGTTCATGTTACGCGAGCCGAACCAACCCAACTATATACGATAGTATGGTCTATGCTCGGTTTGATGGTATAATTAGAGTGCTAAGTATAGGTTGGGTTCTAAATCAGTTGACATACTCGACTTCGTAGTACTAGTCAATGGGGGATAAATTTGAAAAATACATTGAAATGATGATCATCATTGAAATTACAAATTTCCCATTGGTAGTATAGAATAATACTCCCTTCATCCCAAAATTAAGTTCACGGATTGACTTTTTGAGTCAAACTTTGTTAATTTGACTTTTTGAATCAAACTTTGTTAATTTGATTGTTAGTTATTCAAAAACCGTATTATCTTATAATACCAAAATATTTTTGAATACTTCATTTTAATATTACCTATATACTACGTATTATTGAAATGTTGATTTATTATAAGTTTTATAAGTGTATATTTTTATAGAGTCCTGATCCTGTCCAGACGTCCGGACAGGAACCGCCGTCCGGCCGGCGGCGTTTGGCCGCCTTCCCGGTGGAATTTTTTGATGAAATTTTTATGGCATGTTCTCCATCAAGTCTAGTTTATCCACAAAAAAATTCAGCCAAAAACTCAATCGGGAAGGTCGTCAAATGATTTTTGCAAGTTAACTGGTCCGGAATATGTATTTTCCGGACCAGTTAACTTGCAAAAATCATTTGACGACCTTCCCGATTGAGTTTTTGGCTGAATTTTTTTGTGGATAAACTAGACTTGATGGAGAACATGCCATAAAAATTTCATCAAAAAATTCCACCGGGAAGGCGGCCAAACGCCGCCGGCCGGACGGCGGTTCCTGTCCGGACGTCCGGACAGGATCATTTGTGTATTTTTATATATACATGGTCAAACATTGATGTTGGAGACCGTGAATCCGTGAAAGTTCATCTGTGAACTTAAATAAGGAACATAGGTAGTATATATATATTAATATATAAATACTATATAGAAATTCAAATTTTGAAGTAATTATATCAGCTTTTAATTGTTTTTGAATGGCGCCGGTCCCACTTATCCACTATGTATCATCTACAAACTGCAAGTTTTTCAATAATTTTATGAAGATTAAACTTGTAAATAAACAAATTTTATGGTACAAGATTTCAATAAGATACACGTCCAGTAGTGCTTGGAATTTGCAATAAAAAAATGATCAAATATACTTTATTCGGGTACAAAATGATTAAAATATACTAGAGAGGATTACTATATACTACGTACTCCGTATCTCTTTGAGCTGAAGAATATAGTAATGTTACGTTGGGTCTATAATGGTCATTTGATTAACAATGAAATTATGAAAAACAAGTAATTCATGCAGTTTGTTTGAATATTGTGTGTGTGGCCACCAAGTATAATGAGATTCAAGAAATTAAATAATCTACAATGAATTAACATCCTTAAATAGAACCAAAACATTGCAAGTCTTCTCAAATAGAATTTTGATTGTTTTGTTCTAATTAAGACAAGGTACAATAATACTCCCACTTTGTGATATTTTTGTTCATTTTTTCTAGGACTGAATAAGTTTTATTTTAGGAAGAAAAACATGTGTACTTTTATTTTTAAAACTTCGCATATGTTTTATTTATTCTTATATGAAATGAATTAATTCATTAATTGTGTTAATATTGCTTTTATCTCCTTGGATAACCACAATTTGTTTTGTGGTCAAGGATGCTGCCCATAACATTATTCAGGATGGAGAGGTTATATAGTAATACCAACAAAATAAGCTAATGCATACTCAGAAAGCGATATGATCGTGTTGTATTATCATGTGTATACAAACGAGTAACATTATTTTATTATATTATTATAGTATATATTAATCCCCTTCCAATATTTATTTTATTGATATTTTTTTCTGTAATTTCTCATAGTATGTGTTCTGTTAAATTCTATTAATTCTATTAGCTCTAATTTCATACGAGTATACTTCTTTTAATTTTCAATTGCATAGTTCTTCATTTCATTTCACCTACTTTTTAACATTTATTACCGTTTGAAAAGGTAACAATGCTAAAAACACTAATTAGGGATTTAGGGACTATAATAGAAACAATTTTTTCCTGAGACGAAGCACAATTATGTTTAAGTAATGGAGCCCAAATTATTAATTATCTCACAAATGACAGAAATTTAAAATCATTTTATGGATTTCAAGAACAATGTAGGGTCCTGAGCTAACATCACTTATCCATATGGTTTTTACATTAGCAATAAAAAACAAGGAGCAAATCCTTGCCCTGAGGTGGATTTCTTGAATAATATTCCTGAACTATTCCATAAATATGGAATAAATTTGTGGTGGTCGAATGGTCGGCGTTCGGTGAAAAAGAAATCGACGGTGGTGATGTGTTTTTCTCTTTAAAAATGGTGACACCGTCTATGACAGGGGTGGAGACAAGGAGGGGCTGGAGGGGGCCTCGGTCCCTGCAATAAAAAAAATTCTTAAGTATATATTATGTATAAATACTTTTAATCTATATAAAACATGTTGATATTTTAAACTTTGGCCCCAACAATGTAAAATTTTTAAGAACCGGCCCCCTTAATCATATATTTCTAGTTCCGCCACCGGTCTATGATGAGTATTATCACCACCAATAGAACAATAACTCTCACAATCAAGCACCCTTTTGTATTACTTCATCATTGCCGGAAAGTCAAAATTTGCCTTTTCCTTCTCCCCTGTCGGGATATAAGTCGCATTCCTCTATCCTTACTCTAACTGAATCCGCTGCCCTATTGGCTCAGTTGAATCTAGGCGAGAAGACTAGCATTTCATACCGATAAAAGCATATACAATAAGATTTGACATAATTTCTAATAGGAAAGAAGTAAGTAGGAGAGAAAGTGCAAAAGTATGAAAGATGAGACAAAAAGTAAAAATTAAGGTTAATTGAGTATTTTAATGGAAAAACTTACTAAAAAGGGAAAACGTAGCAAAAAGTTAAATACATCTCCAAAAGAAAAACACAACAAACAAAAGAATACGAAGGGAATATAAGAAAAAGGCTAATAAGATCAACTGTTAGATCTATAGGGATTCAAAGTTTGATGGTTCTTTATATATTGTTCCGCCGGTTGGATGATGTGGTTGCAAGAAGAAAACGAAATTGTTCCGAACAACAAAAAATTGAAGGAAAAATTCTCTAAATAGGAGTAAAAAAAGTTTTGAAATTCCAAAATAGAGCCTTCATGTTATTATTCCCTAAACAGGAGTAATTTATACCAAGTTTGACATTATTAAGCTTTAAACATGACAGTTTTTGCCAAGTTAAAAAACTTGACAAAAATTACTCATATTTAGTGAATAATAACATGAAGGTCCTATTTTGAAATTTCAAAACATTTTTACTCCTATTCAGGATCATTTCCAAAAAAAATAAAGGCACATGTACAACTATATCAATGATTAATCGGCCAATGGGTTATTGAGAGGCTAAAATGCTATATTGGGTTATCTTTGAAAGTCCAGGAATTTGATTGAGTGTTTATATAGTATGCGAGTTTAAATATCATTTTCGTTATAGTTCAACGGGATGATCTATCTGACATTTTTCCTTAGTAATTAAAAAGTTCCTACTTACAGAGACATCAATAATGGGAGCTATTCTGAAATAAGCATAAAGACCGTGAGGAAGAAAGACTATGAAGAATAAAGTTAGGGTTTCAAACTTCCAGAGGATTATGGAGAAAAGATATAACAGAAAGTCGACCACATCGAAGATAAAGTTCACAAAATTATTGCGATGTTGAGCTAGGGTTGAATACTTGTTGTTTCGAGAAAGTTTAATCCACTTGGAAGTAAATAGGGAAGGTTCATATCCATCCCAATAGGTACTTTTATATTCATTTTAGAGAGAGGTAAATATGTCATTTAAGTGCTTATCCTTCAAAAATCCCTACTCGAGGGTTTAGAACGATTACAAATACATACGAAATCCTTACAAAATTGTCTAACAGAAAAGGAGGGTCATAAAGCTTCACATCTCCTCCATATCATTCCTCGGCAAAGTTAAAATCGCAGACACTCTATTAGCAATTTAGTGAAAGCTAAGTCGATATTGTGTTGTGAATGTTTTCCAGACGAGTTCTAGGATTCACAAGGGGTGTCTTGCTTTCAGCATCAAGAATGGACACTAACTTTTTTCCAGACGATATGCTTGAATGTTTGACGACATCTTCTTAGTGTTTGTCAAACATTATTCTGTGTATAAATATCAATATCAATTTGAATTATGATTGTAGAAAGTATTCTATCTTTTGATTTGCATTTGTATATTAATTTACTTAATATGCAAAATTCCAAAAGAATATTTGCATTTAGATTGCTATTTAGGCTATTTAGCCAATCTAACAGAGAATGAACTCTTGGGCTAGAAACTAGAAATGGAGAAAAGTTCGTATCTTCGGTGGAATTCCAACTAAACTTTGGGCTCAGTTTAAAACCCAAGCAGCGCATTTTTGGGTCCTGCTTGCAAGTAACGTCTTTTTGGCGGAGGAGGGTGCAGTCATCTAGTCGCCGGCCAGTCGCATTTTGCAGTTACAAGGTGAGACTTTTCCTTGAAAACTGATAGCAGGATTCGCGGCCGACCATAGTCCTCAGTTTTTCTATCTGTAATTACTGGAGTTCATGAACTAAGGCACATCCTTGCTACCCCAGAAATTAGGTCTTTTAAGATTTCTGTAGATCGAAATTCTATAAAAAAGCACTAAACTTTGAGCCAGATTATTATTAATGCTCTACATTATTACATTTTTCTTAAACAGAGCCTGAAGTTGGAGCTGACATTTTCTTCTCTTTCTGTAACCTGTGAAGTTGCAGGGTGATGTCTCTGTGGCCGAAGCAGCAACCAATGGGGGATGAAAAGGACGCGTTTTATGTTGTTCGCAAGGGAAATGTTATTGGCATCTACAAAAGCTTAAGTGATCTCCAAGCCCTAATTCGGTCTTCTGTAAGCTCTGTGTTCTTGTTTGGTGTTTAATTTTGTGATGCATGTTCTGATTGCTGAAAGCTGTTTTATCTGCTATTTATACGTAAGAATTTCATTTTTTTCAAAATGCAGAACAAGTAATATTTTTGGATTAACTTAGAGGTGTTATGTGGTACTGACCTTTCAGATTGGAGAACCTTCTATCAGTGTGTTTAAAGGGTATTTCCTGGCCAAACAGTCTGAAGAATATCTTGCATCTCACGGGCTTAAGAATGCAATGTACTCCGTTGACACCATTGATGTTCGCAATGATCTATTTGGCTTACTCGTGCCCTGCCCTTTCCGGGTTTGACACCTAACCTTTGATTTGTAATGCTCCATTGGGATGCATGTTTAACTTTATATTTATATACATATACATGATTACATTATATTGCTGCACCAAAGGTTGTAAGTATTTGTTCCTTATCACCAGAAAAAAATATAACAATCTTCCATTTTATTTATGAAAAAAAACGAATAGCATTGGTTTTGTCATTCTTTTATCTTCGTGACATTTTTTCCAAATTACTCCTCTGTTGCATTGGAAATGAATATATTGGTCAAGTATACTAACACTTGCAGTGATGTTCTTTTCAGTGCATTGTTGTCTTTTAAGCCCAATCTTGCTATTCTAAATGACTAAAACATTAACAGAATGGCATGTGTTTGTTTTAATAGAAGTTGTTCAAAATAGGTGCATGAGTCCTATTTTGGGAAAAATACAATGCAACTCCCTTTTGAGAAAATTTGCAATGTTTTACTTGTATTTAGATATTTTTTTCTTTTAATAGAAGTCACTCAAAATAGGATCAAAACATAGACAATGTTATAACATAGGATCAAGTATGTTTTCTTCCAAAATAGGAGTTATTTATTCCTATTAAAAGAATAAAAAAATAAAAAAACTTTTGTAAATAGGAGTTCATGAGTCGTATTTTGAGAAGAATACAATGCAACTCTTATTTGTGAAAATTTGCAATGTTTTACTCATTTTAGGGAATTTTCTCTTGTTTTAAATGGATGACACTTTCTTGTTAGTTTACTCAAAATGGATTTTTGTGGCAGCAACCAGGATCTTCTAAAGACAAACCACTCAGCAAGGAATTTCAGGAGAAGAGAATACTGGTAATACGCAATATATGAGCATTTGTGTAAAGTTATTGGTTCTATGACATATTTATGCATACTAAACTATTGATTCACTCTATTTGGTTTTGTTTTCAACCTCTATCTTCCATCTCCAGTCATTCCTTTTGATTCCTATTATAAGTAAGAGTAACCATATACCATTACCATCTAACCTTGAAAGATAAAAAGTATCTAACCACTGCCCACAAATTCAGAATGAGTTTCTAGTCATGTTTGAAACTTTCTGGTTCAGCCTGTCGTTATTCTATATTTCCACCATACACCTATTGGCCCAGCAATAGATGTTTTATATTATTTGGAATTTGGATAGGGATTCTTCTTGATTTTGGAGTTTGATTAGATGAAGCTGATTAAATGGTGATATTTAGTTTGTTCTCTATGATCTAACTATTATTTTGTGACATATTTGCATTCAACTTCAATTATTCATCTTCATTATGAAGAAGGTTGTTTAAATGGGGACATTTTTCTTCATCAACAGGAAATAACTGGACCTGCTATGTATTCAGCTGCTGTTGTTCCACAAAAACAAGGAAAATTAGATAATTTCCTTGAAGTCCCTCCAATTTCTTCTTACTGTGTAAGTTTCTTCATTGAAGTTCTCATTCTTCGCCTTCCTCTTACACTTCATGTCAGGTTCCATGTATGAAAACATTGAGCCTATAAAAAATCAGTCTCTTCTTCTGTTAACTGTTTATAGTAAATCATCATAAGGAGAGAGTCAGTGTGAACAGTGTACTGTAAATGTCAAAATTATCAAAAGATAAGCCACACCCTTTTTGAAAATTTGAGCTAACTACGCAGCATGCATACATGAACTCCAATATATATTAGACCTTCATCACAGATCCTATTGGTTTCATTTGTCCTCTTTCTTTTTCATAGTTACTCCCTCCGTCCCCTTTTAGATGTCCCGGAAGAGGGTGACACGAGTTTTAAGAAAAGTGGGTTTGTGTGGTTGATATTAATTGATAAAGTAAGAATAAAGTAAGAATAAAGTAAGAATAAAGTAAGAATGATTTTGAGCCACCCAAACTTTACCAAATAAGGTATGAGACAATTAAATAGGGACATCCCAATATGGTAAAATGGGACATTTAAAAGGAGACGGGGGGAGTATTTCTTTTCGCCTGGAATATTTTTCATTAGTGTTACTAATTGTCACATTTCATTATTTGCAGAGCTCTTGTGTTCTTGAGTTTGATGGTGCTTCAAAAGGAAACCCTGGACTTGCTGGTGCTGGGGCTGTTCTGCGTGCAGCAGACGGAAGTGTGGTAGTTATTCTTTTTTGTTGTAAACATTGTTGGTTGGGTTGAAATAGGTAAAGAAAGAAATGTGAGTGAGAGAAATACAGGAGAAATGAGAAACTTCTCTTTGTTTTCGTGACAAGAGAATGAAAACAGTAGCTTCCACCACCGTTTTCCTATGCTCTTATTGGGATTAATAGGAGCGAAATGGGGTTCTCAATTTCTACATATTCTTCTCCATTTCTCTCCCACGGTCCCACCAAACAACGCCAAAACTACCTAATTTTCCTCTTCTTTTTCGTCCATTTCTACCCATTTGTCTTTTTTATTTTCTATTCCTTCGCTCAGCTAATGAGATATAGGCATACAGCTTCCAACGTTTTATACTGTTAATTTTTATAGGTTTTCCGGTTGCGTGAAGGTTTGGGCATTGCAACTAACAATGTTGCTGAGTACAGAGGTTTGATATTGGGATTGAAGTATGCTCTTGAGAAAGGCTTCAAACACATACGTGCCCAAGGAGATTCAAAGCTTGTCTGCATGCAGGTCTTTTCTCTCTATTTTCGTGAATTACCTACACTCTGAAGTCTGAACAAAATCATGCATGTTTATTGATATCTTTCTGCAAAAAGAGATTTGCACAAAAAATTACTGATCATGCATGATTTTGGACAAAAGTTTCTCTATGTTAACCTTCCTCTTTTATTTACCTAGTATTTTCCATGTCCCAAACGGTACATTAGAAATGGCATTGTGATGGTGTGACCTGTAATGTTCCATTTGGGACCTGGAAACCACTAGTGAAAGAAAGTATAGGAACATGGGAAGGAATGAAAATACAGGGACAATATATGATAAACTACAAACAACAACATCCAAGCCTTAATCCCAAAAGAGAAGAAAGACAAGAAGAAAAAAGAAAGGAAAAAAAGTAAGATTAAACAGATAAGATAAAGATAAATAAATATAAAATAACAATAACATAAGAATATAAAGAAGATTAAAGGTAAAAAGATAAAAGAGCACAAAAAGCTAGAAGATAAAAAACATAAGTACATAAAAAGATAAAGAAGATAAACGATAAAAGAAAAAGAGAGAAGATAGAAAAGAAATCAATCGTCCACACGAATGTGCACCCTCCACTTTGCTCTCTCCAAAGCCATATTCTCATCCAACCCAAGAAGACGCATATCAATTCTAATTCCTCTAATCCAAGTCTGTTTGGGCCTTCACCTTCATCTCCTCTCTGTCTCTTCTCCCCACGACCCCACTCCTGAAGTCGTCTAGAAGATACACTAAAACACAATAAATTTGTTCTTGAAATTTGCTGATATGCTTTGCGTATATTTATGTGTACGATATAAACACCTACGTCTACAACAATGACAACAACATCATCCAAGCCTTATTCCCCAAAAAATTCGGGGTCGACTAACATGAATCGATCCATGATATCAAAGCCAAAAAGAGTTGAAAGATAAGAAGAATAAAAAGATAAAGTAGATAACATAAAGACAAATACTCCGTATAATATATCATAAGAACATAAGAAAGATAAAAACATTAAATATCATAAGAAATATAAAAAATAAAAGAACATAGAAAGATTAAAGATGATAAAAGATAAAAGAAAGGGAAAGAGCAAAGAGAGAAAAGAGATTAATCATCCACATTGGATCTTTGTAAAATCAATCTAAGAGTTTTTTTTTAAAATGTAGTCATATTTCATTTTCCTTCATTTTTCCAAGCTGAAATCCATATAAGAAATTTAATTATCTTAGCATTTTTTTTCATTACCAGACATTTTACCTCCACACATATATCCTTAATATTTTAATAATGGAACAGACTCAGGGACTGTGGAGAACAAAGAACCAGAACATGGCTGAGCTGTCAAAGGTGGTCAGGGAACTTAAGGAGCAATTTGCATCATTCCATATCAGCCATGTCGATAGAGTAAGTCAAGTCTTTCCTCAATTCAATAGCAATCTCAATCTCAACTCAAGTTATCTCCTCTCACAAAAATAAAAGGCTAAAAGCACTCTAAACTGTTACCCTCTTAAACGGCGGGGCATGTTTTATGTGTCTACTTTTTCCGTATGAGTTAACTAACCAAAGTTGAGCATGTTGATGGAAAGACATTCACACATTTAATCCCTCAATTGCTTGACATGATGTATTTGGATCTGTTTTTCAATCTTTGACTCTGTAAATTTTGGTCATCATTGTTTATCACTTTGGTGCTGTTCATTAAAATCACAGTTTACATAGTTAAATATCAGTACTCCTATAAACATTAGTATGAAATGTGGATTTTAACGGAAAAGATTGAATGTATCTCCATTGTTACACCTCCCATATACTACGTATAATGCATAAATGTCTCTTAACTGAAGGAATCTCTAAAAACTTTCCTCCATTCTCACTGGATTTGTTGTTACATGGCAGGAATACAACACCGAAGCTGATGCTCAGGCAAATGTAGCTGTGTATCTTGAACGTATAGACATTTTTGTTCATTTTCTAAAACCCATCCCCTTGACATGTTACTCAGCCTTTTATATTTTCGAAACGAAGATATAATTATTCTGAGAACCTACTGTTTGTGCAGATGGTCGCATTGAAGTCGAATGAGGAATCCCGGAGTAACTGAAAATAGAGTCATTGATTGAGGATGTCCCCCAAATATGGATTTTGGTAGGGATCCGCATCTTGAAACTAACCCTGTTTGGATTAGCCATCCGGTTGATCAAATTTGTAGATATGCAACAAATTGTCGGGTTCATTGTGCATTAGGGAGGATGCTTGTCTTTCTGCTATTATTATTTATGTAGATTCTAGGGTTACTGGCCATGCCTTTCTTCTTCAAATTAACTGAACAGCTAATTAAATACAAAAAAAAAAGAATGACACCCCATCCCTGAGGATCCCTCAAGAACCGACTAGACAGTTATATGGAAGGAAGACTGGGAGAATGTAAATTGAGCTTTGATCACACACTAATGAAAAGAGAGTGGGGCTTCATACCAAGTCTTTGCTTGGAGTTGAACCCAAGATCTCTTCATTGTGGCACTCCTATCTTACCAAGTGAGCTACCCACCCATCGGGATGGACCGGTTCCGGGCTTCGGGCCGGTCCAAAGCGGGCTTTGGGGGGTGGGGGGAAACCGTCCCGGTTCAATTTTTTGTTTGTTTTGCTTTTCTAAATAACCCCTGACCCCCTCCCTCACCCCGACCCCCCCCCATCCCCGACCCCCCCCCCCCC
This sequence comes from Cuscuta epithymum, assembly GCA_945859915.1. NCBI lineage: Eukaryota > Viridiplantae > Streptophyta > Magnoliopsida > Solanales > Convolvulaceae > Cuscuta > Cuscuta epithymum. Next base: position 6,132,986 of record CAMAPF010001015.1, read on the forward strand.
CAAACACCCAGCCCAACTCGGGAAAAACAAAAAAAAAATTGGAAAAACAAAAAAAAAACCAAAAAAAAGGCCCAGCCCGGCTGGGCGGGTTCCTATTTTCCATGACCCAAGCCCGCCCTTAGTAACACCCGGTTCGGACCTAACCGGACCAGTCTAGGGCCCAGTTGTCGGGCCACGGGCCGGTCGGCCCGGAACCGGTCCATCCCTACCCACCCGGTGGCCTATTAACTACAAAATTGTATGGATGGCGACCTATCTTACAAGAACCATGCTGGTCCGGTTGTCACCTCATTACAAAGCCGGGATGGTCAAAAAATGAAAATAAAAAAATTGGAATTAGTTTTAAGGAGCATTGACCAAAAACTATATAATAAAAAAATATAAGTAGAGTAAAGTATGTAAATAGTGTAAGACTTAACATGTTGCAATTATTTAAGAACTAGGGTAGTTTATATAAGTTTTGAATACAAAGAGGCGAAATGCTTAGCGCAATTAGTTTCCAGATGAATGCATCCTCTCCGACTGATGCCGAGCTTCAAGTGTTGATGATGAAGGATACGAGGATATTCAGGTGGAATCCGACTCCTCTATGGCTATTGAATTGCTCAGGAATAGGGAAGTGAGGCGTTGGTCTAAACCAATTCAGGAAACCAGGGTGATGATGGAACGCTGCAGGCTGGTGCTCGAGCATACTATGCGTCTATGCGGCAAGGAAATTGAGCGGCCCATTATCTCGCTGCAGATCACTTGGGCCAACAGATTAATAAGTTTAAAGATCCGAAGTTATTACTCATTAGAGCTAAACGGGCTTATTATATGGATCTTGTCGGTATTCCTTCGATAAGATTTTAATTTATTTACTTCTTGCGTGTTTGACGGTTGTAAATTGGGTCAGGTCTAGCCCCCCAATTTGTTTTTTTTTCGCACTGTATAATTTCCCGTGAGAGGTTTTGGTTTGGTCTCCCTCTCATTTGTATTCCAATCTCACCATTAATAAAACCCAATAAATGTCCCTTGGCATTTACCCCACTAATTTTGGTGGTTTGCCTTCCGGAGGTTAAAAAAAGAAGAAGAAGAAAGATTCAAACAAATCAGACAAACCATATAAATTCGTCAAGGAATAAGTATGTAAAGTTTCACTCCAAAAATTGGATGTAGACGTGTGACGTGTAGAGTCAAATTTGCCCTACTCTTTTTTCAAGCTTAACGTCGTTAGGGTTATAACTTATACATCAATGTTTGTTATACCCACCTTTTTAGTCACCTTATATCCATCTCTGTGAGGTTTTTTTTGTTCAAGTATTGTTCACAGACAAATAAGAAATACTTTGTCTGTGAACGAGATTCATAGACAAAAAAAGTCTTGATAAACATAGATGGATATAAGGATGAGTACAAACATCATTTTTGTAACTTATATTACTACATATGCAAAACTATTTCATTTAATTTTCCCGAAGATGAGGAACTTTTCCTCACAAATGTTAAAGCTTCATTAGGCTTGGATATAACAGTCTTCCAGCCAAAGGCATGACTATTGACTATACAAGAGAAGAAAATTTAATTTCCAAGAGTTCAAAAATATCCTTTTTCCAAAATAACATTTGTAATTGTACATGTTACTTTAAACTCATTTCATACCGAGCTAAACCTGATCAACATCCAAATGTCCGAAGGATTGGCTGTTGACTGCGGTTTTAATTTTATTTTTTACCGAGTATAACTTTTTTGTTATGTTTTCTATTTTAATTTGGGCTTGGTAAGGATTTATATTTTTAGTCTGTTGTTAGAAAGGTATTTAAATGAGTTTTTTTAAAAAAAAATATTACTAGAATAAAACTCATTTACACAAATATGACTAATAGTCATATAATTTTATAACTACTTAAGTCACTAGTCACATTTTTGTAAACAATCTTTATTCTAATCATTAATATGTAATTATTTCTATTTAATCCCTAATTAAGGTTTACTTTGGGTTATGAAATGAATAATATTGATTTTAGTCTGGTGGCTTTGGGCAACGACGTCTTCCATTGACTATCGGTTTTCAACTTTCATTCAGTGGAGGACCTAGGAGGCTTGGAGGGCATGTACCCACACTTCCGGTCCGACATTTCACGGAGTAGGATGCATGTGTATTTGGTGTGCGTTTTAAGAAAATAAAGGATAAAATAATTACGTACTTTACGGTTCTAAGCTCCAAAAAGTAAGAGAAAAACAGATTCACAAAAAGTAAAGAGTGAATGATAGATAAAGGGATAAGGAGTGATAAAGTAAAAAGTTAATTAAATCCCATTTAGGAAAGTTTTCTTATTTTTTAGACAATCCAAAATCCAAAAGTGTATCTTATAAAATGAGACAGATGGAGTATTATTTTTCATTGTAGGTTATTGACTAAATCAATCTCGAAATGGAGAATCACTATAGTGAGTCAAGCATAGATTACTCACTTGTTTAACATGTCTTGATCCTAAAGTTAAGCTTTCCGATTTTTGTGAGTTAAAGCCACTGAACCTCATGAAGTTACATTCATGTGATTTTCTGCCACACAAACTTTTGGTGATGTTTGAAGAAAGATGATTGATCTTAAAGTGCACAATTCTTTTCACTTGGTATATCGTCTTATTGAGTTCGCTTTAGTGTCACTAGTTTAAACAGCCATCATTAAAACAACTTTCTCCACAGTGAATATTATCAAGACAGATCTTCGCAATAAGATGAGAGATGACTTTTTTTGCGGATTGTTTAGTGTGCTACATTGAGAAGGATATTTTTAAAATCATCGATAATGAAATGTAACTATTATGCAACATTTTTAAAACTCATAGACTTGATTTCATAGTTACAATAATGAACTAGTTAATATGTAAACAACTATTTCGTTTCATTTTTGCCAATGACTTACTTTTTACTGTTTTTATTACATTTGGGGTTGTTATAATAAAGTAAGTTTAGTTTCCAGTGTGCCCCAATCTCTGGGTCCGCCATTGCTTTCATTATTTGGTCCGACGTGTTGGACACTGTTCCCGCCGGAATGACAGGATCAACTACCTAGTTACCTGACGTCCGTAAGATGGCCTTCCGAACACACATCAAGCATTATGAACTCTTATTAGTTATGCCCATCGGATTAACAAATGTCCCACCAACATTCCAGACCGCAATGAACGACTTGTTCCAGCCTCACTTGCGAAAGTTTGTATTCATTTTCTTCGATGATCATTTTGATATATAGTTGATCTTGAGCAGGCCACTACGAACAATTGATTTGGTCTTACACATCTGGGGATATGAGTTTAAAGCTAATAAGAAGAAGCATGCCTTTGGGTGTCTCAGGCAATCCATTGATGATGCTTCTTGGATTAGTGAGAGTTTTGTGAGTCAATTTGCAATTTAACCTTGAAAATATGGTTGTTTCGAATGAGGATGAAGTTGAAATAGGGAGCAGAAGCTTGGGTTGGGGGAGAAAATGATGAGGTTCTTGTTGGTTTAGTGGAGGCGGGGACGGGCTTGAGTCCACCTTCGTTGTCTAGTTGATGGCCGCAAATTATATCGTGGAACCGGCGCATAATGAGGATGGTGCACCCGGTTGCAAAACGACGCAACATCGCGCACACTCCTTCTCCTTTGACCAGCCGCTGCTCTTCTCCGTTAATACTCGTTCGTCATTTTTTTTTTCTCCATCACAGTTGTGACTCGCACACTCCTCCCCAACACACTTCTCCTCCCCAATTTGTTGTGTAGTTCGTATGATGCATTCCACAACCAGCACCAAACAAAGTTTTATCAATAAAAAAAAAACTTAACATAGCTAGATTCATTTATTGCTCAAATAAAATAAACATACCCATATAGAAAAGTGATTCTTCTTTAAAAGATATTTATGACTTTAATATTAAAAAAACATATTCACTATTTATGTAAACTAATTGCAGAATAAAACTCATCATTTTCATTGTTTACATTTGATATTGTATGAATTTACATCTTCTTATTCGCGAGTTACATTTGTTTATGCATGAGTTACATCTCAATATACATGTGTTACATCTTGTTTACATGTAATTTACATTTTTCATAATGCGAGTTGCACCACAATATTATGTGAGTTACACAACTTAATAAACATCTGCTACTCAAAGAAAAAATAAATTTATAAAAAATTAATTTTTATAGCCTTGATATATTAGAAACAAAACATATACACTATTTTTGTAAAATAATTGGGCAATTAGACTCCTTTTTCATTATTTACATTGAAATCAATGTTTTATTTCTTATACTATATATGTATTGGACAAGTTACATTTCGACTGGACTTGAGTTACATTGATTAATAACGTGAGTTACATTTCCTTACACGTGAGTTACATCACTTTGCTACTAGGACAAAGGAAAAAAATTACTGTAGACGCGCGTACTGTTCATGCGCGAAAATTTTTATTAAAAAAATGCAAAACTGTGTCGTTTTGATGGGAGGAGTACGATGCTCATGGTGGTTTGGTTGCACCGTATACGGACTGGTTGATGGCTGCAGTTTTTGTGCTTGACTAGGGTCTGTAATTCGAAGGATATTTAAATATCTAAATAGGGTTTATTTTGGGTTATGAAATGAATAATATTGAGTTTTAGCCTAGTGGCTTTGTGCGATGATGTCTTCCATTGATTACCAGTGCTCAGCTTTCATTTGAAGAATTTTAAATGAAAACATGTAAATTGTTCAAACAACAATTATTTGGGAAGTCATATGTCTACTTAAAATAGATGTTCATGTTATAAGCACAAAATCAATGTTTGTAAGGATTTTTTTTACTTGGACTGAAATTTTTTCATCTAGTCTGGATTTGTCTGGTATGAACTGGTCTGATAAATGTCTGGTCTCTGTGTATTTTATAACTATCCAAGTCTGGTTTGGTCTGATCTGATCTGAGACTGAAAACAGTCCGAGTAAAAGCATGCTAACACGCAATAATTATATGAATTATTGATTAAATATATCCCCAACTACCATCAAATTAACAAATTCATCCCATACTTTTACTTGTATTAAAAAAGACTCAAACTTCAATTTTTCTCACAATTACACTTTCAATGGATGAATTCGTAAAACTTAAGAAGAAAATCATAATCATATTCATATTTCATATTTTTTCACTTCTGTCTAGTTTTAAGTTCACAAACTTGTATTGCTTTTATCTTATTGGTATTGATAAAAGTATGTAATTTTGAAAAATCAAAAGCATAATTGTTGAAAAGGATGAAATTTGAATCTTTTTTTATTATCTTATAAAAGTGAATATGATAGATTTGTGAATTTGATGATAGTTTGAGATAAAATAAGCTAATAATCCTAATTATATATGATAAGACATTCTTAATATGTGAAATGAAGTTGTGTAACTAAGCGTACAATTGTATGTACCCCAATCCCAAGCATTGTTGGTCAGTCCCAGACCAGATCAGACAGATAAAATCAGACTAGATCAGATTTGGATAGTTATAAAGACATAGAAGTCAGACATTTATCAGATCAGACCAGATCAGTTCGGACCAGACAATATGACCTCTTGCAGAGAGATGAGATTGAAATGTGTGTAGGGGGCCGGGACAGAAGACGACTCTGAAGAAGTGTGTAGGGGATTGGGACGAGGACGTCGAAGACCAGTGCGAGGGCTACGGTGACAATCTGTTTGCTCTATCCGCGGAGGGCGAAGGCGAAGGCCAATGCAACGATATAGTTGCTCTATCAGTAGAGGTGGTGGATTATTTGTGTCGATGTCTGATGCATCTTCTTCATCTTGCGATGTCTGTCGCGTCTGCTCCGTCCCTAGTGAGCTCCAAGGTCTTCGAGCGTAACAAGGAAAATGGAAAAGTTGATATGTACGGCTGGGGAGCTCCATGGTCTTCGATTTGGTTTCAGCCTTTCGGTCACTTTTTTGTCAAAAAGAAATTTGGTCTTATTTTTTTCTAATAAAACTGAGAAGTAATATTTGTGTCATTCTTTTTATATATATTATTAAACCTATCAAGTAAAATACATAATCGGTACATAATGTTTCTGTAATTTGTCATTTCAAAATGTTCTAGTGTAAAATTACCAAAATACATTCAATATCACAAAATAACATTAGTATAGCATTGGCAATTTTGGGCAATGTAAAAAAAGAATAAATTTAAAGTAATGTAGCTCATATATACCGTGAGTCAGTTCAACCTTACAAATATAGCCTCTTGCAGAGAGATGAGATTGAAATACTGGTGGATGAAATGTTACGAGCTAAAATCATTCAATCAAGTTACAACACATTCTCGATCCTCTTCTTTTGGTTAAAAGAAAGATGGTAGTTGGCGATTCTATGTGGACTATCGAGAGCTTCAAATGTCCATAGTGCCAAATAAATACCTAATTCCAGTGATACATGAGATGCTAGATGAGTTAGATATGGTTGTCATGTTCTCCAAGATATATTTGTGCTCCAGTTATCATCAATGAGGGTGGCGGAACCCCACATCCATAAGATGACATTCGAAACACATAACATGCATTATGAGTTCTTAGTTGTGCCCATTGAATTGATAAATGCTCAACAACATTCCATTCCGCAATGAATTACTTCTGACCTTACTTGCAAAAGTTTGTATTGATTTTCTTCAATAATATTTGGGTGTATAGTCGATCTTATGCGGACCACCGAGAACAATTGAGTTTGATCTTATGCATCTGAGGGATAATCAGTTTAGATCTAACAAGAAGAAGCGTGTCGTTAGTTGTCCAAGCAATCCAGGGATGATGCTTCTTGGATGAGTAAGGAGAGTTTTGTGGGTCAATCTTCATATTTCAACCTTAAGGACGAGGTTGTCTCGAAGGAGGATGGAGTTGATGAGGAGCTGGAGTACACCTTCGTAGTTGGTTGTGGTTTTAGTTTTATTTTTTATAACTTTTTTTGTTATGTTTTCGGTTTTGGCATTGATTAGGATTTCTATTTTTGTTTTGTTATTCGAAGGATATTAAAATCCCTAATTAGGGTTTATCTTGGGTTATAAAATGAATAGTGTTGGATTTTAGTTAGGTGGTTTTGGGCAACAACGTCTTTATCAATTTTCAGCTTTTATCATACAATCATCGTTAATCTAGAGGAGTGGCTGTTTTGGAGAGCCGGCCCTAGGGAAACCCTAGGCGGTCATCCCCAACCTCCTTCAAGATCTGATTTTCGACCTTCTCCTTTTCAATTAGCAAAAAGTTTTGGAAGATGATGACATTCTCTATGCAGTGAAAGAACGAATCAAAGGTTTTTCAATGCTTCCACTCTTTTTTAATTTCTATTTTCGAGGATTTTGAACCAGCTTCTTCATTGGCCAAGAATTTTGTCCGATTCATGTGAGCGTGTGATATGTTATTCTCCTAGCAATGTCTAGAGTTTGGGTGTTTCTAATCGGTGTGATCGGTCTGGTGAATTTTCGTTGTTCATGGTTGATAAAGCTTTTTCAACCTTGTTGTTCCGATGATTCAAATACTCGCCCACCATCTGAACCACCGCCTCGCTCTGGGAAGAAGAAGATGCTCAATTGGATCTCCTTTTCGGTGGCTAGTCAAACCGATGCTTCAGAAAATTTCTGCTCAATTGATTTTCCTTTGTTGGTTGCTGGTCAAACCTATTCTCTCTTTCCGATGGCTGGTGAAGACGGTTCTGTTAGTTGTAATTTTTTATTTTCTCTTTGAAGTAGCAACAAGAGCAGCAAGATTGTTAGACTAGACTACATTATTGCGGGGTTAGCGATCTGGAAGGATTCATTGGATCTGTTCCATTCTATGTCTCATCTCATTGTAGCCTTAGGTTATTCATTCTCTTGTATCTTTGCTATCGTTTAATTAGTTATTTGATTTTTTAAAAAAAAAATCATACAATCATCGTTTGAAAAACTAGTGTTTGTTTCTTTGAAGAATTTTATTTGAAAAACTTGTAAAACATTCAAAGAAAATTGTTTGGAAATTGTTTGGATACTCATATGTCTACTTAACATAATGTTCAATTGTTCATATTATCAGCACCAAATCAATGTTTGTAACACACAATAATTATCTATGATAAGATATTCTTTAGATGTGAAATGAAATTGTGTAACTATGTGTACAATTGTATGTACCCAGGTTCAAGCATTGTTGGCAAGTATAGGAGGTAATTTGAGTGTACTCCATTTTGTGGTCAAAATTATATTTTACATCTCATTTTTTGGGAAATCAATATGTGAATCTCTTCGCTGCAAAAGTCTAATAACACATGCGCAAAAATTAACTTTTCAAACGATGGAGTGCAAGGTTAATTTTTTTCTAAAACAAGATGTATATAAGGAGTGTTTTCCGCTTAAAAAAGAGCTTTTCCGCTTTTGACTTTAAAAAAGCTGAAAAGAGTGTTTTCAAATAACAGTTTATGCTTAAATTAATCACTTAAAAGCTAAAAGATGGAAGTAGGTAGAATAGTGCTTTAAACTGCTTTTCACTTTTTCTATTACACAAAAAGTACTTATTTTCTCAAACATTACAAACTTTTACTTTTCCAGAATCACTTTTTTCTCAAACACTACCAACTTTTACTATTAATCACTTTTCTCAAAATCAATTTAAAAAATCACTTTTTTAAAGTTGAAGCAATTGCAAACACTTATGGGTGGACTCGGGCCGGGTGGCCCGACCCGGAACCGGCCCGGCCCGCCACTGTTCCTGCCCGGTGGCCCGGTCAAGGACCGGTCCGGGTAGGCCCGACCCGAGGTGGTTCCGGTCCGGACTCGGCCCCCTCAAAACGTGAACTGGCCCGGCCGGTTCAGGCCCGGTCTGGGCCATTTTAATTTTTTTTTTTTGAATTGTTTTTTAAGTTTTTGGATTGAGCTGAGTATTTTGGCTATTTGAGATGGTTTGGGTGGTTTGGGTGTGGGGTGGGGGGGGGGTTAATTAGGAAAAGGCAAATATATATATATATATATATATATATATATATATATATATATAGAGAGAGAGAGAGAGAGAGAGAGAGAGAGAGAGAGAGAGTAGTCTTCCGGTCAGGTATACCTGACCGGAGCCCCGTCCGACCTCCTCCATTTGGGGGCCTTCCCGGTGATATTTTTTGCTCAAATTTTTTTGTGTAGGTTCCTCATCAAGTCTAGTTCAACCATACCAAATTTCAGCCAAAAATTCAATCGGGAAGGTCGTCAAATGATTTTTGCAAGTTAACTGGTCCGGAATATGAATTTTCCGGACCAGTTAACTTGCAAAAATCATTTGACGACCTTCCCGATTGAATTTTTGGCTGAAATTTGGTATGGATGAACTAGACTTGATGAGGAACCTACACAAAAAATTTGAGCAAAAAATACCATCGGGAAGGCCCCCAAATGGAGGAGGCCGGACGGGGGGAGTGGTCCGGCCTGGCCGGACCTGAATATTAGTCTATATATATATATATATATATATATATATAGGGGAAAGATCAAGTACAAAGTGTGCTTATTGTGCAAATATTTGTACGATGCACCTTGACGTTATTTGCATTGCATATTGAGGTTCAAAGTATTGCACATTATAAAGTCATAAAAATAGCAGTTGCACATTAAGGTGCAACAAGTTGCACCCTAAAAACTTGAGTTTTATTACAAAAATGCCACCTTGCCTTTATGTCCTTTGGATCAACTCATCGGACGGTCAAGATGAGCTTGTACTTTGTAAATTAAGAAGGCTTTATATTTGATCTCTATTATATATATATATATATATATATATATATATATATACCTGAGGCCCAGCCCGGACCCGGCAGTTACACGGGCCGGTTCCGGGCCCTCCAATCCAGGACCGGAGGCCCGAACCAAGTCCATCCATACAAACACTCCCATAATCTCACCTGAAAGCATATATACACGTATAAAGCATAATTGCACAAAGCAATCTATACTGTAGATGACAAAAATCCTCTTGGTCCCTTGTTAAACTTACCTCCAAATAAAGTCAGATTCATAGGAATCATAGCACAATTTCTCACTTTAACCATCTTCTTGATGAAGGTTCCTAAAGACATTTTTTTTTGCTCTTGGAGAAATGAAAACCAAATCAAACAATATGAAAGTGGCACAAAACTAGCAATTTGAGCCTGTTTTACTAATTTAAAAACCCACTTCAAACTATCTTCCCAAAACTTTATTTACAGGCTTACAACTATGTGAAGCCAGAAACTCAAAAATAATTACAAATTTCATTCATTCATTCATTGCAAATGAATCAAATTAGCGCAAAAATTAAAGAGATAAACCATAATCAACCCTAACACCGTGTTTGGCTAATGTCTTTATCATCACAGTTCAAGAGCTTTTCCCAATCCACCTCCTCTTCCACCTCTTCATCCTCCTTCTTCCTCAACACCTCCAGTATCCTCTTAGCCTTCAACCCGACCCGTTCACTTCCGGTCTCTTCCAACTTCACCAACACTTCCTCTGCTCCGGCATCCTTAGCCAGCCCCTTAAACCTCAACCCGCCATGGCTAAGCCCGTAAAATGCAGAAACACATCTCTCTGTAATGGAGTCGGATTCACTTTCCTCTTCTTTCAGCATACTTACAAAGCAATCCACCGCACCGCCGTCCAGCATGGCTGCCCGCCCTTCCGGGCTGTTAGCAAGGTTACCCAGAATCAGGAGGACCCGGCTCGTCATGTGACCCGATTTGACCATGTCGATTAGGGTTTGGACCGACCCGAGTTTCACCAGTTTAGCCCGGTTGCTTTGGACTTTAGAGAGATGGTAGAGTGCTAGAACGGAGTCGTGCCGGGTTCGTTGGGATTCGGATCGCAGGGAATAGAGAAGCGGAGGAAGAGCTCCGAGAACACCTATTGCGGTCTTGTTATGATCGTCTAGGGCTAGGCTGAAGAGCGCACCGGCGGCGTGGTCCTGCGATTCAGGGGTGCCTCCTTTAAGCACGACGATCAACGGCGGCACGATTCCTGACCGCACGATTCTCACCTTGTTTTGATTCTCTAAGGAGAGGTTTACAACCGCCGCGACCGCGTTGATCTGGACGGAGGCGTACCTGGAGGTGATGAGCGGTCGGAGCGCCGCTAGTAATCTGGGAGTGCAGAGGTGGATCCGCTTTTCCTCCCGGGTTCGGGTCAATTTCCGGAGCGACGCTGCGGATTCCTCCTGCTCCGACACCAGGGAGCTCTTGAGCTTTGCCACAAACTCTTCTTCCTCCATATTGTTCGCGTAAAGAGCTTCCAAATCGGACGACGACGAAGAAGAAGACAAACACGCCGGCCGTGCAGGACTACGTCCTATGGTCTCCGCCGCCGCCGATCTCTCAGAGCTCGTCGTCGATAGTAGACTAGGCGTACGGTCCACCACAGACTGCGACTCACTGAGCGCCAAATCGCTAACATTGTCGCTGCTCTCCAAGTAGGGCTCATGGTTTTGAGCGGCCATGAGTGTACGGACGAGCTTCACGGCCGAAACAAAATCGATCCGCTTGGGAGAATCCAGAAGAGATGAGCGGCACCAGTTCAGAATGGCAGATCTGAGGGCTATATTGGGGATGACAGTGGAGAAATCGGGGACGGATCCATCCGAAAGTGTTGGGATAAAGGACAGAGACTTGCAGGCAACAACGCACTGGCGCTCGAAGGTATGGCCGGAAGAGACGATGACAGGGTCGGCCATGGGAGACCGAGAGATGGGACACAAGAACTCTTCGGGAACGGCGAGAAGATGCTTTCTGAGAAACGAGCTGTGGAATGAGAGCTTCCACCGAGTCCTGCCGCTCCCCATTATCGCTCGAGAAAATGGGAATGGAAGATGGAAATGCGTCTGTGAAGGGAGCGGCGGGAATAAAGGATGGTTAGATAGTTTGAGCAAAACGCGGGTGGGTATAGGGAAGGGGTTTTGAGGTTTACAGATAGGTAATCACCGCTGTGTGGAAAAGCCGACATTGCTACATGAGTGGAGTATTTTGAAATCATTAGAAGGGTGGACTTATTTGAACGAGAAATTAGATTAGGAGTCCGTTTGGTAGCACCAAAATCGGCTGTTTTGGCTGATTCTGCTGAAATTTATGATATTCTGGCTGGAGTGGCTGTTTTGGCTGATTCTGCTGATTTAAGAAAAAAATATTTTAAAAATATATTTTATTAATAAATTAAAGAAAAAATTATATGTAAAAATAGCTAAAATGGTCCTCTACAGTAACTTCAGCCAATACAGCCAGAAAAGTAACTTCAACCTTACTTTTTCGGCTTATTACACAATTCAGCGCACAAAAGTAAAAGTTACGTGTTTGGTGAAAAAGCTGGCTGATAAGCCCGATAAGCCGAAAACAGAGTTCTCCAAACGGGCACTAGATAAGATCAATCCATAATAGATCACATTTATGTGAAGTATGCTTCTTCCATTTTTTAAAAATGTTGCAACGTCGTTCAAAAAAAATGTTGCAACGTTTTATACTAGTAGCAATGTAGCATCCTAATGGGGAACATTTTACAGATTTAACTAGATTTAAACAATTACAATATTAGGGGAATATGGGTGTCCCAAATATGGAATCTCATGGATTTTATAGGAATTTAGAATTCCATCAAAATTTTGGTGTTCTAAATTTGAATTTCTATGGAGTCTATGACAAGTTTGGTGTTCTTAAACATTTCATAAATTTCAATTCTTATCTGTTTTGATAGATTTTAAATGATTCTAATGGAATTATACATAGAAAATATTCTATTAGACATCTTACACATACCCCTCGGATTTCAAATCCAGCAAAAAATGAAAGAGTTCTGGGCGGAAGAGACATCGACAAACAGAGGCTTCCTCTGTGGCCACCATCATCACTGAAGTAGTCGTCTACAGTTGGATGCGGTTGATCAGGCTTCCACATTCACGGGCAGCAGAGGCTGCAACACCAATTCCTATTTGAAGTTCGCAGTCAAGGGAGAGTAGTATAGAGAACGATTGGGGGGTTATCTTGACCTAGTATAGAAAACGAAGAGAGAAATCTTCAGAGACTTGGCTTTCCTTGTTGGGGAAGGAGAAGGCCACCAATTCCGATTCGAAGGTTTCATATTTTGGATTTGCGGGCTCTAAAAATTCCGTTCAAAGTAGCAGCAACTACTGGGAGAGGAATATGGAATTAAAATCCATAGAATTCTACAAGAGTCTCATAGGATCTCTAGAATTTCATTAAACTCCATAAAATTCACAATCTTTTAAAATACATCAAAATTATTATTGAGCACACCCCCTTAGATCAGATTTAATTAACAAGACTCAGATCCAATCCAAAGACGGAAGAGGTCGTCCCACATGACCTTCACCCCACTCTCGTTCCTGATCTCTTAGATTTATCACAAGGTCTGAAACCAAGGAATCGTGCTCCCTCGGACGACAAAGATGACAACATGGACAACATGAACACATTCTGCCAATACCATAGGTGATAAGGGCATAACACGGAGCGCAAGAGGATCAGGATTGCAATTGAGGAGATCATTTTGAAGGGATACCTGGGGAAGTATGTCATGGATCCGGAGCTCCAAAACAAAAGACCGAACACATGGAGAAGGGATGACCAGCAAACGATCGAGCCCAAAGCCATGAATTATAACAGGAAGAACGAACACCTCGAAGGGTCGGGGGCACCAAGGAGCAAAATGACAATGGAAATCAAGGTGATATTCAGTGGTGGTCGTGGGGCTGAAACCGGAGATACCCCGATCGAGAGAAAGAAGTTTGAGCGGGCCCTCTATGTGGCATCTATGTCCACGCCGCCTTGAAGAGGAATAAGATTGAACCCATCACCTTCGGGCCGACAGATCTGCTCAGTACTCCCAGTCCTCACCGATTGAGCCGGTTGTCAGTATGAGCATTGACAATGTTATCATACGACGTGTCTTGATTGATAAGTGCATCAGTGTCAGTGTTTAATTTGTACTCGGATGTATTCGAAAAAATGGAACTGACCAGGGACCAGCCGACTCCCTTACAGAACCCCTAACCAGTTTCACCGGCGACTACAGTGTGATGCAGAGGGCACCATCTTCCTTTTGGTCGAGAGAGGAGATGGTCCTTACCGTGCGACCATCCGGATAACATTCGTGGTCGTGCGCCTGCAGTGCGCCCATAATGCCATCGTTGGGCACCCGAGGTTGGAGGAGTTGGAAGTCGTAGCTTCTGTATGGCACTCCTGCATCAAGTTTCCCATAGAGACAAGGGTCGGTGTAGCCTGTAAGGACCTCCACATTGTCAGATCCTACTATAGAGAAGCTATGGGGAAGTTAAATGCTTGGGATTTGTGGTAAACAGCATTGCGGGGACCACTTGACGGGAGGATGTTGTAGCCTGAGCCGGCTACCCTCTTAGAACTGATGGAGTTGGACGACCCCTCCGACCAAATATTTGCAATTGGTGCTGACCCTGAGCTAGAATTCCGGGAGGGGGTAATCCTTGTCCTCCTAAAATACAAAGTGTTGTTTGCCCGAGGCCCCAGGGACATGCTCGGGATTGACCCAAACCTCATCGGTCACAAATTAGCCATTCGACCAGACGCCAAGCTAGTAATATAAGAAGATATATATGGTGTCATGTCCTTATTCAGTTGAGTCAATATTTAGGAGCCATGTCCTATCTACTTCAGGCACTCTGAAACGATATTTATATACAAATTGACAAAATGAAAACAGCTAAAGACATGTGGGAGTAGACCTGTCAATGGGTCAGGTCTAGACCCAGACCCGATCCGAATCTGACACTTTATTTGAGGGTATGGGTCTAAATTTAGAATCGTTTCCCGGATCCGGATCCGAACCCGTTGCATGATAGAGAAAATGTGTCGGATATGTATTTTTAAGTTCCGACTCGTTTTGGACCCGACCCGTGATGATATAATTATAGTTATGATTTTTTACATATACACACAAAATATACATAGAAATATTTAAACATAAAATAAGGAAAATAATCAAATATAAAAAATGGTTTAATATTTGTAGACTTAGTTAGTGGTTGGTCCAGTATAATGGGATTTTCGCTAATGAGTTACTATTCTAGGTTATCTACGAGTTCACTAATATACATATATCATATATACTCCGTATATTATTGCATAGTTCATACAGAGTAATAAATAGAACAACATTTTGCCTATTTATATATGATCTCTTCCAACATGATTTTTTTGTTATATACATAGTATTATACTTGTTTGCACATGTCATTTAGTTTTTTTTGCGGGTATATCCATCCCGGATCCGAGACCTGCCAGATCCAAATCTGGAACATATGTGATGGTCCCTGATAGAGGTAAAAGTCTGGGGGGGGAGTGAATAGACTTTTAAAGCTTTTTCAACTTTAAAAACTTTCCCTACTAGATATGATGATCTATAACCTTTTTGGGAGATTGAAGATGCACATCGGAAGTCTTAACCTCTATCTGTAACAACTTTCTATTTAAAGTAAGTGATCAACGAAGTTTAGAGGACAGTCAGACAAATCTCATGATATCTGAGTAAATCAACTAGTGCATTTGAATGAGGTTTTAAGCTTATCTAGAAAGGCAGTTGACTAGGCAGTTTGGTACGCAGTGGACTAAGCAGTTAAGTAATCACAGTGGACTGCTGATGAGACTACTGCGGAGGAAGGATATGGTTTTGAGACTTCTGATTGTACTGGGATATTTCTGAAGAGTGTAGAAGGCTTTTGTGATATTGACATGTCTTTAGAAAAGAGTATAAACTGGCAGTAAGTTGAGCAGTGAAGTGAGCAGTAGACTACTGCCGAGGTAACTGCTAAAACAACTGCTTAATTTAAGAAGTGTTTTGGTGTGCGCTTTGTTGACTGAAAGTAAATCAACACACAATATATCTTGGTTCAGAGGTGGTGTAATCCTCATACGTCCAGTCCCACCATCTTTCAGATGGATTTCCACTAAAGTATTAAACCCAATACACTTAGTGCCAATCTGGCCTTAACCACACAACTAGCCTAGATTGAAGGTGTTTCAAAAGGAGTACACACCACCCCAAGCTACTCAAACATTTAGATTTTCTCAATTGATCCCGTGGGGATCAAAAGAGACTCTATTCTATTCATCCACACTTTGGACTAGATAACACTGCCCTTCTAAGTGTTTACAACAGTTTTTGATACGTTATTGCATTTTAAATTTCCATTGCAATTTATTTGGTATAAAAATTGTACATTTTATTTTGTCACGTGTGATCAGTTGATAGTGTAATTTTGTGACTGTTTAATTTATGTATCAAATAAAGTTATACTGGTAGGATTTAAATATCCTTTTAAGGTAAATAAAATTTACCTTATTGCTTTATTTATTTCCAGTAAAAAAAATATTTGGTACAAAAATTGTACATTATTAATTTGTCACTTTTGAGTAGTTGATAGTGTACTCTTTTCTTTTTAGTACATCAATCAACTTTTGACATGATCACTAAAATAGGAACTTCAATCATACAAGAGCTTATAGTGACATCATCAAAATCTATCAAAATTGGGTACTAACAATATGTTTAGGACCCAAGGGGTAAATGGGTCCGGATCTGGACCAAAAATTTTCAACGGTCATGAGTATGAAATTTATAAAGCAAAGAAAGGGCATACATTGACTGCCTATGACTCTTTCAAAGTGAAAGCTGAGGAATCATTTCATGAAGCCTTATCATATCACGCGAATCGGAGGGGAGTAATTCCAACTTTTCCCTTTTAGAAGTTTTTTTTATCGTCCTTTTAGAAGTTTGTAATAATGTGCAGAATAATCTTACAAATTTGTGCAGTGAGGCTAAACATGTACAACTCAAAAGAGACTTGCTAATATAAAGCAGTTTTACTTAAACATTTAGAAATAGAAAGTAGACTTAACACCAAACTAACAAGCACACAAGAGAAACTAAGAGATCCAACCTTCGATGTCCAAAAGCGCAATCTAGCACCCCTCCCGCTTCTATTCTTAACACCACCTCAACCCCCGTTATGCTCTTGCATATTTGACACCATCCCCGGACAATGGGGGTGATACACCACTTCCGGGCGATGACATAGTAAGCATAACATTTTTATCACCACACCTAGGCCTGTGAAGTGTAGCGCCCTTGCATATTTGCATGTTTGATGGTCAGCGATTCACGTTGCTTCTTTGGAGGTGACTGTCTCAGAATTTGATCGTAAGGTTGTTCTTGAGTCTAGATGGAATCTATTAGAAAATAGTTGGATTTTGAATTATTGACTCGTAACGGCAAACCATTAGCTAAATTAAAATAGTTTGGCATTTTTTCTTTTGCAAAAATACTTCATAGACATTAATAGTTGTTGGGTTAATGGCCCAACCAGGGCTCGGCCCATTATCCCCTTAGATGAAAAGCTCCAAGGTCCAACATCAGACGCACGTCTTCAGGCTCCAAGGCACGTAACCCCGATGTACGTTCCATGCATCGGATGCACGACCTCCGAAGCGTTAGCCATCAAGGCTACCAAGTGAGCTCTAGCATCCGTAGCCATATGACACGTAGGAGACGCTTGGCCTCTGCCCCTAATCTAACATCAAGAGAAGATCCAAGATTCAGGGGGACGCTCGTCCCCAAAGCTTGGCGGGAAACCGAGATTCTGTCGGGAAGCGCATTTAATGCTGAAGATTTGGTGGTTGGGAGCCTAACCATCCGCATCTCTCCACTTCAGCACACCTACCTACCCCTTGGTAGTATAAATAGTACTACATCCGTCCCATATTGATTGTCCACTTTCAATTTGGCACAATTATTAATAAAGTGGTTGAAAAGTAAAAGTTGTTGTTGATATTTGAGTAGAATAAAGTGAAATGATAAGAACCACATATTTCTTGCCTAAAAGGGAAACATGACATTCATTTTGGGACGACCCAAAAAGGAAAGTAGGACAACGAAAATGGGACGGGGGAGTAGCATTTATTTCATTGTAAATGGTTAGCAACTTATTCTCTGTAGCATTCTAGCTTATAGCCTTTATTCTCAGCTCTTACTTAGCGAGAAAGACGATCGGCCTCAGGCCAGGTAGCGATGGTGTGTTTGTATACGGACCCTTATTATCATTTAATAAGATATAGCTCACTGCTACAGATATACTTTAGCCCATCTTACTTGTTTGCACTTCATATTTTCATATACTCTTCCACTCGAAATCCTTGAGTTACGTGTTGGGCCCCCAGATTGAACGAATAAACCTCAACAATAGTATAATTATATACGTCAAAAAGAATATACGTGAAAAAAAATACGGAGTACGAAGTACTCCCTCCGTCCTATGAAAATTTTCTCACCATTTTAAAACGTCCAAATAAAATTTTCTCATTTCCCTTTTAGAAAGTTTTGTGTGGCTAGCATTCATTTATATTTTTCTTACTCATTTTTACTTTATTCACATTTTTTGAACTTCGGTTCAAGTTAAACTGGGAAGAATTTTACGGGAAGAAAGGAATATGTAATTAGTTCGTGTGATTTATAGGGCACATTTCGAATTTAGCGGATAGTGAATTATGTTAGCGGGTTAGCAATAGCGGATTTAGTCAACGGGCTGACCAGTGGAATTAGCTGGCGGATTGTCAGAAGATGTTTGATAATTTAGCTATTTAATTTGGCCATAATAATTGGTAGGAAAACGTTATATTTCAAAATGCTTAGGAAAATGTTATATTTCAAAATGCTAACTCAAAACTCATTTATTTGTAAATTGTAATGCATGTTTTTATTTTAGCGATTCTTTTCAAATACGTTAAGACCGAACAACTATTCATCCAACAACGTTTTCACTTATTGAAAAGACTGAAAATAATAGATCAAATCGTCATTTTTTGGTTGAAAAGGCATTTTCCAAACACCTCATAATCATTACTAGCTATGGAAGCTTAATTGTCACGCTTTCAACTTTTTCTTTGCCGTTGCTTTCCACAGCAGCTAACCACCCATCCAACCCACCCATAAGACTTCTTATTTCTTAATATTATGAAATTATCATAAAAATTATGAAATTAAAAAATGAATTGAAACACAATATATAGCTTAAAATTTAAATCATTGGTGCTCGTCATGCATAATGCTGCGACTAAGGAATAATTGACATTTATTTTGCACGTACTCGTTTTAAAGTCATTAACTTTAGAATATTATGCGGAGTACTACGTACTATGGAGTATTATAACTAGTGTTTTTCTATTGGAGACTTCAAAATATTTGTTCATATCATTATTTTCTTTATTTGTTAGTACAAGTTAGTTAAATTAGCTTGTGCACCTATTATTTACATATCATACATACATACGTTTAATGCGAGAAAAATCTTTATTTGATGCATTTGTGTTGCAATTTTCCATTTTATTGTTTGCTTCAAAACTATGAACCGGTTGATTATTTATTTATTTTAGCATCAACTGTTCCATCTTTCTCAGATTGATTCAGGAAATTCCAATCAAGAGACAGAAGTACAGATCACAGATAGTGCGGCCATTCAAATTTAATATAAAAGGAGATTATTGTCTATGAAGTATAAGATAAAATCAAATTAATGGTAGAAATTAAAAGGAGGCGTGTATAATGATAATTGAAAACTCTATTTATTTATTTACTGATTTATTTATGTATTTGTTAGGGATTTTGTCAGAATTAATGGCCTGACGACAAAAATGTTATTAAGGATAAGTAATCTGTGACGAATTTTGTTAGGGACTTGTTAGGAATGGTCACTAACCACATTTTGTCCGGCTAACGGCGAAGCTTGTAGGGATTATAATCCCTACAAATTAACGAATTCACGAACTTATTTTTTAAAAGTTTGTCACAGACTTTTATCCCTAACAAATGTTTAATTTTAACTTAGGCACATTGTTTATAAATATCATTAAATTGAATGGGTTTAGTGCTCATACCAAGATATCTGGTCATCTGACGTTGGCATGGACCCTCGCTCACTGAAAATGAAAATATTCCGTGGAGAAGAATAAACTTGTGCACATATGCTTATAAAGAAACTTTGCAAAAGCAGAGATTAGCATTAATGATTATGACTCGCCTTTACATTTAAGCACTACATCTTTTCCTTTTGACAAATCAAATAAAAAGTTTCCTCCAAATTGAGGGCCAACGTTATCATTATCTAAAGGATTTAATATTATTTGCTTTAAAGTTTAAACTCAAAAACACTTGTTACCAAGATTTGGTGTAATGTTGCTTTAAAAAAAAATTGATGTAAACACTTTTACACCATTTTTTTAATACTAAAATGGTGTAAACATCACATCATATAATATTTTATCTCCAACAGTTTACATCATTTTCATCACCAAAAAGGAATATTCCCTTTTTTATTCTTTTTACTAACTTTTTAGCATTCTTCTATTTAAGTATCTAATTATCATATATTTATACATTAGCCCCTCATTTAATATTTTGACATTTCACACATTATTTCACACATTCAAACTAAAATACACCATTTTAATATGTATTTTCACGCATTTCACCAATTAAAATACAATAATCAATATTTCACAAATACAAGCTAAAATCACATAAAATTAAATATTACAATAATATTATAATAAATATTAAACTTAAATCAATAGATTAAAACTTGGGTAGTTATAAAAAATACAAAGAAATCAGACCTGACCACATCAGTTCATACCAGACCAAATCATACCAGACCAGACCAGACCAACAAATTTCAATCCAGGTAAAACATCCTAATTTGTTGTTTTAAAAATGGGTCAAAACTATAACAATCAAAACTTTGGGTCACTTTTGAAATAACAACAAATTAAAAAAAAAAGAGGATGGTGTGGGATTTGGTGTACGCCATATATGGCGTAAAGTCTATCCCTCTCCCCCAAAATGGTGTAATGGTGTAAGATATGGTGTGGCTGTTGGAGCATTTTTTGGCAAATCCACCATTTTGTTGTGATAGTTGGTGCTTGTTGAAGTTGGTCTAAGTACTTGTACCCCCTTCCCCTATCTTATAAAGATGATATTTCTCGAAGAGGGGGGCTTACATTGGATATCATATCATTAACATATGGAAAGGGGTTAAAATGATATATGAACCACAGACAACCGTCAATCATCGAATCAGACTTAGAGTTAATCACCTTCAAAAAAATATGATTAGTTCATCCTATAAAGTTAAATTTAGTAAGTGAGATTGCAAGCCAAAAGGAAATGTGAATTTGACACCGTTAACAAATACTTGGATGTGTATCATTATAATCGGCACAATAAGCTTTTCACGTATTTCAGGGTACTATATAGGTTTGCTATATATTTTTTTAAAAACTGTGATGTTTTTATACTCCGTCCCAATTTGTTTTGCAAAGTCAACATTTTTTGGTCAACCAATAATAAAAGTCAATGCTCCATATAGTTAATTAATTCAATTTTTAACAATTAAAATTTACATATTCATAAATTACATTAAAATCTCTTCAAAGTTGTAAACTCCAAATTATAATATAATTAAAAATTGGCATCCTAATTAAGTGAACAAAACGAAACTGTTTAATCAAGAAAAGTCAAATTTGCAAATCAATTTGGGACGGAGGTAGTACTATAATAGAGTACTACAGTACTTATTACTATATTAAAGTTTAGTGCAACTGTTTTTTAGATAGATTTATTTCTAACAACAAAAATATGTCAATTAATTTAATTTGATACAACCCTAAAAGCTAGGAATAGTGAACATTTATAGTGATATAGTGGGACTGTGGGAGTGTTGAATTTGGATTGATTGAGAGGGGGATTCAATCAATGAATTATGAGGAAGAAAGAGCACGACATGGTATTAAGTTATTAACCCCGAGCACTTTCGGAGTCTGAGTTAATGTTTGGGAGTTTGAACTTTGAAGGGAGGGGATGGAAAGGTTTTGAAGGTTAATCATTGTAACTTTGTAAGGAAAGAAGAGATAAAAAGGGGAAAACTCTTGTTCTTGTTTGGAAGTAACAAATTTGAAAAGATAAATGTTATTAATGAGTTATAATTGAAATCACTTCACATATATGACGAATTCAATTCGAACACGTATAGTTTTACCCTAGCGAGAGCTGAGGGGTTGGAATTTTGCCGGCGAAGTCTTCATCGTCTTCGTGCGGCGCTGGGTATCGACGCGGCTATAGCGTCGTTTTTGTATGGCTTGGTCAATTGTAGTAGCAAGGCGATGGAGGACGGTTCAGACGACAGTCGCAAGGATGGTCGTGACCGAGAGAAAGAGCAGGTGGGTGATCTACGAATAGATGATGATGTGGCTTCTGAATCCGACTCTGGGGTGACAACGAGAGAGGCAATCAATCGAGCGACGAAGGTCCGGCCTCCTCCTGAACCACCGCCAGGGATTGCACGAGGTGCTAGGGTTCAAGACTTTTACTTTGCTTATTTAGTTTTTCTCATGTTTTGTCCTCCTCCGATTAGACTTTATAATTTTGTCATTTGGTTTCTCGTTACTGTCTATGTTGTTAGGTGTTAGTCTGTTTGGGAATTTAGCCTTTGTTCAGGTCATTGAGTATGTTTGGATCTTTGGAGACAGGGATGGTTGTGCCAAGCCCGTTACATGGTTAGCGATTCGTGTTGCTCTTTCAGGGGTGACCGTCTCTGAGTCTGACCATAGGATTTACGGCCATAGTTGTTGGTGCGAGATGTGTTTTTCATTTCATTGATGTAATGATTCTGAAACATATGATATGAATATAAGCTAGTTTCGTTCAAAAAAAAAAATATGACGAATTCAAATAGTTGAATTTATATTTATTTAAAATTAAGATATAGTTGTCATTTGATTAATTATCCTTCCAGATGCCTTCATTTGGAAAATTTGAAAATTGAGCATTTGAAAGGTTTCAAATGACTACAAAAGCCCTTCAAAACTATCCCTCTATTTTTAAACATCCCAACCATGAAAGGGAAGGTCACAAACCCCTGTCCACCCTCTCCTCCCATCCAAAACCTAACTCTTAAGCACACCCTAAGGGTATGTTTGGGAGTTTGAAGGGAAGGGGAGGAGGAGGTTTTGAAGGTTAGTCATTTAAAGGGAATGAGAGGGAGAGAGTTGGAAACCCTTCTTCTTGTTTGGGAGAAACAAATTTGAAAATATAAAGGTTTTGGATGAATTATAATTAAAATCACTTCACATATTTGATGAATTCAAATCAATGATTTATATTTATTTAAAATTGTACTAAAGTTTTATTTAATTAGTTATCATTCAAAATTCCCAATTTGTGAGAACTTGAATATTGAGCATTTGAATGGTTTTGAAGAGTTACAAAACCCCTTCAAAACTATCCCTCCATATTTTTAAACTCTCAAACATGAAAGGGAGAGTCATAAACTCTGTCAACTTTCCTTTCCCCTTCAAAGCCCAACTCCCAAACATACCTTAAATGTATAATGAAAATGACAAAATTACATATGTTTCGGTATAGTCAACCAAGCCTATTAGACCATTTGTAGTGGTCAAAAGTCCAAATTGTTAAATTTGGACTCCGTTCATATGAAAACAGTGTTTTGACTCTGTCAATAATGTTTTTTCCTGCATCCGTGCACCGTCGATAAAATACACTCTGCATATTTTTCACATATCAATTTAGTAAAACATTAATTAAATTATTATAAGTAATATTTTTCTTTGTTTTTATTTATGAAGTGTTATGAAATTAAAAAAATACACTACAAATGGTCTTATGATTAGTTCTCAGTCTAGTCCAACTTGGACCCCGTCAAAACGAACTCTTATGTTAAACCAAGACACCAAGTGCACATGACATCATCTAGTTAGTCAACAATCTTTATTAGGCCCGGACACATGGTCCATGAATGCAAGTTGTCAAGATCACTTAGCATGCATGCAATTCAAGTACTCTACCCAAACCATTTTGTACTGTTTGTATATAAAATTATAAATCCCCTATAGGTTTGTTTGGGTATTGGCGCTTCACTCGAAACACCAACTTAAATAAACTAGAAATGCTGCAAATGCAGTGTTTTGATCTAGCATTTCTAATCAAAGAATTGCAAATGCAGTGAGAAATTCCATCTTGATATCAAAGATGGAAATATTACCAAACTCGAACCTTAAAATGTTCATCTCAGCTGGGTTCAGTTATAGCCCTACATCCCTACATAGTACATACCAAGAGAGATTGATCAACAAGAAAACTTTGAAATATCATTGTTATCAAGTATACAACAGTTTCTTATGGGTAAAGGCATTGAGCATAAATCGGCACAATTGGGAGGAAGATATATAAGCAAGGCAAAATGGAGATACAGAAGGCACAGGTCTTCTGTGCAGGCAAGTGTGTTGTTTATTTTCAGAAGCATGCAGCTCTGAAGTTATAGAAGTTCAAAATAATTATGAAATGAAAATTAAGATGATGGTGGCTTATAGTACTTCGTGGGAACGAAGGGCATTTTAGTAACCACACCGTCATAAGGCTTCCCACGAACCGAAATCTTCACACTAGTGCCGGCTTTGTGTAATCCAGATTTTATGTACCCCATCGCAATGTTCTTCTTCAGGCAAGGACTGAACCCCCCACTAGTGATTTCCCCAATGTTTGCTTGCCCATCCTCGTCTTGGATCTCACTGTGACTTCTTGCTGGTGGGCCAGAGGATACGAAGCCCACTCTTCTGATCTTCGGGCCTTCAGCTATTTGTTTCAGGATCACATCGGCCCCGAGGAAGCCTCCACCTTCAGTCCTTCTTCTCTTCCCTACGGCCCATGTAAGTCCGGCCTCTACAGGTGTTATGTGTTGGTCCATGTCATTCCCATATAAGCACAACCCCGCTTCAAGCCTAAGGCTGTCCCGAGCACCCAATCCTGTTAACCTCACCTTCCCTTCAGACCTTTCTAGAATGGCTTTTGCCAGGTCCACTGCATGTTCAGACGGCACTGAAATTTCAAATCCATCTTCACCTGTATACCTACCTTGTTACAACCGTGGAATTCAAAGATTAGTTCACTTCTAAGTTTTAGGTGTGTAATATATAAGCAACCATTCATAACAAGACTCTTGTTTGGACGAAGAGAGTAAAGTAACTCATTAAACGAACAGTGTTTATGCATTTCTTTTGAAAATACTTCGTAATAAATATTAACATATTCGCATAATATTTATCTTTAATAATACTCTGCATAACTTATGAGGAGCATTTGTGCATATTCTGGGAAGATGCGTATATTAACCCAAACATTTTTAATGTTTAAAGATATCTCTACAACATTTATCTTTGATAATAAAGTCCGCCGAGCATAATTATGAGAGTATTTACATATACACCCCTACATTTCAATGATTTACATTCCCCACAACATTTGGTCCTTCATAATGCTCCCTCCATCCCCAATATAGGTTCTGGTGTGATTTTGCTACTACTGAGAAAGTGAATGATATTTACGTATAACTCCTACATTTTTAGTACTTATGCATTCCCACAACATTATGCATCTTGCACTTTTTCAATAATAAAAAATTTTCATTTCAAAATGTCTCAATTCCGGCTTTCTATTTATGTGCCTAATATAGCAATTTAGTAGTATCTCAAGGTTTTTCTGAGTTCCTAAAGACAATAAGCACATAGGATATAAGCAGTTTCTGTTCTTTGTTTAGTGGTTGATTAATAATTTTGGCCAAAGGGAAAAACAGGGAGATGATGAGCACTGAAATGAACATGTACCCTGTTCTTGTGAGGAAGCATGAAACACCATTGATATCCAGTACCTTGAAGTTACCAAAATACATTTTGCTTAAGTCTTCCTTTGTCAAATTTTGGATGACCGTGGCAGCAAGTGGACCCTGACCCACGAAGGTTGAAACAAAAGTGTTCCTTAAACATTCACACTTCCTCTTATGAAATAGGATGATAATCAACATTGAGTGTCACTATAGAGAGACACTTGAGTATTAGAAGCATGTAAGCATATCATGTTTGTTAGCCTATGCAGATATAAAATTAGAAAAATGTGCTAGTGAATAAATTTCTCTCCCGGACTGCATAAAATATTTTCAGAAGAGAAGGAAATTGCCAATGTGTAGTCTATGGAGAGAAATCAGAGAATGGAAGTCGGGTTTGGGAGGGTAAGAGATGGGGAAGGGGGTAGTTTCAAATTTTTTATGCTTTAATGTGATATTATTACAATTTACAAAAAATACATGAACTGATAAATAAGTATATGCTCAATCTGCTAGTCCTTTATTTATTACTACAATCCACATAGTGTTTTGCATAACATATAAAAACATGTACCCCCCTCCCCTAACCTTCAAACCCCTCCACCACCGAAAAATAATCTTATGTACTTTATCCTATTTCATGTCATATTCCAATTGGGTCCCTCACTTTAATAGATGGTTTTTATAAGGAATACTCGCAGAATTATGATAGTAACAACAATAAGAATAAAAAGGAACAAAAAAACAAGAGCGATAACCTGGAGAGCCAAAAGAGACCGTTCGTCATGGATGTGCCAAGAAACATCGCCCCCTTTAGAAGTGTAAGCTTTCATGTGTTCTTCAATGTGTGCAAGATCCTTGTCCCTACACCCGGCATTCACAACAAGGTATATATGACTATCGGTGACCTTGGTGATCACTGAATCATCAATCGCCCCACCAGTCTCATTTGTGAATACAGTCAAAGTTCCAGTCCCCGGCACAAGTCCAGCCACATCAGCAATGACAAGCTTCTCCAGGAACGGGATGCAATCTTTCCCTTTTAGACTTAGACCGCACATGTGTGAAACGTCAAACAGACTGCCGTTCTCCCTGCAGTTTACCGTTGACTCCATAATTGAATCTTTATACTGAATTGGCATGCTCCAACCCGCAAATGGCACCATTTTGCCGCCATTCTTCACATGGAAGTCGTACAGAACGGTCTTCTTCAGAAGATTGGTTTCGGATGCAAAGCGCCTACAAGCAATAGTACTAGTCCTCTTGTCTGTCAAGCAGTGGCGAGTAATTGATTGCCCAAGTTTCCACATTCCTCCTCTCATCTTTACGGAAAGATATACCGTCTGCATCATAATAATACTCAGATGCCAATAAGTAACACAGAAATGGTTGGATTTTAAGATCCGACGTAGATATAGATATAATAAAGAGAAGACATATATGTGCCATAACGGCTAGGGCCTCACTGGAACTCTAAAAGGGTGCCATCAACTTGTATTCGGTTCAGGTTTTCAATGTGAAATAGTTTTTTGCCAGGGATCTAAACAAAAGCACGCTCTCTATAAAAAGTGAGATATACTGGATATGTTTGGTTGGATTTAGTGAGGTGAACAATGACTAAATTCAAATGAGCAAAAGCTCAAATTTTGAAAATATACTGACAAGCAAACCAATCATGTTACCCTATTAGAAGCTTCAAAATGCAACTTGATTAGGCTGAAAACCATAAAAACCACAAATAATTGAATGCTTACAAGGAATGCTAGACGTTCTCTTCTGACCAATAATGTTTCTTAAAAACAAAATGGAATTACCTTAAGGATTATGGTTATCATTTTTCATTAATCAATTCTAATCAACAAGTTTCATTCCACATTCCATCTTCCAAAGCCAAAGCTTTCATACACACTTACCAGTAATCCTACAATTGTAAGAATCCAAATCTTGACATTGAACACCAAAAAGCTGAATCCAGAATCCAAATTAATTGAGCATGTAACAATAATACATCAATAATATCTGTATAGAAAATATTGAGAATCAGGTTGAATATTTTCGAAATGCAGAAGTCAGTCACAGACTCGAGGAGAACAAAAGCAATGGATTTCAGATCTAGAGAGTTGATCTATGAAGACGTATGCATGCGATATTTGTGCGTGTTAGAGAGAATATGCTTGGAGATTCACTAAATTGATTGGGATAATTCTCTCAATTGATGGAAAATTCGCATACCCAGGTTGACGTTGATCCCCAATAATCACAATGAATATTCATAGAAATAAAAGAAAAAGAGATTCAGGAGTACTTACCACTCCAAAAAGTGCAAGAAGCTTGGAACTTGAATGGATGAATGAGATAAAAGGAAGAGTAGCAGAGTTATGTTCTCATCCGCCCTTCCGTATTTCGTTTTGTCCAAAACAAATTGTCAGCCGCCGTTGGATATTCAGAATGGCTCACATTAAAAAGGAGCAGATTCGAATCCAAATTAAATTAGAAAGAATGACCAAATTAAAGAAGAGGCTATTGAGTTCACAAAAATGATACGGAGTACCTTATTTTATTACCTTTGGACAAAAATGTGATTAACTGAATGTCACTGACACAAATTTTAAATGATTTTAAGGAATTATTATAGATTATATGGATTTTAATAGAATTCTATAAGTTCTAATAGATTCTTATGAAATTCTATGAAGTTCTATTTTATAGAATTAAATGGATTTGAATAGATTTTAAAGAATTTCATGAGATTCTTATGTGTTTGTGCTTCTCAATTAACATACATATATGGGGCGTTTGGATCTGCTTCATAAAACTGCTTCTGCTCTTTCACAGAGCAGAAGCAAATATTTGAGTGTTTGAGGGTAAGTGTAGAAGTACTCCAAAATGCTCCTAGAAATAGCTTTTAGAAGTTAAGGGAGACAAAATCTGAAAACTAATTCTGGATCTACTTTTGCTTTTAAAAAAGAAGCAAAAGCAGAATCGATTCCAAATATCCCTAAAACAAGACTATGGGCTATTGAGTAAACAAAAATGAGACCTTATTTTATAATGGACAAAAAAAAATTGATTAAGTGAATGTCTCCGACATAGATTTTAAATAATTTTAAGGGATAATAGATGATATAGATTTTAATAGAATTCTATTGATTCCATTATTCTCATGGAATTCTATGAAATTCTATTTCATGGAATCATATGGATTTCAGTGGATTTGAATAGATTTTAATGGGCAGGCCGCCGATAAAAAAACATGCCATGGAGATGATTATTGCTTGACGTAACTTGAAGCAAGGCTCACGGCAGGGACGGAACGCGTCTGGGGTTTGCTCGAGCACTATTAGGAGCGGAAAATAAGGTCTTTTGTCACTGTAGCTTAGCTTTTGTGATCGGGTTCTCCGAATTGCCATATCCGACTGAGCTTTAAGTTCTGGTCAAAAGTTTTGCATTGCGTTTCGTTTGTGAACATTCGTTTGAGAGCAACTTGTGTTTGTCAATTGCTTTGTGTTGTTTAGTTTTTGTTGGTCTGCTCTTTTGTTAGGAGAAAATAACGGAGATTTATGGAAAGATGTCGATTGAGAAGGAAGAAAATAGTGGATTGGTGTTTGAATCTGATGCCCTAAATGTTAATAGTGGGGTGGGAGAAATTCCAAGTTTCTCTGTTGTGGCTAGAATTATCACGGATAAACTTGTCTGCCCTGTGTCATTTAGGGAAACTATGGCTATGATCTGGCGCCCGAGTAAAGGGGTGAGCATCGAACATATATGTGAAATGCGTTTCATGATTCAATTCTTCTATGAAAATGATATCTCGCCAGTTTTGCAAGATAGGCCATGATCTTTTGATCAGAATCTAGTTGTTATAAGCAGGAAGGAACCGATCATTGGAGGTAGAGCTTAATCATGCGGAATTCTGGGTGCAGATCCATAATTTACCTCTCAGTTTTATGATTGAAAAAGTGGCAATTGGCATCCGTCGTGCCTAGGAAAGCTGGTAAGAATTGATGAAAGAACTCTGAATGGAAAAAGCAATGAGTTTGTCCGAGTACATGTGTTGATAGATATAAGAAATGATCTGAAGAGAAGAACTCAAGTCAGGGAGGAAGGGGATAGCTGGTTTTTGGTGTATTTTAAATACGAGAGGCTTCCAAATTTATGTTTCATATGTGGCATTTTGGAATACACTCACTGATAAATATTGTCCTTCAAACACAAGTGCATGACCATTGGTGGGTGACAAAGTGTATGACCCCTGAATGCGGGCAGATATGAGGCGAGGAGGAACACACCCGAGAAATAAATGGATCATCCCGAGTACAGGGCGCGAGTTGAAGAGCACAACGAAAATAGGGGAAAGTCTGAGAGAATGCCAGGAGAAGGGTGCCGATGTGGGTTGCTATTTGGTCCAGGACTTGATCTCAAGAGGAAAAGAGAAAGTGAGACTGGAAGAGGAGCCAAAGCAGGATAGAGTTATAGAGGAAGGGGAATCCAGGAAGCGAATAGTTGATCTGGAGAATCTGGTGGAAGTTCATGTTAATATGGAGGTAGATAATACAAGTTCAGAAAACAATGTTGTGGCGGTGCTACTGAATCAGCACAGCCTGAAATACCATTAATGGATGCAAGTGGTGTTAGGAAATTTATGTAACGTACTTCAAAAGTATAGCAACAGAAGTTTAAAATTTTCCCAAACAGATCTTTCATGACTATGACAAAATAACGAACATAACAATAACAATATATCTGAGTTAGAACTTACAGATCTTCTAGCCTAGTGGTGATAATCCTTGACCTTAGGTATCCACATGATTTCTCTTTTTCGAAAGAACGATTAGATCTCCCAAACAGAAAGGTTGGGAAATCTCTTCACAGTGAAATAATCTGGTAATACTGAATCTAGAAAACTAGTCCCTTAATAATGGAGGAGGAGGATGTATTTATACTAGTTTTTTAACAAATGTAAATACCTGTTTTTTCTATGTACAGTGATTAGATTGAATGCTTCAAATTCATCCTCGGTAGTATGAAACATTAGAAGCTCATCTATAGCAGGATCACCTTCTTCATCTACTTCTGCATCAATTTCTTTTGGTTGTCCAACAATTTCTTTATCGGATCTGTAAGTTGAATTCTTTTTTATGATGGAGTTGATGCTTTCATATACAATGCTTCTTTCTTCTCCAGATTTTTACCGGATCAAATCATTTTCATTAGTCAACTTCAGATGCACAACACATAATCGCTAAGGTACTTTGGAAAGACTGCTCCTGTGCTACCATAACAAGTACAAAGGGTGAAAGAATATCTATAAACTCCACAAAGGCTTCATTCTTTCCAACATCCCTTCATCTTCCACATACTATGTAGCATGAAAACTTTCGGGAAATAGTATGTGTCCGTTTCAGAAACTCTACAGAAAATCTTTGAAAAGTCTTCAAAAACACATTTTTTGAGCAAAAGTTAACGTTCCTCATTTCCTGTTTGATTTTTGTGTTTCCGTGCAACATAGTTCACATATTTATAAAAAAAAAAGTCACCATCATTTGAAAATTTATTAGTGTCCTCATCATGGCTCCCCGAGCCTAAGATCATGACAAATTTATCCTCGCTAGGCACAGAAGCAAAACCCGAGCCTCCATAAACTGTCATTTTGATAGCCTCGTGGCTTCCCAAGCTGTGACAATCTATGAGGATGCTTGGATATGTGTCACAAGTCACAACTCACAACGTATTCCATATCAATATGTAAACTATACAAGTAACAAAAGTGCATAACTAAATAAACATAGCAATACAAGTATATAACACCTGGATTTCTCTAAAGTTTTTTTAAATAACTCCAACGGGAGAAAAACCAAAATGTACACTTAGATTATTTAAAGAGATCAAAATGGATACTAACCTGTTTAGTAGACCAAATAAACCTATAATTCACCTTTTAGTATCACTTTTGGACACTAATAAACTGGCGGGGATAAAACTGTGCTGCCCTGTTAGTTATCAAAAGGGAAACAAGGAAACAAGATATTCAAAAATTAAGAACCCTATTGGCTTATTATTATACACATCCCCTCTGCCAAAAATTCAAAGAGCAGTCCGAGAAGAAGTCCGTAGACCAAAGAGTACAGTACAAATTTCAAGTGCGTAGCTATACAAGGAAGATAAGAAGTTATCTTAGTATTCTGACTTAGAAGAGCATTGGGAATGAGTTGGCAAGGTAATTAATATATTTTTTCCATGTACAACTATTCTCTAAGGAAGAAGATAGTTATGTCTAACACATTGTTGTTCCAGACGTGCTTAGAGAATAGTTGCAACATTTACACTCATCTGTTGGTGGTTTAATGGGGGTGTTATATCAAGCCTATGCTTGCAGCATTTAAAGTACACATACTACATTAATGAAAATCCAAGATAATACAACAATCAAACAAGTTCTCATTTTATTTCTTTCCCTTTCCAATTCCATATTCTCAGTTGCTTTGGAACTTCACAATTTTTAAAGCTCACTTTGCATATTTTCAAATTCAATATCAAAATCTTAGAGTCCAGCTTTATCAAATCCCCTCGCACCAATGTCATGCTTAAGGATTGACCCGGAGTGTTTACAATTTCCTTTTTAGCTGAGCTTGATGATGCACCTGATTGTCTCATGATCCAAATTTGCATCTCATATTTCGTCTTTAGAGAGAATTGAAGAAGATAAATGAAGGTGATAATGAATAAGGGTTGCTTTGCGTTTAAGTTTCTATCTTAATCTCATTGAACTCCTTGGAGCTGACGGCTGGACGGAGAACAAATTGAGATTGCTGAAATTAGTACTTCAATTCTTCAATTTACCCTTAGCACTTCTTCTTGTTCCTGCAGTTTGAATTTTGAGCAAAACGGTGCTTGGACGGGGCAACAATAGGGTCCTGATGTCTTGTTTCCTTGTTTGTTTTTTGAAAACTAACGGCGCAACACGTTTTAATCACATTCAGTTAGTCAGTGTCCAAAAATGATCTTTAAAGGTGACTTGTGGGTTTATTTGATCTACTTAAAAGGCGAGTGTCCATTTTTGTCTTTCTCCCTAACTCCAACCGTCACACTAACATACGTAGTATAAGAGCTTCCAAAAAGATGTGTGGATACTCCACTCTAGGTATAGTATTGCGTTTTATCATTTTATGTATGTGTGTTTAGAGCCTCTGTGTGTTTATACTTCATACTGCGTTTGGGCATGTATTTCTCAATATAAGCTTATTTAGCACTAATTAAGGTAACACTTTCTTTACAATTCAAATATGAGACCCACGAACTTTTAGTATCATAAAAGATTCTAATTAAGGGAATCCGACTAATCCCATTGCTTTCACAGAAAAATCGCCGCTGCAAAGTCAGTTTTCTTCCTCACACCAAACCCAGTAATGAATTCCTTACGATTGCCCAAAGTTGGCGGCCAGCTCGTTTCCTTCCCATCATCTCATTTTGCCGTTCCTAAATCCCAGTATTTCTCACTTGCTTGCGTACCTGATAACCTTTCTTTCTCACTTTCTTCCTCCCCTCTCCCCTTCCTTCCATCTCCTTGGATGGAGAAACGCAAACCCCATTTTGGATCTCTGGTGTCTGCCATAACCGTCCAACAAGAAGAGGACAACACTATCCTTGACCAAGATGAAGATGGAGGCAAAGCTTTCCACTTTAAAGGAGACAAAGAAGGGATTTTGGAGGCTGTTGCTGAGGTAATATTTTTGTTAAAAATTTGATTTTTACCCATATTTCGGATTTATGCCCCATTTTCTATTGATGCTCAACTAAGAAACTAAAAAAATAACCTACGTTATGAGCAAATAGATTCACTACCTTAAGCTGTGTTAATATTACATAATACGTAGTATTAGTTATGTACATGAATTTTGTTTGACCTTGTTTTGGTTAATAAGAATTGCAATTAAAAAAAGAAGCTTTGGTCCTTTGGATAACATATACCATTCATCCCTACTACCTCTGATTTTGGGGTGAGGAAAATGGAGTGAATGGGGGTATGTAGGAATTAATAATTCAGTTAACTGACGCTGATATTTACATAAAGTAAGGGTGTTGATGGTATTCTAAATTTAACCTAAATTTAAGGAAGGGTCTGCAATGCATTCTGAATCTCATATATCCCAAGGGGAGGCTTTGAGAGACAAGGAATGGGAAGTGGACAGGTTTCAGGATGAGGTTGCTGCTAGCCAGGGTATAAGGATTCGGAGAAGGCCATCTACTGGACCACCTTTGCATCATGTTGGCCCTTTCGAGTTTAGGTTAGAGAATGAAGGGAACACTCCACGGAACATACTAGAAGAGATTGTATGGCAAAAGGATAAGGAAGTTAACGAGGTACTCTTAAGATTGAATTCTTGTATTGTGTTTGTTTGATTGTGAGATGCTTATGAGAACTGGGGCATGTTGGTTTGTTTGATTGTCTTCTTTTTTCAGATGAAGGAAAGAAAGCCTCTTAGTGCATTGAAAAAAGTACTTGACAAAGCTCCGTCGACTAGAGATTTTATTGGTGCTCTTAAAGAATCATATTCTAGAACTGGAGTGCCTGGTTTGATTGCTGAAGTAAAGAAGGCTTCCCCAAGCAGAGGGGTGTTAAGAGAAGATTTTGATCCTGTAAGGTTTCAGTGTCTTAATTTGTGCTTTGGTATTTTTTGTATTTTAGAAAATGATAGCTGACACGTAATGGAGCTGTTTGAGTAGTGGCGTTTTGTGGCCAATGAATTTCAACAAA
Source organism: Cuscuta epithymum (assembly GCA_945859915.1). NCBI lineage: Eukaryota > Viridiplantae > Streptophyta > Magnoliopsida > Solanales > Convolvulaceae > Cuscuta > Cuscuta epithymum. Next base: position 6,167,467 of record CAMAPF010001015.1, read on the forward strand.
AATAGATGCATAGCTCACCATCCTTGCATTACATTGCAACTTAGGTGTATCGTGTAACTTTTATAATAAAAAAAATCCAAAAACTGGCAACCACGTGAACAAGGCCTTTGGTTTTAGTCTGCATTGTTTTCTTAAAATCTTATAAAAACAAAGAACATGAGGGAGTGATACTTTCCAGTGCATTATTTGTTCGAGTAAATATTGTTTGTGCATAAGTGTAAACATATAATGAAACAACAATTTATTATTCTGTCAAATTCTTTAGTTCGAGAGCAATTAAATTGGACAGGAAGTTCAGCCTTGGACTTTACCTTTGATAGACCACGGTTATCTATCCACCAACTTGAATTATTAAGATAATTTTAAGACATCAAAATTTGAAACATAACTGCTTTATGATGTTTTCCTGTGACAGGTTGAAATTGCCAAAGCTTATGAGAAAGGTGGAGCAACATGCCTGAGTGTCTTAACTGATGAGAAGTTTTTTATGGTAAATATTGATATATTCTCATGTTCCGTAGTATACAACTCAAATATTAGCAACCCACTTGTTTCTCTTATTTTATTTTGCAAAATCAGGGAAGCTTTGAAAACCTTGAGGCCATAAGGAATTCTGGAGTAATGGTATTCTCCAACTTTAGTGTGCATGTAACATCTCTAAAAAAAAGTCCAATTGCTTCGCTATCTTTTGAATCCCTTATCAACAATACTCAATAATGCAGTGTCCATTACTATGCAAAGAGTTTATTATTGACGAATGGCAAATTTACTATGCTCGAGCCAAAGGGGCTGATGCAGTTCTTCTAATTGCTGCCGTTTTACCCGATCTTGATATAAAGTATATGGTTAAGATCTGCAAATTGCTTGGGCTTGCTGCACTTGTTGAGGTTTGGTTAGGACATAACTTCAACACTTTTATCAGCATATATGTAATCTTAATCATTTATGACTGGTGTTTAATACTTCTTATTTTGTATTTAATTTTTTTAATCGAGTATAGAGGGTTTACCTTCTCACTGTCAAACGACCTTAACAATTATTTTTCTACTTTACCAACTCTATTGAGTAGTAGGGGTTAAAGGTAATAAGCTTCTCATTGTGTCAAGAGCAGCTAGGTAATATTCCTTTGATGTCCCATGCCCCTAGGTACATGATGAGAGGGAGATGGACCGTGTGCTTGGAATAGACGGGATTAAACTGATTGGCATCAATAACAGAGATCTAGGTATTTTTAATTTTACAATTATGCACATTTTAAACATTTTGCAGGGTTGTTATATTGTTTAAAAATCTTTAATCTTATTTTCATATTGTAAAATGCAGTGTTCTAAAAGGTTCTAGGCGCCAGTTGGGTGGTGACTGGCTGCCTAGCGCTTAACCCGCCTAGGCGCGGACTAGGACCCTGGGTATTCACTTTATTATTATTTTCATTTCCAATGAATTTCAACAAACTTTTCTAATAATTTTATAATATTTTAACAATAGAAATAGCTCATATAATCATTCAATGGTATAGTTTGTAGTAAAATTCACAAAAACAAAATAACTAATAAATAAATTAAGAGATTTTTGCTTTTAGTCTCTAAAAATGTTAATTTACATTAAAAAAAGTCCATATACATTGAAAAATTACTTCTTGTTATAGAAATGTGATAATCAATTCTACAGAAAGAGAATACTTATTGATCAAATGGTGTTTTAAGACAACGGAAAAAATTAGTTGAGTCGGGAACAAAGTTAGTCCGGGGGGCCTTGGTGCCGCCTAGGCGGCCAACTGACTTTTTCCACTGGTTACTATGAAATCGGGGTGCCCGGCCACCGCCTAGGCCCATTTTCCATTTTAGAACCATGTTAAAAATTACTCTGTAATATTTATTGGTACCTAATACTTCTCCACATCAACAAGTAACTCTGAAGCAGCAAGCGATGCTTAAGCATACAAGAGGTCTTTCTTCTCGTGCACACCTCAAGTTGTTCCTCAAATTTAATTTAAAGGCCAACAATTAGCTTCTTGGAGTAGAGAAGCTTTGAATAAGCTTATTTTCCAAATATGCAAGAACTCTTATGTAAATTTGACTAACTCAATCAATAGCAGTGATAATACCTGGGAGGGGTTCAATTTGAATTGCATGCATCTCTAGTAAGTTAACACAAATATTGTGTATAAAGATCGGATTGATTATTAAAATTTTGGTGTTATACTGCTATACACACACAAACATATATATGGTATGATATGATGAGATCAAGACTGTGTAACAGAAACTTTTATTTAACAGATATGTGTGTAATATGTGTATCAGTGTGTTTTGTGTGCATAATATATCAAAAGTTTGGACAGCCGGACAGGAAAATGTCCGGACCTGAGCAGTCCTTTCGGCATGCACAGTGTATTACATGTGTGTGTTATTATTCTTTTTTTGTCAACAAGTTGCACTTTTGTGTATCGGCAGAAACTTTCAAAGTTGATATCAGCAACACAAAGAAACTCCTGCAAGGGGAACGTGGGGAAATTATCTGCGAAAAGGGCATAATTGTAAGTACCTTTAGTTGGGGTTGCATCCTTTTCAATCATTCCCCCCTAAATCCTTTTAATTTAATGATATATCTATATTCATATCTATCTGGGTTTGTCTGTTTAGGTTGTCGGGGAGTCTGGACTGTTCACACCGGCTGATATTGCTTATGTACAAGAAGCTGGCGTTAGAGCAGTAAGCTGCAAAATAATTTTGTCCAGTAAATTCTATGTTATTTTTGAAGCGTTGAAAAATAATAGGAATGCATAGGAGGTGTGGGTGTGGTATTTGGAGAGGTAAATGACTTTCCCGTGTTTGCACTCTTAGCTCCCTCAAATGGAGAGGAATGAGTGACATGTTGTGAGTTGTCTTCCCTCAAGGTGGTATAATGGTTCCCGTTTGGTAAACCGTTTTTAGATTATCTTTCATTGCCATGGTTTATACGCAGCACCATATATTTAACGCAGTAGGTTGCATTCATCGAGTCTGCTAATTTAGAAAAATCTATGCATACATTGCCCTTTTCATTTGGCAGAATTAAGCTAAACGAAGATAAATGAGACATCTATTCCCATCTTTTTTTAAATACTCTGTTCGATTTACTTAAATTTATTACAAAATACATTTTTATACTTTCCTAGTGGATTCATTTCAATCACACGTTCGCCCTTCTCATCATATAAATACTCTTGAAGCTTTATTAAGAAATTATTAAGAAATGTATTTAATATATTAGTACTTCTTAGCAGACTCATTTCAGTCACCCTGCCATTCATCCATTTGAGAATTCATTTATGATGTTGTTTTTAGTAGTCTTTTAAGCCATTCAATTAGGCGGGGGATGGCGGAGGGGTATTTATCAGGCCTATGCTGGACTTTTACAACAATGTGTACCACACTACATAATTTCACATTTGGTGATTTTGCAGGTCTTGGTGGGGGAGTCGATTGTGAAACATCGAGACCCTGCACAAGGAATTGTGGAATTATTTGGAAGAGATATTTCTTATTGAGCCCAGATCCCACAAGATTGTAGGATTTCGGGGTTTGGATGAACCTTGCACTAGATCCAGGAGCGGTGCCAGGGCATTGGGTCGGACTGGGCCAATACAAAGAATATTTTTTATTTTTTTACACAGAATTTTTTATCCTAAAAATATAGGCATTTTTTAATTTTGGGGTGGGCCGAGTGTAGGTCCCCCCGAGTGGATCAATGTTGTACAATTTTGTGATGTCCAATGGTTTTTATACGAATTTGTGCTCTATCTAGTGGCTTAACATCTTTAAAAGCTCTCCTGATACCGGTTAGTTAGTTAGTTATATCTGGGTGAGTTGCCAATAAAAAGAATTTGCCTAGTCCTCTTTAACACGTGTCTGCTGTTGGACAAGATATTTTTATCAAGTAAAATATACGAAGTATATTTTAATATATTTCTTTAGTACATTTTGATCATTATGAGGCTGCATGGGGAATTTCATGATTGCAGGTTCAGTTTGTACCGGGGGGTGGAGATACAAATCCATAATTGATTGACGGTAAATAACCAAAAAACCATTATTTTTTCGTCAATCATACTGTGTTTTTAAAAACTTATGGTATGATTAACCAACCATTATAAAAATGATTTATTGTATGGTTAAGGTTTCAAAATTAAATATCATGGGTTAGCCGATAAGATAAAGGAGCAAAGAAGAAAAAGAAAAGAACCAATGCATCTTCCCAACATATTAGAGTAGTTCTTAGCTTCCCTACTGAAAATGAAAGATGATGCTTTATAGCTTTGTACGAGCAACAAATACTAAAAACATTGCTAAATAATAATAAAAAAAGCAACTTGAGTGAGTATTAAGTTGTAGTAACTTTTACACCATTCTAAACTATTAATCCATGTCTTGTTTAACATAGATTTTTGCAAGTTAATTTTAAGATCATGTTAATTGATTATAAGAGTTGGAAAATGCTTTCAGTCTAGGCTAAGGTAAGGTAAGTGTTTCTTGACGTAACTTTAAATTTTGTCTATTTATCTCATCGGGACCTGCTCTATATCCATTGTAGATTGCAAGGAAACACTTTAGATCTCAATTATATTTTGTCCCTTTTGCTTCAATAGATATTTTGAGATAGTTTTATATCCGTTCGATGCACGGGTTGAAAATCTCGTTGATAATAGCATACATGCGACTTTTCCCTCCTGATTTTCGCAGCATTCTCGGTGACTCTTTTGAGATTTTTTGAATTTTTTGTTAATGGCAATAGATTCCATCGACTTTTTTTCCAGGGGTGGTCATGGACAAACAATTTAAATAGTATAGTATCGTTATGGGATGCATTCAAAACCATTGGTATAGGGCCTGTTTGGTGACAGGTGCATTGGCTGGAATGGCTGAAAAGCTTGAAAAGACGGAAGTAAAAGTGTTTGGTAATATATTGGCTGAAATGGCTTATTGTGTGTAAAATTACTATAAAGGGTGACAATAATTCTCGAAAGAAAGGTAATGCCATGCCTTAGCAACTCCCAACATATCCACTCAGAATTCTCGAATGCAAAGAAAAGCATGCCTAGAAAAGAGATTTTGACCAGATACAAATATGAGTGTAGTAGTTGCTCACCTACAACAGAGAAGATCTTGACGAACTCATATTAAAAAAAATCAAACGACAGATCAATCAAGGAATTATATGGAATGCCGAAGAGCACTTTACCTTTAATTAAAAAAAAAACAAACGACATAACAATCAGCAGACATTTTAAGTCTGGAATGCTAAAAATTGAAGATGAAGATGCTATCAATCACCTTACCTTTAATCTAGATAAAAATGGAGAAGCGTTCAAGAGTTCTTCTGGAATGGCGAAGCTATGTAGCAGCCGAGTCTGGAAGATAAACCTATGGCGCATAAGGCGCATCTCTGGAAGGCAACGAAGCAACGAGGCTTAAAACAAAGGGTAAAAGGGTATTTATGATTCCCAACGGTATAAAAATATTTTCCAGCTCAAAAAGCAGCCTTGGCATTACTTTTTCGGCTGATAAGATAATTCAGCCCAAGTAGCCCAAAAGCCTTGTGTTTGGCTGTATTATTTGATTTTCAGGCTTATAAGCCCATTTTTGGGGCTCCAAACACCCTCATATATTAGACTACACGACCAACTTACAAGCATGCTTCGAGCGTCAAAATTGAACTCGATAATCTCATTAACTATGTTAATTATAACAAATAATATTCATTATTATTAATATAAAATTCTCGGTTCGGTTGAACCGATATTTTAGGTATTTAAACCGTTTTTATCGGGTCTCAATCTTTGGGTCCCAAATTTCAATTGCTTTGGTTCAATTCGATTATTTTCCAAGATGGTTCGACTTCTTGCGTTTCGGTTTTCGGTTCGAACTGCCAACCTTAATCTACACTGCTACTCTTTTATCTTTGTCTTGATCATTTTTATCTCCAATTCTCTCATCTTTATTATGGAAGCAATGTTAGCTCACTACGCTATCTATAAAAACATGTCAAACACATGCTCTATTTCTCTAGGCACAATATCTTCACTGCCAAAAGATTTTGTATTTGGACACACAAAAACACCGGTTATGGTACGCTACGAAGATATTTCATAGGAAGCATTCAACACTCAAACACACCAATAATGAATTAAGTGTTGTATTCATGTGTTAATAATTCAAATGTTTTGCACTGTTTTCATATTGGAGTAGTATTTATACCTATTCAATGTTTCAAAATTTGTAATAATTTCAAATTTGGTATTTGTTGTTAGGTCTCACGGGTTGAATTTGAAATTCATATGATATAAATGTGGAGCATTTGTTATTTAAATAACTCAAATAATCCTTTTTATTTTATATTTTTACACTTTTAATAAATGGTTTGGGGAGGGGGGGGAGGTACTGGAACTGGAATATAACAGGCCGCAGGCCGTGAGCCCCTATAATTATGGTTTTTGCTCTCTGGTTTTAATTCCCCCGGTGTATCTCATACCATAATTTGCCTTGGATGAGACTATGGGAGTGTTTGCGATTGCTTCTGCTTTTTAAAAGTGATTTTTTTAAGAGATTATTGGAAAAGTGATTTAAAGTAAAAGTAGATAGTGTTTGGAAATAGAAGTGATTTTTATTAAAAGGTAAAAGTTGGTGTGTTTGATAAAAAAGTGATTTTTGATGTAGTGTTTTATAAAAGTACGAATATGCCCTTCTGGATATGGTTTTCTTTCTTGTTTCATCAGCCACGTGTGTTTCTATAATTTCTTTGTTTTTTAAATCAAAAAATTATCCCTGCTTTTGATTCATGGAAGCAATCAAGAGTACAATTAAAGAGTCCTACCCAATTCTTTCACCAGTAAAAGCAAACAAAGACCGAGACCTCAAATCCATCTCCAAAAGAGAGAAAATACCCAATTCATCAATCAAACAAAATAAGAACGAAAAATCAAGTAAATTAAACCATACACGTGAGGGCTCTAATCATCATCGCCTTGGAATTTTTTGGGCTTCCGATACTCCGATAGTTCTTAAATGGCGGTTGAATCAAATGGCTGTGGTCTAAAATGGCGGAGCAAGAAGCAGAGAAATTAAAGTTGGTGACGAAAACAGGGAGGGCATTTTGGGGCTGGCCGAAAATGTGTGCCATAATAATCTTCCCTCAAATTCATTTTAATTACAAGAATACCTAAAAGCAGTTAGAAGTTGGTATACACCAGCTTCTAACTTTTGGCTTTAAAGTGCTTTTTTTAATTAGAAGCAGAGTTTGGCAAACACTTATTTTAGCTTTTTTTAAGCTAAAAGCTGAGAAGTGCTTAAATTAAGCATTAGCAAACACTCCTTATGAGAGTATACGTCAACGACAACGGGCATAACAAGAAACCTGATTGGTTGATTTATTTATTCTACAACGGATATTTGTATAAACATCAAGCTCATGGAAGAGAATCATTAAGAGTGGATCTTTGATGAGGTTATAGTATAGAATTTATATCCTCCCACCTCTCAAACCTCACCCAATCACCCTCACTGTTTGGTGATTTGAGTAGTTGATTGGTAAAATGGCACTACAAATATAACAAATGACAAATATCATCACAAATTCGCCGTTGTTTCTTTGATCTCCTCCATAGAAATGGTCTGCAACAGTAACATTTGCAACCCAATGTAAGTCGTCATCCACGAGATCGCAATAATAACATCTTATAATAACTAGTACACATTGTCGATAGACTAACAAGTAACAATAATGGGTATTTCATGAATTACATTTTGAACTTAACAGACTATTGTGTTTTCCTCAACTTATTGTTTTACACTTTTAAGGTATTACTCACTCTTATTCCGTATTACCCAACCAACCATATTAGAACAAACCAAACCAAAAATATTTTAACAAGACCCAATCAGATGTTGTATTTCAGACAAGAAATATTAAACAAGATGAGAAACATTCAAAGACAAGCCAAAAAGATACAGATCAGAACATTTCTTGAAAAACTCAGATCAGTTAGCATTTTCCCGAGTGAAAAGAACATGTCCTAATGATATACGGAGTAGTATTTACCTGCTCTTTCCCAGCAAAATCATTGTCATGTGTAAGAAAAAGCATGCAATGGCACTCCTTCCTGTAAACACAAACCTTATAATAAGTGTACACACACATATAATCGAGTGCCTCGGCATACTTATATTTCCATCTAAATCTCATAAGTCTAAAAAGTAAGCCTGCCTCTCTCTCATAGGTACACAAGGGCAGTTCCAGAAGCCCTGCTGCACTTCTGCAGCTTTATCATCATAGTGCCTGTAATAATATAGATCAATAAAAATGAATTAACAGAACATATAAGAAAAGTTATGTAATTGTGAAAGAAAACATTCAACATTCCGTTAACAAATAAATGTGAAAGAAAACAAATATAATTATGTAATTAACAAAAAGATACAGATCAGAACATTCCGTCAACTTGTAAATGTGAAGGAAAACAAATATAATTATTTCTATTTAAATTTACATAATTAAACATATATATTTCTGAGACTACATAATCAACATAAAAAACAAAATGAGGAAAATACAACAACAACACCATCCAAGCCTTAGTCCCAAAATGAGCATCATCAAAATGATCATCACCGGATATCTAAAACAAATTTGTTGTTTTTGGCATCTTTTATTTACCCATGTTCTCTTTCCTTCCAATTTTCCTACACGTTTTCTTTCTTATTATTTTTCCCTATTATTTTTTTGCGAACTAAACAGAGCCATAAATTCTCGTGAAAGAAAAAGATCCGGAGCTGAATATTTTACCTGCAGGGGCAGAGCGGAGCGCCCAGTGAGTCCTTGTGTTCCGCCAGTCCCTGTTTACATTTTAGATAGCACATCAGACTACTAATGAATCTGGAGAGACCAAGAATCTCAATACCCCACAAATATACAGATTACAGATTGACAGGCAATTGAGTATATTAAATGCACTGTTTATTTTATATCACAGGTGCAGATTTTAACACTTCTTGTTTGAGAAGAACTGGAATAAATTGATCATTACACCTAACACCTGTCCGGGTATCAAGCTCAAACTGTGGATACTTCATAAAAACTAGAATTGATATCTTTTATCCAGTGATCTGCAGAGAAACCAGTAAAATTTAAGAAATCCAAGTAGCTGCATTCTATAAAATTTGGGAACAATGAGATACATTTTCAAACAACAAAAAGTTTAAATTAAAGACATTCAATTAGCTAGCAAATGCTTTCACAAAATTGATAAGAGTTACAGGCTATTTATGATCTTCCAACAATTAATTTGCAAATTATCACACCTCTATCAGAAGTGTTAATGTTTTGACTGTATTTGGTAGCCAATAATGCTCATTCTACTATCAGAAAAACTTTGGACTTGCTTGTTTGGCTGCAATGGATGATACCTAACACCTTTTTTCAGCAGATTCACAAATTTCAGCGAAGTAAATCTTACCAAGTATGCTCTTAATACTGTGAAATTATAAGATTTTAGCAAGTGCTCATGGATCCCAAATTAAATTATGAGGCAAAAGACAATGCATACAAATAACAACCCAATTTTTTATCAGTTGAAGTATAGAAGATCAGGCCTAGCATGTAAAACAACTCCCATATAACCAAAGGATATAACGACCTTAATAACAACAGCAGTGACCCCTTTGTCAACACAGAAGTAGGTTCCAGACCTCCTAGCATACTGCTCCGAAAACTTCCTCATTACTTCAACAGATTGCTCAGACGGTTCAGCTATGCACATTGATCATAATGAAATCCAAAACACGAATTACTCCTTATACAAAATGTGAAGGTCGTACTAAATAGAATCAAAATAAAAAGCATGGTGATTAAAACAAGGAATTAAAGCAATATACGTGAATTAGAAGAGGGAAGAAGAAGTACCTGCGGCGAACACGACATGGCGGCGTCGAGTGAAAGAAGGCCAACTGCGGGGAGTCGAAACGGTGGATGAAATGCCAAAGCCAAGATGATTGAAGGAAACCGCTGCCTGAAGAGCTCCCATAGTGTAACTAACTAACTTGTTCTTGTAGTTATTCACGCTTGTATGAAATCGGCGCCACAATTTTGCAGAAAGATATCTCTACCTGCTGTCCAAAGAGCTTAAAGGCCGCCAGAACTCATATGCATAGCACACTTGGGCGCAGCGGATTGAAGGATCAAGGACAGATTTTCAATGGGAAATGAACGGATTTGGGAACATGGGCGCCACACGTTTAACCCGGGTAACCCGTTTTCTTAATCAATAGTGGCCCCTTTTGGGTTCCTGAATATTTTAGAGCAAGAGAGGGTGCTTGACTTTTGGGGTCCATATCTTGAAATCTTTCTTCTTCCGTTCACGACCCTTTATCTGCAAGGCACTCTGTCACATGGTAGAAGATCTCAACGTTTCTTTTGGTATCAAAACCTACTTTTTTAAGGTGTTTGAAAGAAGATAAAGAAATATAATGTTGATTAGGTGTTTTGATGGGAGTGATATGAAGGTAATGGATGACACATACTTTTTTTTTCCTTTTTTGGAGGGGTAAAATCACTTAAGAGAAAAGGCATTGGAGGAGCTATGGAGCATGGGTCAAGCACCCAATCCACCCATTCTTCGGGTCAAAAAATTTAGTACTGCTACATATAATATAAATTAATGTCTTTCCTGTGTTTCAAAAAAAAAAGTTCTCGCAAGCATTCAAAATCAGTAGTACTGTTTTGTAATTTTGGCTCGATGAGAACTCTCAAAGCATTCCTAATGAATCTATCTCTAGTGTTAAAAATGCTAGTGCATAAAACCAAAATATTGTTAGAGATTAGAGTAGTCAAATTAAGAGGAACAAGAGAGTCCAAACAAAAGTACATGTGCATGGGATATTATTAGTGATCTAGTATTTTGAAACCAATCAATGAATATGCCTCTATGATTAAAGATGATTTGAAGAAAGACCATGTTGTTAATGGTGTTTGTAAATTTTTATCTCACAATTTTCAATGAACATCATTTGGAAAGACATTACAGTGTTTTCAAGGATGCCATTTCTTGCTATCGATGTTACTTTTTTAATGGATAAGAAGGAAAAAGATTTAGAGATGAAGTGTTTGTGAGGACCAAATTCCATATTTGGAAGAAGGCTCATACGGAAAGTAGAGAGTGTGTGGGAAGTAGGCTTGGACCCGGTTCGGGCCACCCAGCCCGGGAACCGGCTATCGGTATCAAGTCTAGGCCCGATTTGTAGGGGAAACCGGGGGCGGGTTCCGGGCCCGGTTCGGGCCTTTTCATTTTTTGTTGTTTTTTTTTGTTTGGGGCTTTGGGCTGGGTTTAAATGGGCTGGAATGGGTGATTCAGATGGGTTTGTGGGATGTGGGATGGGCATAAAATAATCAAGAAAACCCAAAAAAATAGAACCAGACCTAGGGGTGGACCGGTTCCGGTTCGGGCCCGGTTCGGGCCCGGTTCGGGCCTGGGCCCGGCCGGGCCTCGGTTCAGAAAAAGGAGGCCCGAGCCCGAACCGGTGGTGGGCGGTTCCGGTTCCGGTTCCGGGCCAGAACCGGGCCGGGCCACCCGGAATGTTTTTTTTTTTCTTCTCTTATTTAACCCCCTACCCCTCCCCCTCCACCCCAAACCACCCCAAACCACCTCAAATGGCCCAAAATACCTAATCCAACCCAAAACTTAAAAAAAATTCAAAAAAAAAAAAAATTAAATTCCGGCCCGAACCGGGCCTGGCCCGGCCGGGCCGGTTCACTAAACTGGAGGCCCGGGCCCGGACCGGTATACCACCGGGCCGGGAGGCCCGAACCGGAACCGAACCGGTTCACCGGGCCGGTCCAGGCCCGCACAGTAGCAGGCCGGTCCAGGCCCGCACAGTAGCGGGCCGGTCCGGTTCCGGGCCGGTTGGCCCGGCCCGAGTCCATCCCTAACCAGACCCAACCCAGCCCGGGCTGGCACCGATCATCTTCCGGGCCAGTCCCGGGCCTCTCTGAATTTTTTTTGGCCTGGCCGGGCCTTGGCCCAACCCAGAACCAGGCCCGGTTCAGTCCATGACTAGTGGGAAGTGTAGATATCGCACATAGTGATGCTAGAACATTATTTGTTTGAATTTTTTACCTCAAATAGGACTAAATTATTCCTGAAATTCCCAAATAGGACTATCTATATTTTTATTCTCCAAATAGGACTACATTACCTACTTACCCCCTATTTCTTTCCTCTTTAATCCCTGCGCACACCACGTTCCAACTTCCCCTGCGCAAACCAATCGACCCATCTCCCCCCTGCACCCTCATCTTCTCCTCCTTCCCCTAATCCACTTCACCATGAACAACCAACCTAGACACCCAGTAGTCTGCCATCTTCTCTCCGCCCTCACACGCCCATCTTCTCTCCTTCCCCATGGCAGCCGCCATCGCGAAGTCCGCCACCACCGTCATCACAAAACCACCATTGCCTCTATTGGAGATGGGATTCTTCTTCCCCATGCTCCATTTCTTCTTTGAATTTTACAGAATGCCAAGTTAAACTCTAAAAATGCCATCAAAATGGCATTCTTTGTCTTCAAAAAAATTGCATTTTCCGTTGCAAATGCCATTAATGTGGCATTCTGGTAAAAACCTTGGCATTCACTCTGGCAACGGTCAGATCTGGAACAGAGGAGGTCAAATTTGCAGCAACACATGCCGGATATGGTGCAAAGGTGCTTGGATCTGTAGGGAAAGCGTCCGACGTCCGACGGAGGCTACTGCTGTCCAGATCTCCTGCGGCTCAAGCTAGATCTGCAACGGCGGCATCCAGATCTACAATGGCGGCTAATTTTTTAACGACAGTGATGTCCGGAAACTGGCGGCCACCGGCGGCGAGTGGCGAAGACTGGCGGCGACCGGCGGCGACCGACGAGGGGTGGTGTCCTGTGTTCTGGTCGCAGCAGTATCTTCCAAGCATATATCAAGGGCGTTTTTGTCCATCTACAGATTATAACTCCTATTTAGGAATTTTTAGACTTTAGTCCTATGTTGACAATTAAAGATTGATTTAGTCTTATTTAGATAAATATCTCTATTTGTTTTCTTTCAAAAAGTCAAAGGTAAAGTCTTTAATTTCAAGAAGGCTAGAAATTAGCGAGGAGGTTACAAATAATGTGTAGATCATAACATAAGGAGACTGGAGAATTTTACTTTAACATAAGGAGAGTAGGAGACTTCGGTTTTATAGATCATAACATTATTGAAACGTCTTTAAGAAAACAAAACATTACTGAAATAATTTCATGTTGAGTTTCTGAAAAGACTATAGTTACCACAATTCCTTTGTAAACTTTACCAGGGCGTCGAAAATAGGCTGATTTGCTGAGACAGCTATACTTTTAACAATTATATGCACAATTATCATTACGAATAACTTCATGCTATAGTCACAAACTCACAATAATGAACATATTCATTCGTCGTCCAATTAACCACCAAAGCTGTTAAATAACTTCAAACTGGCATCTTCTTTGTGGTCTACTTGCAGCCCACACTCGAACCGGATTGCAGATATAAGCTCAGGGGACACAGCCATTTGAACCTTCTGCTGCTCTCTAGTAGCATTGCCGCTACCCGTGGTGCGAGTCGCTTCAATCCCCGCAGCGCCCCAACCTCTGTACAATATAACTTTGTTTGTTTCATGGCAAACAAGGATAGCACCTGTAGCTTGCTATAAGGACACAAAGAATCATAAAACCCATTATATGTCAAACTGAACCGTGAAATAGATAGAATAAAGGTGCAAGATAAGTGCCATTGTTTTTTTTTACTCCATGTTGTTTGTATTTTTTATGGAGGTGGAGAAAGATGAAAAAGAACACGGAAGAACAAAAGAGAGAAACAAGTAGATAATAATACAGGTGTAATCACAATTCAATTGCAGCTCAGAATAAGATGCGAGTAATTAAACCCATACACAATGATCATTACGTTATCCTAATGTTTACTCCTAGCCTTCAAGGTGCAAATTGACCCTATGTGTTTTTAGGTGCTGTTGTGCTAATGGGTCTTTAACGTCTCCTCCCGGTGCACATCACTACATCAGTCCTTATTGCTCTCAATTTTAGCTTAAACTAAACATTTCATCTGTCTCGAAATAAACATCATCTTCTTTTCACTGTATCTTAATTATTTCGTTGTTTCTATATTCTAAAATACTTGTTTCATATTGAAACAAATACTAGATATAGAAAAACATTAATTTATTTAATTAATCTTTCTTTGGTAATTTTCAATATACGCTTTAGCCTTCGGGAACAATATAGGTCAATGTACATTGTAGGAAAGCTTTAGGTGCAAAACTGTTGAAGGCCAATCACCACATAGAGTGAAAAAATTATGGCATATTTGCACCTTTACCCAAATAGATATGTTGTTGAAAAAGAATATGGGCACAAACCTCAAGCTCAGATGCCACCTCCCTCACCGAAGTCCCAATTGCTCTACCTTTGACATTCACAACCGCAAGAGGATGCTTCTTAAAGTGTGTCTTGATCACTTTGGCCACGCCAGTAGATATATCACCTTTGCCTTGAACATAATAACAAAGAACAGAAGCTAGGTGTCATGATTAATCAAAGGTATCTCTAGTGAGCAGACAGGCAGAAGACCAAGAGGTTGAGCCTGTTTAGCCTACATTAGAGCAAAGCAGGACTAATGATATAACAAACTTATGAACTGTATGACATTTGGGCTTTTTAGCACGGTTCGGATAACTCACCGGTTATTGGGGTAAGCCCGTATAGCAAGCAGTTTTTAAATATAACTTAATTCTAGTAACTATAACTTTCTAAGTGTGTGTTTGGATGGAAGGTTTTGGACGGGAGAGGTTTCGAAGAGCTCAGTCTATATTATCATATTTATTTAGGATTTTAAAAATTGAAGTGATAATATAACGGGTCTGATCATATACCATTTCAATCAGCATGAATTCATTTTTAAAAACATATTTCATCTTGATATGGACCAAGTTATCCCCTCAAAAACCCTCCCAAACCCTCCATTCAAACACATGATAAGATGTTGGGTTTTAGGCTTTTAGTGTCCTTATTTTGCTCTTTAGCATTTTCTCTCATAACCTTGTGTTACTAGTCCCAACTATAGTTTTAAATCCTCAAAGAAAAAATAGATTTTTTAATAAAAAGATAGAGCATGGGGGCGAAGGTGTGGCATATCTAGTACTTCAGCATGCGAGTTGGGTAATGAAGATGTCAGCCTGTATTAAAAGTGCCATCAAATGCCATCAGTTCATGACATATTTAAAACAGGCTGGCACGACTCAATCAAATTTTTGGCCCATTACGGGTTAGCATGCTTTGTGAGCTCTACTTTAGATGAGTGCAAACATAGAAGTTTAATGACAATGGAAGAGGTACTTAACATTTACCTACAGCAAGTACAGGACGTTTTGTTGTTGTAAGGGCTTGTTTTCGAAGAATAAGCCTTTCTCTGTTGGAAAGGGGCGAAGCTCTAAAAGGCACTTCTTGGGATTCTTTTTCTTCTAGACCATGTTCTACCTTTGTTTTAAGAGAATTAACAGCAAAAGATGCTGCTGATTTCATGTCAAAATCTAGCCTCTTCTCAGCTCTATCATGGAATGAAGAACTTGTCTGATCACACATTCACACCCAAAGTCCAAACATAAACATGAGCTATTTCAGACTTAGAAATTAGAATACTAGAAGTCTAGAATATTATTTCTGGTACACTGACCTTAAGGCTCAGTCTGTAATGAGGAAAAATAAGAGAAAGAAAATAGGATTGAATTGTTGAAATAAAGAAAATAATTAATAAGTGAAAGGAAAGAAGATTTAGGGAGAAACAAAAGATTGACATAAAATCATTAAATGTATTTTTAATGATTGTTACGAACTCATTCTATTTATGTATTTCTACTTTCAAGTATACAAAGACTAAAAACTACGGAGTACTTTTTTAGTTAAGTCCACTCCACGTAAATTTTTTAGTATTTTTCAACACAATGTCAAACATTAGAAAATAACACTCCACAACATTTTCCTTTCCCGAGCATTTCTTCTGGAACCTAAACATACTTGTATACCTTCAAAGAGTGAGGACCTGATGCAGTTTCATACTTTACATTGTCTGCTTCTAAAGTTGGCTCACTTTTGATTTCCTTGCTGGACACATTGTCCCCATGTTCAGATTCAATAGTATAAGTCAAAAATTCATCTTTGTTTTCCAACAGCATAGAGTGATCACTTTGCAATTCCTGCAGAACCGAGTGAATGGTGGCTATCAATTCAACAATACAATCTATATCAAGTACACTTCTGTTTCATGATATTAGTCGTCTTAGTTGAAACTTTTTTTCACAATATCTGTCGTTTATAATATCAAGAGAGCATTTTATCTGAAACATCTCACTTCTTCTAGATCACAATTCTCAATTAAATAATTTTTAATAGTTTAAAGGTGTAATAATTAAAAGGAATTTTAGTTACAAAATTTTAAGATTTTTGTAACGAGCTAAACAATGATTATGCTACATCCCAAAACGCAGTTAATGCAAGACAGAGGAGAAAATATCAGTGTCAGCTCCATATCAGCCAGACAGCCACTAATTACAACTCAACAAACAAATCCCATTTACTACTTACTTCTTCAGGACTTGACAAGCAGAGATGAGCATCATTTATCACCTGCTGATCTTTTGCAAATCTTTCATTTTCTGAATTCAAATTTGGCAGTAATTCAATTCCCTTAGTGGGCAATGTGTAACAATTCTCCACAACACTCGTATTAAACTCAACCTCAGCCTTATTTTCAGATTGGGTAGAGACATTTTGTTGCAATTCCTGCTGAGCATAGTAGACGGAGGGATATCAGATCCACTTTTAATATCAGCCATGTAAATACGCCTATGAACAAAGACCAACCAAAACTCACTTTTTCAGTTTTTAAGTCTCTCAGTTGGACATCAATCATTGCACGATCTTTTGACTGAATCAAATTTAAAATATAAAGAGTTATATTAACTTCTGAAAATACTAATATGTGCAATTAAAAGAACCTCTGGACACCTCTATTGAACCCACCAACTTTAGCTTCAAGTCTTCTATGTTCTGGTTAAGCTTCAACACATGGAGCTTCAATGACTGCATTAAACCAAACAAAGAAAAAAAATATCAGTATGGTACTAAGAGAGCAGTTTGTAAAAAAATCGCAAGCAATGAGTTACTACCCCCGTACCACTAACATTGGGACATGAGGAGGTGACACGGTTATTAAGAAAAGTAGGTTTATGTGGTTGATATTGAATTGATAAAGTAAGAATAAAGCAAGAATGATTAGAACTACAACTTTACCAAATTTTGTATGAGACAATCTTAGTGGGACGGACCGAAAAGGAAAAATGGGAGAGTCTTAATAGCTTGATTTTCAAAATTTAAATGTTTCATTTTACTAGGGAGTAGGGACTAATAAATGCACGGTTAAATTAATTACCTCACGACGTTGAGCCTCAATAGAACGCTTCATTGCTTGTCGTTTGCTTAAAAGTGTCCGAGGCCTCAAGAAAGCAGGGCGTTCATAATTCTTCCCACGGTACACAATGATGGTATAGCCCTTACTGCTTTGCTCAATAGCAACTAAAATACCACCACTTTCACTCTCCAGCGTTCTTGCTATTTGTTGAACCTCCTCAATGCCTTTCCTCCCACCAGCTAAGATCTTCACCAACTCCCTATACTTCCAGTGAAGATGCATGTTTTCCACTGTTCCACTAAACACTCCTCTTCTGCCTGAGGATGAAAGAAGATGTCACCTAAACTTATCTTTTAGCCCGTGTATGTTTGGCAGATTTGTTGAGGGAGGGAAATGGATGGGTGGACTTTATTTTATTAAATTATTATGACATATAGATGGTTAGATAGAAATTAAAAATAAAAGAACAAATAAAAATACATTATTTAATCAAACATACCAGTGGTTTTCTAGTCTCAAACTAACATTGAGATTGAATTAGTAAAAAAGGCAAGTCTCTTCCTCTCCCCTCTCAAACCCCCCAACCAAACAAGCCCCTCGTGTAGGGAATAAACACTCACCTAGGATTAAGAAGGGTTTCATTCTCAAACCAACCTTACGCAGCATATACCTTTCTTCTTCAGTTATACCTTCCTTATCTGTAATAGGCTGTATGGATACCTCTTCCATATCTAACTCTTCTAGAAGTTTTTCTGCCTTTGCTTTCTTTTGTAATGTCTGGAATTGAAATGATTATTGTTATAGATATAGGTAATTATATCCACAAGGAAGACTAGGCATAACAGGTACTCCCTCCTGTTTACTACAAGTGTTGTCTAGGAGGGGAAAAAATTGGTTCACAATAAATGTCATTTTACAAAATAAGACAGTAATTCCATGTTTCTAAGCAATATTAATCTTCAATGATAAATTGATATTTAATTGTTATCAAGATGTAATATTGTAAAGCTTTTCAATTTTTTATACTCCCTCTGTCCCTTTTTATTTAGCCAAATTTGACTTTTCAAGTCAATGATGTTAAACTTTTACCGATTATATATTTATACATGGTAGTATTTATAATATGAAAATGATATGAACATGTTCTTTGTTAACATTACTATCTTAAAAGTATAAAATTATTAAATTTCACATAAATATATTAGTTAAAATAATGGATCAAAGTTTACCATCTTTGATTGGAAAAGTCAAAGATGGCTAAATAAAAAGGGACGGAGGTAGTAACTCCTTTTTTGCATGATTTATTCTAAAACAATACTTATTGTGAACAGGAAGAAGTATATTTACATACAGCTTCTAGTTTGTCAGAAGTTCTTTTAGCAGCGGATTCCACTGAATATAGCTGCCTTTTTTGTGGGACATCTTTCTTATTACTTTTACCCTTATTCTTTTCTTCAGAAGGAAATTGGATGATTGGCTGTACAGCTTCTTCCTTCAAAATTAGCACCTGCTTTTCTTGGGCTGCTGTGTTGAGATTTTCACAACTACTCTCATCATTTGAAATAGGTTCAGTGATTGGTTGAGCTTGTTGATTTGCATCAGACACGGGTGAATCACAATTTTTTGGGTTTCCTCTAATTGTTTGTTTCCTCCGCTCTTCAATTGCTATGGAAACCGCAGCAGGCAAAAAATCCTTACCTCTATACAGAGTAATATAATCCTTATCCCTAGCTAGCAAGATCCCTCCGGTCAGATGCTGCAGTATTTGTATCATGACCTCAGTTAAAAGATGTTGCAAATCTCAGGGCCTACTAGGTTAGAGGTTTTTCAGGGGGGAGTTAAATGAACCCCTCTCCTCATTTGATTTAAAATATTAAGAGACAGAGCCCCTCCCCTTATTTTGGCCTTTACCAATTTGGGGTTTTTGAAGAAAAACTATCATTTTAACTTTGAACATCCCTCTCCAATCCAACCCTTCTTTCCTCTAACATAACCCAACAAGGTAACATTTAGGGCCCGTTTGGTGACCGCTGCTTTCAGCTTATCAGCCTTACTAACCATTTTTTTCACCAAACATGTAAGTTTTGATTTTGTGCGCTGAATTGTATAGAAATCAAAGGAAGGTTGGAGTTACTTTCCTGGCTGAACTATGATTTCTTCTTTATTTTATTAATATAATATATTTTAAATATATTTTTTTCACAATTCAATGAATTTCAGTGTTACCCAACAGGCTCATTACATTCCCCTCCCTTCTCCTTCGGTCTTTCCCTCTCCTCCCCTACCTTTGAAAAAACAAACTGTAAAATGCAAAGCTCTTCAATAGCAATGTGCCTCCAAACTGTAAGAGAGTAAGGTCCTTTTGGAATCTCGAAAATGCTAGATAAAAAATAGGGGAAGATGCAGGTAAAGTTTGTAAGGAAAGAAAATTTGAGGGAGAAAAAAATTGGTTCAAACTCAAAAAACGATTTTAAATGTTTCTTTCAATTTTCAACCTCATTTTTTTATATTTCTATATAATTATACGTAATATTATACTCCCTCCGTCCCAGGGAGAAGTTCCCGGGTTGACTTTCACACATATTAAGGAAATAAAGTTACTGAGGGGTAAATTTTACTGTTTGGCACTGTTTCGACACTGTTTGGCACTGTTTCGACACTGTTTGGCACTGTTTGGCACTGTTTTGCACTGTTTGGCACTGTTTTTATGTAGGATAACTTTCCATTTAAGGAAATGGGAACTTTTTGTTGGGACTGCCAAAAAAGGAAATTGGGAACTTCTCCCTGGGACGGAGGTAGTATAAAGATTATGGAAATCTAATTACATGTAAAAATTTAATGTTTTTATCAAATATGATTTCCTCCTCATATCCTCAGAGGCGCAAAATATAAAAAACCATTTCCCTTAGCTTTATTTTTCCTCTAGCTTTTTCCCCACTCCAAACATAGCCTAAAGAAGGCCACCACTATATAAATACTCATAAGCCCAAATTAAAGTGACAATTCAATTTTCTGTTCATTATAAATTTATAAGAAAGCATAAAAAATATGCCAAGCATACATACCTTCAGCTCTTCAGCCATCAACTTGCTGTTGGTGTTCTGTACTCCTCTTTTTACAGCAATTTTCGCTATTTCACATTTCTCCCAAAGCTTCACAATGGCAGCAGCTAATCCTTGAAGACTCCTATTCCAGCCTGCCTCAGAAACATGGGAACTTTTTTAAGAAAAGAAAAGTGATTCCAATGTTCCGATTCAAAAGAATAATGAGCCATCAATAGTATTGAGCTCACTTGAAGCAAAATGGCAGCGTAGAGGCCGAGCAAGTCTCTTTAATGCTGTCATTTCATCATTTGTTAGTATAGGTTTCACTCCATATGGAAGCAAGCGGAAAGGTCTCTTATAGCCAGGGACTATATCTGGCAAAAGATCAGCATCGATTGGTAAAGGAAGATTCCCCCACCAATCAGTAAAACGTGGCCCAAGCCCTTCTAACATCTGGTCAGCTTCTTTAACAAGCTTTTCCTCACCAGGAAGTTCATATCTTACTCTATTTGGAGAGCCTACCCCCTTTACCAAAGGATAAGAACCTCCATTTATGCCAAATGAGCTGGTCTCTGTTCCACTGAAGTAGGGATATTTATAATCAGTTCCTCTGTACAATACTATAGTACTTCCTGATCTCCAAATAACCAAACCTCCTGTTTTTGCCTGAGTAGTTTTAAAATATTAACAGAATGAATAGTAAAGTACTACACATTTCACAATAAACAGTGATCTATACGTTCTTTTTTAAGTGACCGTGTAGGTGTTTACACACACACACACTAGAAAAGCAATAACTTTTTCCTGACAAGAATACCAATGTAAATGTTTTAAAGAGTGTGCAGGTGGATGGACAAGGGTAATGGTAGAAACTGGCTGATTATGTTCTCTTGAAATACTAAAGAAACCATTATAGAGAGCAAACAAAAACGACCCACAACTAAAAGAGAACGAGGCGTATTAGAATGATTCAGAATATGTTATGGACAACTGAAGAAATAGAAGACAATTACGGGCCTAACCTCTAGAATATCATGAGTTCTCTTCATATTCATCATGCACAGTTCTTTACATTTTATCTTCACAAGCTCAGACCGCCTCCATCTTTCATGAATGCCATTAACAATACCCTCTGTAATCCCGGGCTTCCCTATGTTAATCTTCGGGTCAAGTTTAATCCCTAGTGTCCTCAGCCTACGCAGCTCCTTCTCGGGCAAAGTTAGCTCAGCCTTAGATATCACTGTCTCTTTATTCTCATTTTCATTCTTCTCCCTCTCTTCCTCCTGTTCCCTCTTCACCTCGTTCCTCAGAGCACGAAATCTCTGTATAGCATTGCCTGACCCGGGCAGGGGCACAGGGTTCTGAGGGGTGCTCCAACTCGGGTCGAGGGTATGGCCAACTCTGTACTTCGGCAACTGATTAGGCAATGGAACGAAAATTTCACCTGGAGAAGAAGAGTTCGCCTTTTGGTGTAGGGTTTCTTCTGGTTTTCCTTTATTTCCATCGTCTTCTACGTACCCAAGGCTGCGAAGCTTTTCGGCGACTCTTTCTATGGCGGACTGGGAATAAGATTGGGTATTGGCGGCGGCGGTGGATGCCGCTACAACGACAGAGGCCCGACGAAGCTCCTCCCTGCAGGGAACTATTGGGTTCTGAGATGTCAGCAATGGGAAGGTGAAGAGAATTAGGGGTGAAGGTTTCAGGAGGGTTGTGGATTGGTTAACCGGTCGATAAGTGCCGGGAGCGAGCAGCATCATTTGAGGTATAAATCGAGAAATGTAATTCGTCCCGGTCGGAAATTCCTTTCAGCTGAAAGGTATGAGCTTGGCTTGCCGGCGGTAAGTATATCTACACGCTTACGGCTACTTAACCATCACAATGGACATCCCATGGTAAGTGTGGAATCGGAAGTTCGGAACTTCAGAAAGAAGAGGAGCTTCACTGCTTCAGGCAGAGGTGAGTCTTTATGTCCAGATGAGTAATTTGATCATGAAACATGTTTCTTTCAGGACAAGATGAGGAACATGTCTGGTCCTGCTAAACATGTAAATGGTCTATCATTTACTGCCCTGTTTGGATAGAGGATTGGGAGGTGTTTGCAGAGGTTCGGATGGGAAGGTAAGTATAAGTTTTAACTATAACTAGTATTCTACCCGTGCGATGCACGGGGAATAATTTATCAAAATAAGTTACATATGCATAATTGTAATAAGTGGAATATTAGAATATAATAAAAAATGACAACAATAATCATTCGGTTGTTAACTTATTATGATGATATGATGTAATTGAATTGCATTGAATATGTGTGGAAATTATAAGTTATGAAAAATCTTCTTCTGATACTACATTTATGGTCTCATCATTCACCCTATCGTCATCAGAATGAAGCACCATTGGTGCACAATCGGTGGAGCTTTTATGGTTGGTAATCCTCTCTTCGTACCAAATAATGCACCACAATGGATCCACCCATACATAATTATCACCAATGCCCAAATATCTACACGCAAAACATAAGATAAAACATAAAGGAGTAAATTATTACAAATAAGTATGGCAAAAGGGTCAAATACGGGTGCCTATTACTTCTAATCCTTCATCTAAGTTCTTCTATTGAAAAATGTGTCACATGATATTCTTTAGCATATTGATTTAAGTGATGATATAATAAAAAGATCTATTTGATCTTTTCACAAAACAAACCTATATGAAGTTCTTTTCTTTTCATAAGCTTTTCAAATCTACATAATCTACGTATCAACATCAGCATCAATGTCATCTATATCATAAGGCTTAAAGAAGCCAACATTGGAAAGAACAACATTCGTAGGATGCAAGTTATTAGCAGTTTAATTTGTTAAATCTTGGAGCATTCGGAAATAAATAATATTTCAAAAATGTCATCAATAATAAACTAAATTATAACATCGATCACACTCCTAATAATTTCAGGAGTTTTAATAAACTTGGCATTTTATGAATTTACTAAATCATAAGATCCATATACGTGGTATTTTTTTTGCTAAATACATGATGTCATATATATTTTTTATAGATGTCAATAAACTTACGGAGTATTATTTAAGGCAATAAATCAGAATAAGTCATACTCCCTTCATCCCGAAAAGGTTGCCCAACTTTTCTTTTTTGGATGTCTCAAAACGATTTGTCATTTTCATTTAAATTAAGGAATATGTGGCCAAAATTAATTCTCTCTTAAGTGTAGTTTTATAGTAGGTACTCTAAGTAAGAAGATCATATCGTAATTTTTTACACATTCAAGTAACTTCAATTATATGTTTAAATTAATTATATGTCAATAATTTTTTTTAAGAGCCCGTTTGGTGACCTTGTTTTTCATTTTACCAGCCAACTTTTTCATCGAACGCGTATCTTTTGATTTCGCGCGCTGAATTGTGTATTAATAAGAAAAAAATAAGGTTGAATATACTTTTCTGATATTGACTGAAGTTACTGTAGAAGATCATTTTAGCTATTTTCAGATGATTTTTCCTTTACTTTATAAATAAAATATAGCTTAATTTTTTACCCATAAATCTGTAGAATCAGTCATGTCAGCCACTTTGGCTGAAATTTATTTATTTCAGCAGAATCACAGATTCTAACAATTGATCACAGCCCAATATTAATGATTAAACTCAGCCCAACACCATTAGACCAATACGTAGTATCTCAATCATCTAGGGGGGCCTAGTAAAGTCCTTCATCTCCCACATCCCGCCAAGCGGTGACCACAAATCTCCCCACCCCAATCTCCGAACACCTCCCTCGACCAACCTTCCAAACTCGATAAATGTCGAATATGTTTGTCAAACGAAACTTCAATTATGACATTTTGAGAATATTTTAAACAAAACAACTTACTTGGACATTGGAATAAAACTAAAAATGTTTTGAAAATGTTTTAAGTGCTCCTTACCTTGTAAATTATCAAAGTGGAAATGGCTGGTATGATAAAAAAAAAAAAGTGGAAATGGCTGGAATTTCTAGCAGCAATTTCCTTAGACGGCCCACCTTACAACAAAGTTCAAAAGATAAAGAACATACATCCCTAACACTCGGCCGACCCAAAATGCAGCCCAGATAACAGGTACCCACTCCGGCCGCGCTTCAATCACAGTTCACAGTCCCGGTCCACTGAAAATCCTCCACTCCTCCCGGCAAAATAGCCCTCCGCCGCTTCCTTCCACTCTGCACGCCACCACTTCTTCCAAACCCTTCACAACCTAGTATCCGCCTGTTCGTATCTCTCGCACTGCATTAAACCTCCGGAGCTTCAAGGTCAGGAATTATGAAGGACTGCTTTGATTTCATCTTCCAATCTTCTCTCGCACTGCTGTGATGTTTCTCTCGCGCACAAGTTCAATTTCTTTTGTTGGACTGCACTCGTTTTTGTATGCATAGTTGAAGTCAATCACTCTTAATATTGTATTCACACAAAAATTGTCTATTCATGGCGGTTTTAAGCACTCTTTTCAACTACTATGTGTAGATGATATTTATTCATAAGGTAATTTATTGGATTTGACACTTTAATACAAAGTTGAAGTTACCAATTCTATTATTCATGTAAATTTCGAATTCTGTTGAGTTTTAATGCGTCTACCTAATTATTTTAATTGTTCAGATTAAACTCTATTTGTGTTTAAACTCTAAAGAGGGCTTCGTGTTGGTTTTGTTTTAAATTTCAAAGCTCTTTTATTAAATATTCAACACACCCAGTTATTATACTTCACAAAAATTCAGTTCAATTACTTTTCTAACTTTGGTTTTAATCATAGGGTGAAGATATGAAAGCCTATTTGTAATTGCATTTGCTGCTATTTTATATTACGGAGTATACAAAAGAGGTTCACAGAATGAGAGAATATTAGACATTCACATGATATTTTAATAAGATATTTTAATTCACATGATATCGAATATTCTCTGCTGCCCTGCTGCATCTGCTTAAGAAAACCTTACCATATGATTTGAGTACTATTTTTAATCATAGAGTAAATATAAAAAGCTTACACCTAAGTGTTTTAATGTTGACCAATTTTACGCTTACTTTTTTCCAACTCCTTATAGTCTCTCTATTTAAAATGGTTGATTTATTTCAGACACTTCTTTATTTTGACTTCCAAAGCTAATTCACTTGACATTCATTTTTCCCAGTTGCCCCTACTTCTTGAAATTAACTCTAAAGTTTTAACATTAATTTAGAATTCAGGTATTAAGCTGGAACTGTCCAAACAATCTCCAGCTAACGACATAGTCCTCAACATCAATTTGTAAGATGTACACCATTCAATGTTTGGGGCACTATGTATAATGTATCGTACATTCGTACTCTGTAGTATGTAGGAAGACACCAAAAAGGAATTTCAAAGCTGTGTCACAATCATTTTTGTATAAGTCAAAGATACTATACGTAGTCAAATACTTCGCCTACAATAAGTATTTTGTTAATAATCACAATAATCTTCTTCGGAATGCACTTTGACCAAATTTAATTATACATTAGATTGTTAAAAATAGAAAATATTTCTCAATAGTTTCTAATGTACACTTGTAAGGTCAGATGTATTAACAATTTAATTTCAAAAGTTGTAGAAACTTAGAATATTACCTTCGGGTCATAGACTCATAGTTTATCTGGTGACCTTAGATGGCTACAGAACTTTAATAACACAGAGTAGAATTTTATCCAGTACTATAGTGTCAAAAACCATCCTTTCAAAATGAGCCTGCGCCCTGCGATTGATGTGTTCCCTTCACAAAAGAAAGGAAATTAAAATTAGACCCTATTAAGTTTGTTAAATTGCATCGAAATAAATTAGGTGCTAACATTGCTTTGGTCAAATTTTATGACAAAGCATAATACTCGTATAATATATTGAAAATAATAAAAAGAGGGGAGTCAAAAATTGATGTTGTAATTTTCATTCCCTAACTAATGCCTTTATCTCAATATAGATGCCTTGATGATGACACATCCAGTGATGATTTTCAATCCAAAATGGCTTGAGGAGGACGTGCTCCGGTACTTAGCTTCTTCAATATATAGTCGTGAGTCTATCAAGGATCAGAGAAACAACAGAGCTCTACAATTTTAAAAGGCGCTCTAATAAATAAAGATTGTATACAGATGGGAATTCTAAAAGTTACTTCGAGTTACCTTGCATTTACTTCGAGAAGCACAACCTGGAGGAAATAAAAAGCCAAGCCAACATAAATATTAATGTTGGAGGAATTCTAAAAGTTACTTTGAGCTTACCTTGCATTTACTTCGAGAAGCACCTCAAATATACCACACACGTTTTCCCCCCTAAAAGACTCATCATATCTCGGCAATAAGACCTTTCTCTCCATTTAATGTTATTCCTTGACAGCACCTATTATACTTGCACATTTTTTGAATTTTGAATACATAATCCCGCCCAAATTCCCTCCCAAACTCCTCCCCACACTTTTTGTTGAAGATGGAGCCTTGTTTGGAATGCAGGAGTATATACCCGATCGGGTATGTTGGGTTACCCGATCGGGTATGAGGTGTTTGATGGGTCGAGTATTTCCCTGGTTTCTACACTCGATCGAGTATTGATCATTACTCGGTCGAGTATGCGTGTAAGAGTTACTCGGGTTATATTCTGGAGTTTATACTCGATCGAGTATGGAGGTATACTCGATCGAGTATGTGTAAAAACACTACTCGGGCAGAATTCTGGAATCTATACTCGATCGAGTATGTATGTATACTCGATCGAGTATACGGGAAAAATTAATGACGGGATTAATTTTTGGGCCTGCGGCCTTAACCCTTATTTAGGCTTTCTTAAACCTATTTAAACATCCCTAATGTATCTGTAAACATACCAGACGCTGGAATAATAATACATCTCTCTCTCGTTCGCCGTGGACTAGCGTAATCACACCGATTGCGTGAACCACGTTAATTCTTGTGTTCTTGCTTTAAATTTATCGTTTATCTTAGCCTAATCGTGATAATTAACAACTGGTATCAGAGCTATGGCTGACGAAGGGAAGGTTAAGATCGATAAATTTGATGGTCAAGATTTCGCTTTCTGGAAGATGCAGATCGAGGATTATCTCTACCAGAAGAAGCTTCATCAACCGTTGTCTGAGAACAAACCAGAAACGATGACGGAGGCGGAATGGAATTTGTTGGATCGACAGGATCTTGGTGTGGTGAGGTTGTCGTTGGCGAAGAACGTTGCCTACAACATCGTCAACGAGAAGACAACGTTCGGACTGCTCAAGGCGTTATCCAACATGTATGAGAAACCCTCAGCCGCAAACAAGGTTTTCTTGATTAGACAGTTGGTGAATACAAGAATGAAGGAAGGTGCATCCGTGACAGATCACATCAACGAGTTTAATTCAATCATATCCAGGTTAGGCTCGGTTGAGATTAAATTCGATGATGAAGTCCAAGCGTTACTTTTGTTATCATCTTTGCCCGATAGTTGGTCCGGTACAGTCACAGCGGTTAGTAGTTCATCTGGAACCACTAAGCTTACCTTTGAAGGTATTCGTGACTTAATCCTTGGTGAGGATATCCGGAGGAGGAGTTCGGGGGATAGCTCCAACAGTTTGTTGAGTACTGAAGATAGGGGCAGAAAATCCACTAGAGGAGGTAACAAGAAGGGAAGATCGAAGTCGAGAAAGAGAGGGCAATCCAAGAACCGGAAGGACATCAATTGTTGGAATTGCAAAGAGAATGGACACTTCAGAAATCAGTGCCCAAACCCCCCTGCAGACAAAGGCAAGAAGGAGGTGAACGTGGCAGAGGATTATGAAGATGTTCTAATTTGCAGTGTTGAGAATTCAGTTGAGTCCTGGATCATGGATTCAGGTGCGTCGTTTCATGCTTGTCATTGCAGGGATTTGATGAAAAATTTCAGGCCCTACAGCGGAAGAGTTCGTTTGGCGGATGACAAATCCCTGGAGATCACGGGTATTGGAGATGTTGATCTCAGTACCTCTTTGGGTACGACCTGGAGACTGAAAGATGTCAGGTATATTCCAGACCTGAAGAAGATGTTGATCTCAGTAGGACAGCTTGATGAGGAAGGCCATAACGTTAGTTTTGGCAACAAGCAATGGAAGGTGACAAAGGGAAAGCTGGTCATTGCTCGTGGGCAGAAGCATGGTACACTGTACATGGTTGAAGTGTCCACAGATGGGGCAAACGCAGCAGTTGAAGAAACAGGGGTCTCTACTTTGTGGCACCAAAGACTTGGACACATAAGTGAGAACGGAATGAAGATGCTGTCTTCAAAGGGGAAAATCCCAGATTTGAAGAATTCAAAGTTGAGCTTTTGTGAGCCATGTGTTCTAGGCAAACAAAAGAGGGTAACCTTTGTGAAGACAGGGCAGCAACCCAAGACTGAGCGGCTGGAGTTGATTCATTCAGATGTCTACGGACCTACAAAGGTCTCTTCAATTGGAGGTTCCCGCTACTATGTCACATTCATTGATGACTCTACACGAAAGGTATGGGTTTATTTTCTTAAAAATAAATCTGATGTCTTTAACACTTTTAAGAAGTTCAAAGCTGCAGTTGAGAATGAAACAAATCTCAAAATTAAGTGTTTAAAGAGTGATAATGGGGGTGAGTATAGTAGCACAGAGTTTGTAGAGTATTGTGCTGAACAGGGGATCAGAATGCTGAAGACGGTTCCAGAAACACTACAGCAAAATGGTGTTGCAGAGAGGATGAATAGAACATTGAATGAGAGGGCCAGAAGCATGAGATTGCATGCAGGACTTCCCAAGATGTTCTGGGCCGATGCAGTGAACACAGCAGCATACTTGATCAACAGAGGACCCTCATCTCCCATTGGTTTCAAAATTCCAGAAGAGGAATGGAAAGGTCGTGAGGTATCTCTTAATCACTTGAAAGTTTTTGGTTGTATTTCTTATGTCAAAGTCAGAGATGCAGATAGTGACAAGCTTGAGGCAAAGGCAAAGAAGTGTATCTTTATTGGGTACGGGTCGGATGACATGGGCTACAGGTTCTGGGACAACCAAAGCAAGAAGGTTATCAGAAGTAGAGATGTCACCTTCAACGAGAATGCTCTTTATAAAGATGGTCTTGCAGCAGGAACAAGCAAAGGCAAGCAACCAGAAAACAAACAACAAGTGGTGTTTGAAGGGATGACTGAAGATGACATAGCACAACCGGTCGGTTGTGATGAGACGGCTGGAGGCTCAGGGAGCAGTGGGAGCTCAGGAGATACAGGAATGTCTGAAGATAGTGGGAGTGATGAAGACAGTGGGAGTTCAGAGGCAGCTACTCCACACATCAGACAGTCCACCAGAATCAGGAGACCTCCTAACAGGTATTCTCCTTCAGCAAATTATCTATTGCTGACCGAGAATGGAGAGCCAGAATCTTACTCAGAGGCGCTGACCATGAAAGATTCCATACAGTGGAAGAAGGCCATGGAGGATGAGTTAGATTCACTTGACAAGAACCAAACTTGGTCCTTAGTCAAGCTACCACCGGGAAAGAAAGCTTTGGAGAACAAGTGGGTGTTCAGAATCAAAGATGAAGCGAATGGAAGCAAAAGATACAAGGCGAGGTTAGTTGTCAAAGGGTTCCAACAGAAGAAGGGAGTTGATTACAATGAAATCTTCTCTCCGGTTGTGAAGATGACTACTATCAGGTTGATCCTTGGTATCGTTGCTGCTGAAAATTTGCACTTGGAGCAGCTGGATGTAAAGACTGCCTTTCTTCATGGCAACCTTGAAGAAGACATTTACATGGCTCAACCAGTAGGTTTCCCAGTGTGTGGTAAAGAGAAGATGGTGTGCAAACTCAAGAAGAGTCTATACGGGCTGAAGCAAGCTCCTAGACAGTGGTACTTGAAGTTTGACAGTTTTATGCAGCGGAATGGGTACACTAGATGCAAGATGGACCATTGCTGTTACTTGAAGAAATTCGAGTCTTCATACATTATTCTTCTTTTGTATGTTGATGACATGTTGGTGGCTGGAGCAAACATGCAGGAGATCAACAAACTCAAGAAGAAGTTGTCTGAAGAATTTGAGATGAAGGATTTAGGGGAGGCGAGACAGATTCTTGGGATGAGCATAGTCAGAGACAAGGTGGAAGGTACTTTAAAGCTTTCACAGCAGAAGTACATTCAGAAGGTCCTTGAGAAGTTCAGAATGACAGATGCCAAGCCAAGGAGTACACCGTTAGGGAGTCAGTTGAAACTCTCCAAGCAGCAGTCTCCGAAGACCGATGAAGACAAAGATGAGATGGCTAAAGTTCCTTATGCATCAGCAGTTGGCAGTTTGATGTATGCGATGGTGTCAACAAGGCCAGACATTGCTCATGCAGTGGGAGTTGTTAGCAGGTTTATGTCAAATCTAGGGAAGGAACATTGGGAAGGAGTCAAGTGGCTGCTACGCTACTTGAAAGGCACCTCTAGAACTGCTCTTTGTTTCAGGAGGAATGGAGTAATTCTAGAAGGTTTTGCAGATGCTGATTTGGGGGGCTGTCATGATTCCGGGAAGAGCACTACGGGTTACATATTCACTATTGGAGGTACGGCAATCAGTTGGATGTCCAGATTACAGAAGAGTGTAGCTCTTTCAACCACAGAAGCAGAGTATATGGCTATTGCTGAAGCGGCCAAGGAGATGATTTGGTTGAAGAACTTTCTTTTGGAGTTGGGCATGAAACAGGGGGATTGTGGTCTGTACTGTGACAACCAGAGTGCTATTCATCTCGCGAAGAATCCGGTGTTTCACAGCAGAACGAAACACATCAAGATGAGGTATCATTTCATTCGAGAATTGATTGAAGATGGTACTATAAACTTGAAGAAGATCCTTGGTACGAAGAATCCAGCAGACATGCTTACCAAGGTGGTGACTACGGAGAAGTTGAAGCTATGCATGGCTTCAACTGGTCTTCCAGATACTTGATGGGAAGGTGTGAACGAGAGATAGAGATCAGGGATGTTGCAGAGGATACATGTTCTTGGATGGCAGATGACTGTTGAACAAGCCTCCAAGTGGGAGATTGTTGAAGATGGAGCCTTGTTTGGAATGCAGGAGTATATACCCGATCGGGTATGTTGGGTTACCCGATCGGGTATGAGGTGTTTGATGGGTCGAGTATTTCCCTGGTTTCTACACTCGATCGAGTATTGATCATTACTCGGTCGAGTATGCGTGTAAGAGTTACTCGGGTTATATTCTGGAGTTTATACTCGATCGAGTATGGAGGTATACTCGATCGAGTATGTGTAAAAACACTACTCGGGCAGAATTCTGGAATCTATACTCGATCGAGTATGTATGTATACTCGATCGAGTATACGGGAAAAATTAATGACGGGATTAATTTTTGGGCCTGCGGCCTTAACCCTTATTTAGGCTTTCTTAAACCTATTTAAACATCCCTAATGTATCTGTAAACATACCAGACGCTGGAATAATAATACATCTCTCTCTCGTTCGCCGTGGACTAGCGTAATCACACCGATTGCGTGAACCACGTTAATTCTTGTGTTCTTGCTTTAAATTTATCGTTTATCTTAGCCTAATCGTGATAATTAACACTTTTCTGTTTTAATATATATATAGATCTTACTTTGTTTGGAAGAGCTAAAAAACTGAAATGTTAGTAATAGAAATGTTTGCAAATAAAAATATCCCCATATCTTTTAACATTTTCCAATTAAAAGCTTCACCAAAATGAAGCAACCTTACAAGTCCGTACATACCACGTATAAAACATTGGATTGTAAAAGAAATGAAAAAAATTAATAAAATATTGGGATGGAGCAGCAACTATAAAAAATGTAAAAGATTGAAGTGGACTGTTCGACCAACGATAGTACTACGTACCCAGTATATATATTGATATGTACGACCTAACGAAATTTGGGGAAGGAGAAGAGACTTGAAGGAGAAAGGATGAGAACTGTTTGCTGGGAAAGGAGATCAATAAACGTGTTGGATTATAAGAAGATGAGATAAGACCAGATTGCAGGTAAAAGCAATGGTTGATGCGTGGATATAGTGAAGGGCAAAATTTGTCAAACACTTCAAAACACCCCAATTTGGGGTGTTAAAAAAAGTAGGAATTGAGGTGTTGGGAAGGTACTCCCTCCGTCCCTGAATGTTGTTCCGATTGCGGATTACGAAGGTTGACCGACGATAAAGTTAAATGATCCCTGTGAAAACTCGGATTATTTTTAGTAAATAAAATTTACATATTCAGAAACTACATTAAACCCGCTACAAAGCCTGCAAAAAAAATCAATTTTCATAAAGTTTTGATACAAAAAGTAAGAGTTTAAGAGTGATTTAAGTTGACTCTCGAAAAGCGAAATGGAAGTAAATTTAGGGACAGGGGGAGTATATTTTAACACTTCTAAACATTTATTAACACTCCATTTTTTTTCCATTTTCTTTCCCAAACAAGTGTTAAGGACAACACCCCTTAACACTTCCTAACACATAATCCAAACAGGCCGTTAGGGGGTAGCGGGTGTTTGGATCTAATTCCTAAAGAAGCTAAGGATGTAAAAAAAAACCGTCCCGCAATGACCCGCCCCGGCCCGAGACATTTGGGGCGGGTCCGCCCCGCCTATACAATGGGGCAAGCCCGAGTATTAGTATTGACCCGTGTCGACCCGACCCGCCTCGACCCGCCCCGACCCGACCCGACCCGCTCAATATATAACTATACATACTTTTTCTTAAATTATACTACAAATATACATCAACATACATATGTGTGTATACAATAAATCATAATTTTTTTATCTTATAATATATATATATATATATATATATATATATATATATTAGAATGAGATGAACGAATGATTATCAATGTCTTCTTTATATATAGCATTTTAATACATATATTGAATTATTGATATAATTAAATAGATTAACTATTCAAGTATGAGTAATTTTTCCTTAAATTTTGAAATTTTTAGCGTATCATGAATTTGATTTAATATATTAATTTTTAATTATTATTTAGAGATAAACTTTATGTAGATTCAATGGGTAACAACTTCCCACAAATAAAAATACATACTAGCAAATTAGGTTACGACGGGGCGGGGCGGACCTGCCCCGCATGGGGCGGGGCGAGTCATGGGTCAACAAGTTTGGACCCGTGCAGGTCATGGGGCAGGGCGGACCCACCTCGCCAAGTCACGAGGCGGGTCCGGGTCTTGCAGTACCCGCCCCGACCCATTGTCATGCCTAAAAGAAGCAGAAGCGGGAATGTTTGGGGTGAAAGTGCAGAAGTATTCTGGTGCTCTAATTTACTCCTAGAATCAGTTTTCAGAAGCTGGTTACCTCCAGCTTCTAAAAAAACTTATTCTGATTCTGCTTCTGCTTTAAAAAAGAAGCAGAAACGGAACCAGTTCCAAACACCCCATTAATACCTCAGTTGAAAATAGCATGATTAGCAGAAATGTTGTCAATAGAAATATAAATGATGTGCAACATTTGAATAACATTCTAGTTTTACTCAAAATCTTGATTTTAGATCCTTTGGTAATTTGATTGATAATCCAAAAACATGCACATAAGATCCAAAGAAATCCAAAGAACATGTTATATTATTTGTAGCTCCTATATCATGATTGAAAATACTTTGGGTAATTTGATTGATAATCCAAAAACATTCACATAAGATCCAAAGAAATCCAAAGAATATGCTATATTATTTATAGCTCATATATCTAATATCCAGGTAGAGGAAGTAATCACATAATTGATTCTTTTATTAAGAGATTCTTCTTGCTTGGATACAGGGCCGTCTAGAGCAATTATGAGGCCCTAGACGATCATATCGACATTTTGATTTAATATGTTTAATTTAATATAACAATATAAAAACTAGAATATCAAATGAAATAGAAGTGAATTATACATGAAATGCAACATATAATATTAACGTAAAGAGGTTATTCTTCGAAAGCAAAAGATCCAAAATTGATAAAAAAAAAATACATGGATTAAAACTAATATCCTATTCTTCTAGCTTTATAAAGACCATTTCTCATTACCATCATTGAAAGTGTCATTTTCATTTCCCATGTGTGCACTCATTTGTATCACCTACAATTGTGTCACTATTGTGACAACTTACATCCTCACACTCATTTACTTTAGCCTCAACATTTGTAGTCTCAATATTTGTATTTGAGGTAGAAGGTTAATATTTGAGGGAGAAAGTTTTGATATTGTGTTCTTATCCATAGAGCCGGCAAGCAGATTTATGATCACGCCCTTTCTTAATTTGTTCTTTCTCTTTGTACTTCTCAAGTCATGTTTTCGTTTTTCCGTCATCATAAATCTACAACTTTATACAATTTCTAACTAGCTAAAGTTTTTCTAACTTTCAATATTCAATAATACAAATAAAATTGTACAAATATACAGTAAGTTTTAATGACTAAAATACTAAATTGAATTATTATTACCATGTATTTAGTTTATAGTAATAGAATCAATCATACAATCAATACTTAATAACCTAGGCTCTATAGCCCCTAGTGCCTATAACCTGCCTAACCGACTAACTAGTAAAAAAATAGCAATTCAAGGTAAAAGATACTACGTAAACCAAACTCTATGATGGAAGGATTTGATCATTTGAAGCTGCTAGAAAGACACTTACGAGTTAAGACCTCAAGACCATCACGTACCTTTAGCCGGAGGCCCTGTGCAGACTGCTGATGTCTGGCCAGCGGCCACTGCGGTCTGTGCCGGCAGAATTGCAAAAGTGGCCGGCTATTGGCGATTGCCGGGATTTGCCGATTGCCAAGCAGCGAAGCAGAGAAATCGAAGGATCGAAGACTCCAAGTCGGGAAATGTGCCGTCAAGTCTTTGGCCGTTGCATCACTCATTAGAAGGTTTTTAAGTTTTTTAATGATTTATTTCATATATAATTATAAATTATAATAGGCTTACATTAAAAATTGGAGGCCTCTTAGAATTTGGGGGCCTTAGACAATTGTCTAGGCTGCATGCCCCCATGGCCGGCCCTGCTTGGATACAACTCCAATTTGACCAACGGTGACGCTTGTCTTATTATCCTCTCAATTGTTTAGAAGATTAATCAGTTTCTTGAGCTGCTCTCTAGATAAATCCATTATGATGTTTCGGCTGAATTATTGACCAGATTAACTACCTCGTTTTCAAGATTTTATTTTGCATTTCCTTTTCTTTCATCATATCATGTGGATCTAAATTTCTTCTAGCATTTGTCAATCATATGCCCAACTTTATAGTATTGTTTTGTTTGATCAACAATATCACATTCACATTTTGGATTACAAACAAAATTTGGTAAAGTTCTCATAATAGATATCTTTTCAAAAAGTTCTTTCAGTTGGGTATAATAATCACTTACGTTTAGTATTCCTAGTTCTAAAGTACTGATTTTTTCTTGTAAATAAAAAAATCTACAGACGCCAATGAATGAAAATCTTTACTCCAAATCAGACTAAAATTTCACCCGCCAAGTCTATCCAGAGAACACGTTGTGTGATAGATGGATAGACCAATCGTACTACCCAAGTAGTCACAATGTTATTTTATATTTCTCAGATTGGACACATGTCATCATCTTTTGCAAGTGGAGCGATTGTTCTGTCCACAAATTTGAACTTATTCTTCGAATTTGCCTTTCTCATGCCCTGCCTCCTTGACTTGTAATTAATAATTATTTCCCATTAAGATAGGTGGGACGAGAATTTGATTTGGATTTCCATTAGGTGAAGGAAGTAGGGGTTGGAAACCTCCTCTGTCATAGAGGATCTATTGACACTGGTTGTAGCCCCACCTGTGCTGACGGTAACAACTTTGGCGTAGGAACACATGACTCGAGGTGGAATGCTCTCATACCATTTTACAAATTTGAAGAAAGAGAAATTGTATATTTACTTCACAAAAATGTACTTACACTTTCTTATATAGTGATGTGTACTATTTAGTAGTAGTGCGTAAACACCACATTTTAGAATGGTTTTACATTATGTTTACTTAGCTTTTGTACAATTACGGTGTAATCTTTATCTTCTAAAATTAAAGTAGAATTAGAAGATATTAAGATATTTTGACATGTAAGCAAAAACATGATGAAAAGAAGAGGAAGGAGTTTGAGAGTATAAGGAAGGAGCATTGGAGACAAGAGGAAGCTTCATGGAGAACAAAGAAATGTGAAAAATCGGATATGATTTGACCCGGAGATCATAAGAGATGAAATAAAGCAAGTGAACATGGGAAAATCAGATTATGTCTTAGACCCTACCACCTCACTTCTCCTATAAAAACATCTCTTTCCTTCCTATTTTAGATACCAATTTAATCCCCTCTTTCATATACACTTTATTCTTGTAATTTAGGTAGTCTTTCCATCTTAGTTTTGCTACTTTGAAGCTTAATGAATTGTAAGTTGTGAGTTATTTTCTTTAATCTTCTTCCTTGAATATTAATTTTTTCCTTAATACTATCTCTATATTAATGTTGGGGAGTGTTACTAAGATGACAATTAGTTAACATCTCGACATTAGTTAGAGTAGTATTTATATCTTCTTTAATATTCTTCCTTGAATATTAATTAATTCCTATTCATATTTCATTTTAATATTTTGAGCATTACTTAAAGGATCAACTAGTTTTGTCTCATATATTAATTATTACTAGAATCGATCGACAAATACGCTTGTTAATCGTTCGATCTTTTCACGGTAGTAAACTTCGATTATTAATGCATGCGTCTCATGGTTAATAATCTAAGGAAGATTAATTATATTGATTAAATCAATTAATCGCTTGTGTTGAGGTTATCAATTTCAATCGTTTTCATCTTGAATTTATTGCTACTATCGAGTAAATATACGGCGCGTGTTCTATATTAATTCGGTAGTAAGTTTTATTAATGAACGCGTCTCGTTATTAATAACTACCCTCGATGAACTGGATATACTCCTCGATTAAGTATTCGAGAGGAAGATGGTTAAAGATATAACCGGGATCGACGGACATTTCATTAAGTGGATAAAAGCAAAACCAAGACTAATTACCTTTGATATTTTATTTCACTCATTTAATTATTTTATTTGCTTTCTTAATTATCAAAATATCCAATTCCCCCTTCCGTTTACTTTTATTTATTACGCTTACACATACGCGAAAAGCTCCTTTCCCTGTGGATACGAACTCTACTACGCTATACTACGGTATTAGCCCTTAGTAGTGAATTTAATTTGAGGCACACTACGACAAAGTGCTCGTCATATAGCTATATATTATGAATATGCAAACATATTAACCAAACTTTAATAACTAACTAATAACTCTAACAACTACTACCTCCGGTTTTTTTTAATCTTCACAGTTTGACTTCACACAAAATAAGGAAAGAAATTTGACTTTACTGTAGAGTACACTGTTGAGGCACTGTTTGACACTGTTTGGCACTGTAGAGACACTGTTTGGCACTATTGAGACACTATTTGGCACTGTTTTGATGTAGATTTCTTTGCCAAAAAAAGAAATAAGGAAGTGTGAAGTTTATTTTAGATCGTCCCAAAAAGGAAAGTGTGAAGTTTATTAAAAACCGGAGGGAGTATAAGTTATGTGGTGATGTGGCTATTGAGCTGATATGTCATTGCTTATTTGGTAATCTTGTAATAGCCTTCTCCCACTAAGGTAGGGGAGGGATCTCCATCTGCATCCCTCTCTTTTCCATTAACTCTTGTTTAGAAACTAGTTTTTACTATTGCATACTTCCACACACATAATAA
Source organism: Cuscuta epithymum (assembly GCA_945859915.1). Classification (NCBI taxonomy): domain Eukaryota; kingdom Viridiplantae; phylum Streptophyta; class Magnoliopsida; order Solanales; family Convolvulaceae; genus Cuscuta; species Cuscuta epithymum. Next base: position 6,205,850 of record CAMAPF010001015.1, read on the forward strand.
AGGATTTAATGCTTGAAAAAGTTAATGTTGATATGTCCGAAAAAAAGGATTAACATATCAGTTTCTAAATTAAAGATCAACAACATGTTACGCTTTCTGATTTAACCCTCTGGAATTTGCAAAAGACAATAAAGGCCACCAAGCTGACAGAGCTTGAAGATGCCAAAAACCAATAATAGTTGTCCAAACGCGCCTCTCTCATGTCGTCAGAGAACCAGCTGCGATGCTCTCCCGCAGATCTCGAGCACGTCAAGTGCTCAATCAATGAGATAACTGCCGACCCGAGGAAGTTCCCCACACCAAATACACTTGTATTCAGAGCCACCCCAAAGGTCTTCATATTTTCCGGCACGGAGGAGTAGAAGAACTCCTGCATCCCCACCACCGTGAAAATGTCCGAAATACCCAGGAGAATGTACTGCGGAAGCAGCCAAAAGATGCTCATCGGCACCACATCGGACTCTTCGGGTGCTTGTAACCTACTGACGTGGAGCCTCTTCTTCTCTGTCAACGCCGCGGTCACCATCGCAACGACGGAGAGGAACATCCCGATGCCCATTCTCTGCCTCACTGTCACGCCCTTCTCATTGCGCGTGAAGGCGCGTATGCAGGGTATGAAGATCTTGTCGTACACTGGCATGAGTAGGATGACGGAGACTGCGATTGCGCTCTGGAGGGCGGCTGGCGGGACCTTGATTTTGGATCCAATGTTTCTCTCCATTGTCATGCCTTGTCGGGTGAAGAAAGTCGTCGGCTGCTGGAAAATGACGGCGAACATCAGGAGCGTCATCCATGTTGGCAACAAACAGACGACTACCTTGGCAAGGTGTAATGGATTGATTTTGTCACTGTCCTGTTTCTTTCCGCCATTGGAATTTGGAGAGTGTAGTGGGTTCTGGATCTGATCGCGAAGTCTGTCAACAAAATATACAAATATGGATTCATCATTAAAACTGAATTACACACACGGAACAAAAGGGAAAGTTTTCAATTTTAAAGGACGTTTTAAAATTTGAAGATAAGGGTAGTGCCTTTTTAGGGAAACTTTTCTTGTACATGTCGGTATAGGGTTGGGCACGGGCCGGGTCGGGTAATGCAAAATAAAATGGAACCGTTGGTTTCATTGTACGAGTCGGTCCGTTCCGAGTAATTTTGAAAATAGGAACCAGACCTTACCCGGCCCGTTTGGAACGGGTCAGTCCGGTCCGAGTTTTTCGGTTCTAATTTGTATTTCTTTAAAGTAGTAACAATTTACAAAGTTGTTAAGGTCTTAGCCATTTTGAATATGCTAAATGCTACTCATTCTGTAATTCTTAGTGTCTATATTTTTAAGTATTTAAAAGTTAAAACTGGCCAAATGGTTGTGTTGATTTACTCTCACCTAATTAATATATTTCCTTACTATACCTATAACAAAGTCATATTTTACGGTTAATAAAATAAAACCTACGCGTAACAAGAATAGCAATAAGTTCATGTTAGTTTGTGATTCTGTATAGCAGAGAAAATACAAACGATGCATTCCATGAAGAAAATACCAAGCGCTTACAAAATAGAAATTACATATATAACGGGCAACTCAATAAGGGCTAAGTTGCATTACCATAATGAGCTAAGTTGCCACTTCCCAAACGCTAAAAAATAGAAATCACATATATAACGAGCCGGCCGGGTACCCGGCAATTTTATATTTTGGAACCGGCCTGGACTGTAAAAAATTATTGGGTGCCCCTACCCGGACCGTTTTGTAGTATAAAAAATGGAACCGGACTGTTTTGTAGTAAAAAATTATTAGGTGCCCCTACCCGAACCGCCATTACCCGGACCGGACCGCGGTTCCATACCCGTTTGCCCACCCCTATGTCGGTGTGTATATGCGCCCGTTTTTTGTCGTATAAAGACAATTTTTTAGTTGTGTGACGTGTAGCGATAGTGACACTAATTAAATGATACTCAGGTATAAAAATCTGACAATAATATAAAAATTTGACAGCAAAATCAAGTTTTTCAAATTTATTACCTTAGCTTGTTATTATTGACATTTTTTGAATGTGCAAGAGTAACCACTTTTTAAATTCTATTGAAAGAATATCATAAAAAAATCTATTGAAAGAATAAGCTTAAATATAATCACATATTAGGACAAGTTTTATTAATTCTACAGTTATAACATAAATATAAAAAAGACATATATCATATTACATCATGAGCCTGTTTGGTAGCACGAAAATTGGCTGATTTGGCTGATTCTGCTGAAGTTTATGAAGTTCTGGCTGAAGTGGCTGCATTGGCTGATTCTGCTGATTTAAGAAAAAATTATTTTTAAAATATATTTTATTAATAAAATAAAGAAACAATTATATTTAAAAATAGTTGAAATGATAATCTACAGTAACTTAGCCAATACAACAAAAAAGTAAGCACAACCTTACTTTTTCTGCTTATTACAGAATTCAGTGCGCGAAAACAAAAGTTACGTGTTTGGTTAAAAAGTTGACTGATAAACCTTATAAGCCGAAAAACAGTGTCACCAAATGAGTTCCATATTGGAGAAAACTAGATCGAATCAGACCAAGTTTAAAAAGGGGAAAATTCTGATTTCTGAAGTACTACGTAAAGATTGCCAATTTAAAACATTGTAAATCTCGAAGAGCCTATTTGGTGATCCTTTTTTCGGCTTATCAGGCTTATCAACCAGTTTTTCACTATACACGTAACTTTTGATTTTGCCCATTGAATTGTATTATAATAAGAAAAACTAAAGTTGAAGTTACTTTTCTCACAGTATTGAATGAAAGTTACAATAGAAGATCATTTTAATTATTTTTCATATAATTTTTTATTGGAAAAATTGAAAATAATAATCCCAACTATTGTCGGTCCGCTGACAATAATCCCAACTATTGATTATTTTTGTATAATCCCAATTATATGGATCGTCCCTAATAGAGATTACTTGCTATATCTTTTCTCATTTACTTTAGAAACTACATGAATTTCTTTATAGGGACCATTATTGGCGGGACGTACCTAAAGTTGGGATTATTCTGAAACAATCGATAGTTGGAATTATTATAAGCGGACAACCAATAATTGGGATTATTATTATTATTATCAATTTTTCTTTTTTATTTTATTTATTTATTTATTTATTTATTACTAAAAAATATCTTAAATATAACTTTTTCATAAATGAGCAGAATCAGCCAAGAGAGCCGGTTCAGTTACATTTTCATACATTTCAACATAGGTGACAACTCCGGTACCCATTTAAAAAATGAGGTACCGTACCTATCATGCATTTGATTGGTCCAAATCATTAAATCTCTTTTAATTTAGATTTAAATAATTCAACTGCATGATTCTGATTGATTCATGTGGACAAAGGTACGGTACCTTATGGGTACCATAGAATCTACCTTCAACGTAACCCACCAATTCACCAATTTGGGGAGAGAGCAGAGTACTTACTCAACGATGACGTCAGATTTGTCCACCGGCACTGAACTTTCACTGCGACTCTTCAAACTTGAAGCGATGGTCTGAATCAGGCTGGGCTCTTTGGTTTTCTTGACTCTGTAAAACCGGGTCCCACAGAAGAACAATGTCAAGGATGCCACCATTGCAATGGCGGGAATGGCAAATCCCAGGCCCCACCCGACCGTGTCCTGAATGTAGGACATGCCCACGATTCCCACTAGGCATCCGCAACAGACGCCGAAGTACCAGCGCTGGAAGAACGTGCTCCGGCGGTCGGAGTTCGACTCCTGGCCGTCGCCGTCGGTGCCCAGAGGCGGAAAATCGTGTTCCTCTTCTTCAAGTTGGTCGGCTCCGAAGGCCTGTAAAGAAGCGTTGAAAACGCCGAGGCCGAGGGAGATCAAAGCTAGAGACCACCCTAAGAGAGAGGAGCTAGCACTATGAGTCGTTCTTCTCCATGGCCAACTTAATGTCCTTGATGTCAAAGCAAACAGCCCCTAATCAATCAAAACAAGGGTACATTTTGTCATTTAGGTCTATTGTAGTCTGGAGTAATGATAACTTAATTGGGAAAAGGGGCAAATAAGGTCACGTACTAATAAAAAAAGGTTAAATAAGACCTTATTTAGGAGGCTCTGTCCAGTCGTCGCCATTTGGGATGGTTCCCGGTGGAATTTTTTGATGAATTTTTTTTGAGCATCTTATTCATTAAGTCTGGTTTACTCATACCAAATTTCAACTAACAATTCAATCGGGAAGTGATTCAAATGAATTCTGGAACATAATTGCGCTTTTAAATGTGCAGTTATCTTCAAGAATTCATTTGAATGTCTTCCCGATTGAAGTTTTAGCTGAAATTTGGTATGAGTAAATCAGACTTAATGAATAAGATGCTCAAAAAATTTCATAAAAAAATTCCAATTTAGGGAAAAGTATGGAAAAACACTTGTGGTTGGGCCCGCTTTCAGATAGGGTCATGTGTAAGTCTTTATGAAAGTGGTTTATGTGTTTGAATTCCGTTACCATAAGAGGGTCACACCATTAAAAACGTCTGAAAAAGACTGTTAAAAGTAAATCCGATTTTCAAAAGTGCCCGGAAAATTAAAAGAAAAATACCGGAAGGTGCGCCTCAATAAGAAGACCGCTAGGCCATCTTTCTTTGTTTTCAGCCACCTTTGTCACCGGAAAGTCCACTGGAAAAGTAATATTAGTGAAATCATTTTTAAAAATTAATTAAAACATATCTGAAAAATCCAAAAGCAAAGGTGGTTTCAAGGTCATCTTGATGAGGCGCACCTTTCAGTATTTTTTTTAATTTTCTGAACACTTTTGAAAATCGGAGTTACTTTTAACGGTCTTTTTCAGATGTTTTTAACGGTGTGGCCCTCTTGTGATAACGGAATTCAAACACATGAACCACTTTGATAAAGAATGAAACACATGACTCTATTTGAAAACCGGTCCAACCACAAGTACCTTTTCCGTACTTTTTCCTACAATTTATTCTTACTTTATTAACACTTTATCAATTCAATATTAACCACACAATTTCATTTTTTTAAAACCGCACCACGTACATTTTTATATCTCAATCTTAGGGGACGAAAATAGTACGTAGTACTACATATAGTGTTAATATGGTGGAGTGTTAATGGCTTAATGTTGAGTGATAATGATATGACAATAAGGTGGAGTGTTAATATGATTGTAAATAAATTTTACAATGGTAATTACGGTAAAGAAAAGATGTCATTAACCAAGTATGGTTTGAGCGTACTGCGTACATTGCTATAATGCTATGAACTAGTCATCAACTCGATCATCAAGGTTATGATAATGTTTGAAGTGACGAATAAAATGACAATGTAATTAATAATATGGGGAAAAAACGGAAACATATTTTGTGCATCCCTATTCCTGCCTATGTATAATGCAATTCATCTACATAATGTAAAACATTTGGAAGTTGTCTGTATATAGGCAAGGTGTATGAAAAGTAGTGTAGACCTAGAATTACCTTAAAAGTTGTAGTAGCAATAATTTCATTCCTTTAAACACTTTTTAGTTTAGTTGAATGCATTGCATTATAACAGTCACAATGTTGCTATGCAAAAACAATGCCAAAATTCATCACACCTTTTAAAAAAGAGATAATTATCCTAGGTATGACCAAGACTTCTTCACTTTCTCAATCTATGACCTAACTAGTTTTTTTACCAAACTAATACCAAAATTGATTATTTTCAATTAAAATTCGTAATAAATAAATATATAAATAATTTTGATTGACAAATATACCCTTTAGATTATATCTATAAAACCTTAAGTTCCTATTTTTTTTCAACCCTAGCATTCAGTCTTCCGCCTCCACAGATCTACCATGCTCCTGCGCCCCGCTGCAGACCGTCTGCTGTCACCAGCCACCCGTCGCCCACCCCTACCGCCGCTGTTCCACGCTTCGCTGCCATCTAGGAGCACAATCGCTTGCTCGCAGTCCCAGTCCAACCTAGCCCCAGGCTTGCTCGCAGCAGCCACTGCCTAGATCGACATCAGCGCCACGCTGCCGTCTGGCCCATCCCTGGATATGTGTGCCGCCGCCGCCGTCCGGAGCCATGCTCGCCGATGCCTTCAGGGATGGACCATCAATGACTCTACCGACTGCCGAAGAGGAAGGCTAGTCTGGGTAAAGTCTAACTTGTGGACGAAAATGTCTTTGTCCTCTCCTCTGTTTAATCTGAAACGAAGGCCTTGCCATTCTCTTTTATGTGGCGTAGGATATTACACGATTTCTCTTTAGGACCATGACATCACATGGGTTTTTGTTAATCGGCAGTGCTAGCATTTAATTTCTTTAAACTTTTTAGTTCTTTTTTTGTATTTGTGAAATTAGGGCTTATGGGTATTGATTATGGTTTGTGGGCATTAAATATGGGCATTGAACATCGACAGTGAAGATTTCAATAAGTGTTGTGTGTGGGCAGTGAATATATATGGTAATAGACATGTTTTACATGGCAGTGAATGAATGCATTAAAAAAATTGTGGAGTGATTACGACCATTATTTTAGTAACACAAAGCACTAATATCATCATGAAATGCAATATAATTAATTAGACGTAAAATAATAAAATTATTTAATCTAAAAAGAATAAAATATAAAAAATAAATTCATCAAGTGAATGAGAAGAAAATTAATTTTGGCGGAAGTGCAGTGATTATTACCGGATGTGCATTAAAGTCATGCATTAATTTTGTGCATTAACGGCAATATAAAGTGCAGTAATTTTAATTGGAAGAAATTAGTGCAAAATGCACATATTTTAAATAAGGGTATAAAAAATTGTCATTCAACATTTAAATATAAACAAATTTTCTATTTATTTTTAGATTTTTGGTCATACAAAGGTATAAAAACTAGTTAGGTCATAGATTGAGAAACTCATTGAGTTTTAGTCATATCCCGGTAAATTTCCCTTTAAAAACACACTTTTCCATCACAAAATCTCTTGAAATGCTAACTGTTTAGGAAAACCGGATTATCAATTCTTCTTAATTACGAAAATGGCCATAAAAGTAGAGTTTGAAGTTTCTGACACTCTTTTGAGTTTCCGAAACAAGGAAACGTGAGCCGCACAACGAGTTTCTGTGCATAATAGCATATAACTAATAAATATAGAAGCTTTGTGGAAGTAATCTATTCCAGCTAATTAAGACTAATAACAAACAATGCATTTAAAAAAACTAACAGACAATCACATATATATACACGTTAGAGAAGCTTTTTTTGAAGAGTATACGTTAGAGAAGCTAAGAAATAATACACCACACTTAATTGTTCTTCTAGCTAGCTCATCTACATATTTATTTCGTGACAAACTCTTAATTATAAACCTGTAATATATTATAAAGTTTTTATATGCAGCTAGCTCATCTATAGAACCGAACTCATACGCCACGTCCGGTTGATATGATAAAAATATGACGTTCATCCAAAAAACAAAAGATAAAAATATGACAATATTTTTTAACGACTATAATTGTGTTTTTTTTCAAAAAACGACTAAATTGTGTTTAAAGTTACTATAATATACTCCCTCCATCCTATAGACAAGTTCCCATTGCTATTTACGAGGTTTGACTGACGAAAAAACAACTCAATCCCTACTCACATTCAGATTATTTTTAGTAAATAAAATTTACATATTCAAAAACTTCATTAAAACCGCTATAAAGCTTGATCGAGAAAATTTAAGTTTGATAAAATTTTGATATATAAAGTAAAAGATTAAACATGATTTAAGTTGACCACTAGAATAGTGAATGAGAACTTGTTTATGGGACGGAGGTAGTAGTTATTATGATGTAAACTTTGAATACAATTATAACTACTAAAAAATTACCATGTCACATTTTTATCCATGATTTTTTAAAATAATATTTTAGGAAAAATCTCTTATTATTTGGCAAAAATGGCACTTTTTTTCTTTCAAGCAAATCAGCAAGTTGATGGTTACTGAAACTTATTATTGTTTTTTTTGTTGATATATAAAAACAAATAAAGCAAAATGACTGAGCAATTTCAATCAATCAATTAATTAATTAATTAATGAAGCAAGATGAATATACATTACAAAAAAAATACAAGATTGGAACGGAATTTGACACGAATATACCGATTTTTCGTGTCAAATAGTTCGTGCCAAAGTGTTTTTTTGGCACGGATTTGGTATATCCGTGTCAATCCCATGTGTTTTTTGTAGTGATATATGGTGAGGAACATACGAGAAGATAGGGAAGAGATGAGAGAGAGATGGCGGTGTAGCGGTCCAGGAAAGAGTCAGCGAGAGGGGCGACGAGGAGCGGGACCATGGAGGTGAAGCCGCACCAGTTGTTGACCATCTTTGCCGCCGACGAGTTGCTCATCTTCACCACATCCGTCAAGTACGTCATCATGTTCGACGCCACCCCTTTGAATGTGAATCTCTCCATTCCGGCCACCACTATTCAATAAAAATTCAAGACAAAATTCAATCAATTAGCACAAGAAAATTAAATGGAGAATTCTCTAAATAGATATAAAAAAGTTTTGAAATTCCAAAATAGGACTGTCATATTTTTATTTTCTAAATGAAAATAATTTCTGTCAAGTTTGGCATTATCTGGATTTAAACATGCATACGGTTTCCGCCAAGTTTTTAATCCTATTTAGGAAATAAAAACATGGAAGTCCTAATTTTGGAATTTTAAAACGGTTTTACTCATATTCAGGGCAATTTCTAAATATTAAAAGAAAGAAAACCCGTAAATTAAATAATACTTTTCTTATTAATTCGGACACATTAGAATCACCGTCGGGCCGACTCCATTCGAAGTGTGTTCGGGTGGAACTTTTTTATGACATTTTTTTAGCATATTTTTCATGAGGCCTAAATTATATCAATAAAATTCCGGTTTAAAATTTTATTAAGAAGTCAGTTAAATAGATAATTTAAAAGCACTGTGATTTCTTTATATAGATAGTATTTAGTAGTGTAGTGTTTTTCAATAGTTTGTGTAGTTTGTGTAGCTGACTTTTCGATTGTGTTTTAATTTGAAATTGTGTAGATGTAATCTAAACTTCATGAAGAACATTCTCACAAAGTTTAAAAAAAAAATTCATCCAAAATCATCTCAAATGAAGCATCTCAAATGAAGGTGGTCGGACGGTGGTTATGAGAAAAGTTCTCTACAGGTTATATATATACGGAGAATTTAATTAATTTGCAGCATACCGATGAGGAGAATACACGACTTTGGCAATCCCCGTCCCCCAGCCATGGAATAACATGCAAGAGTAGAATTACTCTGATCTCTGATCTGTTGAAGAAACTACACAAAAGAAACTACATAATTTATTAAGTAACAGGCAGCAGATATATATGAATGAGAAAACATGCTATACTCCATCTGATATTAACAATTTGATGATTGCTTTGTTTTTTGTTTTAAAGTGAAAGAAGGAAGTTACGTACGTTAAAGCAAATTAAGAAAGCAGACGCAACATGGGAAATAATTAAGGATCGAAGAAGCAAAGTGCGCCTGGCGGGGCAGGAGTTTCATGGATCCGTTCGTTACTCACACTCCACAAACTAATTATAGAAGCTAATTAAGTGTACAAAATTAATTGAGTTGCTTTAATTAATTAGATTACACAAATCAGACATCTTAGCCTTTATATGTGCGTGTTTTGTCGCATAGTTTGGTCAGTGATGAAATGATGTGTGTGTTTTTATCATGAAGGGATGCTTTTTGTACGTAAAGGCAGGGCTAGTTAGTAGAGATGGGGTGATTGATCCCTCATTTGGAAAAAGGGCACTCAAAAAGCAAATCAAGATGGCTGCTCTGCTACATGTCCTTCACTACATGCACTAGTGCACTACATATGATTAACCAACCAAAAGCATGACACCACATTCCTCACCAAGGCTGAGGACGGGTTCGAAACCTTTTTACGGGACGGAGGGAGTATAAGATTTAGGTTACTCCTCCTATCAAGCTAACATCTTAGGATGAAGTTCGGATTTTAACATGGTATGAGAGCCAAGTGTTGGAAAACAATAAAAGGGGCCTAATATGTAATTAATTAAAATGTGTTTACCATCAGATAAATAATACAGTGGCTATTCATGAAATAATAAAAGTGTAGATACCAGGATAATATATTTCTTTTGGTGACGAGTCAAATTAAATATATTATACTAAAGTGATACAACGGTTATGACCCCCGGTGCGTGTAAACTAAGAGATAACAGTAAATATATTGTAACGGAAAATGGCCTAATAAAGTATTCTAAATAATATCATTATTGTAATAATAATAAAGGAGTTATTAGAATACTAAGGGCCAACCGTTACAATATTCCACTAGTCCTATATATATCCCATCAATAGGTAGGACTAGGACAATCAACATCTCATATACGTTGCTACACAGTACTGGAAGGTTAGGCCGATCAATCGTGTTTAGATTCCTGTGTCTTCTTAAAGTGTTAATGCAAATGAATTCTCGAGGTACGGTTCTTATCTTAGTTCATACATATTTGATTTCATGGATTTATATGGATTTAGCTATTATATATTTATATATATATTGCATACGGAGTTTTGTTGATATATATATGAATATCGAACAATTGGTATCAGAGACAACCATTATAGATCCATCGAATTCATCATCCTTGATATTCATTTGAGTTGTTCGTGATGTCTGGGTTCTGTTTTGTGACATCCGAATTAAGTATGTTCATTCTTTATTCTTAAAATATGTTTATTCGGAATTTGGAATGAATCGACTCATGTGCGTGTAATTATTGATTGAGTAATGATTTGTGAAGAGTTTTTCCGCTGCATGTATGTTTATACTCATGTGATCATGTCTCAAGTTTTAACCGATTATTCAATGCATTTCTCTTAATCGCATGACTTAGTTTTTCATAGGGTTGTAAACGAATCGAATAATTTTGATCCGATTCGTGATTCGAATTCGAAATTGATGATTCGAATTCGAAAAAATCGAATACGAATACGAATACGAATCGGTTTTGTTATTCGTATAAAATTCGAATACGAATACGAATATACATATATTCGATTCGTATGTTATACAAATATATTCGATTTGTATATACATGAATTATATTTTAGATTATTATATTTATATTTATAATTTATAATAATTTAAATTAAAATAACTAAAATAGTTTTTTGTTAGTTTAAATTTAAATTTAAATTTATTACTTTAATTAATTTTGTGCTTTCATTAATAATTTTTTTAAGTAATTGATTTTTTGATTAATTGATTTTACAATGTTTACTTTATTTTGAACGGGTTTCCAATTGATTTTTGAAGTAGTTGATTTTTTAAAATAGTTCAGTTAATAGAAATATTTGCAAAAATTAAATCGAAGAAAATACATACAAAACATGATAATTTGAATGTGTGAAAAAATTTCCCCTACAAATATTCGAATTCGAATTTTCGAATATAAATATATTCGAATGTCATTAACGAATCGAATATGAATCTAATTTAAGATTCGAATAATATCCGAATACGAATACGAATATTCGTCAAGTTATACGAATATGAATAGTATTACTCAGTATTCGATTCGATTCGATTCGTTTACAACCCTAGTTTTTCATCGGTTCAAACTTTGTCCATGCCTTCAAATAAATATAATAATTTAATATAATTGTGGTGTTGAGTCTCAAGTTTTACGTTATGCATATATACTGTGCTATGGAATATTAAAGAATTCTTTTCTTCCACGTAGTGGAACTTTAAGCATTATGGCAACCGTTACTTATATGCCATTTAACTGTTACAGTGTAATTGTGAATCAAGTCATAATTTAAAAAAAAAAAGGCATATAAATGACATGCTGTAGCTATATTGAATTATGTGCCCGAATAGCAATTTGTCTTTTGCTTTCATTATCTATGTACACGTAGTATCAAGCTTTTTCAACATTGAATTGCTAGAAATATGTTGATGTTAAAGTTGATTACTCTCATGATATTTCTATAATCAAATTTGGTGAATTCAATTACCGATGGTCAAAATATGTATACTTCAATAAAATTTGATTGGCGTAAGCCAAATTTTTAAGTAGTATTACGGTAAGATTTTTTCGGGCTGTGACGGAATTGTAAAATAAAAGGAAGATTAATATTTAAAATGGGTATATAGAAACAATATGTCACCAAAGTGATTCTATTGTGTAAGTTGCTCATATAAAATATTAAACATAGTATATATAGTTCAAATAAATATTAATCGGCCCAAAGGAAGATTAATATTTTATCAAGTTATATATATACATTTTGGTAATAATAAATATATAACAATTATAAGGTTGCACTTTAAAAGAAAAAGTCAACCCAAAGGTGGATTTTTCTTTTATATGTATTATTGTTATATTTTATTATTACAACAAGAGTATCACTAGCAATTAGTATTATTGTCCAAAGATGAAATACTAATGGTGCATTTGGTATCTTGTGATGGGTTAAAAATTATTTTACAATTTCACTAAAATATATGTTCATTGTCCTTGTTCTTTCTACAGTTAATATTTCGGGCATTTCTGCCAATCTCAACTCCATCCCTGTCCTAAATGGTACTAACTTTAAGGAATGGAAAGAAAATATTCTAATAACTTTGGGCTGCATGGATCATGACTTAGCATTAAGGGTAGAGCAACCTGCTTCTCTTACGGATGGTAGTACCCAAGATGAAAAAAGGTACTATGAGAAGTGGGATCGCTCGAATCGCTTAAGTCTTATGATCATAAAGCGTGGCATTCCAGAATCTTTTAGAGGTGCTGTATCCGATGAGGTTACTAATGCCAAGGATTTCCTTTCTGAAATTGAGAAACGTTTTGTTAAAAGCGATAAGGCGGAAATAAGCATGTTGTTAAAAGACTTTACTTCCAAAAGGTATTCAGGAAAAGGAAATATAAGGGAGTATATTATGGAAATGTCTTATATTGTTTCTAGGCTCAAGACACTTAAGATTGAGATATCGGAAGATGTTCTTGTACACATAGTCTTGAACTCTCGTCCTATTGCATTTGATTCTTTTAAGGTCAGTTATAACTGCCAAAAAAGAGAAGTGGTCTCTTAATGAGCTCATTTCATATTGCGTGCAAGAGGAAGAGAGGATGAAACAAAATAAGATAGAAAGTGCTCACTTGGCTAGTACCTCTAAGGATAAGGGTAAAAAGAGGAAGAGAACTCCCATTAAGAATGAAGCTGCTCAAGGTCCACTACAGAAGAAACATAAGGAAGGTGAAACAACCTGTTTCTTCTGTAAGAAGTCTGGACACATGAAGAAGGATTGTACCAAGTATCACGCATGGAAAGTGAAGAAAGGTACGGTCCTTGCCTTGGTTTGTACTGAAAACAATTTGGCTTCAGTGCCTAGAAATACTTGGTGGTTAGACTCCGGTTCAACATCTAACATCAGTATTTCTATGCAGGGTTGTCTGAGCCTCCGCAAGCCAAATGATGCTGAAAGATGCGTCTATGTGGGAGATGGCAAAGCGGTGCATGTGGAGGCTATTGGGCATTTTAGATTGTTATTATCTACTGGTTTCTATTTGGATTTAAAAGACACTTTTATTGTTCCGTCATTTAGGCGGAATTTGGTTTCTGTTTCTTATTTGGACAAATTAGGTTATCATTGTTCCTTTGGAAACTTCCGGTTTAATTTGTCTTTAAATTCAAATATTGTGGGGACTGGTTCTTTTATGTCATATGACAATCTTTACATGCTTGAAACAATAACTTCATATAACAATGCTTTGAATGTTGACACCCGAGGCACTAAGCGAAAGGCTGATAATGCACAATCTGGGTTTTTATGGCACAAACGATTAGGTCACATCTCTAAAAATAGAGTTGAACGTCTTGTGTCCGATGGAACACTTAATTCCATTGATTTTTCTGATTTCAATACTTGTATTGAGTGCATTAAAGGGAAACAAACCAAAAATAAGAAAAAAGGTGCATATAGAGCTACGGATGTCTTAGAATTAATACACACGGATATTTGTGGGCCATTTCCTACTCCTTCATGGAATGGTCAACAATATTTTGTGTCATTCATAGACGATTACTCTAGATATGCATACTTATTTCTTATACATGAAAAATCTCAAGTCTTGGACGTGTTTAAATCTTACAAAGCGGAAGTTGAGAATCAACTCAACAAACGCATAAAGAAAGTCAAATCCGACCGTGGTGGTGAATACTATGGGAGGTATGACGGCTCAGGTGAACAACGTCCAGGGCCTTTTGCCAAATTTCTAGAGGAATGTGGAATTGTCCCTCAATACACCATGCCGGGTTCACCTAGCATGAATGGTGTAGCTGAGAGGCGTAATAGAACCCTTAAAGAAATGGTAAGAAGTATGATTTCTCATTCTATCTTACCGGAATCCCTCTGGGGTGAGGCATTAAAGACCGCAGCTTACATTCTTAATCGAGTGCCAACTAAAGCAACTACTAAAACACCTTATGAGCTTTGGACGGGTAAAAAGCCTAGTTTAAAGCATTTTCATATTTGGGGTTGTCCAGCTGAGGCAAAGCCGTATAGGCCACATGAAAAGAAACTAGAACCCAAAACAGTTAGTAGTTACTTTATTGGTTACTCGGAGCGATCTAGGGGATATAAATTTTATAATCCCGAGGATAAAAATATTTTTGAGACGGGAACTGCCATATTTTTCGAGGATGTTGAGTTTGGGGGGAAGAATAAAGTTAGGGATATTGTCTTTGAGGAAGAATTGATTTCAATACCTGAACCAATTCATACGGATGTTTCTTTTGAAACTAATGAGGAAACTCAACAAGGCATTATTTCATCATCTCCTTTCCAAACTGAAGAAATTGTTCAAAATGAACAAACTCAACTTCCTCTAGAGCAAGTGCAACAAGAAAATGTGTCATTGTGGCGATCCACTAGAGAGAGGAGATACGCAATTCCGGATGATTATGTTGTATATCTCCAAGAACATGCGTCAAGCATGGATACAGAGAACGATGTCCTTGTGTTTATTCAAGAACATGAGGAAGAAAGTGGTGTTATGGAAGATGATCCGATCAACTTCCGTCAAGCCATGAAAAGTTCAAATTCTCAAAAGTGGAATGTGGCAATGAATGAGGAGTATAAATCTTTGCAAGACAATAAAGTTTGGGAACTCGTCCCATTACCCGAAGGTTGTAAACCCATTGGTTGTAAACCCATTGGTTGTAAATGGATATTTAAAACCAAAAGGGATTCAAAGGGTAATGTGGAGAGATATAAAGCTCGTCTTGTAGCTAAAGGTTATACTCAAACAAAAGGAATTGATTATAAAGAGACCTTTTCTCCGGTTTCATCAAAGGACTCTTTTAGAATCATTATGGCTTTAGTTGCACATTTTAATTTAGAGCTTCATCAGATGGATGTTAAGACGACGTTTCTCAATGGTGACATTGATGAAACTATTTATATGGTGCAACCAGAAAATTTTGTGATTGGAGATCCAAAACAAATGGTTTGCAAATTAACAAAATCCATCTATGGGCTAAAACAGGCTTCTCGTCAATGGTATCACAAATTTCATCAAGTCATTTTATCCTTTGGTTTTAAGATGAATGATGTAGATGATTGTGTATATCATAAGTTCAGTGGGAGTAAAATATTTTTCCTGGTCTTATATGTTGATGACATTCTTCTTGCCACTAATGACATAGGCATGTTGCATGAAACCAAGAGATTTCTATCAAAACATTTTGAAATGAAAGATCTTGGTGAAACCTCCTTTGTATTAGGAATTGAAATCCTTCGTGAGAGATCACAAGGAATCTTAAGGTTATCACAAAGGAACTATGTCGATAAGGTCCTTAAAAGATTTGGCATGGAAGATTGTAGACCGTGTGATACCCCTATCTCTAAAGGAGACAAGTTTAGTCTCGATCAGTGCCCTAAAACAAATTTGGAAATTCAAGAAATGAAAAAGATTCCCTACGCATCTGTTGTAGGAAGTCTTATGTATGCCCAAGTTTGTACGCGTCCGGATATTGCGTACATTGTTGGGATGCTAGGCAGATATCTCAGTAATCCAGGAATGGCTCATTGGGTGGCGGCCAAAAGAGTTATGAGATACTTAAAGAGAACAAGGGACTATATGCTTACATATAGAAAATCAGATCATTTTGAGGTCGTTGGATACTCCGACTCTGATTTTGCCGGCTGCAAAGACAGTAGTAGATCTACATCAGGCTATGTTTATCTACTAGCGTGTGGTGTTGTATCTTGGAAAAGTGTTAAGCAAGATATGATAGCTACCTCAACTATGGAGGCAGAGTTGTTGGCCTGTTTTGAAGCTTCAAACCATGGAATATGGATGCACAATTTTATTGATGGGCTGAAAATATTAAATGATGTTTCAAAGCCTGTCAAGATATTTTGTGACAACAATTCTACGGTGCTTTACTCTAACAACAACAAGAGCTCGAGCAAGACAAAACACATTGAAGTGAAATATCGAGCTATTAAAGAAAGGGTTCAGAATAAAAGAGTCGCTATTGAACATATAAGTACAAACTTCATGCTAGCGGATCCTTTAACCAAGGGTCTCCCACCAAAAGTTTTTCATGAGCATACTGCTCACTTGGGAGTCATTGATTTTAAGGAACCTCAAGTTTAGTGGGAGTTTATAAGTCATGCTTGATGTTCTATTGCTTTATGAATTTATTTTCTGATCAGAATAAAGTTTGACATTTACTGTATTCTGAACAATTAAGTTATTAAAGTTTAAAGTTTATTAAAGAAGGGTCAGTTGAAAATTTACATATACATGCCACATTTCATGTAATTTTCAAGCTACACATTTCATGATTGATCTATGTCATTATGTTATATTGATATTAGTAATCATTGGTGGTATGGTTATGTTTAACATGACAAAATGCTGCAATGGTTCTATATTAGTATGCCTGATGGATCAGATTGTTTAAGGATGTTATTTTATATGATGGTATTTTTGAGCTCATAAAAATAACACATTTTGTTAAGAATTACATATAAGGCCCAGTGGGAGATTGTTGGAAAACAATAAAAGGGGCCTAATATGTAATTAATTAAAATGTGTTTACCATCAGATAAATAATACAGTGGCTATTCATGAAATAATAAAAGTGTAGATACCAGGATAATATATTTCTTTTGGTGACGGGTCAAATTAAATATATTATACTAAAGTGATACAACGGTTATGACCCCCGGTGCGTGTAAACTAAGAGATAACAGTAAATATATTGTAACGGAAAATGGCCTAATAAAGTATTCTAAATAATATCATTATTGTAATAATAATAAAGGAGTTATTAGAATACTAAGGGCCAACCGTTACAATATTCCACTAGTCCTATATATATCCCATCAATAGGTAGGACTAGGACAATCAACATCTCATATACGTTGCTACACAGTACTGGAAGGTTAGGCCGATCAATCGTGTTTAGATTCCTGTGTCTTCTTAAAGTGTTAATGCAAATGAATTCTCAAGGTACGGTTCTTATCTTAGTTCATACATATTTGATTTCATGGATTTATATGGATTTAGCTATTATATATTTATATATATATTGCATACGGAGTTTTGTTGATATATATATGAATATCCAACACCAAGTCCAGTTTTGATTTGATTTCTTGTTTAGTACACATGTTTAATGTTAGCTCGTTAGCCATTTGTGTTCACCCCGTTTATACACCTGATATTGTCGAGCCCCGTTCGAGCTAATAGGGGACGTGTTAAAGTACCTTTCCCACACCGGAAAGCTTTAAAATGATACGTACGTAGTAAAACACTATAAGACTTTGAGTTACTCCTTTTATCGAGTTGATCTTTTAGGATGGAAATCGGGTTTAACACATACTAATACACATGTACATTCTTTACATAATACATATGCACATACATTATTCTTACATTCTTTTTTGAGTTGTGTTTAAATATAATATAACGGAATATATCCTTATTCGGTAAAAAAATACTCCGTATAACACAACTACACAAAAGTTGACTATAACGAAAAAGTATCATAACCTTTATTCATAACCTTGATACGAAGTTACGAACACTGCTACGTTTTGTCTCTATATAGTTTGGATCTAATAAAATGAGCTTTTCCCATGATAAATGAGAACAAGTCTTGTGCATTTAAATGGATATCTAACGATTTAATAAAACACACTTGAATTGCGACAGTTCGGTATGTAAGCAAACTAAACTTTTATGTCACTGTGAAAAAGTGTAACATAAACATGTAATACGTACTGTACCACATTTGATAAAACATACACTAATTTGCATATCTATCTCACAGCAAGCTAATTAAGCATTCTTGTTATTGGAATCGCACTGTGTAAACTACGTTCGGCTCTTCTACATTTGGTGGTTTATTATTCGTTATTCAGATTTTGTTATTAAGGATCCGAGCAACAAAAAAATTCAAAAACTTTTGTCACCCAAACTTTAAGGTAGTGTACAGTGTACTAGTGTATTGTAATTGGTAAATCCTAACACAAAAGCTGCCCAAATCGACATTTGGTTTTAAGTGAAAATCGAATCTTTTGAATCGAACTCACCCTAAAGTTGATATCCAATTTTGAATCAAAAAATGTTTGGTGTACACCTTTCGTACACTCGTATGTCTCACACACAAAGAGTTGTCTGTTCACGAACAATTCTACAGAGTTGTTTGTGCACAGACAATTCTATGTGAGACAGAGGGTACCAAAGGTGTAAACTTATACCTAGCACAACTCTTTTGAATCACAACTTCACAACAAGACTTTAAACGGAAGGTGGACTAGTACGTGGCAGAAAGGCGGCCGATAAGAGGGATTTGAACTCACCCGATGTCAGGAGTAATGATGGCATAATGATGGCATAAGTACGTTAGGCTTCATCTTAAAGTTTAATTAGTTGGCTAATTAAGGTGAGAAGTGAGATTATAATTCTTATGCTTGATGGGGTGGTCCAAAAGGTAAATTAAAGGGATAAGGGTCAGATAGGGCCTCGAACTCGAAAAAAAATGTCAAATAAGGTCATATTTCGGATGCTCTGTCTGGCCGATGCCATTTGGGGCGGTTCCCGATGGAATTTTTTGATGAAATTTTTTGAGCATCTTCCTCATTAAGTCTAGTTTACCCATACCAAATTTCAGCTAAAAATTCAACCGGGAAGGTAGTCAAATAATTTTCCGAAATGTACGGCGTTGTCTAACTTCACAGTTATCTTCAAAAACTCATTTGACTACCTTTCCGGTTGAGTTTTTAGCTGAAATTTGGTATGGGTAAACTAGACTTAATGAGGAAGATGCTCAAAAAATTTCATCAAAAAATTCCATCGGGAACCGCCCCAAATGGCGTCGGCCAAACAGAGAATCCGAAATATGACCTTATTTGACATTTTTTTTCGAGTTCGAGGCCCTATCTGACCCTTATCCCTAAATTAAAAGATGAACAGCGTGAAGATTTTCAAAAAAGACTGACGGAAAACGTATAACTTAAACATAACACAAAGCCTTTGAAAAGATAAAAGAAGAAAAGAGCAAAACTAAAGGATCAAATAAGCCGTTATATAATTTTTGCAACATCACTTAAGTTCATATACACACTAAAAATAGTTATCATATAAATTATAAGTACGTTTACTTTCAAAAGGAAATAATAGTAGAGAACCCTAAACCCGGCCAAATAGTTATCAACTCGATATTTCATTTCATTTTTCAGCAATTATATGTAGTTAACGAAAGTGATAAAAGTATACTAGTATATAGAATAAACTACTATTGAAATATACAATTGATTGCTCAATTTGAAAAGGTAGTTCAAAGCGGAGTTTTCATTTTGAGTAGATTAAGCATGTTTTATAACTGGAGTAATTTCAATTCCAAAGTACAGACCGTATAAGATCAGATGAGTTCCAAGATCAAATCTCGTAAGCGGCAGTGTGAGAGTAACCTCTCAATGTTAGGGGATTATTTGCATGCAACAAGCATGAATCTAGCTTCTGTGCTCAGACTAGTCATCATGATTTGTAATCTTTCATATGTTTTGTCACGGGATTCAATTCAGAACAAAGATGGGAGCTAAAGTTAGTTTAAAGAAAGCAGTTCCTTGTTCCACCACGAAAGTATTGTTGTGCCTTTAATTATGTGGGAGTGCGTCCAATCTAACTAAGATAATTCATGCATGTCTAGCCAGCCTAGCACAAAGATTTTGATCCTTTTTAGGCACAAAAGATAAGAAACAGGATACTATACTTGGAATATAATGTCACGAATTGAATCCCTACATATCTTTTTCATCTCAAGGACACTATGTCGTCATGCATCCAACATAATTTGTTTTTATGTAATCTCTTCAATTCAATCTCAATTGCTAAACCCCTAAATCTGTTTTTTTCTGTATCATGTTGCAATGCACAGGTGTAGTGTACTGATTTGTTCTTCTATGTGTCTCAAATTGAATTGTAATTTGTAGAAATAAAACCTTGATCGACAATATATTTGTACTCTTTTCTAATTCTCTATCCCTCCCGCTAAGATTGTCTCATTTTTTCCTTTTCGGGAAATATCACTAATATAATTTTGTAAAATTTGTATGACTCCAAGTTATTTTTATTTTATTCTTACTTTATCAGTTCAATATCAACTACATAAATTCACTTTTCTTAATAGTCGCATCACTCTCTCATGTCTCGATGTTAGTGGGATGAAGATAGTAATATTGAAGCTGTTGATGTTAATTGAAACTTACTCCGTATATATTTATAAATTTTGGCGAAAATTATGCTAAAGTGGAAAAAAGAAATCAAGAATAATAAAAATGGTCACTCAAGATAGCAAAAGAAAGAATATGTATACACTAATGGAGAAATCATCTCATCAGGCCGGCCTGACGGGCTGCCCCGTCCGGCCGAGCCCGTTTGGGCACCTTCCCGGTGGAATTTTTTGATGAAATTTTTTGAGCATGTTCCTCATCAAGTCTAGTTTGTCCATGCCAAATTTCAGCTCAAAATTCGATCGGGAAGGTCGTCAAATGATTTTTGCAAGTTAACTGGTCCGGAAAATACATATTCCGGACCAGTTAACTTGCAAAAATCATTTGACGACCTTCCCGATCGAATTTTGAGCTGCAATTTGGTATGAACAAACTAGACTTGATGAGGAACATGCTCAAAAAATTTCATCAAAAAATTCCACCGGGAAGGTGCCTAAACGGGCTCGGCCGGACGGGGCAGCCCGTCAGGCCGGCCTGATGAGAAGAGCTCTCTACACTAATGAATTCTAAAATTACAAGGTGTTAGAGGCCAGGGGCGACAAATCCGAGTAGCGTGTGCCATTTCCGGCCGCTTTGTGAGTATGGTAATTCGTCCGGCTGAGGGGCGTAGCCTAAGCCCTTTTATTTATCATGTAAATTGATGCAAGTCTAAATACAAATCACATTACATTTAAACGTATATTGACCCAAGTTGAAATGTAAGCGCTCAAATATAAGATATATACGTAGTATATATAGTATAGTTTGAAGAAATGTCGTATAGTAGATCTTCAGATACAAATACGGAGTATAAATTTATAATTTAGATTAATAAAACTTCAATTTCGAATTGATGAAGGGAGCAAAAATGTAGATTTAGCTTGAAGATGAAGAAAAATGAAATTGTGGTTCGATTAATAGATTATATTAATATTTGATGAAGGTGAAGAAGTTAATGATGGAGAAAAGAAAAAAAAGCAAAAAAATTAAAATTTTGAAAATGAAGAAAAACAAATGAAATTGTGGTTAGATTGTTAGCTTAGTATTTTGTTGAAGGAGAAGAGAATAGTTGAAGAAGGAAAGAAAAAAGAAAAAGGGCTAAAGGGTCAAATAGGCCGTTGAGCTGATTTAAAGTATTCAATTAGCCCCTTATATAGGAGGTTCTGCCCGGCCGTCGCTAATTGGGGCGGTTCCCAGTGGAATATTTTGATGAATTTTTTTTAGCATCTTCTTCATTAAGTCTAGTTTACTCATACCGAATTTCAGCTAAAAATTCAACCGCAAAGACAGTCAAATGATTTTCCGAAATGTACTGCGTTGTTTAACTTCGCAGTTATCTTCAAAAAATCATTTGACTGCCTTCCCGATTGAATTTTTAGCTGGAATTTGGTATGAGTAAACTAGACTTAATGAAGAAGATGCTCAAAAACTTTCATCAAAAACTTCCGCCGGGAACCGCCCCAATTGGCGACGGCCGGGCAGAACCTCCTATATAAGGGGCTAATTGAACACTTTCAGTCAGTTCAGGGGCCTATTTGACCCTTTAGCCAAGAAAAAGAAAATCACGGGAAAAGATGATCAAAGTGATTGAGAAAGGAGAATAGATGTCAGGATATTCTGGAAAAAAGTCGACCTCGTCCCAAAATGATAGTCACTTTTCTCTTTTTGGTAAAGAAATTAAAGCAGACTACCATTTATACCCCTCCCTTTTAATGAACAGTAAAAGTAAATGAGTGAACAGTGCAATAGAGTAAAGTTATATGTGTCCTTCTACCACTTTTTCTTAGTATTTGAGCCCAAAAAGTATGGAATCATCAATTTGGGACGAAGGGAGTATAATATTGAGACCGGTATATCATACACATTGTCTAGTGGTCTCACGGTTCAATTTCGTACAAATACATAGCTCATCGCATTTTAAAATTATTTTGAATTTAAGGTACATTTGTGCACACAAATGTACCATCTCATGAGTCATGAAACTCATGATACAAACTCGCGACATTTTAAAAGTATTTTGAATATAAGGTTATTGCTCAATCCTATATGCACAATAATGCATATATAAGCAATTCCAAAAACACCAGAAACTTGCTCTATGAACCTTGGAAGTTTAACTTGACCTACGCTGCAACTTTACAACTTCAATGCCATACATACATCTGTATTTTGTATAAGCAGTTTTCACTCTCAAATTGGTCAAGAACAGTAGAACACCCCTACCCCCACCCCCCTAGCGAATAGTATTTTGGCCTGCCCTTCAAAGCACTTCAAGGTGTTTAAGCATGTTTGGTTCGATGTTTTTTATTTTTATCAGGTTTCAACTGGAATGATTTGGTTTAATATAGGGATAAGAGTCCCTTTTGGTTCTCGAAGTTCCAAAAAAAGGGTCAAATAAGTCCTTATAAAGAAGATTTTGTCCGGACGTGCCATTTGAGGTGGCTTCCGGTTGAATTTTTTGATGAATTTTTTTGACCATCTTATTCATTAAGTCTAGTTCACTCATACCAAATTTCAGATAAAAATTCAATCGGGAAGACATTCAAATGATTTCTTGAAGATAAATGTGCCGTTATAAGCGCAGTTATCTTCAAGAATTCATTTGAATGTCTTCCCGATTGAATTTTTAGCTTAAATTTGGTATGAGTAAACTAGATTTAATGAATAAGATGCTCAAAAAAATTTATAAAAAAAAACCACCGGGAGCCACCTCAAATGACACTCCGGACAGAATCTTCTATATAAGGACTTATTTGACCCCTTTTTTGCAACTTCGAGGACCAAACTGACCCTTTACTCGTTTAATATAGCATGATCTGACCTATTTAAGTGTGACCCGAATTCATTTGATAAATTCTAGTATGTGTATATTTTCCTATTATTTAAGTGCGTGCTTTGATTTGATGTCTGTTTGATTGAAGCATCATATATATATATTTAGGATTTCCTCTCTTTGCCCCAAAATTAATCATATCAGTTGCTTCAGAGATGGTGTTTTAGGGAAGTATTTTATACGAAGTATATCAATTTACCTTATTTGCACTTTTAAACTTCAATGTAACGTGATTTAACGTCAATAGTGTTTGGCTAATGCAATATAGGAGTTACTCATTCTTATAATGAGATCAGTCTGGACTTGATGATGCGTTATGGGCAACTACATGGCGTCGATAGGCAGATTTGAACAATTGAATTGGACAACAAATTTTGTAACACCATTGTTTAATTCATCATTGCCAAGGGAACCTCACTTATTCCTTCTAGGTTATACAATCTTTATCTCATTATGCCCACTCCATTCATTCATTTCGCTCATCCATATACGTCCACGTCAATTGCTATGTATGTTATGTTGTCAATATTGCAAAAGTAATCATCACCGTGTTGGCACAAAATTCTTTTAGACAAATTTTTACACATTTTATACTAATACTTAAGGCATTCTTTTACATTTGAAATGGGTCAGGACCTAAGTTGGTCCCCTAGCTCCGCTTGTAATTGTGACACAACGTTGACAAGAACCTTTTGCAATGAATTCTTCTGATTGTGTGATACAAAGCTTTCATTTTCTTCAACTAAAGTTCTACTCATTAACTTTTATAGGTTTGACCGTTTGAGTCCGAATAAGGAGTTCATGTTAGAGCTAAAAAAATCCCCTCATTTTTTAGTTTCTCTCTTCACTTGTACTCTTATCACTTATTTTACTATCAATTAAATAAATTCGTAATATATGAAATATGCAAATATGCACATATTTATTTATTTATTTATTTATTTATAAATATATAATGGTTTGCTAACTCACAAATTAAAATGAATTGAGATCAACCTCGGCTCAAACCAAGTATTCCAGCCCATCTGGTTGTGAGGTTACCGTATCTAGTGGGAGGTCTCGAGTTTGAAACCCGCTAGGCACATAAGGGTTCGAAACTCAATGGAGTAAGTTTCAGCACTAATTAGTCCAGGCTCCAACCAGCCCCTCCCCTAGACCCCCTGGAGTAAAAAAAAAAAACCTCGGCTCAATTGCTTAACCGAACTCGAATCTAGTTTGAATTGACCGAACTCGAATCTAGTTCTAACCTAGAGACTCACGAGTAGCCCACTCACGATTTGACTCGTTTGATATTGTCAAATGAGGACAAAGTCATTTCAGAGTTCAGACTAGAAGGTCAAACGTATTTGAACATTCAACAGGGGATCAACTTGTACGCACAAGCATTTTTCATTGAAGTCCCAATGTGTGCAAGGAATTCAAAGTCATACATTACAACACATCTGGATGAACGTGTAGCCACGCATTTCTGTGTACTGATTCTTTTGAGCTGTGAACAACTTTGCCATTTGATAAACTTACAAAGTACACTATATCCAACAATGCACAGGAATCAAGATTGGAGGGTATGAATAAGAAATACAGCTTCACAGAAATCACCAGTTGCTTTGGTGCTACAAGTTAAACAACGGAAAGGTTCATGAACCAAATAGTACACAGCCATAGGAATAATTAGTACACCAATTTTCAGTTACATATTTTACAAAACATCTCAGGTTTGCAGCATAGGAGAATTCTTCATATCTTGTTCGTTGAGAATAAGAGGAAATTCATCATATTGTTCAGACACACCATGATGAGCAGCAGCCATTTTCTTCAATGCCTCGGAGACCTGATACATTGACCACCTATCCTTGGGTTGAGAAACCACACAATGGCAAGCGATTCTCAAGAACTGCACAATCTCTTCTTCATTCCCCTTTCCACATAAGCACTTATCGATTGCATCTTTTACACGGCCCGATCCCATGAGCCGGTTGACCCAGTCGACAAGGTTCCCTTTGAGCCCTTCTTCAGCAACACTGACTTCAAGCGGTTTTTGACCTGTAGCCAACTCCAAAAGCACTACCCCGAAGCTATAGGTGTCTCCTTTTGTTGAAGGAACCATTGTGCTTGCATACTCTGGGGCCACATACCCGAACTCACCCGCATTCCCATCTACAAAGCTACTCTCATTTGCGTTGGATGATGTTGCTGCTGACATAAGCAGCCTAGCCGATCCGAAATCCATTATCCTAGCATCAAAATCCTCATCCAGCAAAATAACATGAGAACTGAAATTCTGGTGTATGATTGGGGGTTGGCAGCCGTGATGTAGCCAAGCAAGTCCCCTGGACGCTCCTAAACCGATTCTAAACCTAGTTGGCCAATCTAACATGCTTGGGTTTCCATGTAAGACAGAGTACAGGGTCCCATTAGAGAGGTGTTTATACACCAAAAGCTTTTCTTCTTCAACCGTGCAGAACCCTAAAAGTGGGACCAAGTTTGGGTGCCTGAGTTGGCCTAACCTGTTAACTTCCACCCGAAAATGCTTCTCACCCACCTTGCAATAGCTTAGCCGTTTGATTGCTAAAGCAGATCCATCACGAAGAACCGCTTTGTAGGTTGTTCCAGTCTTGGTCGAGCTTATGATGTTCTCTTCACCAAAGTTATTAGTCGCAGCCAACAAATCAACCAACTTAAGCTTCACGAGTGGCTTCTGGAACAGCACAACTTGAGCCAGCTTGTGATCTCTGAATATCCCAACCCAACTATAACCTCTCTTTGTCATATTTGCCGACTTTGTGAAATACCAATACCACATGCCGAAACCTAGCAACATAGACGCAGCAGCACCAAACACCCCAGCTGCAATTATTATGGCTAAATTCTTCTTGCTTAATCCCCCACATTTACCCGCTGGACCACCACAGAGTTTATTTCCCGCAAAATCAAACACAGACGGATCTGAACTGTCGAAAGATGACGGTAGCCTACCAGAGAGGTCATTATTTGCCACAGAAAATTTCTTGAGCCTACCCAAACTAGACAACTGGGAGGGAATATTTCCGGTTAGTTTGTTACCGTCAAGTACGATCATGTTCAAATACTGGCAACTAACCAGATCTGGGGGTATTGTCCCAGTCAAATGGTTGTTTGATAAATCTAGGGTGACTAAATAAGGCAACCAATGGCAAATTTGAGATGGTATAGTACCAGAGAGTCCATTTCCGGAGAGATCGAGGCTCTGTAAGTTGTGGCAGTTTTGCAAGGCGCCGGGGACCACGCCACCAAGGTTCATATCCTGAAGTGCTAAGTTGATCACGCGGTTCTCATTGTCATTCCAGCACGTCACGCCGACAAACTTGCAGATGAATCCGGATGTCGTGTTTTGGAAGTCCCACAGGGCCAAGCTCCCGTCCGGATCCCTCAATGAACTTTTCACACCTTGCAAACACTTGATATCATCTTCTGCTCCTCCAATTATTATCAACACCAGAAGAATTGTAGACTTTAAGAAGCTGGATATATGAAACGGGATCATTCTAAAGCTGTTCTGTTATTGACTCCAAGCGATTTGAGTATTTGACTCTTCCGCTAGAGAGCTTTGGTACATAATTGAATGGTGCGATGCATAGACTTGGAAAGTCGAACTGTGGAAATGGTAAACGAGTTATGGGAAAAAAAAAGGTGCTTTAATCACAAATGCATCCAAATAAATTTCTGTCTTTTGCTTTTTTAAAGATTCAAATATTCAAATGCTATAGTTTGCCTCTATGATGAATAAATCAACCTAACATTATTCTCAAAAAAATCAACCTAACATTAGCCAGCTAATAAAAATGGCATTCTATTTAGAGGGTTGGAGTTTGCATACTAATTTTCAATCCAAATTTGAGTTTGCACCCCCATTTTTTAAATAATTAATTTTTGCAAATACTAATGATTTAAAAAGGGGCACAAACTAAAATTTGGGTACAAACTAAAATCCCCCCTTTCATTATGCTTGTTAAATTCATTATTCATTATAAATAAATGAGATCCATTTCAGAACTTGTTTGATACGGAGCCAAGAATACACAGACCTTGAACAATAAGAATCTCCTTTGGTAAAAGTGTATACATAAATTTTCTCTTCCTAAGCAATAATTAATAAGAAAAAAGCTGAAAAAACAGACTTCTTAATGTAACAGATAGAAAAATTACAAAACTGGAAAAAAAATGTATACTCCTAATATAGATACACACGGAGTATATATCTATATACAACTGGAAAAAACAGATCAAAAAAGAAACAAAATATATATAGCTGAATTTCTCTTTTTCAAATAAAAATACACAAAGTGGGAAGTATATAGATTCTGCAGAGTGGTGTTTGATACGTCTTAGAAAATATAGGTCGAATAGAACATGTGAAAAGCAGTGTTTCAGATTTGGAAATTTGACCATAGATCTAAAAGCTCATAAATGGTAAAAACAGGTAATAATTGTGTTTCATATCTGCGCACTTGGAACAAGGAATACTTTTAGTTCTGAGAAAAATTGATAAGGTTGGGAAATGAAGTAGCGAAGACTGTGGAAGAGGAAATACCTGCAGAAGGATATGCTAAAACTGTGAGTTGTGGAATGGCCAGAGGCGAAGAAAACTTGTGGAAATTATGGTATGGAAATTATTTAAGAAAGATGTCAAATGTAAAGAGAATTTGGGCTTAAATTGAAACTTAGAATTAGAAAATGGGCCCAATATGTTAACGAACCGTGTGGAATAAGTCCATGGCAATGATTCATTACCTACTCCTGCTGGGTAAAACTAAAGTTTATTAATTTTCTTTTACATGCATGTTCTTTGTCATTTTGTAAACACTGGTTGTTGTATACTTGTATGGTGCACTGCGCGAGTATATTAATGCCCAATGTAATCTATAGTATTGAATTTTTTTAAAATTACTTCTTCATTTATAGGGGCGTAGCTAAGGAGGGGCTTGGCCCAGGCCAAATTTAAAAAATTTCTATATTTTTTTCCAAAAATATTCTTTGTAGCGGCATAGTTCGATCAAGTGCCCTGACTCTGCCCCTATTCATTTGCAAAAAAAATATAAAAGATCAATTCGTCCATTGCGTTTCACCTAACAGTTCTGAGGTTTGAGTTTGTATTTTTGAAACTTATAGGTGTATGAAGTCTCATATTAGAGGGAAACACATTCTAAATGCAATATCATGTAACATTGTTTGAGAGTAATGAAAAACGAGAGTACATTTTAAATTGTAGATCTCCCTACGCTTATTTAGATTGAGCATTTTCTTCATATCCTACTCATCTAACTTGCATTTGTTTGATGGAGCCAAAATAGTATACACAAATTTAGTACTAAATTTTTCATATGTAACATAATACACAGCATATATATTAGATTAAAACTGAAATGCCAGATTTTAAGAGGTTTATATTGCAAATTTTCAAGTCTATACAAAACATAATTATAAATACTACACAGTTCTTATACATTTTACTATTAACGTATAGGCACTATAGGCTATGCATGTCATTATTTATAGTGACATATTAGCTCCCATATTTTAAAAGCATAGAAATAACTTTAATTTAAGGCAGCTTTCCATTTGCGCATAATTTAACTTCAAGATTAGTGTCTAATCTTAGGAATTCATTTAGTAAGCTATCAATCGGCATTTCCATTTGAGCTACAATGACAATACCATATACCCACCCACTTATGTGAACCTCTACTAAATCTATATTTATCTTTATAAAAATCTTTGATTAGTACTTGACAGACTCTCATGTGATGATGAAAAATAACATAAAACAATTGCGTTAATGTAAATTGATGTTGTCCTTATCACAAATAAGATCAACATTTTGTTTTTAGAGGGAAAGAAAAATGAAATTGCAAATAAAATAGGTAGCACCTAATTCTCATGGACCATATTCCTTTATCTTATATACAAATCTCGCTATAGCTGTATTAGAAAACACGCATTGAAGTTTACACTCTTCAAAGTGCTGAATAATTGTAAATGGGTATATCCAAGGAGTAAAAAAAATGAATTCTGACGGGGGGCTGTTGTGCAACATTCATACTTTGACAGAAAATGGTGCCGAATCTTCTACTTTAAAACATTGCTCTTGATGAGTCCTTTGCGCAGCAAGTTGACAGACATCTAAGGAAAGTAACTTTTTGAAAGATTCATATGATGCAAAGAAAAGAGCACCTTGGGTAACATACATTGCCAATCGCGGAGTCAGGCCTCTGTAGAGACCAGAAAGACCTTCATGTTTTATTTTTTTTTAAGGGTGTCGAGAACACCGCCATACTGTTTGGAGCAAGGAACCTGTGTTTGCAGCCTTGTCTTCACTACATCAAAAGGTGTTGTGAACAATGCAGCCATAGATCCAGATAATCCCCCACAAACAAGTGTTATTACAGTGTTGTTTTGATGGTCAAATTTCACGGGTGATGACATCAATTGCTTCAAGCTCTCATATGTGTAGAACTTGATGATTGAGTGTGGGACGTTGCGACAGAGAACAGCTCCCCACCCAACATATAATGACGGCAACCCGCCATTTTTAATAATACAAATACACGCATCCCAGCATTTTTTATAGTGTGAATGGACTTGCATCTGTTGTTTAATATGCTCACTTGGAGTGAAAATGAATGAAGTAGCAACACTTGCGGAACCCCCTGCAATGCAATGGGCTAAAGATTGATACTCCGTGTGGAGTAAAAGAAGCAATGCTCCCTTAACAAATTCATACGTGAAAGTGTAAAGTGCAGATATTGGTGCTGAAGAAGCAATATTGCTCCAAATTCCGCGGTAAAGTCACATTATGCCTCTTTCAGAGATCACCAATCGGCCTATGTAATATAAAGATTTCCGATCTGCATGACATGACTGAATGATGGTCTTAATTGTATCCATGGGGTGAAGACATATGCTGACACAAATACCCGCCATTGCTCCAGCAAAAGCATGTTCTCGTTTCGCAAGTGATTGGCATTGGTGCTTAGCTACTACATCAATCTCTGACTCCGAATTTAACTGTTGATTCAGACCATTCTCATCCAACCCAGTTTCTAGACCATGGCAAAAGTCTTTACCATGTTTTGAGCATGAAGTAATAATATCAGAGGCACTACCACTACTATGAAGATCTAAATTTTGACCTAACATTGAACTGATGGGTTTTACATCAGTGTGGCAGTCAGTATTTCCAGTGTTTAAGTTTCCTGAGAAGCAGTTATGAAATCTGTGGTTTTGAATCCAAGAAGAACCTAAGTTTGATTCACACAAAGCTATCTGGCTCATCCATCCATAAACATTTTCAAGATCATATGATATCCTTTGACTGGCAAGATCTATGCCTTTACTTCTCGTGTCCAGTACAATGCGAAGTGATCTCCACAAACTGTATCTCACATTACAAGATTCAAATAATGGATAATTCGTATTAGCACACAAACTTTCTAGATTTTGTGATGTAAGCAATGAAACGCCTTTGTCAATGCACAGATGGGTCAGGGTTTTCCCTCCGCCAGATAAGGAAGGCACAATATGAATATCCCCCACAGGGAATACATTAATTAGACTATTTTCCTGCGGATCAAGATTTCGGTGAGAACTCTCACTGGATAAGATAAATGAAAGAGGAAGAGCTGCAGAACTCCATATAGAGCCAACTGACAAAATAAGCTCTCTTTTGGTCATTATTTCTTGAGGTTTGAGTTCAGTAGGGTTGTTATTCTGCTTCTTATTCTTTTGTGATAAAGAGAAATCCGCATGTCCAAAGAATGCCCCCTCATGTGAATAACACCTATATTTAGTTGACTGTTTGTCACCCTTTGGTTCCTGACCGCACCAAGGCATTTAGTTACAAAGGCTCAGAAATGCCAAGTGACGAAAGTGCAACACGATGCAGAATATCAGTGTTGCAAAACATCCCAATCCACCACACAACCAAGCCAATGCTTCATACTTCCCGACAGTATCAGCATGAATTAAGATGCTACGGCTAAAATTAAAGATTGACACCAATTGAAATAGAAGAACCGCTGAAGTGATCTATTGGCCAAAGTGAAGGTCGACCTTCGATTTGTCAAGCAGTCAAACCTTCAAAGTGTCTCATCATGGACTCAGTTAGCTGGATTGTGATCAGCAAGATAAGAAAGTGGAAACCAATCCAAAATTGACTTTGGCTGTTAAATCCAGAGCGGCATGGATTCTTCACGTCATTCTCATATGAAATTCAAAAATAAGGTCGGCAATCAAGAGGTTAACTTTAAAAAAATAAGAGGTTAGAAAATAGAAAAATAAATAATATTCAGGCATTAGCAATATAATGCAACTGAATCCTGTTTTTGGAATGAAAAAACAGTGATGAGCTGATCTAGGTAAATGCTACTTTATTTATTTTAATTTTTTTAGAAGATTAGTTTAAGATAGTACAGAAGAAAAGAACAAAATAAAATAAAGTAGGATAAAAAATGAAGTTTAGAGGGATTAAGAATACCAGACCAATTCAAAAAGGGCATGGATTTTAAGAATAATCAAAAGCTCATGATGATGCTAATCATTGCAGATTATGAAGAACACATTACAAAATAACCATAAAGCTTCATTGATCAATTATCTGTAGAAAAAAAGTGAAAAGCACATTCCACGAGTACGACTATATGGATTATCTATAGGCTATACCAGATATGAATTCGCTATAAGCAAATAACATCGACTTGAAATAAATAAATAAACAAAAAAGAACTAACATTCTGTTATTCTGTATAATCATGAATATGTGGTATGATTTATGATCAAAGCATCTAGGGTCAGCTACTAATTTATATATTAGCAGTAGACTTAATTTATAATTCTGTCTGTTATAACAACTACGTTTGTTATATAGATTAGTTTATCCTGACTAAACAGTTTGAGTTTTTAAAAAATTCTACCTATTATTTTATTTTGGCAGGCTTCGATTCTTAATAGGGCTTAAGTGGTTAAACCACCTTTGTGTAATTACTTGTAGTCTTTGTAACATAAGCTTGAAGGCTTTTTACCCTTACAAACTTAAGTGTCGCCAATAATAGTGGGGCACTGGGCTTACATTGTTTTCAGTGTTATCACAATTCACAATATTCATGAACTCTTCTTAATGGCTAAAATCCTTACAATGATTAAAAATCTCTTGAAAGTTGTTATTAGGTTTAAGTTTTCAGCTCACAACTCTATTAAAATCCTAATGAGAATGTTTAATTTGAGATGTCTGTATTCCTTCTAAAGTAACCTCTTGAGAAACATATAAACTTTTGCAGTTGTCATAAAGGAACATTCCAAGAAGTTAAGGCATATTAATGGTCCAAAGAAATTAGTTTCTTCATAAAGCCTTGAACTTAATACGTAAAATAGAGGGGTTTATGAGGATAAAAATGCAGGCATTTAGAAGAAGAATAACTACACTCACTATTACTTTTCAGCCCACAACTCTAGCAGATGTCTAAGGAGAAAGTTTAATGTGAGATCCATTTATTCATTCTAAAGCGAACTCCTCAGAAACATCTTATGTTTTTCAATGGACACTAAAACATGTTAGTATAAATTTCACATTGAAAAAGGAAACTGATTTGATACTGAGTATAATACTGCCTATTACCTACCAATAACTGGTACACAGCGTTTCATATTGATTGCCACTAATATTATATTGAGGCAATTTTTTAAAAGAAATTGAAGTGCCGAGTGCGAGATAACCAACCCATCCATCTGCTCACATTTTGCATAAAAATTAGATGTTTTATATGAGAAATTCTTTGATGGGCAATTGCTTGAATTTGTGTTTCTCAGTTTGCAAGAAAGGCATTTAGGGTCATTTATGTGAGAGTATAATTAACATTTCTTTCTTGGACGCATGAAAAAATAATGCATGAAACTTCCTGACATATGAACTGTTGACAAATTCAGAAGTGAAACTTTTTTGATGGCTTCTATTAAGTATCAAAGTGTGGTTTC
The DNA here is from genome assembly GCA_945859915.1 of Cuscuta epithymum. Taxonomy (NCBI): domain Eukaryota; kingdom Viridiplantae; phylum Streptophyta; class Magnoliopsida; order Solanales; family Convolvulaceae; genus Cuscuta; species Cuscuta epithymum. The sequence goes on from CAMAPF010001015.1 coordinate 6,239,531, forward strand.
TTAAAAAGTTAAAAAATTAAGTATCAAAGTCATTATCATGTTGTAAATGGAGCAAGTGTAGTTGCAAGCAAATGCCATTCTTTATTTTCTTGTTTCAACTTTCCCTCAACTTGATATATTATTATTGTAGTCTAGGTAAATCAATACTTATGTTTGTCATTTATCACGTCCCAAGTACTTTTACATTTGTTATGGAGTCTGTCGTATGTTGAAATAAGGTTAATCTTTTGGGGAACATAAAAAAATTGATATTGAATATTATCATGCATTGAGAATACAGATAAGAAAAAAGGCACTAAGTTTTAAAGAAACATCAATAAAATAGTAAATTTTATGGTCATACGCTTAATCATTATCTTAGCAAATTTGGGTTTAGGAAAAACACAGAAAATTCTGCTCTTCAATAACATACCATGTACTTTGTTCCTGGTTTCGGCTTCTAGTGTTTATATACATGTGCCACCTAAAGGAACAGAAAATTCAGCTCCTCAATAACATACCATGTACATTTTTCACTAAAGGGTTTACATTTTAAGGGGTGTGATGGGGTATCCTAAAAGATTAAAGGGTTTACACCCTAAATCCACAATACAACTGCTTAGTCACTTATATTCATATATATTATCCTTTAATTAACCAGCCACTAAACTAAACTAAAAGAAGAAAACAGACTTGAAGTACATTTAGAAGAAATGTTGCGGGACCACATCCATATACATCCATTACTATATTACCATTTTGTTTTATATTTTGATTTAGAATCTCATCTCTTCTACTTAATTGAACAAACTTTTAAGCATTTTAAACACTAAATTTTATGAGAGGGGTACATATAAGTAATGACTATTGACATATTCATGAAATTGGCAATCAACGAGGCTGTATATTTTTTTTAATCGAATACAAGTGTAAGGTAATATATATTAATCTAGTGCCAGATATGGAAAATGAGATAGATGAGGTTGAGATAGGGAAAGAGTCACACTTGGAGGATGCTTACCACTTTGCAAATATGCTGGTGTTCAATTCCTGCCATTGATTGTAAGGCTGCATTGAATACCCAAATGGTTCGTAAGCAAACACCCTCAAACAGCATTTGGGAATATGAGGGTATAGAGATCAAATGGATCAATGAATGGACCAATGATGGAGATAGTTCTGCACACAAACAATGAAAAAGCGAAGGAAAAGTTGGAAATGTTTCAGCCTTAAAACCCAATTTTAAGATAATGAAAAAATCGCTAAAACTGAAATTGTTGCACAAAAAGATACCGGGTGATTATTCTCTGAAGCTTTAAACATCATTGTGTGCACAAGCTATATTGATAATAAGTGAAGGCATAAGCTAGCCTTCAAATGCATCAAATACAAAATGACCATATTTAAAAAGAGATGAAAATTAGAGAGGGATGAGATCATTAAAGATACATGATCCAGCTTCCATTAGTACATATACGACGTAGTGAAAGGAAAATCCTATATTAGAATAACAAAATAATAAAATAGCATGTGAGGGTGCGGGGTTATCATCCACACTTTGATTATAATTAGAGTACTTGCATGTAAAAGGTCAAGAAAGCCTCACGGGTGGTGTATCTGTTGTAGTAAAGGAAATACAAAGACAAAGGCTAGTAGGATGGAATTATTCTTGTAAAAAGTAAATTCAACTCCTAAAGTTCATATACATGTGCCACCTAAAGAAACATAAAATTCAGCTCCTCAATAACATATCATGTACTTTGTTCCTGGTTTCGGCTTCTACTTTTTTAGATTATAAGGTTTGATAGGATAGTTTGGTAGTCATTCACTCATTCTATAAGATAGCATTCTTTATCCTAATTCTATTATCTTTTTTCTCATTGGATAATTATACTTTTCATATTCATATACACGAAACACAAAAATGTTCTAAAATCTCATTTAGACATATTCACAAACACCTAGTATGTATGCTTCAAGAAGTTTTATTTGCCCTCCTAAATTACGTTCATACACACTCAAATACTGTAAGAAATCTTAGTTAAGCTAATTCACACTAACCAAACACGATCGAACATTCAGATAAACTCCACACTTGCTTCTAGTCCATCTATTCATAATCAACTTTATTGATTCATTTTGGCAAAACCTTACCCTCATTCTCATAACCTATAGCATTGGTGGGAAATTCAGGAGGATGTTTGAATGAGATTGTTGTGAATTTGAGAACCCAACAATGTAACTTGGTTATCTAAATCAGTCGTGACGTACCACTAGTGTCGGGAAGCTGTGAAGCTAAAGGCAACTAAAGTGGGATTGTGGAAATGAGAACCCTGGGAAGAAAATAAGAAATAAAAAATGGCACTTACCACTCTAATAAATGACCATACATCCATAATTGTATGATGCTTCTAAGTTCTAAGCATACATGTACAGACAGGCTGAGGCCGAGCACCTGAACCCTCAATTTTTTCACTGTGATGAAACAGTACCCGCCAAATCTTCATAAACCAAATGTTTTTTGAGAGGAATGTCCATTCCATATACACAAAAGATGTTTATAGTTTATACCACTTGTATACTCATACACGAATGTTTTTTTTTTACACGAATGTTTTTTTATTTGTGAGTTCTGTTAAGTAGGGGTGGACAAAGACCCGGTCCCGTTGGTCCATACCGGAATGTTCCGGTTCTGGTCCGAAATTGTCTCGTTATGTTTGGGACACATAATTTTTGTCCTGTGTCGGACCCGAACCGTTCCAAAACAAAACGGGACTGGGACAATTAAAATATATCTCGCTCCGTCCCGTTATCCCGAATCTAAAATTGTACTTTGTAGATTAATGAGTCTATCAACATCTCATGATGTGATCCAAATAATATATTTAATTTATTTTAGTAATAGTGGTTAAAAAATACTAATAATTATCCTTTTACATTTACACCAAATAATAATTATCCTTTTTAATTATAACTTTCGTTTTTTCACAACCCAAATACCAATGTTTATTAAAATATTAGTTATTTAACAACATACACACAAAAAATACCTAGAATGAACTATGAACTATATATCGTTTATCAACAAAAAAAGAAAATGATTTTTACTCCCAAAGGCTTCACTTCTTATTGTATTCTTTTATCATTTCTTGTTTTACGGATTTCTTGATAGTTTTTTGTCTAAGAGTTTTTTTGCTACAACTTTGATTTTTTGCAGCTAATCTGATTAGTTGCATTTTTGTCACAATTTTCTAGATTAGGTGCAGGTTTTTTGTCATAGAGTTTTTTTCTTTAGGTATTTTTCTCCCGCAAATAGATTTGCTTTGTTTTTGGGATTGCAATTTTTTAACTACAGTTTTTGGAATGTCACGAACCATTCCGTTTTGTCCCAGTACCAGTTTAAATGGGACAACAAAAGGACAGCACCTTGTCCCGTCCCGTTCCGAACCGTTATTATGAACCGGGTTCAGTACCGAGACAACCTAATATTATCTGTCAAAAAGAAAAATAAAGTAATAAAGTATAAACAAAAGAAATTCTTTAACTTTATTTCCATAATTTATAACTACTACGTATATTTCGGGGAAATAAACAATGTGTTTTTACCAAATATATTTAATTTTTTATTTGATGTATTTTATCTGATGTTTTGTAATATAACACAAATTGTAGGTTTTTGGTTTGATTATTTATATGAAGCATTATGATTACATTATTCATTTGTACTTTTTTCATTTCATATTTTTCAATTTATTTAAAAATAATATTCCCTCCATATTTTAAAGTTTCATACACTTTTCATTTTGGGATGTATTTAAAAGTTCCATACAGTTTACCTTTTTGTAAGTTTTTCCTTTAAAAAATACTCATTTACCCTTATTTCTTTTTTACCTTTTATCATCTATTTCCTACTTTTTCACATTCTTTCATACTTTTTCTATACTATTCCTGACGCCTACTATTCTTCCTTAAATCTTGTGTCATAACCCAACGTATGAATCTTTTAAATACGGAGAGAGTAATAAAAATATAAACTTTTATGTAACTATGTTTTTTTCAAAGTTACTAATTACACTTTTTATATCTATAGTAATTGTTGGGATATTGGGCTTCAGCCCTGATGGACAGTCTACCCGGGGGGTATCTTATCCGAGGGGTTATCGCGGGAATAACTTAGAGAGAAGTCAGAGCAAATAGGAGGAGAGAGAGTCGATTTATTAAATGAACTCAGCGTGGTTTACAAGGAGAATAAGGGCTGCTATTTATAGCAGCAATAAATGCGATGAGAGGACACGTGTCGGTAATCCAACGGCCGAAGGGTCACATCAGCCGGTTGGCACCGGCAGTGGTACGTCCACCGCATTGAATGCGGTTGGCGGATGTGACGTGGTATTAAATGCGGTGGTTGGCTGTCTCTAAAAGGAATCTTTGATGATTGAGGTAGTTCAGCCGAAGGCTCCCGGTGTAGCTGAGGGCTCCATGCGGTGAAGAACCCCTGTGTGGCCGAAGGCCCTGTGTGGCCGAAGGCTTGGTTCAACCGAAGGCTTCTCTGATGCCGAGGGCTTGAATTGCCGAAGGTTCACGTTTTTCACCGTTTTCTCCCAGTAGCTTCCTATGTCAGAGAAGGCCATCCTGTGAGTTCTGGAGCCTTCGGCCAAGGAGGCCGAAGGCACCCCAGTACGTATTTCGGGCTATTTCGGGGCTTGGGCCGTTGCTTTTGGGCCTGAGTTGTTCTCTGGGCTCAACGGACTTGTGTAGGAGAAGTAGGAGTCTATGGGCCGGGGGTTCCTGGGCCGTATACTCCATCAGGAGTCCCTCACTCCTTTTGCCGAAAGGTACTTGAGGGAAAAGGAGTAGATGCGTTGATTCTTCTGGGGGCTTCATCATTTAGTTGGGCGCCTTTGTTTGAGAACTTGCCTTCTGCTGATTGCCGAAGGCTTCCCTCAGTCCCTCACATGTCGAGGGTTTTCTGAGGGAAGTATAACACCTGTATGACTGTCGAAGGCTCTCCTCAGTCCCCCACATGTCGAGGGTTTTCTGAGGAAGAGTATAGATGTGTTGCCCGTATGTGTTGTTATGAAAGGCTGCTTTATTTCCGTGAGTGTGTTGGGAAAATTTTTGATGTACTGCTGCTGCCGAAGGGTATATCGAAGTATGTACCCGAGGGGTTTCCCTTTGATGTTTTGCCCGGGGGCTATATGCGTCAATCGTGGATTATCGCTTGAGGAATTTTTGTTCTGTGTGATTCCCGAGGGGTGTATCCTAGTCCCCCACTCCTTTAGGCCGAAGGCTAGTTCGGGCTGAAGGAGTTATGAAGTGTTGATAAGTCCCCGAGGGGTGATGACATTGATAAGCCGGAGGCTAATGCCGCCGCGGGCTTGAAGACGTTTGGTGGAGGTCGCTGTCTGAAGGCTGCGGAAGCGATAGCCGGAGGCTACCATCCGAGGGCACGCCAGTGTTGCCGAAATGTAGCCGTTGAAATAGAGCCGTTGCAAGAGGGGTCGACGTGGCCGGCTGCCGTTGGTTGAAGGTGGGCGGTATCCACCTATTGGCTGAACCGGCGGCCCGCAATGATGGGCTTTCGAATCGAGGCCCAGTTCTCGAGGCCCAGTTGCCTATAAATACCCCAGAGCTGAGTTCATTTCTTCTTGTGCGTTCATAAGCTCTAGCGAAGCCACTACAACAAAATTGACTTTTTGTAACACTTTATTTGTAACACTTAATTTTTTGTTACATATAACATTTAAACTTAGAATTATGTAACACTTACTTTTAAATGTTGCAAAAACACGTGAATCACACAATTATGCAACACGTACCGTAGAGTGTTACATAATACCAAGTATTATGTAACATTATTTTTAAAGTGTTGCTTTTTATATTAAATACAATCACAAATTATACTTCATATTTATGTGATATTATTGAACAATTTTGCATTTCGCTTGGTGATAAACATCTGGCAAAGTAAAATTTTACTTTGTATTTGTTTGAATTAATTCAATAAATAATTAAATACACAGCTAAATACTAGTAGTAAATACTCCTTACGAAAGTACGAAACTGCAGTCGTCCAAAAAAAAAGTACGAAACTGCAGTTTATCATACTCTGTAATTCTGTATCACTCTCTAATTTCAAGTTTTAACTGCTAACACTATTTACGATTAAAAAAAATACTGCTAACACTATTCGTAATTATCCTTGGTATTTTCCCAAACCTAATTGAGGAGCTGAAGCACTCTCAAAAAACGAGCGCAGATGAAATCAGAAGTGGACTCTACTAAACTAGATTTGATCGCCGCTCTTTCACCGTCGCCCGCCCCTCTTTCACCGTCGCCCGCCTCCTTTTCTCCGTTCCCCTCTTTATCCGTCACCCGCCGCTTTCACCATCGATTGCCGCCTTTCATCGTCGATCGCTGCTCCTCTGTTGAATGTTTCTCCCACGTTAGCAGCCACCATTCTTCCATATGTACACCGTACACCACTGCTCTCAATCTCTAATTTGGTAAAAATGTCGTTTAATTAGCTTTAAATACATGAGGATATGAGATGCCTAACTTTTTAATGATTTGAGTTGGATATTTGTTCACTTTTTATTAAAGATATGTCTAGTTGCTTTAAATTTGATGTAGAGCTTGAATACTACCAACCCATGAATCCAAGGCTTACGAAAATGATCCTATTTCGGTAAGAATTCCCATTATGCTATATATCAAGGAGTGCATATTAAATTGTTTTTTGTTCTTAAGGTTTAATTATTGTATATTTTTGTGTAGATTTTGTTTAGTTGCTTTATATTTGATATAAATCCTGAAAAAGTTTATGTCAAATTGTTTCACTTTTTTGAATGTCTTCCATGTGTTTGTTAAAATGCCCCTTTGAAATTTCATTCCAGCGGATGGTTTAATCTGTAATAACCTTTCTATAACTCAGAGAGCATCACCTGGTTATATATATGGGATATGGTGTTTGTGTTTCATACTCCTATTAATATTAGAATCAATCATTGAATTAAAAATATACCATTGTGTCTATTAAAGGAGTTGATGGTTTTTAGTATGGGTCTATTATATTGGAGGCTTAATACTTTAGAAGAAGAAGAAGAGTTTTTTATGTATCTCCAACATTGAAGAAAACTGCATATCGATTTAGAAGAATTAAGAAGTTTTTTGTATTGACCTAAATCTGTACTAAAAACATCATATCCAAAAAAGTGTGGGGACGAAGACATACAAAAAAATTAAGAAAATTGTCGCTTCACCACTGCTGATTTGATCGCCGCTCTCGACTTCCCTGTTTAGGTAAATATGCCCCGTTTTGGTATATACATAGTATTAGATTTTTTTGTATTTATTTTTTGCTATGTATTTGTTCTTTTATACTTTTTCAACCAAGAAACAAGTTTTACTTATTCTTTTTGCATTCCACTTACACTAAGATTCTCACTAATACAAAGCATAATTTCTTAATATATGTTTGCTTTTCTAAATACGTAATTCGTTCATACTTAAATGAGCTAAGAGAGTTCTTTCTCTCCCATCATGGTGATTTTTTATACTTCTAACAACGTATCAATAATATTATACGCACTAATAGCACTTTTAAAAGGGAATATTTTGAAAACTTTAATGTAAAGACTCCAAGTTTTGAGTTCTTTTTTAATTTGGTCTTTCAGTTCTTGATAAGTAATAGAACTTTTTATTATAGATGTCTGATCTACTATTCAATAATTTTTAGTCCTATTGGTGTATATTTACACTTGTTTGAAGTCTTTTCAGTTTTCACATACATTTCATTGCATTGAATTACATAGTACATTAGTATGAAGTAATGATGTTTATTTCATAAATTAAATGATTATAAGTTTGTTATGTGTTCAAATAATGTGTTCACGTTCTGTAGTTGACTGATGACCGCAAAAGTTTCAGGTATTCAATGGAACTTAAATACGGGCATTTAAGTGATTAAAGTTGGGTACTTAATTGAAGAAAATCTAAGGTAATTACCATCGGAGGAATGTAATTTTGATTACTTGACTAGCAGATTCCATGGAAAACTGTTAGTGTACACAAGTATTGATATTGGAGCATATTTTGCATACAGTCTTATCTTTTAGAAAATCACATTATATCTCAACTAGTATAAATATGAATTGCAGGCTCTCTTGGTATGGGTTGTGCTTTTTCTAATTAAGGATGTTATCTCAATAAGCGTGTACATGTTGCAGCATTACTGAGCTTAACAAGTGCACTTTATAACTTTGAATATCGATGTAATATAGGGATTTACACTGTATTTATGATATACATGTATGTTCTTCCCAGTAACAATTATAAGTATCTTCTTCTTATTCTGTTTGTTCCATTTCCATGAAATTTGAAACATCAAAGGTTTTATGATAGGAACTCTCGGAGCCCGGTCGTCTGTATTTCTTACTCTTTCAAACGAGAAGTGCCTCTATGAGGTACTTTCCATTACTCTCTGTACTTCAATCTATTATACGATTTTGCATAGAAATAATGTGATCTGTGCCAACGCTACCTATTGGTCACTTTTATATTGTTGTGTACTATCAAATTTTTTGTGTGTTTAATAGACCATTGTATTTTTAACTCTATTCACAGTGTGATACATTTTATGTTTGCTTACTGCACCCCTTCTTTTTTCATTCTCTTGCAGGGAGTTCGAAGGGCATGCTTCTCACTACCGTTTATGTCTATAGAAGATTGTGATGTGCAGTAGTTCTATAGGCTCTTTTAATGTTTTAGTTTATTTTTATTCAGTTAGATAACTTTTAGTTGACTGTATATAATTTTATATTTTAATGTATTAGTTATTACAATTGTGCGAACTGAAGTGACTATTCAAGGTAGTACAATTAATTTTTGTTAAATGTTAATGGTGATCAGTTGGTATGATATTTTATTTGTGGATGCTCCCTCATTATAAAAGTATAATTGTTTTGATATTTTCAAGTGTTTGTATATTAAAGCAAAATGTGAAAATGATTCAAATGATATATCATATATGGTACATAAATGCGGAAGTTGTGGCTTATAATTGCACCAAAGTGTTGCTAGTTCCCCTAAATGTGTTACATAAAGAAGCGATAAATTGTTACATAATATAAATACATGTTACAAAACGTGCAACGAATGTGTTACATATATATGAAAAATGTTGCTTTAAGTCACATCTTAAGTGTTGCAATTGATCCCAAATAGTGTTGCATCAGAACTGCTGCAAACTAGTGTTGCATTAGAGTAATTTATGCAACACTTCTATTCAATGTTGCATAAAATGATGAAAAGTGTTACATATGACTTTATGTAACGAGACCTGAAGTAACGCACCTAAAAGTGTTGCGATAGCCTTTCGTAACACTTTAACTTATTAATGTAACACTTTTGAGGTGTTGCAATATGTCAATTTTGTTGTAGTGAGCTCTGCTGAAATTTTTAGAGAGAGAAACTCTTGCCCTCGATCAAACCCAACTCTCCGAGGTCAGTCCTTCTCTTGTTCTTGAGTTCTCTAGTAGGTTTTGCTCTTTCCTTCCTTGTTTAAGTGTTAAAAACAATTTAGAGCCCCCCGGTTAGGATCTCGTCCCTGCCTATTCTCATGTCTTCCGCGAGTGATTCCCAAGATATCTCGAGGGATCCCTCGGTTAAAACCGAAAGCATTTCTGACGTGATGTCTTCGAGCGAACAGCCCTCGACAACTAACGATCTGGCCGTAGCTGAGGAAGTGCAGAGCCGCCTCCTAGTGGAGATGGAAGCTGAAGACTTCGAGCAAGTAATCGAAGACGAGGAGATGGCCATTGCGGTCCAAGTTGCCCAGGAGGCGGAAGAGAGTGAAAGGCAGAGGGTTACCGTGGCTATGCTCCCCCCTCGCAGAACCGATGAGGCAAGTAGCTCCCGGCCCTTAGATCCGGAGCCTCTGAGTGTTGCCCCCGCCAAGAAGAAGAAGAAGCTGAGGGCCGCTCCAAAGAAGAAGCAAGCGGCCGTGGACGCTGGGCAGCCAGTCGGGATCCCTGAGGGGCATTCGTATTTGGACACAACGGCCCTTGAGGTGAGGACCACAGCGTCGGGGGCCGAATGTCTAGCCCTCCAAGTCCTTGTGGGGCCGTCGGCACAAGTAGTGGAGCCGGGGCCCAACGACCTGTTATCCCATCCCCCCGAGGGATGTTTTTCGGTGCACATGCTCTCGGTGGAATTAGGGCTCAGATTTCCGCTCCACCCGTTTGTAGTAGCGTACTTGAAGCATGTGAAACTGGCCCCCTGCCAGCTCACACCCAATAGTCATTACTACCTGGCGGGGTTTCTGGCTCTCTGCCGAAGCCGGGGGATAGCCGCTTCACTGGACCAGTTCTTTCTCTCCTTCAACCTGTGCCGGGGAGGACACTCTCACGCCGGGGGGTATGCCAACTTGCAGCAGGTGCCGGCCTGGAAGCTCTTCTCTGAGACCCCCTCGTCTCATAAGGAATGGAAAGAGAAATTCTGCTACATCCGGGTGGCTGAGAATCCATTCCCGGGGGCTCTTAACAATTATTTCAAGAGGCACCCGAAGGTAGGAAGTGCAGCCCTCGATAAGGCCGGGAGGAGGCTCATTGAGAAGCCGGAAGGTTCAGATAAAGTGATTGCCATTAAGGCGGCGGCGTCGCCTGAGGAGCTATATTTGTTGGGCTTCCGTCGTTATCGCCTCCCGGAGGACAAGGACGAGAAGTATCCCCTGATTGACCGCGGATACCAAAACGCCGGAGGTTGTAGCCGGGGGCCCTTGTTATTGGTACTTAGAATTTTTCTGCATTTCACTCGTTTCGTTTCTAACCCCTTCCGAATTGCTGCAGGTGACATTATGGACGTTCAGGCCTTCGCCCGTCTGTCTAAAAAGCTGGCCAAGGTGCCAAGAAAGAAGAAGGAGGAGGGGTCCTCGAACCAACCCCTTGTTGACGAGGTCCTTAAGAAAGCCGGGGCCTCCACGGTCCCGGAGGGTGAGGGCCACCCCAAGGGAGCCGCTGTCGTGGACACCGTTGCTGAAGCCGGGGGCTCCCAAGCTGGGGAGCTGAAGAGAAAAAATACCGGGAAGGGCGTCATGCCTCCGGAGAGCAAGAAGAAGAAAAAGACCGAGGGGACCAAGGATGCCCCCCTGGTGATCACTGAAGGGCCATCTCCCTTCCAGGCTTCGGAATCTATTCCCCTGGAGGATTTCGATGAGGGGGCCTGGCCCCAGGAGACTGTGCAGTTCTCCTTCAAGAAGGGGACTGCGGTCATGCATGGCACCCTCGATCCGAGGGAGTTCCTGAGGGGTGCCACGCCACCACTGGATCGGTCTACCCTCGGCCGGTTCGATGACGAGGCTCTTGAAGTCAAGGCCCTCCAGGCCTCGGTTTCTGTAAGTTCTTGGATCTCCTTTGTTACCTTTGCGTTCTTTCCTTCACATGTTCTGACTTTGAGTGTCTTCTCCTTGTTTGCAGGCTAGCCTGGCTTTCGGAGAATATCTCCGGAGGATGGAACAAGTTCGCCTCCGGAAGGCGGAAGACGATGAGGCTCTTAGGAAGCTTGTTGCCAAGAATACCGAGGCCATCCGGAAGATGGCTGAGCTGGAGGAGACCCTGAGGCAGGCGGGGGATAGGTTGGAGGCCGCTAAGGCTGAGGCTCGGGCCGAGGGCAAGGCTGAAGCGGAGAAGGCAGCTGCAGAGGCCTCAAAGAAAGCCGCTGATGAGGCCGAGAAGGCCAAGACCGAGGCCGTGGTCAAAGCCAAAGGGGATGCCATTGCTGCTTTCCTTGCCGAGGGGTGGAAGTCCGACGAGCACCAGGGATGGGTGGACTCGGTCATCGAGCAAGGCGTTGGCGCCTGGGTGAAGGGCCCCGGGTCCGAGTGGATGGCCCTGAGGGGCAAAGACTATTTCGATGGAGGCGAGTTCTTCACCCAGCGTCTAATATACCGAAAGCTTGCCCAGCACTTCGGCATCCCCAAGGACGAGTTCGACCCTTCAGTATATGGGCTCCCCCCCGGCAACCTGATGTCCGAGTCCCCCTCCCGGAAGGTGAAGAGAGAGTCCAGCTTGCCGATTCAGAGCTGATGAGGGAGTATGGCCTTAATGGTGAGGAAGATGCGGAGGACGATGCATCCTCTAAGCCGAGGGACGACGTAGCCGAGAATGCTCAAGTTTAAAATTTGTTTAAGCACAACTTGTAATAGTTAAATAGGCTTCCGGCCCCGGCCTCATGTTGTAAACAGATATCTCTTATACTTCAATCATTTAATTTTGAATGAATGATGTGCCTCCGGGCTTTTTGTATGAATGAATGCCTCATTTTTCTCCAAGTCTTGTTTGCCTTCGTTCCTTTTCCTTATGAATGTATGCCTTTTGTTACTATGCATTCTTTCCTTCTTTTGCCTGCTTTCCCGAAGGCCGCCAGTTTGTGGACTTAGAAAAATCTTCTAAGTGAGAACTTTTGTCAACGAGCCTTCGGTTATAGTATAGGTTCGCTGGGGGCTTGTAGTTGTGGACTTAGAAATTTTTCTAAGTGTAAACCCAATCATGAGCCCCCCGGTCCAAGTAAAATTTTTGTCAGAACCCTTCGGATGTAGCGTAAAGTCCCCGAAAATGATCCGAGTAAAACTTCATTGGAAGCCTTCGGTAGATGATCCCTGTAATACTCCCGGGGTGAAGTGAAAGGGCCGAGGGCTAAAATTTTCCAAGGATTGCAAGGATTGCATCTTATGCCCCCGGAAGCCTTGGAAGCCTTCGTTTGGTAGTGTAGCTTCTGGCCATTGCCAAGTAGTTTAGGAGGCCATCGGCCATGAGTCTGTAGGTGAAGAATTACCCTCCCGAAGGGTCCACATTTGTGGACTTGGTCATTTTTTTCACAAACTTTCAATAGGTGTTGTAGTGAATCCTTCGAGTGTGAGGGTTGATTGAGCCTCCGGCACGCACAGTTGCCGAGGGCATCGAGATTATGGAGTTAGTGAAATTCTGAGATGTGTTTCCCATAGATCTTGTGAGTAGCCCCCCAGTTCGATGAGTGTTTCCCAAAGGATGCCAATGTGTGGACTTCTGCCTTCGGTATGAGGCCTCCGGTTTGTGCAGATATAGGTTTAGCTTGCCTTAGAACTTTGTGGAGCCTTCGGCATGTCACATAGTTGACTTCTATCCAGCCGGATTTCGGCCTTAGCCAAATTTAGGTGAAGTTTTGCTTAGTGAGCCTTCTTGTTGGGCCTCAGGTGAAGTTTTGCTTAGTGAGCCTTCTTGTTGGGCCTCCGGTGGAAATCTTGTACTCCAAGGTTTCATATAGCGAAGCCTTCGGCTATGTAGTCAGATGACTTGTTGTCGGGAGGTTTTCTTGTGCATTTGTAGCAGCCTTCGGGAATAGATATCCGAAGTGTTGAGCTTCCGGGGAGAATAGTATCCGGGGAGTTCCTTCCCCCCTACACATTTTTTTTTTTTTAGATGGTGTAGGAGAGGCATCTAGAAACTTGGTTTCTAGGAAAGGCTTGGCCTATATGGGAGGCAACAGAATAAACCGTTGGCTCCCCCTTCGGGAATGACCTTCCGATATCCCGAAGGGTTTGAGGGTCGTTTCCTCGGCCCGAGACATCGTCTGTTGCCTGCTTCCCCTTGGGAGATAGCACGGAAAGCGCCTCGGTTTTGAAAGTCGTCCCCTCAGCCCGAGACATGGTCTGTTGCCTGCTTCCCCTTGGGGGATAGCGCGGGGAGCGTTTCGTTTGTGGAAGTCGAATCCTGGGCCCGGGACATGGTCCGTTGCCTGCCTCCCCTTGGGGGATGGCGCGGAAAGCGTTCCTGGGAAGGGTTTTATTTGTGTGTTGAACACAAATAGCCGGGGGCACTTGGTACCAGCCGGAGCCGAGGGGTATTGCACCCCCCGGTTTTTTTTTTTTTTTTTTTTTTTCTTTTTAGTATGTAAAAGTATGCATAATGTATGCATGACTGCGTCCTCGTGGGGTACGGCTTAGTGAGAAAACACTTGGTGTTTTCAAAGGGTGGTGGGGGTGACCCATACACTTGGTACTTGGTACCTAAATTATTGTTCCCCCTCATAAGAGGGAGTGGCCTTGGGCCTTTCATGGTGAAGAGATGAGGGCTTGGCCACTCATTTGTAGGAGAGAAGGGGGCCTTGGGCCGCTTGTACGGTATGTAGGTGATGAAGGCGTGGCCTTTTGATTATATATTCTTGAAAAACAGATGGGGCCTTGGACCCTTGATCATTTACACTTGTTGAGGATGAGGGCTTGGCCGCTCATTGATAAAACTTAACTAGGTGGTGCACATTCCAATGTCTAGGGACCTCTGTCCCATTAGGGCGTTTTAGTTTGTATGTTCCTGGTTTGATGATGGCTGAGATGATGTAGGGGCCTTCAAACTTGGGCGCCATCTTTCCTCCTTCGGTGGGTAGACTGGCCTCCCTTCGTCGGAGGACGTAGTCTCCCACCTGGAATTCCCGGGAGCGGACCTTGGCGTCGATGTAGCCTTTGACTTGTCTCCTATAGTTTTCGGCCCTGAGGAAAGCTTGCTCTCGGCGTTCCGAGATGAGATGAAGGTCGAGGGCCATGTTGGCGTCATTGACCTCGGGCTCATATTGCTCCACCCTTCGGGTCGGAAGGGTCACTTCTGTTGGAGCCTTAGCCTCAAAGCCATAGCATAGGGAGAAGGGTGTTTCGCCTGTTGCACGCCGAGGGGTGGTGCGGTAGGCCCATAAGATGTTGTGTAGCTCTTCTACCCAGCCTCCCCCTTCGGCTTCCAGTTTCTTCTTCAACCCTTCAAGTAGGGTTCGGTTGGCGTTCTCTACTTGCCCGTTGCCTTGGGGGTAGGCAACGGAAGAAAAGGTGTGTTTGATGCCCCATGCCTCCAGGAGGGCACAGAAGGGGGCTGCCTCGAATTGAGTCCCGTTGTCGGAGATGATTTGTTGGGGGACGCCAAACCTTGTGAGGATATTTTTGAGAACAAAGTGGCGGCACCGGGCTTCAGTAATGCTGGCGAGGGGCTCGGCTTCTACCCATTTGGTGAAGTAGTCAATGGCCACGATGATGTACCTGTTGTTGGAGGTACCCCTCGGCAGAGGGCCCACCAGGTCGATACCCCATCGGGAGAAGGGTATGGCGGTGCTGATGGGGGCGTAGTTGACCGCGGGCCTGCCGGGGGCCTTCTGAAAGTGTTGGCAAGCGGTGCACCTTCGGGCTAGATCAGCACAATCTTTAGCCATCGTGGGCCAGAAGTAGCCTTGAACTATGAGCCTTCGGGACATGGAGAAGGGTCCCTGGTGGGCCGAGCAAGTGCCACTGTGCACTTCCTCCATAGCGACTTCGGCTTCATCTTGATGAAGGCACCGAAGGAGGGTGCCGTTGTAAGATCTTTTGTAAAGCCTCCCATTTTCGAGGGTGTAACTGGGAGCCCTCAGTTTTGCTAACTTTGCACGGGCTTCGTCTTGGGGTAGTTGCCCCGTGGTGATGAAGGTGGTGATGTCGGAGATCCAATCCTCCGGTCTCAGGTTAATGTTCATAATGGGGCTTGCGTGGATGCTTGAGAGGCTGAGCTCCTCGATCCTCGCAATTTTTGAGAGGTGCTCGGGGGATTCATCTGAGAGCTTGGATAGAATGTCGGCCTCAGAGTTTTGAGCCCTCGGTATTTGGGTGAGGGAATGTGCCTCAAATACCTTAAGCAATTCTTTGGCCGCTTCCTTGTATTGCTTCATCCTTCCTTCCTTGGCCTCATATTCGCCGGAGAGTTGGCCTACGACTAGCTTGGAGTCGCACTTGACGTGGATTTGTTTGGCCTTCAGATTTGCTGCCAGCCGAAGGCCACAGAGCAGGGCCTCATACTCGGCTTCGTTGTTGGAGACTTTGAAGGAGAATCGGATGGCATAATAGGCGCGGAAGCCCTCGGGAGTAATGAGGACCACTCCCCCTCCACATGCTTTGGTGGCCGAGGAGCCATCGGTATAGAGGGTCCACCACTCATCGAGGGGTGCCGAAGGCTCCTCATCCACCGCTGATCTTGCGGTGCATTCCGTTACGAAGTCTGCCAGGGCTTGGCCCTTGATGGCAGGCCTCGGACGGATATCTATGTTGTATTGGCTGAGGAAGATGGCCCATTTCACCATCCGAGAGGAGCTAGTGGGACTCCTCATGAGGGCGCCGAGGGGTTGATGAGTGAGCACTTGGACCGGATGAGCCTGAAAGTAGTGGCCAAGCTTCTTGACGGTCCAAACGATGGCTAGCACCGTCTTCTCGACGGGAGAATATCTGAGTTCGGCCTCCCGGAGGGTTTTGCTGACGTAGAAGATGGCATGTTGGATGCCGTCTTCCTCTCGTATTAGTACTGAGCTGATAGCCGCAGGGCTAACGCCGAGGTATAAGTATAGGGTCTCCCCCACCTTCGGCTTGGAGAGCACCGGGGGAGAAGAGAGGTACTTCTTAAGTTCGTCGAAGGCCTCTTGACACTCAGATGTCCATTGGAAGCCAGCTGTCTTCCTCATGATTTGGAAGAAGGGGAGGGCCCTCTCGGCCGACTTAGAGAGGAATCGGTTGAGGGCCGCCAGGCGACCCGTCAACCGTTGAACTTCTTTGACGTTGCGCGGAGGCTCCATATTGATGATGGCCTGAATTTTCTCGGGGTTGGCCTCGATACCCCTTCGGCTTACCATATAGCCCAAGAATTTTCCACCTTGTACGCCGAAGGTGCATTTCTTTGGATTCAACCGGAGGTTGAATTTTTGCATGATGGCGAAGATTTCCTGGAGGTCCTCGGCGTGAGTGCCGACCTTCTTGCTCTTGACAATCATATCGTCAACATAGGCCTCCATAGTGCGCCCCAAGACAGCTTGAAAGACTCTGGCCACCATTCGGGTGTAGGTGGCGCCTGAATTCTTGAGGCCGAAGGCCATCACAAGGTAGCAGAAGATACCTTCGGGTGTCATGAAGGCGGTTTTTTCAGCGTCTTCCTCATGCATGTAGATTTGATGATATCCGCGGAACGCGTCGAGGAATGACATGATCTCGCATCCCGCGGTCTCATCCACCAGTTGATCAATGTTTGGCAGAGGGAAAGGGTCCATAGGGCACGCCTTATTCAGATCAGTGTAGTCCACGCACATGCGGAAGGTAGGAGGCTTCTGTGCGAGGACTACGTTTGCCAACCAAGAAGGGTATTTCACCTCCTTAATGTGTTTGATGGAGAGGAGCATAGATACCTCCCTCTTCACGAACTCCCTTCTCTCGGCCGAGAGGGGTCTTCTTCGTTGCTGCACTGGTCTGGCCGAAGGGTCCACCGCCAGGCGGTGGGTGATAACCCTTCGGTCAATTCCTGGCATATCCTCCGGCCCCCATGCAAAAACAATGGAGTAGGCGCGGAGGGCCTTGGTGATGCCAGCCTTCAAGTCTTCGGGGAGCTTGGCTCCAATCTTCAGGACTCTCTCCGGCTTAGCCGGATCGAGTATCAAGTCTTCGGTCTCCTCGGCAGGCTCAGCCCTCGGCCTGCCTTCTTCTTCCTCTAGGGCCTTGGTGGTGATGGTGTCAACTCGAAATTCAGTTTTGCTAACCTTCTTGGTAAGCTGAAGGTAGCAGGCCCTGGAGAGTTTCTGATTCCCCCTTGAGTAGCCGATGCCGGTGGGTGTGGGGAATTTGAGACAGAGGTGCCTCATAGAGATGACGGCCTCCAAGTCCTCGAGGGCAGGCCGGCCGAGGATGATGTTGTGCGCGCAGTCGAGGTTGACGACGACGAATTCCACTTCGAGCTTGGCTCTATGGGATCCGTCGCCGAATTCAACCATGAGGGTGATGACGCCCTCGGCGTCTATGCTGTCCCCCGTAAATCCGGAGAGGGGGGTGTTGATGTGTCGAAGGGACCCCCTGTCGAGTCCCAACTCTTGAAAAGTGCTGAGATACATGACGTTGACCGAACTCCCCGTGTCGACATAAGTCCGGTGGATGATGGCGTCATTGATCTCAGTGCGGATGATGAGGGCATCCCTATGCGGCAGAGAACCCGAGGGGAGGTCCGCATCTGCGAAGAAAATTGGATCCGCCCTCGGCCGTTTAGTTGGGGGCATGTGATTGACTTCCCCAATGTAAAGGGACTGTGCCCACTTCTTCCGTTGGCTGGTGGAGTCTCCACCAGTGTTGCCGCCGTTAATCATGTGAATGTGGCGCTTGTATTGCTGATGGGAGCCTTCTCCCTCGTCCTCGAGGCCCCCAATTTCACGCTTCTTCCCCTGTGGGTTTCCCAAGGGGATGGTGTTGGGGTTCACCCATTTGTTTGCCTTCGGCGGAGGCCCTTGATGGTGAAGGAGGCCCTGGGGAGGAGGGCCCCTGATAAACTGAGACAAGTGGCCCGCCTGTATCAGCCTCTCAATTGCGTTTTTCAGTTGGTGGCAGTCGTCGGTCTTGTGCCCGTGGTGGCGGTGAAAGCGGCAATATGGCTCATCAGGGCCGATGGCATAGATCTCGAGGGGTGTACGGGAGTCTCGCTCGACGAGCCCCCGCTCTTCCGCATGATCAAGAATGACGATGACGGGATGCGTCAAGGGAGTGCGTGGATGCTCAAGGAGGACGGGCTGCGCCCATGCCTTCGGATTGTTCTTGTAACCGCCCCCGGGTCTGGCTTGGCCACCTCGGGAACGATCGTTGTATTGGGCCTCGCGGTTGGCCGGAGGGGGAGGCCCTCCGGGCCGATTCCTGCCTTCATTCTTCTGAGAGGGGTCCGTGTTGCGGCGGTCCTTCTCGATTTCCTCTGCTTCGGCATAATGGTCCCCCCGCTGAAGGGCCTTCGTATAATCGCGGGGGGGATCAGTGATAAGACTCCGAGAGAAGTTACTGTTGCGGAGGACTGTGTGGAAGAGGGCCATCAGGGTCCTGTCATCGGCGCCCTCGACCTCGAGGGAAGCCTGCCTCCAGCGTTCTAAGAAACTCCGAAGGGTTTCCTCCTTCTGTTGTCTCACGTTCAGAAGGTGGGAGAAGTGCTTCTTTGAGCGATGCCTCCCAGCAAATTGTGTAAGGAAGCGGTGGGCAAGTTCTTGCCAAGAATCAATGCTGCCTTCGGGCAACCGGTTGAACCACTCATACGCGGGTCCCTCCAAGGTGGAAAGGAACCAACGGCATAAGTATTCATCCGAGGCCCCCATCATCATCATCATGCTATTTTGATAGCGGCTATAGTGCTCTTGGGGATCTGTCTTCCCCTCATACGGTTTGATGGGTTGCCCGCGATATTTGTGGGGGATTTTGGCCGCCAACACCCTTGGGGTGAAGGGTGTTCTAGTGCGGAGTTGAATGAGGGGCTCGCCTGAGCCTTCGGCAAGCTTACGCTTCATTTCCTCCACCTGCGCCCGGAGGTCGGCGTACTCTGGATCTGGCCTCGCCGTGGAAGCCGTCGGGTGCGCCTGACGATTCTCCTCGAGTTGACGGAGGAGGGCTTCAATGATTTCGTCCTTGGGATCCTTCGGGGCAACCCCTTGGGAGTTGGCCCGGAAGGATTGCGCCTGATTGATCTGGTGCCTGGCGTCATCGGCATGGAGAAGGGCTTTGCCTTTGCTTCGTGGGGGAGGCACGCCCTCGGCGCCCGAAGCAGAGGCTCCACTCTCCAGGGGCCTGCTGAATGCTTGTTTCCCGAGGCGGTCTTGGACCCCTCGGTGCCCGGGAGCTCCCCCAAGCCTCTCAAGTACAGAGGTTCGGGGTTTCTCTTTCATCATGGGGCGCTTGTCCCTGGATTGGGCCTCTTGGGAGGCGGTATCCTGCGCTATGACCCCCTCGGCATTGCCAATCCCCGGGGGAGGACTGTTGAACAAAGGAGGGAGTGGTGGTAGTTGGATAACATTCCCTCCAGCGTGGGGCTGAAGGGGCGCCTGGGAGGCGAGGGCTCCGGAATTGAGAGCCATGTTTTGAACGAAGGCCGCAAAGGCAGCCTGAAGATCGATGGCCGGGGCCGGAGGGGGAACTTGGTTCTCACTCCGATCCCTCCTTCGATTATCAAGGCCAATGCGGGCATCAGGGGCGTTCTTCTGTAGCTGCTGACGGAGGTCAGCGGTAGCCTGCTCCAATTCCAGGATGATACCACCCTCGGGTACCAAGAGCCTGTTGGAGGCCTCAGCCCCGTTGGTTTCGCCGGGGGCGACGTGGTTCTCCTCCAGAGTTTTGGATTGGGCACGAGTGGTTCTTCCCATTTTTTGGTAAGTGTTTTGTATTTGGTAGAGGGGGAGGGTTTCTTACTTGATAGTTCAGACCTCTCAACGAGAGCACCAAATGATGGACTGTCTACCCGGGGGGTATCTTATCCGAGGGGTTATCGCGGGAATAACTTAGAGAGAAGTCAGAGCAAATAGGAGGAGAGAGAGTCGATTTATTAAATGAACTCAGCGTGGTTTACAAGGAGAATAAGGGCTGCTATTTATAGCAGCAATAAATGCGATGAGAGGACACGTGTCGGTAATCCAACGGCCGAAGGGTCACATCAGCCGGTTGGCACCGGCAGTGGTACGTCCACCGCATTGAATGCGGTTGGCGGATGTGACGTGGTATTAAATGCGGTGGTTGGCTGTCTCTAAAAGGAATCTTTGATGATTGAGGTAGTTCAGCCAAAGGCTCCCGTTGTAGCCGAGGGCTCCATGCGGTGAAGAACCCCTGTGTGGCCGAAGGCCCTGTGTGGCCGAAGGCTTGGTTCAACCGAAGGCTTCTCTGATGCCGAGGGCTTGAATTGCCGAAGGTTCACGTTTTTCACCGTTTTCTCCCAGTAGCTTCCTATGTCAGAGAAGGCCATCCTGTGAGTTCTGGAGCCTTCGGCCAAGGAGGCCGAAGGCACCCCAGTACGTATTTCGGGCTATTTCGGGGCTTGGGCCGTTGCTTTTGGGCCTGAGTTGTTCTCTGGGCTCAACGGACTTGTGTAGGAGAAGTAGGAGTCTATGGGCCGGGGGTTCCTGGGCCGTATACTCCATCAAGCCCAATATACCCAGCCCAAAATAGATAAAGGCCCAAGCAAAAGAGCAAGCCTGGAGAGAAGTCGGGAATCGAGACATCGCGTCGGGAAGGTACAATCAAAGCATCCCGAACACTGTTCGGGATATCCCGGACAGCCTAATTATCCAACTTGGGGTAATTAGCACAAATGTCAGTGTGATCATCTAACCTGGGAAGATTGAACCCTGAACGGGATCCCTGGCCGGAAAATTCACAAAGTGGCAAGCTACATTAAATGCTAAAGTATGGCGGTAGCAAGTGGAGGCATGGGTGCACAGGTGGCAGGGGCAACAGCCAACCGGGTTCGGCCACGTCATCATCCCACCTACCCCCTTCTTAGTATAAATAGGCACATTGAACACATTGTAAGGGGTTAGCATTTTGATACTCAGAGCTTAGATACAGATTATCTCTCTAGTTCTTGTATTAATCACTATTTTGACGTCCCGTTCGGGTAGTTCGAGTGTAATCAGAAAATTACGTAATGCAAGATTAGCTTCTGAGTTCAGATTATTCAGTGTTTTATATTTTATACACCTTATAACCATAACTCACATCCTTAATATCCAAAGCGTGTATTGGGCTTTTGGATTTGCGGGATTAAACCTCAATAGTAATATAAAAATTAAACCAATTACTCTGTGTATAAGAATTAAAATATAACTACTATTTTTATATTATTTATTATATATTTATGTTAAACTATTTTTACGTGTTATATATACGAAGTACTTCGTACTAATTATGTGTATTTTATAATATATCGGGTAAGCTAATATATACAATCATATGTGTGTTGAGCCAAGCGTACGCGCGTGCACACACACACACACATGTTGTATGTAAACCTAACTATTACATTTTAAAAATAAAATAAAATATATGGTTTGAAAATAAAGTTGAACAATTATTTTGTTTAGTTTAAATTTTATTTCTTTATTTTGCATTTACCGAAAAATATATAAATATTTCATATTTTTATTTTATATTTTTGACTTATTTTTATCATTTTCTTTTCTATTTTTATTATTTATTTCTATTTTTTCGTAATTTTGATGATTTTCAGGGTTAAGAGGGTGAATTGAATGATTCGGGTTCAGGGGCTTATTTAACCGGATCCTAACCTGCAAAAAATGAATTTCGAATCTTTTATCAAGTTCAGTGTGTCACTTGGAGCTTTTCTTTAGTTTAGGGAGGAATTGAGCAACCGAGAAAGGTACAATGGTCTATTTGACCCTTTAGCCTTATATATATCAACCACCTCCATTTACTCCATCCGTCCCACAAAACATAGGCAAATTGACTTTTCTTTATCAACGCCAATAAATTATGGACAATAAATTTCGTTATTGTATATGTGTGAAAAATATAATTTCAAAATTTTATGAAAGAAATATTAAAAATGCTTATAAATAACACACACCTACACACATATAATTAATAAGTGTATAAGTGCTTATAAATGCTGCAATTCCTGCAAACATATGAGATATATTAATAAAACTTCAATATTATAATGTGTATAAGTGTTTATAAATGTTGCAAACATATGGGATATATGAAAGAAATATAACTTCAATATTATAACGTGTATAAGTGCTTATAAATGCTGCAAACATATGAGTTATATTAATGCAAATAACATTTACATATAATTTTGTATGTAAAAATATTATTGGTCAATCATTACTATTATTGATCAAAAAAGGTCCAAATGACAATGTTTTGTGGGGCGGAAGAAGTAATTGTTACTTTTGAGTATTTGCAATTTTTGAATTATCATTGACTCATTGAGTATAAACGTGTACCCAACTTGGCAACTTTAATCTATACAAAACATTGCGAACAATATAGAATAAACTCGCTCCTGACCTTTGATATCAAGAAAAAACATCCGAATGGCTTGTCCTATTAGGTTTCGACCGGATATATTCCCCTAAATTATTGGACTCTTTCGCAACCTACTGTCAGATGGGCCACACCCACGGCACACAATGCTTCTCAAGTCTTTAGTTTTTATTCCGCAGAGTATTAGGTTTAGCTCTCTACACGTATTTTAGTTATTTGATCTTTACCCGACATTTACCACACCCGAACGGGTGGTTCTCGAAAAAAATGTAGAATAAACTTGCTTTTTAAAACAACGAACATGGTATTGTAGTAGGAGAAATCTACATGTATATATATTGGAAGACTTTTAGGTGGAGTTTTGGAAGCTGAATAGTTTTCACTCATGTTTGTAAGTGTATATCTATAAATGTTGCAAACACATTGTAGACAAAATGTATCTAAAAGGATGACTTTATTATGGTGTTGCCACATGCAATGTCAACTTTTCCTATGAAGGGTGTTGCCACATGTCATCAATTCATTCATAGAGCTCTAATTTCCAAGAGTTTGTTTTATTATATTATATTATATTTTATATTTGTTTGACTTCCTTATTGAATTTTAAGCTGAAATTCGGTGGACATAAACTAGACTTGATGAAAAACATGCTAAAAAAATTCCACCGGAAATCACCCCAAATAGTGAATTCCGCACGTCGATTCCGGTCAGGAGTTCCTAACTCGACCGGGACTACACACATGTGTACACATAGATTTTGGTTCAAATGAGAATACCTCCTATTGTAAGAAATGAGAACAAATCCTAGTCATTCATCTCTCTACATCCGTATACCATTTTAATCATATATTATTGGGTATTTTAGTAATCATGCATGGGTAGGTTAATTTGGTATGTGTTTGACCGTCCACCACTATTTAAGTTTAGCATCTTATGTATTTAATTTTAGATGGAACATGACTTTTTGAAGTTATATTATATTATATTGAATAAAATAAGTTATTTTGTAAGGAACTAATACATTTTTGTTGTTGTTTCTTTCCATTAATACATATTCATTTCATGTGTTGATGTGCGTTAAATATTTATTTTTATGTATTTACATCGACATGCATCAACGGATGATTATTAACTCGTGCATCAAATTATGATTTAGTGTATTAAATATTTATTCTGGTGTATTTCAACATAATATCTGTCAATTCTTGTGTGTTAGATATTACATATTTAGTGCATCAAATTAGTGTGATTAACTCGTGCACTAAATTGTGATGTATTTTTCATACGTTGTGCATCAAATACCAATTATTGTGTGTTATATCCTGACTAAGAGTAAGATGTCGATCCATGCACATTAAACATTGATTGTTGTGTGTTAGATACTGATTTTTATGCGGTACACCCTTATTGCACCGCATATACGTATTATGCATTAGAAGTCAATTCTTGTGTGTTATATACAGTATACTAGCTTAAATTGCATGAAGTTCTTATGTGATAAATACTATTTAGTTCTTATTTGAATTGTGCCTGAGATATTATGCTTAACATACATATAGTTCAGTGCTTTTATATATGTAATGTGCATTTGTTAATGATCCGTGTGCATTATATGCCTGTATAATTGTATGAGTTCTTAAATATTAAATATCAATTCATATATTATATACTCGTATATGGCAAGTTCGATTTCATGATTATAAGCTAGAGCTTTATTTGGTAACCAATTTTATTTGTGCATTAAATTATCATACTTTGGGTGGGAACATCACATTTACCCCTACTTTTTTTTAGGGTGGGCCCAGACCCTCCTTGACCCTAAGTCAGATCCACCCCTGCTTATTATGTTTATATATAACAGTTTATAGAAGTGGTTTGTTTGAGTTTAATCAACTTTTTCTTTGTAAGAAATAGTTTATCCAAAAAAACATGTCTTTGCACGCTTAGGCTTAACCTTTCGCGCATAGACTTGTTCTTTTTCACGCCTTTGATAGTCAACTTTCAAATTCACCGCCTTTTTCATTTTTTCTCTGCTATGCGAGGAATTTTCCCTCCGCTTGAAGCCTAGACTCGCCTTGCCCCCACAGTTTTTGACGCCCCTTTAAAACAGTCTTCCGGAGAATTATGTCTTCCTAAATTCATTGAATATATTACATTACCACTAATAGTCTTGTTTAGTTGACTTAAATTGATATAGATTATTTTACTTATATGTCTTGTTTAATTCTTTGAATAATTTATGGATCCAAAAATAAATTATATAAAGCATTTTTAGTGACATTTAAATTAGCTGAATGTATTAGTATTGAAGAAATTTTGGCTAAAACGGCTAAATTGATTTAATTTGTTGAATTATGAAAAAAGTATATTTAAAATATTTTTAAATAATACTCCATCCGCCCCGCTAAGATTTTCTCATTTTACCTTTTCAGGAAATTACACTAAGATTGTCTCATACCATATTTGGTAAAGTTTGTGTGGCTCTAAATCATTCTTACTTCATTTTTACTTTATCAATTCAATATCAAGCATATAAACTCACTTTTCTTAATAACCGTGTCACATGCTTCCGTCTCAATGTTAGTGGGACGGAGGTAAAAGATAAAATTATACGGAGTATAAGAACAAATAAAAATATCATCTACAATAATTTCAACCAATTTGGCTAGAAAAATAACGTCTACCTTACTTATTTTCATTATTACACAATTCAACGCGAAAACGCAATGTTAATAAAAAAGTCGACTAGTAAAACTTATTAGCTCTTTTGGTACAAATAGGTCGTTTAGTAGTCCCTATTTTTAGCTAATTACTTCTATACTTTAATCTTAACTAATCTTTGAGCTCGTTTGATAGTCCCTATATAATTTAAGTATTGATGGAGTAATATTTTGTTTATACTCGGTAGCTATGCTCAATATTCAATTGAAAAAATTAAACTGAATGCATTATGCATCACATATTCACATAATATGACACTCCCAAATTTCAAGTCAAGTTTGAACAACTATCTATTTATAAACTAAATGAAACTTGGTCTGTAACACAAGGAAAAATATGTTAAAATTTGATAGCATATCATCCCTAAAGGCCTTGGTGTAAAAGCACCTCCAAGGAATACTAATATATCTATGAACTGACTGCAATGTCGTCCCAAATAATAATACTACCTCCGTTCTCTTTTAATTGCAACATTGAACTTTTTGCACTATTCACGTATTCTACTTTGATTATATTTTATTGATTAATGTATTATAAATTAAATTTTTAAAAAAATATTGTTAAATTCTTCTCATTCTAAATTTTCAAAATATGAATTTTTTACGAATATGGAATGAAAGATATTAGTTATCAAACTTGTGCGTTGACAAACGTGAAATGTTGACTGTTGCAATTAAAAAGGAACGGAGGAAGTATTAAAATCGGGAATATTTGAAATTAATTGCGTCCATTTTCCATTCAGGCCTATCAGGCGTCTTACTAATGATAAATTGATAATATCAAATTACCAATTGAATAAATATGTTGATTGAATGTTGTTACATCAATGAAAATATCAATTGAGACCAAATATGCAAATTAAGACTTAAAAACCGTCGCAAAAATATTTATTTTACCAGAAATTTATTATTTGAAAACCTATAATTAAAATAAAAATAATCAAATACAACTTTGGTATACAATATATGATCAGTTGTGACTTTCAAGTGGTTGGACGTGCACAATGTCGCCTACAAATCATATATGTACAAAAAAAGTGTACGTATTTGACAAATTGGCATTAATTATAATTTACAACCAACACATGCTCTTATTGTTGCATTCAAACACATAAACCCACAGATGTAGAAACTCAATTTGAAATCTCTATGTTTAATTCCAACAATTGTATTCCATATATAGATAAACCCAGAAATACTTGCATACTGAAATCATACCTATGAAAAGAAAGAAAGAATACATCACAATTTTGATAATAAAAAACATCAACAAAAACATCACTGTCACATCTTCAATAGAGTAAATGTACCTTAATATCAATGGCAAGCAATCGCGGTGACAGAAATGGCGGGTTAAGGGGAGCAGGGCATAAGAAATTTATATTGGGGGTGCAAAGCTTAAAATTTCAATATATATTTTACTGCTTACAAATATTTATCCGTTTGTATATACATCACAAATTTTTCTTGGAAGATCGAGACCCCGCCAGCCTCCCCTGTCTCCACCCCTGATGAAAAGGCACACCTATGTTAGCAAAACAAGTATGAATTTCAAGTCAATAAAGTAGCGCAAGTGCTTTTGCTGTTCTTGATAAAATAAACTGAAAATTGACACCAAAAGAAACCCCAAATGATGCAATGGATTCCAAGTGGAAAAAAGTGCTCCAAGAATGTATGATTAAAAAGGCAGACTAAGATGTGCACCAACAAAAATTCTTTTATCTCTATATACGAGTATATTTTCTCAGAGAGATAGAGAAAGATCGATGTTGATGGGGTGAGTGTCACTTTGGCAAGTAGAACTATAAAGAAGCAGAAGAGTCTTGGCCTACCGATAACGTTGTTGATGTTGATAGCTAATGGGGTCGTTTGTCACTGCCTGAAACTCTTAGGCAGCCATGTGATGGAGACTAGGGGTGGGCAAAAATACCGAAAAATCGGTATACCGCACTTACCGTACCGAAAAATACCGGAAAATACCGAAATATTGGTATACCGTCATTTTCGGTACAGTATCACACCGTACCGATCTATTTCGGTACGGTAACGGTAAATGTTTTCAAATACCGCGGTATACCGGTATAATACCGTACCGACTCCCTACTCAACAATTACTTTTAATTCTAATATATTGTAAAAATCCATTACAATTTTGAAGCCCAAAATTAATACTTAAGTTGGTTACAAATACAAAAATACAAAAATAAAGGCCCAATTTCTCAAACTCACTATAACCTTATAGGCTTCTACTTCGCTAACCTTAATGACTAATGAGTAATGTACAAATGTCAAGAAACAAGTCCATCTTGTTCCAAGAGCTTGCAAGTCGTGATGGCTGGACCGCTAAGTAGCTGACGAGTGAAGAGAGATACACTTATGTGATAAGTGTATCTATATAGGGATTCCGCGAGTCGAAACACACAACTTTGTCCGGAAGTCTTATTCAATTTTTAAAATATTATAAAAATGACTAAATACACAATATCATATTAGAAATAAATGATTTTATAACCATGTTGTTTGAATAGTTTTATTTATTCTTGTTAGAGATCAATTTAATTATATCTATATTGTTCAAGTTATTTTAGGAGAATGTTTACTTTTTAATATGTGGCATGTTGAACTGCTTAAATATATTAATAATAATTATTATTTAATATTGAATTGACATCAATAGATTATTAATTGTACTTCGTAACACTTTAATAATAGATTTAATATGTCGTCAGTAATAACGATTTAGTATATTTCGTTAGTCTATGATAATTTTTTGTATTGGGAGATATGCACGGTAATTTACCGATACCGTACCGTTACCGAACCGAAACTTCGGTATACCGAAATGCGGTATACCGAAACTTCGGTAAGGTAAAGGTATGCAAATTTTGCATACCGAAAGTTTTGGTACGGCAAATGTATGAGAAAAAATATAAGGTATACCGTACCGAACCACCCCTAATGGAGACAAGAGATTGTCTTTCACGGGGTACACTTTCTCGCGGGGAAGTCATAATTTTGGTCCGCTCCTCTATATAAAAAAATGTTCCAAACCATTCAATTCCTATGTAAAAGAAATTATCAAGGAAATTTAGCAGCGTGAGTCTTATTGTTATCGTGGCATACTTTTTAAGACTTATAGAGGTCCCACATTCTTTCAACATCTTAACATAATCGTCTATCGCATAATGAAGTGTACTAATCAAACGATTAAAGTGGTGATACCATTATGCTTGTGACTTCACGTCATTCAAACAAAAATATTTTGTGATTCATGAAATAATTAATTTAACATTAATAAACACAAACTAGTTTATACATTATATGTTCTCATATACTTATGGTCATTGAAAAGAAAGACTCATTAATCTCAACATTGGTTGTTTTGTTTTTGCTAAACTTCATCTTCTAAAAGCAAATGCAAATGCGTGGAACAAGGTATCGTATCGTCTGAGGCATCCTTATCAGTAGAACAAGTACAAACAACAATATGCAAACGGTTTAGAGCCATCAAGTCATGTGTAAGTTTAACCCCTCCTTTCTACATGCTCATGTTGAGAAACTTCATACAATGTGTTAATCTAGTTGTTATGAAAAATAATAATAACTGAAAATGACTAGTCTAAAATCTAGGTCATATTATACTAATCGAAATACATAAAGATTGAATATATTGGTCATAAAGATCAAAAAGAGGTTGAATAGATAGAAAATTTTTCTACTCATTATTGATATATTAGGATAGAAGGTTTACTTAAACGTTGATACTAATCGAAATACATAAAGATTGAACATATTGGTCGTAGAGATAAATAAGAGGTTGAATAGATAGGAAATTTTTCTACTGTTGAAGTATTAGGATAGAAGATTTACTTTAAGGTTGAAGGAACCTAATGAGGGTAGAACCATTTGTAAAAATAGTTTGTTAGTCAATCTAAATGATTAACCTAACTAAATCTAATTATATATATTTTCAATCAATTCACTTGGAGTTAGACTTTTAGTCATTAAGTATTTCTCTTGATTGAATATCAATGTTGTAATATTTGAATATGACGATTTTTCAATTTTATGTATTAAATTTAGGAAGTTCCTAAACTAGAAATCATGGTTTCCAAAGATTATGTTTTTCCTAAAATGAAAAATAGATGTGAAGTCCTCCTTGGAAGCCTTTCAAGACAGAATGAAGACTGATTTAATCAATAATTTGAATGTGTTAGAGTTTTTGTGAAAACCCATATTTGAAGCATATTTAGACAATCAAGATTATGTTCATTCATGAAGCATGACGCGACAACTTCTGATGAGAGTCTTCCACAAAAAGAGAGAAAGAGATGTGATTGTTTGTTAATGGATTACCCATTAGATATTCTTTGTTAGAGTTTGCACTCATCACAGATTTGTAGTGCTCATTTCTCAATCTAAATTGGGAAGAAGAAAGTAGAGATTGATGGAGAAAGTTAGAAAAAATTTATTGATACTCACTGGCCAGAGATAATCTGTAAAAAAAATTGTGATGTGGTTAATTATCATAGTAACATAAAAAACTTCACACAACTTTGTAAGAATCTCAACAAAGGAAAAAGTGAGCATGGAAATAAAAATGTGATTGATATAAGGTAGTTAGTGTTCGTAGTCATGACATTGTATGTTAAGGAAGATAGGAAATCACAATTTTCATATTGGATGCTTGCATACGCTGCCTATAAAGAAGAATTTGATGCTTTTCATTGGGGAATGTGGGCTATCATGCATTTTCTTAAGGTGATGTAGAAGAACCTTTGTGACAAGATGACACAACTTGATCAAGGTGCCTCTAAATCACACATATGGTGGTTCGTACTTGCTCTACCGATAAATAAGTTGTGAATATTTATTTATGTATTACTACCTTCGTCCCCCTAATATTGGGATGGAACGGTGTGATGTGGTTTTAAGAAAGTGGAATTATGTGGTTGATAATGAGTTAATAAAGTGAGAATAAAGTAAGAATCAATTTGAGCCACACAAATATTACTAAATATGGTATGAGACAATTTTAGTGGGACAGTCAGAAAAGGAAAAATGGGACAATTATAGTGGGACGAAGGGAGTATATGGAACCATGTTAATGTAAATCTGTTTAGTCTTGTCTATGAGTGCATTCAATCTTGTGCTACACGATTGTTTAAGAAAGATGTGGTTTAGCAAAAACAAAACAACAAACGTTGAGATTTATAAGACTTCGTTTTCTGTTAAAGTAAGTATATGACAACATATAATGTATAAACTAATTCGCATTTATTATGGAATTACAAAGTTTTCTTGTTCCAGGAGACCCGGAGGCATTGGAAATGGATCACCATTTCCATTGTTTGATTAGTACCCTCATTGTGCGATAGATGATATGTTAGGATGTTGGAAGATAGTGTGCCCCATCTACTGAAAGACACTCTCTTGTCTCCATCACATGGTGAAGTTGAACCTTTAGTCATGCCCGTTGGGTGTTGCCTTCCGCAAAAAAGCATGTCTACTAATTCAGAACACTCTCATACTCATCATAGTGAGTTAGAATACCGCATAAAAGTATATATCGATAAGAAGTTTGGTTCATTGAGAGATGAATTAGAAAGAGAAATGATATAATTATAAAACTTCTTGAGAAGGTATGTATTGTACTTGTTTATTTTTAAAAAAAATTATCATTTATCATTGATATTATAATAAATAATAATTATTTAATATTTAAAATGTTGTAGCTTATTGCAAAGGGTGACGTGGTGGTGGAGGAGACGATTCCCCCCAAAGAGTGAATTGACATCCATGAAAAGGGACCTTGTGTTGGATGCACAAGACGTAGGTACTAATTTAAAAAAAAATTACTCACTTATATGAGCACTATGCTTGTTTAACATGATGTGCAAATATAAAGGTAATAGCTTGTAACTGTCCTTGGGCACTCCAAAAAGTTTTTCACTAGCATGCTTTCAACCTAACCAAGCCTTTGCGTAGGTTATGGGCATGATCTTGTTCTGCATGAGTCGTGTCATAGTGCCTTCTAGGTGTTATGATATCTTGTGAACACTTAGAAGAGACAAAATTGTATCTTCTACCAGTCTTGATGTTGTTTGCCTCAATGTTCTATTGCGACTTCCAACCGAATAGTTGCGAACCTTGTTATATCTTCAAATCACAAACTTGGATGAGTTCTTTATATTTGATGCATGCATCATCCAACTACAATTGCCATCTAGGCATTTAAGGACATAGCTTGTCCGATCACATTTTTATCGTGTTGGTTTCATAATTACCTTAAATGGCTACCTCCCTAAGCTTTCTCTTTTCTTCCTTTCCCTCTCCTCCCCACCTCTTCTCCCCACCTCTCAACTCGTCTAACAGGTACATCACTCGATCTTCTAAGCACATGGCCAAACCACCGCATCGACACTCTCGCATCTTATCTTCAATAGGATGACCATATAAAGAAAAATTCTAACACTAAAAGCACTTAAAAGATGTAAAGTTCTAGGTTTAAATCACAATGATGAAAACACCAATAATATGCTTCAAGCAACTTCTTTTAAAAACTTATAATGTCAAAAACTAACACTGTAATTCATGAAAAGAAAACTTACTTGTATCATCACACTCTGACATTGACAAATTTGTACCTTCCAAGAGCTCCAACACCATTCTTTATCCCAGAAATACAAGATCCAGATCGTTCTGACATTTTTCTGTTTTAAAGCATATCGTTAAGAAGAGATTCTCCCTTCTTGCATTGGTTGTAACTCAAGTGCTTCATCACCTTCAATGTCCTGATATAGTCGGGACTCAGGCAAAAACTGAAAGAAAAAAAATGAAGCTTCCTTTAAAGAACAATTAACATTTGTAGTCATGAAAGCCTCCTTGATGGAAAGCCCTAAAAGGTGAAAGTTTAAATTATAAGACGACACCACAGTACAAGGTAATAAGCATATTGTACAATTCAATTTTTTCTTAAACCATGCATACGTTTTTTATATCATTTTAACGCTTACCCAATTCATGTTCACAATATTGAGTAATATTTGATAACATGGAGCCGTCATAATATGAATTGCAATGAGAGTTCTTATGCTACTCCAATGTTTGATACACCTCAGACCGAGGTAATGATGGGTTTCAGTTACCGATGGCAATTACTCTCAAAAGCTAAGGTTTTGCAATTTGCAGATATAGAAGTATCCTACTACCTCCATCCCATTTTATGTGTCTACTTTGGTTTTGGCACAATTTTTAATAAAGTGGTTGAAAAAGTAAAAGTTGTGATTGAAATTTGAGTTTAGTAAAGTCAAATGTTGTGAACCACATATTTATTTCCAAAAAGGGAAATGTGACACTTATTTTGGGACAACCCAAAAAGGAAAGTAAGACAGGTAAAATTGGACAGAGGGAGTATGATGAACCAGAAATCTGGAATATGGCCACTGCCATAACATCTTTTTATGAATTAGTCGCCATTTCAATTCATTCCTAATGCTATGGATCATTCAGGGTAAAATCAAGTATTCAAGCTAAAGTGATGAAGGGATAAGACTCACTCATTGAGTAAGCCCGACAGAATGGATGAAGCTTCTCTAGTGCTGCTGAAGGCGTCAAATGACCTACTAATGTTGCCAAGAAGATCTCACAATTGGTTTTGTTGGATGGAAGATTGTGAGTTTTTTCAAAGCAAACCACTGATGACTTGTCATGACTTTTCAAAGCAAAATAAAATATTAACATCTGATGACTTGTCATGAGTTTATATCTGAAGATACTGGATAGTCCCACGCTAAGAGTGCAGATTCCCTAAATTGGTTCAGATAACGTAGCTTTACTTATTAACATAGCTCCATCCAGAAGTTTTCTTCAGACTAACATGTTTCATTTCCTTCCTTGTCCATAAAACATCTTCCCATCGTCCAGACTCTGCATACATATTGGATAAACCAACATAAACGCCATGATTGTTGGGATCCAAGAGCAGAATCTCCTTCACCACTCGTTCTGCAATTTCTATATTCCCATGGCATTGACAGGATCTCAACAGGGACCCCCAAATAACCACATCAGCCTTCCAAACCATTCCTCTAATCAACTGTTCGGCTTCTATCAGCTTTCCACATCGGCCAAGAAGGTCAACCATGCAGCTGTAGTGTTCTAGCTTGGGCTCTATTCCATGCAGTTCTTTCATGGAGTTGAAAACTCGACGACCATAACCCAACAATCCTGCATGGCAGCAGGCAGATAATACCCCTACTAATGTTATATCATTTGGCTTCAAATTTTCTTCCACTAGTAAATTCTCAAACAAGTTAATTGCTTCTTTGACATATCCATGAGCTCCCAACCCACTTATTATTGCATTCCAAGTTGCAATGTTCTTTTCTGTCATACTAAAGAAACACTTAGTTGCTTGGACTATTGCCCCATTCTTTGCATACATATTTACCAGTGCTGTACCTAGGATCACTCCCACTCTTATCCCTTTCTCCACCATGTATACATGAATTTCTTTCCCCATTTCCAAACAACCGGTCTGTGCACAAGCAGATAGCACAGATGCGAGAGTGGCCGCAATGGGTTCCACCCCCGTAGAAATCATTAGTTCAAACAACTTAACTGCTTCCCCAGAACTGTCATCATTTTGAGCATACCCACATATCAGCGTTGTCCATATTGTTGTTTGTTTTTCAGGAAACTCATCAAACAGCTTGCGGGCATGGCTCAAAGCAGCAGACACAGAGTAAGCACGGATCAATCCATTAACAGCATGCAAATCTAAATGCAACCCGAACTTGATCACATGGATGTGAACCTGTTGAGTGGCGCATAAATCCTTCATGCTGGAGCAAGCTTTGAGTAAAAAAGGGAAGGTATGTTTACCTGGGGTAACGCCAAGCCTGCGCATCAATACGTAGAGAGACAAGGCTTCATGTGGTTCTGAGCTACTCGCTTGGGCTCTAATGAGGGTGTTCCACATGAATGAGTTGGGCTCCTGAATGCTTCGGAAAATTTCCAACGCGTAAGTCAAGTCGCCGGCGTGAGAGAGAGCCGCAAAGGAAAATAAACGGCTGGCGGCATAGTTGTCATGAATACGGCCAGTGATAATCATTTGGGCGTGGATTTCCTTTAGTTGGTGCATAGATGTACACTGGTCAGCAAGGAGAGAGAGGCGAGGAAGCTTTGCGAGCGGCGGCGGAGACGGTAGAGGAGAAGTGATATTAGCAGCAATGAAGCTAATTCGACGGCGTAAATTCCGCCAGGTCGGAGATTGCGAGCTTGACGGAAGAGAATTGATGAAGTTGCACAACATCACTGTTATGCTACCTCCCTAATTACAACCATTTTTGTTGAGAAGAGATCACTGATCGTTAATGGCCAGAGAGTTTTTGCCATTTTTGGCCCCCCGAATATTATCGAATATTATGTCAATGACACTTTTGATACTAGACTTCTAATTTTTCCATTTTTAGTCCTCTGCTATTGTGCTAGAGACACTTTTAGTCCCCGATTCTAAGATTTCCCACATTTAATCCCTGAGTATTGTCAAATTGACACTTTTAGTCATCTCACTATGATTTCGACACAATAAATGGAGGACTAAAAATGTCATTGTTATAACAGTTGAAGGACCAAAAATGTCACTTTTATGAAAGTTGAAGGACTAAATATGAAAATTTTCAAAGATGGATACCAAAAGTGTCTCTAGCGCAATAGACAAGGACTAAAAATGGAAAAAATCAAAGTCGAGTAACAAAAGTGTCAATGACATAATAGTCGGAGGACTAAAAGTGGAAAAAACTCATGGCCAGAGAATCATTTAGTAATTGTGGTGTGATGCTGAAATGTGTTTTAGCAGCCGCAGGGGCCGTGGAGGAATGGGGGTGTTTTATTTTGGACCGTTTTCAGTCTCAACCAGACCAGACCAGACCAGACTAGACCAGACCAGACCAGACCAGACCAGATCAGACCAAACCAGATCAGACCAGACCAGACCAGACCAGATCACATCAGACCAGATCAGACTTGATTTCCGTAGTTATAAAATACACAGACACCAGACGTTTATCAGACTAGACCAGTTCAGACCAGACCAGACCAACAAATTTCAGTCCAAAAGCAAGTAAACAGACTTTTTCCTAAAGCCCAAAACTTAGGAAACAGACTTTTTCCTAAAGCCTGTTTGAGTATGTTTATCAGTCTAGCCTGTTACTGGTTGAATGATTTGAATTTTACTTACTTTTTTTGGCGGATTTTTCCTCAAGTTAATGTTACTCTATTGTCTCTATAACCTTTTAGCAAATCTTTCTCTTTGAATGGCGACATGACAAATATTTGATCCCGAAGGATCCATGAATGGCGTCCTTCCTTGTCATTTACAAAGGAAGTTGATTCTTACTCCTTTGCAATGTCGACTCAGAAGTGTTAAAGCGACTTTAATTTATTTTGTCTCGATCACTTTGGTCTCTATACATGTAATAAATGAAAAAGGAGTGGCAAAGCTACTCAAAAGACTTGAGTTTGTTTCGATGTCCGGTGGACTATTATGTTTCGTTAGCCTTGCTAGTACCTACATACAAAGATTATACATTTAGGATAAATCCCTCTAGTCTCAAACAATATTAGTTTTGGGCTTCAAAACCAAGACAAACTATAGTTGTCCCGAATCTCCTTGTAATCATACTTGAGTGTTTCAATTCTTGAGTGTTGTGGCCTTATGGAGCTCACTGTTTGTTCTAAATAAACTCAACCAATATTTGTTGCATTGCTTGATCCATGGTAATGGTTTTGGGGTATAAAGAACTAGCTGGCAGGGAATTGAAATGCATAAAGAACCAAATGTATAGTCGTTTATTAAGCATGCAAGCTACCACATTTGGTATGAAAATCACTTAGTTTCCAACATCATAATTAACAGAATTACTTCAACCACCACAAATTTGGTTCATGATGGGAAATGCATATGGAGCTAGAAATTAAACAAACATGCCCCTAATGATTTATTAAGCTATGGGCTTAATTGGCTCCATTTTTTGAATTAATGATCTGTTTGTAAGCTTCGGCTTCTGCAAGGCTATGGCAGCAATATTTACAGTGTCCTGCAAAGGGGACACAGCAGCCCATCTTGCATGCCCCGCTACTTGTGTTCCATCCCACACCATGGCTCCCTTTATATAGCCAGCTGATGCTTTTACCAGTGCCCGCATGAGTCGTGTCCCCGTTCATGCCCCACGAGAAGCCAAGATCTGTAGGTTTGCTGTCGTTGATGCCCACTGCCTCAACTTTTGATGCATCACTGTTACTTTCCGCTGCTGCAAAAACAAACAAACATGAAAAACCGCTTTATCTGGTCAATTGTGTGTGCAAGTGTGTGGGGCTCAAAAGTAATAAGACTTGGGTTTTCATGAATTAATATACGCGGGAGGAGTACCACATGATTTTATATGTCAGCTTATTATTTTATATCAAATTGGTGTCACAAACAAATACTTCAATATGGTGAATAACTAAACTAAACAGGCCATTAACGGCCTGCCCGAAATAACGAAATGTAAAAATAGTAAGACTTGGTATACCAGACTTAGGCGTATGTACTCACTTTTCGGTATTCGAACCCCAAGGACAGGACAAGGACAAGCACACATTAGAGATAAACACAAGAGTGCTTGGAGAACCAATGCCATGTTGGCCTTCATCATCTAACCCCTTCGAAAATGGTTGAGATTATACTCAATAAAGATTAACAGCTCGCAAGGAGGTATATGCAGATTTGAAGCATATGATTTTTTATCAAGCAAGCCACAATTTATAGTCAGGGAGGAAGAAATATAATGACACCCTTCAACAATACATAGTTAATTTATTAGAAGAAAGTCAATACCTGTAAATTTGGTAGCAGGTGAAATAAATGATGCTGAGGTAAACCATATGACTAACTAAGTTAATTTATTTGACCTGCAAGTTTTAAGCATCAAAATTTACTTTGAATGCAAATTAAGTTAATTAAAAATCATTAATTATTACCCATCTTGGATTATTACTCTCTTTAGTGAGTAGGCATTTTAAGTTTAGTTGGGGAAATGGGAAGTATGATATCAGCTCTCCCATTACAATAAATACAGAAGAAATTACATTAGTTTCATTCATAAAGGGATAGACCAAACTCAAACAAAGTCGTCTTTAGTATCCCTGGATTTACTCTGGAAAAACAAATGTAACGCACACAATGTAGGTGAAATGTCATCTCATTAATGAGTAGTTTAAACTGATTTAGACTTCCAGATCCCATTTTATATCTTGGTGTTTTGGTAATTTTGTTTAAAATGTTCTCATTTCATAATTAAAGAATGGTCATTTCACTTAGAACAATTTTCTGCTCATTTTCATTCATTACCATATTCATTTGAATAAAAGATGTATCAACAATGCTCATGTTACATCCCGTTAGAACAAGCGGTATACTTGTATACATGTTGAATTAAATATTGATCTCTCCAAGCAGAACAAATGCATTATGCTTTGACTTGTTCTTATATATAGGGTCCTCGTTCCGGGGAGAATATGAAAATGATACAAAAAGGTGCATACTTTTTCATGATAGTGCACACTTTTATTTGTGATAATGCACACTTCGTGATATCAATTATTTACAAAAATGTCACCATATTTTCTTATTCATGGTGATGCATATGTCTCTTTTGAGTAATGGACAATTTTCACTTTGAGAATTGTATCTTTTCGAGTTTTCCGAAACCAAAATGTATACCTCATGAACTTCAAAACGTGTGGACACTTCGTGCATTGTTCGCATATTCGCACAAGTATTATTCTTATTATCTTATATATGTATGCAAGTGTTTGTGTGAGTCTTGATTCTTTTTATTATTATAGGAGGGGGTTGTACTGAGAACTCATTTTTAAAAAGAGAATCTGTTTGTGAATGAGAACTTTTAACCCCCACGATTCATATTTCTAGTCAATGACTAGAATTAATAAGGTGACGTTTTTGTATTTTACATCAATTACTAAAAAAGGTTCTATTTAAGTTTTGAATAATTGTAAAAGAGACTTTATGCTAACTCATGATTGAATAATATGAAAGAGTGATATTAATCATGTATTTATTTCAATACAGTGCATAGTTCCGGAAAAAAAAAGTTCTGATAGATTCTTCTAAATACAGTGCATTTATCTACATTGGCGGGTGAGCTCACAAGAAGACTTCAGTTCTTGAAAAACACAATATCCCTACTACAATTAGTACTGATAGCTTCTTCTAAACTTTGCATGCGGTCAAAATCCACTTTGAAAGTGACCATGGTGACACCACCTTTTCCTGTATCATAATCTTGTTTAATGTCCTCAACTTTATAAGATTGCAGCTGCAAGTCACCACCAATGAGAAAGGGAAATTAATGAAATAAGAACTAAAAAAAATCTCGCACTGCATTATAGTTACAAGCAATGAAGGTCTGTAAATCAACATCGTAATAATGGATGCTCAGCCTAAGTTCAGATATTAACATATATGAATCATCATACAATAATAAAACTGAAGTTGATAACCCAAATATGCTCAGCCTTAGGCACACATGTAAAAGAAAGTGCTGGCATGACCCCGAGCGTAGCT
This sequence comes from Cuscuta epithymum, assembly GCA_945859915.1. Lineage (NCBI taxonomy): Eukaryota > Viridiplantae > Streptophyta > Magnoliopsida > Solanales > Convolvulaceae > Cuscuta > Cuscuta epithymum. Next base: position 6,278,679 of record CAMAPF010001015.1, read on the forward strand.
CAATTGGAGAACAAAGAGGAAAGAGGGTCAAATCTCCCATGCTTTGAACTGCAGGGTAGGGGTTTGAACCCTGCCACATGGGGTCACCCTCGGTTGAAAAAAGGTGTACATGCTCAGACTCAGTCCTCCCTAGGGCTGGCACTTTAAGCCGAAAACCCGAAACCGAACCGAAAAAATCAAACCGCAGGAGGGAAAACTGAACCCAAAAAAATCAGGACCCAACAAATACCCGGTTAAATTTCGGGTTTACATATTTACGGGGTCAGTTTGCATCGAACTGACATGTATTTAAATCTGTTTTGAATTTTTAACAAAGCAAGTCCAAGTTGAGCCCAATTAATTTACACTTGTAAACTAGTAAAACTAGCTCAAAACCCATACCCAGGGCCCACTTATAAGTTATAATATGTCAAATAATAAATCAGTATAAAGAACCTAATCGGCTAAGTGAACGTGAAGACTAAAGAGGGCCGAGACAGTTGTTTCGTAACTTCAAGATTTCATTACCTTGTCTTCTTGCAATAGAAAAGATGGCAACATGAGTATTATATGAATACGTAATACCGTAATACACTCATCATCATCGTTACCCAGTGCCGCAAAGGCTTACCGTAATACACTAATATACCTTAATATTGTATTACCGTAATATAATCATTTAGTTATTTCATTTTCTTATATTTTGAGTGAATCCCTATATGTTAGAAGTCTAATTTGTTTGTATATTCTACTAAAATAGAACCAAGGTTTAAAAAGACTAGTTCGAGCATCAAGGCGGTTTGTTCTGAAGAGGCGAGAGGCATAAGCCTTGAGGCATAGGCCTCAATATATATCAACAAATAATACTTGAAACAATTAAACTAGTACCAGACAACTATATTCATTATTATAAGTCCAAAAAGTGTGAAACAGAAAACACATATGAGCTAATAGCCTATTACAGTAATACCCATAAGTCATTAACAGATATGACCACATCATCAAACATGATGGTTCAAAAGTGAGAATTCAAATACACAAACAGACCACATCATCAAACATGATAATTTGCAGGAGAATGAATACTTCTTTGTGCAGGAGGATGAAGATATTTTAACGATAAATAGAAAGTATAAGCTAGGGTTTAATTAAACAAGACTTGTCAGGGCTTAGTGTAGCACATTTTTCATGTTTGGTCTTCAATTATTACCTCCGTCCCACTCAACTTTGCCAAGTTAATGTTAGGTGAGAAATTAGAATAGTAAAAACTGTGTGATTGAGATTTGTGCAGAGGAGAGAGAAATGAACAGAGCCACAAATTCATTGCTTTAAAGGGAAAGTGGCAAAGTTTATTGGGACAAACAAAAGGGGAAAGTTGGCAAAGTCCAATGGGACGGAGGGAGTAAATAACATACTCTGGGCTTTTTATTAAACGGAATACCTTGACCCTTTTTAAGTTACTGCACATTAAAATACAGAACAAAGGTAAACTGCCTCAGAAAACGCCTCAGGGCGCGCCTCAAGGATTTAAGCCTTAACTATTGAGGCGTAAACCTCTTGACTTGGAAAAAAAAACTAACCTCTGACACTCATTTGTATGCCTCACCTTAAGGCGCGTCTCAAAACTCGCCTTGTAATCACCTTTTTAGACCATGAATAGAGCTGTGAGTATAAACTCTCTTAGTAAAGTAGTAGTATATAACTAATATAAATATGTAACGTGTTCGATAAATTTTTTAATAGAGTTTATATAATTAAAATTCATTGAATTTTTGAAGTAGTAGAAGTCTAGTACAATACAACTATGATTCACAAGTTTTTAATATAGAGTGTGTATTCTCTTCTATTAATAAATTTACGTTTCTTGTTAAAAAAATAATATAGAGTGCGTATAGAAGTATGTAATGTGTTTGAAAAAAAAGTTTAATACATAGTAGAATTTACCTAAGGTGCTTTCTAAGGCAAATCCTTGCTCTCTAATTTTGTTTGACTGTATTTAGTATAAACTAACCATTTCGACCAGAACTATACATGTACTAAAATAATTGTTTGATTTTTTATTCAAAATGCTTGGATAAATGGATAGCCAATCTGGTAGCTCACCAAGCACAAATTGAGATACTCAACCTGAAGCTCGTCCATTGAAAATCAATTCCAATTACAAGATGACATGCAAGATTATGTTGTTGGTGGAAACAAAGAGAAGGGCAATAGTATTGTGTGGTCCCATTGTACCAAAGGCAAATATAAAAACAATGAGGGAAATGTTGTGCAAATTGGTACTTGCAATTCTTGCAGAACGGAGCATCGGCAGACTCTAAGAAGAACGAGACCACGGCCCTTTTAAATCATTTGTATAGGTACACGAAATCTCCTCTCTATAATAAGGTTGACAAAGATAAGCAAATTCTAACACAATCTAGTATGGGATGTGAAGTACAAATTAAGGATGTGAAGTTGAAGGGTGTGAAGTTGATTATCAAGACTGAGTTACCGTTTAGAATGGTTGATCAGCCTAATTTTAGGATATTTATTAGGGATCTTCAGCCTAGATGTAAAATTTTTAATATAAAGGAAATTATTATAGAAGTATGAGATATGTTCGGTGTGTAATTAACGATTTGAGAGTGAGTATTACAAACTTGTACTTGGACCTCTATCCAAAATATCAATTACATGGTGGTGACTGTCTACTTCAGTGATTCAGAGTTTAAATTGCACAAAAGAGTGATTAACTTTTCTAAAATCACTTCCCACAAGGGTGAAGAAATAGGTAGATGTCTTGAAGAGAAGTTTAATGAGTGAGGCATAAGTAAAGTATCTAGCATTACCGTTCATAATGTTAGTTCCAATGACGAGGAGGCGATAGAGTATATGAAGAAGTTTCAAAACCATGATGCTCCTTTACTAGATGGTTATTACTTGCTCTTGAGATCACATAATTAATTTACTTGTGAAGGATGGAATGGAGGAGTCGGTTAAATACATTGAGGATATTCGGAATTGTGCCAAGTTCATTCATTGTTTAAGTGTGGTATTTGAGAAGAGGGATAAGGGCTTTGAACACTTTCTAAAGAAGCTTTATGATGTCACCATCAAACTTGGTGCAACGAAAAGTCCAACAAGAAGTTTGGTGAACATGAAATTAGAAATTGATTAAACGATTAAAGACCTTAGTGATCCTATTTTGAAAAGTGTGACTACTTCAATACTCTATAGAACTGAAGTTTGACAAGTATTGTGGTTTTTTAACCAACTAAACCTTAAAAGTCTTTGTGGCCCAAGCTCTTGACATGTGGTACAAGTTCAAAAATAATTGAAATAGATCTATAAGACATTGGTTACATTTCCAAAAAAAATTGAAGATATGAAGAGTAAAGTAAAATCACATTTGAATGTATGATGCATATAAAGGGGCTAATGTAAAGAAAATGAGAGTTAATAAGCAAAGAAGGGAGACCAAGGAGATAGCCAATGAAGTAGATAAGTACTGCAATGATACTTATGAAAGTATGGTCGAATTTAATTTGTTGAATTGGTGGAGGGTAAATAACAGAAACTATCTAACTTTCGAATGTTGCAAAGGATGTATTTGCTACTCTTAATTCAACGGTTGCTAGTGAGAATGCATTTAGCCTTGAGGGGGGATTGTGGATCCGTTTAGAACTTCTTTGACACCTAGAGTGGTTGAGGTTTTGGTATGCACTAGTGATTAGCTTAGAGGAGAAGAATTTCAATTTTACAAAGAATGCACAGATGAAGAAATTGAGTTCTACAAAGAGCTTGAAGAACTAGAACAAAGTAAGAAAATAAATAAAAGTATTTGTATTCTTTTTTAAAACTTAATTGTTGGTGTTGATATTAAATAGTTTTATTATTGTTGTTGTTTTATAGGTATGCCTAATGTGTTACCAATGGCTCCACCACTTAATGATTGGTTTTAGCGTGTTTGTTTAATCTTCTTGCAAAAGTGTATCCTCCAAATCTCTCCAACTTTTATAGCTTTCATTTTTAGTGTGTTTGGAGGATAAACTAATGCAAGAAGATGAAACAATAAAAACACCACTAACGACAATAACTAGTTAATACCAACACCAATAATAAAGTATAAAAAGTAGACACAAATATTCGAGTAAATTAACCTATTGCTATGTTCTAGTTCTTCAAGCTCTTGATACAATTCACTTTCTTCATCCATATGCTCTTTGTAAAATTGAAATTCTTCTCGTTTAAATCAATCACTAATGCAGACCAAAGTCTCAAGACTCTCAATCATTCTACGTGTCAAAGAAGCTCTAAACAGTTCCGCAATCCTTCTTCCAAAGCTAAATGCATTGTCACTAGCAACGGTTAGATTAGGAATAACAAACACATCACTTGCAACCTTTGAAAGAGTTGGATAGTTTTCGTTATTCACCCTCCACTAATTCAATAAACTAAATTCATCATTCATTGTACTTTCATAAACATCATTGAAGTATTTAGTTAATTCATTGGCTATCTCCTTGAGTTTTGCCTCATTTCATTGTTTATTAAGGCTCCTTTTCGTCCACGCTTTGACATCATCCACATTCTCCTCCTCCATACCTACCTCCACACATAATTGCTCCACACTAGTCCCATTATAAGCATCATACATATTCTTCAACTTGTTTGGGAGTGTAGCCAAGGTCTTTCAAATGTATTTTGATCATTTGCAACTTGTATCTCGGATCAAGAGCTTGGACCACAAAGATTATAAGGTTTAATTGGTCAAACGAATTTTAATACTAGTCAAACTTGAGTTTCATTAAAGTAGCCACACTTTGCAAAATAGGATCACTAACATTTTTAATCTTATTATCAATTTCTAGGAGTTCACCAAAATTCTCAAGACCAAGTGCGATGTTGGACTTATTGTTGCAGTAAATTTGATAGTGAGATCATAAAACTTCTTTAGAAAGTGTCTGAAGCCCATTGATTCCCCAATCATCTTCACTTGGAGGGCCCACCCTCTTGACTTTCACTTCGTGCCCATCAACCACCCTAATAACTTCCACACAAAAGTATGCTTGAAATTGTCCACTATCTTCTTCCAACTTTGTAAAAACTTCTTTGAACTTATATGTGGTGTGAAGCATAGAGTATGTTGTCTTCCATCTTGTCACCACATCTACAAAAACGATGGACATCTTTTCTCTTTTCTCTCATACCGCATAATCCCCAAACTTATCCAACATTACACTTGAAGGATGAATGAACATGACAAATTCCAAATACCCTCATCATGGTTTTAAATAGCGGACCGCTACAGGCCGCTATTGTGGATGCAAATCACGACAAAATTTGCTAGGTAACGCGACGCAACCGCGACGGAGCCGTTACACCGCCGCATCGGGCAGCTTCACGCCGCTACCGGGCGCAACAGGCCACCTCCGGCCGGAACGTGACTGCATCACCATTGAAGCTTGGGTATGGTCATTGGGCTGAAGCAGTACGGTTTTTTGGCATTCCTATCTTGTGCGAACTTGAAATTATTTCACGCGGCAGTGGCTGTTATACGCATCGCAGCGGCCGCATTAGCCGCTACAGCTATGACCGCTACCGTTGGCACTACCGCTTTTTAAAACCTTGCCCTCAATGGAATCAACTAACTCCTTCATTTCATCCTTCACGATTAAGTTATTATGTGATAAGTGCGTCTCAAGTGCAAGTGGTAATCATCAAGTACATGAGTATCATGGTTTCAAAGCTTTTTCTTCATATACCCTACCACCATGTCATTGGAACTAAGATCATCAATGGTAATGCTAAGTACTTTACTTATGCTCCATTCATTAAACTTGTTTTCAAGACACCTACCTATTTTTTCACCGTTTCGAGAAGTGATTTTAGAAAAGTTTATCACTCTTTTTGTGCAATTTAAACTTCGAATCAATGAAATGGGCGGTCACCACCATGCAATTGATATTTTGGATGGAGGTCCAAGTATCAGTTGTAATTCTCACCCTCAAACAACCAAATACACTTTTAATCTTGATTTTTCCTCACAGAACATATCGCATACCTCCATAGCAACCTTCTTTATATTAAGAATTTTATATTTAAATTGAAGATCACTAATAAATTCCCTAATATGAGGTTGGTTAACCGTTTTAAATGGTAACTCAGCATTAATAATCCACTTCTCACACTTCACGTTAAGCCTTTTCTGACTGAAGTTATGAATTGGTTAATTTTTTTCACCCTACTATAGAGAGAAGATTTTTGGCACTTGTACAAATGGTTTAGAAATGATATGGTGACGTTCTTCTCATAGTCTGTCTCATACTTCATTCCGCAAGAATTGCAAGTACCAATCTGCACAACATTCCCTTCACTCTCTTTTATTCATCTTTGGTATAATGGGATCACACAATATTTTTCCCCTTCTTTTTGTTTCTGACAATAACAAAATCTTTCATGGAATCTTGTGATTGGAACTAATTTCTAATGGGCTTCCATAATGGCTATATGTCCACCAGAGCATTTTGACTTAAAAAAAGTCAGAGAAGTATTTTAGTGCATTTTTAGTTCTGGTTGAAAAGGGTTAGTTTATACTAAAAAGGGACTAAACAAAATTAGAAAGCAAGGCTTTGCATTTTAAAAAAAAAAACACCTTAGGTGAATCCTAGTTCTATTGTACAGAGTACTACGAAAATTTACAAAAAGTATAGAAAAACTTGAACTTTAATTACATCGAACACATTACATACTTATATCAATTATAAACTTTACAAAGAGATTTTATACCCTCAGTTCTATATAGTAGAATACACAAACAAATTACACTTCTAACATTTCAGGAAACACTCAAAACACAGTAAAATGAAATAACTACATTATCATAATATTACCTCCGTATTTAAAAGTTTGCTACACTTTCCTATTTGGGATGTATTAAAATGTTTGTTATATTTTCCCTTTTTGATAAGTTTTTCCTTTAAAAATACCGAACTACTTTTCTACATTTTCTCTTTCCTACTTTTTCACCTTCTTTCCTACTTTTTCTACACTATTCATTATGCCTACTATTTCCCCCTTAAACATTGTGTCAAGACCTAATGTAGTGATCTTTTAAATACGGAGGGATTATAGTAATACAATATTATTAGTGTGTTAGGTACTACCCGTCCTTACATTACTCAGGTTGTCCTCTTTTCTCTTGCGAGAAGACAAGGTCATGAAGTCTTGAAGATCAACGGATGATGGAAGAAGTTAATTAGGGTCCGGAAGATTAGCCATAGATGAAGTTACGAAACAACTGTCTCAGCCCTCTTCAGCCTTCATGTTCACTTAGCCGATTAGGTTCTGATAGGAACCAGCCTATTAGAGTATTAGAATATTATTAGAAATAATAATAATAATAATAATAATAATAATAATAATAATAATATTAGTAATATGGGTACTTGAGTATTGGAGTATAAATAGACGAGAAGGGGGATTTAGTAGGCAGGCTGGGAAGATCAGAGTTGTATCTCTATCTTTTGGGGGGCTTCGGCTCATTTGGGGACTTCGGCCAGGTTGCCTAAGGAAATTCAATAAAGTTGCCTTTGAGTTCTTGATTCAATTCTATGATCTGTTAGAATAGAAATTGCAGGTCTATCATTGGTATCAGAGCAAAACAATCTTGTTATCTGTGGTCCTGTAAAAGAACGATGGAAGATTGGGGGCCATTTTGGGAAAAGATGCGCGAAGATACGAGGCATTTGTGCGAAAGGATACACAAATTAGGCCCACAAAGAAACAATCGGCACTCGCGAGGAAGGTCGAGGACCATAAAGCGTTGTCGGAACTCGAGACCAGCAAGTTCGAGATCGTCGATAGCGGTTTCTGCCAAGTCACAGATCGCAGCGATCAGAAACAGCGGAACTCATTCCGCAGGCATCCCCATACGCGATGAATTCACAAAGCAAAGCATCGAGAATGGAAGAGGAATCTTCTGGTTCGACAACTCAGTCGCAAGAAACATCTTCCGAACTTCTGGCTCCGACTCGAGCAGAAGTTCCTACTTCACAGGTTTTTTCACTCACCGTATCTCACATCTCATATTCTCACATCGCTTATACCTTCAGTCAAGAAGACATACTCTGAAGAGTCATCGCTTATACCTTCAGTTAAGAAGACAGACTCTGAAGAGGAGGTTAATCAACCTACAGAAATTTCATCAGACAATAAGGGAGGTTCAGAAATACATAAACCAGAAATACTTACTTATGATGATATGAGCTATGCTAATGTACTAAATTTGATAACCTTGACTGATTTCATTCCTGAACTTGGATTGGGTGTTCCCATAAAAGGGCTGAACCAGATTGATGGTTTCCTAATTGATTGTGTTACCTCTACTAAGAACATTCAAGATATATCGGGAGTAGGAATTACTGGAAATTGGAAGAACAAGGTTGGTAATACTACTGAGGGTTACGCTAACAAATTCCTGATGACTGACCATGAAATCAACCCTGCTAATTTCCATTTGGCCTTGATAAGTGGTGAACATGCAAGGATAATATCATCAATTTGTATATTGCTTCAAGGAGGTGTAGGCTTAGACTGTCGGGTTGATGATTCTGCTGTGGCAAATTCTTATTCTGTGACTAGAAGCACATCTGCTAGGTCCATTGTACTCGTAAATGGCATTTACAGGGACTTTGTCAGCTCTTATCTTGACTCTTCCATCTCCCAGCATCAACAACAAAGAGTGAATGTTCCTGGTTCTTTCAATATGCGACTATTGGAAAAGAGATTCTTTTTTAAGTTCAGTCAACCACTCGGGTATGGGAATCTGGCGCTGAGAACACGAGTTGCTATTCGTTGATCATCCACCCGGAACCACTGGTGTGGACAACACTTTCTAAGGATGACTTGGTGGATAATTTTACCAATGATGTCTTGAAACTGAATCCAAGGACTCTGTCTTATGGTTGGAGTTCATGGCCCTATTTTTGTAAAAGAGAGGTTACTTCTTATTACTCAGGTGGTTGGAATAGTAAGAGTGCATACCATGATGGCAGATATTGCTATGTGATGGTGGCATTGATCAAGGTATCTCAAGAGTTCCAACTCTGGAAGAACTACCCCTCATGACATTGTTTGCACCTATCAATTCCGGATCACAGTTTTTTATCCATAATCGAAACAGCAGCAGGGTCTGTGCCTCTGCAAGTGATGTTACTACTGTTCTTCTTCTTATCAGTCCCGAGAAATACATGACAAATGCTACAAATTCAAGGAGTGAAGCAACTGAAACTTAAGGGCTGGATTTATATCCTGAAGCAAGAGATAATAGCAAATGGAAGATTGGGCAATTGGGGATTAGTAAAGCTCAGTACCAGCATGAACAAAACCACAAGAATAATATTGATGCTTGGAAGGGAGAGGATCTAGTGCTGTTTTTGTTAGAAGAAGTGAGGATGAAGATTCAAGAATGGAAACTCCTTGACCAACATACAGTCATGTATTGGGAAGGAAGAGGAGCAAGGAAGAAGAAGAAGCAGAAGATCTGTGTTGTCTCCTACCACCCACCTTGAGGGCAAGGTGGATGTTTAGGGGGGGAGTATTGATAGGAACCAGCCTATTAGAGTATTAGAGTATTATTAGAAATAATAATAATAATATTAGTAATAAGGGTACTTGAGTATTGGAGTATAAATAGACGGGAAGGGGGATTTAGTAGGCAGGCTGTTTTGACATTTAGTCTTTTCTGGGAAGATCAGAATTGTATCTCTATCTTTTGGGGGGCTTCAGCTCATTTGGGGGCTTCCGCCAGGTTGCCTAAGGAAATTCAATAAAGTTGCCTTTGAGTTCTTGATTCAATTCTGTGATCTGTTAGAATAGAAATTGCAGGTTCTATCAGGTTCTTTATGTTTACTAATTTACTATTCGACATATTATAACTTAAAAGTGTGCTCTGTGTATTGGTCTTGGGCTAGTTGTACGATTATACAAGTGTAAATTAATTGGGCTCAACTTGGATTGGGTTTATTAAAAATTCAAAACATATTTAAATATATGTCGGTTTCGTTCGATGCAAACCGACCCCATAAATATGTGAACTTGAAATTTAACCGAGTAACTTCCGGGTCCCAAATTTGTCCGGTTTGGTTCAATTCGGTTTTTCTGTTGCGGTTCGGTTTTTCGGTTCGTTTTTCGGTTCAAAATGTCAGCCCTAGTCCTTCCTGTACATACCTGATGGTACAAAGACCCTATTAAATCAAAAGGAACCTCTATGCCCATAGAAACCTGCAAAATGAAAATCATTTATAGTGAAATTTGAAAACATGAAAGGCTGAAACTCAGTAGGAAATATATTATAATATTGATCTTAAAGTGATGTCTTCCCACGGAGGGGAGTACCAAGTAACCAATACCTTAGATTTTACAAGTCGTGTAGGAGCATTTCTCAAGCATTCTGCAGCAATTCCCCCATATGCTCTCACTAGTCCTCCAGTTCCAAGTTTAATTCCTCCGAAATACCTGAAGTTGAACTATTGAAAAGGGTGAAATAATGCTTGTCACTAGGAAAGAGGTACTGTATACAAAAAAAACATCATCTAAGTGAAGTCCCCAATTTTCATCCAGAGTGAGTGTATGACATTCATCATCCACCACAAAGTGATGTATTACCTGATTACAAGAACAATGACTCTATCTAATCCTGAAGAAAGAATTGCAGAATATATTGGTTTGCCAGCTGTGCCAAATGGTTCACCATCATCATGACTTCGGTAGTGATCTCCAACCTATGTTGAAGAACACACGTAAATAAATAACATTGAGCAATGACACTACCAAAATTTATGTGTTTTCAGCCCTTGTATATGCAAGATATGGGCTCAATATTTCCAGCGTAAGGCTAGCTTTCTAGTAATTTATACACGTAAATTGTTGTGCAAAATGCCCAACTTGTATTCATTTTCAGAAACTTCACATTTCACAGTCATACTAGACACATATAATTGATCTTAGGAATCACATTGTTGCAACAGGTACCTATGTGTTCAATAAAAAACTAGCAACACAGAGAAAAAATAAAGATATGATATTAAAAAGATTTTGGTAAGGAATAATTTGTTTGAGCTTAAATGAATGACCACACAAAACATCCTAACTAATTTGATCTGTTGGGACGGTGCTAGGGGCCCCCAGGCACAAGGTTCGTCTTTTGCTTGATATATAAATGGGTGCTCTTGTACACCTCTTAAAATTCCTTGAAGCCCAAATAACACATCCAATGGCTTTTAAGATTCTTTTGCCCTGCTGCCACTTGAGTCCTTGAACAAGATATTAGTTTTATATAATTTGTTCATAACAAATTAGAGTCATTCTCACATCTAGGGTAGAAGTAATTTTTGCAAACATACACTATCAGCTGCATCTAAAAGAAAATGAAAAAGAATCTAATTTGTATGCAATAAAAACACTGAAAATAGGGGTAAGAATTTACCTTGTAAGCCCAACAATTATGTGTGGCACGAGAATCCCTAACCTATGCATAGGCCACAAAAATTACATTCAAGGCAAATCGGAGTTTCAGACGACAAACATAGACAAGAGTAAAATCATTACATAAATGAACTTTTGCCTAAAATAATGCAAACATTACCTCGGTAAGGAAGGTCTCCGCCTCGCGTAGGTCAGAGATATGGGCAGAAATGGCGATGAATTTGCTCTTCTTGATCTCCCTTTCGCAAGTGAATCTGCCTTCAACTGTGTGGAATGCTCCTTGGGCTTTGGGATTGGAGCTACAGCTTCTGGCGGTGGCCGTTGATATCATGGCTATTGGAAATTTTACTTTGGCCGTCGAGAAAATGGGGCGGCGGCTCAGCCCGGGAAGAGGAATTAGGGAGATAATCAGAGTAGCTTTACTAGCACCCACATGCATTATTCTGTATTTTCTGTGAGCTGCTGTTCTTTTTCTTGCCATTCCGATTCAATATTCGTGAAGAAGCTGTATTTCTAATATTGTAAATTTTCCTAATAACACGTACAATCGAGTTTTTTTCCTGATTAATACTATTTAAAAAATAAATATTTCTCAAAATGTTGTTGGATTAAAAATAATTCCCCAATTATTATTGGTTTAATCGTAATTAAGGAAAGCCGACACTTCAAGTGGCGGTTCTATAAGCCGCCACTTTGATTGGCGGCTCATTAATGAAACACAATCCCCTCTGTAACCCAAACGACGAAGGCCACACCCCAACTCACCCTGCGTGTGGTGTGAGAAGAATGACGACAACAGGTCGATTTTCGTCCGGGAATCGTCCCAAACTACTGTGAAATTAAGGGGAAAAGGGACACGGTGTACCCGAGGTCGTTTGTGGTCCATTTTACCGACTTTTAACCGTTCTATGAATATTGGAACCGATTTAAGATATTATGTACAAGTTGTCCATATCACGGCTACTTAATGCAAGACCTCATCCTATACTTTTATGATGAACTATCCGATGATGATAGGAGAATGATCAACACAACATATGGGGGAGGGATCATGAACAAAACCTCTTCCCGAGTGAGGAATCTAATCTCAGAGTTAGCTGAAACTCGAGACAATACAACTGCAAGTCCTTGTCTAGAAGAGCTCTAACTAAGGAAACAAACACAACCGCTTTAGAAAGTCAAGTTGTCGACTTGACTTCTTTGGTGAAGGAGTTCATTTTAAACTCCAAAACTCAAGAAGTCATGGCATGCGGTATATGCACGTCACAAGGGCATCCAACTGATTCTTGCCCAACGCTTCAAGAGGTGGGTCCCGAGCGAGTCAATGGCATGTGCTTCAACGGTCAAACACCACAAAAGATGTATGATCCTTTCTCAAACACTTACAATTCAGGATGGAGAGACCATCCAAATTTAAGATACAGAAACCCTCAACAACCCAACTCTTCCTTTCAACAATCTAAACAATCATCTTTCAACCCCCAAGGCTCAAACTCACAATCTACTATGCCCACCGATGACATGATCCTTGACCTCAAATATGGCCATCATGCAACAAAATATGGGGCAATTCCAACATGAGACAAAATCGAGCATTCAAAATTTGGAAACTCAAGTAAACCATATTTTGAATACCTTGAGCCGAATAGAGGCAAAAGACTCTAGTAGGCTCTCATTTTAAATAGAATAGACTCAAGTCAACATGTGAATGCAACCATGTTGAGGAGTGGAAAGGTGCTCAAATCTACATTTACCAATGGGCTAACTAATGGGAAATCACATGGACAAACGTATGGGTTTCACAACATTCCAAATTCACATACAAAATCCGAGAAGATTTTTCTAAAATATCTTCAATAATGTGAAGATGAAAACAACATTATCTAAAGACCTGTGAGCTCAAGATTATGTAACTCAATCAATGGGATGGACATAAATAATGCAATGGGGCTATCACACACCCACTTTTGTAAATGTTAAATACTTTTTTTTATAATTCTTGTTATATCCTTCAAGCCGCCTAGACTCTTCTCCGCATGAAAGTAAATTGGGGCAAGTGAACAATATCCTCTCCTTCGCATGAATTTATTGCAGCTAGGATTCTCCGATCCAGTGATGCAAGATCGGCGGCGCAGCCTCGGTTCATGGTCAATGGCCAGTTTCTTCTGGTGTAGTCAACAAGTCAGTCAAGTCCCTTTTCTAGCATGCAACAGAGAAGTCTCCTTTTACCCAAGAAACTGGTGATGTAACCTCTGGCAATGCAATGATTGTAGGAAACCATATGATTCTTTGATCGAGGAAAGAGCAGCGTGGGTTACACCTGCAATTCTTATCCGCCAAAAACATTGTCAGTCTCAGACTTAGGCCATTTGGAGTGGTGTAGTATTAGGAGTCCAAAATGTTAAAGTTGAAACTTTTGGACTCCTAATTTCATGTAGTGGTAGGCTAAATAGGGTATTAAAAATGGAAGAGAAGATGGAGCCGAGAGAGTGTTAGAAATAGAGGGTGGGTTGGTAGGTGTGGAAAAAAGAAAAAGAAAAGAAATAGGGAAGGGATTGGCTAGAATGCATTGTATGGATGTGAGGATGATGTCATCCCTGCATCATTCTAATCCCAAATTTTTTAAAACTCTTATAAATTTTTTATTCGTTCTCCAAATTTTTCAAAAGATATATCAAAATTTATGAATTTTTATTATATTTCAAATGACACCAACATGTAATATATAAAATGAAAAAAAATCTTATGTTTTAACTATTGGAATTTTCTTGAGCCTGAAAAAACACAAAACACAAAATTTTAACCGAATATTCCATAATGAAACTTTACTTGGACTAAGTTCATTTTTTGTTAACCGAAAAACGTAAAATAAAATAATGAAATTTATTTATTTTTACATCGAAATATGTATTTTTTATTTCATAATTATTTAGGGAAAAAGTAAATTGAAAATATTACTTAAAATGATTTAAATAATGTTTTACTAAATTGATATGTGAAAAAAAATGTTGAGTGTATTTTATTGACGGTGCTGGGATGCAAGGAATATGAGTCTAAACACTGTTTTTATATGGACGGGGTCCATTTTTAAACTCAATCCGGCAAAGAAATTGTACTTCTCATGTATAACATCTCTTTAATTCATAAAAAACCTCTGGCTATGTAAACGGAATGATGATCGGTCTGGTAAGCATCAAGCAATCCGATGATAAAGTGGTGTAGAGGATCGGTGACACCTACGACGTGGGGAATCGGGAAAGTCAGTCGCCTTTCTTTCTCTACGAATGATAGAGTTTTTCTTCTTGGGTTGCCTTAACTAATAGATGGATGGTAATATATCTCTTCTTATATAAAAGGAAAAGAAGTGCGAGGCACATTTTTCCCGCCTGGAACTGTCAACTTCAGCTGTTCATTTTTTATTTCCTGAAGAGAATAATCGAAAGCAATTCCCATTGGCCAAACATGGTGGTGCACACAGTACAAAAAAAAAACAATCAGGACTCCTATTGGCCATAAAGGTTGGCAGCTACTGCTCACACAAATTGTGAGATCGATTGGTTGATAAGGGCGGTCGAACAGTGTCTGGGATGGGTCATTCTATTCTTAGAAGTACTATAAAAGGCACCACTTCGGTTGGAAGTTTTTCACATCCTTCTGCCTTCACGATTTATTGGGAAATACGAAACACCAAATATATTTCTGTAAGCATGGTTGGAATGTGGTCATTGTTGCTAGACCTAGCGCAGAGGTTTGTTTTTGGCCTTCCCAGATTGTTTTCCGCAGTCTGGGAATATAATGTTTGACAGCTTATGCTTTAGGAGGAAGATGAGTTTAATATGCTGAAGAGGGAGTTTAGTGGCAGCGAACAGGTTTGGGCACTATATTTTTTTTTGTTTAGTTTTTTAGTTTCACCAATACATTGTTGGTTCACTGATTGAACCATGTTTTCGTTTCTCCAGGTTGGCTCTTCGCAGCAAATTACTTCGAATTGCAAAGATCTGTTTGCAATGTTTAGAATGAAGCCAAATGCACATTTGCAGCGTTATCTTCTTTAATTGTTCGTTTAGTGTTTTAATTTTCATCTTTTAAGTAACTCTTAGAGTCTTAGTGCTCTGTTGGTCACAATAATATTATAAGTTTTGTTTATTGTTTTTGAATATATCAATATTGCATTGCTATAGTTGTTCATACAATTCATAATGTAATTCGAATTACTGTCCGCTAATAAATATTATTTATTGCCGAAGCGCAAAAACGAAATATATATGTATATATAATGAATCGTTATGTAAAAATGAAATTTACTATGTCCATTGACAATGTTATTATAAAAGATTTACTTTAAATTGAAATTTTTTTATACACTGAACTCGATTTCAAAGTATGTACAAATGAATATGAATGTCCATATTTACCCAATAAACAACCTCCGGACATGGTGGTAGGCAGCTCTCTGCACGTGAAACCTCCGGTGAAGAAAATCAGAAGCATTATCGACGCAGATGTTTTCAATTCTTCACGTTTTGTTTTGTCTGATTTTTACCGATTTAACCACGATCTATTAGGTACCATCCAACGCCATTAGGATTAAAGCGGTAGATCTAACGCCATTAGGATTAAAGCGGTAGATCTAATAGGCAGAGGTAGAACTTAGAATTTGTGGAGAAAAAAAAAAGGTTTGAGGCATTTTAATCGGTTGTTGTTGGCAGATGGAAGTTCAATGGCTGACCATTTGTTGCCTGTGAGTAAAGACACGTATCTGTGTGAAAATTGGGCTGAATGTTGATGGGCCGATTCAATAAAATCAAGCTAAAATTATGGTTGATCATTTAATCAACCATTCTTTGTTGATTTGTCTAAAATTGAGCATGCCCCGTAAAATCATACAGTATACTTATGTAGTTATGTGCATATATTTTTATTACTCCGTAATAACTTATGTGGTTAAGCTCGAGATTGAAATTATTTGTAGGTCTTAATTAGTATTTTTTAATTTTTTATTGAAATACTCACTCTCATATATTTGCACACCCTCTAATCTGATATATCTTCTATTCTAATACTCCCCTGCTCCCCGTTATATTATCCCGTTTTACCTTTTTGCAAAGTCCCACTAATATTGTCTCATATCATATTTGGTAAAGTTTGTGTGGCTCTAAATCATTCTTACTTTATTCTTACTTTATCAATTAATATCAACCACACAAACCCACTTTTCTTAATAATCGTGTCACCCTCCTTCGTACTAATATAAAAGGGACGGAGGTAGTATAAAAGAATTCTCGGTGAGGAAGTTGTCACTCAAAAGTGTCAACATCAAGAGAAATAGTATAAAGAAAAAGAAATCCCAAAAAAATACAATTTTCATGGACTGAAGTAGATGATGTGTAGGTTTGGGAAGAATGATTGTACGGAGTACTTTTAAAGGGGCACAGTGTTGAGTGTTCCTGCTAACTTCTTCCATTACTTTTTCGTGTACGGACTCAACTAGCATTTTCATAATATTTAATTATGGTTTAATGATGACATAACACCCTTTCACATATTTGCACACCCCCTGATTTGCCATTTACATGGGCAATTCGTGTAAACAATTAATGCAATACATATAAATGCATAGTCACCCTATTACTTAGGATGTTTTTACTTGGATGATTTATATATTTTAGTCTTAAACCAAATAGATAGATCGTACTTTGATATTATAAATAGTATAAGCACCTATTTTCTCACAAATTTAGATTCAAGAATAGTTTAAGAATGACATAACACATTTTCACATATTTGCGCTCCCTTATTTTACCTATTTAGAGAGACAATTCATCTAAAAAACAATTCGTGAAAATTTATAGTCACTTTATTACTTAATCATTATAAATAGTTTACCTTCAATAATATATATAAACCTTTGAAAATGGAAAAGTTCTTTGTCAATATCATTTAATAGGTTAGTGCGAGATAAAAGATGTTAATTTATAAGCATTCATTCACATGTTAGCGGTCATTGTTGTGCATTGGTTTTTTGTTGAAAATGCTTTTTTTAGTCATATTCAACTTTATGTGCTTGGATCAATAGTAACCAATTAACGAGCGTAAAAAACTCAAATTCCAAATGAGGACATGGGAACGAACACTGAAACTGAGAATGTTGTGTATGAAAAGTGTTTCAAATCATTTAGCATGAAATGCAATGTATTTTCAAATTATATTTATAATGTGTGATACCTACTATAAAAACTTTATATAACATATATAACTCCAGACAACTCAATTAAAATTACAAGTTTATTTTTATTCAAGTTAAATTTGATTAAAATTAACTACACCTATGAAATTTCATCAACCGTGTATTGCACGAGTGTTCAACGCAAATCCTCTAACGTGAGACTCTTTCAATGGTATGTATTATGTAGTTATGTACATTTTTTAGGAAAATTCACCAACCGTATGTAGTACAGTTATGTATTAGTGAGCACAAATAATACATAAGTCTAGTTTACTCATACCAAATTTCACCTAAAAATTCAACCGGGAAGGCAGTCAAATGATTTTTTGAAGATAACTGCGTAGTTAAACAGCGCAGTACATTTCGGGAAATCATTTGACTGTCTTCCTGATTTAATTTTTAGCTGAAATTTGATATGGGTAAACTAGACTTAGTAAAGAAAATGCTCAAAAAATTTCATCAAAAAATTCCACCAAAAATCGCCCCAATTGGCGACGGCCGGGCAGAACCTCCTATATAAGGGGTTAATTGAACACTTTAAGTTAGTTCATGTACCTATTTGACCCTTTAGCCTCACTTTGGCTAAAGTGTCAAATAGGTACATGAACTAACTTAAAGTGTTCAATTAGCCCCTTATATAGGATGTTCTGCCCGGCCGTCCCCAATTGGGGCAGTTCCTGGTGGAATTTTTTGATTAAATTTTTTGAGCATCTTCATCATTAAGTCTAGTTTACTCATACCAAATTTCACCTAAAAATTCAACCGGGAAGGCAGTCAAATGATTTTTTGAAGATAACTGCGTAGTTAAACAGCGCAGTACATTTCGGGAAATCATTTGACTGTCTTCCTGATTTAATTTTTAGCTGAAATTTGATATGGGTAAACTAGACTTAGTAAAGAAAATGCTCAAAAAATTTCATCAAAAAATTCCACCAAAAATCGCCCCAATTGGCGACGGCCGGGCAGAACCTCCTATATAAGGGGTTAATTGAACACTTTAAGTTAGTTCATGTACCTATTTGACCCTTTAGCCTCACTTTGGCTAAAGTGTCAAATAGGTACATGAACTAACTTAAAGTGTTCAATTAGCCCCTTATATAGGATGTTCTGCCCGGCCGTCCCCAATTGGGGCAGTTCCTGGTGGAATTTTTTGATTAAATTTTTTGAGCATCTTCATCATTAAGTCTAGTTTACTCATACCAAATTTCACCTAAAAATTCAACCGGGAAGGCAGTCAAATGATTTTTTGAAGATAACTGCGTAGTTAAACAGCGCAGTACATTTCGGGAAATCATTTGACTGTCTTCCTGATTTAATTTTTAGCTGAAATTTGATATGGGTAAACTAGACTTAGTAAAGAAAATGCTCAAAAAATTTCATCAAAAAATTCCACCAAAAATCGCCCCAATTGGCGACGGCCGGGCAGAACCTCCTATATAAGGGGTTAATTGAACACTTTAAGTTAGTTCATGTACCTATTTGACCCTTTAGCCTCACTTTGGCTAAAGTGTCAAATAGGTACATGAACTAACTTAAAGTGTTCAATTAGCCCCTTATATAGGATGTTCTGCCCGGCCGTCCCCAATTGGGGCAGTTCCTGGTGGAATTTTTTGATTAAATTTTTTGAGCATCTTCATCATTAAGTCTAGTTTACTCATACCAAATTTCACCTAAAAATTCAACCGGGAAGGCAGTCAAATGATTTTTTGAAGATAACTGCGTAGTTAAACAGCGCAGTACATTTCGGGAAATCATTTGACTGTCTTCCTGATTTAATTTTTAGCTGAAATTTGATATGGGTAAACTAGACTTAGTAAAGAAAATGCTCAAAAAATTTCATCAAAAAATTCCACCAAAAATCGCCCCAATTGGCGACGGCCGGGCAGAACCTCCTATATAAGGGGTTAATTGAACACTTTAAGTTAGTTCATGTACCTATTTGACCCTTTAGCCTAGCACTTTTGTCACTTGCCATTATTTCTTTCAAAAGTAGACGAGCAGAGAACTTCTTTTCAAAAATAAACCTGGACTAAGCCGCACGCCTAGACCTACATGTTACGTTACGTAAGTAGGGGGTGTTTGGAACTGATTCTGCTTCTGTTTCTTGAAGCAGAATCAGAATCAGTTTTCAGAAGCTGGTACCTACCAGCTTCTAAAAAAACTGATTCTAAGAGTAAATTGGAGCACCAGAAGTGCTTTTGGAATTTCAGCCAAACACTCCAGCTTCTGCTTCTGCTCCCTGAAGGAGCAGAATCAGTTTTGAGAATCAGATCCAAACACCCCCTAACATAGAGTCATAGACCGTTAAATCACAAGAGAATATAAAAAAATGATATAAGAATTCAACGAAAGAAACTGGAAATTTTATATATTCTCAAGAACACTTACAACTTTAAAACGGTAAATAAGTTAATAAAATACAGTGAAAGATAAAAACTGTAAAAGTAAAAAAAATATATTCAATTCTAAAATATAAAAACTAATAGAAAAAATAAAAAAAATAAAAAATAGCTTAAATCTTATAAATTGAAAAAAAAAATCTAAAATTTATACACGAAATTTTAAAATAAAATAAAAATGTTTTGAAACTACTTAAAAATATGAAAATTAATTATACATTTTTAAGAATTTTTTTTAAATCGGTATACATACAATTGAAATCATCTAAAAATCACACAAATATAACAAACTCAAAACATTGAACAATTCAAATTAATATATAAAATTTGAAAACATTGAAACAATTTAAATAAATATAGAAAATTGAAAACACTAAAAAATGTATTTGAATTTTGTATAATTAAAATAAAAACATAAACTAAGGATATTAAAATTTATATTCTCAAAAAAAAATAGAGCTTAAAATTCAAAAAAAAACTCAAAATAAACTTAAAGGCAGGTAAAATAAAAAATGATAATAAAAAGTTAAAAAGGAAAATATAAAACATAAGTATTCCAAAAAAATTGAAATAATTAAAATAAGCATAGTGTAGGAAATTTGTAAAAAATAGAGGAATTTTTAAAAGAATAAATAATACTACATATGAATTTGCGATTTGTTATTATTTTAGTTACAGAAATTAATTGTTATTTATAAAGCTACCAAAAATCACAAGAGGATATTACTGTTATTTTTTGTTGCTTGTTATTTCATTGTGTTTCTTTTTGTTAATAAATTTGCAAATTTTGTTTTAAATTGTTTAATTATGTTTCTTGGTACTGATTTCATAAATTTAAGTTTATCATTTTGCTCTTTGTGTGTGTGCACAAGCACACACACATGCACATATGGTTTGCATTTCGAAGCAATCAAAATAAACATTAGACAATAAAAATAAAATCAAAAAATGAAAATTATCAACAATTAGAAACAACATACAACAAAAAGCAACATCCCACAACAAAAAGAAACAAAAAACAAACAAACATATGGAAACATAAAGAAACAGTAAGCAACAAAAACATTGAGTACTAATATGCATCAATAGCTTTGCTATACATCTTTTACTCTTCATCTTCACCATGAGTACTAAAATATATGAACAACTTAGAAACATGCCAATGCCTCTCTAACTAAAGGATGAAACGACACAATTCTTGTACACTTCATCATCTTAAACCATGTATCCTGCCAACAAAAAGAACCCGCATACGACTGAACCAAGTTCTAAGAAGCTCACTTGTGCTGCAACATTATCTCTCTCTCTCTCTCTCACACACACACATATATGTGTATGTGTGTGTGTTATTTATGATGAAGTTTAACTTAATTATCCATACTGATGCCAAATCAAGAAAGTCATTTACATCGTCTTTCACATTTGTAAATTTGAAGCTCTTTTCACAATCCGATTTAAAAGTATATTATAGATCTTCCATGTCTTCCCCAATAGACTGCACAAAAACAGGAAAAGGATTGTACTACAATAGTAAGTCACACTAATATGGATACTACATGTGTTGATGTGTATATATATAATAATAATAAAGTATAATACAGTGAGATTCAAACACGCCATCAAAGTCAATTATGTTCCATATTGGGGGTTTACTCACAGAGAGAGTACACAATGAATACAAATACAATTACAAATAACACTTCCATTATTGCTACATTAACAAGAGAATGCATCTAAACAAAATATGCTTACAAAACTAGGGATTAATTTTCAATTCCAGTACCATCATTGCTAAGGATTTATTTATTCATATGCAATATCCTATAGTGATATAGTGTGAGCTTTATATCCTATCCATTGCCCTTCAAAACAAACATGAATAACCCCAGAGAAATTGGAATTGCCATTCTCTTTATCTGGAGATTACCCCAACACCAGTCAAACCATATCCCCCCAATCATTAGGCAGAGGTTACAATGTTACATACTTGACATAATTATATCTCAAAATCATTTACCAACAACACAAAAAAACTGAAAGAAGCCATCTAAATGTGAAGACTTAGAAACGTTCATGATATCATCCTCTAAGAACATAAAGATGGTTGGATTAAAATTGGTATGTTTCCTGCATATACATGTGATTGTCTATAACCGTTTTACAGAGAACATACAAACAACTCCTGCTGGTCTCGAATTCCATGGATTTCATTATACTTGTAAGAAATTCAGTTGACCTTGAATTTTAAATTGATATCATGACAAACAAACATGAGAACTCTACACGATGTTACTTGGGAATCAAATCTACAAGTGCTTGAACTTTAACTTCTGGGGGCGTTTGTTAAGGTGTAAAGTAATTACTTTACATGCAAAGTGTAGGGATGCAAACAATTGACACCGTTTGGTACGATTATTTAATGTAAACTGTTGGGTACTATTTTAAAACATTTTACACTGTACCGTGTAAAATACTTTACGTGGGTGGAGGTTGGTAAAATATTTTACATTCTTTAAATAAAATACATTAAATTAAAACTGTATAATTGCTAAGTTCACAAGGTTCACATACGTAAGTTCACAAGATTCATGTACGTTAGTTGTTTTTCCCAAACGATGCATTTCACTTTGCATGTATTTTAAAAATGGATCGCATACCTTATCAAACAATGTATTATATTTTACGTGCAAAATGATTGCAGCCCTATATTTTACTTGCAATCAGTTTACATGTGAAATTTTATTGTGTAAAGAACCAAACGCCCCCTCTGATAAATTGGGTGATAAAAAAAATTATGATAATATCTTACAAATTTACAATTGAAAGCAATTCATATGAAGATAAGTTAGAGAAAGCAGATGCGATGAAAAAGCAGATGCGATGAAGAATTGACCCAATGGGACTTCAATGATTGACCCAAGCACTTGTGATGGTTGTCTGACACCCATGTGAGCCAGTGATGGACCCGGACCGGCCTATCCCGTGTTTTATTTGTGAAGACCGGAACCAACCCGGGTTACAACGTACCCGGTTCCAGTCTGGTCTACCCGGTTGGTCCCGGTCCGGTTCCGTTCTTTTTTTATTTAATTTTTTCTATATTTTTAAATTAAAATTTATTGTACACATAACATAAATAAGTGTTTATTTATTTGAAACACTACATTGTGACTTGTATCAATATCACATTTGTAAATTGCAATTGAGATTTGAGAATGGTTTAAAGTTGAAAATCAGAATACATGAACTATTCGTCGGAGTCGCTTCTGGCGTCAGTTGTCGTTTCCTCCGTGAAATGGCGGTCCGGTGCTATGTTGACTTTTTGAGTTTTATGGGGGGTTTCAACCAATCATGGAAGCAAACGAGTGTCTCAAGAGATGAAGCGCTCAACCTCGTTCTATAGTCAGTCAAAATGTTCCCGACTTTGCTAAACTCTTGTTCTACGACAACAGTTGAAACCGACATCGACAACACTTGTTAGGCCATTTTTTATAAAACTGGAAACAGCCCTTCGTGGCTCTTCCACCATCGGAGAATATCAAAGTCACCCACTTCATTAAACTCAATAGTAAATGCTAGATATAAAGATAGCTCATTAATCGAGCTTTGTGCAACGGCAGCAGTTGATTTACTTTTTTTTCTTCAAAAGAGTAGATATTGTTGATTTTAAAAAATCTTTTCCTTTAAATGAAGAAGCACTCGGTGTCGGCGGAGGGTTACACTACCATATTGTGCAAGAATCACATTAAATAAAACGAAAAATAGATTACTAACCTCATTGAATTGGGCTTGAGGGTCTATAGGTGTTTTTCGTACACAGGAAAGCAGAATAATACGAGTAGTATTCTAAAAATGTCTGATCATTTGAAAGTTTGAAATGAGGATCAAGACATAAAGCAATAGAATAAATAGGCGAATGTAGGCAAATTCTAAAAAATCATCTTTTATGTAATCACAAAAATAGTGAACATAAGTAGATTCAGAAATTTTTTCAAAAACACCGGCGAGATTAACAGCTTCTATGAATAAATGGTTGCTAATTGGTTTATACACATGGATAAAAGTTTGAGTAGCGTTGTTAAAATAAACTAAAACGTTGCAAATATTTTGCATTGTATCGATCTCAACCGGTTTTAAAATGTTAAATGTAACCACAATGAATAATTGACTAAAAAATGTTAAATGATTACAAGAGCAACTACTAACTAAAAAATGTTAAATGATTAAAATGCAACCAGTAACTACTACGAGTATATAATATATACACACGCACACATATACATATACATATACATATACATATACATATACATATACATATACATATACATATACATATACATATACATATACATATACATATACATATACATATACATATACATATACATATACATATATATTATATAATATATACTTTGTATATATACTCCGTATGTGTTAAAATATAATATATATATATATATATATTAAATAATATAAATTATTTATTTCTTTTATGTATATATAAATAAATATATGTGTATAATTGTATCTATATTATATAAGTAATATGAAATAAATTGTACAACTAGAATGTAACAATAAATAAAATGTTAAGAAGTAGCTAAAATGCAAGTAGTATTAAATAAAGTGTAGAACCATTAAAATTTAACAACAATAATTGTAATATAATATATTTAATATGAAAGATTGAAAGAGTAGGAGTAGGAATGTAGAAATAGAAATTATAAATATTTATATAGTGTAATAATTAATAATTATATAAATATAATTATAATATGATTATATAAAAGATGAAAGTGTAAATGTGAATAGAGTAGAATTAGTGACTAAGAATTTGAGAGTATAGAATTTGAGTAAAAGTAGAATAGTGTGAAAAAATGAATAAAATGAGTAGGTATATATATGAAATTTTTTTGGTAACCCCCCACCCCCAAACCACCCAAACCCCTCCCCAACGGCCATATAGCAGTTACTAGCCGTTCCAAACGGCTATTTTGACCCCCCAGCCTCAGCCCCTAATTAAAATTAAAAAAAATCAGAACGTTGGGACCGGGACCGCCTGGTTCGGTCCCCAAATGACCTACCCGAGACCAAGCCCACCCTCCACCCGGTCAGGTACCCGGTCCAAGCCCAGGACCGGAAAACCGGACCTGGTTCGGTCCCGCACAGTAGCGGGCCCGGTCCGGGACCGCCAACCGGGTCCACCCTTAATGTGAGCCGAGCCGAATAAATGAAGAATGAAAGCAGAAGTAGACAACCAAGAGCCCAAGACAGAGTACAAGAGTTGCAAGTCCAGACTTCTGAGTTTGGATCGGAGCATAATCTTATCTTACTTGTCTTATAAAACTTATTCATATCGACTTTTCTTGATTAGTAATAATAAATTTGAGACAATGATTTGAGTTATTATATTTGTGTGATATCTATAATTTTATACTTTTATAAAAATACTTTTGACAAAATACATTTCAATATAATTTTCCTAATTAAAAATAACTTCACACTAAGAATAATCATGTCTAAATGTCTAATTGGATCGTAATTGACAAAAAAAGTCAATATGATAAAATGCTATTTAGACCTGAAGATCTAAAAAATATGTTATTAACTTGATATCGAAAAAAGTCCATTAATAAGGCTAAAAGAATGTACAAGTGTACAAATAGCCTTGACTCCATCCCTCATCTACTACTCGTGCGTACAATGATTTTTGTGGATAGCACTCAGTTCTCTTTGGGGCTGTTGATACCTCGTTGTCGCTCTTCTCTCTTTCCTGTGCGCGCTACCTATAATAGAATAAGGAATTGACTTATTTATTTTGTGAAGCTGTCTCTTGTTTAGCGAAAGTCTTCTTTTGCTGTCTATGGATCTGTCTTCTCTTGCAAGAGCCGATTTGTTCACAGACGATTCTTTTCTTAAACTGACTGAGATTCCCCTGAGTGAGGTATAAAGGTTGAAAACCTAGGCTACTTCCCGCTACTGTTCTTGTTCGAGAACAATGGAAAGCCCGTATTATGGTTATTTCGGAGGTCACTTCAAATCCTAAGGTGGCACGAACTTGCTTTTGTCTTCTATTCCTTCGACACCTTTCCATGGGGAATTGAATGACTAGTTTGGATAGGCGAGGCTGCTAGTCCAGCGTAAGTATTTATTCACGGGATAGGCGGTTCCGTAGTTCGAAACATTTCCTTTGCTGTAGCAAGCAAGTCAATTGTCCGAGGTAAACTAAACTGCTTCCTATATATCATCCAGACGGGCAGCCATGTTCAAAAACACCATTCTCTATCCAAACCGGGAAGGAGGACTCTGAAGCCGATTATCCCATTTGTAGAAGAGAAAGAAGATGGACAGAATCAGCCTGACCCGCTTCCCTTCCCTGATGACTTTCCTTCTTACCTTCTTCCTTCCGCACAAGAGGCACTCTATTAGCCAGCCCTCACCAGGTAACGAGTAAGGAGTTGCTAAATGGTCCTGACTCAGCAAGCTTTCCCGAATACGACAGATGCGGAAGTGGCTAATTCGGAAGAATCAAGTAGTTGGACAACTGTATACACGAGGTATTCTGGGAATTGGCAACATTGACAGAAAGGGGAAGGGTAGGAATACACTTTTTTAGGTATATCTCTACTATCTACTAAAGTAGTCGGCCTAACCTTCGATTCCCGTAACCAAGTTTTTCTTTCTCACTCCAACTGTACTTTTTCTTACTTCATCCATAGCTTTCTTTTCAATTGTGTTAAAAAAAACCCTATACTTCTAACTAAAGGCGAACCGCCGGCATTGCAAGCAAATAGAGAGCCCCCGCCCGTTTGAGCCGTTGCGAGCCGGAAAGTGTACCGGCTGTTTGAGTCGCGAAAGGGCCGCTTGCTTAAATGAAAATGATTTATAATAGACATAGTTTAGTTTATTCTATATATAACTCCAAATACTACCTTATAAGACTCCACATCTTGTAGAAGTTGATTAGTGATTAGTCCCATATAAAAAAAATAGAAAATTTTGTTATCCAATTGTTCATTCCTGGGCGGAGGAAGAAGCAGATAGAGCAAAGGCCTCCTCTTTCCATCCGCTCTTCCCTAAGTGAGCAAATTGCATGTAGAGATCCGTAAGGGCTTATAGTTTAATTGGTTGAAACGTACCGCTCATAACGGTGATATTGTAGGTTCGAGCCCTACTAAGCCTACCTTTTCACCTCCGGTGGCTTCTCTTCACCTCAGTCGAAGTACCCGCCGCCCTTTCGATCTAGTCCCACCAAGGAGAAGTTGAGCTGAATTGGCATCTGCCTGAGATGGGTTCTTTGTTTATTCATGTTGATGCACCAGGTTATCACAAATAAAACATTGGAGTGGTGGGTATAGATCTGACTGGGCTATTCATAACTGGAATAGGGTCTATTTACGCCCTTTTTCGGTGGACATGGCGGAGGCTCATGCACTTACACTTAGGAAAGGTTCTGACCTGGCTTTTTCTCTACAGCTATCTTCTCTTTGTATGTATGAAAACAGATTCATCTCAGGTCTTGAAAGCTTTTCATAGTATTCGTCTACAGATCGCAGTCTGAGGCCTATTGTGAGCGATGTGCAGCAACTCCTGATTCACAGCTGGTCGGTATAAAGGGTGAACAGATGCGCCAGCTGTCGAGATTTGAACATGACTTGACGTTGCGAAAGACATAAGAAGAGGTCAAGCAGGAGTGGCCACTTCACCCGTTCTAGCGTCGTGGGATGAACCAGAAAGAGGATCAGAACATGAAAGTAGGGATTGGCCCCCTGGGATTCCTGAGGTTGACCCGCCTTCGAAGAATCGGGCAACAAAGATTCAATAAAGATATGTACATATATCTCCACAATACAAAGGTCCGAAATTGTGTCCGTCTAAGCGTTGTAGCCGACTCTTGGAGGTCTAGTCAAGCCTGATAGAATACCTAAGCCTAATTAGACCGACAAGGAGAAAGAGGGGCTTACTTGGTGGCAGGTTGCCTTCTTCTATCCTCACCTTGCTTCCTTTAGGCCTGGGATTACTATCTCCTTGTGAACAGGGTTTCTGGTAGAATGAGTCCTAAAATAGGACTAAGAACCTTACGATAGCACGCTTTCTTTATAGATCATATTTGGAGTAAGAACCGATAGCAAAAGAGATGAACGCGTAGGTAGACTCAGTCCTTATTTATTCTAGATCTAAACCCAGGGCCTTCTCATACAGCGCTCTTTTAGGGTGGGTTGACTCCTAGCATGAGGGAATTAGCTTAATATAAAATGACCTATCCACAGGGACTTCAACCATGGAATGAAAATCTCTAGCACTTTCCCTTCCTTCTAGACAACCAATTTCCACTTTCTTGGAACTAGGGACTTACCTTCAAATAGCATGCTGATTTAGTTGTGTACTTTCTTTCTCCCTAAAGACTGAAAAGATCTGACCTGGGATAGAGCGTCAGCGTGCTATTGTAGAGCGTAAGTGACCATGCGCTGGAGGAATAAATTCGAGAAGTTCAAGATGAGAAATAGGAGTAGGAGAACGAGCTATCGAGTCAGCTATCCCCTGGCTTGGGAATGAGAGTGAGGATATTGGAATTGAAGGAAGTCCCGGATAGAAGTAAGGGTCAACTAGTTGAAGGATATTCGTTGGAAAGTGCTGGCGCTATAGTAAGTCATTCCCCTTTGCCCATGCCTTTGAGTAGTTAGCCTGGTGCTAGGAGAAGCAAGCCAGCTAAGCAACTAATCAAGTCAGCTATAAATCAAGTTGAAGTCCATGGGTAATCCTCTACAGTCGAAGTTGGACCTGACATTGGGAGTTGCCGCCATAGGGTCTACCCCAAAGAAAGAAGGAAGACTTGTCCCCAGAAGAGAGACTGACTTGTCGGAAATCACCTTGGTTTTTCCAAGGGCGAGCGAAAGAAAGCTTATTTGCGGTACACGGAACACGAAGCCAATCTCGATTCAAGTAGAAGCAACTCCATCCTTCACGGCCTTCTTTCATTTTCTCTTCTTTCTGCTCTCTATTTCTTAAGTCAAGCAAAGACCAATCAAAAGCTTATGGGAAAGAAAACTCCTAAATGCGACCCTTCTATTATATACGATACCACCAGACGCACCTTGGTACTTCCATCCGCCAATCAAGGCTAGTGAGCCAAAAAAGGTGAGCACCCAGCCTGCCCAAGGAAGAAAGAACAACCAGGGCTATATTCACCTCTATGTTAGGTAGCCTCCTCACTAAACACAAGTAAGAGCTAGCTTGCATTGAGAATGAGGGACTATCCTTCGGATATCCTTACTTACCTACCCTGGCAATATGAATATAAGAAAAAGAATCCAAATTCCAATGATTACACAGCAGGTTGGGTTAGGTCGCTCCGTTCTCTTTCTATGCTATGCTGACTGGGAGTCGACGTACTTCCTTCTTGCTTTGACACTACAGTGGGGTCAGAAGAAGCTCGCTGCCGGATAGAGCTTCAGTTTTGAATCCCTAGAAGGGGGGAAAACTGCGATTCAAAATCCTAGCTGTTATCTTGGGACCCTTGCTTCACTTACTTCTTTCCCTACCCACGCTCTCATGCATGGACAAAGGAGCGAATCCTACCAAATCTATGAATAGAAAACTGAAAAGGAACCTCCCATTTGAAAGACTCCTTTTCGGCTCATACATACCATCCTTGAGTTCGCTGCTAAACGAAGACGGGAAGGAAAAAGATCGATTCGGTTTGGACGCTCATCTCAGACAGCTGGTAAGGCTGACAGAGACCGTTTCATAGTCAGAATCCTATCCCGAGAATGAAAGAATAGACGAACAGATCCTCAAATGGCGACGTATATAAAGAAGTGGCCGGTTCCTCACAAACTTCATTTCTCGAGTTGCCGAAGCTGAGCTTGAAGAGCTTGTTCTCTCCACTCTTGCTGCTTTCTTTGCTATTGCTTCTGTTGAATGGTAGAGGGATGAAGGGCGAGTACAGTCTCTTGATCCTCTATACCTGCCCGACTTGGGCATTTAGCTACGAGAAGAACTAATCCCCCTTTATCCCGCTCGAGTGGGAATATAGGAAGCTAGGGAGCTAGGTGAATACCCCGATGAGACCCTTCTTTTAACCCGACCTGAAAAGGAATAGTTTTATTTCACTCTTTCACCTCTTCAACTCGTTCAAGCGGCATTCATCTTAGCAAGACTCTTTCTTCAGACTCCCTTCTGTCGCTCGACATAACTACACTATCCGGAATTATCCTATAAAAGCTCAGGAGCTACATATGCTCTGCCCTTTCGCTTTCCGACCCCTCTTTCTTCTCTTCAAAGCTAGCCGAAGAGCAGATTCGGTGTCAAAGAGAGAGAGATAATTGTGACAACTAAAGACTAGTTGCGCTTCTTCCTCTCCAAAAGGTTCCATTCCAGACCTAGGGCATTCCTCTCTATAAATTCCTTATTGTTGAGGGATTTCACAAGGTCTTCTGTCCATTTACAGAAAGCAAGCTATTCTGATCTACGACCACCCTTTATCCAATAGCAAAAGAGTAAGAAGACATGTGCTACGCTACTCTAGCCAGTCGAATGAAAAAGGGGAGTGGAAATGGAATGGATTGAATCACAACTGCTAGTGAAAAGATCGGCATAAAGGAGAAGGGATTAGCAATAGCTAAAAAAAGAAGTGGCCATCGTATACTAGGTTTGCCAAGGATCCGAAGAACCGGCGGATAACTGAATGGTCTTTGTCAGTATTCGACCAGGTTATAGGTCCGAAGCTACCAACGTAAAATAGAGTCTTAGGTAGCGAAATGGAATCTATCGTCGTCCGTAAAGTAAGTAGCTCAACAAGTAGTGAATCTCTTTCATAGCCGACCGGGTTGTTAGCTGGGGCAACAAAGCCGATAGTGGAGTTCAGGATTGATCATCTAAGGCCGCAACAAAACAGATTGTTGCACCCTTTCCCGCTGTCGTTCTCAGATGAAAGATACGAAAGGTACGGAGTAACTCGACTGACAGGGTCTCCTTTTCCTGTTCTTTCTACGAGGGTCTTATTGTTGTTGGTTTGTTCTGTTGTTCGGAATTACTGAGTAGGCTAATACAGCTAAAGTTGGGCAAAACCATACCGCGCTTTCCCTAAAGGACTGTTCCCTTTCAGTGGGACTGGGGCCATACCCGATAAGGGCACACAACTGGCATCTCAAAAGGCATCGAAGCAGTGGATCTAGTGGACTTTGAATCCGTATCTTGCTATGAAGTCGGAACTGACGTAACTACACCTTTCATCCCGTCACTCAAGCATCACGTAGCTAGATCGCGCACCCTTTAGTGTTCTATCGCGTTCCCGTATCGGTCGCCTCCACTTGCTCCTTTGTTTGCCCCCCTGACTCTAATAGGCGGTAGCAAGCTAAAGCTTTTCTATATAGATGTATATATGAATAATGTGATCAGCCTTGCTGCCTGAAAGCTTTCAACTCTGATCGCATAAAGGCATAGATTTGATTAAGATCAGAGCTATAACTCATCGATACTCGCTAGAGCCGAAGGCGGAGCTAGACCCTTCGGAGAGAGACTCAACCGCTAAAGCTAGCAAATTGATTCAGTAACCGGTGCCGCTCTTCTCTCTTTATTTTCCCACTACGCGCTAAGAAGGAAGGTGGGGATCTTAGTCTCAATCATAGCTTTTAGAAGCTAAGCAAGTCAGGCTTTTTTCGAAAAAAAGAAGATTGCTTCGACTTCAAACATGACATGTAATGTCATGCTTAACACAGAAGAATCCAATGTTAGAAAAAGTGAACGAAGGACCAAGGAGGATTCATGAGCAGAAGGAGGAGGAGTAGGAGCGTAAGCCACTCGACAGGAGAGGAGCGAAGACAGACAGAATCGAAGCGAAAAAATTAGTTCATGCCACGACGATCTATATGGAAGGGAAGTTTTGTTGATGCATTCCTCTTGAGAATGAAAAAGAAGAGAGATCTTATTTTGAACAGGAAAATTTGGTCACGTAGATCTTCTATTTCGCCGGAATTCGTTGATTGCTCCGTACGAATTTACAATGGAAAAACTCATGTTCGTTGTAAGATTACTGAAGGAAAGGTTGGTCATAAATTTGGAGAGTTTGCTTTTACACGAAAACGAAGACCTTCGAGAACAAATATTGGACGGGGAATAAAAAAGGGAAAAAAGTGAAGTCTAAGCGCATATGGCACGCAAAGGAAATCCGATTTCGGTAAGACGTGATCTGAATCGTAGTTCAGATTCAAGTTGGTTTAGTGAGGGCGACCGCGAAAGTAACCGAATGGCTCAGTCTTTTAGTTGTCCCATATTAGAATCTAAAAGGAGGACGTTGCAGATGCCCGGGGCGGACACGACTTCTTCTAAGGCTAGAAGACCACTGGAAGACACCCAGGACTATAGCATGTCGTGAAAGAAGCACACTGGGCGGGCGTGCTTTGACCGTGTCTCCGGGGCACAGTTGAATGTAAATATCATGAACGCGAGGTGCAGGATACCAGGCCGAGAAACCCGGGCAACCACTCCCCTATGTGCCAATCGCTAGCGCATCCAGGGCCCCGGCGCCCAGCTCAGCTGGAGAGGCCTAGCCTGATCTGAGAAGTGCTAATTCGGTTCGGATAGACTTCATTAAAGAATGCCACCGCCCCTGGGAAAACAAGTGCTCAGTTTCAGATCAGTGAATAAACCGAAACGAAAGAAGAGACGTTTCTCGCTCGGCGCCTAAAGCGCACTATGCTCCGCTTCAACAAATGAGAGTTTTCGGTGGAACCGGTGAACCACGCGAGCTGGTTAGATGCGTGGGACAGAGGGCTCGTAGTACCTGCTAGCGCGGCTACGCAGTGGAAGGGAAGGAGCCTAAATCGACCCCTCCTCTTTTTTTTAAAAAGCAGTAAGGAGATTTGACTCTCGGATGATACTAAGCAGCTACCGATCGTTCCGACGCGCCCTTGACCTATTTTGATTCAGACCAAAAACAAACCTATCTATAAAGGTTTCAGCCAAGTGATGATTTCATGAAAGAAAAACCACTAGTAGGGATATGGATGGAGTCTCGCTCAGTCAAGAGAGTTGTAGGATTCGTAATTGAGAAGCGGTTAAGAGCCTTTACTTTCAAATGACAACTGCTTCTTCCTGCTGCGAGGGCGTTGCACGAAACCAAACCGCCCCCCGCCCGATCAAGTACCAGTTGCTTCGCAGGTAGGCCCACTTAGGTTAGGGGGCATTGCCCCTCAGTTCTTACCAACCTCCGGTGTGTAATCGACATGTTTCTAGCTAGAACTCGGTCGAATAATAATCATTGATTTCCTCTGCTGTAAATTGATTATTCATTCATTGCGCTCGGCCTTCGCTCCTCTCCTTATCAGTCGAGTGGCTTCCGCTCCTTTCTCATCTCAAACCAGAACGACTTTGAACGTTAGGGAAGACCGCCTGAGCGAAGGGACTTTACTTATCCGAACCGAATGATAGCAGCTTCAAGCTAAGCCTATCACGAGCAGCGTCGCTCCTTGATCGGCGGGGAGGAGCATATAAAAGTATGGGGCAAAGGATCAAGCGCTTTGACTTTGTCTCCCGGGATCCATCACAGGTTGGGTTTGAGAGCCGTGTGATGGGTGACTATCCAGCACGGTTCGGAGAGCACTTTGAGTCTGCGCTGGTGAATGGAAGCCTCCCCTATCAAGCAAGAAGGAAGCGGCTCTTCCCACGGCGGAGTCACCATTGACTCTATTTATTATTATGGTAAATCAGTGTATCAAGATGTCAATCTGAGATCTTATTTCGGTTCGATACGTCCACCTACGAGACTCACCTTTGGCTTTCGTCTCGGTAGGTGTATTATTCTACATTTTCCCAAAAGAACTTTCATTCATTTATTTATTCCCCGTCTACCACGACGACAAAAACGACGTGAAAAAGCCAGACCCGGAAAGGAGAAGGGCCGGTTTTTTGGGGGGGCATTTGGGAAAGTCGGGCCGATCGGGTGTCTTCATTCAAGCGACGGTACAGAAGAAGAACGAAACGAAGTGAGAGGCCGGGGGGCAGGGAAAAGAGTCGAGTCGATCAGGCTCGACGATCGGGAGAAGCAAAACGAAATCAGGATTTGGCCGAAAAAGAAGCAAGGCTATGGATACCATGACAAATCACCATCGATAAAGAAGACTCTTTCTAAATCACTTCGGGTCAGCGGGGCCTTCAAGCATCCGAAATACGCCGGGATTGTAAATGACATAGCGTTCCTTATAAAAAATGACGAAAAAACTAAGTTATTCAAGTTCTTTTTCCCAAATAAGTCCCGCTCCGACCGCCCGACGAGTCATCTACTTAAAAGGACCCTCCCTGCAGTGCGCCCTTCCTTTAATTATTCGGTCATGCAATACTTATTGAATACAAAGAAAAAAATGAATTTAGACCCCGTCGTAGTTCTAAATCATTTCGTGGCACCGGGCGTGGCTGAACCATCTACGATGGGGGGACAGGAAAGAAGCTTAGATAAGAGAATACGTTCTCGCATCGCTTTTTTTGTAGAAAGCTCGACCAGCGAGAAAAAGTGTTTGGCCGAAGCCAAAAATAGGTTGATCCACTTTATTCGCCAAGCGAATGATCTTCGCTTCGCGGGAACAACAAAAACCACCATCTCGCTCTTTCCTTTCTTCGGTGCTACCTTTTTTTTTCCAAGGGATGGGGTTGGGGTGCAGAATCACCTTTTTTCCGAGGATGCCCGGGAACAACTACAACTCCTAGGTCAATTAAGGAGAAAATATTGTAACCCCATGAGTCTCATGAGTAAGGATAAGGTAATGGAATTGATAGATCA
Source organism: Cuscuta epithymum (assembly GCA_945859915.1). Classification (NCBI taxonomy): domain Eukaryota; kingdom Viridiplantae; phylum Streptophyta; class Magnoliopsida; order Solanales; family Convolvulaceae; genus Cuscuta; species Cuscuta epithymum. The sequence goes on from CAMAPF010001015.1 coordinate 6,313,531, forward strand.
TTTCATAGACCTAGGTAGGATAGGAGAATTGATAAAGGGAATAGAGATGATGATAGAGATCATACTGAGAAACAGAAGAATTCCGTACGGGTACAACTCTTATTTGAACGAAGTGAAAAAAATAAGATCTTTGTTGTCTAATAGAACAAACACTAATACCTTAATTGAATCAGTCAAGATCCAATCTGTTTATCAAAGTGCTTCTCCGATTGCTCAAGACATCTCTTTTCAACCGAGGAACAAAACAAGATCATTTCGTTCCATTTTTAGTCAAATAGTGAAGGATATTCCATTAGTAATGAAAAAGGGGGTGGAGGGGATCCGTATATGTTGTTCAGGTCGATTAAAAGGTCTAGAAATAGCTAGAACTGAATGCGGAAAGTATGGAAAAACATCTCGTAATGTATTTCACCAGAAAATAGATTATGCTCCTGCGGAAGTATCTACTCGTTACGGAATCTCAGGTGTCAAAGTGTGGATTTCATATAGTAAAAAAAAAGGGGGACGTGCTATATCCGAAACGTACGAAATATAGTAAATATCGTAAAGGCAGATGTAGTAGGGGTTGCAAACCGGACGGTACACAACTTGGTTTTGGAAGATATGGCACTAAAAGTTGTAGAGCTGGTCGTCTTTCATATCGAGCCATTGAAGCAGCGCGTCGTGCTATAATCGGACACTTCCATCGTGCTATGAGCGGACAATTCCGAAGAAATGGTAAGATATGGGTAAGAGTTTTCGCAGATATCCCTATTACCGGGAAACCTACAGAAGTAAGAATGGGAAGAGGAAAAGGAAATCCTACGGGTTGGATTGCTCGTGTGTCCACGGGACAAATCCTATTTGAAATGGAGGGTGTGAGTTTGTCAAACGCTCGACAAGCCGCTAGATTAGCGGCGCATAAACTATGTTCGTCAACCAAGTTTGTTCAGTGGTCGTAAGCTAATTAGTTAGTGGGGAAATGAAAAAGAATTAGGCGAAGTGTTTGTTCCTGAACGAGGGAAGTGGAAAGACACTAAGGGAGAGGGATATACTCCTTTTTAGAATCGCCGAAATTGTACGACTGTTCCAGGCGTACGACCCGGATACGTTCAGGTTTCTTTATTCCGGACCGGTTTCTGTAGTAAGAATAAATAAGAAAGAGAAGAGCGGAAAGTAAGTTTTTTCAGTCAAACTAAAGTAAGTGGGCTACTCAAACTCTTGAACAAGCGGGGCATCTCCTCGAGTTGCGAAAGGGGCTGCAAGTGAAATTGCTGATGTTCGTTATGCTACTGAAGTGTCTCAAGCTGCTCAGTACTCCACTTCCTTAAATACATCCATACTTATTTAGGTGAGAAAGACGTACCGATTGAAGAGTGAAAGTACCCTCTCAAGCCTTTTTTCTTTGTCAGATCAGAGCCCTGCAACAAGCAACGGCGGAGGACCAAGAAACTACCCGACCCCGTACATCTGTAACAGTGACAATGGTATTATTGAAACTAGCTTGAACATGAATGACTCCCTTTGGTATTATACGTGCACTCTTACGTGAACCAATACGTCCATTCCTACGCGAACTAATTCTCGGTATAGCTTTTGCCATATTTCCATACTCACACCCATTCTGAGGCTAATGCTTGGTCCGGTTTTGTGTACTAGAGAGATTAGATTCTAATTATAACCGCCAGGGCACTCCACTAGATGAATTACCCAAAGTCAAGTACAGGACAGGAAACTCAAGACTAAATAGCTGTTTCAAAGGATTCAAAAAAGGCAACTATTCTAGCTGATCTGAGATCTACGCATTATCACTCTTTGGAAATTGGAAATAACCGAGTATATATTACAAGATTCTTCACTGCAAGCATTGCTATTCATTCGGCCGTCCTTGGCGTTGAGCGCTCTTCAAACCTGAGATTTCAACCGGATATCGCCTAAATGAAAAAAGGAAGCAGCCCTTTCTATATGTGCAGGCTCGCGAGAAAGTCTTTGGTCATTAACGACCTCCTCCCCGCCCCGCAAACGTTGGCCGAAAGGCTCTTATCTTCCATGGATCACTAATCCACCACTATCCATCTTCACTTTGACAATAGGAAGATAGCTCTCCCTTCCCTCTCCGCCAGTACTTTCCTCTCGGGCCTTCCCTGACCATAATGACTCAAGTTCTATTCTTTTTGCAATTAGTGATCGAAGAACCTTAAGGTGAAGGTGCCGCCTACAACACCTATCACCCATACCAGTAAAAGATCTTTGTAGTTCCTGGCAGACTGACTGGAATGAAAAAGCATAGGAAGAGGTAAGTGAAAAGGGGTAATGAAGGACTTTTCGCCTGTCTCTCTAGATTAGCCTATTCTTTCTTTTTTATCGGTGGGGATAATCCGTCCGGTAGCTCATTCCTATTGATTCGCCTAAGTTCCTAAAGATCCCTCTTTCATCGGCATTGAACCTAACTAGCAGGTCTCATCTGACTGTTCCTATCCCCGGGATAGGCGGATAATAGCTACTCTTGTGCAAAAAAGTCTGGAATGCCAAGTGCGCTTACCAGCATTCCTATCAATGAAAGATGAGCCTCTATAACTGAACATAAGAAAATGGAATCTAAGCCTCGCCGTCCTCTTGATCGAGAACCCGGATTGCTCGAGCCGGCGAGAAAGATGGTTCTATAGATGCAAGGGGTGCCTATCGACAAAAAGAGACTTTGGATGAGCCGGGGGAAGAACCTTTAGATGCAAGAGATCGATTCAATAGGATATTTCGAGGCTAAAAAAACTTTCCCTTTCGTGCCCAGATGAGGAGGGAAGTCGTTCATTTCTTCCCCAATATAGGACTGTTCCCAGTGCCCGCGGCACTCGTCGCCCGGTCTACCACGCTAAAGCAATGACACATCGGCCTCTACCGTATCGCATTCTCGCACATGCATAGGTGATAGTGAGATCCTGGGCCAAACACCATCCTTTTCAGCCCTTTCCTTTGTCTCACAATGCCCTCTTGGCAACGTAAGCCATCAGGCGTCTGCACAATGCACGACGGACCACAGCCAACTTCCCAATCTGCGTCCTTCAAGCTGCCATCGAAGCCCAAAGCCTATGGGTCGTTCAAGACCATGCCGACTCGTTTTCCGAACGATCGCTGCCCACTCTGCAACGAGACCTCAAGGTGCCAGCTGCATCGTAACACAAGTCCTCCCACCAGGCCACAATTCATTCGACGGTCTGAACTCTTGACACCGGTTTGGCATCAATGTTTTCTCAATGAGCTAGAACATCCGAATGCCAAGTTCCAATCAGCCAGCATCATTCCTGTTCCGCTTTAGCTTATCAAGCTCTGCACTGACACCACGCCCTTGGTATAAACATTTTCCGAGGTGATGGCAACTCGGTATGCGGAAGGATCATCACATCCAATAACTAATACCTTTCGTTGCCTGACAGTGAAGGTCTGTTCTGTTGCTGAAGCGTGAGGGAACGTCGAAGCTCGAGGCAAGTTGTGCCATGGAAATAAAGATTTCCTTGCTCGTATTTTCCAGCCAGTTCGGTTTGCCTACTTCAATAAGTTACCAGAAGGGCTTCTCCCAACTCAACGTTAGCAAGGAAGTTCCAATTTACTTAGTAATGACGTCTGGAGGAATTGATTTGAGCTTTAAGCTAGCTCAACGGGCTTGACCCTCTTTATAAAGCGGAGTTAGAGTCATCATCCTATGAAGCATCAAATTCAAAGGCAGAAGAATAAACATAGACTTAATACGCTGAAATAGAAGCATAAGCGTAAGAGGATAAGTAGGACTGTCTTTCCAGATCCACCGAGATGAGATATGCCTTGCCTGCAGGCGAGATTGAAATCTTAATGCAATAACCGTAAGTAGTTCGTCAGCAAAATACGTTATTCTATTTTCATGTTTAGAATTGCCTGATCGCCCGATCGTGATGAACCTTTGGGCATCGCTAATAACAGCATAGTCATGCCATAATAGAATCGCGGAAAGCCTGAAATAGTTTGTCAAAGGCGAACAAAGTGAGAGGTGAATTCGAAAGAATTGACTTCCTGTACATTTGAATGTGTGGATTGGCACTGCGTGTAAGGGATAGGCAGAATACCCATTCGAGGTCAAGGTGGATGGACCAATCCAAAGCGTTAAGAAAGATGGGCTTCCTTAGAAGTTTGAGCAAGGGAGGTTGGTTTTCCTTCTTTATTTTGTCGGTCCGAGGGCAGGACTGTACAGTTCTTATCCAATGTCCTATGTGGCTCGCAATAAAGCGCTTTCGCTTAATCAAACGAGAGTTGAAAACCTCACTCACTACATCATTCAAGATGATGCAGTTTTTCAAATTGAAAGGGATTATCTGCATTTTTTCTTTGATTCCGCCCGTAGGCGCTTACAAATAAGTAAGAAGCAGGTCCGATAGTGTGAAGGGATAACTTGGTACAACTCTCATGTGGACGTCCTGCTTGATACAAGCAATCAGTAGAAAATAACACAATAGGCAGAGGCTATTAGTCAAGCGGGCGATTCCCTTAGGAATTGAGTGAATATGATACCTTCTATTCTATTGATCTGGAATTGGGCCAATACGATTGATAGGTAGTCGCCTTTTCAGGTAATGGGCTAGAGGATTTCACCTCTGTCCACGCGTGGACTAGACCGATTGGAAGGCCGGGTAAGGCAAAAAGACTGGTATTACTCTCCTAGAAGAATGGACGTGTAGAAGCATCTCGATTAGTTTATACCATTTCTAATTGTAAACGTGCCAGGATTGTTTATGCTCTGCTTGTACACAAGAAGTAGAATCCAGCCAGCTTCATTATTAGGAGTATGGTATGCCAGGCTTTTGGATGATCATAGGCCCTCAGATAATGATTGATTGTGTCAGTGCATGATGATTAGATTTCCGAAATATATAAAAAGGCCTCCTCTTTCTTTATCTTTCCTATTGACATAGCAAAGTATGGTTCTATTGAGCGTGATACCCTCGCTATGGTGGCAATCTTTTCTTATAATCTAAATCAAAGCATTAGTAAAGTCACTTCCAAACCGAATATAAAGAAATTAAATAAGGATTTATGGCTGACTTACTGAGGCAAGCTCGTCCTGCAAAATGCTCTATGGCCGAGACTTCTTGGGGCGAGTGGTACTTAGGAGAGAGGTGCTGGCACCAAACCTCATATGAGGCCAGTTTTCTTGTGCCTAGGTGACCATCCAGGCACAAGATCATGATCTTGTACCGAGAGCTACTTTTCCTTTCTCCTACTGAACAAGTGAGGCTTGTCCGGGCAGAGAAGTGATTGCTAATCCACGCGGAAAGGCTTGTTATTACGAGAGTATACTACCCTAAAGGGGTATCATGCATTTCAAGTGAGTGTAGGGTCCAGCCCTAATATAGGCTCTTCTGTTAGTAATTCGGGGATTCATTCTGAAAAAAGAAGTCCAAGGGAGGCCCTAATCAAGCCTTTTTTCCGACGCTATACTAGAATGAAATAAAAAAGTATTTCATAATCTTAGAAATTGGAGTCGTTTAATGGATATGCAGGGTTCTGAGCTATTCTATAATCTATATACGGGGTCGCTCCTAGCGGAAAACTAATTTGTGGAGCCATACGCTCGATCCTGTGATTATGTGATTATATCGTTAGAGGTCCTGCGTGTATTATACCGCTATGCTTACAATACGGATTCAGACTACATGAAGTTCACCATAGGTTTAGTGGTTGAAACCTCCTCCGGTATATATAGATTCACCGTTGGAAAGGCTATTCCCTTGTTTGATTCGAATGGTCACCCTCTTCCCAAGGCATTAGTATATGATATTGAGAACATTTATTTAGCAGAGAAGTCTAAGGATAGCGTGATACGTTCAGTCTTCATTCGTATCTATTACACAGGTGCTAAACCCGGGTTTGATATAGCGCCTCCATCCATCTCCAATTCAGATATACTATCCCTTATCTTAGATGATCTTAGTTCTAGCATAGTTGGTCTTGAGGTCCCAGAGGCTAAATCAATGAATAAGGAAAAGCCTCGGTATTCCAATCATATAACCGCAATCAAACCCAAGACCACGAAGCTGAGACCCTTCATAGTTGCTGATACTGAGACGTTATTGGACGAGAAAAGTAATGCTCATGTGCCTGACGCCGTTGGTTACATGTTGGTATCCCCAGGGGATGATGTAGGTTCAAAGGCAGATTATGAGATTGAAACGCGTTTCAGTGAATCCCACGTTCAATTCCTACCTAAGATGGAAGATAGGAGTAAGAGAATGATGTTTTAGTTTCTTAACTCCTTAGTTTCTTAACACGTTCAATTCCTCACATGTTTGATTGGAGCAAAAAACTTGACTTTGAACACATTAAGTATAGTGAAATATTTCAAGACTACTTAAGATAAAAAAAAAAAAAACCAAGAAAACTTTCCACATGTCGAAATAAAAAACATAAGAATATAAGAAAGGATGACAATTGAAATAAATTCGTTACAAAGAACGAAAAGAAGGGAAGGGAAACACAGTGCAATGGTGGAAGAGTAGAAGGAAGATATTTACTAGAAAAGATCAACATATCACCAAAGTCACAGTGCAATTGTGGTGCAATTGTTGTGCAATTATGGTGCATTAGAGAAATGTCATACAAGAGTTGCAATAGAGAGGCTTGATGCACATGAGTGAAGCAGGAATCCCTAATTTAATTAGGGATGAGTGAAGCAGAAATCCCTAAACTAATTATGGAAGGTTGAGAGAAAATAAAATTTCTCAAATTGTAATCACATGGAGTTTATGGTCTCGATAACAAGATGTATGGAGTACTACACTTTTATTTTAAAATTAAGAGGGGGTGTAGGAGAGAGCTCACGTCTTAAGATTGAATGAATGCTAAACTACTAGGTGTACATATTAAGAAAATTAACGATGAAGAAAATGAGTAAACAACACTCCGTATAATCCAATGGGTACGAAACCGGCAACTTGCTTTCAATTTTTGAGCTGTAGTGTCCTCAAACCCCGCTTTCCCCTCTCGTCATCAGCCGTTTCAACAATGCCGTTTCTCCTCTTTGACGTCGAGAAGCCTTGGCAGCTTCTGCCATTAATCCGCTTCCCACCTACAAAGGTAAGCGATCTACACCGTCTCCCAGTCAGACGCACGTTACGTTTTTTGCTTCCCGGCCTTCCCCCATATACTCTCTCAATTTTCTCCTTTAACGACTTCTGTGACCGGTCGAGGACATCTCTCTCACAGTGACAGAGAACCGGTAATGGCTTCTCCCTGCATTCTCTAAAGGCCAGATCCGGCGATCAAACGCAACCAGCGGGTGTCACGCAAAACAGCTTGCACACATTAACAGCAACTTAAAACTCAAATTCACAAGCACATCACCCCCAACCAGCGGGTGTCAGCTCATCACTAAGACAGTTCAGCCGTGGATCGCCTTATAGTGAGACCAAATCTAGAGCTGTATGTGACATGTTCCTCCGAAATTCAAAACACAGTGAGCAAGTAAAAAAAATATTTTAATCATAAACTTCTTCAAACGCTGACTCTATTCACCTATATGGACCGTGTTTCAAAAAGCAGGACCTCTAATACAAAACCTAACGAACAAGCAAGGCTAAGCCGGCTGCGTTTGATCGTCGGATCTGGCCTTTAGAGAATGCAGGGATAAGCCATTACAGGTTCTCTGTCACTGTGAGAGTGATGTCATCGGCTGGTCACAAAAGTCGTTAAAGGAGAAAATTGAGAGAGTATATGGGGGAAGGCTGGGAAGCAAAAAACGTAACGTACGTCTGACTAGGAGACGGTGTAGATTGCTTACCTTTGTAGGTGGGAAGCGGATTAACGGCAGAAGCTGCCAAGGCTTCTCGAAGTCAAAGAGGAGAAGCTGCATTGTTGAAACGGCTGATGACGAGAGGGGAAATCGGGGTTTGAGGATGCTACGGCTAAAAAATTGAAAGCAAGTTGCTTTTATGGCCGGTTTCGTATCCATTAGATTATACGGAGTGTTGTTTACTCATTTTCTTCATCGTTGATTTTCTTGTAGAGAATTCCAATATTTTTAGATGAAAAAAGATAGCTACTCTTTTGTAAAATAACAAAAAAAAATCACATATCTTACAAGTAGAAAAGATATTGTTTAATAGTGATTGAGAATTTGAGAGTATAGAATTTGAGTACAAGTAGAATAGTGTGAAAAAAATGAATAAAATGAGTAGATATATAGGAAAAAATATTGGTAACCCCAAACCCCTCCCCAACGGCCATATAGCAGTTACTAGCCGTCCCAAACGGCTAGTTTGACCCCACCCCTAGCCCCTCCCCCTAATTAAAATTCAAAAAAAAAAATCAGAACGTTGGGACCGGAACCGGAACCGGAACCGGAAAACCGGACCCGGTTCGGTCCCGCACAGTAGTGGGTCCGGTCCCGGTCTGGTACGGGACCACCGACCGGGGCTACCCCTAATGTGAGCCGAGCCGAATAAATGAAGAATGAAAGCAGAAGTAGACAACCAAGAGCCCAAGACAGAGTACGAGAATTGCAAGTCCAGACTTCTGAGTTTGGAGCATAATCTTATCTTACTTGTCTTATAACACTTATATATATTGACTTTCCTTGATTAGTGATAATAAATTTGAGACAATGATTTGAGTTATTATATTTGTGTGATATCTATAATTTTATACTTTTATAAAAATACTTTTGACAAAATACATTTCAATATAATTTTCATAATTAAAAATAACTTCACTAAGAATAACCATATGTCTAAATGTCTAATTGGGTCGTCATTGACAAAAAAAGGTCAATATGATAAAATGCTATTTAGACCCGAAGATCTAAAACAAATGATATAATAACTTAATATCGAAAAAAGTCCATTAATAAGACTAAAAGAATGTACAAGTGTACAAATAGGGGTCATGTTTGATTGGAGCAAAAAACTTGACTTTGACCACATTAAGTTTAATGGAATATTTCAAGACTGATTATAATAAAATATAAAAAAATTAAAACAAGAAAACTTTCCACACGTCGAAATAAAAAACATAAAAATATAAAAAAGGATGACAATTGAAATAAATTCATTACAAAGAATGAAAAGAAGGGAAGGGAAACACAATGCAATGGTGGAAGAGTAGAAGGAAGATATTTACTAGAAAATCAACATGTCACTAAAGTCACAGTGCAATTGTAGTGCAATTGTGGTGCAATTGTGGTGCATTAGAGAAATGTCATACAAGAGTTTCAACAGAGAGGCTTGAAGCACATGAGTGAAGCAGGAATCCCTCCCTAAATTAATTAGGGATGAGTGAAGCAGGAATCCCTAAACTAATTATGGAAGGTTGAGAGACAATAAAATTTCTCAAATTGTAAACTGATGGAGTTTATGGACTCAATAACAAGATATATGGAGTACCATACTTTTATTTTAAAATTAAGAGGGGGTGTCGGAAAGAGCTCACATCTTAAGATTGAACGAATGCTAAACTACTAGGTGTACACATTAAGAAAATCAACGATGAAGAAAATTAGTAAACAACACTCCGTATAATCCAATGGGTATGAAACCGGCCATAAAAGCAACCCGCTTTCAATTTTTGAACTGTAGTGTCCTCAAACCCCGCTTTCCCCTCTCGTCATCAGCCGTTTCAACAATGCCGCTTCTCCACTTTGACGTCGAGAAGCCTTGGCAGCTTCTGCCATTAATCCGCTTCCCACCTACAAAGGTAAGCGATCTACACCGTCTCCCAGTCAGACGCACGTTACGTTTTTTGCTTCCCGGCCTTCCCCCATATACTCTCTCGATTCTCTCCTTTGACGACTTCTGTGACCAGCCGAGGACATCTCTCTCACAGTGACAGAGATCCGGTAATGGCTTCTCCCTACATTCTCTAAAGGCCAGATCCGACGATCAAACGCAACCAGTGGGCAAGGCCGGCCCAGGGGCATGGCTGCCCAGTGCGATCGCACAGGGCCCGGATTTTTGAAGGGCCCAAAAAAAAATTAGTATTATGCCCCAGCCCAAAATCCCCATGCGTAAATCTAAATATGCTTGAAGAATGTCCCATTTTAAATAAATTGTAAGTTATTAATGACTATTTTTATCATTACATTTATTCGTAAGTTGTATTTTAAGACAATTTTCTTGTGTTGCAACTTGAAAAAAGGCCCAAATTTTATTCTCGCACAGGGTCTACATTTCTTCGGGACCGGCCCTGCCAGCGGGTGTCACGCCAAACAGCATGCACACATTAACAGCAACTTAAAACTCAAATTCATAAGCACATCACCCACAACCAGCGGGTGTCAGCTCATCACCAAGACAGTTCAGCCGTGGATCGCCTTATAGTGAGACCAAATTTAGAGTTGTGTGACATGTTCCTCCGAAATTCAAAACACAGTGAGCAAGTAAAAAAACTATTTTAATCATAAACTTCCTTAATCAATGACTCTATTCACCTATATGGATTGTGTTTCAAAAAGCATGACCTCTAATACAGAACCTAACGAACAAGCAAGGCTAAGCCGGCTGCGTTTGATCGCCGGATCTGGCCTTTAGAGAATGTAGGGAGAAGCCATTACCGGTTCTCTGTCACTGTGAGAGAGATGTCCTCGGGAAGCAAAAAATGTAACGTACGTCTGACTGGGAGACAGTGTAGATCGCTTACCTTTGTAGGCGAGAAGCGGATTAATGGCAGAAGCTGCCAAGGCTTCTCGACGTCAAAGAGGAGAAGCGGCATTGTTGAAACAGCTGATGACGAGAGGGGAAAGCGGGGTTTGAGGACGCTACGGCTAAAAAATTGAAACCAGGTTGCTTTTATGGCCGGTTTCGTACCCATTGGATTATACGAAGTTAGTCTTGGACCCGGTTCGGGCCGCCCGGCCCGGCCCGCTACTGTGCGGGACCGGCCCGGTTCTTGGGTCCGGGTCCGGGCTCGGGTCTTATATTTGGCGAACCGGCCCGGCCAGGTCAGGCCCGGGTCCGGGCCGAATTGTTTTTTTTTTTTTTTTCCATTTTTGGGGTTCCACCCGGGTTGCGCTTCATGGTTAGGAGGGGTTTGGGGGGTGAGGGGGAGGTTAGGAAAGCAAACAAAAAAAATAACCAAACCGGAGGCCCGGCCCGGGTCCATGACTATACGGAGTGTTGTTTACTCATTTTCTTCATCGTTGATTTTCATATAGAGAATTTCAATATTTTTAGATGAGAAAAGATAGCTACTCTTTTGTAAAATAACAAAAAAAAAAAACAGATATCTTACAAGAGTTCTCTTACAATTTTGTGATGAGGTGTACTCTAATGGAATTTAAGTTAAAATTAGGGGTCGGCATAAATGTTTGGTTTAACCGAACCGAACCGTACCAAACCAAACTAAATCGAACCAAAATCGGACTGTATGCAATTTCGTTTGAGTTTGGTACTATTTCTTTCAAGCCATATTAAACCGAACCGAAACTGATAAAAACCGTACAAAACCGAACCAATCTAAAGAAATTCAAAAAAACATATATTATTAAAAATCACCAAATCCAAACCGAACCAAACCGAAAAAATAGTATGGTTTTTGTTTGGTAATAATTCTTTCAACTCGTTCCAAACCGAACCGAACCAAAATTGAAAAAAACTTAACTGAAACACAATATGCCCAGCCCTAGTTAAAATACTGAACGAATCACATCTTTATCGGATATTATATTGGAACTTCAACATGTTTACATCTAAATAGAAAAAAGTATATTGCAGAATAAGGAATCGGGTCATTAGTTACCTCGAGTTTATATGGAATGAAATATTCAAAGAAATCATATTTCTCAATTTGTTCTCGTGTGGGTTTATTACATTCATCTGAATTTTAAATAATAAATTCACTTTTTTATTAATTAAAATGAATCGAAGAGCTCACTCAAAGATCATTTGTGCTCTTGTATGCTCCCTTAGCTCTTTTCATGGCTTAATAGAGCCTCGGGTACATGTCTTGTCGCATACATTAGCAAAAAGAGTAAATTATCTTTGATTAAAATTACATAAGTTTCCCAATGTATGACTTGTTAGTTATTATTCTCAATATATGATACGTGGAAGTATGCATTGACATTCACGGTTCTTTTTATTCTTCGGCTACCCTCAAGCATAAATATAGGAACTCATTTATATTAATCCTATTTAACCGCTTGTGATATGCACGAGCAGAGCAAAACGTGTATTCATTATTGGTCTTCCTAAAAATAAGGAAAATTTATTCATATATGGTAACTGCTATTAGTACTACTCAATACCCACTATTTCCTATTCTTCCTAATTTTTATTCCACGGCTGCCCTCTAATCAATGAATATGGTGTCTTTCTCCTATTTTCTAGCATATGATAAATTCTATTCCTAAATATACGAACATATAATATAACAGTTAATTGAATAATTTAAATCACAATTAATTTAGAGAAGAGATGTACACTCGGAACCTTGTTTTCATTCCAAACCAATCGGCCATAATAATAATTACTGCCTATATAATATTATTACATACTGCTTGATCATAAATACGGAGTATGTTATAAAAATATAAATACTGCTCAGAATATAAATATAATATTATTATATATAATGCTCATAATCTAACAACATTATAATCATGAACAAGAGTTAGTACCATTGATTTATGTCAACATTATGTGCATAAGAAATTATACATTGCTCTTAAAAAGTGGGACTTTACTTTTCCTCTTCCTTGTCTACCCTTACCACCGTTAACCATTTGTTTTTCTGTTAAATCAAAAGCCTTTTCATAACTCTTGAAGTCGGACTTCTGACGATACTTTATAACCATTGATTAAGTACATGTTTTGATAATAGGTAGGCACGGAGTATTTATTTAGTTAACTAAATACATACAAACTACACTGGTGCATTATTGCTAATGTAATAAAGTTATGCACGGAGTATTTAGTTTTTACAATAAATAAGTCATATTTTAATTTACTTATACTATCGTATATTATTACGTGTTTGGATAGATTTTTTTTACAAGTGTATCTTTTATTTAATTTACTTAGAACAAGCACATCTAATTTTTTATTTTTCTCTCACTTATGTGTGTACTCTTTATATTTACATTGTAATTTTATGTTGCTTAAAATTAAAACTAAATTTCATTACGAGAGTAGTGGTATATGATCACAATGAAATTGTTTTTCATAATGATTTTATTATCATATGCCCACTCATTATGAAAGTTTTATTGACATATGTGCTCCTCCCTCGTCTCTTATCTTTGTTCCACTTTTACATCTTTTAAATATTCAAATACATTGTCAATCATACAATTCCATTCATCTTAATAACTATATAACTCCCTCTCTTGTCTCAATCTAAGATGATAAAAGTTGTAACAACTACACCATATTCTATATCTCTGATTTTTAAATGAAATAGAAGTCTCTTATTGGGCACTAGCTATCGCGCCTTGCGCGATCAAAAGCTAGTTATATGAATACGCGTGAGTGTATTTTACTACCCTTCTATATTGCACCATAGATGTACTTTCACTGCTCGTTCATTTTTATTGTCCCTCTATATTGCACCGTAAATACACTTTCACTGCTCATTCATTATTACTGTCTATTATATACTCTATATTTTTACTTTCGCTTATGTATTTATTCAATTGTCTAATGTGTTATCATTTATGTATCAATTGGGCAGTAATTTATCTATAAAATTATCCTCATTTTCTTTGCTATTGATTTAATTGTTTCATTTACTGCCCTCACTTTTTTTCTATTCATTTAATTTTACTGCCATCCTATGGGCAATAACTTTTATTATGCCAAATATGTCATATTTTCCATTTCGTACTACACCCGTGTGTATCAGGACAGTAAAGTATTTAGTAAAGTGTCCTCATTACGTGTGTTATAATTTTACGTGTTCATTTACTATCCTCCTAGCTATATGGGCAGTGAAGCACACTTGTCTAATTTCTATTTTAATAGAGATATTCAAGTGATTAACTTTTGTTAATGTATTCATTTAATTGTCAAATGTGCTATCATTTATGTATCAATTGAGCAGTAATTTATTTATGTCCTCATTTTCTCTAATACTAATTTAATCAGTACATTTACTATCCTCACTTTTTTCCTATTGATTTAATTTTATTGCCCTCCAATGGGCAATAACTTTTACTATGCATAGCCTTTGCGTTTATTGCACTAGTGACTTCTATTACTGACTTCTATGAGAATAGTTCCTTCTAAATCTTTTGGTAAAATAATTTAGTATAAACTCCAGTAATATTTATACTGGTGTTTATAAATCCAAAAGAAAATTTTACAAAATTATTTATTCATTGTTAATCCGGAGTAGTAGTGACGGTTTCTACAACACTCCGTATTAATTGCTTTAATTCCTTTTTGAAATGATTCATCTTAACCTATTTTAATAAAGGACAGATTTCTTATTAAATGCTCTATTGTCCGTTAAATCATCATAGGTTAGGCATTATCCTAATGTACTTTGTGCCATTCATGAGGTACGCTAACTATTATGCATCAAAGGAATCGTTAGGTAGTTGACGGTGTGTAGTATATCAGGTTAAATCTTAACGAATCGTTAGGTTAATATAGGCCTCTTCTTTTCATCGAAATACATATGTGAAGCCAAAGGGACATGGATTTCCAACCTCCGTTCCAGAAGTTTGAGCATCGGATGAAGTTATTGCTCAATTAAATTTTGGTTTGAGATTATTTTAAACTCTTCTTCCCCTTAGTCTATACATGGAGTTTCCATTGGGTTTCACATATTTTTCACGCACCAAATTAATTTTAAACTCGTCCTCCACTGAATCTATAAATGGAGTTTCCATCGGGTTTCACATCTTTTTCACGCAGCTGGTCAAGAGTTTTTGCAGGCGAGTTTGCTATTCTTCTCTAATTTTAGCCGTTTATTTGGTGCAACTTATTCTTTTCTTGCGTTTGTTCTCATGTTCTCTATTTATGTTTCATCATGCATACATGACTGGTAAACCTATAGCACCTGCAAGTCATTGCTTGAATTCACATGGATGCATTTATATGAACCTGGATGCGATTAGGATTTCACATAAAAATCACAATTAATAGGTTAAGATTTAAGACCATGGGAACTTACAAAAAGGTAGTGTTGCTGGAAATTAAAGGAGGAAATGTGCTTTTAGTTTTCATGCTAATACTCTGTATTTTAAAAGGTAGGATCAAAACATGTGGTGATATTAGGAAGTTTTTGAATCAATAGCTGTTTTATAATAAAAATCACATTAATAGCTAATTTCTATTTAAAAGGTAGCATCAAAACTTGCTCTCTAACGGTGATATTTTGTTTTTCAGATTTTGTTTCTATATTGTTGTTATAGATTTTCAGTTCTTTTGTGGCATATTCTACACTCACGGTCTTGCCTATGTTAACTTAATTGAAGCACTTAACTGTTTTTTTATACACCGGAAAGGAAGGAGCACTTAGTTAATGAAGACAATGTTAGGAGCTTGAAGTTGACGTGCTTTACTCATTTGGACCATTATAATACAACCATAGTAGTCTAACATCGACTCAGATTTTCATAAAACCATGTTATAGGCTAAAACCCCTGTTTAGGATGAGATTATATATTTCTTGCTAATAAATAAACTTTTTCCTATAAATCAACCCGCCATTAAGCTTGCTTAATACTGTTTTGATTGAAAAAGGAAATGCCTAATGCTAAAAAAGGGAATCTGGCATCCCAATCCAGTACATTATTTGATCTTATATACATCCCAAATTAGCTCCACCAGAACCCTTTTGTGATATTCAACATCTAGGAAATGCTTTGGTGTAGAAAAATTCAAGCGAAAGAAAAATTGGCAAAGGAAAGCAGTTGCTTTTAATGTAAATCTGAAGTAAAACCAACATTGATTATAACTTTTTAAATAATCACGTATCTTTTGATTATGTTGTCTTTGTCTATGTACCCTATGTAATAGAAATAAAAGAATCAAGTGAGGTTGAACCAACATCTACAATTCATTTATTGGGCTTGGATCCCCCCCCCCCCCCCCCATTTTCATGTCTTGGTATTTTTCTTTCCCATTTACCTCACCTATCATTTTATGGCTTTCAAAATGAACTCAAAGTAATATGTGATCTAGGCAATTTGTAGCATAAGAAAAATTAGCTAGGGAAAATAATTGTTTTTAATGTTTCGTTTCACCCTGAGAATGTGCAGTAAAATGAACTTCAGTTATATCTTTTGATTATGTTATCTTTATTATACTCTGTAAGAGAAATAAAATAAAAAATAAACAAGGTTGAATAAATATCTTGAATTGATTTGTTGAGTTGGAATTTCTTTTATTTACCCGAAATTTTCTTTCTCATAATTTCTCAATCACTTTTCTTTCTCATTTACTTCCCCTAGCATTTTCCGGGGTTCAACATGAACTCAAAGTGATTTTTTGTTCCCCTATGAATTTCTTTTTTTCCTATTAGATTTTATGTTAAAGTAGCTTCAAAACATAATAAAAACTACCTATGTGATTTCTTGTTAGATTTTCAGCTACCAGGATCATAATTGTTTTATCCTTTTAGTTTTCATGCTGTGTTTTAATTAATCTGCCTTTACTATAACCCTTATTCTCATTCAGGAATTCGCGAAGAATAGATACACACACCACCAACTCCAGCAAACAAAGACGAAAAACTAAATCCATCCACAGGGAAAGGGAATGAAGCATCTGCAAGGAGAAACGACTTTTTATTATGGCAAATAGAATAAATCCATATTATTACATATATATATAAGGATTTTAATCTTTTATTTGTGCAATAGAACAATACAATCTTTATTTCGTATAATAAAGCTTTTAGTTTTTGTCTCATATACTCAAACCCTTATAATCATTCACTCATACCTAAATTACATACTACCCTATTTTGTGATTTTCAAACAATAATGTTTTTACACTTATTTACCGTACACAACTACACCAAAATATAGAACATGTAACACATTTTATAACAATATATACTAAAAAAATCATTTACAATCAATGCTAAAAAGTTTTTAGCATTGGGCATATTGCATTCGTGCAACGCGCGATCTAATTTCTAGTTTTTTTATAAACCGTGTCCACAAAGAAGTTGAGGGTAATAGAGTAAGTTTACATCCTTATTAAATATCCATGGCACTTATTTAGTCATACTTTAGACAGAATTCATATGTAGTCATATATTGAGAAATTCTCTTTACATGGCAAGTAATGATATGATCGAGGTTCCCCTTGTATGAGTTCCATGATATTAAGTTTTCTTTAGATTAATTTATTTTATTTATATGTTCTTGTTATGTCCTTCATGAATAAGTTTTGGATTATTGGGGCCCCGTGTTAAGATTCTTCTTTTTTAATTTTAAATTACAATACACAGAGATATGTGTATAAACATAAAGAGCTTTATAAATTACTATGTATGTTTCAAATATACATGCATATGTGTACGCATTTATCCATATAACACGGCTGATTGGAGGCTTAACTGTTTTTTATCATGCACACTTAATAATTGAGGCAAGTGTCAATTGAGTACATCAACTTGTATGACGTGGAGTAAAGAGTACACTATATTGTATTTGATCTTTTTAAGTACACAAGTTCAGGATTTTAGTGTTAATTGAGTACATCCGTTAGATTAACTCGTTAATACGACTGAGTTGGCTAACAGAATGCTAATAGGTTGACTTCTTGAAGGTAGAAATTAGAATAGGCAAAAATTGTCCCAAAGTCCCCAAACAATTGTTTCACAAATAGTACAACATCATTAAGCTTCCTTCTCCTTTTTGACCACCACTTTCACTTTCTTAGATGAAGCATTAAATGAAAACTCTCCCAACAATTCCCTTTTCACACCCCGAGCATCATTTTTGTCATTCTCCGTGTCCTTAAACTTCACAGGAGTTGACACCTCATTATCGGAGGAACCTACCTATTTGTAAAAACAAAAAATTTTATGCGCTGCACATAGCCCAAAAAAATTGTGCTCTAATTTTTAATTCGGCAAATACCTTTTCCTGTGTTGAATCGTCACAGTATTTGGAGAAGATATCCAACTCCTAGATATTATGAATATAAGCGAAAAATCAATACCTCAACCATTCTACTCCGTAGTATACAACACCAAATAAGAAAACATACACTAATTAAAATCACCTGGTCGTCACCATGTTTTCCGGCGAATTTCTCAATGAGTGCGGCATCCTTGGTAAATCTCATAACACTGAACATAGAGTTGTAGTTGTTGATATTCTCCTTTTTTCACTTGTATCTTAAGCAACATAGTTGAACCCACAACTGACTCAATCTCCACGGGGATAAAGCCGCTCCCATCTTCACGGGATACCCATCTTCATTCTTTTCCAATCTAAGGAAATAGGGTGCTCTCTGCCAAAAGCACATTGAAGTATAAGTGTATAACCTTGAAAGCGCATATACAGAGCAGAGCCTTGATTCTATGTGTGAAAACAAAGTGTTATCTTGAAGGGTGAGTCATAAGAATTCTTCAGTTCTTGAAAAAATAAAAAACCCTACTAGAATTGGTCCTGATAGCTTCTTCTTAACTTGCATGTGGTCCAAATCAACTTTGAAAGTGACCATGGTGACGCCACCTTTCCCTGTATGATCTGTATCATAAAAGAATGCAGCTGCAAGTCACGACCAATGAGAAGGGGAAAATATAATGAAATAAGAACTAAAAATGGATAAAAAGCACGCAACAGTACATTGTAGTTTCAAGCAATGAAGGTCTGTCAATCGTCATCATCATCATCATACAATAGCTAAACTGACGTTCATCAGCCATATATTTTATTGAGTTTTCTACACATTTCAGCCTCAGGCACACATGTAAGTCATAACACCCAACAAGACCTTGTTGCTTTGTAAGAGGATGTGGGCCATGTGGCGATGTGATGACATGCGCTGAAGCAAAGCTCAATTGCTTTGAGCTTAAGGGTAGCGGTTTGAATCCTACCAAATGCTAGGATCACCCTCGTCAGAAAAAAGTGTACATGGTAAGACTTGTCTGAACACACCTGATGGTACAAACACCCTATTAGATCAAAAGGAACATCTATGCGCATAGAAACCTGCAAAATGAAAACCATTTCCATCAAGCAGAGTACTCAAGGGAACACCACTTTAATGTTAAACCCTGAAGTTTTGTGAAAGATATTACATTATTTAACTGGATCTTAAAATGATGTTTCCCATGGAGAGGGGAGAACCAAGTAATTATACCTTAGATTTAAGCAGTGTAGGAGCATTTTTCAAGCATTGTGGAAATTTCCCCATATTTTCTCACTAGTCATCCACTTCCAAGTGTAATTCCTCTGAAATACGTGAAATTGAAGAGGGTGACATAAAGTCTGCCATTAGGAACAAAGTGATGTATAAATAAGATCCATCAACTAAGAGAAATCCTCAATTTTCAACCACAGTGAGTATGGCACTCATCATCAACCACAAGGTGATGTATTACCTGATTACAACAACCGCCACTCTGTCTAATCCTGAAGATACATTTGCAGAATATATTAGTCTGCCAGCTGTGCCAGATGGTTCACCATCACCATGACTTCGGTAGTGATCTCAAATCTATATTTTTGCAGTCCTCGTATATTGAATAGATGGACCCAATTTTTCCAGTTCAAGGCTAGGTTTCTAGTAATTTATATTCATGCAAATCCTTGCGCAAAATGCTCAATTTGTATTCATTTTAAGATACTTCACAATTCACAGCCATATTAGACATATTTAATTGATCTTAGGACTGTAATTATAAACAAAGAGAAACAGAAAGAGGGACTGAATCAAGATACTTAAATAGTGACTCTGTGTTGAATACAATAACTATCTACACAGAGAAAAGTGTGGACACAAGCACTGGTGAAGGACAGTTGTCAAGTACCAAGTATAATGGAAGTACAAGAGATGGGTTAGGATGCCCTGCTGGGAAAGAAATAGGTTTGCTAAATAAGTTTGCTAAAATTAAAGATAAAGCAAGTATGAGGGCAATAAAATTCTTGAGTTGCTTGTAGACACCTCTAATCCACTTATATCCTCGGTCTTCTTGAAACCCAAAGGGTATGGCAACTAATTTGGAGAACAAACTCTCATCCATGAGCAATGTTAAGCTTTACGAACAATTCAGTTTTTATGGACTAAACAACAAACTTAACTTTGATTTTCATGGGCACAGCATTAGCCTCTGAGCTACAGTAAGGATTGTTTATCTGCAAATTCACGACCTTAAACGAGTTATAGGTATGTGAGAAAGTTTTAGGTAAACATCACCATTCACTACTGCTAGAAATATATCAAGAATGTAAAAGTAGTGGAATTGGATTTCCGTAGGTTGAAAGATGTTAGTTCCCTATGTTTAAAGATTCTCTTACTGGCAGAGAAAAAGTAATGAATTTGAAATTGTGAAATATTTTTTTTGAGTGTTCTCAATGTCGAGAAAGTATTTTTGGGCAAGATATACTTAGGCACAATCCAAAGTGTCAAAATACTTCTAATTATGCTTTAAAAGAATGTTGGTAAAAAAAGCAAAGATATGATTTCAAAAAGATTTTGGTCAAGGAATAATTTGTTTGAACTTACATGAATAACCATACAAAACATCCTGACTCTAATAGAAACTATATTGATCTGTTGGGACAGTGCTAGGGTACCTCACGGTTTATGTTTTGTCTTTTCCTTAGAAATTAAATCGGTGCTCTTGATATTCCTTGAAGCCCAAATAACACAGCCATGTCAGTTAATGCCTCTTAAGGGCATTTTCCCTGCTGCCACTTGAGTCTTTGAACAGGATATTAGTTTTATATTATTTGTTCATCAATTAGCACAACTAGGCTAAAAGTAATTTATGCACACATACACTATCAACTAATCAGCCACATCAAAAGAAAATGAAAAAGAATTTAATGTGTTTTTAGAGAAAGAATTAATGTGTTTGTGTGTTTGGAATGCAGTACTGGAAATAGGGGTAAAAATTTAACCTTGTAAGTCCAACAATTATGTGTGGTACGAGATTCTCTAACCTATGCATATACCCAAAAAATTACAATCAAGATAATTCAGAGCTTCAGATGACATACATAGAAGATTGAGTAATGTTAATAACTTAGTCTTTTTTTATTCTAATAAAACTTATATTACTGCTCCACAAATCATCATAAGTGTACATGACTACATTACTTGGTGCAAAAATTCATGTACATTCAAAAGAGGAATCATAGTTCCGCTGATTCAATCTATAGCTACATTCCAAGATAATTCTATCATGTAACCTGCATTCCAAGGCAAGTCAAGTACCAAGATCTGGTGATGGCATCCCCACAGGAGGACTGCCAGAGAATCTCCACTCTCCACATGCTGCACAGTTGTCTACCTCTATAGCATTATCTAGTGTGCAAAGTTTGCATGTCCATTCATGTTCCTTGCCATTAGAATCTTTAGGCCTTCGAGTTTGGCAAAGCTCGCAGATAGGAGCATATTGCGGATTCAACAAGGTGCACATTGAACATTTCCAAGCAACTGAGTTCTCCGAACTGTGCACCACATCATTGCCATGGGGTACTTTTGCATTAGAGTTATCATCAGTCAAATCCACAAAATCTAACCCTTTACAATCACATGGTGGCTGAGGGAGTGAAGTCCCCTCTGCATGGACTTTCTTGCAAGATTTGTCCCTGTGACTATGCTTTGACCCTGAGATAGAATTAATCACAGTACGATCATCCAAAGATCTTGAAAATAAAGCACTTTCTGGCTCTCTATTTCTTTTTCGAGATACTGCATCAGCAGCCTCTATATCAGCACTGCTAGAAAGCTTTGGCTTCGCACAATTAGGCTCCACCTTCGAAGGGTTTAATGACATATCAGAATCATCATCATCATCTCCATGGATATTGCAAGACTCTGAAGCACACCAAATATTGTCCTGATATCTCCTCTCAGCAGCCATGGCAGCCGCTTGAATGGGTGAAAGTGCGCCCATGATTGATCTATCACCCCCAATGCATTTAGGACCAGGTGGCAACAGGGATGTAAGTTGTGCCCTCTTTTCTGCAGCAGTAGCTGCAACCTTCCTTAGAGAGGACATTGAAGGCTGGGGAAAGAAGCCCCCCAACCGCTTTCCAGGAAGATCAAACCCTTCCCCTGTCCCACTTATCCCCTTACTCATAAGATCTTCGCATTCCTTCCTGAGTTCGTCCCAGAGCTTGTAGAAACTGGTATTGTGAGGACCATGAGCATTGTGGCAAAGCTCATGAAGCATGGTGTCCAAAACATTATCATATGGTAAAAATTCTTCATCCCTGTTAGGCTTCCTAAGCCTAAGCTTTACATTAACACCTGCTCCTACGTTCACTCCCAGAAGTGATGGATTCTTCGGGCAGAACTCGGAAAGGAGTTTCACTCTCCAACTGTGTTTACGCATGATCGGATGAACTTGTTTGGCGATCCGCTCTAGGATCTTCAGGGCCTCTTCTTCTTTCGGCTTTCGTTTCAGCGATTTGATCTCCCATACCTTGTTGGTGTCTCCTAAATTCATTTTCGAACTGATTCCTAAAAACCTAAAATAATGCAGATATTACCTCGGTAAGGAAGGATTCAACCTCGCGTTGGTCGGAGGTATGGGCAGCAATGGAGATGAATTTTCCCTTCTCGGTCTCCTTTTCGCAAGTGAATCTGCCTTCAACTGTGAAAATGCTCCTTGGCCTTTGGGATTCGAGCTAGAGCTTCAAGTGGTGACCATTAATCTCATGGCTTTTAGAAATTTTGCTCTGGACGTAGAAAAACTGGAACGGCGGCTCAGCCAGGAAAGAGGAATTTGGGAGATGATCAAACCTTACTCGCAGCCAAATGCATGATTCTGTATTCCGTTCGTGCTTCTCGCCCACTCCATATTCTTTCAGAAATTTCAAATAGCCTTTTCAAATCCATATTTTTGGCTGTAGAATTTAAATGCATGTTTAAAATTACGAAGTACATTTAAATACATACTCCGTGTTTGAATGTTTAAGTTTCACATCCGTTCGTTTTTAGGGTCACGATTAGATCTGTAAAATTTGTTTCTAAGACTGTCTTGTATGCGTTCTCGATTTCAATATAAAGCCGCTTTTTTGCGATAAAAAAAATACATACTCTGTGTTTTAAAGTTTAAATGCGTTTATTTTTTTTGGACTTCCTCTCTCTAGGATTACCTTCCGGTAACGCCTAGGCTTATTTCACCGTCGTCGGCTTGCCGAGGGGGTGCCGGATCTCTCGGGCTCTTGGGTGGAATCTCGTCTCTTTTCTATTTGGATTTCTTAGCTTTAGGAAGAAATTTCAGGCGTAGGAATACGACTGATTATCGGAAGTTAGAAGGGCTTCGGTGCTGAGAGGAGAGGCACTGGTTTCAGCGCTTCGTCGATTGCGATGGAGCTTCGGTCACGGTGGAGGTTTCGGTGGGAAGACGAGGCAAAGCAATTGAATGGAAAGCTTCGTTGATAAGTACTCCCTCCGTCCTATAAAATTCTTCCCTTTTTCCTTTTTGGGCCGTCCCAAAAAATTCTACTCACTTACCATTTTTGGACAATTTGTGTGGTTCACATTCATTTCACCTTTTTCTTACACAACCACAACCATACATTTCCACATTATTCCACTTTCATAATCTCTGTGTCAAGTCAAAGTGGGAAGAATTTTATGGGACGGAGGGAGTATAACAAGATGGCGATTGGGCCAGAGGAAGACGATCTGGATCTGGACGAGTTCGATGCAGAGGAGGTACCGGTGGAGGAGAGCAGCCCGGGGTTTCCGATGGTGGGAGTGCTGTTGACGGACATGAATGTCAAATTGCCACCTCTCAAGGAACTCATGTCCTCGATTTGGAGGCCGGGGAAAGGAATTTCGATCAAAGAAGTTGGTGAAAAAAGGTACCTATTTACTTTCTATCATCGTGTTGAACTTTGAACCTTCATGAAGGAGAGCAAGTAGAGCGATCTAAATGCATATTTTAAGTGAGCGGCTGAGGGTGAAGTATCAACTATCAAATTAGACACAATGAATCCGTTTTGTAATGCCAAAATTGATTGAATTGGCTGATTCTGTTCAAATTTATAAAGTTCTGGTTGAAATAGTTGGATTGGTTGATTCTACTAATTTATGAAAAACATTATATTTAAATTATATTTTATTAATAAAATAAAGAAAATGCTATACAAAAATAGTCAAAATGATCTTCTACAGTAACTTTATCTAATATAGTCAGAAAAGTAACTTTTACCTAACTTTTTCTTGTTATTATTACACATTTCAGCGTGCAAAATCAAAAGTTAAGCGTTTGGTAAAAAAAAATGGTTGATGAGCCGAAAACAGGGGCACCAAACGGGATCTATATTTATATCTAAATTTTATATTAGTCACTAAAGTTTTATACCAATTAAGGATACTTTTAGTTGAACTGGTTTCGGCTTCATACTAAACCTGATCAAATTTAAAATTTCAAACATGTCACATTAGACCAGACAGAACTAGACTTTGAGAATTGTAAACACACATAGAAAGACATTCACCACACTAGATCAAATCAAACTTAAAACGAGTAGACCAGATCAGAAAATTAGGCTTCATTAAAAACATCATAAATTGAGGAATATGATTACACATGAATCTAGAATCTTTTCTTATGTCAATAAAAAAATCGTTTGTATTATTTATAGGTATCACTAAACGAACTAAATTAATGCATTTTATTTTAGAATATAAAATTCTAGATTTTAGAAAAAGTAATTCAAGTTTAGTTAAAAGCATTTCATATTAAGATGTTGAAAATATATTTTGATTTTTGATTTCATAAGATCTTTAGGAAACTTTGGAAAGTGTCGATTTGTTAAGCTGAATTAACGAAATTAAAGAATTTAGTTACATCATACTACTTTTGTCCCACTAACACTGGGACATGAGAAGATGATCCAGATATTAAGAAAAGTGAGTTTATGTAGTTGATATTCAATTGATAATTTAAGAATGACTTAGAACCACACAAATCTTACTAAATTTGGTATAGAACAATCTCGGTGTGAAAGACCGGAAAGGAAATACAAAATCATCTTAACGGGACCAACCGGGTACTATTTATGATTTTTGTAGGCATTATAAGTTTGAGTGCTCGAAGTACATCAATTAAATATTTTGTAGGCATAAAACAAAGGAAAATTAATACTAATGATTTTCATTGAGGAAAAATGAATTTGGGCCATGTCTTCTTTTCACACATTTTTGTCATTTATTTGTTTTACTTGTATTTCGAGGAGGCATGTCTTCTCCGAAAAGAGTTTGGTTTGATCTCTTCTCTACTTGTACTTATCTATTTTCTAATAAATTTTGGAAAATGTTCATTGACATTTGCCAAATTGATTTTGATGATTTGCCTAACAGGTTCAAAAAAAAGGAAAAACTTCTAGTGTGTGCCAAAAAATGACCACATCACCACAAACGTCAAAGTTGTACGGAGTATTTCTGTATTTATTTGGTGCATTTAAAATCTAGGTGTCAATTGTAACATTCACATATAATCATAATGTTTAATTTTATCTTTTTCGGGTTTATATGATACTCCCTTCATCCCAAAAACATTTTTCGACTTCCACTCATTCACTTATGGAAGTTGACTTTCGAATAATGCCTTATTTTATATTTCAATTCAAGTAAAAAGATAAGGTTACTTTTTATATTTCCTATTGAAAGTTTACTTTTATGGAAATGAGAAGTTTATTTTGTGACACCTTAATAAAGAAAAGGAAAAATGGAAACTAATAATCTAACCTTTTAGCATTCTTCTTACAATAGTCCCACCTTTTCGTTATTCAAGAATAATTCAACCTTTGCACCTCATCTTCATTCGTTGGTCCTTGATCGTTTAATGACATGTTATTCCAAATTATTTTCTTATCTTTGCAAAATATTATCTTTGTGGAAGGTGAGATTTATGGTAATAATAGCAGGGTCATCAACCGGTCAGGGGCCAGTGAATGAAGATGAGGTGCAAAGGTTGGATTATTCATGAATAACGAAAAGGTGAGACTATTGTAAGAAGACCGCTAAAAGGTTGGATAATTAGTTTCCATTTTCCCTAAAGAAAATGAAATGTTTTAGAAAGGGAGTTAGTATTTGATTTTTCAACATTAATGTAAAAATATCCCCCCACACTGGTAATGATAAATTCAAGTATCATCCCATTCTGCAATCAAGTATGTTTGTGTTATCCTTGTAAAAATTTCCTCCCACACTGGTAATGATAAATACTATATCAGCTATATTGACATTGTCGCTAAACATACGCTATAATAATTTATGAATATAAAAAACACTACATCGTTCCTTTTAAGTTGAAACATGTTGATTTTTAACTTGACAAGGAAGTGTTTTGACTATTACTAGCCCACCTTTAATGCTACAATATATACATATGCACGGTACATATATGACATTATGACATTATGGTGAAACTTTGGAACCAAGAATCGCCAAACCGAACCGGACCGAACAATTATGACTCAGTTCAGTAAGATTCCAACATTAATTACTTATTTATTAACGATTCGATTAATATTTTTTAATTATTATTAACAATTTTGTTCTCGATTTCTATTTAAAAAATGCAAAACCGTTAAGGAATCATTATATAATATTTAATTTTTTATTTATTACTTATTATTTTATTTTGTTTTTTATAGCCTATTTAATGTCATTCTTTTTCTTTCCTTCGTGATCCCAGAGCCATTTTTTGTTTATGTGCACCGTAGCAATACATTTCAGTTTGTATTTTTTGGCATCCGGCTGACCGGCCATTTTGACTGAATGTGTTATGTGCAATCGTTGTGCTTTAATTAATGTACTAACAATAGCAACCTACTATATATCAATGCAAAGAGCAAAAAAAATCAAGTGCTGAGACAAACATTATTAACATCATACTAGTCGAATCAAGTAATACATACACTTGCACAAATTGTGCCCCTCCAAGGGACTGCTAAATGCTAATGAGGTTGAACTGCAGTGAAAAAATCTTCAGGTATGAGAAAAATAATACCCATCATTTCTAAGGAGCTGTTTGCCATTTTCGGCTAACAGAGGAGTCCGGGTGGCGCTACAATTACATACATGCCATGGTAAGTTTTAGTAGAAGAAGTCATTGTCTTGGTCATTCACTGCATTCTTGCACAACATTGACCGAACTTCAAGAATTGATCTTGGAGGTTCCATGTCTTTCTCTAGAAGTGCATTGCCCAACAATTTCTGCATGTGTGATGCAAATATGTCTTCTAAAATCTGCAAATCAAAAGAGAATTAAAGGTTATTTA
Organism: Cuscuta epithymum; assembly: GCA_945859915.1. Classification (NCBI taxonomy): domain Eukaryota; kingdom Viridiplantae; phylum Streptophyta; class Magnoliopsida; order Solanales; family Convolvulaceae; genus Cuscuta; species Cuscuta epithymum. Next base: position 6,340,907 of record CAMAPF010001015.1, read on the forward strand.
AAAGAGCCTTCTTGGTTGCAAATTCATTATTATTAAGGCTGACAGCGCAATGTTCGTCACTACATTATGTATGTATATTAATTAATGTTATGAATATGTTCGGTTAAGAGAAGTAGCAGCGCTCAGAAATGGGTTTTTCTGAGCAGAAATGGTTATGGAAAGTACTGTGTTCAACTTTTAAAGTAGCCTGTTTAAGTTTTTTCCTATCTCACGGCAAGATCAGTTCAATAGAAAAGCTAGCAAAGCTACTTACAGTTACGGCAATACGTGAAGCATTATACCAAGACCTGCTATCTTTAATATTTTCCAAAAACTTTAGCACGTCCTGAAACAAAAAACAAAGATGTTTTTGAAGAACGTTTACCAAACAAGCTAGGAAAGTTTTATTGCTATCATGAAGTAATAAAGAATAACAGCCGCCATCTATCTACCTGTCCCATTCGATCCCAAAATCCTCGGCAAATAATTATAAAAACTTGAGTTTCAAATACTGCATGTAGTTGATCGATCATATTTTCTAGCATTTCTTTCAAAGGCTGCATCCTACTACGCAAATCAGATTCGATTACACCCTCCTTCGCGTCTTGGATTATCTTCTTCAATTTTGTGGTATTCTGCAGCTTTGTCTATGCAAACACAGAAAGAGCATGTTAAAACCCATAACCCCAAAAGATAAGCTTAAGAAAATATAAAAGCTTTTTACAGCAATAGTACATGCGCATACTTTCATCCACAAGACGAAAAAAAGGTAAAAACTTGCCACGGAAAACGGAATGATATCTTGGTATACAAAAAGAGAGCATACAAATTCAATTTATATATTTGAATGATGTATGATACCAATGCCAAATCTTCAGGTAGTAAAATTAAATAAAAAATAAATGGTTAAGAAAATACACTACTTAGAAATAATAAGAATAATCATAATAAGAATTTTAAATAAATAATAATAATAACAATACCCAGTACGTACATTTTCGACAAGCTTATCCATCAAAGCTTGCATGTAACTTTTAAATTTGGTTCGAAGCATTATCGTTATTTCACTGATACGTTCTCCTGGAAGCACATTGCTGCTGTCGGGAAGGCAAGAACCCCATGACTTGAACTGAGCTTCTATTTGGGGTCGTACAACGTCAAGCATCCTTTTCATGGAATTCAAAAGAATTCCCAGCTTAAGAAGAAAGCATAGAAGATTCAATTCTTGATGATTTGACGATTATACAAAAAAAGAAAGAGGCATAAGAGAGCAAAGGTAAAAATAGGTTGAAAAGTTCAGCAAAAAACTGTTACACACTTACACCTCACCTCATTGGGAACTGCATATGGACCCACATTCCCTTTAGTCATTTTCTGTACATATTTCAAACCTAACTTAAACGGAACCCCTATTTCTTTGAGTGGAGATAGGACCTCTGCATATTGTTTATCCAAAGTTTCCATAACTGCCTTCTCAACATCTGCTATAGCCTACAAATTAACAGTGACCAATAGGTAAATATCCTCATTAGCTGAATATAACTGAAATTAAATGAAAGAGAATGAGCTTTACACGACTGAAATTATTTTATTGATCTAAAAAGTCATCATTTTCATTCATAGTTATTAATCGGGGCATCACCTGAGCCCTGTTCTATGAGAAGTAGAAAAAGAAAATGGAATCTAAGTGTTGGACGGGTGTACATACACATTCTAATGGAAAAACATATTCAGGCCAGCGACTGATGATAATCTCATATTCACTCAAGGTCTCCTTTAAGCGATCATAGATGTCATCAATAAAAGGAGTTGTGGAAGGCTGCGTGTCCATTCCAGACCACTTCATCTGCAAATGAGTCAGTAATATTTAAGTATAAATTGCATGGAAGAATGAATCAACCAAAATATAACCTTTTTACTAGCACACAAATGCACGCTCTCAATGCTAAGTCGATTGGGGAATAAATTCACTGACTAAATGCCGCTCAGCAGATATCAGATTGTTTTCAATTATAATAATTTTCCCTCGTAATACGCAATACAGTCTGTCACCGTAGAAGAACAAAAGGCCTACCTTATCAAGCTTGCACAAATCAAGCAAAGACTGCCTTTTGTCATAGATCCAACGGTTTATGTATAAGTCAAACAACTCCTTTGCATCAACTCCGCCTTTGACCGGGCTACAAAGTATAATTTTCAAGCAAGTAAAATTTCTAGTCGAGTACTCGAGTGAAGACATTGTATAGTTAAATGAAAAGAGAAGGAACACTGGAGAGAGTTGAACCACACCTAATGTTCCAGGAAATCAGGGCCCTCTGAAAATCAGAGGTTGCAATAATGAGGCCTGCCATAGGAGATGATGGGCCAGTTGGAGGGCATGCTATAAGGAATGCACGCAGTCTGTTACATAGCTCGGCGCTATATATGGCTGAAGAAAGATTCGGAAGGTCCAAGAAACTACAAAAAACCAAAGCACCACTTAAATGTATGACGATGCCAGACACCTAGGATTAATGGGGATATGAAATAAAACCTTGGGAGTACATCTTGACTGTGGATCTCCAAGTCAGTAAGAATTTCATTTCGGATATTCAAACAAAGAGAGACCATTTTCTGATAAGCTGTGGAAACAGCTACAGGATCCATCAATATTTTCTCGCTGTAATTAGATACAAATTCATCAGTCTCTGACAAGTGATGTTTGGCTCTCTTCTTTGCAGCAATCTAGATGAAAAGTTGAAGAGAAATGCTGATTTAGAATCTATTGTTGATGCTGTTTAATTTCTTTACACACGCATTTCAGATGTTTAAGATGGAGAAGATTAAGGGATAACCTGAAAGTATCTGCATAGCTTCAGCTGTGCCTCTGGAGAAAGGATATCATGTAGAAGATTATAGAGCTTTAAAGAAGAAGCAAGGGCTGGAGGAGCATCTCCTGTAGCTGGTCTGAATGTATCAGCTATCCCTGTTGGCAATGATTCATCCAGAGACTTGTAGTTTTCAAAAGCTAAAGCAATTATTTCCTCAATTTTCTCAGAAACTTCTCCCAGGATACGATTCTGGTCCATAATGAACAGGACATGCAGAGTTAAACTTACATGAAGAAACCTATAATAAGCTCAATATTTCAAACGCATAATTATACTTTCTGTAGATGGAACTTGGAAGGAGCATACAAAACCTCTATTGTTGGCAGACCAAAATTAGAAAAACATAATTTGAAGACCAAAACTAGGAATGACCTTATAGCTATGTTTAAGAAATTGGACTGCACAATGACCCGTTTGGAGCACCGGGTCGCAGGTCAGACAGGTCGATCGTTTTTGCACCAATATGTATTTGCTCTGAATTAAATGGTGTTGGTAATTAATAGTGGGCCAACTTTAACATGTACGCACCGGTTTCTTTTTCAATTTGTTCTCCATCTTTCCCAGACACAAATCCCAACCCACTCACCCACTTCATACTCTTCATATTCCCCACCCCCCCACTTACTACCAATCCACTCCCTAGTCCTCATCTCTTCCTCAACCATTCGTCTTCTTCTTTCTGCTGTATTTCAAAGTTACAGCCCCTCCCAATTCTTCTTAATTTACTTTGAATGCACAGATCTAAAAAAGGAAATCAAAACTAGAGTATCAGTCGAAAATCTTTGGCATTCGTCCTCTTCAATCTACATCTTTCTTGATTGGAAATTGACAGGAAGCCCTCCTTTCGTCATCTTCTTCATCTTTACATCCACAGCTATAGATTAGGAAATGGAAGCTCTAACCGGAAATCAACGGGTTCTGTTGGGTTTTGACCAGTTCTTGACCGATTCTGTCGGATTTTGACCGGTTCTACCAATTTTTGAGCTTTTCCGGTTTCTGAGTTGTACCAGACTGGTGATTTACCCGGGTTGGCCGTTTTCCAGGTCAACCCGACCGGGCTGGGCCAGTTTCTTAAACACAGCCTTATAGTAGTAGGATAAAAAAGGTGGATGATTCATTTTTTAAATATCAATAAGAAGAAAAACCATGCCTAACCTCTTGGTGACTCAGGGTGTTTTTAGTTCTGCCTTTCATAACTACAGGTAACACCAAATCATGAACCAAATCCAAACAGTCTGCAGTCGGTGTTGCAACGTCCATGATATATGAAAGATACCTATGAATAAATAATCAATACTTTTGTTTATATGCTAAAAGTAGGAACACAAAGTTCACCACAAAAGTTGAAGTGATATGCTTGAAAGGCAGCATATTCCACCTTAGCTTGGTATATGCATCGGAAATTCCATAGTAGGAGGCAAATTCAGATACCAGCCACTTCCAACAACCGTGAAGCAACAAATTTCTTTGTTGAAACTGCTGTACTTTCATTGCTGCCTCCAAAACACAGTCATAGGCAACAGTCTCCGCAACAGTCCCACACTAGGAACAATATTAAAAAATTAGGCAAAACGAACCCTAGGGCCACAGTATAGAGCCTACTGAATGAAAAAATATATTCTGGAAGATTTTACTAACCTTAGTATCGTGGTTTTCATCTGCACTAGTAGAATAGTTTATGTACAATTGTACTCTTCCAACAATTTCATGCTCTGGTTCATGGTATATGGGCCACCAACGAAGCTTCTCTCCCTGAATGCAAGTTGTTCCCTTATACAATGTTCTTTTAACATAGAATTACACGAAAATCAGTTCGATGATGCTAAGTCACGAAAATAATACCTGGTCTTCAGAAATATCAGCTATTTGAGCTATGGCACGGCCACAATAAAGTCCCTTAGAATCATGCACTTCAATAATTAAGTCATCCCCAATTCCATCAGGTAAGCTGTAATCAAAGACATTAAACTCACCAGCAAATATATAGAAGGTCTAGCCACCACATTATGGTAACACATTGAATAAATAACATACAATATATGACTTTCAGTAGATCCAGCCTGCATTTTGACAGCATCCTCCTCGGGCAAACTCTTCACCCTCAGCAAACAAGGATATGTTTCTGTTATCAGAATTTAAAACAGATTTAGCCATTTGGGCAGGTATACAGTCTATCGTATCAGTATCAAAGATCTTGGATATGTTTAAGCTGGGTGATTGATTATATATAAGGTATCTAAATGTAGAATTATTTAACTAAGAGGGGCGCTAATCAACCTTATTGATTATTGATTTGAGAATTCACATTTACAGATAATCAGGGACAAGTTCATTTTAATGATTTCATTCCTTAAAATGATCTATGAATTAGGTCTTCTCCTAAGAAGATGGACATCAAGAGTGTATAAGAAAACAATATGCCATTGGTGAGGGAAACACGTAATCTTGGAGCAATGGTTCCTTCAAGGCTCTTAGAGTGTTTCTTTGAAGCTTTTTCTATTGTCTTTTTATATCTTTGTATTTGTTAAAGGAATTTTTCCTAGAGCCTCTTTAATCTCCATTGTATTCATTACACAATTAACCCATTGTAAGGTTGTATAAATTTAGTCAGCAAATTGAGCTTTATTTACTATTAAATGAAACAACAAGAACAGTGACACTACATGATCAAGGATCCGCTGTCCATCTCAAAGCACTACTTTGTGTGACAGAAGAATTTTAGATATCGGTAGGCCGTTAGGGCTAGCATTTTTCTTAACGTCTTAGTACATATCTTTGTGTCAATCCTAGGGGGTGGGACAGAAGAATTTGTGGTAATGATCACACTACATCAAGGATCAGCACTCAGTCTATTCCTATTTGGAACTGTCGTGGATGAGTTCAACATGACTATCCATGATGATGTAGGTAACATGGTGCATGTTGTTTGCATATAATATTATTTTAGCTGATTAGTGGGAAATTTGAGGTGACCCCAAAGTCTTTTGGGACTAAGGCTTGGATGTTGTTGGAGTAGAAAATATGACTATATGAGGTGAGTTAGAATCAAGAGATTAAGCATAAACTAGATAGAAAATGTTATGGTGTAAATTTTGCACCTAATAAGCTGGAATACAAAGGGTGAAGTTAAATGCTGAAAGTATTTGTAATCCATTGCTTTAACTACCTATTATACAGAAGCAAAAAGGAGTTAAATCGATCGGGATCTGACACACATACTCAATGTGTGGAGGTTATAAGGAAGAAAAGTGGCAGGAATACTATGCCATTATCGTAATGTGAACCTAAGACTGAAGAGGAAAAACACACCATGAAATTTTACATTTATTTTCAGCCTCATTTTCCTTAAATAACACCAATTTACACAGCAATATATGTGATAGCAGAGTGAAGAAAACGATAAACAGTACCGCTAAGAATTTATAATATAGACAATAATGGAGCTAATAATCCTTCTCCTAAGTATGAAAATGATCATTATACCTGGCACCACTTCATATGATTTGGAAGTGGTTCTAAGGGTAGTAAAGCCAAGTTTTAGAATCCCGGACACATCTTTCATATACCGAGCACCAGCATGCAAAACTGCCAAGCTTTGATGTGAAATAGAGGCGTTTGGAGGAAGCCTGGGAGAAACACGGACTTTCCTTATTACTCCCCACTCAGAACTGAGTGTTGATTTTAAGTTGGAAATCTGAAAACGAAGTGAATCAATCTTTTCTTTTGATGGCTTTATAGAGGAAAAGCTGCATCCATTTGGTGGCTCAAAACCCATTTTCACTTTACGCACTGCAAAAATTACAAAGAATTAAAAAAATGTTCAAATAATTAATTAATAGCCATTCTTATGAATGCTTACAAGGAATGAGATGTCAAGCACCTTGGACTTTCATCTTGCCAAAAGTTTTCTTTGTTTTAACCATTGCTCCCTCACTGACAAGATCTGTTGACGTTTTCCTCAATAATTCTTCCTCGGGTTGTAATAACGCCTGCTTTAATCTAAAATACCAAAACACAATGGGCACATTAGACCCTGCTAAAGTCATTAGCATTACAGCAATTGGCTGATATATGCCTTTAGATATGCTATCCTCTAACAATATTTTTAGGACCATAGGCAAAATATGAAGTTGCCTGGCATGTCACTTGGCACATTAAAAAGATTAGCCAACAAAAATACCACTAATATATTTAATTTCTATACAGAAATTCCCCTTGATAAAAAAGAAAGGAAGCAGGTACTATCAATATACTCACCCAAATGCATTTAGTAATAGAGCACATTCATTTTCTAAGAAGACAGGAGCTTCCGCGCAGCCTTTCGCCCATGAGTGGAGACAAAGCCGGAGACATGCCTCATAAGAAACAAAAGCATACCACGTACCTCTTCCACTGTACACAGATTGAAATAACAAAAGATTGAATTTAGGCTACCATTATCCAATGTCCAGACTCCAGATTACTTGAAATGTAGTATGTCATCTGTATTCAAAAGGCTGATCCACTTTACTTTTAAAAGTAGGTTTTAAATATGTGTTCCAATTACCCTATTTGGAAAATATGAGCTTATCATATGACATTAATGTCGTTTCTGTTTCATCTTACCTCTCCTACTTCTTTTACATTTTAACTTATAATAAACTACTCAATACCCTTGCTCTTGATCGTGAAAACCCAGTTGGAACACCCTTTAGAAAATAGAGGGAGCACACCACACACCAATTAAATACCTTGCTTGGTATGTAGGAAACTGAGAAAACAAGTGATTACTGGATGCAGCAGCAGACCTGAAACACACACACACAATGTGTTACTCTAAGTTTACCCCGGTTAAAATTACATTCATGAGAAGCAGAAACATGTTAGGTACAATTATTACCTCTCAATTGGATCGGGTATCCTACTTTTTTTCGTACATTGTGATGTGCTAGTGGAAGGTTCACCTGTGGTTGCGGAACAACGAGATGCACCAGATACCGAAGTAACATCTGCCTCAAAGATTTTAAAATGCTCAGTACTTTGGTGATAAGCATGGTGAGAACCAGCCAGGGGTGGCGCACTCGGAATGTCGTCATTGACCATCCTAATATTCAATCCCTGAGAGCACAAAATGAACATAAATAGAAGAATATCAAGCCTAATGTCATTGCATTGATGAAAGATCAGTGGTTTAGACCAGATCAGTCCTGAGGATACTAATAAGCAGCATACTAGTAAAAGAGAATGCAACAGTATGCATATAGTTGAACCATCACTATCTCACAGTCCCATACTCTAGCATGAAAGCATATTAACGAACCTTTTTTCCACTGCTCCCGTTTGAATTTACATTTGGATGAGCCCAAGAAGCGCCTTTTCCAAACCGAAAAGAAGCAGTTGATTCTGAGTTCAAAGTGGAGTCAGGTAAGTTGCAGTCTCTAAAAAGTGGCTGTGAACGAGTGTAAAAATGATCTATAAAAGGAGGGGCATTAGGGTGATCCTTACGCCTGCCATTCGGAATCTTGTCATCCTGCGGCGAAGTTTCAAACGAATACCTCATGCCGCCATCATCTTCGTCTGAATCAGAGCAGGTATCCATGTCAGATTCAGCATTTGAAACAGAGAAAAACCCTGATGGTAGCTGTGATGCCACCCCACCCCGGCCTCGATTTCTTACCCCAATCACAGGGTCGAATGCTCTTCTCAGACTCTGAGTAGCCATTGTCAGAAACAACAATCCCCACCCGCCCACTCTAACTTCTTGCCCTCACTACCCAAAACCCTCAAGATTCAATCTTTCCAACCCCTGAAACTGCAAAAGAATATAACTTTATACTCATTTCGATAGTGTGATCGTGAAAACCGCATACGCAAACACAGAGAAGAGAACCCAGGACAGTAGTTTGGGAAACTTACAGAGAACGAAAGTTGATGAGAATACGAAAAGGCAAAAGCTTTTGGGTTCTTCAATTTAATGCCATTCTAAAACACCCAAAGAGAGTGACTCATTCATTAGTGAGTCGTATGGCATTGACTGGATAATAACGAGCATAATCAATGTCGGGTAAAAGCCATTAAGAAAGGCAATTACCAAAATTTCGCCCGGAAATTCCCTACTCCAGTGCCGTGAGGAAAATAGCTTGACATGAAGGAGAAGTTATTATTATGAAGGAGAGCAAAGCAAAGGGCGAAAAGTGCATTGAAAAGAGAAAAGTGGTCAAGATTTGTGTCGTGGGAGTATGAATATATTACTCTGTAGTCCATAACTTCAAACGGAATACTCCTTTACACGTTAAATTTCACTTTCCATGATCTGCTTTAGTACTTTGAAGTATCTTACGTGTTAGATTTTTGCTAACTCCGTCTAAATTGTCCTATGTCCACCCGCTCTTAGTTAATGTTTGGGTGCTTAAATACTACCTCCGATCCTGAAACAACTTCCCAGTTTGACTATGATTAACACATTTATTAAGGAAATAAACTCATCAAGGATAAACTTTACTGTTTTTACACTGTTTCGACATTGTTTGACACTGTTCGGCACTGTTTTGAAGTAGATTATTTTCCATTTAAGGAAATGGAAAGTTGGGACATTCAAATAAGGAAAGTGAGAAGTTGTTTAAGCGACGGAAGGAGTACGTTTTTAGTCCCTATAAATATTACACACTTTGTTTTAAGTCCCTACAAAATATTTTTCTTTTATATCGTTCCCGCAATATGAACTATTTTGTTTTTAGTCCATATCTGATTTCGAAACCACTCTACTTACAAAAAAGTTATTGGCAGTTACATAAATCTACTAGAATTATATAAATTTGTCCTTTTATAACTTTTTTTTAGGCGAATATTGTTGGAAAAATTCATCGGATAAACCTGCAAAACGGTTAGAAATAATAATATAGCTCGAGTCACGTAAACGTTGTCCTCAAAAAAGTATTTCCGACTAGCGAAAATCTTTCCCCATAATAAAACGAGCTCTTCGGCATAAGACGGTAACAGAACAACGAGAGTGAAAAATTTATTAATCCAACAGGCAGAAATATTGTGTGAGGGAGTTTTGGTTCGTAGCTACTATCACAAAAATTAAACAAGTAGTTGAATATATATACATATATGCGCACCAAGCTAAGTGAAAGTTGGTGGCACTTTTAGGATGATCATTAGAAAAACGAGGTAAGGGTCAGATTGGTACTCGAAGTTGTACAAAAAGTGTTAAATAAGTCCTTATATAGGAGGCTTTGTCCAGCCATCGTCATTTGAGGCGGTTCCCGATGGAATTGTTTGGCGAAATTTTTTAGCATCTTATTCATTAAGTCTAGTTTACTCATTCCGAATTTCAGCTAAAAAATCAACCGGGAAGGCATTCAAATGAATTCTTGAAGATAATTGCGCAGTTAAAAGCGCAGTTATCTTCAAGAATTCATTTGAATGCCTTCCCGATTGAAGTTTTAGCTGAAATTCGGTATGAGTAAACTAGACTTAATGAATAAGATGCTCAAAAAATTCCATCAAAAAATTCCACCGAAAACTGTCCCAAATGACGACGACCGGACAGTAAGGATTTATTTGACCCTTTCTATGCACCTTCGAGTACCAATCTGACCCTTACCTCTTAGAAAAACGGTTGTTCCCAAGAGGATTATTAACACATACTCCGTATTATAATAGTTATAAATAATAATAGAAGCTAGTAGCTCATCAACACCCACTTCGTGCCGATGATAGCTTTCTTCTGGGGTCTAGGCACGAGTGCCTAAACATTCATTCTGCTGAATTGATTGAGTTTATCTTGCATGACAATCACCCAATCAGGATAAGTCAATGCTTCAGAGACCTTTGAAGGTTCAAATTGGCTAAGAAAGCAAGTGAAGAGGCATTCATTGGCTGTTGCAGTTCTGGTGCATACTCCACGACCTGGATCTCGAATTATTTGTTCAACGGGATGTGCTTTCATCCATTTCCGCTCATGAGTAAGAGGGATTTGAGTTATGATGGGATGATCCGAGTCCTCATAAGTAGCAGATATAGTTTGGTGAGGAGTGGAGTGCACTGGAGTTGTTGTTGTAGTTGCTTGTGTTGGTGAAGTTGTTTGTGTTGTTTCAATGCTTTGATCTGAAGGATCCTCGTGATCAGATTGAGTAGGTGATTCAGCTTCAATGAGATCAGGCAGAAGTGGTAGTTGATTAATGGGAATGGTTGTTGTTTGTTGTGAATTTGAGGGATGTGGGTTATCACAAAAATGTTCGAAAAGAGAATCAAGAACCACACGTTCAGCGGTAGTTTGCATGTTTGCTTCGGCTTCATCAGGTGATCGTCGTTGTTCAGATAGAGTGGGTTCTGTCAAGAAATGTTCGGAAGCAAAGTTTGTCATTTCATAGAATGCCACATGCACACTCTCTATGACAGTTCGTCGATCACTCAAATAGATTATGTAAGCTTTGGATTGCGTTGGTAGCCAATAAACACACCTTCTGTGGCTTTTGGATCGAGCTTGCTTCTTTCACTTCTATCATTCAGAACAAAGCACTTACAGCCAAAAACTCTGAAAAATGAAATGTCAGGGATTCTGTTGAAGAGGATCTCATAATGAGTCTTGTCGAAGTGTTTGTGTATTGTTGTTCTGTTCTGAGTGAAGCACGCAGTATTGATAGCTTCCGCCCACATAAAGTGAGAAAGTTTTGATTGGATCAGCATCGTGCGTGCGGCTTCAACTAGAGTCATGTTCCTTCTTTCAACTAATCCATTTTGTTGAGGAGTTTTGGCGGCTGAGAATTGCTGAGTGATACCTTGAGATTCATAGAAATCAGTGAGAAGCCGATTCTTGAACTCAGCACCATTATCTGTTCTGATTGTCTGCACACTCTTCTGTAGAAAGTTCTGGATTGTTCTGATGAAGGTTATGATGGAATTCGCAGCTTCATCCTTCGTTCGCAAGAATTTTGTCCATGTGTACCGAGAAAAGTCATCAACAATGACAAGAGTGTATTTGCGACCATTGATGCTTTGGATAATCATAGGTCCACACAGATCCATGTGTAACAGCTGCAAGGGTCGAGAGGAGGATGGAACTTGTTTTGACTTGTGTGAGCTCCTTATCATCTTGCCTAGTTTACAGACACTACAATGATTGTCAGCGGAAAACTTCAACAGAGGAAACCCTTTCACAAGTTTCTTTGATGATAGAATGGTCAGATTTTCAAAGTTCAAGTGAGACAGACGCCTATGCCACGGACTGTTTTGTTCAGAGGAAGCTTTGGACAACGGGCAGATGGAAGAAGTTGATTTCACACTCTTCAGATCAATGTTGTACAGGTTGGATGTTCTTGTGTATGTCAATAATGTTTTCCCAAACCTGTCCATCACACAGCATTGTCTGGATTTGAACTTCACTTTCATCCCACTATCGCAAAATTGTCCAATGCTCAGAAGATTGTGTTTGAGTCCTTTGACAAATGACACGTCCTTGATTGTGACATTCACAAAGATTACATCTCCATATCCAAGAATTGGAGATGCGGCGTTGTTTCCAAATCTGACATTTCCTCCATAACATTGCGTGTAGTTACTCAGCAGTTGTTTTATTCCGGCCATGTGGGTTGAGCATCCAGAGTCTAAGTGTCACACATGACTGTTCTGCAAAACAGTTTAAGGTTTCTTAAGTACCCACCTCATGATGGGTCCTTCCTTATCAATCGAAAACATCTTTTTAAATTTTTCTTTAAGCTGTGATTCGAGGTCAACAGCTTTTTCAGACAAAGATCATGCTTTTTCAACTTCAGCTTTAGGAATCCATTTTTGTTTGTATGCAGGAGTAGAGGAGACATGGTCTTTGTGAGTGAATGGTTGGTTTGTGAGATAAGGTTTGAAAATTTCTTCCTTATAGAGCCTTTCTAAATGTTTCCTTGAATGAACTTTGAGGGGATATTTCAAGTTTGGCAAATTATAAACACCCTCTACAGCTCCATTCTTGGATTGTTTTCTAGAATTACGTTCACTCTCTCTTCTCACGCGCACAACATCCACATCACATTCATAATCAGAAGAATCAAAACAAGCATATCCAAGACCAAAAGCATACTTCTCATTATCATAATTATAAGGTTCAGAAGTTGACTTAGATACATTCAGCTTGGGACACAAGATTGAATCATAACTACAAGATTGCAAAGATGAGCCAAAGTTACATTTATTAGAAGAGTAAAACAAAACACTAGAACAAGGTTTATTATTTTTCAATAACTTATTCTTCTTCCCTTCAGCTATTTCAACTCTCTTCAGCATCCACTCTCTTCTCCTCTCCAGACTCCTACTCACTTCATTTCCTGTTTTCAAAGGAGACTTGGAGTGAGTGAGTGCCTTTTCAAAAAAAAATTAGGTTTGTTCATGATAGCGTGAGCAGTATCAGAATCGCTTGATGATTGGGAAGCTGTGTTGGACTGGGAACTTTCTTTTAAAAGCGTTAATTCTCTCAATAGTCTCTCCCTCTTACTTTCAAAACTTTTTCTTTGATTTTGCTAAAGAGATGTGTAATTTTTCAAACTTTTTAATTAATGGAGAAATGTAGGGTTCTTCTTCACCCGACTGTGAGGTTGAGGGGGGTCCTTGGTCCGACAAAACTTCCATTTCATAAAGATACGTACTTACACTCTCATCAGATGAAAACAAAGGTTCTTTTGTTTCATAACTTTTGTTTAAGGCATCATAACTGAAAGGGATTCAGTTCCAGAAGGGTTTTGTCTCTTTTTATCTTCTTCTTCAGCGGTTTTTTTTGCACCAACAAAAGAGATCAACTTGGTCAATCCTAAACCCATGTAATTGATATCATAAAGTTGAACATAGTTCACTTTCTTCAAATTACTTGGGTTAGACAGGCCAATACTTTTTTTGGAATTATAAAAACGAATGTCCTTGTTCTGGTTCAGTAAAATAGTTTGTTCAATCTGCCCTTTCTTGGCAATTAAGTCCTCTAATTCCTTAATTTTTTAATAAAGGGCACTTCTTTGTCCATGAAGAAATTCTTTTTCAGCTCTTTCAACATTTCGCTCTACCTCGGTCTCACGCAACCTTTTAGTCAGATCAGCTATTTTCAGTGTTAGCTTATCTGTTTCTAGAGTCACTTTCTTAACCTTATCCTTGGAATTTTCCAACTGTATGCTTAGTGAGGAATTCTTGTCTAGATTTTCTACTAAGACCTTGTAATTGTTGATTAATCTCTCTCTTAACTCCTTTATGATGTTATCTTTATCATGCGAGGAATGAGTTTGGCAAGTACATAAGAAAGAGGATTTAGAGACACTTACATTGCCATTAGAGCCTTCACTTTCTGATTTGGGGATCGCAACATCACTCTTTTCTTTTTCACCTTCAACAATAGCCATCAAAGCTAAGTTCTCCTCAACTTCATCGTCAGACGAATCTTCCAGCCAGTGATCCTTCTCGGTAAGCATTGTGATGTGTAATTTTCTCGCACTTAAAAAGATTGTAGAATAGTGGTTGAAAGTACGAGTATCGTCTCCACAGGGACGGAGAAAAGGGAAATAAGGTTTAACTAAATTCAAAGATAAAACAAGAAATAAATATATAAAAACGCAATGTGCGAGTTTGGTTGGTTGAATACAATTAAACTAGTGCGATTGAGCAAATAAAAAGGTTGGTTTCTTCTTAATTAACGACGAAGGGAACATGGATTGATTATGGGGGTAACCAGATTTCTGGCAGAACAGACCTAATTACATGAAATTAATTTAATTGAGCCTAGCTAATCACTACTAAGTTCTTACCGCTCTCTCGGCGTAGAGTACAATAATTTAGGAGACTAGGCTGATCTCTCATTCGACAGAATCCTAAATTATTGCCAAGACGAGCGAGCTTACGGCCCTTTAATCGCTATTAATCTCCTAGCGAACGATTAAGTGTGTGTGAATGTGTCCTAGAACAAATTAGATCTCTCTTAATTCATTCTAGATGCAATTGTAATTGTAGCTACAGTCTAGGTTACAAGAGATATCAGTTAAATTATTCAAACAAAAATTAAACGGCATTCATGCAATTAAACCATCAAGAATCTAGCCATACATCATAATTAACCCCTTCATCAACCCCAAATCCCTAATTAAACTACTCACAATTCATAATTGAAGAATCAACAGAATTGGGATGAATAGAATAAATTGTCATTAATTAAAAAGATGAAACTTACAAAGAATCTCAGAGTCTTGAACAAAGTAGTGGAAAAATAATGTAAAACTCGTCCCTAAGCCTCTCTCTAAGTTCCCGAACCCCAAAACAGGGTTATGGAGGTCTTATTTATAGAAAACAACGAATTCCGGGCGAAATAGGACAAATCGCGGCCAGGCACGACGCCAGGCACGATCGTGTCTGCGACCGTGCCTGCAGAGCATGCGCGCATTTCGGGTGGAGGCACGATCGTGCCTGGCTGGCAGTGAGGTCTCGTGCTTTTCGTCTCCAGGCACGGTCGTGCCTAGGCCCAAGCACGGTCGTGCCTGGTCTATCCTTGACCGGTTCTCGCCGTTTCTTGCTCCAAATGCTCCCGGATACATACGAGGTCGACCCAAATGTTCTTTCTTCATCAAAATTTCGTCGTGAATCTCCCGGTCACCTCCAAATCTCTCAAATCTCTCTTGAATGCTTTCGAACTCTTCTCGATTGCCTCTCAAACGCCGATTGCCGGACTCTACCTTTTTCATTTTGACTCCAAATGCAACAAAACTCGACCCAACGCCTGGTAATCACAACATGAGCTAAAATTGAGACTTGCAACGCCTTAAAGCTAGGAAAATTATCAAAATCCGACCCCAACACGCATCAAATGCGTGTTGTAATACGAACTTATCACATTGCAGCATTATCATCATATTGTTTAGCTATGGACATCTTTTGTTTGTTCCACAGCATCTTCTGTTTGTAGTAATAGAAGTCCCTCCTTTTTGGTAAGAAACAGTCCTTGATGACATGTCCAGTGTTTCCACAGTTAAAGCATTTGGGAGGTTCTTCTGCTGCAACTGCTTTTCCGGAGGAATTCTGATCATTGTTCTTTGATTTGTAGTTGGAAGATGAAGTTCTTAGCTTGTTGGATGAATTGCTTTTCTTGAAAAACCTTTTGTTGAATTGGTTGGTCAGCAGAGCCATCTTCTTCTGCAACTCAGACAATTCAGACTCTACATCAACTTTTTCTTCACTTTCTTCTTCTTCAGACACAGCGACTACTTGCTTTTTCTTCTGAGTCTTAGATGAGTTCTTTGGTTGTGCTTCCATCACGAGTGCTAATGGGTTAGCATCAAAGTTTCCTTCCATCTCAGCAGTGTCATTCACAAACTGCTGCAGATGATCATGAATGGTACAAAGATCAACTTCATATAAGTTCAAGTGTTGTCTAACATTCTTCACAGTTCTTCTCCACTCTGGGTTCAGGCTTGACAAGAAACGTATGTTCATTTCCATGTTAGATTTGACCACTTTGATCTTCCTCATTTCATTTATTAGTTGAACGAATCGGTTATACGTTTCATGGAGCGCTTCACCAGGTGTGGCTTTTTTTGGGATGAAATGTAAGTATATATAAAGCACCCAAAAATAACATTTTACCATGTATCATGACTATCTAAGTTAGAAAACTCTAACTTAAATATAATGCATCACAAAATAATGGGACATGCCCATTTCAAACCTAATCAGAAAATCATCAAAGAACAATCCATAAAAATTAAACAACATCATCAAATAAAATAATGGGACAACCCCCACATCCACGCAGTCACAATCATCAGAAATAGACGCCAATGTGAAAAATTAGCCCAAGCCAATTTGAGCAGCTCTAGCTTCTGCCTCTTTCTTGCTCTCCTTGTGTTTTCGGATTTTCTCCCAGTACCCGTCTGCAAATTTCTCTTCCTCCTCCTCTGAGAAAGTGAACTCATCATCAGGTTCCCCATCATCATTATTGTCCTCCCCCTTCGGCTCCTCACTGTCCGAGCTAGACTTTGCACCATTCTCTTTCAAATGTCCGGTCTTGCTGACCTGTGTGGCAGCTTGTATGTCGTTTGTAACCTCCTTTGTAACTTCCTCAATAGTGTTAGCCGGTACAATGTGCATAACCCCGATTTCTCCATTTATCTCAGCTCTTATCTTTACATGTTGGGCAGTTTCAGAACTAACAGCCTCCTCACGTTCTTTTGTTGCCAATTTCTTGCAAATAAAGGGTGGTGCCCATACACTTCGCAATGAAAACAAAAATTTGGGAAAGTTTCATAAACCACCTTTTGTTTGACTACTTTACGAGAAGGTAATCTTATAGGAAATGATTGTGGAGGTGGTTGAGAAACATCAACTTCAATTAAAACTCTAGCAAAGTGGTGATTACTCCTTTCTTGTGTGATCTTATCTGTGGTTAACGGGACCCCAACCATGGATGTAACTTCGCTCATAGCCTCCTCATTCCAAAGCTTCATGTGTAAATTAGGAAATTTCACCCAAATCGGAACTTTGAGAAACTCATCATCAAAAGAAAAATCATCAGAAAGTGATTTTAGCATAACTTGTATCCCAAATATGGTATAAGGACCTATTTCAACACTTTCTCCCTATCCTCCTTACTTTGAAATTTAAAGATAATCCACCCTTTCACATGGGTCTTCACAATGCACTTAACCCCCCAAGTATTTTTTAAGTCATAAATAGCCATAATCCCGGGGAACTTCCCAGTGAAACAGCCAACTAAACAAAAAACCCACATTTCATCCATCGAGGGTATCAATCTATCCGTAAAGTCTAGGGATTTGCCCTTAGGCGGGACATACCTCAGTTTGAGTCTATGAGACGGGTCCCGGTTGTCTTTGAAGAGGAAAGTCCATGACTGGTGGACCTCAATCTGCTTGACCACCTCAGCTTCAGTCGTACTGCCTTGGATCATCCCAGAGGATCTTGCCTTCCCTGGAGCCCTGTCAGCAGTTTTATCAATCTGTCCAGCTACATCTGAATCACCAAGCTCTTAACAGTACCCTCAGTAATAACCTTGTCCCTTTACAGTTTTGTAGCCGCATCACACTTAGTAGCAGTGCTATCCCTTGTCACAGTTACGACCTTACTTTTCTTCTCTAAATTCCCAGTGTTCAACGCAGAGAAATCTTCATCCATGATCTGCAGCACAGAAAATCTGGATGAGGACTGAGTTGTTCTTTCCATAGACTCTTCTCTTGAGTTATGTTTTTTCCTTGCCATAGCAGACTTCGTAAAAAGCCAAAAGGAATCCTTCGCAGATGAAAGTCACTGCGAAACCCAAAATCGAAGGACATAGCTTCGAGTCTTCATTTCCTTATGCTCCAAGCTTTCTTGTCACATTCCTAGAGTTCACACCCCTGATGGAGCACTACAAGTCGCGAATGAACAAGATAAAGTTGGCCACTGATGGCGAACTCCAAATTCATCTCATTTTCAACGAAACCCACCAGATTCAAGAACTTAAAACTAAAAATCCAAAAATCATGAACAGTAAATTCGCGATTTCCGAACTTCGATTTCGGAGAATCAAGCCTGAAAAACTCATTAAGCTCAAATAAAAGAGCGTAATAAGGTTAGGACGACATTACGACAAATATCAACGAAGAGAACATACAGATTCAACCATCCAACAAAGATCCATGGATGTACAGAAGAAAAAGTACAGGGTCGCAGGTTGTTCCCAGGAGAGAGCAACTCTCAAACGTTTTTAGCACCATATGTAGTCAGTATGCTGGCCTTCTTTGTCTTCAATCCGAGATCAGTTCCTTGCATCAATTTCTTAACTTCATCCCACGTTTCCTTTGTTGTTTCCATACTGTCAATTAGAATGTACATATCATTGGGTATTGTTTGCAGTAGGAAAGTCTTTGCCATCAGATAAGCTTTCACTCTCAATCTGTCTTCATCATTGTACTCAGCTTCAGTCTTCAACCTTCTGATGGGGTCAACTAGATGATTGTTAACATCATTTCCAACCACATTCATCCAAATTTCAGCCGGTCCTTGGTTCAATGATTCTAGCATCGCTGATGAGTTATCTTTACTCTCCAGAAAGTTCAGGAAACGAGTCTTCCACATCTGATACTCTCCTCTTCTCGGAATTGGAGGCCTGCTTTCATTTTCGAGAGATAAGCGTCCATTTTGTTGTTTTCTTTGAAAATTGACCGTTCGAGTGTTTGATCAGATAAAACAGATTTTAAAGGCAAAATATCGAAATCCTAGGGTTCGAAATCTATGTTCGAGAAGTTTGAGGTCGAGAAACGTTTATCGAGAAGCAGTTTTCGATATGGAGATTCGAGAAGTTTGATATTGAGAAAGAGGTTCGAGAAGTAGGTTTATCGAGAAGATTCGGGAACCAAAGTTCGAGAACTTGGTTTATCGGGAAGTTGATTATCGAGAAGTCGTGTCGAGAACCTGCAATTTGAAAACAAATATCGAGAATCTAATATCAAGAACTAGTTATCGAGAAACAGAGTTCGAGAACTCAATTCGAGAACCTAGATATCGAGATCCCGATGTCGAAATCATGTAATTTAAAATAAAGCAAATTTCTAAGTTTTTCTGCAAAGTCCTTGGTGTCGAGAACCGCCCTGTGTAGTTTTCCAGTAGAAAAACCTTCAGCAATGTCGAGAACCTGCTTTTTGATATACACACTATCAAGAAATCCAAATCTGAAAGATTAACGAAAATGAAACTTAAGATATACTGCTTGCCCGTTTTTCAGAGGCAATTCCAGCAATATAACTTTTACAATGTTTCGTTTAGAAATGAGATTACAAGGATTAAAACACTAAAATATCGAAAAGTAGAAAAACAGAGGTTCTTCGAGGTCGTTCTTTGCAGATGATCAGTACTCGAGTAGGCTCTGATACCAGTTGTTGGTCCCAAGTTTGTAGACTAACAAACAGCTAAATGGAATCCATCGATAAAATAGAGAAGAAAGGATGAGAGAATGATCGGGAGAATATCGAACGGTGAAAAGCCTTCCTTTCTATTTATATCGAGAAGTATACATAGTGAAATTGCTAATCAGACTCTTCGACCTTCAGACCTGTACAACATACACGCATATTTATAGGCGCTGGTACAGGTGCCGAAATAGGTAACCTAGGAGTTTGGGCCTAAGACCTTTTTGGGCCTTATTCCCTTATAACCTATTTATTACATATTGGATAATACCATAAAAGGTAAATGTTATTCTATTTATTAACAAGACCTAAGACAAACTTGAATCACAACAAATATTCCCAACAATTTTTCGCGTATGTTTGGTAGAAAAATGTGTTGAAATGTTTGTTGGACTCTTCTTTGTTATGGGTCGTGTTTATTAGACTGCACTAGTGTTTATCTCTTAAAATTTATCACAATTTCTTTTTTACTTTATAATCACACATATTCTTAATATATATGGACTTTCCATTAAAATACTGAGTATTATGTAAATTAAATTAAAATTTTCAACAGAAGGGTGACCGAGTCACTATGGAAGGTGCCACGAAAGCAAAAATGAAGGCACTAATCATGCGTATAAAAATGCTTTTTCGTCCCTAAAAATCTTGCTACAGCATGGAGAATATTAGAGTGAAATGTAAGAATTGTGTAATTGAACCCTCCCAGTAACGCCTAGCTTCGGTCTTTCCGCCGTCGTCGGCCTAGCCGAGTTGGGGTGTGTTTTTCGCTTTCGGGCTCTTTGGTGGAGTCTCGTTTTCTTTTTCTCTTTCAAGCATCGGAAGTCGAGCTTTGGAAGTTGGAAGGTTTCGTTGGTCATGAGGCGGCGGCTTAGGGACTGGGAGAAGAGGCTCGGTTTTCGGTGATTTCGGTGAGCACGAGGCAGCAGTCTCGGCAGTAGAAAAGGCAGCAAAGCTCGAATGGAAGGCTTCGTAGACAAATATAAACATATGGCGATCGGAACAGAGGAGGACAATTTGGACCTGGATGAGGGAGATGTGGAGGAGACACCGGTAGCGAAGCCTAGGGTTTCCGGTGGTGGGGATGCTGCTGACAGACAGGAAGGTCAAATTTTCAACCCTCAAAGAACTCATGTCCTCGCTATGGCGGCCAGAAAAAGGTATGCCGATCAAAGTAGTGGGCGATAAGAGGTACCTTTTTACTTTCAATCATCGTGTTGATATGAATCATGTTATATATTGAGGGAGGTCCATGACAATTTGAGCGTAAACTGTTGTTGTTGAGAGAGGTAAAACATGATGATATCCCACATAAGATTGTGTTAAATGAGGCTAATTTTTGGGCCCGAATTCATAATGTTCCATATAACCTTGTAAACCTAGGTACTGCAAAAAGAGTGGGAAATTTTATTGGACAATTTATATAATACTAGACCAAGTACCCGTGCGATGCACGAGTATATCTAGAGTGGAATAACAACCTGTTTGAAATTACATTATACTTAGTATTAGTATTCCGGAGTGTAATGGTAGTAATGAGCAAATTTTTAAAACAAAAAAAGAGAGAAAATGTCAAATAGATTCTTCTATTATTTCCAATTCATGACTATAGCAAGTTAAAATGACTTGATTGACAACGTTTCATGAGTGATTAGGTGATGTATTAAAAATAATATTAAACACTTAGGTGATGTATTAAAAATAATAGAAACACTTATTTGACTATTTTCCTTTTTTATTTTAAACAATTTCTCATTACTTACTACTAAGTTTCATGCATACAATGGTTTGACATTTTCCTGTATGCTTTTGTTATTCTCATATATCAATTGGTTGAAACAATTTTTTATTTTACATTATACTCCCTCCATAGCAAAATAATTATCCCATTTTCTTTTTCGGGTTGTATCAAATTAATTATCTCATTTTCTTTTTCGGGTTATATTCCATTTCATCATCCGGACCCTAAAAGATGCTACATTTTAATAAATTATACACTACTTGTATAATACCAAAAACATTGCATCTTACTTTTTGTAAAGTTTACAATAATTATCTTAAACTCTTTGAAAAACTAAAGCTCGTTTGGTGACCCTTTTTTTGGCTTATCAAGTTTATCGGCCAAGTTTTTCATCAACCACCTAACTCTTGATTTCGCGTGCTGAATTAGTGAATTGTGTAATAATAAGAAAAATTAAGGTTGAAGTTATTTTTCTGCCTATATTGGTTGAAGCTACTGTAGAGGATCGTTTTAGCTATTTTTTCATATAAATTTTTCATTATATCATTAATAAAAAGTATTTTAAATATAACTTGTTCATAAATCAGCAAAAACAGCGAATCCAGCCACTTCAGCCAGAACATCATAAATTTTAGCAGATCAACCAATTTAGTCAATTTTAGTGTTACCAAACGGACTCTAAATGTAATAATTATTTTAATGCAAAGAGAATCTTTTTCAGATGAACTAATAACAGAAATGTATTGGAAAGTATACATTTGAATCGGTGATCTACTTATAGATTTGGTAGTGGTTATTTTCATAGAAAAATCAAATTCACATATAGTTCACTAATAATTGAAACTATATACGTAGTATTTTCAAATTAAAATGACTATGAGTTGAGATAAGTAGAAAATGTTCTAAATATTTTGTAATTGCTATTGAGGAAATAAGTAGTACGTAGTAATTATTAGGATGTTTTTACTTGGATTGTAATTTAATTTGCTGGTCTAGTCTGATTTGATCTGGTCTGGTCTGGTCTGAACTGACTTGGTCTGGTCTGGTCTGGTCTCTTTGCATTTTTATAACTATCCAAGTCCTGGTATGGTCTGGTCTGATTTGTTCTGGTCTGGTCTGGGACAAATTACCGTCCAAGTAAAACATCCTTACCACCCGTCCTTTTTTGTAAGATATACCTTCTATTTAAGGTTGTCCAAAAATATGAACATTTTTTCAAATTAAACTTCACTGAATATTTTCCCAAAAAAAATTAAAAATTGTGACGCAAAAAGAGTGGGAAAAATTAGTGTTCCATATAACCTTGTAAACCTAGGTACTGCAAAAAGAGTGGGAAATTTTATTGGACAATTTATATAATATGATGATGTTCACAATAAGGAAAAGTGGGAGCCTTATATGAGAATCAGGGTGTGTATGAACATTGATAAACCCCTGAAAAAGGGTACCATTCTGAAAAAAGATGGAAAAAGTTTTTAGGTGGATTTTAAGTATGAGAAATTGCCCAATTTTTTTTACGTGCGGATTAATAGGGCGTTCAGATAAATTTTGTCCGTTAAATTACGAAGAAGATCTAGTGCTGGAAAACAATTTTGGGGTTCAACTTAGAGTAGGGATTGGGGTGAAGACCGGTCCTACAGGAGGTAGCAAGTGGCTGCTGGAGGGTTCATCGAGCTCTGGCAAAGATCTCAGATATATGGGGGATGGAAGGAAGAAAGAGTCTATCTCAGTATCAGCGCAGAGTATTACTAAAGGCGTGGGCACGGAAACAAAAGAGGAAACTTCAGGGGAACAGAAGAGAAGAAGAATTTGGGAAACCCAAAGGGAAGAAAAGAATGGAGAGGAAAGCATGGCGCGGGATGAGACAAAAAACGGGGAAGGGGCGGGCTTCGATCTGTAAGTCCACCGAAGCAGATACAGTCAACAGGGATGAGGAAGTTACGGGTGCTCGTGCGGTTCGGCAGGCTCGGACAGAGTTTCAAGATTATTTATTTTATTTTTTCTAGTGATGATTTTTTTTTGCTTTATGTTGTTTTTCATTTTTACTGTTCATGTTTGTAAGACATTGGATTTGGATAGGGGTGATGGGAGGATTGCGGTAACCGTATTTGGCTCATTTGTGCCCATTAATGGATCCGAATTATATTGCTTCTATGGAGGTGATTAATTCTGAGTCTGGTTCGCTGGACGTCGGTTGTCAGTAATCTTTTTGTCGGATTACCTACTATCTGAATGATGTGTTATCAATTTAAGTCTACTTCATTAAAAAAGAATGTGTAATTGAGGTTCTTAGAGAGCAGAGCTAAAAAATATGAAAAGAGTGTTAAGACCCGGGGTTCCATCCTAAAAGATCAGCCTTACAGGGGGAGTACCCAAAGCCTTATATAATGTTTTATTATTTTATAACTTTCTGGTGTGGGACAAATACTTCAACAAAGAGTAACATGAATCACAAATTAATTTGGCTTATTCTGTTGAAATTTATGAAGTTCTGGCTGAAGTGGCTGCATTGGTTGATTCTTCTGATTTAAGAAAAAAATATTTTTAAAATATATTTTATTAATAAAATAAAAAAAATTATATGTAAAAATAGCTAAAATGGTCATCTACACTAACTTCATCCAATACAGCCAGAAAAGTAACTATAACCTTACCTTTTCTGCTTATTACACAATTCAGCGTGCGAAAACAAAAATTACGTGTTTGGTGAAAAAATTGGCTGATAAACCTGATAGGCCGAAAAAAAGTGTTGCCAAACGGCCTCCAAATAATATCCTATAAAGAATAACAACAAAGTTTTTTTAGCATTATTAGGGTATAACATTGACGTTTAATTTTGCTACTCCGTATTATTCATTGCTATTGTTTCTTTTCCTTTCTTTTGCATTTTTCTGAATTGATCTTAGTTTCATATAGTTTTGAAAAAAAATCAATTTTCTTTTATACATATCTCAAAAACAAGTTTTCATTTCTATAAAAAGAAATCGCTTTTAAGCAAAAGTCTCAACTACCCTTATTTTTATCTATGATTCAACATAAAGCACAAATAAACTTAGAAAGTCAAAACAAAATTCTATCTTGCATAAATGTGTGTGTGTTAACCCAGAAACATCATTTCGTGACAGAGGGGTATTAATAAAACAATGTCTTTTGTATGTTTTTTGAATTACTCATTGTCATTAATATTAAAATAAAATATTTTAACCGTGCGATGCACGAGGGACATACTAGGATTATACCAAAATAATTAATTCTTGGATTTGTTGTGAACGGATTTGCTTAGATTATTATTTTCAATTTTAAATTCACTCAACTCTGGGTTTCTAGTTTACCTAGACTAAAAATCCGAAATGTGGAGAAGGTTTTGTTTGAGAAGCTCATTCCAAGGAATTTCAGGAACTCCAGTATGATTGTCAAAGCTATAAGATGACATAAACCTACTCTTGGGCTAAAATTAAATAGTGAGACCAAATGGAGTGGTGAGGTATTAGGAGTCTAAAATGTTAAAATGGCATTTTTAGACTCCTAATTTCTTACATTGGTTGAGTGTGGAGGGTATTAAAAATGGGATTGGGGAGGGAAGGGGTTAAGTTTGGAGGAATTTTAGACAGCCAAAAATTAAATGGAAAAGAAAAGAAAAAGGGGAGTGGGGGCATACCTGTTGTGCGCAGACGGGAGCAGAAGGCTTGCCAGGGGGAATTATTTGCCTTGATGACATCATGTTGATGTC
The DNA here is from genome assembly GCA_945859915.1 of Cuscuta epithymum. Lineage (NCBI taxonomy): Eukaryota > Viridiplantae > Streptophyta > Magnoliopsida > Solanales > Convolvulaceae > Cuscuta > Cuscuta epithymum. The sequence continues at coordinate 6,366,128 of CAMAPF010001015.1, forward strand.
AGCATGAGGCACCATGCACTATCAACGGCTCAATTGTTTGTATAAAAAAATATTTGGTAGATCCAACGGTTTTGATGAACTTGACACTGTTTGAACGGGAAAAAAAATGATCCAACGGCTGAAATTTAAATCCAACGGTTGAAATAATTTATTTTATTTTTCTATTATTTTTAATTGATATTTTGCTCGAAAATCCTATATAAACACCTCATTCCTTCTTATTTTAATCACACATCTTCCATATCTCTCATTCTTCATCATATTTTTTCACTACAATTTTGTTATGTCTTCCTCAAAAAGGGGTGTTAATTGGAATGCTAAAGAGGATGTTGTTCTATGTAATGCTTGGGTCACCATATCTGAAGATGGTGCCATTGGAATAAATCAACCGGGGGAGACTTTCTGGGGCCGAATTCACGAGATATTTTCGGCACAAAGTCAAATTCCTCGAACTCGAGATGCAATTGAGTCTCGTTTCAAGATCATCAATAATCAATGTTCTCAATGGAAAGGTTGTGTGCGGAAAGCGAACGCAACTCCGAGGAGTGGGTCAAACCTAGACGATTTGGTAATTTCTAAACTACTCTATTATTTGATTTTAATTCATAAAGTATATACTAATATATTTTTGAAATATATATAACTATATTAATATTTTAGAGTATATTAGTATATATTCGTATAATATTTAGTGTATACATAACTATGTAATTAAAGCATTTATATATATTCGTATAATATTAGTATAATATTAGTATATATAATATATATATTCGTAATATATATTAGTTTTATTAGTATATTATATATATATTAGTTATGTTAGTATATTATATATATATATATATATATATATATATATATATATATATATATATATATATATATATTAGTTATGTTAGTATATTATATATATATATATATATTAGTTATGTTAGTATATATATATTAGTTATATTAGTATATATATATATATATATATATATATATATATATATATATATATATATATTGTTGGGTGTGTTTCGGAAGACGTCTCAGCAGCAGGCTGCGGAAGACGTCTCAGCAGCAGGCTGCTGCGGACTGTCCTGCCGGCAGCAGGCTGCTGCGGACTGTCCTGCCGGCAGTGGGCTGCTGGAGCAGCCGGCTGCTGCTCCATTTCAACGGGTAAACTTCGAAAATCGATATCTCATTCACCCGTTATCCGTTTTGAGTGTACCACGTATCGAATTGTAGCCCTTAACAAGGACAATCCAAAACCAATTTCACCCGACCCAAATCGGAAGTGGACCCCACTCAAAAAATTGCCCCAAAATAGCCATTTAATGCAATTTTTCACACATTTTTCCAACATATATATATATATATATTAGTAATATATATTAGTTATTTTAGTACATATATAATATTAGTATATATATTCGTATAATATTAGTTATATTAGTATATATATATAAGTTATATTGGTTATATTAGTATATATATTCGTTATATTAGTGTATATTAGTTATATTAGTTATATTCACAATATACATATAACTATGTAATTAAAACATTTAATTATATTACTATGTACTTTACTCCTTTATTATTATTATATTGTAGAACTTTCAAGCCAAAGACATTTTCATGAATGATAACAATGGCAAGACATTCAAATTTGAGCATGCGTGGCGTGTCCTCCAAGTGTGTCCGAAGTGGTACCAACAATACGAAGCTCCGGTATCCTTCTCCCGGCCAATATCGTCTCCACAATCGCACGATTTGCCCACACTCGGAGGTAGTGCTAGCTCTCCCTCGGATGGAGAGCCACTTCAACGTCCCGAAGGCCGGGACAAGCAAAAGGCCAAAAGAAGTGGAAAAGCAAAGGTGTCTAAGTTAGATCCAATGATGACGCAATGTTTACAAGAAATGATTGAGCAAGGCAGAGAACAAGCTTCAAGAAGAGCTAAGCGTGATGAGCTTCAACACAAAGCCGTAGAGTCAGAGATTACGAGAAACCAGTATGACTTACTAGCTGCGGACCTTTCAAAGTTTTCACCGAGGAAGCAAAGGTGGATTAAGCAAAAACAAGATGAAATAATGGGGTATTCTCAAAATTCCTCAAGTGATGTTCCCGACACTCCTGCAGAAGAAGTGTACCGTCCCCACTTTGATTTCTAGTTATTATGTTTTGTTGTTTTTATTTTGTATTGTGTTGTAAGTTGAATTTCACATATGTTTCACTTTTAAATTCCATGTTTTGTTATTTTAATTTATTCAATGTGTTATTATTTTAATTATGTGTGCTTATTTAATGTTCACGTTTATTTTTATTTAAATTAAATTTATTTTAGTGACTTATAAGTTTGTCACATTATTTAGTAATATTCTAAAAAGATAGAAGTAATTTACACAAACGCGAATATTTTATTAAGACACATAAAAGTTCCAGAAATACATAAAGTTTTTCGGAAAAACATAAACAGTACAACTACGAAGTTAACACTAGTAAATGAAATACATGAAACACAACTAGATTAAGAAAACACATAAATATTTAGGGGAAGCAAATAAACTACATTCCATTTCCATGGTGCATCCACAGATGGTTTATGAGATCACTTTTAAGCGATGTGTGCACCGAGGAGTCTCTAATTCGATTGTGGCGCATCATATATTGACTCAAGGTCGGACCATCATGGTTAAGATCCAATTCAACAATACCACCAATATAGTCATAGTCTTCACGGTAGTCTTGTTGGGTTGGTTCTTCATCATTCTCTTCATATTCATCTTCCACTATCATGTTGTGCAGTATAATGCATGCCAGCATTATATCACCTAATGTGCGTATGTCGTGCAACCGTGTAGGACCTCGCACAATAGCCCACCTAGCTTGTAAAATTCCAAATGCTCTTTCAACATCCTTACGAAAAGCCTCTTGCATTGAAGCAAAAAGCTTTTTCTTAGGAGTGTCTGGATGACTTATTGTCTTAACAAAAGTTCCCCAACTTGGGTAAATCCCATCAGCTAAATAATAACATTGATTATATAGCTTACCATCCACGCGGAATTGTACCTGAGGGGCAGATCCATTTACAACAGCATCAAAGACTGGAGAGCTTGCAAGAGTGTTGAGGTCATTGTTGGAACCGGCTGTGCCAAAAAATGCATGCCACATATGAGTATCATAAGAAGCAACTGCTTCGAGAACAATTGTTGGTTTTCTTTTGTACCCGGTGTACTGGCCGGCCCAAGATGTAGGACAGTTTTTCCACTCCCAGTGCATGCAAATCAATGGACCCAATCATCCCGGGAAAGCCTCTTTTCGAGGCCTTTTCAAGAAGACGATGCAGATCTCCGGGGTTAGGGGTTCGTAGGTACCAAGAACCATACACACTAATAACTGCCCTACAAAATTTTTTCATGCACAAAAGTGTAGTTGTCTCACTCAAACGACATAACTGATCTAATGAATCAGCCGAGCAACCATTGGCGAGCATAAATATCGCACTAGTGAGTTTTTGATTAGGAGAAAGAGATACCTTGTTTGCTGCATCTATTGTACTTACAAAATAGGGATCGAAAGCCATGACATCTTTCATGATTCGATCAAATAGAGCCGGTTGCATGCGATAACGACGACGGAAGATACGTGCATTGTAGGTGGGATTTGGATTCCAGTAATCATCCATCAACAAACGGTGTCCAGCTTCCCGACCACGGTCTATGTAATCACGACTACTATTGGAGCTTGTTGCAACCAAAGAAGCCATCAAAGCCATGCGCATGCGGTCGGAATAAGCTTCTTCATCTTCATCTTCATTAATGGATTTGTAAAATGCGGGAAAAGAACTCATGATGTTTTTGGCCTTGTTGAAAATGGGAGAAGTAAAGATGAGGTGTGTGATTCCAATGTCAAGTGAGGCCATGTATTTATAGTAATATAGTTCTTTGATGTTCACACCAAGTGGAGGATACATCCAAATTAATATGTTTGGACCAAGTGGAGAATAGCATCCAATGTGGTATGGAAGATTACACATGGTGAAAAAGAGAATCCAATGTCATATAATGTGCTATGAAAGGACACAAATAATGGAAAAGAGAATCCAATGTGATTTGAAAAGATACAACAAGTTGAGAAGGGAATCCAATGTGTTATGGATAGACACAAAATTGAGAAGAGAATCCAATGCTCTAATGTGTTGAAAATCACTCAGGAAAAAACGTAAAAAAAAAATAATGAAATTTATTTTTTTTACATCGAAATGTGTCTTTTTTATTTTATGATTAATCAGAGAAAAAATTAAAAGGAAAACATTACTTATAATAATTTAATTAATGTTTTACTAAATTGATATGTAAAAAAATGTGCAGAGTATATTTTATTGACGGTGCTGGAATGCAGAGAATAGGAGTCAAAACACTGTTTTCATATCGACGGAGTCCATTTTTGACATTTGGACTCTTGCACCCCTCCAAATGGTCTGATGCTTGCTATATACCTGGAAAAGCAGGAGGTGGAGCCATCTTGAGAAATAAGGACGGAGACATTGTTACTGCTATCTCGTTTCCGGTGGTGGCCTCTTCAAGTCTTGAAGCTGAAATTGTTTCAATTTTGTCTTATTGTGATTCTGTTTCCGGGTCAAGCCGGGATATTTTATGTTTTTCCTGAGAGGTTTTGGTTTGATCCTCTCGCATGTTGTTTTTGATTATTATCTAATAAAATATGGCAGATGTATTCCGGCATTTATAGCACTGATTTTGGTGGGATAAAAAATAGAGAAAATTGGGTATATATACAAGTTTAATTACCTACCATTAAGTTAATGTTATGTATTATCAAAAATAAAATGAACTAGTCTTTCACCCGTGCGTTGCACGGGATATCAAACAATTCAAAATGCTCTAATACTAATATGGGTTGATAAACACATAATAGATGTTATTACTTAAATACAAATTCTTGACTATTAGAGACATAAAAGTTAACAATCAAACTAAAAACCTTATCATGTCTCAAATGTAAGTTAGAGGATAGACACAATAATAGTTAAGCCATTGTTCATCGTCCACGGGATTGTTGGTCGTATTGGTCGTAGTTTTATATAATTTTAATACACTTACACCAGTTCACAAAAATACGTATGCCACTATTTGATATACTATCATATATAATGTAGTGTAGATATAATAAGTAACTTACACAATTTTTGCATTTAAGATACATAAAAGAATGACACAAAAGTTTGCCAAAAAAAGAATGACACAAAATGGTGAAGTTGAGTAATTATATTTAAGAAAGCCTAAGGGTTACTTTGGTAGTGAAAACTTAATATCTTATATTCTTTTTTTTACAGGAAACTGGTATTATATTAAATTTAAACTCGCAGTACAATTTCGGAATTTGCAGACAATAAAATAACTCCCTCTAACCCAAACTGACCAAAAGCTCAGCAGCCCCCACACTTCTAGATCAGACATAGAATAGTCCAGCCCAAAAAGAGCGAGACTAATCGCTGAAAATGTGAGAGTTTCGAGGTTATTAGCGGCTGAATCAGCCTGATTGCTCCATACAAAAAACTATCCACTAAATCAAACAAAAATAACAGCCTACCCCCTTATTGATTGACCTAAAAAACCCCATCTTATATTCTTATCCATGTATATGTATTATATACGACATTTATCTTACCATATATGCCCCGAATATGAGAATAATTAGGAGGCCCGATATGATAAGTTGTACTTCGTATAAAACATCTAGTTTATCTTAGCAACATTATTTATTTATAAGTTTACATTCACTTTTAATACCTATAAATATAATATATAATGTTTTCTATCTCTTCGAATTTAATTTTTTGTTTTCATATCGGAAATTTATGTTGAAATTTAATAACCTCTGTTTGACCACAAATTAACTCCAACTAATAGGTTTTCTCTAATTTTTTTTATCATGTTATTCAGAAAGTATTTAGGGCCCGTTTGGTAACACTAAAATTGATTTAATCGACTGATTCTGCTGAAATTTATGAAATTCTGGCTGAAGTGGCTACATTGGTTGATTATACTGATTTATGGAGAGAGATAAATAATATAATTTTTTAAATAATATAAAGAAAAAGTTATATGCACAAAAGCTAAAATGATCCTCTACGGTCACTTTAGCCAAATAGCCAATGCAGCCAGAAAAGTAACTTCAACTTTACTTATTTTGATTATTACACTATTCAGCGCGTAAAATTAAAAGTCCCTCCTCTTGTTGAAAAAATTGACTGATAAGGTTGATAAGCTGAAAAACAGAGTTATCAAACGGGCTCTTAGTTTCATTTTAGAAGGTTTTAATACATATTTTTAAAATGTGAATAATTAAGTTTGCATTGTTTTAACTTTCATATTAGTCTGAAAAAATTATAAAAGGATAACTTTAAATGTTTCTGGTAGATTTAAACAACTAAAAATAACTTTTCTTTCTAAGTAGTGTGGTTTTGGCCGTTCAAAAACAAAGTAGTGTGGTTTTGGAGTTAGTGATGATGGATTGAAGACAAAATAATGCATATTACATGGATGAAAAAAAACGCAGAGATCTAAAACAAAGTGTTATAGATGGAGAAACTAAAAACGTATTTACGCTTTATTTATATGCATTTTTATCTTTAATGTACATAGTATGATAATGAGCATTTCATGAAATGAGGAAAAAAAATAGGATAATTATATATGAGATGTGAAGTTACCCGCAAGTAACATCACAATAAGAGCTCATAAAAATCATCCAATGTAAAATTAACCTCTAGATGTTTGACAATTTACGCATTTGTGTAGTAGAGTTTTGAATTGATGATGTCCCCTTTTGACACTCCATAACTTTAGGCAAATATTTCTTTGAACTAAGGGTGACAATTGCGGCATCCATCAATAATAACAGAAAAATTATGTAGATTATAACACCAGAAATAAATACAAATACATTGAATCAAAATGGTATATATAAAAATATCATGACTATTTTAAAAATGTAATGTAAAATGCAAAGTACGACTCATAAACTATCCAACGTTCTGAAATATAACATTCTAAATATTAACTCACATTTTACGAAGTCACTTTAAGTCTACTGAAAAAAATGTCCAATTCGTCAAGAGAATGTAATTCCTAAAGATGTGAATTATAAATATTTATTACAAAATCAAAATGTAATAAGGTTGAAAAATAAAAAATAAAAAATCTTGACATGAAACTCAATGTCATAATTTTCTTTATTGAGAACATAACCAATGAATTCACTGCTCTGTGTAATACTGCGAACACAATATTTCTCGATCTCATGTTCTGTAAAATCTTGATCAATAATATCGACTCTAAACAAAAGATATAGGCCGGCCAAACTTTCAATTTCTTTGAGGTCTCCGTTTCATGAACATTTTTTCTTTATTAAATGTGTAAACATTCTTACGGAATTCTAATAGCAAGATGCCAAGAACCATTGCATCCCAACATAACCCCAGACCGGGTTCAAATTTTTATAGCAACTAAAGACATTCATGATCTTAAATGCATAGTGTAATAGATCTTGAAGGTCCTTCACATTAACCTTTACCATATATTGGTGAAGGCTTGAACTGAACACTTCAATGAGTATTTAAATTTCGCGCATTTGTACTTTTTACCGTAATTAATACCTTTTTTAGGATGTTTTTACTTAGACGGTTTTCAGTCTCAGATTAGATTAGACCAGACTTGGACAATTATAAAATACACAGAGACCAAACATTTATCGGACCGGACCAAATCAGACCAGACCAAAAAAAATAGACCAATTAAATGCATCCTTAGTTCAAGATTCTTGCACTACAAAAAAAACACGGGATTGACATGAATTTTGGCACGGATTTGGCACGAATTTTGGCAGGGATACGCCAAATCCGTGCCAAAAACACTTTGGCACGAGCTATTTGGCACGAAAAATTGATAAGTCTGTGCCAAATTCCGTGCCAATCCCCCCCTTTTTTGTAGTGTTGGTACGACCAAGTTCTCGATCTAAAACATTTTTAACTTAACAAAAAATCCAACATTGAGATCTCTAAGACTCTAAATGACAAAGCAAGTGACATCTATAGATAATACATTTCAAAGATACAATTATGGAAAGTTTTGCCATGTGTCATCATCTAGGCAAACTTTCATAATAATATTTTTTATTTTCTTTCCAATTTAGTAAATATAGTCTACTTCCGTAAAATTAGTATTAAAAGTTGATTTGAACTCATGTTACGTTAAATTAGCATACTTCCTAAAGCTAGGTAATTTAAAAAATAAAATCTCATATTAATTTTAAAGTCTTATAACTTTTTAATTTGTACTTTGATGGTTACAAAAAATACACCATAATTTATAATTTTTTATTATCTTTCATATGAGACCAATATTCAATATATAAAAATAAAAAAATAATTTAACACTTTTGATATATCTATTTTGAAAAAAAATAACCCTTTAAAAAATGTCTATTTTTAAAAATACAATATTCTATAGATAATACATTTGAGCGATAAAATTAGTATGACGTATGTTTTCTTTTGGACTGTTTTCAGTCCCAGACCAGACCAGACCAGACTTAAACAGACCAGACCAGACTTAAACAGACCAGACCAGACCAGACCAGACCAGACTTCCGTAGTTATAAAATACACAGAGACTAGACGTTTACCAGACCAGACCAGACCAGACTTAAACAGACCAGACCAGACCAGACCAGACTTAAACAGACCAGACCAGCAAATTTCAGTCCAAAAGAAAACATCCGTAAAATTAGTATTAAAGGTAGATTTGAACTCATGTCACGTTCATTTAGATAATACAATTCAAAGCTATAATTAGGGAAAGTTTGCCATATATCATCGCAAATTTAGCATACTAATTATACAAGTACTTCGGTTACATTAATTTTACGTAATTTCAGTATGGTAGAACTAATGTTACGTTAATACTAAGCTATTGGAATCCTACCTAATTAAAACTTTCTAAAGGTATGTAATTCAAAAAATAAAATCTCATATTTATTTTAATGTGATATAATTTTTTTATTTGTAGTCCGATTGTTACAAAACAAATTATCAACATCCATAACTTTTTATTATCTTTCATATGACACCAATATTGCATATATAAAAGTAATAAAAAATAATTTTATTACTTTTTGGCAATTTAGATCGTTTCTTACTGTACACACAATTAATGAGGACCGATACCGTAGAATAAAACCGCACAAACTCCATCATTTTTATTTATTGTTTTATTCTTTGTGGTAGAATATGCGCTATTTTATTCTAAGCTATCACTCTGATTAATAGTGTGCATGGTAAAAAACGATCATAAACTGCACATATTAATAGATTTTATATATATATGAAACATTGAAGTCATATGAAAAGTAATAAAATTTTCGGGAATTCTAATATATTTTTTTGTAACAATCGTAGTATAAAAAAATTCTAGCACTTAAAAAACTGAAGCTTTAAAGTGTAAAATTATTTTTCATTTTTATATATTCAATATTTGTAAAATATAAAAGATAATAAAAAGTTATGAATTTTGATATTTTTTTTGTAACAATTGTATTTCAAATAGACAAGTTATAGCACATTAAAATAAATATGATATTTTATTTTGTTGGGCCCTGATGAATTCTAATTGAACACGACAAAATTTCCTCTATTTATAATTGCATCTTTAAATTTTTAAAAATAATGGTTTGAGTAATTCTTTGTGATAATACATATGCAGTGTGATATATTATGCGTGATAAAAAAGTTACTCCTTTTGAGGAAGCGGTCCAGCCCAACTCACTCTCCCTTATGGGAGTTCCCAGTTTCAATTTTCAATAGAGTGAGATTGAACTCAGTTTATCCCAGGCTCCCCAAACCCTCTCCCCCAACGCCCCCTGGGATAAAAAAAACTAGAAACAAAAAAAAAACTCCCATCATCTAAAAACGATTAACCAGTTTGACTTTTCATGGTCAATGTTGTTAAAGTTTAGACAATGATTTTTAGGTATTATATTTGTGTGTAATTTATAATTTTTACTCTTACCAAAGATTTTTAAATAAAGAATAAGCTCATATAGTGCCCGGTTGGTAATACCAAAATTGGCTGCATCGGCCGATTCTGCTGAAATTTATAAAATTTTGGCTAAAGTTGCTGGGGAAATTATTTTACTAATAATTTAATGAAAAATTATATGAAAAATAGTTAAAATGGCAATCTATAGTAACTTCAGCTAATATAGCCAGAAAAGTAACTTCAGTCTTACTTTTTCGTATTATTACACATTTCAGCGTGCAAAATCAAAAGTTACGTGTTTGATAAAAAAAGTTGGCTATAAGCCTAACAAGCCAAAAAACATGCTCACCAAACGGGCTCATAAATTTCATATTTCATTGGTCAAACTTGAGCACTATTGACTAAGAAAGTGCAAAAATGCAAAAATGGACTTAAAAAATTATCCAGGAAACCTCAAAAGATAATTTATTGATAACGATCTAATTGAAAAAAACAAATCTTAAAAACAATTCAAAATCATGAATATGAATTTTATTCATGTATGAATTTATTCACGGAGTTTCAGGGCCGGTCCTCTATGATTGAAGGCCTAGGAACAACGAGTTAAAATGGGCCTAATCTTAAGAAAATGTAAAATCATTTTATGTCTAAACTAATAACATGCACAATAAAAATAATATTTCAATACATTTATAAAACAGATTAAAACTATCTTCTGTCTAAATCAATAATATTATAATATTGGTTGTTCTTATTTAGGAAAGAAAAAATGGTGGTCATATTTGTGCACTTTACTCATGTGTTAGTCCTATTTTAAGGAATTAACTTGGTTATTATCAACTCCTAAAATTCTCCCACCAATGATGTGATCACTCTGAGTCGTTTCATTCTGAGTTATATCATTCTTCTTTTCTGAGTTCTCATCTTGAGGAGGACATTCATAATTTGACTTCCTTATACAAACTTTTCCATTCAATTATTTACTTAGTACCATTTTCTCTAATCATCTCCTCTCTCTTTTCTTTATCCTATCCAGATTCAATCATTTCTATTACACCTTGAAATTAATTAAATTTATAAATTTGATTATAGTAAAAAACAATTGTCTAACAAAATCAACAAATTAAAACAACAACAATTAATAGATACAATCAAAAATAAAGAAATCAAACAATTTTGTACGAATTAAATTGGTTAATAAACCAATCAAACAATCATATCTGACAAATCTGCTTCCAAGTGGATTGCTTTTTACAAAATTTTGTGAGCATGATTGGCATCAAATTTAGATTGTATCTACAAAACTTCATCTTAAAATTCAATCGGAAAGTCAGTTAAACAAATTATTGATGAAAAACACTGCACCAAAATATGCATAAAAACACAGCAATTTTAAATAATTTATTCAATTGACTTCTAGATTGAACTTTAAACTAAAATTATGGACATAATTTACATTTCATAGAGAACGTTTTCATAAAATTTCGTATAAAAATTCACCCAGAAGAACCTAAAAATATTCACCCAATAAATAATTAGTTTAGGATTGAAAAATCAGGCTACTCACACTTATTATAAAGAACTTATCATGGGTATGACTTTTTTCATTGTGTAGGGCTTAGGGCATTTGATCTCCCCTAGGGCCACCCCTACTAAGTTCATTTAACTCTATAAGTCAATGTTTCAAATTAAAGGTAAATTGTGTTTAATATCTCAATGAGATTGTTGAGCAAAAAGAAAATAGAAGAAACCAGGATTACCGAGAACGGGAAAGGAGGACTGTGAAGATGATTGTCCTTAGAAGTAGAGCCAAATCTTTAAATAAGGATGTGGATATTCTAAACCGATTCCCAGTAGAATAATGTAGAAATGAAATTAGAAACCTAGGAATTCAGATCGATATATGATAAAACAAAAAATAAGTTGGAAGATTGTAGTATAGAGGTGAAATGAAAATAGATGCGGCGTATTCGGTAGAAGGTGAGATGGGGCTGAGGACGGCACGGCCGCACGGCATGTGGTTGGAAAAGTGGCCCTTCAAAATTATTTAATCTTTTCTAAAGGAAAATCAGTTTAACAAATACACTTAAATAAAATTATGGCGGAGCGCTCCGTAATAATTAATCCGTCTAAAAATAGAATTGTACGTAGTATTTGTAGAGATTTGGAGTAACCACATAAATCATTATAAATATATTTTGAAAGAAAGTGAACAAGGATTGTTAAAGCACCAACACTATAGGTGTTATAATTTGGTAAATGCACTTTTGTACTATGCCATTGATCTCAAAATTATAGCAATGTTTTAAAGTAATTTAGATTGCTTTAATTTGATATGATATGTATTTTTTGTGTTTTTATTATTATTATTATTATTATTATTATTATTATTATTATTATTATTATTATTATTATTATTATTATTATTATTATTATTATTATTATTATTATTATTATTATTATTATTATTAAAATCTGGACCATTGAAATGATTTCAATTCAATTGATATTTTCGTATATTTTCACTTTTACTTTAATCTTTTTATGTATCATTTCATATGGAGCTTTTAAGATGAATTATAATATCTTTCCGGCCACCTTCCAAACTTTTTTAAAAAATCAAAAAAACTACTACCTCCGTCCCTTTTATATTGAGACGGAAGAAGGTGGCATGATTTTTAAGAAAAGTGGATTTGTGTGGTTGATATTAATTGATAAAGTAAGAATAAAGTAAGAATGATTTTGAGCCACACAAACTTTACCAAATATGGTATGAGACAATTAAAGTAGGACTTCCCGAAAAGGTAAAACGGGACAATATAAGGGGGACGGAGGGAGTATTTATCTAATTTTCTAAAATTACGTAAAAATTATATAAATATGTGATCATAGACACACACAAACACTAGAAGTCCTCATTTATAAGTATCTTATCACAAAAAGTGTTTCATTATAAAAAATACAAACGGATACACACAAAGTAGTTCGTATCAAAGTATCGTTTATCCCGTGCGCGGCACGGGTACAGATACTAGTAGGTTAAATATGAAATTAGTACGGAGTATTAGTATAACCATTGAATATATAGTGATAATAGTGAGTAGTATTAGTATAACCATTGAATATATCACTGAACACATAAGGGATAAAATTTATTTAACAAAACCAAATGGTAAAACCTATTTAATAGTAAGCAATTCATCAACTGACTTGAAAAATCTTCCGAGTCCATCTTTGCTCTACACAATTGGAGAAACATATCATGCGATTCGATAAAAGTACTCTTCTTCTAATAATCTTTCAAGGCTTGTGCATACTCACCCCAAAGTGTACATTACAAATCTTTTTTACTAAAAAGATAACGTTGAATTGTCAAGAGCAATATTAAAAAAAACAATGGAGAAGCTGCTAATAGTCTGTTATATTACTCTTATGGTAGTTTAATTCAATCTAGACTCACTCCAAATCTTCCAGGTTGAACTCTGCTATGTAGGCCAAGCTATTAGCTTCCAAAGATAGTTTGATAGTATCTAAGTGGAGCTTCCCAATTGTATCTGCAATATTAAAAAAACTCCGTAATATATCAATATTATAGTCAGATTTTAACAAATGGAATAAGGGAATTATCAAATAAGTCTTCTCCGGTCCTCCTTGGCATATTAAGAATTTATGTGAAACTTTATAGCCAGTACAAATCCATAGGGAAATGTGGATCTAGATATGGATTACTTGATAATAATATTGGCACAAATGCTACTGGTTTTTCTGCAATTCAAAAAACAAAAACTTCATAAATTATTTGAGTATAGTTTTTTTGGTAAGTACATGCCAAATTTCAAGGTCTATATAGCTATTACTTTACTATGAAGGTTAAACTAATGATTAGAAAACAAAAAAATATCCACACACAAAGTCTGGAAAAGTTGAGTAAAAATGACTTATACTCCGTAAGTCCGTATATGGCATTTGGTCTAAAGTTCCTCCTATTATTTAGAAGTAGGAGATAAGTTCCCGCTATTTAATTTTATACTTACCATGTCAAAAAATAGAAAAAAGATGAAATAAGCAAGGAGGAGGTGAAAAAGAAAGTTAAAACTTTAATGAAATGAAACGGGTATTAAAAATCCTGTAAGGAATAGCAGCAACTAAAAAACAGGCGATAACACTGAAAAAAGAAGAGATAGAAAACTATACTCAAGAAGATAAAGGAGACAGAAAACCAAGAGGTTGATGATTCGAGTTCTATACTAAAACGCATAGCATTTTTGGATAATGACAATATTGTTTGGGACAGGGATACATGAATGGAGTTTGTACCTAACCTAAAGTTTTGACAACAAAATATCATCCCGGACTGTAAATATTTCAAACTATAGAATAAAATTATGATACTTACCGTGCCAAAAAACGGATAAGAATTGAAATAAAAAATGCATTTTTGTATTTGAAGTCTTAGTCCTTGAAGATAACACAACAATCTAAAACTGTAATTTTAAAGTTCCTGCTATTATATACGAAGTATTATAGAAGTAGAAAATAATTCACATGCTCAACTAACTTGCATATAAGTAGAGTACAGGTGGAAGTGTCGAACATCTCAAATAATAAGACCTCACTTTTAATTACAATTTTATCCATTATCACTGTTTTGAAGTAGAAGAAATACAGAGAGCTTCATGCTAAAGCTAAAATGTCATCCAATTGCAAAAAGAAATTATTCCTTTTCCATGAATGGATTGATTCTCAAACTCACTCCCTTTTTATCAGTTGCACCTTTTCATTTTATAAAAGAAAATAAAAGTCAGTTAATGCTTTAGGAGATCTAGAAAAGAATTCAAAAGAAACCTTTGAAAAACAGAATCTTTATATAAAAATCTATGTATTGAACAAAAGTGTAAAAAAAATCAAGATAAAAAGAAATACGAAGAATACACCATAAACTGCATCAAGAATTAGTTTGAGAAATTTTATTGAGGGTTCCTCCATTTATTTCATAAATGAATATAGGTTAGTGTGGTTTGATTATCCCACAACCCACTTAAGTAAAATAAGAAGAACCTTCCACTACATTCATCATTTTGTCATACTATATCAGCTGCAAATCTATAGTTAACAAAAGTTTTAAAAAATCTAGAGAATAAGGAGTACGGAGTAAGTTCTATTAACCACAAAACAAACAGGTATTAAATGAATAAGCAAAAAAAGGCATCTAAATGAACAAACAGGTAAATTGTCAAACTTTTTCCATATTTTCAGCCTATCTACTATTATCTGTCCATAGATCATATAAACAGTATGTTACTAAAAAATTTGGAAATTTCCTTGAAAAGAATAATGCCGAGTTTATACCAATTGAGGGACCATGGTAACATAAATTAATACAAAAAGGAATTATAATAGATGTACCTCCTCATCCATGAGAACCATCTCTACCATATATGGGTCGGACTGCAGTGATCGGTAAGAAGGATCGGATGTAGGCTCAAGAAATGGGAAGATGATGCAGATTGAAAGCTAGATGAGAAGGTACTGATGATAATATCCTTGGGCGGGAGAATGAGGTGGAGAGTTGTATTAGATTAGCAAATGTTGAAATCGTTGAAGCCGGAAAACTTTCACTTGGAGTCCGGAGAGAGCCGCTGCCCACTGGGAGAAGAGCGGTCGAAAGAGAAATCCGGGTAGGGTGATAGATGAGCAGAAGATATCCAGATGCATCCAAAATTATAGAAGAACGTCTCCGAGTTGAAATAGGCGATACTGTAAGTTTCTCAGACTTAAGAAACTTAGCATTATTTCCTTTTTCTTTTCTGATAATCCAGTGATGCAAGATTTATTGACTAAAAGTTTGATGATTACAACAAAAAATAGAGTTTTCCAGTAGATGCAAGCTGCATTTTCTACTCTAACCACTTTGCCGAGTAGCAAACGTTTCCTGTTGTTAGGTTCCACACTACCGGGTTAGCTTCATGTTAGAAGTCAACAAATTCTTATATTCATTAGACTGATTTACCATATAAAATCTGCAAACATTGAAATAGATTGACTCACCAAAGATTCACTTAGATGACAATAATAGGCAAACTTAATTGTGGATTATGTTTGAAAATCTTATAGCCTAGGAGAACAAAAACTAAAATCTCTCCCATATACTCAATGGGGTCTTTTTAAATTTTCTCCCATGAACATGAGAATTACTGGGGAAAGAACTTCAATTTGAAATATTAGCTAGAGAGGTGCAATTTTTCTCAAGTATAGGGGAAAAAACTCCAGTTTTAAAGAAAAGAAAAAAATAAGTTCATTATTCTCTTTTGATCTTATCGTTTTGATGTTTGGAAATCTTAGCCAAAACATAAAACAAAAAATTAAACCATTTCAATCATATCTGCTCGTCCAACTGCATATTAATATTTTGCAAAAAGGACTTAAGGTAGCATTTGTAGCCATGGGAGAATTGATAGATTCAATATAAACTTTCATAAAAATCTAGAATTGTAGACGGAGAAAACTATAGAATTATTATAGTTCAATTTTCAATTTTGCTTAATTAGCGGCAAGCCAGGTCTTACAATTATGTTGCAGCCACATGTTGGCATGAAACCACAAAGCAATGAAGTACAATTCTACATGTTATGATTAAGAACCACAAGGTCTAGAAGCATGGTTTCACCACCAAAAACCAATATATGACAATAGTTTGGGTAAACATTGAAAACAATAACAGAATTAACAAAAAATAACAGGAATCTTCGAGGGGAATTTTCAATTAGATACCTGGAGGCAAATTAAAATGGTCATTAGAAGATTTCAAATGAATAGATTAATGCAAAGATAAATTAAAAATAAGAACGGAAAGGACAACGGTTTGAAAGGATCCACAAAAGTAATTTCTCTTTTTGACATTTTTGTGTTAAAGGATATAAGCCGGAAAAAAAAACAAAACCTAATATGTCAAAAAAAATATGCGTACAGCGGGGGGGACATCAAGCAGCCTAGCTCACCCAAACAAACCCATAGGACTTGGAAAGTGCTGAATACAAATTACCTATAAATTGGAATCAAACTGTGAAAAGTGATTACACTTTTCACCACAATAGCAGCCTCCCGATGGCTGTATTAGACACAAACTATACAAATTTATAGGAATGCTGGAAGTTTGTTTAATAAATTGAGTGTAAATAAACCTTAGGCCATAAAAACAATAAAAGAATCCGATAAAAACTTGCACTTTTTCTCTTTTTGCCGTTGCTTAGTTCTGATTCTTAGTTCTGTTTTTTCAATTCACTTCCTTCAGTCAGTGTGTTATCTTGCTTCAAACAATCAAAACACCTAATGAAAAAGAGCAAGAATAATAATAATAATAAATGAGCAATATTTTCCTAAAAGATTCATTGCAATCAACACACTCAAATCATTTTGCTATCAAATACAAATTGCTTTATCATTAACAACATAGAAAACGTATTCAATTCATGTGTATTTATATATACCAAAGTCTTGAAATTTAGGGCTTCCCAGGGAAAATTATAAAATCAACTTTAAGATACTAAAATAAAATAAATGGAATGTTCAAGATATGTATGAATATTCATAGTAGGTTTGTAGAAGAGATAGAATTCAAACCGCAACACATTACTTACCAACGAATTGGAGAGAATGTAATTAACTTGGAGTTCTGAAGTCAGATTCACCAAGGATATAGTAACTCCAAATAAAGCAGATATTTCTAACTGAGATACTAAATGAATGTAGAAACGGGAAAAGAAGCGCCAGGAAGAAAACTGGAGAAGAAGAGAGGGTAGAAGTTTGAAGGGAAGAAGGTGTTCAATTGTCGAAGTAGTAGGAGATACGTAGTATATTAGAAGGTGAATAAAGAATCTATGAGTCTGAGACTTGGAGTTACGCAAATGCCCATAAGTTTAGGCGGGATACTACATCTATATTCTATATCTATATCTATATCTATATTATATAGTAAAATGGGGAGTTTGGGCGGGAACACTGTAGCAATTTATTTTATTTTAATTTTTTGTTTTTCGTTTTTTTTACGTGAGGGCTGCATTAATTGTGTTTTGGAAATAGGTGTGCTCATTACCAAATTGAAAAGCATTGGAAGCCGGAAAGCCAAACGTTGTAAAGCAACGTGCTGGCGGACATTTGTTATCATTATTATTTCTTAAAAGATTAAACACAGAGTAGTATGCATTCGTTGGCCAAGTACTCTGTAGCAATTTGGGCTTTTAATTGCTGTAAAAAAATACTACGTAAATCACATGGGAAACTGTATGTAGAGAAGAGAAAAAACATCGCAGGGTGGAATTTGTTGGATCTAAATGCAAGGGCAGACGACAATAATTACAGAGTATTTTTTTGGCTTTCCCATGGCGCCTGGTTGAAGAGCCTGCAATGACTTCAAGGCCAATATAATCTAAGACGTAGTACTACGTATATAAATACGATCCCAATTCTCTTAAGGGTATCATAATTACTATCAGTCTATCATAGTGGAATTTGTCGGATCTAAATGCATGGCTGTAATTAACAGTTTGTTCATTCGTTTATTGATGAAAAGGTAAGATAAATTAGATCAACTCCCCTCTTCCTGCGTACTAATAACATCTTTTTCTTTCATTTTTTCATTCTTTTTCTTTAACAAAACACCGTAATTAAGGACTAAGGATAACTTAAATATAAATGTCCTAATATGCAAAATAAAGTAACGAGCAAGAGTATAAATGCAAATCACAGATGTTACAATATCTTTTAATAATAATATTCTTTATCTCAGTAATATAAATCTATATTTGTTCTATAATTTGTTTAAATATAAGTATATATTTAATCTTTACTCTTTAGTAAATATGTTGACAATTGTCTTTATCATCCACTATATGTATACAATGTGCACTTTGGATATATTTTGACTATGTTCTGGAAAACCACAAGTCCACAACTTTGAGTGTTTGGTTTTTTATGCTTTGAGAAATAAATTTATAATTAAGCTACACAAGTATGGGGATTGGGGGTATGGCTTAGTGAGTATAATTTCTGGTCATATAACTCATACAATAATTAAGTCTTTTATGGTTTAATGAGATGGACATGCAGTATCATAAGGATCACTAGCCATATTTAGTACTCCCCCCGTTCCGAAAAAGTTTGCCAAATTGACTTTTCTTGGTCGACAACCAACTTTGACCAATGATATTTTTTAATATGACATTATTTTGAATATGAAAGTTATTTCAAAATGTTCCTCATTAAAAATATTTTTATAAAAGTATAAAATTTATAAACTATATACAAATATAATAAAGGAAATCATCATCCAAAGTTTACTAAAAAATCAATATGACGAACCTTTTTAAGACGGATGTAGTATTTTAAATTACTATCGTATGACTAATGTAGGCCATGATATCTTTCGACTGAGAATAAGTGAGGATAAATTAGGGGTGGGCAAAAATACCGAACCGACATGATACCGAACCGGACCGGTATGGTACCGGACCGATAAACGGGGTTTGAAACGGATCTCAAAATTTTTTGTCCCGAACCGGACCGAACCGTTTCCAAACAATGCCATGACCGGTTCTCATAAAATGAGAACCGGTACCGGACCGAACCGGACCGAAGTATGGTCTATTAAATTTATACTACTATAGTTTATCTAAAATATATTAATTACCTCATCCGTCCCAAATTGATTTGCAAAGCCAACATTGTTTTGTCAAAGTTAATGTTAAGTTCTTCATAATTAATACAATTTTTAAATAATTAAAATTTACATATTTAGAAACCACATTAAAATCTCTCTAAAGTTGCAAAATCCAATTTAAAATATACGAAGTACGGAATAGTTTTTTTGAAAGGCCAAATTAGAATATAATTAAAAAGTAAAATTCTAATTAAGTGAATAAAAGAAATTGTTTGATAAAAAAAGATTGACTTTGCAAATCAATTTGGAACGAAGGTAGTATGATATATGAAAATTGATAAATTGTGTGGATTTTTTGGAGGATGGGTAAACTTTAATTTTTCTTAAACACTTGAAAAAACTGAAAAAGTGGCATTGTTTGGTATTGGTATGGCATGGTACCGTACCGTTTGAAAATGAACCGTACCGAACGGGTTTGGGTCTAAGACCGAACCGTACCGAACCGTTTCAATAGTAACGGTACGGGTACGGGTTCGGCCAAATATTGGACCGGACCGTGCCCACCCCTAGGATAAATATTGAAATCATTTGCAGGGGAGGAGCAAGAAACAGGAAAATGTAGGCCATGATATCTTTCGACTGAGAATAAGTGAGGATAAATATTGAAATCATTTGCAGGGGAGGAGCAAGAAACAGGAAAATGTAGGGGTGGGCACGGTCCGGTCCGGTCCAATATTTGGCCGAACCCGTACCCGTACCGTTACTATTGAAACGGTTCGGTACGGTTCGGTCTTAGACCCAAACCCGTTCGGTACGGTCCATTTTCAAACGGGACGGTACCATGTCATACCAATACTAAACAATGTCACTTTTTCCAAGTGTTTAAGAAAAAATTAAAGTTTAACCATCCTCCAAAAATCCACACAATTTATCAATTTTCATATATCATACTACCTTCGTTCCAAATTGATTTGCAAAGTCAATCTTTTTTTGGTCAAACAATTTCTTTTTATTCACTTAATTGGAATTTCACTTTTTAATTATATTCTAATTTGGCCTTTCAAAAAACTACTCCGTACTTCGTATATTTTAATTTGGATTTTGCAACTTTAGAGGGATTTTAATGTGGTTTCTAAATATGTAAATTTTAATTATTCAAAATTGTATTAATTATCAAGTACTCAACATTAACTTTGACAAAAAAAGTTGGCTTTGCAAATCAATTTGGGACGGATGAGGTAATTAATATATTTTAGATAAACTATAGTAGTACAAATTTAATAAACCACACTTCGGTCCGGTTCGGTCCGGTACCGGTCCTCATTTTATGAGAACCGGTCATGGCATTGTTTGGAACCGGTTCGGGACAAAAATTTTGAGATCCGTTTCAAACCCCGTTTATCGGTCCGGTTCGGTATCATGTCGGTTTGGTATTTTTTCCCACCCCTAGGAAAATGATTTCTACACTAAACTTAACAATTCTATAATGCGACAGACTATATGATAAATAATAGGGCCGGGCATATTGGTTTTCAGTTCGGTTTGGAACGGGTTGGAAGAATTATTACCAAACAAAAACCACTATTTTTCGGTTTGGTTTGGTTCGGTTTAGTTTGGTTTGGTTCGGTTTGGATTTGTTAATTTTCAATAATATATAAAGGTTTTTTTTTTTTGAATTTCTTTAGTTCAGTTCGGTTTTGTTCGGTTTTTATCGGTTTCGGTTTGGTTCGGTTTAATACGGTTTGGAAGAAATAGTACCAAACTCAAACCAAATTGCATACAGTCCGGTTGCGGTTCGGTTTAGTTCGGTTTGGTACGGTACTGTTCAGTTAAACCAAACCGTTATGTCCATCCCTAATAAATAATATCAGTATATCAATCCTGGAGGCGGCAAAGGACAAGCTACGGTAATATTGTTTTGATGATTTTCTTTTTTTATTTTTGCGATTGGGGGCGTCCATGGGTGAATCAGGGCCGGCCCTAGGGGGTTCAATTCAACAGGGGCGACCGCCCTAGGCCCTAAAAATAGGGGGGGAAATAGACCAAAAATTTGTCTTTATATATAGTATGAGTAGACTTCTTTTTTGTATTTAAGCTCAAGTAATTAGGCCTAAGGTTTAATTTTGTTGAAAATTTAAATTGTTTAAAACAGATGTTAAAAGGTGTACGACACGCCTGCTTGAGTAGTTAAGTCTTTTCACATCTCTTGGCTTTATAATTCTTTTAATTACAAAATTATCAAAATATTAATTGTCTCTAACTCTTTGTACAACCTTTGTGTCTCCCAAACTCCCAATTCATAAACCACCCCATCCCACTAACCTAATTAATTTGCTGGACGGTGGTTTCCAAGTTCCAATTAAACTCAATTATCTAAGGAACTAAAGGACTAAGGTTTTATAAGGTCTTGACTATTTTGCACAGGACTAGACATTAGAGAGTGTCGCAACCCTGCAAATCGCCATTAACCAAAGCGGTCAGCGGTTAGAAGCCCAAACTGTGGCCGGCGACTAGAACACCTTCTTCTGTCAAGCCTTCAAACAATCCGACAATGGCAAGTAAATTTTTCTCAATCTATTAGCTATAAATAATAAATCCACTAAATGTTCTTTTTATTTATGAATTATGATTAATGATTTATATGATGCATTTTTAGTGTCTTGGCAAATTCATATTTGTGTGGTATTGTGCAATTTTGAAATTGAATTCCTTTATTTCGTTTTACTATTGTGAAGGTGTTTAATAAAATGGGTGAATTTGGTTGGGAAAAAGAGAAAAAAAGGCAAAGATTAGAAAAGGCAACCTTAAGTAAGAAGGGGACAATGGAAAATTTTGTTTTTGTTAAGAAATTGAATCCCGAAAATTCTTCTCAAGTTGAATCGCCGCTAAATTCTTTTGCGAATGAAACCGTAACATGCTTGGAAATAGTGATATAGGTGCAGAAGCCGTAAATATTGAAATTGAGCCACATAAGTGTGATTTAGGGGAAGAGACAAATCCAGTGGTGGGTCCTGTTTCGTTGATCGATATTTAGAGATTACTTTTTGTCTTGAACATAGGCCCAAGATAATATCTCGCCCATAGGCCCGAAAATCGACAGGACCTGCCCTGGGGTGATTGATTCATTCCTTACTAGAACAAAATACGAAGTATAACATAAAACAGTGAGATGACAAGAACATTATAAATTTGTTATGTTTAAGGTGGGGTGGGAAAATGGGGGGTGTTTGGATAGGCAAAAGAAATGTTACTATTGAAATTACAAGACATGCGTTTTCATAAGAAGTAAGATAATGTGCATTTAGTTTTGATGGTTATGTAGGTGTTTAATATTAAAAGTTTCATTTTATATCATAACTTTAGCCCAAAAGGCCAAAAGTACATATTGGAATGAAAATCAAATGTTTCAAAAGTATTAAGGAGAGTTTTCAATGACTTGAAAGAAATACTACTTAATATGGGAGACAAACCAAATTATGTTTGTTGTTCTCAGTGTGACTTTTGAGTTCACCAAGATATGTTTACATGTACGGAGTATTATGTAGTGTGTACTATATATAAACATGAAGTAGCACCGCGAACTTATCTGCAATTTCTGGATCCGAAGGTGGTTGCATGAACTCGCTGGCGTATTAAGTGTGAGGAATTGGCGTGTGTAAGCTAGATGAGAGTCGGGCGGTCTTCCCCCATGGTCGTCGCGTTTGAGGATGCAGGGAGGAAGCAACATCATTGTTTAGTACGGAGTATTAATTAGGTTTGGGCACCACCACTTTATTAATATAGAAAAATTCTCAAAATAGGACTTATTTTGAGAAGTCATATTTTTAGAGAATAGAATATACTTAATCCTATTTTTGAACTTTGTGTATGTTTTTAGTCTACTATTGAGCGATTTCTATATTTTTTATTGCATTGAACGCTGCCAATTTTGTTAAAAAGTTATTTTGTTTGATGCATGCTTCAAATTTCGGCGTCATATTATTTATTTGCTGTTTGTTTAGAACAGGCTTGTAGTTTGATCATTGTTTACTACGTATATACTTAAGTTATTACTTTTTTAGTTTTTAACAAATTCTTTTAAAATATTTGTACAGAAAACCTCCAATATGTACTGTATCTAAAGGGCCCAAAATAAAACAACCATTCTTGGTGTACACATTTTTATACCCATCAGTACACGCATGTGTCTGTGAGAGTTTTTTTTTGTCTGTGAAGCGCGGTCCACAGACATAAGTTGGCTTGTTTTGTCTGTGGAAAATTTCACAGACAAAACAAACCAGCTTTTGTCTGTGAACCGCACTTCACAGACAAAAAAAAACTCTCACAGACACATGCGTGTACTGATGGGTACAAAAACGTGTACAAAAGGAATTTTTCAAATGGAATGCATGTGGAGAGTCTTCAGTGGCAACTTCTATCATTACTTTTAATGATAATTATTGTTGTAGACAAACAATTCAAAATAAAATTTGTTCCTGCGTATAATTCTTCTTTCCCTCATGTGCTTAACTTGATTTGTTGCATGAAATAGACTATCAAATTTGACCACAAATAACATTGGTAGCCACACAATTCTTGAAAGTAAGGTTTCACAATATATATGTATTCCCTACATATGTTTGGTGACTAAACAGATTTTAAGATTATTTATTCTCAAGAGAATGGATATGCATGCTAAGAATTCAATCACAAATAACAGCTAAATCCATACGTTACATGATGTTAATTTATTTATTTTAAAAATGATTGTCTTATCACTACATAATAAATAATGAGTAACCATATGATATGTGAAGAGTCACGTCATGATTAACGTGCTGGTCTTATATATTACCTCCGTTCTTAAATAAATGCAACACTTTGAATTTTACACTATTCACATGTTCTACTTTGACTACATTTTATTTATTAATGTATTAATATTTTTTATGAAAAAAATATTTTTAATTTCACCTCATTGTAAATTTTCAAAATCTATTTTTTTAAATTTTTTTTACTAATACAAAATTATATATATTAATGGTCAACATTGTGTCTCGGCAAGTGTGAAATGTTGACCGTTGCATTTATTTGAGAACGGAGGAAGTATTGCAAATGGATCTATTTGATTTTGAATAAGAAAACAAAATGGAAGATAACCGGACTAATATGAACTTCTTCAGTCTTCACCATGAATGTGAGCGGAAGAAGGGGGTGATTAAGGAAGCTAAGGGCATATGAGCATATCGGTAGTGTGGCTGGTAATCAGAGGATAGAGGAAGAAAGAGAAGGGAAGAAGAGTAATGTACTATCGTATGTTTTATGTATTAATTGTTAAGGGCCTGATTTTTTAAAATAAGTTTTTCAGTACTTTCATTTTTAGAATGTAATCCATAATCCATAAATCTAAAATAATCTTGGCACTTAAAGTGGACGGGAAATGTGAAGTGGTTTGTCGTAATTAAAGTGTATATTTCGATTTTGTATGCTTCTTGACCTTTGTTATTTCAATCTAAGAAACATTTAGTAAATGTATTTGATACCTTGAGGTGATTACTTGATTTTGGTCTTCTTATAAGATTATTATTAGGAGGGCAGCCATAAGCCCACAAGGAAATGAAAAACGCCTTCCAGCTTGAAAAATTAGCTCTCTACTCACATCACATCAAATAAAAAAGAAAAAAATAAGGTCAAACTATGTAATGGAAGGTCAAATTCAAGAATAATTTATTGTTAAATTTAGTTAACAAAGTTTGAATTGAAATGTGAAAGTGGGGTTTTAATGATATTTTTGAAAGAAACGTGACTAATAATTACTACTATCTATAACATAACCTCATAGTCTCTTAAGTGTAAAAACTTAACATATGATACTACGAAGAACTTATTATTATAGTTGATCAGTTAAGAGGACATATTTTTATAAACATTTTTTTCTTAATTTTAAATTTTTTAATGTCCACTATAGTTCATTCAATTTAAAAAATTGAATCCTTTTTTATTTATAAAAAAATATTACAACCTCAAATTTTAATATCCCGTGCATCGCACGAGTACTATACTAGTTAATTAAGTATAGATAGCCTTTTCTTGACTTACTTTCAATTTTTTTTATCATTTATATGTCCCATGAACATCTAGTAAGACACTAAGACTACTACATAAAATTAAAATAGAGATGTTATTTTAGCATCATTGCCTCCGTATCTTTTATTCGAGGATCTACTAGATGCAAATCCCATATAAAAATGCTATATGTTTCATAAAATAGAAACCGTTGCCAATATTTTCAATTTTACCTACATAGGACTAAAATATTTCATTTATGCACAAATAGGAGTGCTGCTTAACGAGAAGTTTAGGGGGACTAAATAGCATGTGTCATGACATAAATACCCTTACTGAATCCCTGAGCTTAATGAGATCGGTTCTGTAACTAATACGGCCCAACACCTCCTTTTCAAAACTCGCGCCTACATTAATTACTCAGCCGTTAAGCAGTTGATTGAATCAATCGAGAGAGTCCAAAGCATTCAATGGCGGATTCCGATACGCAGAAGGCATTAGCGGAAGAAAAAAAGTAAAATACAACATCTAAAGTTGTAGGAGGAAGCAAAACGACCAGAGAAGAGCCTAAAATGGCGGATTCCGACTTCGAATCAACAGGCCAAAAAGTAAAAATGAGGCGAGACCTGGTCGATGTTTGTTTGAATTCGAAGTCTGGAATGATATTGTTCTGCTAATAATTGTATATTATTGTCATTTTTGTGTGTCTAGTGCTTGAACAATGGTTTGTGTGTGGTTTTCGTTCCTAGTGCCATATTTTCCTAATATTTGTGTACTGAATCAAGTTTTATTAGTTGAATTGAATGTGTTATAGAAGAGATGATAGCCATGGTTGTGCGATTTAGGTATTTAGGAATGACATTTTTGGACTTACAAATGAGATCATTTGAATTTTTGTCATATATATACACACACACACACACACACACACACACACATATATATATATAGTGATGCTTTCAATTCATAGAAGGTGAAGCACAATTTCAAAGTAAGTATTATGGTGAATCTCATCTGAAATGGAAATAATGATAAAAATTATGTCATTAAAAGATATCTTAAATAGTGATGTCAATATGTAAAATAAAAATGATGGTATGTAGAGTACTGGGTTAATGTGTTACAATGCCTACATTTGTTATTAAATGTCATATTATATTGAAACTGTAAAACGTATACATATGTGCTTCTTTTTTAATACAACTGAATTGTCTTGAATATCATCTGAAATGGATATACCATGAAAAGGATGACATTTAATGACATGTTAATTATAATAGCTTTTTTAAATCATGTGCACTAATACCATCTTTTTTACTGTACATCAAATGTAAATGTACATGGAAATATTGATATAATTAAGTGTTTACTGCAGACTATAACGAGGACATGTTATAGAGGATTGCTGGATAAGTTTGAAAAAATGCGTGTGAATTGCTTTTGCAATTTGAGTGAGGTTGGTAAGCGAATCAAGGAAAAGTTGAATGAAGAAGAAATAACACTTTTTAGAAGTTCAGTTTTAGGCTGGATTCTAGATATAGAACATATGCCACGATTAAGTGGGCAACTCAACATTTGTTTCGTAGCAAACTATATTGAGGAGTTCAATGGTAACGTTGAAAAGGATGTTATAAGATTCCATGTAGCCAATAGTCTGATAAGCTTTACAAAAGCAGATTTGGCAATAGTCACCGGTTTGAAGATAAATGGGGTGAAACCGGCAGTATCTGATAACGTGGGTGGGGATATGTGCAGAAGGTATTTTGGTACCAAAGAAGTAATAGTGAGGCAGGATATTGTTCAAGCTTTGGAGAGGTACAACAGAAACAATCCAGGAACAGAAGAGAATGATGGTCTTAAACTAGGACTACTCTATGCTTTAGCACATGGATTGTTTGGAAACCAATACGCGATTCGCTTGCCAGGGAAATATATTAACTTGGTACAAGACTTAGATGCATTCAATTCTTACCCTTGGGGTGATGATGTCTGGGATGATCTAGTCGCAAATATGAAGAACAACGCAGAAGCACTCAAGTTCTGCACACGTAAAAGAGTGGCGTTCACAGCTTGTATGCAAGCAATACAAATCTGGGCCTTCGAGACCTTTCCAATATTGGCTAATGAAAGGCTATGCTATGTTATAAAAGACAAAGAAAATGTCATTCCTAGGACATTGAAGTGGGCTTTTCACAAGAAACCATCAATACAAAAATTTTGTGAACTCATTTTCAGTAATGACAAGGTAATTTCAATTAAATTATGCACAATTATTTATGTAAATAGTTACATTTCCATACAGTGAATAAGTCATATATTTTTTATCTAAGTTTAATTGCCAATGTTACAGTTTGAGTGGACAAAAATAGTTCCAAGTGCAGATGAGATCCAAAGAATCCAAGGACTTGTAGGAGGGGAAAGCAATGAAGCAAAGGACCTGAGAATTGATGCAACCATAAAGAACACAAAGCAGAGCAAAAAGGATGCAAGAGGAAAAAAAGGAAAAGAAATACAGAGAGCAAATTCAGGAGGAAACAATAAAAGAAAAAAGGCAGGACAGAAAGAAAAAGGAGAGTGCAGTAGGCGAGTGTTGAGAAAAAAAGGTAAGGTGGTTGATAGTGAAGAATCTAGGTCCAATGAAAGTGGGGATGAGTCAAAGGCAGGAAAGGGCATAATCATGAAGACACTAGTTAAGCAGTCCAAAGAAATTGCCAATATGCGTGCAGAGATAAAAGAAATGAAAATAAATCAAGATGCAATGCTAAAGAAGATTCTGAGTCTTGTGAAGGAAATATCAAAGACAAAAGGAAAGAAGGAAGTGATGAAGGACAGAGAGGACATGGAAGATGAAGCTATGAAGGATATCAGTGATGAGCACAGTAGCACGGATGGCAATGAGAGTGAAAGCTCTGAAGAAGATTCTCAGGAGAATGACAAGGTAATGAAATAAAAATGTTAATTTCCATATGAGAAGCTTATTTCCTATTTATATGGCATTAAATACCAAAGGATGAGTACATATATAAAATGAAGTTAGTATTTGTTGTAGGATGAAGCTATGAAGGATGTGAGTGATCAGAAAAGTAGCACGCCTGACAACGAGAATGAAAGCTCTGAAGAAGATTCTCAGGAGAATGACAAGGTAATGAAATAAAAATTGTAATTTGCATAGAACACACTTATTTCCTATTTATATGGCATTAAATACCAAAGGTTTAAGTGCATACAGAAAATGAAGTTAATATTTGTTATAGGATGTGAGTTATCAGAAAAGTAGCACACCTGACAACGAGAATGAAAGCTCTGAAAAAGATTCTCAGGAGAATGACAAGGTAATGAAATAAAAATTGTAATTTGCATAGAAGACACTTATTTCCTATTTATATGGCATTAAATACCAAAGGTTAAGTACATATATAAAATGGAGTTAATATTTGTTACAGGATGAAGCAATAAAGGATGTGAGTGATCAGAAAAGTAGCACTCCTGACAATGAGAATGAAAGCTCTGAAGAAGATTCTCAGGAGAATGACAAGGTGATGAAATAAAAATTGTAATTTGCATAAAAGACACTTATTTCCTATTTATATGGCATTAAATACCAAAGGTTAAGTACACATATAAAATGGAGTTAATATTTGTTACAGGATGAAGCAATAAAGGATGTGAGTGATCAGAAAAGTAGCACTCCTGACAATGAGAATGAAAGCTCTGAAGAAGATTCTCAAGAGAATGACAAGGTAATGAAATAAGAATGGTACTTTCCATATGAGACACTTATTTCCAATTTATATGTCATTAAATACAAAATGTTGACTTACACATATAAAATGAAATTAATATTTGTTGTAGGGGAAGCAGAAAGATGAGCAGCAAGCTGATGATACAGAAGTTGACAATGAAACAATTGCCCAAAGAATTGCTAAAATGAAGAACGATGCTCCAAATTTTAATCTCTTAAGTCAGACTCATGAAGGAAAAGATCTAAGTGAAGAGACAATTGCCCAAGGAATTGCTAACATGGAGAACGATGCTCCAAATTTTAATCTCTTAAGTCAGACTGATGAACGAAAAGAACCAAGTGAAGAGACCCAAGGAATTGCTAACATGAAGGACGATGCTCCAAATTTTAATCTCTTAAGTCAGACTGATGAAGGAAAAGAACTAAGTGAAAAAGAAGAAATCATGATTAATTTGACTGGGAGTAAAAGAAACACAGAAGGTGGGCCACAGAAAGAAAAGGTAACAACATACAAACTATTGTACTTTAATTCCATAATTGTAACTTATATGGCAATAGGTGTACAACAGAACACGAAGGATTTAATGCCAGTAACATGGAAATAGTGGCGTTGTGTAGCACAATGGAATATTAAAATTATATTGTATGCAAAATTAGGGTGAAGTGATCTAAATATTACATGATATGTGCACTGTAATGAAAATTTAATCAGATAGCTAAGCATTTTTTATGTAATTTTATGCAGACCACAAATAATATTGAAGACGGTAAAGAACAGGCAGAGGGATCTGGAAAGGAAAAGGATGAAAACAAAAAACAAAAAATGCAAAGTGATCAGAAAACTTCTGAGGAAGCAGACAATGAAATTTGGAGTCAGGAAAACTCACAATTCATTAGAGAATTGGTTATGAATGCCGAAATGACTGAAAGACTAATGCTTGGAAAAGGAACCTTGCAAGAGGACAAGGAAACAGAAGATAAGGAGACAGAAGATAAGGAGACGGAAGATATTCAAAGCAAAGTGCAGGTGATGACAGTAATTTCAATCTAAACTTTACATTATTACATTAATGTCATGTACAGTGAATAGATTACTGACTTGAGCTTGTTTGTTGTTGACTAAAACTGAAAGAAAACATCTACAAAAACTCAAAGGACAAAAAGAAGAGCCAAATCTCCAGATAGATACACACCAGCGGGGCAGAGTGCTGATGCAAAAAGAAGAAGAAAAGAAAGAGCAAAAAGAGTGGCAGAAGAAGAATTCTTACCACCATGTAAAGAGATGTATGGGCCGTTCTCAGAAGACCCAACAGACGCTATTGATCAAGAGGAAGTGAATAAATTCACAGAATACTTGAAGATTGGGCTGATGAAAAAACCAAAGAAGGAACACAACGTGATTAGAAGATACAAGGCCGACTACGAGATAATGTCCAGTAATCCTTTGATTTTGGACACCATGAAGATAGAGTCAAAAACATGGTTGCATGATCTGTTTGTAAACCACCAATGGCTGTCTCACAAGGTATAGTATATTATTCAATTTAAATTAATAAACATCATATTTTATTATTAACTGCTTTTCTGCTAGTAAATGTGTATATTGTGTTTTTATGTTCAAAGACATCTTAAATGGAAATAAAATGAAGAAGATGGCATTAGAAGACAGGTTAATTATAAGATATGGTTGTAATAATGTCCTTTAATACCATCTTTTTTACTTTATTAACTTTTTTTTGCAGCACATAGAAGTGGGGATGTATTATCTAGAACGCAAGCGAGTGCACTACAAGTTGAGGCAGAAATACACAACAACAGGACCTTTTTTCATGGAACTGCTCAAGAGGGAACATGATATGATTTTAGACAGAAAGACAACACTGAAAGACGCAGCAGAGAAGGGGAATATCTGCGAATACATTCTGGGGACTTCAACAAGCTACTCACTGCACTGGGCAGATGCTGACTTCGTCTATATCCCTTTGAACACTGGGTGTCATTGGGTGTTGTTGGTCTATGAAGTAAAGGCAAGGAAGATGAAAGTCTACAACTCGAACAAGAGAAGAGGTGAATCCCTACGTGACATCGTCGCATACAAAACTTGCATTCAAAATATGCTACCCAAAGTTCTGGATTACCACACTGTCTATGAAGCTATGGAAGAAGAACCAATGGGAGTGAGACAAATTTCTATTGAAAATGCTGAAGATTGCCCACAACAGGACACAGCGTAAGAAAAAAATTAATAACTTAGCCACATGAAATAATATTGTATGAAAAAAACTAATAGAAAGGGTGTTTGTTGCAGGGGAAATTGTGGAATGTTTCTTCTCAAAATTGCAGAGTTCCTAATGATGAATATGGACCTCAACGAACTGAATGCTGCAATGATGTATATGTTTCGAAAGAAAATGACTTTGGAGTTGATTCAATACAGCAGCAAAAGGCAGAACAAGATACAGGAGAAATAGAGCAAAAGGCAGACCAAGGATGTCTTTAATGAAATATGTGTTGAGTGAATGAGATTAAACAGACATGTAGTTGGGTTTGAATGTTTCCATTCTTGTACTGCTTTTTTACGTTTATTTCTTTTGTTTTGCAAAGCTACTTGTGTAAAACATAAGACATGTTGATTAGAATTGCTGAAACGTTGGCATATAGTGACATTTGGTTTACCTTGCTTGGAAATTATTGTCACTATATTTGGTCTTTAAATAACAAGTACATGTTTACATTAATGACATTACTTGACAAGTACACAGAAGAACTTGTCAATTATTGACACAAAATAAAGTACAGGAACATGTATTTTGAGGGAGTTTAAATAATAGTGACATTATTGAAAAAAATATACAAACAAAATAAAATAATCATTGAACAGAGATCTGAAGCTTGGTATACACAAACATTTGTAACAAAGACAATGTTTTCCAACAAAGACATATAATGTTTTATTACATCATATTACTTAAGAACGTA
Source organism: Cuscuta epithymum (assembly GCA_945859915.1). Classification (NCBI taxonomy): domain Eukaryota; kingdom Viridiplantae; phylum Streptophyta; class Magnoliopsida; order Solanales; family Convolvulaceae; genus Cuscuta; species Cuscuta epithymum. Next base: position 6,398,599 of record CAMAPF010001015.1, read on the forward strand.
TAAAAGAAGCATTTCCAATGTTTGCCAACAAAGACAATAATGACACTCCCTACTCTATTAAACAGTATCAATGTTTTCACGAGGAATTGGATTGCCACATGTTTTTTTGTTGTGTCCAACGGCATGACAACGAGAACACCTTCGACGTTTTGATCCACGAAACTCTCCAATAGAAGGAATTCTACATTTCTTTGGACGGCCAGGAGGTCTCTTCAAGCAATTTGGAGGCTTGCATGCAATGCTAAGAACACTTTGTGGAATTGACCATGAATTTGGATCCGGAATTGGATGCATGGTACCACTCCATGTAGACAACCATGTGTCACGAGAATAATAAGGAGAAATGAAATCATAACAAGAGAGGCCTGGTCGAATACGAAGAGAAGCAACACCATGTACACAAATGAACTGATCCAACTGAAAGACACCACATGAACAAGTCTTCTTTGAAAGGTTAACAACAAATGATCGGCAATCCCTATCAACAACCTCGAACTCCAAATATGAAGATGGTTTCACCTAGATGGAGGGAAGTGTAAAAGTGTTACAAAATTCATTATAAAATAGAAAATTTGAAACATTATTTGACATGGCACAAAATGTCCATAAGACAGTGCAGCATGGAATTAAACAACAACACAGAATGGCAATAAGTAACAAACTCCTATTCCAGAATACAAATGCACTTAAAAAGTGAACGTAATGCATAACCATTTAGGGAACCAAAAGTAATACCTGCATGTGTGTAGATGCATATTGCAATGACACCAAATTGTTTTCACGTTTACTTGACAAAATGGTGTTTACAAAATAAAACAAAACAGATGGCATTAACAGAAAAGAGGATGGCAATAATTACTAACAGGATCCATGTCAAACAATAGTGAAACTGTCACTAATTCAAAGACTAAATCATGATGAGTAGAATGGAATTATGAAATATTTGTTGAATTACAGTCCATAAATAAAGAAATATGAATAACAGGACATAAATTGCAGAGATTATCTATAATGAATTAACAATAACAACTATATTGTTGAAGCAAGTTCATAAAAACCAGAGTACTACAGCAGATAATTGATGAAGAACATACTGAAAAGCAACGTAAGCAATATGTATACTTACATAGAAAAGGTGAAACATTATTTGACATGGCACAAAATGTCCATAAGACAGTGCAGCATGGAATTAAACAACAACACAGAATGGCAATAAGTAACAAACTCCTATTCCAGAATACAAATGCACTTAAAAAGTGAACGTAATGCATAACCATTTAGGGAACCAAAAGTAATACCTGCATGTGTGTAGATGCATATTGCAATGACACTAAATGTTTTTCACATTTACTTGACAAAATGGTGTTTTTTTTAGAAGCCTTTTCACTTCTTTCCGTGAACCACTTTTGCATGTGTTGACGTAAGAAATCAATGAGCTTAGATATGGAGCACTCTCTGGCAATGACATTAACATTATTCAGCGACTCTGCACAATTAGAGGTAAGCACACCAAATCTTCGTGGACCAGCCATACACCTAGCCCATCTATGACTCCCAATCTTATCTAACCACGGACGAATCTTGACATTATCAGAATCTAACATAGCTAGGTATTCTTCATACTCAGGAATAGTAGCAGCCATATACGCAGCCTTAAATTTCCAGCCAATCCCATCACCAGAACTTCTAAATTTATGAATCAGATTACGCCTAAGGTGTTCCACACAAAACCCATGAATAGCATGTGGGAAAATTTCACCTGCAGCCTTGATCAGTCCTTTATGGCGATCTGAAACGATGTATAAATCATGACGGTACTTAAGAGTATCCCGCAACTTCATAAAGAACCACTTCCATGAAGATGTAGATTCAGAATCACATATGCCAAAGGCCAAAGGTACAATGTGTCTATTTGCATCTTGAGCACAAGCTGTAAGCAATGTTCCTTTGTAATAAGATTTCATAAATGAGCCATCAACAATGAGAACAGGTCTACAAAACTGCCACGCATCAGTCCAAGCTGCGAAAGAAAAGAAGAATGACTGGAACGTGTCATCAGCACCTATCGTAAGACTTATTGTAGATTCGGGGTTTGATTGCTCAAACATGTGGGCCATCGATGGTAAAAGTTGGTACGAGGCTGCATCTGATCCAAACTGCTTTTCCTTAGCAATTTTTTGTGCTGTCCAAGCTTTCTTATACGACATTGAAATTCCAAATTCCAAAGCCATGTCATTCCTTAACTGTTTGGGAGTATATGGTTTTGCTGAAGCATCAAGATATTTGTACGCAACCATATCTGCAATGATATCTGCTGTAGCCTGCCTGTGGTTACCTTGTCTGAAATCGACCGAACAAGTATGTGTAGGGCGAAACCTGGTATGCAGGAAACAGAATATTGCCATCACACAATCATGGAAATAGAACTGTAAATATGGCAATAAAGAACAAATATAATAAATCAATGTAGTAATTTGTGTGAATACCTTCTTATCTGAAACATATTGACTGCGGTTAATCTAACTGCGCGCACTGTCCATTTGCATCTTTCATCCTTACAAATGACATGAAGGCTATCTTTCTTTGATGTAAGGGTTCTATATTGAAAACTGTTATTGATTGCATACTTTTTCAAATGGTGGATAAGAGCCTTCTTGTCTTTATAGATGGCAAGAGGAATCAGACAAGTAGGATGATGATGTGTAATAACCTCAGCATTATGGTGAAGGGTAAAACTTTTAGAGGAAGACACTTTAGAACTAACAGAAGAAGAGATAGCAATTGAGGTCTCTGGAACATCAGAAAAATCAGATGATGAAGCATCATCATGTGGTTCAAGGTTGTGAACAACCTCATGATCAGAAACATCAACATGTGATTCAGTACTAGATTCGGACAACAACGAAGACACAGTTGAATTACTAGAATGAGGAACTGAGTTGTGAAGTAGTAAGGAAGGTTCAACTTCAACAACTTCATTACAAACAAACTGAATGCATAGAGGAAACTTTTCAAAATCAGTTTGAAGAACTTTAAGATGAAGATAAAATTTGAATGTCTGTTCATCATGAATACAAACTGGCGGGGGACATCCATCAACAACATAAGAAACTATGAAAGAATGGTTTGGTTTGTAGAGATTTAAGATTTCACGCATACTTTGAATGAAAGAAACATATGTCGCATCTGCACGAATTTGAATACCACACGTGTCCCTATGAGTGAAAGTACAATTACTCAACCATATACCATCCAGTTTGACCATAAGCAGCAAAACAGTATCCATTTTGAAGATATGATTGGCTAAAACAAAGAAAAACAAAGTGTTATGCAAAACATGACAAAAAAATATTTAAATCAGAAACAGAAAGAAAGACTATAAAATAAAAAGGAAAAAATGTAAGCTTGTACTTAACAGAGAATGATTCAAAGGCAGTTTACAAAATAAAACAAAACAGATGGCATTAACAGAAAAGAGGATGGCAATAATTACTAACAGGATCCATGTCAAACAATAGTGAAACTGTCACTAATTCAAAGACTAAATCATGATGAGTAGAATGGAATTATGAAATATTTGTTGAATTACAGTACATAAATAAAGAAATATGAATAACAGGACATAAATTGCAGAGATTATCTATAATGAATTAACAATAACAACTATATTGTTGAAGCAAGTTCATAAAAACCAGAGTACTACAGCAGATAATTGATGAAGAACATACTGAAAAGCAACGTAAGCAATATATATACTTAAATACGTAAAGAACAGCAACCTAAATTTTGCAAAACAATTTCGCAATACTACAGAACTATAAACAAAGCATCGATTAAGTAGAAGCATAGATGAAATCAAGGATGGAGTGAAACACGAATTAATATCGACTTTGTGTGCTGAAATAGGTAAATTAAAGTAACAAAATTATGGAAAATAATTCAGAAAGCATGCACACGCAAATGCATCGATAATTGAAGCAGAGCATTGAAAGTTAGTAGAAAGTATGATCAACTTACTACGGACCTTCAAATTCAATAGAGGATGCTAAAAACAAGAACGAATGGATAATCACGCCATATGGTGTACCTGACGAACGACGACGATCAGAGGCAATGAAGGTTGAAGAAGTTACGAAGTAACAGAGGCAAGCAAAAAACGGCGCAGCTAGGGGAATTAATTTGCAGTTAAATGAGGCGCGCGTATCCAGGGGTAGTTTAGGAATGAAAAACCGTGACTAAGCAAAATACTCCTATTTAGGTAATTATTTAAACAGTACTCCTATTTTAGAATTTCCCTATTAATTTACTCCTATCTAAGGCAAATACTTAAAGGTTATATATCCATTTCTCCCAATATTTTCAATTTTAAATGACAAGAACCCAAAGCCAGTATTCTTATGGTTTTTGAACTTTCTCAAGAAAACCGGAACGGCAGAACAACTGAATCTAATTACCTCCCGAGGCAGGAGTAATGGTATGTGACCTCTATTGCGTCTCATCAAGCTCTTCAAGTGCGTTGATTTACCATAGTTTTTTGTGAAATGTTTTGCAGTCCGTGACGCTTCACACGAATCTGGGCGACATAAAGTGCGAAATATTCTGTGACGAGGTTCCAAAAACTGCGGAGGTTCGTACTCCCGTTTACTCATGATTTTCTGAGTTTAATGTTCTCATCATCTTGCTAGTAATTTAAAACCTTGAATCAACCTATATATTACTTTTATTTACTATATAGTGCTTAATAACTTAATTAATCGCTAGCCATTTTTTCCCGCTTTACTTGTATAGTCTTTGCCTGTAGAGTAAAACTGTACTAAATGAGTGTTTTCATACATACTGAATGAATGCCATGGTGATTACAAAAACATTAAGTAAAGAGTAATTAGTATATGGAATTATACAGTTAATTTACTGCTTCTCTGTAGGTTCAATGATGAGCTTGAACATTAGGTGATTAAAGTTTATCCAGGGGTATTTGGTTACATGACTTGAAAATTTACTTAACTGTTAAAAACTATGTATTTTCAAAGCGATCTTTTTACTTGACAATGAGATGGTTTCAAAATAGTGTTCTGATTGAGAGTTCAAATGACTGTGTGATTAAATGTTATTATATCTTGATAAGCTCTCTTGTCTCATTAGAGCTGGTTAATACTTAGAAGTCCAAAATATCTCTTTGGTGAGCAGTTGCATCAGTGCATTCAGAGATAATTCAAAACAAAAGTAATACTCCCTCCTTCCCGAATTATAAGATACTTTTCGGTTTACGATGTTTGACCGACGATAAAGCAAATGGATCCCTGTCTACACTCAAATTTTTTTTAGAAAAAAAATTACATATTCAAAAACTACATTAAAATTGCTACAAAACCTGCAAAAAATAATTCAAATTTCATAAAATTTTGGTATATAAAGTAAGAGATTATGAGTGATTTGTGTTGACCAAGTGAATAGTAAAGACATCTTATAAAATGGGACAGAGGGAGTAATATAATTCATTAAATTAACTTTCATACTCTAAACAATTGTAATGGAGTTTACCAAAAAAAAGAAAGAACGCCACATAAATCTAGACCAACTAAAGTTGCATTGAGCATTCTATGGTTATGTATGCAAAATCAAAATGCCAGCCAAACCGAAAAAAATGAACTGAGATTGGAAAAACTTCATCATCATCATTACCCCAGTGCCACAAAGGCTCCCACCTACGGTGGGGTAAGGGGGGGTCAGATGTACGCAGTCTTACCCCTGTACTAAAGCACATGGAGACTGTTTCCGAATGACGCATAGTGAAAAACACGTCGAAAATTGCATAGACTGACTGTTACTACCTCCGTCCCTCTAAGTTTGGGACAAGAAAAGGTGGCACGATTATTAATAAAAGTGGGTTTATGCGGTTGATGTTGAATTGATAAAGTAAGAATAAGGTCAGAATGATTTAGATACACACAAATTTTACCAAATAAGGTATGAGACAATTTTAGTGGGACAGACCGAAAAGGTAAAATAGGACAATCATAGCGGGACGGCGGAGGGAGTACTTCATAACAAAGAAGCGCAGACAGTTTAGTGAGCCATTTTACTTTATTCCATCATATTCCCAAGCCAAAAAATAGTGAGTCTTTGGCTCCATTGAAATGATGGAAATGTGATTGGAAAAACTTAACAACTAAAAATGGACCGCGAAAACCGAATTGAACAGATGTTGTTTGGTTGTTGTACCCCAAGAAACTGCCAAGAATTCAAATAGAATCATAAAAAATGTGCTTTACAGATAGCGGTCTCGCGTTTTATTAAATGTGTGGTGTTGAATTTTATGAGTAACAATAGCTAGTGTCACACTGTAACTTATCGAGCTTTAGTGGGCAAAAATGTCTAATAATTACTCCCTCCGGTTCTAAATAAACTTCACACTTTCCTTTTTGGGACGGTCCAAAATAAACTTCACACTTCCTTATTTCCTTATTTGGCAAAGAAATCTACATAAAAACAGTGTTAAACAGTGTCAAATAGTGCCAAACAGTGTCTCAACAGTGCCAAATAGTGTCTCAACAGTGTACTCTACAGTAAAGTCAATTTTATTTCCTTAATCAATGTGAAGTCAAACTGTGAAGTTTAAAAAGATCCGGAGGGAGTATTTTGGACTTTTAAGTAACTATCATAACTTAAATGATCCCTATCTCCCTTCTCTCTCCCCCATATAACTTATCTTAGTTATATAATACATGACTGAATTTGACCGTTCTACAAAAAGAATGTTAGAACATGTTTCTTTTATAACATGTGATGTTGTAGTTGTTGTTAGTTGTTACAACTTCATCTGACTTTATTCTAGTATGGAATCTAAAATTAAAACTAGTTTATATGACTGTAGTTCTTGTTAGTTGTTATAACTTCTTCTGACCAATATATTTGTAACCTAGTTTAGTTTGTTGAGCTTTATACAAGTTAGAATCTTAAATTTTATACGAACGTGATGCTTACGGATCATATTCTGCTAATGAAGCTACCTGATTATACTTGGTTGTTTTCCTATATGCTAGAAGCAATAATGCTTTTGATTAGGCAAAATCAATACTATTTGGCAAATAATGGCATTTTCCTATACTTTTTTTTAAATGTATGGACGCATGACTATAGACATGGTGACAATGCTGAATCTTCTTTGCATGTAGAATTTTTTGGGGTTGTGTGCAAGTGGCTATTATGATGGGACCATATTCCACCGGAATATTAAGGGTTTTATGATCCAAGGTGGTGATCCCACAGGGACAGGAAAAGGTGGTACAAGCATTTGGGGGAAAAAGTTTAATGATGAGATACGGGAAACACTCAAGGTAACTGAGTCAGGTCCTTGTTTTATTATACATTTATACATGCTTAATCATTTTGGACTTAAATACCACTCCGGTGTTTTGTTTTGATAAGATGCATATATGCCTACGTTTTGTTAATTAGATGTCTTTTTTATTAATTGGTCTAGTGCACATCTTTACTAAAGCTTCTCTTCAGGTAGTTCTCTTCAAAATAACATCTATTTGATATATCCATGGTCTCATCATCTCATGTGTTATCAACTAGCATTCTACATCTTCACAGACATGTCTATTTCATTGAGCCTCTCTCCAAGATAGTGCCCAGATCGTTATGTAACCAGGGCTTCTATCGCAATCTCCCCTATAATCAGGCCACCAACTTACTCCTTAAACTTAGGCGAGTCAAATCTAATAATGGTTTCAACCTGAACCTACCTCCAAGTCTAAACTTTCTTCATCTAGAAGTGCAGTATGTTATTAACTAGGGCTGAGCATAATCCGGACAGTTCAGACCAGACATGGGGTTACATACCAGTCCAGTCTTCGGTCCAAGGATTTTCGCGATTCAGGTTCCGGTCCGGTCCAAAACCTGGAATATTCTGGTCTGGACCGGTTAGACCAGAATTTAAATATCATATATACAAATGTATTTATATATGCATTAAATTATACATACATACCTACATACATACTATATCTGTACGGTCCAAAACCTGGAATTTTCTGGTCTGGACAGGTTAGACCAGAATCTAAATAATATATTTATATATGCATTAAAATTACACATAAATACCTACATACATACTATATCTAGTAACTCTAAGCTTGAAGACAATGTGGAGTTTATTAATTTTGAATAAGTTTTGAACTTAAGTAAAGCCAGTTATGTCGCTGCCGAAGAATCGTCGGCTTTCTGCCAATGTGTTTGAAAAATTCCACGTAGGGAAATCACACGTAGTGATCATCATTATCTAAATATGTTTAAAAAATTCCACACCCTTACCTTCATTTAACTGGAATTTAACATGTGATCCAATGACCAAAATCGAAGTTGGCCTGACCACGTTGCCGTCTGGAGCGCTTCACTTGAATTCCACTCTCTCTCTCTCTCTCTCTCTCTCTCTCTCTCTCTCTGTATGTAGATGTCTTTGGAAGGATTTGGTTTATTTCTATTATTTATAATAATTCATATGTGTGTAATTTCTAAAGCAAAAAAGACACACATATTAGCTATAATAACCTTTTAAAATACAAAAAAAATGACTTGTTTTTCTTTTTCTCTATCAAAAATACGACTAACTTTTTGTTTAATTAATCCAAAATTTTCTCATTGTAATTTATATCCAATCTGCGGCACTGGGGTAATGATGATGATGATGAATTTATATCCAATCTCTACCCCAACCTCTAGCTCACAACCGCCCAACCTCTGCCAGCAATTGCCACCGGAAAAGTCGCAGAAAAACTTCAATGATTTTTTTGTTTCCGTTTTTCATTTTTAAAAAAATTGCTGGAAAAAGCCGTCTGAAAAATTTCCAGCGGTCACAGTGATATGTTTCACGGCGGTAGTGTGTGGCGGCAACAGTAGTGACATAAAAATCTAGCAGTGACATCAATGACATGTTTTTCCAAATTTATTACTTGTTAGTCACTTTTTTTAAAATGAGCTTCGATTAACTCATATTCAAGAAGAACCCCCAAAATTGGGATGGAGCCATGGACGCTATCACACACTCACCAAAGTAGTTTTAAATGGAGCTTTTAAGCATTGAGGTGTTTTAAAAAAAATGAGGTCTTTTGCATATGTAAGGCGGGGGGGAGGGGGGGTAAGTCTTGGGGCGGTTTAAGGCATAAGCCTCCAACTATATGCAAAACTTCCTTTACAATTCAGAATCACGCAAAAGCTTAGTCATTTCATCAATAATACATAAATGTGACAAATAACTGTCATAGACCTCTATCATAAGGTTAACTCTCTAGTATTTGGGATTGACTTACCAAAATAAATTCAGAAAAAGCTAAATGAAACAAAAATAGTAGAAATGGCTGAAGCCCTCAGACTTGAACTTTTTATATTTGGAGCAATTTGAAAAAATAAAAGTTAGAGAACTTCCGTTGCTTCTGTTTTTTTCAAATAAAAAGAAAAGACTAGCTGCATTTGTCTGACTTATTTGGGCTGCGCTGGAAGATGACAAAGGGAGAGAAGAATAGCTATAGTGGCTCGATACCTTCACAAGAAATATTCACACTTCTACATGAGTGCAGAATAGATGTAGGCTATGTAGCCTTGTAGGTATTTTGAACTTTATAACAATTATAAGTAGAAGTATGTGATGATAAGTTTTGATTTTTGCAGATATACTTTAGGGATTGTGTTGAACTTTGTGACTGATAATGGGAAAATATTAGATATAGTATGAATTTCATTTAAAAAATCGGCCTCACAAAAAAGTTTAAAATTGAGAAGTAAAAAAACAGAGTATAAGCCTCATAATATGCCTAGAGGCTTAAGCCTCTTAAACGCTTCAACCTTCTGAGGCTTCTTAATCCTCAGTTCGTTTGCTTGAAACATAAGCCTAGGCTTTTTTTCACTGCCTTACACTGAGACAAGCGTCAAAAAGTCCCTTTTGAGCCATGATACGCGCGCCCGCGCACACACACTCTAACTCAATAGTGATAAAAGTAGTTCTTGTAAAGGCATCTTATAAATATTTTCTTTTAAGTAAATTTATGAAATTCTTTCCATCATTTGCAATGGAGCCAAAGATTCACTATTTTCTTTGCTTGGGAATATGATAGAATAAAGCAAAGTGGTTCACTAAACTGTCTGAGCTTCTTTGTTACGAAGCAGTAGTCATTCCATGCAATTTTTGAAGCGATTTTTACCATGGGTCATCCAAATTCTGTCTCTCTGTGCTTTAGTACAGGGGTAAGACTGCGTACATCCGACCCCCTTACCCTACTGTAGGTTGGACCCTTTGCGGCACTGGGATGATGATGATGATTAAGTCAATTTATCAAATTAAAATATAAATTGCAGCATTAACCGGGCATGCCCTGAGTTATACGGTAGTGATACGTTACTCTATCTACAAAAGCACTTTTAGGTAGTTTTGATCACAAACTTGTCAAAAAATCACAAACACCGATTTTGATTTTTTGCAGCATAATGCTAGAGGTATATTATCAATGGCCAACAGTGGTCCAAATACAAATGGTAGCCAGTTCTTCATAAGTTATGTGAAGCAACCTCATCTCAATGGATCGTATACTATCTTTGGAAAAGTTATTCATGGGTTTGATGTCCTTGACGTCATGGAAAAGGTAACTTCCCAGATTTCTTGCCAGAACTGTAGTTTTCCTCATTCCTGGATTTCTGTATGAGGTCTAGCTTTAGTGGAACTATATCCCAGGAAGCAGCCCTAGGATGGGTGGGTGTATTGATTACTAAGAACAAGGTTGATATGGCTGTAAAACTACAATTTGTATAGGGTAATGTTAGTGGTATTCATGTGAGGAATAATCCTTGTAAATAACTCAGCTTTAAGAAATAACTACAATGCTTAGTCCTGAATTTTAGTTCTTTACTCCTTCATTACTTAAGAAAGATCATTCAAGTATATGGTGCAATGAGATGGACTGGAGTAATATTGAGATAAAATAATGAAATAATGAATCATGTGTGGATGTTTTTGTGAATCAGTGAATGAACACACTGATATTTATGTCAAAGATCAAAAGGAAAAAAACCATGGGATTGCTTTGGAATCCAGCACCATTACCTGAGTCAAGTCTATAGCCACTTCACCCTTTATTCCTTTGCTTTAGTTGCTCTTATGACTTGACCCGTTACCATGGCACATGAGTAAATAATAGAACAATATTTACGCGGAAAACCGAAAGTGAAAAATTATGGGCCTTTTAAAAATCCAGCATAATCTTTTGAGACTGAATCTTTGTATTGAGCCATACTTTGTTCTTTTGCTTCCCACATGTCCTGTGACATGACCCACCTCTAACTTCAAGTCAGTTTTAACTATGACTCGAGAAACCGGAATGTAGTATATGTTGCCCATGATTGGAGACATATGCCAAAGAGGGACAGACACAAGTGTAATGGAAATAGTAGGCGAAGTAACTGAGAGTCCATGGCTGCTCTGGTGACACATGGAAAACACCACAGCGTCTTCCAGGAGGGTGAAGATTTCCATTGGGTTAAATTGACCGACAGAAGAAAGCGCAAATATGAAAAAAGGCTAGATTTGTCTTTAAGTAGTGCATTTGGATTACTTGCTAATCTGATGACAAGCAGGATTTATGTGTATGGTTGTTGTGACAATCAGGGAGTGATGACTGATGGTGAGATGCTAATTTTACTGAGAAGCCATCAGTAGCAAATAGGACCAAGCATACCAGAGAACAGAAGTTTGCTAAAGCCTTTTGTTCTCACTCCAAATGTGGAATAAGATAGGTTGCAGAAGAGGCTTTGATATCGTGTTGACTGACAGAGATTTAATATTCCGTTCGTTGTAATGAACAAGCTACCAGTGGGTAGCGGCCTACTGCATACGTAGGCTAATGTTGTATTTGAGTTAATAAACATACAGAGGGTATATTATTCTATTCTTCTACTCCCTCACTGCTACACTGACACATAGTTCCATCATCTATGCGTTTGAAACAAATCCCCACATGCATGATGTAGAAGCTATGTTTCAGCGTTGGACCTTATTAGCCATTCTAAGAGGTTTTAGTTATATTGATATTTGTTAAGTATGGCATAGTCAATTGCATCTTTAATCGCGCCCCCCCCAGCAATAATCTGTTTAAACTGTTATTGGTATTGTGCAGACCCCATGTGGACCAGGGGATCGACCACTTGCTGAGATTAGATTAAGTCGAGTTACAATACATGCAAATCCACTTGCAGGCTAAATCCGTTATGGGGTGCGAGAAGTGATACATACATGCTACTCCCCTTTGGAACCTCCTTTTGAATAGTCATATTGGTCCAACCATGAACCACCTCATCTGCATATATTACTGCATATTTTGACATCGTCATTGACATCATTACCATATCCCTAACATGATCTATGCACGCCAAATTTACATTCATATGGAATGATTTTACTGCAACTGTGTTTAGCTATATTGTATTTAATGTGACCATTGATGCATTACATTTGCTCGGCTTTTGCAGTTTGTGCATTGTCTAAACATTGGTTTGCCATTAGTTAACATACATCAACTTTTATACTGCAAGTCATAGTAACACATCTAACTAGGGCTGGGCTGGGCTCCGGAATCCAATGATTTAACTATAAACAAGTAATTCTTGTTGCAAAAATCTTGTGTTTCATTGCAAGTAGGGGTGGACTCGGGCCGGGCGGCCCGGAACCGGCCCGGCCCGGTCACTGTTTGAACCGGCCCGAACCGCCGGTCCGGGTAGGCCCGACCCGCTGGGGTTCTGGGCCGGGCTCGGGCCCCTGAAAAGGTGAACCGGCCCGGCCGGTTCGGGCCAATTTATTTTTATTTCTTTTTTTTTTGAGTTTATTTTATGTTTTTTGGGTTGGGTTGGGCTGGGTATTTTGGGCCATTTGAGGTGGTTTGGGGGTGAGGGGGGAGGGTTGGGGCCTTGGGGGTTAATTAGGAAAAGCCAAAAAAAATTAATTTGAACCGAGGCCCGGCCCGGATCCGGGGGTTACCCGGGCCGGTTCCGGGCCTCCTCTTTCATGAACCGAGGCCCGGCCGGGCCTGAACCGGCCCGAGTCCACCCCTAATTGCAAGGCTCTTTACATTACACTAGTACCTTTTAGATGTAACATTGCACTTAGGGGTGGACCTGGTTGCGAAACAGGGCTGGAGTATTGCAAGTGGAGTACTAGATCAGTTTCCTGGACTTTGGTGCTTTGATAATTCTTTAATATAATTAAGGGTCATATTGGTGGCCAAAGAATTCAAATTTTGGCATCTGGCGGCGGCAAATCGACCGGCGGCCGGTGGCTGGCCCAAAGCTGGAAGGGTATCCTTGTCTAACCTTGATAAAATACACTTATTAGGAGAATACTAAAAATCTAGTCCTATTTTTACAATTCCTCCATGTTTTACTCTTGGTCAAATAATTTCATTTTATTCATTTAATTAGGATGCCAATTTTCAATTATATTCTCATTCGGAGTTTGCAACTTTGAAGAGAGTGTAACGTAGTTTCTGAATATGTAAACTCTTATTATTAAAAATTTAATTTATTATCAATGCGGATAATTTAATTTTATCTTTGGTTGAAAAAACTGTTGGTTACCAATCAATTTGGAACGAAGAGATTATCATAGACACAGCACAGCCTCTCTCAAAAAAAAAAAAAAGACCCAGCACAGCCATTCCATAGAACTGATAGAAAATTTAACTATGAAATTCGGGTTTGTGTTTTCCACTAAATTGCAGTGATAGACTGATCAGTGATCACTATAACAATGTGCATGTTTTGCGTCAATTTTTGTATCGATGCATAAGCTCTTTTAGTGTGAACATGCTAACACAAAAATGTCTGCGAATTGTTCGACACATATTTTTTTACATCCAAATCATGCAACACAAATATTAATTGTTTTTTTTTTTGCACTAAAACTATTAGGAAAATTCGCTAAATAAGAGTTCAAACATTTCAAAATTTCAAAATATGATAATCATATTTTTATTTCATAAATAAGAATAAAATCTGCCAAATTTGACATTACCATACTTTAAACATGACAATTTGTTTCAAATTTGGACCATGATTTTGATTAATACTATGTAAGTACGTACTTCGTATAATATTATGGAAGTTTAAATTTTACATTTTTATTAAAGTACTTTTAACAAAGAACATTGTCATACCATTTTTGTATTATAAATAATTTTCAACAAAATATATAATTGATCAAAGTTTTAAAGATGATATACAGAGTATATTTTTTTGTATTATACAATATGCAAAACAGTTATTTCTTCTATATGTCAATGTGAAAAATACAATCTCATCATCTATTCATTTTATGTGAACTATTTGCTCCCTCTAAACAAATTAAAATCACAACCAATGCTTTCTAAAATTAAACATGTGCCCAAGTCAGTCCTGGACTCGGGCCGGGTCGGGGCCGGGCCTAGGCCCGGGCGGGCTGCTAGTTCTGAATAGGTGGGCCCGGGACCGGCCCGGGTAGCCACCGGGTCCGGGACTGGCCTCGGGTCAATTTTTTTTTCCTTTTCCTAATTAACCCCCCCCCCCCCACCCCAACCCCCCCAAACCACCCCAAATGGCCCAAAATACCCAGCCCAACCCAAAAAGTTAAAAAAAAATTGGAAAAATAAAAAATAAAAAGCCCGGAACCGGGCCCGAACCGGCCGGGCCGGTTCGGCTTTTGGGTGACCCGAGCCCGCACCGGGAACCCACCGGGCTGGGCCTACCCGAACCGGTCACTGACCGGGCCACCGGGCCGGTTCAGCACTGTACCGGTCCCGGGCCGGGCCACCCGGCCCGAGTCCAGGACTAACCCAAGTCTACTAACTAATACGGAGTACTAGTTATAAAGGTAAGACACTAAGACTTAATGTCAGCAATATCACAATTTAAGCAGAAATATATTTGTGTTCATCTTAACAAAGTAACAACTACTAACTTCATTTTGATACATAATCAATCTATATTATTTTCATTAGGGCTCTCATCGTTCAGATTAACACTTGATGTTGAATGAATATCATTGCGGGAGATGCGCAGAGGCAACTGAAAGCCAGGAATGAATTGTTGTAGGGCATTTATTATCGCAAAGGCTGCAATTCAATGATTCTAGCATCACGATGATCTTGAAGTGCAGAAGTAGCACCATCCTCAACGCACCGAGCTGCACCTACATCTTTAGATAGTGTAGGATCTATTCCACTTTGACATTTGCGATGCTTTTTCAACTTACGATTCATGATCTCAAACTCATTTGTTGAAGAAGATGAACATACCTGTCCTAACGGTGTCTGGCTCTCCTCGCTCATTTGAGTCTATCAAGATATAATTAGTATAATTACATATAATTAAGACTACAATTAACAAAATATTTTTCATATACTTACATATTTGTTATGTGCTTCTTTAGTTCTCCCCAAAGTCAAACACTGATCTTTCCGATTCTCAAAAGCTGAATATTGCTCACCAGCTAATGGATCATCCTGTGTAATATTCATTACAATATACTCCGTATATAATTAATGAGTAAAATAACACGAGCATTAAATAAATAGTTTAAACTTTATAACAAGACCATTTGTTACTAGTCACTACAATATTTTTTGTTGACTCAGTAATAAGAAGTGAGTAACTTATTAGTATCAGGAAATACATCTTTTAATAATTTTAGGACTGAATCCATGCACTCATTTGACCACTTATAGATTACTTTTAAGTGCATAAGTTTCACTAAAGAGATTAATGATGAAACCTTGGTGCACCCTGGATAAAAATAGGCGTGAAGCTCGGATGGCATATCTTCATATTGAGAATGCACTTCATCTCCCATATTGTTTGTTGTCACACCTCCTAAGTCATGCTCACGAGTTTCCCCTACAATGTCATCCAGTATTGCTGCCCTTTCATCCTCTGGATAACACTTTGCATTCGACTTTGGAAGTGATGGTAACTCTGGCGGCTCACCATCAAAAACCCAATGTGCATATGTCACATCAAACCCACATTCAAAGATGTGTCTCCTAACATCTTTCGGTGGAAATATTTCTCCATTGACACAACGCTTACAAGGACAACTTATCTTTCCTTCTTCATTGACGAAGTCTTTTGCATAGTCTATAAAACCTTGTAGACCCTTCCAATACTCTTGTGATAATCGATTCTTTATATGTATCCAACTCTTATCTATCTTCATCCTCACTACATGGAGAACAACTTGAAGGATCAATCAATCTATCATATAAATATTAAGAAATAAGTTCAATTTAAAAAGGAAAAGAAAACACTTAAATTGACCATTTAATTAATAATGTAAATGAAAATGATACTTACTTGGAAGTTAGGATTAATTAATTAATATATATTACTCCAAAACTAATTTTTTATAACTCTTATTAATTGTGTTATTCTTTCATACTTGTACTCTGCAATAGTGTATTTCAAAAGACACACAGTTATTCATTAATACTGCTTTACTCTTGCTCCAATTATTATAGTGATATAGCAAAAGATCCTATGTTCTCCAAGGCTGTCTAATAAATTTGAAAGGTGCAAATAGAAATTTGAGGCCCAATGTAATAACTGAAAATAAAATTGAAGTAATTTGTAGTAAAAAAAAAGAAAAAAGTAGGGTGCAAAATACTAAAGTTCAGCAAATGTAAATGTGTTTATGCAAATGAATCTTTACTGTATGTTTCGTTAATTTTGGGCTCCATAATTTGGAAGGATGATAAATTAGATGAAGATGTATCCCATAGAATTAGAGTTGAGTGGATGAAATGGAAGAGCGCATCAAGATTTCTATGCGATCGAGGTATGCTTACTAGACTGAAAGGTAAATTTTATCGAAAGACCTGCATTAATGTATGACATAGATGTTGGGCGGTGAAACAATGTCACATTCAAAAGATGAATGTTGCAGAGATGTGTAAGTTGCGTTGGATGTGTGGACATACCAGAAAAGACCACTTGAGGAATGAGATAATCAGACAAAAAGTGGGAGTAACACCTATAGAAGATAAGATGCAGAGATCTCATTTGCGGTGGTTTGGGCATGTGCATAGAAGACTGAGTGATGCACTTCTTAGACGACTTGAGGAGTGGGTAGAAGAGACAGAGAGGAAAGGGAGGGGAAATCCAAATAGACTTGGGTTAGAGGAATCGGAACTGATATGCGTCATCTTGGGTTGGATGAGAGTATGGCTTTGGAGAGAGCAAAGTAACGTACATTCGTGTGGACGATTGATCTCTTTTCTATCTTTGCTTTTTTTTTTTTGCTTTTGTTGTTTATCTTCTTTATCTTTTTATGTTCTTATGTTATTTTTATCCTCTAGCTTTTTATGCTTTTTATCATTTTATCTTTCATCTTTCTTATATTCTAATGTTTTGTTAATTTTATATTTATTTATCTTTATCTTATCCATTTTATCTTACTTTATTTTTTTTCATTGTTTGTCTTCTCTTTTTAGATTGATATCATGAAAAAATTTATGTTAGTCAACACCAAAATCTTTTCGAATTAAGGCTTGAATGTTGTTATATCAATTAAGTAAAAATTAATTAAATGATTAATTTTTCTAAATAACCGTGAAATTAAAAACACACTGTTGAATAATTGATACCCATATTGTATAAACATGGAGAGATTTGAACAAAGAATGTGGAGAAAGAGATAAGTGTGTATAGAATATGAACTATGAGTTCTATGAGTTATGGTTTACAAGCCTCCTATAAGGAGTATATATAGGGAAAATCCGGGTTTGGGCCTCTAATATGAGCCTGACAGACCCAGTTACATAAATGGACTGATAGTATAAAAAGCTAATCTAGAACATCTGAATAATAATGTACAATAATATGAATGATATCTGCTAAACGTGTGTGGGCCGCTGTCCAGGCCCAATAGTCGACAGACCGGGGAGTTGGAGTCCATATACTCCATCACACACATTTTAGTATTAAAAATATAAATTTCATTAATTTTTTTTTTCTTTTTTCGATTAATAAAAAATAAAATGAGTTCAACTAAATTTTGATTATTTGTGGAGGCACCATATGTGTTGTCTTTTCTCAGCCTGAAAAACTCTAAAAATTGAAACTTTCATATTTTTGAAAAAATTTATGTATTCCACATTGGTGTCATACTCCCTCCGTCTCATAGAAATGTTTCACTTTCCTTTTTTGGACGTCTCATATAAAAGTTCTTATTTCCATTTTAGGAAATAATTAAACAATCTTAAATGATAAATTAATCATTAAATATTAAAAATAATTCATTTATAACATCACAATTATCAACACTAACCTCATTATGTTATACATCTATTAAAATTATTTCTCAAAATACACTTGAACTACCTTATCTAAATATTGTCTGAATAATCATGTCATTTTGTCATGGAAATCTTTCAACGGGACGAAGGTAGTATAAAATATCATAAAATTTTATAAATTTAGATATAATTATTTAAAATTTGGAATACAAATAAAAAAGTAATACATATTACTTTTAAGAAGAATTTTTCTTAGCATGAGTTGACGGTGGGCTACATTTAAGGGGTTTTGCCCCCAATATTACTATACTAAAGCTAATTTTCATAAAAGTGACCACATTTATATTTAGACAAAAATGTGACCAAGATGCTTATTCATGTCACTGCACCACTTCCATGTCACTGTCAGATGTAACTGTCACCGCCACTTCTCGTGTCATTGCCACCGCCACCACCCGTGTCACTACCGCCGCCGCCGGCTACAGTGACATCTCCGCAATGACATTTCCGCCCCAAATTCTGGTCATAGTGACACGAATACATTTACATCCTCTACTACCTCCGGGTGGTGACCGCCGTGGCAACAATGACGCCGACACAATGACGCCGCCCCCAACAACAACAATACAATTTTCTAGCTGCATAGTCCAAGCCACCACTGCCACCACTGCACGTCCCCCACCGCCGCTGCCCTATCCACTGCTGTCGTCCTTGCACTGCCCACCACCACTGCCCCTTTCAGACCCACAGCTACCACCTTTACCACGTCCATAGATGTCGGCCTTGCCCCATACCAAACTGTAAAAACCCACACACTAGCTCCTCAGTCCCCCAGCCAATATCCCGTGCACCAGATCCCCACCCAGCCCCCACTCCCTGCCCCTAGCTAACACTACACACCAGATCCTCATCTAGCCCTCAACCCCGTACTCCATGTCCCTAGCCTAACCCCCTGTCGTTCCCTCATGCCCTCTCCGACATCGAGGACGGCGTATCCGGCATTTGCTGATCCAAATCGGAGTGGTTTTCACCGAATATAGCAAATGTAGAACCGGAGGCCCAAAAAACGGGTCATCATCTACCGACGAAGCCAGATCCGGCACTGGCGAAGGCGTTTCCCATCGAGGACGACGGTTCCGGTGGAGGCACGTCCATCGATCTCGGATGACGGAGGGGCATTTGGTTTCAATTGCAGCCGATGGAGAATGAGAAGGAGAAGAGTAGCGGCAGGGAGGCGGCGGAGGAAGAACGCGGGCGGCGAAGAAGAAAGAGGCGGTCGGTGGGCCGGGTAGAAAGAAGAAGCAGGCGAAGAAGAACGGGCAGAAGTACAGGAAGGGAAGAAGAAACGTGAGATGCGGAAGATGCACACGGGTGTTTGACTCACTTTTGTGTCCAAACTTAAATGGGTTATATTTTTATCCAGCCAAACCCCTGAAGTTATATCCATGCCATTGTTTCTACATTTAAAAAGCACCATGCTTTCCCGCTTTATTGTTCTGCGTTTTCCTTTTTTCGGACTATCAACCAACCGATTGTCCAACATTTGACTCTCTCCATTTCATTCTTCGTTTTAATACCCATAATTAGGGGTGGACTAGGACGGGTCAGCCCGACCCGGGACCCTACCAGGCCCGCTACTGTGAAGGCCCGACTCGGTTGATCGGGAGTCGGGACCAAGACCAAGCTCGGGGCTCGACCTGGATGAAGGAGGCGGTATCGGGCTTTGATTTTAGTGGACCGGTCCTGCCTAAAGGTCAAGAATTCAAAAAAAAAGCATGATATTGTTTGGCCCAACCCGACCCCATATCGGTACAAACCCGGGCCGGTATCGGGGTGGATAATTTTGGACCCGTAGCCCGCCCAGTCCCCACCCAGAGTCCGGCCCGGACCTGGCCCAGTCCACCTCTATTAGTCCCCAATGTAAGAAGTTAGAAGTCTCAAAGTTCCATCATTAACATTTTGGATTCCTAATACCCTAACTTTACAAATGATCTTACATGAAAAATCGGTATCTCTAAACTTGAAATGGATGATCCCCAAATACTTGCATATATTATGGCTCTCGTAATGATTCATGAAATCAACATCATCTAAAATTGGAATCAATGATTCATAATATCATTCATATTCCCTAATATTAAAAATAACGTCTTATTCACTCTTTAATTGCATGAAGTTTATAATATGTTCCATATATATCAAATCAATGTTTTTTGGAACTCGTTTAAACTGGCATTTATTTCATCTACATATGATTATTCAACTCAAATTTTATCTCATAAGATAGCTAGAAGACCAAATATTGAGCATTCTACTTATAATTCCTTTTTAATATTGCTTCAAACTTTTATTCTATTTCATTTAGATATTTATCTATGTGACTATGACAATCCGAATTGAGTAATCTGAGGGTTTTGGGTTGGACCAGCCCTCTTACTATCCGATAACATGAATGCGTCTTTCCATCAAAAGGTACCACCATTTGGTACATTACCAATTTACCATTGAACTGTTGATACTGGCTGTGTAAAATCATCAGTAGGAAGTTGTATGTTTTAGGTAAGTCACTCATGTAACATGAAAAGAACTCATGTAACATACTTCGTATGATTTTTGAATTAGAGCAAAGCATAGTTCTTTTTCAGTGTGCAAGCAGAAATGTAAACTATGGGAGTGGAATATGAACTACAGTTCCTAATAACAATTTGTGTTCCAAATGTAAGAATGTGAGTTTCTGCAGAAAGATGCTACCTAGTATCAGTCTTCTTCAGATGGAGATGTCCTGCAAGCCAAGCCCTTGATTACGTGCCGACATTGAAACCAAATAATGTCCTCCGGGAATGCGCAATCCGTGAAATTAGTTACATCACCATCTTGATTGTCATCAGTGCCAATGCACTTAAACCTCAGCTTAAAGGGGACTACAACCTTCTTTCTGAATCTAAAGTCACGCTTGGGGATAAAATGCAGAGGCAGACTGACTGAAGATGGAGCTCTGACTAGCAGATAGAGCTTTGTAGCACCAGGATACGAACTGGAACCAGCACCTCTTGACACTAATTCCCTTATAGCCTTCTTGGAGAGCGTTTCCACCACTCTAGACCTAGAAAAATCTCCAGAAACAACCCTTCCTCCGCAGGGGAATTGCAGTTCATAGACATGAAGCGGGCGTAGAGGGGTAGATCCTAGAACCAGAAGCACACTCTCAATGCTTGGAATTGCAGTGATCATCAGTTGAAGAGCAGTTTTCAGATTTGAAATCGTCTTCATGAATTTCTCGAACTTTCTTATACTAACCCTGACCTCTCTCTTTCTAGAGGCGTGTTTTCTCCTGATCGAACCCTTCGTTTCCTCCTGAGCCACAGCATTCCCCAAAACCTCGAATTCGGCCTGCAATTCATCAAATGCGGAGGTCAAATCCTGCAAAATGGAAGGGATCTGCTCATGCATGAAGAGTGCGAAGCCGATTATGTCAACGACGATATGGAAAATGAAGGAGGCGTCCAGAGAGCCTGCTGCTGCTGTTGCTTCAATAGTTGCGAACTCCATATCCGAGCTCGCTCCACCTTCTAACGCTGAAATTGAACATCTTCCTCGCATCGCCACCATCCAAGTTTTATCATGCGAATCAACCAGCGCGAAATCATGTCAAGCACTTAATCCGCGCGCGAAGCAAGGCCTGCTTATTCAGTACATTTTCGGAAATAGACGCATTTTTTAGAAATGGAATCATAAAAGCGCTTACACCATAACAAAATTTGCGATCCAAATTGGCTCGAGAGAATACCCTTTATGGCTATAGACCATTTGCAGTGGCATTACTAGTCAAAAGATTAAAAAATAGGGTAAAAGAGGAAATTTTTAATGGATTTAATGTGGTGTAGTGGTGGAATAAAAGAGAAATTAAAAGTGGGAAAATATTGGGGCAATATATTTGGCATATCTTTATTTATGGAATTTTCCTTATGTAATCTTTTTATTCTTGGCCATTGTAATTTGACTAGGATACCTCTTCCATATACGGTAGTTAGCAGATCTCTTTTTTGGATCATTGGTTGTATAAGAGACCTACGCAGCATACTCCAAAATAGACAGAATAATATTCTCTTCTTCCTCTTTATGTGTTTACGTATTTGAACATAAGGCGTTGTTATTTATCATGGTATCACAGCCTTCTTAATTATCTTCCGCAAAATGACGGCCGGAGATGGAGGTTTGTCGTTCGGCAATTCTCAGGCGAAAATAGATCCTGGAGCACAGCGCAGCAAGTCTCTGGCAACGAAGGTCCATGCTACAGTGGCCGAAAATGTGCTTAAATCACCAAATATAAAAGACGAAGGGAGCAGCCAGTCAACACCGTTGCCCAGCTTTACACCCGAGCGATGGAATGCCTTGTTATCTATTTTTGGTAATTCATCATCCTCTAATGATGGCATGGCTGGTAAGTTCAATAAAAATGCTTGGATTATTGATACAGGTGCCACTAATCATGTGTGTGGAAATCCGACTCTTTTATGTGAAATTAATTCTGTTGAACCGTGCTCTGTTGGGTTGCCTGATGGAAAGACTGTTATGGCTACTCAAGAAGGAAGTGTAATATTGTCTACTGATTTTTATTTAAAAAATGTGCTGTATGTTCCACAGTTGAATTGCAACCTTATCTCTGTGTCTCAACTGAGTGATCAACACAATTGTTTTGTTCAATTCACTAGTAATTTGTGTGTTATACAGGACCGTCTCTCGAGGAGGCTGATCGGAACGGGTGAACGGAGAAATGGACTGTATTATCTGTGCGAGGAACCTTCAGCACAAATTTTGGCACTAAGAGACTCCAAGAATTCAGTAGTGGACTTATGGCATCAAAGGTTGGGACACCCATCTTTACAAGTGGTTGAACATTTGGCTCCTGTAAGTGGTGTGAAGATTACTGAAAATTTCCCTTGTGATGTCTGTTTTAAGGCTAAACAAACTAGAGATTCCTTTCCTACTAGCGCTTTAAATAAAACCCATGGCACTTTTGAATTAATACATTGCGATTTGTGGGGTCCATATAACACACCATCTTCATGTGGGGCTAGGCATTTTTTAACAATTGTGGATGATTATTCACGTGCTGTGTGGGTTTATCTGCTTGTTGATAAAAAGGAAGTTCTTAAAATGTTCCTATCTTTTGTTGCTATGGTGGAACGTCAGTTCTCTAAGAAGATTATTACTGTGAGAAGTGACAATGGGACAGAGTTTAATTGCCTTAAAGATTTTTTCCGGGATTGTGGAATTATTTTTCAGACATCTTGCGTTGGCACGCCCCAACAAAATGGGCGTGTTGAGCGTAAGCATAGGCATACTCACTGCGGCACATCTTATTAATCGTACACCTTCTGTTATTCTTGGTTATAAGACCCCTTATGAAACATTATTTGGTCTCTCGCCATGTTACAAATCTTTGCGTGTTTTCGGATGCATGTGTTATGTATTTAATATGAAGTCCAAACATGACAAATTTCTTAGCCGGAGCAGAAAATGCGTATTTCTGGGTTACCCATTTGGCAAGAAAGGGTGGACGGTTTATGACCTCGAGACTCGGGAATATTTTGTGTCTCGTGATGTAAAATTTTTTGAGACGGTTTTTCCGTTTGCAAGTCCTTCGCCATCTGCTGATAATCCACCTGAGCCACCTGAAATTTTGCCTTGTGACTATGATTTGTTTGCTCCTGGAGATTCTCCCATGACTCAAGCTCCTGCCACTCCTGGCACGGCTTCTAATTTTCCTCCAGATTCGAACATGGAGTCATCACATGTGTCATCTAAGGAGTTTGCTGAGTCATCCCAGGTGTGTACTACACCTCATGCTATGAACGACCCTGAAGTGCCCAGTACAACGGAACAGCAAATAGCTATGGGTCGCGGTCAGCGCACCCGCATGCCATCTGTGCGCCTTAAAGATTTTGTTACTCATACTATTGTTAAACACAGTCCATTTCCCGCTCCTCGTGTTTCGTCATCCTCTTCAGGTACGCCGTTCCCTATAACTCACTATATTACTTGTGATAAATTCTCTCCAAAACATGTAGCTTACTTGGCAGCTCTTGATTCTACTACGGAGCCTCGCACATTTCATGATGCAGTCCAAAATGAGGGGTGGCGGCAGGCCATGCGTGACGAAATCACAGCGCTTGAAAAGAATTCTACTTGGACTCTTGTTACTTTACCCCCTGGAAAACGTGCCTTAGGATGTCGTTGGGTTTATAAAGTTAAACATAAATCTGATGGTAGTGTTGAACGCCTTAAGGCTCGTTTAGTCATCTTTGGTAATCGGCAGGTAGCTGGTCTGGACTACACCGAAACATTTGCTCCGGTAGCCAAAATGGTTACTGTACGAGCCTTTCTTGCTATTGCTGCTTGCAAAAATTGGGAGCTGCACCAGATGGATGTCCATAATGCCTTTCTTCATGGTGATCTACATGAAGAAGTATACATGACGATACCACCAGGATACACTACTACTGATTCGTCTTTGGTGTGTCGTCTTCAGAAATCTTTATATGGACTTAAACAGGCTCCGCGATGTTGGTTCGCTAAACTCGTTACTGCTCTTAAAGGTTACGGATTCCTCCAGTCTTATGCTGATTATTCTTTATTTACACTCACCCGAGGTGCCAATCAGCTCAATGTTCTGGTTTATGTTGATGATCTTCTTATTTCTGGAAATGATAGTGCAGTCATCGCCAATTTTAAATCATATCTAAATGCTTGTTTCCATATGAAGGATTTGGGCACTTTGAAATATTTTCTTGGAATTGAGGTTGCTCGTAGCTCCTTGGGCATTTTTCTTAATCAAAGAAAATATGCACTCGACATTATTACTGAAACCGGTCTCTTGGGCGCCAAACCCGCCTCATTTCCAATTGAGCAAAATCATGATCTGGGAGGTGCTTCCGGACCACTACACCCAGATCCTGAGCAATATCGACGCCTCGTTGGTCGACTTATTTATTTGGCGGTTACTCGACCGGATATTACGTATTCGGTACACATTCTATCTCAGTTTATGCAAGCTCCTCGGACTGAGCATTGGTTGGCTGCTCTACGAGTTGTTCGGTACCTAAAAGGTTCTCCGGGTCAGGGTATTTTGCTCTGTGCTGACAGTGCTCTTACTCTCACCGGTTGGTGTGATTCTGACTGGGCTGCCTGCCCTCTCACTCGTAGATCTCTCTCTGGCTGGCTGGTGTTCCTTGGTCACTCCCCTATATCTTGGAAATCAAAAAAACAGACCACTGTTGCTCGCTCTTCTGCAGAGGCTGAGTATCGCTCGATGGCAGCTGCTACATGTGAACTTAAGTGGCTCAAGGCTCTTCTATTAAGTTTGGGAATTCAACATCCTCAAGCTATCCCTCTCTACTGTGACAGTCAGTCTGCACTTCACATAGCTAACAACCCTGTGTTCCATGAACGAACTAAACACATTGAAGTCGACTGCCACTTCGTCCGTGATGCTATACAGGCCCAAATAATTGCTCCCAACTACGTTCCTACTACTGTTCAATTAGCTGATATTTTCACCAAAGCTCTCGGGAAGACTCAATTTCATACTCTCCTAAGCAAGTTGGGCATTCTGGATCCCCATGCGCCAACTTGAGGGGGGGTATTGGGGCAATATATTTGGCATATCTTTATTTATGGAATTTTCCTTATGTAATCTTTTTATTCTTGGCCATTGTAATTTGACTAGGATACCTCTTCCATATACGGTAGTTAGCAGATCTCTTTTTTGGATCATTGGTTGTATAAGAGACCTACGCAGCATACTCCAAAATAGACAGAATAATATTCTCTTCTTCCTCTTTATGTGTTTACGTATTTGAACATAAGGCGTTGTTATTTATCAGAAAAGAGATCGAAAGTGTAAAAATAGAGGGTGGGTTGACGGCGCAAACGAAAAGGAAAACGAAAAGAGAAGGGAGGGGGCGACTAGAGGTTAGAGTTGGAGAAAATGAGTAGGAAGTTATGGTTTTATAGGTATAAACTAAAGTGAAAATTAGTCCATGAAAACTACTCCGTATTAATTTATTTAGTAATAAATTAATTAAATATTATTACCTATGAATTTAAGTATTATTTTGGGAAAAAAATAGTTAGATCATAAATTGAGAAAGTGAAAGAGTTTTAGTTATTAGATAATTTTCTCTAAACAATTCTTCTCCATTTACTTGAAATAAAATAATTGCATCCTCTAATTATTAAGTGCCCATTTGGTATTCCAGTTTTTCGGCTTATCAGACTTATCAGTCACTTTTTTATCAAACACATAATTTTTTATTTAGCTATTTTTACATATAATTTTTCTTTATTTTATTAATAAAATATATTTTGAATATAATTTTTTAATAAATCAGCAGAATCAGCCAATTCACTCACTCCAGCCGAAATTTCATAAATTTCCGCAGAATAAGCTGATTCAGTCGATTTTGGTATTACCAAACGGGCTTTAAGTAATTTACAACAGATAATGTTTTTTTTTTCGTCAATACAACAGATAATGTTAGAAAGCATAAGAAAAACTATCAAGTACTTTAACAAGCTTAATTAATTCACACTCCGGTTATTCTTGTATTTTGATCCAAGTATACTAAAGTTGTTGAAGGATAAAGTCACAAAACCATTTGCTCCTTGATTAAGGGCACATTGGGGTAGGGGCAAGAGTGGAGTCTGACCAGTTCAGGATGAATATACAGCTCGATCTAAATTTAGTGGTGTTTGGATCTGATTCTTAAAACTGTTTCTGCTCCTTCAAGGAGAAGAAGCAGAAGTTGGAATGTTTGAGTGAAAATGTAGAAGTGATTTTGATACTCTAATTTACTCATAGAATCAGTATTTTTAGAAGTTGAGGATGACAAACTTCTGAAAAATGATTCTGATTCTGCTTCTGCTTTAAAAAACGCAAAAGGAAAATCAGTTCCAAACACCCTTAGTGTTGGGAGGTACTAATGAGGTACTTATGATTTAGTTGGACAGACACACTTGACAATTAATTTGAGATGGTCTCAAGAAATTGGGGAGTTGACGTTGAAGAGAGACAGTTCCAAAAACGACAAGGCGACGGGCTTGGAGGTCCAACTTTGCCAAATATATTGATCTATTGCTCTTTCGTTGTCGCTCATTTTATTGGTTGCTTTTTGTTAATGTTAAGACAGAAGATTTAATTTCGAATTAAATTCTTTATTTATATTTATTTCAAATTTTAAGTGAAGAATCACATAATTCATACTCAGAGATAAGAACCTGATATTCTCATGTATTTTGATTTGTGGTCAATTTTGAGTAAGTACTTGAATTTGTTTCGCATCAATATAAAATATTATTCAATCAAACAAAATAATGCTACATTCCTTTAATCTTAACCAGACACAAATAGAATACGTAATACAAAACAAATAGGATACAAATTCAATACATTTTCATCAATCTAAAATACTCGGCAATCTTACATTTTGATGGTAATCCGACATTTATTGAGCCAAACGAGCTCTAAGAGCATTTGTAGTGCTAGCAAATTTAATTACTCTGCTCGTCTTATAAAACTACTCTCACTTACTTTTTTGAAATGTCTCAAAACATTCTTCTTATTTCCATTTTTGAAAAGTTTTATATGATTAAGGATGTTTTACTTGGACTGAAATTTCATGGTTTGATTTGGTCTGGTCTGGTCTCTGTGTATTTTATAACTATCCAAGTCTGATTTAGTCTATTATGGTCTTGGACTGAAAGCAGTCCAAGTAAAAACGTCCTAACATTCATTTACTTTTTTCTTAGTTAGTAACACTTGTACATTTTGATTGTATTCTCACTTTCTTAAACTTCAATTTTAGTCAAATCGAGAAAAAATTTAGATAGAGGGAGTATGAGTTAATTTACACAGAAACTTTGATTACTAATTTGTTACATTGAAGGTATTTTGAGGCAGGGAATGGAAAACGAGAGGAGAGTCAAAATACCTTCGATGTAACAAATGTGGGAAATCTTAAAGCCAGAGACTAAAAATGAAAAAAGTAGAAGTCGATTATCAAAAGTATTACTAACATAGTAGTCGGGGGACCGAACGTGGCAAGACCTTCATTCATTATGACAAAGTTAGCTAATACGACATATTTGTATTTATTATATTTTGTATTCTACTTGTACGAAAAGATATTTGGCGATGACAATAGCAAAATACATTTATTTATTTATTCGTAATTCATTTGAATGAAATTGTGAATATTACAACATTTGTGTCACCGACTCATTTAGTTTTCTTTAAATATTTTATGTGATATTATAAATGCTAATAAAATATAAATTTATTTTTTGTGAGAAGTGAATACTTTTTCTAGTGATCGAAAAGATGTTAGAAGTTTTGATTTATAAAATTTTATTATTTCTTTTTCTATCTTTTATTTCATTTTCCACAGATGAGATGGACTACTACTTTCAGTTTCTAATTCTAAATTATGGAACTTGATCAAATAAAACAATAAACATAAGAAATCGAATCAAATTGAACCAAATTGAACCTAATAATTTCCACTTTGGTAAGCCGAACTTCAAACTAAATCAAACCGAAACCCAATTGAAATCAAACCAAAACCCAAATGATTTTAGTTTGGTATAAATTCTTCCAACCCGAATAAACCGAAACTGAACTTAAACCGAAGAAAATCAAATCGTAAACCTAATTGATCACCCCGAGCCAGTAGTGTGTAATGGTGAGTGCAAGGGTGTGAGAAGGGGAGTGTTTTTTGTGTGGTGTACATTGTACACGCCCACACCATCAAGGCATTAAATTTTCAGAAATGAAAAAAGATTGGTGCACACAATCAGTCTATCTACATAAATAGATAATTCTATCCTTGCAGACAGAAAAATGTGCCAAAAGTGTATATAAAAAAGTGAATACCAAACATGATATGGCTCTTAAAAAACAGATGAATTCAACAATTGAGATTTTGATATATTTTATATCGTTTGAATAGATCAAAACTTGTACTTTGTTTTTTTGTCTTATCAACTTTATTAATTGACTTTTTCACAAAATACATAATTTTTACTTTAGTGCACTTAATTGTATAACAATCAAAATTATTAAGGTTGAAGTTACTTTCCTCGTCAGACTGACTGAAGTTAATGTCGATAATTGTATACAAAAAGAAAAAAGTGTATGCCAAACATGGCTCTTAAAAAACAGATGAATTCAACCATTGAGATTGGGATACATTTTACATTGTTTGAATAGATCAAAACTTTAGTTAATTTTTACAACTTTACTAATTGACTTTTTCACAAAATACATAATTTTTACTTTAGTGCACTTAATTGTATAATAATCAAAATAATTAAGGTTGAAGTTACTTTCCTGGTCAGACCGACTGAAGTTAATGTCAATAATTGTATACAAAAAGTGTATACCAAACATGGCTCTTAAAAAACAGATGAATTCAACAATTGAGATTGGGATACATTTTATATTGTTTGAATAGATCAAAACTTGTACTTTGTTTTCGTCTTATCAACTTTTTAATTGACTTTTTCACAAAATACATAATTTTTACTTTAGTGCACTTAATTGTATAATAATCAAAATTATTAAGGTTGAAGTTATTTTCCTGATCGGACCGATTGAAGTTAATGTCGATAATATTATTTTAGCCTTTTCTCATTAATTTTTTATTAGTTCCATTACTAATTTAATAAAAATATAAATGTCTTCTTCCCATCAAAATTCTCTAAACAAAGAATCCATTAAAGTGGGAATTTGCTTTTCCCTTTTTCCCTTAAAAATAATACCTACTTTCGAAAACAAAGGATGGTATTACATTTTCTTACAAATAATTTTAAGTAGAAAGGAAATTACAAACTCAACAGCTTCATGCAAGTTTATGCTTTTTAATCACATTTGGAATATTTCAATGGTTAATATTTTCTATAATAAAATAAAGCGTCATCCAATCAACATCAATGGAACCTTCCCGCCTTCTACCTAATCTTAAGCCAAAAGGCCCTCTCAGAGTCTTTCCACCTTCCCACCTTATGGATGATCAGTAATAAAGTAGATCAACTGAGCTACCTGATATAGAGGAAAATAAAAAAATAAAAAATAAAAAAATCAAGCCTGAAAAATGGATGGCTATGGGATGTAGCGGTGTAGGTTTGATAGAATGAGCAAGTCAGAAATGCTACATTAAAATGAAAGCAACCAAGCAAGTAACGAAGAAGAAGAAAGAAATGGATAAAGAGAAGAAGAGAGGAAGCGGTCTAGCTCAGTTGGTCGATCGCTGACTCACTCTCCCTTACGGGAGATCTCGAATTCGAATTTCAATGGAGTGAGTTTCAGCCCTGATTACTCCAGGGGCCCCCCAACCCCCTTCCTCAGACACCCCTGGAGTAAAAAAGAAAAAGCAAAGAAAAAAAACAGAGAAAGAAAAGAAAGTGAGAAAAAGAAAAAAAAAAGAAAAGAAAAAGGAAATTAGGTGATTGTTTCTAACAAGTAAATATAAAATATATGTAAATATAAAAATTAGGTCACCTTCAAGTCATTTTGATTTAGATGATTGTTTCTAACCAGTAAATATAAAATATATGTATATAACACTTAATTATTTAAGTAGATAGACTTAGAGCGCGTTTGGTGACTCTGTTTTTCATCTTATCAGACCTATCAATCAATTTTTTCACCAAACACGTAACTTTTGATTTCGCGCGTTGAATTATGTAATAATAAGAAAAGGTAAGGGTACCTTTCTCGACTGTTTGGCTAAGATCAAGTGTAAAAAAATTGATAAGAAAAAGTAAATTTGAAGTTACTTTTGTTTTTTTCGATAATATGTAAGTATATTAGACCAAAAAAATAGCATTTTACAATGCGTCAAATCCAAATCAAAATGACTATCTAAGCTAGAAAAATCTAACCTAGATATAATGTATCAAAATAATGGGACAATCCCCACTTCACAAATCACTAATAAAAGATATTAGGTTTCCCTAATTCAACAACCAAGGAAAAATCGGAAAGGTTTAGTGAACATTGAATCAAAGCGAACCTCCCCTTTCTTCTTTGTTACACCCGGCAAGCCCTCAAGACATTCATCGGTAAAAGAGAGATCCTTTCTATCCAAATCATCCGTAAGTCGAAGGAAATTGTCCACTCGAATCACATTAGCATGCACGGATTTAAACGGTTTGACAAACAACTTGAGTGTCTTGCCGTTTATCACCTCACACTTTATAACAACATCATCTAGCTTCACATCCTTTTTATCCATAACTATCCTCTCGCCATCATCCAAAGGAGGTCTCTGTTCAGCCAGTTTAACCTCGGCAGATGCATCCTGGACGATGTTCTGCGCTGAAGACCCGATCGGGTCCTTCGCACACCCGGGCGGGTGAGGAACCTGCAGCTGCGTTTCGATCGGGCTAGGGGTAGGCCTGGTCAGGTCTGACCCCTGGGCAGCAGGTTGTGGCCTAGTTGACCCCTTCTCTATATTTTCATCTTTTTCCCATCTCCGTACTAAATCAGTTTCCTTATCCTCCTGTTTTGCTAGTTTCTTACAAATAAATGGGTGATGCCCATATTCTTTGCAATGAAAGCAAAAGTTAGGGAAAGTTTCATAAACCACAAATTGTTTGATTACCTTACGGGAAGGTAGTCGAATTGGGAAGTGAAGCGGTGGTGGCTTTGAAACATCAACCTCAATAAGAACTCTAGCATAGTCATTGTTTGCCCTTTCTTGAGTGATTTTATCCGTGGTTAATGGGACCCCCACCATTGATGCCACCTCACTCATAGCCTCATCATTCCATAAACTCATCGGTAGTTTAGGGAACTTGACCCAAATTGGAATTTTTAGAAATTCCTCATCCTCAAAAGTGAAGTCCTCCGAGAGTTCTTTGAGCATTAATAGCTTACTGAAGACGGTGTAGGGTCCCTCATGTAGTACTTTGGATCTATCCTCTTCATTTTGGAATTTAAAGATTATCCAACCCTGTGAGATCTTACTAGGCTTTTGACTCCCCATGTAGCTTTTAAGTCATGAACCGCTTTGAGTCCGGGGAATTTGCCGGTGAAATGTCCCACTAGACAATAACCCCACATTTCAACCATTGAGGGTAGTATGCGGTCACCGAAGTCCAGTGTTCCGCCTCTAGGTGGAACATATCTCAGCTTAATCCCATTTTTTGGATCCCGGTTATCCTTAAACAGAGAGTTCCATTTAGTTCTTGCAGTTACTACCAGTGTAGAACCAGCAGCTACTGTCTTAGCATTTAATATCTCATCAGCCCCAAGTACTGGCTTAGCAAGTTGTGCACTCCCAGCAGCATTACCATCATCCTTGAAGTTACTTTTGTGGCTGTATTGGCTGAGGTTACTGTAGATGACCATTTTAGTTATTTTCCATATAATTTTTTCTTTATTTTATATAACAAAATATGTTTTAAACATAATTTTTTTCATGAATCAGTAGAAACAGCCAATACAGCAATTTCAGCCAGAACTTCATAAATTTCAGCAGAATCAACCGATTCATCCAATTTTAGTGTTACCAAACGGACTCTTAAAGGATAATTGATAGATATTATAAAGGTCGGTTTCATCCTTTTCCTGTTATTCAACATTATTTATGGAAAAAAACTCGGTCAAATTACCGGATTGGTAAAAAAACAGGGCATTTTACCAAATTGGTAAATAAAAAACTTCTTGAGACAAATTGGTAAAAAAAAAAACAAGTGATAGATTGGTCAATTTTTTTGTGAGTAAGACATTTTTGCCCCCGACTTTAGGATTCTCGATATTTCATTTTCTAAATATTGTGAAAATTGACATTTTCAGTCCTTCAACTTTGATTAAATGTACATTTATACAAAATCTACTCAAAAATTATACTCCATGCAATAGAATTTTAAAAAAACTTATCAAATAGTCATATTTAAAATATTAATACAAAAATAAATAATTATACGTGTGTGCTCAACTAACCAATTTCATATTGTGTGCTTGCAATAATATGCATATGTTAAAAAAAGACAGTGGTCGTAGTTATTTAAAATAAATGTAAATATAATTTTTATAACATTTTTCAACTTATTAAAAATAAAAAATAAACAAATTTAAGTTATATGCTTATAAATTCATATTCTTAATGGTCATTTTACTTCTTAACAGTTAATCGCAAACAATTAAGTCACTAGCAATTTGTTCCAACCGATAATGAAAGTGATTAGTTAAAAAGTTAACAGAATGTGTTAGTATTAATTTGCTAATTCAAAAGACTTTTAGCTTGCAGACAACTGCTATTATGAAATATCGGGAATTCTAAAATTGAGGACTGCAGTGGTATTTATTTTAAATATGACAATTTTATAAGTTTTTTTATAAATTGGTTAGTCAAGCACACACGTATATTTTTTTTGGAAACTAATTTTATTTATTTTTAGGATTCATGTTTTAAATATGACTATTCTATAAGTTTTTTTAAAAATTCTACTGCATATAAAATAAAATAAAAATATTCCATATAAATAGAAATTTCATATGGAATCGAATTTTTGAGTAGATTTTTTAATGCAGAAGATCTTTTAGTCCTATATTTGATGACAATCAAAGTAAAATAACTCAAAATGTTGATTTCACAAATACTAGTATGAAATATCACAAATTCTAAAGTGATGTTTCAATCACAAAAATTTGACTAATGTGACACTTTGGCTTCAATTTTTTATCAATTCGATAAAAACACCCTTTTTTCCTGGCAAAAAAAAATCTTATTTGTCCACATTCAATTTATGAATAGAGGGACCTACTGCAATTAATTACTTGGTCACCGACCCCCATTCATGAATCACAGCACCACATGCAAAAAAAAAAAAAAAGCATGAACATGTCATGCCACCATGTGAGGTCCACGTATACGCGAGGATTGAGGAAGCCACTTCTGGAATACGCCAGCCCCCTTTTCCCTTTAATTCCTCAATACTCCGTATTAATTACGATTAATTACGTAGTACTTGTCGTCCAGCTTTGATGGAGTTTTTTCCACTTTTTTAGTCCTTCGACTATTATGTCACTGACATTTTTGGTACTTGACTTTGACTTTTTCCACTTTTAGTCCTCAACTATTATACTAGAGACACTTTTGGTACCCATCTTTGAAAATTTCCATTTATAGTCTTTCGACTTACATAAAAGTGACACTTTTGGTCCTCCAACTATTATAACAGTGACATTTTTAGTCCGTCACTTATTGTGTCAAAATCATAGTGGAAGGACTAAAACTGTCAATTTGATAATATCAAAGGACTAAATGTGGAACACTTTGAAGTCGAGGACTAAAAGTGTCTCTAACACCAAAGTTGAGGACTAAAAATGGAAAAATTAAAAGTCGAGTACCAAAAGTGTCACTGACACAATAGTCGAGAGACCGAAAATGGAAAAAACTCAGCTTTGATGCACGCGGTAATATAATTTTCACCTCAAAATATAATTTTCGCCCTTCAAAAAATATTTTGAACCCCCAACATGAATTTTCTGGGTTCGCCCCTAATCCGTAATATTTTTCTAACATATTCCTCATAAATTCATGAATGATGATCGTAAATACTAGTACAAAATAAGACCTTTTTCGTCAGTGGCGGAGTCAGGAATATCAAGTTACAGGGGCTGTGCCTTAAGGAATTTATATAGCCAGGGCCAATACTTAAATTTTCACTATATTTTTTACTACTTATAAATATTTATACATATGTATATACATCACAAATTTTTTCTTGCAGGGGCCACGGCCACCGCCAGCCACCTCCTGTCTTCACCCCTGTTTTTTGTCTAGATGTAGCGTATGTTTGGTAGTTGAAAAAATACTTTTA
Source organism: Cuscuta epithymum (assembly GCA_945859915.1). Taxonomy (NCBI): domain Eukaryota; kingdom Viridiplantae; phylum Streptophyta; class Magnoliopsida; order Solanales; family Convolvulaceae; genus Cuscuta; species Cuscuta epithymum. The sequence continues at coordinate 6,433,797 of CAMAPF010001015.1, forward strand.
TAAGTGTTTTAGTAATTGTTAGCTTTTGGAAAATCAAAAGATCTGACAAAAAAAGATAGTAATTGTTCGATAAAAAAAGATTGTTTCATTTAGTTTTGTTTGATATACAAGTTGTTGGGACTAATTAATGTTAAAAGCTACATACTTTTTCTCAGATGTTACTCATTGTAGCATTTCAAAATAAAAAACTTTTATTTAAAAAAAATTAAAAATTGGCATATGAAACATGCAACTAGAAGCTTTTAAAGATTTTTAAATAGTACAACAGCTATAAGGTAGGGTCATATGCCAACCAAACATGTATGTAGGCGTCATTAGGCTTGTCAATAGGTTGGGTGTAGACCCAGGGGTGGACTGGGCCTGAGTCGGGATTGGGCGGGACTAAAAATTAGGGTTGCAGACCCAGTACCGGCCCGAGTTTGTACAAGGTCGGGTCGGGTCCAAACTTGTCTTTTAGAATTTGTCCCCACCCCCCAAACTACCCAGGCCCACCTACCCACCTAGCAGCCAATCAACGGGAAAAAATTTAAAAAAAAAAATAATTGAGCCAAACCGGTCGCGGACCGGCCGGGCCGGTCCACCATTTGAGCGACCCGTAGCCCATCCAATATACACCTGGTTCGGGCCCGGGCCCAATCCCGATACTGCCTGGACGGCCTGGGTTGGGCCTTCACAATACTGGGCAGGGTTCAGGTTGGGCCGACCCGCCCTAGTCCATCCCTATGTAGACCTGATCTCGACTCGGATCCAAAATGTTTTAACAACTATGAGTCGGGTATAATTTTGACTTGGTAAGGACTCGTACCATACGCACACACACATTAATACATACCTACTGTATAAGTTATACTCAGACAGTGAGATACCGTGAAACTAATACTCGCTTATAGGTCGGGTGTAGACCTAAACTCGACTCAGACCGAGTTGTTTTTAACAGTTATGAGTCTATATATATCTTATTCCGTTTACCCGGATCCGGATTCGAACCCGTTAGTATTTTTAATAAATGGGTCGAATATAATTTCGACTTGGTAAGGACACGTACCCGTTTAAAATTTCTTATTAATATATATACTCACACACACATTAATACATGCCTACAATAATATAAGTTATACTCACATAGTGAGATACCGTGAAACTAATACTCGCTTATACATACTGATAAAACGTGTATTGAGTTTGATATATTTTAAAAAGATAACAAAATATTGTATATATATTTTAGAATATCACACTATTTTTACTCTTATTTAGGATATATTTTAATAAATGCTATCCTCCTTTTCTCTTTAGTTGTAATATGAAAACTTTTACACTATTCAATTGCTTGTACTTTGACTGCAATTTATTTATTAATGTGTAAAAGTTATTTTTTAATAAAGTTATTGGTGAATTCATCTCATTACAAATTTTCATAATTTTATTTTTAATTTTGTTTAATAATACAAAAATAAATACACTGACAGTTAAAGTTTTGCATTGATAAGCATGAAAAAAAATATAGCAACTAAAAGGAACGAAATAATACTCCGTATGTGAATATGTGATACTACCTCCGTCCCCCTAATATTGGGACGGAAGGGACTAAGGGAGTGGTGTGGTTTTTATGAAAAATGAAATTATGTGGTTGATAATGAGTTGATGAAGTGTGAATAAAGTATGAATGAATTAGAGTCATACAAATGTTACCAAACATAGTACGGAGTATGTGATAATAATAGGGGCATCCAAAAATAGAAAAATGAGACAATTATAGAGGGAAATATGATTGATCTTCATGAGGTTGGATGTACTTGTCATTTATGTCATTTATAAATGTTCTCACCCATTCATGTCATTTAATGCTGATTAAATGACTTAGAGAGTAGAGACTATAATTGTTCACTCATGTGAAGTACATTTTCTAAGCTACATATGAAAAGTTCAAAACATCCACCTTTTTTATTCCGTATTTAGGGAGGGTTTGCAATTGCTTCAACTTTAAAAAAGTGATTTTTTAAGTGATTTTGGGAAAAGTGATTAATAGTAAAAATTGGTAGTGTTTGAGAAAAAAGTGATTCTGAAAAAGTAAAAGTTGGTAGTGTTTGGTAAAATAAATACTTTTTGTTTAATAAAAAAGTGAGAAGCAGTTTAAAACACCCTTCTACCTGCTTCCAGCTTTTAGCTTTTAAGTGATTAATTTAAGCAGAAGCTGTCATTTGAAAACACTCTTTTCAACTTTTTTTAAGCCAAAAGCTGAAAAACACTTTTTTTAAGCAAACCCAAACACTTCTTTAGTCAAGTCTCGATCCCCTCAAGTCTTTTTTTCTCACGGCCATTGTACCTACGTACATGTGAATAAAGTGAAGTATAAGACTAAGAAAAATGCTAAAGATACACCAATTTGTAACTCATTTTGTACCCCCACCCTTTTTTTGTGGCTTACAAAAGCACCTCATTAAAGTGGGGCAATTCATTTATTGAGTTGGACTTTTGTGAGCCACAAAAATAGATTGGGGTACAAATTGAGGTACAAATTAGGGTACCTATAGCAGGGTTGTAATTTGATACATATATACTCCATTATTCATGTATTAAGGTACAAAATGAATTTATGTATAGTACTATCTTCATTATTAAATAAGTGCAACATATTGAATTTTTCACTATTCAGTTGTTCTACTTTGATCGTATTTTATTTATTAATGTATTAAAAGTGTTTTTCAAAAATCAATATTAAATTTCTCTTATATTGTAAATTGACTCCTTTATATTTTACTAATAAAGGATTACACATAATTATGTTTAAAGTTTTGAGTTGATAAACACAATAAATTAAAGAAGGATACAATGCATTTAAAAGAGAAATGAGCTAGTAGGGGTGGGTACGGTCCGGTCCAATACTATACCGAACCCGTACCTGTATCGTGGCTATTGAAATGGTTCGGCTCAGTCTTAGACCTAAACTCGTTCGCTACGGTTCCATTTTCAAACGGGACGATACCAGGTCATAACGATACCAAAAAATGCCTCTTTTTCCAAGTGTTTAAGGGAAAATTAAATTTAAGCCATCCTCCAAAAATTCACACAATTGATCAATTTTCCTTACTTCATACTACCCCGTCCCAAATTGATTTGTAAAGTCAACCTTTTTTGGTCAAACAGTCTTTTTTATTCACTTAATTAGGATATTATTTTTTAATTACGGAGTATATTCTAATTTGGCCTTTCAAGAAAAAGTATATTATAATTTGGATTTCGCAACTTTAAAGAGAATTTAATGTGGTTTCTAAATATGTAAATTTTAATTATAAAAATTTGTATTAATTATCACTAGGGAGGACTTAACATTAACATTGGTTGACCAACAAATAATGTTGACTTTGCAAATCAATTTGGAACGGATGAAGTAATTAAATTTTTTTGGATGAACTATTGTAGTTCAAATTTAAATAATGGGAAAACTATCAAATAAGCCCCCGTACTATACCGAAAAAAGTCGATTAGGCCCCTGTACTTTAGAAACACGTAATTAAGTCCTCGAACTATTAAAAAACGTTCAATTAAGCCCTTTTGGTCGGTAAGTAATCGGTTTCCCGGTTAAATGTAACCCGTTTCTTGGCAGCCGCCGTTGCTGGGGTTCGAGCACATCGTCGTCGTCACTGTCGTTTAACCGGGAAACCGGTTACTTACCGACCGAAAGGGCTTAATTGAACGTTTTTTAATAGTTTGAGGACTTAATTGGGTGTTTGTAAACCATACTTCGGTCTGATTCAGTCCGCGGCCGACACAGTTTGTCATTTTATGAGAACCCGTCATGGCATTGTTTGGAACCGATATGATCCGGTTCGGGAAAAAAAGTTTGAGATCCGTTTCAAACTTCATTTATCGATCTGGTACCATGTCGGTCCGATTTGGTACTAGTTCTGTATTTTTGCCCACCCCTATGAGCTAGTATAATTTAAAAACTAGTGTTTTACCCGGGTGTTGCCCCGAGCAGAGGTTGTGAATGTTTGAATATTTTGTAAGATATATATTTTATAGAATATATAAATAGTTAATCATTTTACTTCAAATAAACTTTTATTGATTGTGAATAGTAATTTAATTCATTAAAGAGAATATATTAAAAAGTGACATTGTAATGTAACATCGCATATCAAACATCGCATTGTTAGGTTTAAATCGGGAAACCTCTTTATAAACGACATCACCTTTTTGGTGATGAGATTTGCTTCTTTTGAACATATGAATATCTTAAGATATTTTTACTCATTACTCTTGATATTGCAATGTACAATTGGTCATTAATGAAACTTCTCTCTCAAGGTATAAATCAAATTTTATGTGATAACATTTAGCCATGACTTTTATTGATTGTCATTGCAAAGTTTACCATCACAAGAAATTGTTTTATTCAGAAATTGAATAAAATTGTCATATGGTGACAACGATATTATCAATATGTAAACTTTATCTTTCATAACTTTTCGAATTATAACTTGTCATACTTGTTTTTCCAATCTGGTTATGACCAATCATGTTCTATTGAATAAAACTTATGCATGATAAATATTCCTCAATAACATTTTCAGGGGTTCTGATTTTCAAATGAAGGACATGGTTGGCCAATCCAACCATTGAAGCGCTATTAAGATATTCGACATTGTAACTAAGATATGTAACTCCTAAGTCATCGATCAACGATAGCATGAAGTTACTCCTGATGTTGCTTGGTGTAACGTCTAAAGTATTAGAACAGGCCTCGTGTATCATCATAGCTTCATCCCATATAATCAAAGACGCGACATGCAACAATTTTGCCTTCGCATTTCCTTGATGAATATTGTAGGTAGTGTGACAATATTTATGGGAATGAGAAATCAAATGATGAGTTGAAATTAGCTTTAATAGTAGAAGACGTGGATGGAGTTTATTTAATATATATGACCAATAATAATTACTTGCACTGTGCATTTTCTACAAAATTTTAGACCTCAACGTGTTCTTGTGATTCCATTTATTGAAATAAAATGATACAAAATCAATATATATACTAAACATGTTAATTTTTACACTAATCACATGTCCTTCTTTGGTCATATTTTATTTATTAATGCATTAGATATTTTTGAAAAATATTGTTCAATTCGTCCAAATTTAAATTCCCAAAAATCTCATTTTCTTACATACAACAAATTACGAGCCCGTTTGGAGAACTCTGTTTTCGGCTTATCAGGCTTATCAACCAGCTTTTTCACCAAACACGTAACTTTTACTTTCGCGCGCTAAATTGTGTAATAAGCCGAAAAAGTAAGGTTGAAGTTACTTTTCTGGCTGTATTGGCTGAAGTTACTGTAGAGGACCATTTTAGCTATTTTTACATATAATTTTTTCTTTAATTTATTAATAAAATATATTTTTAAAATATTTTTTTTCTTAAATCAGCAGAATCAGCCAAAACAGCCACTCCAGCCAGAATATCATAAATTTCAGCAGAATCAGCCAAAACAGCCGATTTTGGTGCTACCAAACGGGCTCTACATATATTAATAATAAAGTAGTTTAATAATACTGTTGGCAAATTATTTATATTAATAATCAAAATATATAAAAGAGAAACTTTTCGGGAGCATACGTACAATTGGCCATGTCATTATTATATACTTCTAAATAAGTCAATTAATTTTTTAAAATGTAATAGAAAATACTAATCCTATAATTTTATGGAAAATATAAAAATATAGATAAATATGATTTATATTTATTTAGGAGAATCACACAATGTGTATGTACTCACAATTTACTTACTCTCTCCGTACTGAAAATGTTCGTCAAATTGGTTTTTATTGGTCAATGATAATAAACTTTGACCAATGATATTTTTCAATATGAAATTATTTAGAATATGAAAATTATCAAAATGTCCCTTATTCAAAAAAATTTATAAAAGTATAAAATTTATAAATTATATACAAATATAATAATTAAAATTATTGTCTCAAGTTTGCCATCGTTAATCAAGAATAGTCAATACTCAATATGGTGAACCTCTTCGGGACGAAGGTAGTATACTCTTTTAGCATTAATTGAATAATTTTTTAATTTGAAAATCTAAATTCGCATTTTTTAATTCTTCTCCTATTTTAAGTGTGATTTGAAAAATAGTTTTATTAGAAAATAAAAATGTAAATTTTTAAAATAAATATGAAAATTACATCAATTAATTTTTCATTGTTATATTTTATATTTAAAATACACGAACATTTTCATCACATATTTTTCAACAGAAACTATTATTTTAATTGGGTATCTTATAAGGAAAACTAATCATTATAATCTCATTACTAAATACTAAATAAATATAAAACCCACTTTATTTTTTGAAAATTCAATTTATTCTTTTATATGTTTTTTAAACAAAAAAAAACTATTATTATTAAAAGCAACTTAGTATTATTGTAGAATAGAAAAAAATATTGTGCACATGAACAACACTGTACAAATATAAAAAACTTACTAAATTAACCTTGTCAAGAAAAGTTATACAAAGTATATTAGAATTAAATAAATGGTTCTCGATCACATATTATTGGTCGTCCGTGCATCACACGAACTTGACGTATGGTATTAGTATATAAAGTGAAAGGAATATGAACTAAACAAAGTTTTTCAAATATACATATTTTATTGGAACACATTATATAAAGTATTTCAAAATAACAAATGAAAGTTTTACAAATTATGCATGGCTTTCCAAATATACATATGCTCTCTAAATGGAATGATTATATTATTTGAAGTTTATTTGGAAATTGATGCTTCATGATAGAGTAATATTCCAGCCAGGACATCATTACCAGAACTGCCGTTCGGCTACCGGCCACGATTTTAGACAGTTCCCAATGAGTTTTTCTTGATAAAATTTTGTAAACATATTCTATATGAAGTTTAGATTATATCCACAAACTTTCAGCTTAAAATATGATTAAAAAAAGTCAATTAAAAAATTATTGAAAAATATTGTGCCAAAATATTTATATGTACAATGCAGTATTTTTAATAAGGGGAAAAATGTCAAATAGGCCCCCTACTAATACGAAAAAGTCAATTAAGTCTCCGAACTCAAAAAACACCCAATTAAACCCCTGAACTATAAAAAAACGTGGCAAAACAGCCCTTTTAGCATGTAATTAACCGGTTCCCGGTTCCATTAGTCCACGTGTCGCACACGTGTCGCCGCGTGTTGCCATTTGTGGCCGGCCACCTGTCGGCTGTCGCCACGTGTAAAGGTTAGGGGTGAGGAAAAATACCGAAACTTTGGTATATCGGACTTACCATATCGAAAAATACCGAATTTACCGAAATGTTAGGTATACCGACACTTTTGGTACGGTATGATACCGTACCGAATTACTTCGGTATGGTATCAGTATATATTTTGGAAATAAACGGTATACCGGTATACCGTCATACCGTAATTCCAAGCCAATATTTTTCTTAAACTTATAAAAATAACTAGAAACACAACACTAATTCAAGGACAAATCACTTTATATCCATGTTTCTTGAATTATTTATACTTTTTATTGGAGATCGATGTTATTTTAAATATATTTATGTTGTTTAAATTATTTTAGTTGAATGTGTTGTTATCTTCATATATCATGTGTTGAAATATCTATACATATTTATAATATTTTTTGTTCAAAGTTAAATAGAATACAAATAGGTTATCTCATTGGTATTTTGTAATTAATTTCTTTTAGTATATCACTATTAACACTGATTTTCTTTATTTCATTTGACATATAATAATTTGTTATATTAAATCATGATAATTTACCGATACCGTACCTTATCATACCGAAATTTCGGTATACCGAAACAAAGTATACCGAAATTTCGGTATGGTAACGGTATGTATTTTTGCTTACCGAAAGATTACGTTATGGTAAAGGTATGCGATAAAATATTCGGTATACCGTACCGAACCAACTAGTAAAGGTTTACGTGGAATCGGTTAATTACATGCTAAAAGGACTGTTTTGCCTCGTTTTTTATAGTTTGTGGGTTTAATTGAGTGATTTTTGAGTTCGGGGGCTTAATTGACTTTTCAGTATTAGTAGGGGGCCTATTTGACACTTTTCCCTTTTAATAATGTGTTTAAATGACTTCTCAATCAAATTTTATGGTGAAATTTTGTGGACATAATCTAAACCTCATGAAGAACATGCTCAAAAAATTCATCAAAAAAACCACCGAGAATATCCTCAATTCGCGGTGGCTAGACGGCGGTTCTCCTCCGTAATTCCCGTGGTGAACTTTTCTCCGCCGTAATGTATATAAATGCTATGAATTTAGGACTTAATTGCAATTAATTTAATGAAATTCACTATTTGAACTCAATAGTAATCAATTAAGTAACTACCATGAATTTAGGACTTAATTGCAATTAATAACTATTCACTAATTGAACTCAATAGCAAATAATTGAAAATTCAATTTCAATTAGAAGGTTGTACTTATTATTAAGTAAGTAGATTCATTCCAAGATCGATCACGCCCATTCACGCGCGACTTTGAAAATAATACTACCTCCGTCCCGTTAGAATGTTCCCACTTTCCTTTTTTGGATGTCCCAATGGAAAGTTCTCATTTTCCTAAATGGAATGTTATCATACATCAAAACAGTGTCAAACAGTGCAAAACAGTGTCAAACAGTGTCAAACAGTGTCAAACAGTGTCTAAACAGTAAAATTTACCCCCTGGTAAGTTTATTTCCTTAATATGTGTGTAGGTCAAACCGGAAACATTCCAACGGGACGGAGGGAGTACATGATTATTCCCACTTCATAACTATGATATTTCATGTCTCCATTTTGTGTCGATTATCATGATTAGAAGAGCTTCAATAAAAAAAATGTTTTATTAATATAATTATGTTTTACGAAGTTTGATTTGAACTTCAATTACAGTATTTGAATGCCCTATTTGAACCACATTTCATATATTTGTTCGTTCTCCTTTTTAGTCATTTCACTACAACATTGCCACAATAAAAATGTAATTGTGATAATAATTAAAGAGAAAAAGGGCAAATAAGCTCACGCACTAACAAAAAACGTTAAATAAGCCCTTATATAAGAGGCTATGTCCGGACGTCGCCATTTGGGGCGGTTCCCGATGAAATCTTTTGATAATTTTTTTTGAGCATCTTATTCATTAAATCTACCAAATTTCAGCTAAAACTTCAATCGAGAAGGCAATCAAATGAATTCTTAAAGATAATTGCGCAGTTAAAAGCGCAGTTATCTTCAAGAATTCATTGGAATGCCTTCCCAACTGAATTGTTAGCTGAAATTTGGTATGAGTAAACTAGACTTAATGAATAAGATGCTAAAAAAAATTCATCAAAAAATTCCACCGGGAAATGCCCCAAATGGCGACGGCCGGACAGAACCTCCTATATAAGGGCTTATTTGACCTTTTTTTGTTAGCATGTGAGCTTATTTGCCCCTTTTCCCATAATTAAATGATTGAAATTATTTTCACTTTTTATAAAAGTTTGGAAAACATGTATCAAAAGTGTCTTAATCTACCACCCACAAATGTTGTCACTATAATTTCTTACTCCGTATTTCATAATGTTTTCTGGACTGAAATTTGTTGGTCTCATACTCTCATCTAGTCTGGTCTGATCTGGTCTAGTCTGGTAAACGTCTGGTCTCTGTGTATTTTATAATTACGGAAGTCAAGTCTGGTCTGATCTGGTCTGGTGTGGTGTGGTCTGGGACTGAAAACAGTCCAAAAAAAACATCCTTAATACGGAGTACTACGTTGAATTTGCGATTAAAATTGTTGGAATTTATCATATTCTGAGCAAAGCAAATGAATTGGTCGAGTCTACTGGACCTACTGGATTAATAAAAATTAATGTTTAAAATATATTTTATTAATATAATTGGGAAAAAATTATATAAAAACGGTTAAAATATTTCTCTTTAATAATATCAGCCAAACCCGTCAAAAAAGTAACCCACAACCTTAGCGATTTTATTAATTGCACAATTAAACGTTTGAAATAAAAAATTATTCTCACCGTCCCATAAAATTCCTCTTACTTATCTTTTTGGAATGTTCCAACAAAATCACATTTACCTTTTGTGAAAACTTTGTGTGGTTAATATTCATTTACATTTTCTTACTCGACCAAAACTATACATTTCCATTTAGTCTCACTTTCGTAAAATATGATCCAAGTCAAATGTAGAAGTAATATCCCTCCATATTTTAAAGAATACTACATAAGGTTTGGTATATTATTTAAGGTGGTAAAGTAGTAGGGTAATGAATAGTGTACAAAAAAGTAGCAGAGATGTGTAAAAGTGTGTAAAAGAAGACAAAATGTATAAAAGATAAGGATAATTGAGTATTTTCTAAAAAGTAGACTTACCAAAAATGAAAGTGTATAAAACTTTTAAATACACCCCATAAAGAAAAGTGTAACAAATATTAAAACATGGAGAGGTATATGTTAAATGAAAAATATAGATTGTCGGGCGTGCTCCAAATTTAGAAGAGAAAATTATTGCTTATATGACTAAAAAAGATCATTTATTTGAGAATGTATGACCTAGTAGTTTTATTTCCTAGGTTGTTGCTTGTTTGTTTTTTGGCCTTTCTCTCACACCCATATTAATTTCTAAACCTACAAAATAGGAGTTATCCCTAAATCTTACTCATAGGTGTGTGGTGATTATTACTCATATTCCCGTAAATCTTGTTTTCTAATTCCTCCCTCTTTTAATATTATTATGTACTACCCCGTCCCAATTTAGTTCCTATTCACTTGATTAACACAAATCACTTTTAATCTCTTATTTTATACTGTATATCAATTTTTTTTTTATCAAAATTGATTCATGTTTTTGCGACTTTGTAAAGATTCTAATATAGTTTTTGAATATATAAGATTTATCTTCTAAAAATAATTTGAGTGCAAACAGGGATCCATTTGCTTTATCGTCAGCCAAACATCGTAAAGCGCAACAGTAACATCAAATTGGGACGGAGGAATGACAGGGATCCATTTGCTTTATCGTCAGCCAAACATCGTAAAGCGCAACAGTAACATCAAATTGGGAGTACTATAGTATTTATCCCAATTTAGAATGTTCACGCAACAAAAGATATACTCCGTAAATAAATTATTGTGCGAGTGTGCGACTATTTGACTTCACACCAAGAACCGTGAAGCCTGAATTTGTCTTCGAGTATTTCCAAGATATGATAAGCATAGTTTATCTTTTACTCCCTCCGTCCCTAATTTACCTCCCATTTTGACCCGGCACAGGGATTAAGATAGTGGGTTTTGTGTGGTGGAGAGTTGTGCAGAGGAGAGAGAAATGTGTAAGAATTGTTGTGAACCACAAATCCTTTGCCAAAAAGGGAAAGAGGAGATAATTTAGGGACGGACCAAAAAAGAAAGTTTGAAGATAATTTTGGGACGGAGGGAGTAGTACGCAGGTAACAAAACCTTAACGAATCATATTTATTGATGGGTAGATCTTACATCTTACAATAAAGCCAATAAAACAGCATCAATGGAACTGTCTGGCAGACTTTATTTTCCCACAGTACAGGTGGCCACCACATTGGTCAACGTTTCAATGCTACCATCATTATTATTATTATCACGCACAATTATGATTAATCTTTTTTTAAAAGCTATTTTGATGATTAATCTATTCCGGAATTTGTTTTCTTTTGGATTGTTTTCAGTCTCAAACCAGATCAGACTTGACTTTCGTAGTTATAAAATATACAGAGACCAAACATTTATCAGATCATATCAGATCAGTTTAGACCAGACTAACAAATTTTGGTGCAAAAAAACAGCCTTATTACATAAAAAATCATTTGTACATACTACGTATTTCTTATACATACTTCTTAATTGTGGGAAAATAGACAATGTTTACAATAAATGTGTACGCGTAACACCCTCATTATTATATAAAAAAAAATGTCAAGACACGTCAAGATTCCCCAAAAGAATTGTCTAATTCATTCTGGATTCGATTACTTCATACGTGATTCACGACTTTTGTTGCTTTCTGATATTTCTAATGATTGTCCTAAATTTTAATTTATTAATATTAAAGCAAAAAGATGGCCCTGAGGTTAGGGTTGCGTCTTAATTACATTATTTACATAACACAGACATATTCGTGTATATATGTGTGTGTGTTCAATGTTTCTATGAAATGAAATCTTTTGCAGAATTTCTTTTTTTATCATGTTGAATGAAATAAGAGCTGTCTTTTATTCATGGTTGCCTTCTTGCAGATCTTCATACATATTTTATATTGATTGAAGAAGAAGCAAAAACTATCACTTTTCTCAGGTCAGGTTATTAGTTGAAACAATGATTTCTTAGAGATTTTTTTTAGTAATAAGAAGAATCAGCAGAAGAGGATAAAAAAAGAAGATGGGGGTGTGGACATTATTTGAAGTGGCATCGATGCCCATACTGCAAGTTTTGATTATTAGTGTATTGGGAGCTTTGATAGCCACTGATTATTTCAAGCTACTTCCTGCTGATGCTCGAAGATCCCTCAACAGGGTAAGCTACTTTTCATGTTTTCATTTACTTTTCAATTTTTTATTATTTGTTCTATGGACTTTGTTTGACGAGATTATAAACCTTTTTAGTTTAAACTTTCCTAAAGAATTAAGTCACTTTGCACGATCTGCAAATCGGGTTGCCCATAAAATTTATAAATTTATGGTTGTATGTTTTCTAAAGATCTTCCACTCTGTTGTATTCTGGACATCCTTTCAGAGGATTGCATCAATATTGAACTTAATGCATGGAGATAATATATTCATGTGTTCATATATTGCAGAAGATGTGTTTGTTATCATAGCAAAAGATATTTTCTGTTTCTAAATAAATTAATATACTAAAGAAATTGATGTAAATATCTTACTGCAATTTTAGTGGGTAAATATGATAAATGGTCCCTATTCCCTAATACTAGTATATGTTTATTTGGAGGACTTGGTACTTCTAACCGTACATGTCAAAAATTCATTATTCCCCTAGCTCAGATACAAATGACATCGGCTAATTTAATCTTACATGCCTGAACATCTCAAAACATTCTCAAAACATATACAAAAATTTAGCAATACTTAAGAATTATGAAACTCTTTGTATATCCCATACATCCGCAATTTGATACTACATCAATCTCATTTAAAAAAGTGTGTTTTTATTATTATTGTAATACTATAAACAGAGTATTCCAAACATGATTTTTTTTCTTAGACAAGGGTAGAGTGTTTGTTTATTATAAAAGCTAATTAGTCAAAGGTTACTGAAACTTGTATGTAAATGTATATCATTGCAGATAGTGTTTGTGGTTTTTACACCGTCGCTCATTTTCGCAAGCCTAGCGGAAACCGTGACCATACAAGACATCATTTCATGGTACATTGCAGCTTTAGCAACATAATTTGGAAATGTTCACGTGCTGAGTTGAGTTTTATCAAGTATTTTGTTTTCATTCTTTTTTTGGCAGGTGGTTTATGCCCATTAATATTGGGTTAACCTTTGTATTTGGGGGATTTCTTGGATGGATTGCAGTGAAGGTACTGAAACCAAAACCACATTTAGAAGGCCTCATCATTGCTTCATGTTCCTCTGGTATTATAAATATATACGGAGTACTAATCATGCTATATTTGCCAATTTCAGTTATTATCTAGTACATTAAGATCACAATTCATTTTGGTGTTAATACTTTCTTATATTAAATGGTAGGAAACTTGGGAAACCTTCTCTTGATCGTCGTTCCTGCAATCTGCGATGAGGATGGAAGCCCCTTTGGTGATAAATCAGTTTGTTCTACTCATGGTTTGTCATATGCCTCCTTCTCAATGGCGGTAAGAAGGCCACATCCCTTATCATTCATAGTAAAGTTTGTGTTGTGAAGTAGTAGTGTCTATAAGTAGTAGTAAATTGTTTCAAAAAATAAAGAATTGGTGGCAAAGCTTAAAACCGGATGTTCTTCCTGTCTCAACCTTTTTTAATTATGAAGGATAATTGCTTACAAGTTCTATGATATGGTTCATTTGGCACAGCTTGGAGGTTTCTACATATGGACTTACACTTACCAATTAATTAGAAGCTCCTCTGTGAGGCTAAAAGCACAGCTAGCAGCTGAAGTCAGTGAGTTGCTGAAGGAACCAAACAAAGACTTAGATGCAAATGAGAATTCTTCCCTCTTAGAAAATGAAGCTCAAGAACATCTCCCTATTAGTGCTGTACCAACAAAGTCAACTGCAAATGACCTGGAAAACCCCAGCGTAAGATCCCTTTTACATTTGTACACTCATTCCATTATTGATGGTAGTCATATAGTTCTTAATTCGGACCGATAAATCGATTGTTGACCATAATGGACTTCGTCCTAACTAAAGAAGAACGATTGAATCTAATTGAATAGCTAGTCTAACTCGATGCCTTAGAACTCACATATCTCTTAAATCTTTCAATGTGTAACTCTTAACAGTTAATTTGATATACTATAGTATTTAGGCATGATGTTTCTGAAAAGTTTTCTCTCCAATTGCTAATAATAAATAGAAGGCTGAACCAGAAGTTGCAAATTTCAAGCCGGGAAAGAAAGAGGGTGCATCATTCTTGAGTGAAGTTGTCGCGGTTTTGCACTCAATTCTGGAGGAGTTAATGGCACCTCCAACTGTTGGCGCTGTAAGCCCCCCTTCCCCCAGTGGTGAATTTAGCTTTTGTTGGATACACAAATTTGACATGTAATTATATATTCACATGTCTTGTCTTGTGAATTGTCAGGTTTTAGGTTTTCTATTCGGGGCAGTAACATGTCTGAGAAACCTAATAATCGGTGATAGTGCTCCTCTCAGAGCCATACAAGACTCTGTCAAACTACTGGGGTATGTATTGATCTTGATTGCATTTCGTAACGGCTGAGTAACACATGTGTTACGCCATCTCACATCAGATAAATATAAAGATACATACTCAGATATAAAATATAAAGATATGTACTCAGATATTAGATTTTCTTTGCTGCTCTCTACAAGATTGAATATTTCGGGCAGAACCCCAAGTCTTATTCATAGTCGCATTGGTTGTAATGCGTGATCATCTACGCTTTGTGTAGGTTATTGATGTTCTATTTGTTTCTCAATTATGCAGGAATGCAACTATCCCATGCATCACCCTTATCCTAGGTGGCAACCTCAGTCAAGGTGAAAATTTGTGGCTATATCTCATATCTCAAACCCGACTATTTGATTCAAATGCATGCCCAAACCCCTAATGTCATGATGTGCTGCATTTAACAGGTTTACGCAACGCTAAAATCTCACCATTAGTCATCACAGCAGTTTTGTGTGTACGATATATCTTGAGTCCTCTGATTGGGATTGGCATTGTTAATGCTGCCTCCAACATCGGTTTCCTTCCGGCCGATCCGCTGTTTCACTTTGTACTGATGCTTCAGTTTACCCTCCCACCGGCTATGAATATCGGTAACCCCGTTAAGACTGATTTCTGTACACTCTCTTTACACTGTACTTTATCTTTTTATTAATGGTAATGGTGGTAAATGCGTCATTGCAGGAACGATGACGCAATTGTTTGATGTGGCACAAGAGGAATGTTCAGTGCTTTTCTTGTGGACGTATTTGGCTGCAACAGTTGCACTTACTTTGTGGTCAATGGTGTTCATGTGGATCCTGTCTTAATAACTAGCAGTTGAGATCATTTCTTCTGTTCACCGACATCCTTCCATTTTTCCTGCTTCGCTATATTTATACACATACATTCTTTATAAAGCATTCTCCGGAGAAAGAGCTGCTTTAACATCACTTGAAATGGGCAAGTCTCAGAATGCAAGAATAAGCTGTTATGCTTTTTTTGTTAGGGGTTTGTAGCAAATATTTGTTTCATATTGCTAAAGGGTACAGGGTTGTTTCATATTCCATCAAGTTCAGTGTAAAAGCCAAATTTGTTAATTACTTAAAAACATGTAAATGATGAATGAAATATTCGAGTGATTGCCCAGTTCCAAAAAATCCAGCCGTATTTTGTCTGATTTCACTCGGGTGTAGGGGCTGATTCTTGAATATAATGTCAATGAGAAACTTCACTTATTACCATAAATCTATTCCGCAATCAATTTTTTTAAAAAAGGATAGAAAAGACATCTTAATAGACATCTTAATGGGAATGACTATTATTATCTCATGATTAAGTCAGTTTTTGAAAGAATGATTAATCTATAATATCTAAGTCATAAGTAAACACAAGTGAAAGGTTGAATGGTTAAGTATTCATTGTCATTCTAGACTTTATATTTAGGCCTTAATGAAACTTTAAAGCATTTTCCAGGAATATAAAGTCTTTATAGCATTTTCCAATACAAGTGAAAGGTTGAATGACTAAGTATTCGTTGGCATTAAGGCCTAAGTTATTTTCCTGGGCAAGAATTCATTTGAATGCCTTCCTGATTGAAGTTTTAGCTAAAATTTGGTATGAGTAAACTAGAATTGATGAATAAGATGTTCAAAAAATTTCATCGAAAAATTCTACCGGGAACCGCCCCAATGGCGTCGGCTAGACAAAACCTCTTATATAAGGCCTTATTTGACATTTTTATGTGTGTTTGAGGCCCTATCTGACCTTTTCTCTTAAATTTATTAAGTCTAAAGTAAACTGTAAACGGCCCTTCAATTTTGGTCCCAAACTCCCAAGTCCCAATTGCTATTTTCGTTTTCATACTATGTATTTTCTTGGCTCATGGACTTCTGGTTGAGCTGCAATGACTATTATAACCGTTTGCAATGAACTATTAATTTCTTTACTCCTTGCTATAAATATCAAGTTTCAGTTCCTCATTTTCTCAAATGCAATGAAACCATGCACAATTTTTTATAGCATGCTAGCGTTACTTTCACAAGAATATGCAATAAAACTTTATAGCATTTTCCAATACAAGTTTTCCAAGAATTCAGTTAATATTTTCAAAATAACAGTAAAAATTAAGTAATTTGCCTAAATACAACTATATTTTCTCTTAAATAAAAGTGAGATACACTAAGGGTGGACTGGGACGGGCCACGCCCGTTCGGGCTGCTGGTCAAAGATTATCATGCCCAGTAAAAATCAAGTAATTTGCCTAAATAGAATTATATTTGCCTAAAACCCTATTTAGGACCATTTCTCTATAATCAATAAACCTAGTCTTCAGCGTTGAGCATTGGTATTGTATGTACTTTTTGAGTCTTTGTATGAGTTCACAGCAGTATTTCAAGAACGAATACACATCTGCAAATAAAGTTGCAAAGCAGAAACAAACCAAATTTTAATGGAATATAATTAACGCCGGACATCTGAACCAAAATCTTAAATGTCATTCACCAATAAAAAGAAATGCATATTGAAATTTTATTGTGCTTCAATAAACTGAAAATCCTTCGGAAGAATGAAACTTTGGTGCCCGATCATGAATCAACAAAAAGTTCAATACACTTTGTCGCTCTGATTCATCCGAACATCTGTGTTGTCGTCATCCCGAATACACGTGTGCCTGCCTTTAGATCAGGGTCAATTGGAGGACAGGGCGGTTAGGCTATGGTTCTACTACCTCCAAGTGTATCCTCACAGTCATCCCAAATACATGTGTGCCTGCCTTTTAGATCAGGGTCAGCTGGAGGACTGGGCGGTTAGGCTGAGGTTCTACTACCTCCAAGTGTATTCTCACAGTTTGCAGAATGCCGTAAGAAGCAGTGCCATCTGACTTCTTGATCCTCTGTTCATTCTCATCAGCCAACCAGTCTCCTGACTTGTCACCTCTGGATGTCAAGTACACAGGCCCTTCGATCCCATACCTAAAGAAATATTGATGTACAAGTGTTATATTTCAGGTGTGATATTCGAATATGGAAACATAGTATGTCAGGAATGAGTTGAATACTTGAATAGGCCATTTGTTTGATGAGTACTTTGCAATAGGTTAAGGGTTTGTTTTAAAAAAGATCGTGTTCTGATTGAAATTGTTCTATCAAAAAAATCCTTCTTAGTCCTATAATGAAAGCATTGGTTAATAAAGTTACAGAGGATTTAAGAGGAAAAATAAGTCCAATCTAGAATAATAGTAGATAAATGATGTTACAACAGTCATACTTGGGAACAAAAACAATAAAACCGTTGGTTCTTATTTTCAGAATTTTAGCTTCCGTGTCTGTGGGGCTGCAAGAATAACACAGACAAGCATTAGTAGAAAGAGTAGAGAATGGAAGAAGAGGATAAGAGGATTAAGGCGGCATAATGCAATAATCATACTTCTTTCTGAAGAAAATAACAGTATGGAGCTCGACTGATGCTCTGCTAGCCATCTGGGCATTCCTGTGCCGATAGTTCAAATCTGTCCAAAACAGGGAAACTTGCCAACTTCAAACAGGGTATTGAGGGACAGGGGATCATAGAAGCAGCAGAAATTTTATATGAATGGAAAAATGATACATTTCAGGCCCTACCAACAACTCTGTAACAAAAACTTAAACATACGGAATAGATATTAAGAGAGTAAGTTGCATCGCCAATCTTTATCATCAACCCCTTGATAATCCCAACTAAATGAATTTAGTGACAAAATTTATACTGGCAATTAATTTAGTTCACACAATGTAAGTTAGTGCAGAAAATATATTTACAGAGGATGCCCTTGCTTTTGAAACCTTATTAGGTAAATATAATGGGATGAGTTTTCAAAACCACCATCATTATAGGTACTGAACTTGCATGGAAAATTCAACGAGACAAAGATGAGTTGGGATGGCTTCTGAAATCATGCTCCTTTGCAAGATTGATATTATGAATATAGGGACATAACAAATGCAACAATATGCCACAAAGTTAAATAAAAAACGCGCATGTTCATCCAGAGCTAGGACAAGTTAAAAAGAGGTTAGGTTATATTGGGCCTGAGAGTACATAATAAATCAAAAGATCGAGACTGCATCGTTTCCATCATTTGCAATGGAGCCAAAGATTCATTATTTTTTGGCTTGAGAATATGATGGGATAAAGCAAAATTGCTCACTAAACTGTTTGCGCTTCTTTGTTATGAAGCAGCAGTCAGTCCATGCAATTTTGGACGCGATTTTCACTACGGGTCATCCGGAAACAGTCTCTCTGTGCTTTAGTACAGTGGTAAGACTGCGTACATCCGACCCCCCCTTACCCCACCATAGGTGGGAGCCTTTGCGGCACTGGGGTAAATGAAAATGAAATGAAATGATCGAGACTGCATCGACTTTGCACATGATAGCAGCAAGCAAATTAACGGAACTAAAGGTAGGAAAAGTGAAGATATCCAAGCATGACTTTGGTCATTTCATGTAATATATCAATTTAATATACAATACGTATATTAGACATAACAATATAGAACAAACATACTATCAGCGATACTGGTTAGCTTGTCTTTGTTGTCAAAAATCTCAGGAAGTTTGCAAATCCCCATGGATGCAGCAAGCAATCGGTGGACAATGACATCTGGAAGGGAACATATTGAATTAATACGATTTCTTTAACAATATAGCTGGAACCACATAAGCTGCGATTTCATTTACCTGCATATCTTCTTATTGGTGAGGTGAAATGCGTATACAGCGGGGTTGCAAGACCATAATGACAATACTCGGGTGGACTAAGATCACCACTACAAAAATAAACTGCCTGAAATTCCAACACAAGACAAGATTTCAAGCACTTCAATTTTCAAAATTTCCAGCACCACTTGAATGATTTCCATGAGAAAATAATACATGAAAAATCAATAATCAAGGAGCACCTGAGTCATGCATCTGGTTGCTAAAATCCGAATGAGCTTGTTGAAGTACGGATCAGCACCCTGACAAACAGAATTGTCAACATAGTCTCTTAACGAATTATTGCATTCTATGTAAAGAGTTAGATATTCAGCCTAGGGAACACATCAGCTACCACGGAATGAATATTTAAAGCAGTCCTTGCAAGTAAGATGCTGACTGGCAGATGTCAGAAGACTATTCATAAGTGGTTCAGGCTGAATGTACACGAATCTAAATCACTGTTTCCCACCAACTCTTAGGTTGGTGGTAGGTGCAGCTTGTGGCTAAGGTGAGTTGATGAACATAGCACAATTGTTTCTTACCCAGTTATATAGGCATGACCCCATGATTTTAAATGTTTCACTATCCTTAAGGCGAGTTCAATTAAGATAATCTAGAGAAAACAATTTATTTTATGCAGTCCTGTTTTACTGTGCTTAGAAGAATTCTCTTTCTGAAATAGTCACAAGGACGGGATGCACAGATTATGAATCAAATCAATCAAAACGACTCAAGCTGTTACACAACAAAGTAATTAAGTTGCAAAGGTTATGGGATAAATCAATCTCAGACTTTATCTTTTAATTTTTTTCCTTTAAGTATCAAGTGGGGCACAACTCACAATAGCACGATCAAGAGAATCAGCTAATGCTTTTGATGAAGTTGCATCCAAATCAATACCAACAGATGCAGCAGTTCGAAGAAGAGGTTCAAGCATCTCCTTGGTTGGGCTAGGATGACGCCTGCAGATTATAGAAGTAATCATGTAATATATTTAATCGGCTGAGTAGCCAGTGCAATACACAATCAATAATTCTACATTAAGTGGATGTCAATTGAGTTTAATTGCTGCCCTTGAATTCAAGTCTTCAATGATAAAAGGATTACTGTGGTATTAAGAAACTTAAAATTAAGGTAAAACTGAGGTTTTAAGGTGGTCAATATTTTTGCTATAAATTGCATATCATACCCTGATACCCTATTAATTACTTGGTAATTGGTAGTATTGAAAATAAAAACCAAGTAAAATAAATGAGAGAGAAGCTTAGTCATTTTACCATGTTTTTCCCCATCATTTCCAATGGAGCCAAACACACTATTTTTGGCTTAGGTACATCATAGAATAAAGCAAAATTGCTCACAAAACTATATGTGCTTCTTTGTTATGAAACAGTCAGTCCATGCAATTTTCGACGCGATGGTCATCATGGGTCATCCGGAAACAATCTCTTTGTGCTTTAGTATGGGGTAAGGCTGCGTACATCCGACCTCCCCTTACCCCACCATAGGTGGAAGCCTTTCCGGCATTGGGGTAATGTTGTTGTTAGTTTGTTACCATGTTGGTTTCAGAAATGGACAGTTATTTGTGAATGAAGTGTTCTAAGGGGGTGTTTGGATCTGATTCTCAAAACTGATTCTGCTCCTTCAAGGAGCAGAAGCAGAAGCTGGAGTGTTTTGGTGAAATTCCAGAAGCACTTCTGGTGCCTAATTTACTCCCAGAATCAGTTTTTTTAGAAGCTGGGGGGTACCAGCTTCTGAAAACTGATTCTGATTCTGCATCTGCTTTAAAAAAGAAGCAGAAGCAGAATCAGTTCCAAACACCCCCTAAATCGACAGTTACGTAAGAACGGAGAGAGTACTAGTTAACATATGATCCAGATGACAACAATTACTCAACCCCGTAAAAAATAGCATTGGCTTATGTTTATGAACATGTACCTTGTCTCCTTAAAAAAGGCCAGGTAAAATAGTAAAAATAGGAGAATGATTGTTTAGGGGTAGCAAGTAGGTGGTGTTTCAAGAAGCCACAAGTCAAAGCTATCCAAAATGAATTGAAAAAAAAAAGTAGTCAACTTTCAAGAAAATCAAGAATTTGGGTTACACACTTGCACTACACAACAAATGCATTAAGATTCACATAAATGTACCTTTTTTTATCAAGTTTTGTCACACTACAATTTATTGTATACAACTAAAAATCAACCCTTAAATCCTTACAGGACCAAAAAATGTGCTCCTTCTGTCAATTAATAGCTCATATTAGTGTGAAATAATCAGCGTGACTGTCTGGTAGAATAAATAACTATAAAGTACGAGAGACTGACAAGAGGAGTTATTAAGAAGACAGTTCAGTGATAATTAAATAGCCAACTACTGATGTGCCCATCAAATAATGTTTTAGGATGTATTTATTTGGACTGGTTTCAGCCCCAGAACAAATCAGACCAAACTTAAACAAACCAGACCAGATTAAACTAGAGCAGACTTCAAATTTATAAAATACATATAGAACAAACATCTACCAGACCAGACCAGACCAGATAAGAAGATTTTAGTCCAATTAAAAACATCCTTATACAGACCATTCAAATTATCACTACTGTCTGACAATGAGATTTTTGTATGAATAATTTTCTAATGTCTTCTTTTTCCAATATAAGCTAGGTCAAGAGCCTGTTTGGTAACACGAAAAATCGGCTGATTCGGCTGATTCTGCTGAAATTTATGAAGTTCCGGCTGAAGTGGCTGCATTGATTGATTTTGCTGATTTAAGAAAAAATTATTTTTAAAATATTTTTATTAATAAAATAAAGAAAGAATTATATGTAAAAATAGCTAAAATGGTCATCTACAGTAACTTCAGCCGATATTCAGAAAAGTAACTCCAACCTTACTGTTTTTTATTATTACAAAATTCAGCCGGCGAAAACAAAAGTTACATGCTTGGTGAAAAATTGGCTGATAAGCCTCATAGGCCGAAAAAACAGTGTTACCAAACGGCCTCCAAATTTAGCAAGAATACGTCACTGGGAATGGTGTTCGTAACTAGTGTTTGCAATCAGGTATCGATAAGGCTACATTATGAATGTAATCAATTTCCCTCATTTTTACATACATAGAGCATTGAATAGGAAATATATTTCTCCACAATTCTTTTCATTCATTAGTTGTTGCCAAGTACTTTATTTCTTTGCAAGTAACATTCCAAAGAAAGCCAGCACAAAAACATGCAAATGAATTGTCTAGCAGAAAAAGAAGATAATGATACCTTAATAGAGAGCAGATAGGATAATGGTTCAGGATCTTTTCAGCAACTGAAATATTGGCAGCAAGCATAAACTCTTCAACCATTTGGTTAGCTTCACGGATTTGATACATTCCTGCACATAAGTAATTTATTAGCATTTGAATAAAGTGGGTGCCGTATCATTTCAAGTTTTCAAACTACCCACTATTTATCCTTCTTTAATAGTCTTTTATGAAGATTTTGCTATTTGGTGAGTTTGAACTCTGGTGGAAAGGAAATAAAAAAGAAATGCATTTGATGACAAAGTAGCTGAATATGCTGAATTAATTAAAATGTATTTATGATATAGCACACTCCCTCCATCCCGTAAAACTTGGCCGAATTTGACTTGCACGTGGAATAAGTAAAAAGATTGTGGTTGAAATTTGTGCGGAGGAGAGGGAAATAGCTTTAACCACATATTTATTACTATAACTTCAACCACATAAATATTAAAACTCCAAGGCTAATGTTATTTATCTTCATTTCAGAAACAGTGAAAAACAACTTATGCACTACTTTTTCTGGTCATCTGTCACTTCCACTAATGCAATCTAATGAGTAGATGGTTTGTAGAAAGTGTGGCCGGTCATGTTATAAGGCTACACAACAACAATCACCAAGCTTTAATCCCAAAAAAATGGGAGATGTCTATACAAACGCAAAGGAAAATCTTCTCAAGCAACTCAAATAAATTTTAATTTTGCACTCTATTTAGTGTCATGTGCCATATTCTCGTTAAGCCTAGACGCCCTAATGTCCCTTTTACACTTCCACCCAGACAATCTCGGCCTACATGATAGGGGAGGGAATAGTGATGACAACAGATATTTTAATAAAGTATATGTAAGAAAAAAGAAGGGCCCAAAATTAATTAAATGAGGTGGCAGCCTTGTGGGAAGGAAGGGAGAGCATATTAGCTGGGAGTTGGAGGGAAGGAGATAGGCAAGAATTCAGTTTGAATTGGATGGGCCTGGGTAGAGAGAGAATGTTTTTGTTCTCCTCTATAGATCTGTTTGTTTTGCTTTACTGTCTGTTGCTGTAATTCCCTAAGGATTCTGAAACTTCTTCAGAAATCCATTGTTAATGATATACAAACTGTTTCTGGTGAGCAGCACTTAATTTTCAATGGCTAACATGCTCGAATGAAATGGTTCTCCTTTACATTATCTTCAATAACCGCTACACGCTTTTTCGCAGACCTCCATACTGCAAAAGCTAGTACCACGATCCCTTCTTATCTTGATTCTTTCCTTTTCTGTCTGTGCCAAAATTATCTTTATTTTCCTTTTAAGAAAAAGATTTTGTGGTTGATGTTGCTTAATTATCTAAGCAGTTTTCAACCACATAGTTTCCATTTTTTTGAAAATCATGTCAGTCAAATGAGGAGATTTATAAAGGGACAGAGGCAGTATCTTTTTAAACCATGCTAAATATCCATCTTAGCATACAGTCATACACATCAAACAACTCATTTTCTCTATAATCATTCTTCATGAGTCAACACTAATCTTAATAAAAAAAACTCCTTCAATCTAAGTAGTGCATTACAATTATATAGTATTCAGGTCACTTAACAAATGGGAACTTGTGAGCGAGGATACTAGTCTGGCTAACACTCAAACCCTTAAGATGGGGCATGCAGATATCACATGCCATTAAAAACAAAGTCATGTTAGGAATAAGATGTCAATCAGAACTTTAGCATCCATATGGACTACGATAAGTTTGAAAGAAACAAGGTAAAGTTTGACTTCAAAGTCAGAAATCTAAGGGGGGAATGTATTCATAAAACTACAAGGTCATTAGGCCATCATACTCTAAGAGGAATGAGGGAAACCAACTTAAACAGTGATGTGAGTGTTATCTAGACAATTACGGAATGAGTGGAGGTGTGTTTGAGAGTAACTTTTGTGTCAGTGTCACACCACAAGAGAGACCTTTAGGAGTCAATATTCAAGCACCAAATAAGTGAAGATCAATTAAAATAAGCAATCAAGACTCACTGACATTGATTTATTTTAGGCATATCTACAACTACAATCACTTATTTTTGGTTATTAATTTTGAGTCTTTATATTGTTTCATTCTTCTGAAAAGCTGTTTTGGTTTCGTTCCCATTTTCTATTTCATGGAGCTTCTTGTATAACACACTAAAAATAGCTTTTGAAAGGCAGTTAGTTATAAGCCAAATCCCTGTAAGCAAATCTGACCTATTGCCAAGTGTTAACCTTTTAAACATTGATTTTGAACTATTATCCAAAGTTCCCAACTAGACCTTCTGGTCCACATTCAATTCAATCCAGACCATTACTAGGCTTTGCTCTATAATATCATTTTCACAAACTCTAAAAAGAAAGATCAATGGCATACCAATATCAAGAGGATCATGAGTTTCAGTATCAATTTGAAATTTAACTTCGGCAGAAGCAAGTGTCAGAGCACCCCTCTCAATACGTCTTTGCCTCATTATCTGCAAGGTAATGTAAAATAAACGATGAGTTTTTTGAAACTTCATAACATATTTATAGACATAATAGTTGAAATGAGTGGGAAGAACCAACACCTTTGCTAATGCATTCATATTACGCAAATCTGTTGTTACTGGATCAACCAAGCGACTGCAAGAGAAACCACAATCCATAAATATGAGACCTAAGTTAAGGAATGAGCAATAATCACATAGCACCTAAAAATAAATAATATGCATGAGTTGTAAGTATAAAAAAACTGAATGTATTCGCAATTTCGATGGAAGTTTAAAAAAATAGCTAGCAACTGAAAGCATTTAACGCTATGACCTCTTTCAAAAAAGGGTAGAGTTTTACGCTGAATGAGAGTATGAAACCTTACGGAAGAATAAATAGCAATATGAAATTTTGAACCATTATCAAAATAAGTTCTCTATCTGCATGGCTGCATGCATATATCAGGAGGCGAAATGAGCAAATATAAAGACAAATGTAAAGAAGTTCAGACCTGTCATCCATCCTTGCTTGAGCCTCCACATAAGATAGTGAAGCACACGATTTGATTACACTTTTTGTGTATCTTGTTGAGATTATCTCAGCTTCAGGTGTCATTTCCTGAAATATAAATGTTAGAATAATAACGAAATAAAGGAGAGCTGTTGACTGCATGTTTCATGAAGGAACATCGAATGTATACAGAAGCGATAAAAGAGCACACAAAATCTAGAACGATTATAAGCAGAATAACCCCCCAGAAGTTAGTGCGTGAGAAACTGGGCTGTTGTGATTCATAAAAAGAATCCTAATGTCAATAAAATTTTATATGTATATGCTCCCTTCCTCCATTTCTTCTTTTCACTATGGGATTGGATTGAAAAAAGGGGAGCTAGTGAAGGAGAGGAACTGAGGAACTAAAGGGATTATAAATGAAGATGGAATGGATCATTTGCATGCACTTAGATTAGAAAAACTGCAGTGCATTTCGGTTTTAAAAGAAATTGCACTTTTCCTATTTGACCTTGGATTTGAAGTAGTGACACTTGAGGATAGTAGAAGGGATGGAAGCATCCACTCATCACCTTCTCCTTTAGGGATCATTTACTCCATGGCTACAATTAAAAAAAGTGTCCCTTCAACTACCACTCCCCCTCATGATTCCTCTCAACTTAGAAACATTGTAAGGATACAATTTCCATCGAGGCCATGGATACTCAGCCCTACTTTAGCCACATGGATTGGGTCTTATGTTAAGGTGACCGGCAGTGGGTGATTTTGAGTTATAATATACATACACATGGATTGGGTCTTATGTTAAGGCAACCCGCAGTCCCATTACAATTGTAAAGTGTACTCTCTCCGTCTAAGAGATTAACAGTTCCACTAGGATAAGCTTGTATGTAATTGAAAGGGGGTTAAGATATAGTTTTTTTATTAAGAAATTGCCCTAAATATGAGAAAAAAATTGTGAATTCCAAAATAGGATACTATGTTTTATATTTCTTAAATATGAGTAATTAGTGCCCTATTTTGACATTACCAGGCTCTAAACATGACAATATTTTCCAAACTTGGCAGTAATTACTCCTATTTAGAGAATAAAATACATAGTACTCCTATTTTGATATTCCAAAACATTTTTACTCCTATTCCTGGAATTTTCAATTGTTTATTTAGTGTGAATAATTGATTTCATATGCAATTCTTACTTTTACCCAATGTTGGTATATGTGCAATGCATTTTGCACCTTGAGGCTCAGCCCAGAGGCAATGCCTTTTACGTTATATGCTCCTTGAGGCAATGCCTAACATGAGCAATGGTAGGGGTTACACGATTTAGGACCTAGGCGTGCGCCTTATTGCTTATGCCTTGAGGCACAGGTAAGGCTTATGCAATATCGTTTAACAACTTTTACTGTCTTAAGTTGGGCCAGCTTTCTAAATAAAAAAACATTGTCTTTAAATGTTCAAAAGACATCTATGAAAGGCTAATTGCCTCCTGCTACTTCTCAATTCTCTTTGCGGCTCTGCACAAGTTTTTCTTTTGGTTAATTTTGTTCTTAATAATGCATATATCAACATTAGGATGTGATTTTTCACTCTTCTCCTGATTACCAAGGTCTTTTCTAGGCCGCAATTTTTGTTTCAATTTTTTTTAATTTGCGTAATGGTTGTTGCAGTATATCTGCATTTTTTAGTCATGGTGCCATGATTAAATGACAGCTACCATGATGTCAAATTGGTCAACTAGTAGAACTCTGATACACTTCGTTCAATTGCTTAAGTAAAAACAGTAAAAGAATGATTTTTGTTTGTTGATTTCAATCTTGATCTTCATGATGATGATGGAAGAAACACTAGAGGTTTTGATAGGAATCTGGAGCTAATTCACTATTTTTATAAGGTTTACAAGAGGAGAAATAAGGAGTCTATCAATAAGTAACTAGGTGGCCAGTAGCCTTACTAATCCCTGCGTGGATAATAGATATTAATAGAAGGGAAGGGGGTATTAGTAATAGCTGACATATCCCTTTGTGGATATTGGCTATAAATAGAAGCTGGGGTAGCCAAATAAGGTAGGCTATTATTTTATCTGGGTGTTGCCTTGGAGAGTCCTGGTTGCCTCGTTGCCTACGTTGAGACATTTCCTATCAATAAACATCGTTTTCCCTATTTCCTTACCAGATCTGTAGTGTTCGTTTACTGCATTTACTGGGATTATTGCCAGGTTCCTAACATTGGTATCAGAGCATTAGCTCCTGGGAACGGAAATCGAAGGGCGACGTCAGCAGAGCACTCGCTCCTAGAGTCTTAATAGATCGTCACATCTGTATCGCGGAAGAGGAAAATTGATTGTCGCGATGTTGAGACATGAACGGACCAAGATGATCGCTGAGCAGACCAGAGAACAACGACGATCAGGACTGGGCGCCTTTGGTTTGCACAGACTTCTGGAGGAGCGTTTGAACCGGGAGAAGCGTTCGAACCAGGAGAAGCGTTCGAACCTGGAGATGAGGACGGCTATGGCAAACCTGGCGACCATGATGAATGAACAGATTCAGAGCACCACTGCGGCATTTATGGAAGAAATTGCAGCATCTGTAGCAGCGATGAAGGAAGAAATTCGCAGAGATCGCGAATCAAAAAATCGGACTTCTGCGTGTCCCAGTTTTTCGCCAAATGCGCAGGATTTGCCGCAAGTTGATTCTTCTCACCATGCGCAAAATTCTTCTTCTTCGAGAGCCATAGACATGGCTGATTCTGGAATTAGATTGTTGGAGACTACACATTCGATAACAAATATTGAGTTGAAGTCAGTTAAATCTGTAATCAAGGAACCGAATCCAGAAGAAGAATTCGAGGAGCAATCTACAATTGCGGTCTTGCGGATGGTTCGGAAGATGGCGCCATGGTTGGATCCCTCATTGATACCGCTTCTTCTGGGAATGAGTCTGTCAAGTCAGAATGGGGAACCAGAGTGTTCAAGCTTAACTGCGAGACAAATGAGGAGAAGACGGAGTTTGCGGAAATCACAGTGAATGGGTTTACCTGGGGCAAGGAGCAGACAACTGCTTATACAGGGAATCCTCTGAAGAAGACACTGACTAGAATGGTTTCAAAATTCAGTCATACTAATGATTAGCGTTGAACTGGTAGGTACGGTTTTGAAGTTCAGAGTTGATGATGTTACTTTTATGTTGTACAATCACAAGGGATTGAGGGTTGGACTTAAGGTGAATTATAAGGAATCAGTTGGATATGCGTTTGACAGTGATGGCCATGTCAAATTGGATGAAAGGAGGAGACGGGTTCAAGAGTTCATTGATGTAAATAGCCCTTATATGATATTACTTCCAAGTACAAGAGATGGTGAATGGGGAATAGATCTCAGTGTTAGGGACCTACCCATTAGTGTGATACTAATAATAGATGTAATAATAATAATATTAGTAATAAGGGTCTCTATTATAAATAGTTGGGAAGGGGGAGTAGTAAGGAGGCTTTTTTTTGGGACTTTTGTCTGGACTGGGAAGTTAGAGCTCTGTCTCTTTCTTTTGGGGGGCTTCGGCTCAATTGGGGGGCTTCGGCAATAGATATTGTACTGTTCATCTTCAATAAAGAATTTCAGTTTGTTTCTTGATATAATTTCTGCAATTGTTCTTGAATATCTGGAGGATCTTATCACTCAGTAGCCTGAAATCTGAAAAGCTTTTGGAGGATGGTGAGAATGCTTTAGGAAGCTGTGAAGATGTGGTAGAAAGCATATTCCACCCTAAGATTCTTAATAGAGTGCAGCAGTTTGTCTCTGAGAAAAGAATAAGCTATGTGGGATATTTCTAGTGAAATATTTCCAGTGAAATATTTGCTAGTACCAAAAAAAAGAATAAGCTATGTTCGTATTGATGGGCAGATTTCTATTCAATCATTCCATAACTCAAGTGAGGCTGAAGAAAGAGCTCATAGACAAGAGCAAAAGAATGTAGGCAACCTGTATATCCTTTGTGCAAAAGAAATCTTAACTCACATTGGACAAGCAGAGGAATCTCAAGCTACTTCGTATACAATTTCTATAACTGAAATTAATAGCAAAGTAAGATATGCATACTTTCCAAATCGGGACAGCTCAAATTCTTCCTTTTCTTTTTATGATGGACTTGGTGAATTGGTTGGGAAGGGTGTGTCATCTATTGATCTGCTAACTACAGTTCAGTAAGCTTCAGAAGGAACTGCTATACCTTGGCAGTCCCACTTAATAGCTACTACTGCAATTAGGAAGCCACTGAAGGAATGGATGTATGTGAACAAGGAGGGTGTACAAGCGGGACCAGTTGAGAAGGGTGCTAGTGGAAGGCTATGGTTGAAGAGGGAAATTGATTGGACCACTAAGTGCTGGACTTCAGGGATGACCGGTTGCAAGAGGCTTACCGAGATTGATGAAAATAGATGGGCGTATGCTACTCGAGTGCCTGTTCTTACTCCAACTCAGTTTGGTGAGGCAGCATTATCCATATTGCACAATAGGGTGGCTAAACACTCAGACAAAGATGGTGCGGGGAAATTTGTAAAACTAACACCCCAAGTCAAGAGGATCATGTTAAGCCCATGGTGTCTTTCTCAAATTGCACAGGATATGCTTCCTGCCTTCCTGGTAAGCCAAGAGCTGTAGAGAGTGCTACTGCCCTGCTGAAGGATGTTGTTACTAGGAATCCACAAACAATGATAAATCACTGCAGGACTGAGTTTTCAATTGCTCAGCTTTTCTCAGTCACTCATGACATTCAAGCTTTTCATGATGGGGAGGAAGCAGCATTGTCTGTGTCTTTTCCTTTGGACAAATGCAGTGTTTTGGGTGGACTCTTACTGGAATCCTTGCTTGATGTGTTGGAACACAGTGGTCCAGTTGCCTTTTTTGTAGCAGAGGCTTCAGATTCTGATAATCTTGAGAAAAGCGGAGTACACGAAATACGGGCTGAAATCTCTAGGGAAAGTTGGAAGAGAAAAGAGAGTACAAACTCTGGGCACTTGATGATTCGTAACACACTAGCTGGAGGATCTGAATCATCTGATAATGATTCAAGTCATTCAACTAAGTATCTTGTGTTTCCTTGGGTCCTGGATGATTATTCATCCGAAAACACAAGGAGTGTTATTGTACAGGGTAATGTTACTATGTTCATACAGTTTTTAAAGTCACACCATGATGATGATATTTGTGATCTGCCTGTTTGGGCTTTGGGAAATACTGCTGGTGAAGCCACAACCTGGATTTTGTCAAACTCCTATAGATGCAAGCCACCAACACCATCTGACCCGGTCAAAGCTACATTGCCCTTTCTTCAACCACCAATCCATATGAATGATGAAGTTAGGAAAGATGACTGTTGGTCACTATTGTATCTATGGTATGGGTGTGAAGGACTAGACAAGCCGGAAAAGCTCCAAGCTCATGGCAATAATGAGATGCATGAAGAAACTGTGAGAATCTTAGAGAAATATGGGGCTGAGCCAATGATGAGGAAGGTTCAAGTAATGAAGCTCCTATTCCAGAAACAAGTGAGGTACTGGGAAGGAAGAGGTGCAAGAATGAAGTGCAAGTGGAAGATCATGGCTGATTCTTATCACCCACCTTGAGGACAAGGTGGTTGTTCGGGGCGGGGGGGAGTAATGATAGGAATCTGGAGCTTATTCAGTATTTTTATAAGGTTTACAAGAGGAGAAATAAGGAGTCTATCCATAATTAACTAGGTGGCCAGTAGCCTTACTAATCCCTGTGTGGATAATAGATATTAATAGAAGGGAAGGGGGTATTAGTAATAGCTGGCATATACCTTTGTGGATATTGGCTATAAATAGAAGCTGGGGTAGCCAAATAAGGTAGGCTATTATTTTATTTGGGTGTTGCCTTGGAGATTTTCCATCATTTGCAATGGAGCCAAAGATTCATTATTTTTTGGCTTGAGAATATGATGGAATAAAGCAAAAATGGCTCACTAAACTGTCTGCGCTTCTTTGTTGTGAAGCAGCAGTTAGTCCATGCAATTTTGGACACGATTTTTACTATGGGTCATCCGAAAACAGACTCTCTCTGCTTTAGTACAAGGGTAAGACTGCGTACATCCGACCCCCCCTTACCCCACCGTAGGAGGGAGCCTTTGCGGCACTAGGGTAAATGAAAATGAAAAAAAATGGTGTTTCCTTGGAGAGTCTCGGTTGCCTTGTTGCCTTGTTACCTACGTTGAGACATTTCCTATCAATAAACATCGTTTTCCCTATTTCCTTACCAGATCTGTAGTGTTCGTTTACTGCATTTACTGGGACTATTGCCAGGTTCCTAACAGGTTTTTATCTCAATTTCAAACCCTATATATTGATGACAGTACTTTTCATTCCTCAATCTAGTAAAATTCAAATTTTCACTAATCAGGCTGTTCAGGCAATATTTGATATTCAGAGATGTTTCAACTTAATGTTTTGATGGGTTGATATTAAGTGATGTTTCAACTTACTGTTTTGATGAGTGTATAAGCTCAGTCTGACTGAATTTTTTCAAATTTTAGTGTATACTTTATTAAAATAATTTAAGTGAATTATAATGGGAAGATTTGATTCTAATAGTGCAACCTTTTCTTGATTTGCTTATGATAGTCCCATCTTTCACTTTCTTAAGAATGATCCAACATTTGTTTGCTCTCTTCTGAAATCAACATAGTAAAATTATCCAATAAAGCGGGTTTACTCTAAAAATGACCTATTATATGGAGTTGGAAAAGTTAGGCACTTAGGCTTATTCTCAATAAAGTAAAAGATGAAATTATTATGAGCAAACCAGAAAAAGGTTTCATTTATCATAATAAATCATAATACAGCTTTCAAATATGACAACACATACCCATATTACTGAAAAAGCAAGTCTTTCAACATCAGCACGGAGCGAACAAACATCTGAAAGTAAAAGATAAGTGAAATATTCAGCCAAAGCCACATACTTATTACATATAAGGCTGCAAAGAAACTACCGTACAAATTAGCATGAACAATGGCACTTTCTATATCAAGCTAGTAGTCCATAGAACGTCACCTTCTGTTAGAGGTTTTGGAAGCATGTCTATGCGACGCTCAACAAGGTAGACAGAAGTGCCCCTTTGTGAGGCCTCATCGTCAAGGGGGGTCCCAGGATGAACAAAGTTGGTGACATCAGCAATATCTAAGATCCATGAAAGGTCAGCATAAAATGCATTTCACTAAGTGGCCAATGAACAAATCTGAAAGTATATAAGGATACGAACTCCAACTTCAAAATTCCCACTCGGAAGAGCAGTGCAGTGTAATGCATCATCAATGTCCTTGCAACCTGAATCAAACAGAAGATTCTGTATTCTGAGATATACATATTACGTGGAATGATTTGAGACTGATGCTCAATGAAGAAACGTGGAAACTAACAGTCGTAGTAGATGAATACTAGCTTATCAGGGCCTAATACCTGGAGGATCCACACTAAAGACACGCAGATGACGCAAATCCTGTCTAATAGGATTAGCTAGATCATTCGATGACACAGACCAAGGTAACGGAGGCAAGCACGCCATAACTTGAGCAGAAAATGGTCTGGCATCAATATCATTCTCAATTAAAACCACCTGAAGCAATCAAATTGTTGAGCCAAATTTAGCAACTTTAAATCAAGCTATTTATCTTGAAATATCATTTCAAAAAAAAAATCATCATAGTTGGTCTCGAAAAGCATGCAACTGAAATCAAGTTATGATATCTAAATAGTGTGACAAAAGATTTTTACTAAATACCTCACTTTCTGTGTCTCTATCACCTATTTCTCCAATTGACCTAACATAATGACCAGAAGGATATCTAGACAAAACATCCCATGAATCAACAGCAACAATGATCCGCTTGTCCAGCAGATTTCCCAGCTGTCGAGTCTGTATTCGTATCTTTGGTATACGGCGGTCTTTTGAGACAAACAGGGCATGGGCAACACCGGTAGCACCAGCTGGCAGAGGCATTGGCTCCAAAGATCCACAGTAACTGCATGAACAACAATTTAACAGTAAGATGAATCAACCATCACGAAGATTAAGTGCTATAGTTTCTAACACCACCACAAGGTTCAAGCAAATAAGGCACTAAAATTGGGGTTGATTACATAAAGCAAGAAAAGAACATGAAAGAAGCTATTTGAAATGTTAAAATACTTGTCCAATTTGATTCGGTAAAAAATACTCCCTCCGTCCCATTAGACTTTGCCAACTTTCCTTTTTGTTTGTCCCACAAACTTTGTCACTTCCATTTAAAGTAAATAATTTGTGGTTCTGCTTATCTTTGTCTCCTCTTCACAACTCTCAAGCACACATATTTACTTTTCTTACTTCACACCTAATACAAATTCGGCAATGTCCAATGGGATGGAGGTAATCATAAACTAATACTCCCTCCCTTCGTTGTAACTTAGCCCACTTCCCTTTTCAGTTTTCGAAAAAAATTAATCATTTTTCCTTTAAAGTAATTAATTTGTGGTTCTTATTAATTACTCCGTATTTCTTTTGTACAGACCCCAATCACACAGTTTTTACTTTATTATTCCACGTGTAGGTCAAGCGTCGCTGAGTTATAAGGGAGGGAGGAAGTATATAAGATTATAGGCTACACCTCTTATCAATGTTAACTTTTTGAGATGGAACTTCAGGGAACATGGTATCAAAGCTAGGTCTGCTTGTGATTTGATTCTTTGTTTGGAAATTGGGACCCATGATTTAGTCAATCTATTTGGTCATTTACTAGCCTCAAGTTGTCCAACAGTTTGATTGAAGCGACATATTGAAGTATTTGTCCCACGTTGATGTGATATTAAAGAAATACAATATACATTAATCTATAGATCTGAATTTCTCCTACTAGCAGGGTTAACTTTTTGAGATGATGTGATTAATGTCAATGTTAACATATATCAACAAGAAATATGACTTGCAAAGAGATATTGAACACACCAAGACAGGTTTTCAATGTGAAAATATATGAAAGTTTCACCTACTTCAATGCTTAATCTATTCAACTATTAACTGATAAATGAGTAAATCATGCAGTTCAAATTCCATAACATTTTGGCATAATCAGTGTAAATCACACTATTCCATCAACCATTAAATATGACCAAAATCATAGTGTGTAATGACTTACGAGTGCCAATTTCGCTTTATAATACCAACAACACGTCCAGATGGACGTGAAAGTGAGTTATCCGCTTCACTGGCTGAATTTTGCCCAAGATTAGTGACCCTAGGAGCGTCATCAGCACTATTGGGAACAAGATGTATGCCCTCCTCTTCTTCATGCTCTATATACAATAAATAGATCTGAGTCAATTTAATACATAAAAATGACTAAAAAAGAAAACCAAAGTGCTGATATTTGAAATCACAAGGATCATAGCATGGAATTAGCAAAAAAAACTTATATAAGGAGTGTCTGCAAGAGCTTTTTAAAAGCAGTTTTTTGTTTTTTGCTTTAAAAAGCTTTAAAATGTCTTTAAGATGTTACTTGTATTTATCTTTCAGCCCAAGCTAGAAAATGCAAGCAAGTGGACACCTGCTTAAAACAGTTCTTCACTATTTGTATTATCTTATTGTATTAATATAACAAAAAGCACTTTTTATCAAAAACTGCAACATGTAATTTTTAAAAATCATTTTCATTTCAAACACAACCCGCTTTTACCATTAAGCACTTTCTATATAATCTCTAAAAAGATCACTTTTCCCAAGCAATGGCAAACACTGCCATAGGCATGCAACGAATTCAAGAAACAAATGGTATCCCTTTGACGTTTTAGTGCAGTAGTACTTGAGCATTACTTCATAAGAGAGGCAATGCCAACTTTTTCGCCAGGATACTGCGCTACTTTTGAAGTATACCACAATCATGTTGTTATGAATAATACATGCATTCCAGAAACAAACCATCATCGGCTATTGCAAGAGACTTCTCCTCGTGCCATTGTTCCCGAGGCAATATTTCAACTGCCACCACATCACCATCAAATGCCCTATTCATATTTGCACGCCCATATAAAATTATCTCATCACCAATACTTTCACTCCCAACATATGCTTCAAATGGATTATAGCGGTTAACACGAAGCTTTCCTTGGTGATATATCCCACGAAGCAATCCAGAAGTAATCTCAGACATGGGTTTATGCTACACGAAAATACAAAGTGATCAGAAGGAATTTATACAAGCATGGCAACTGTGATGGCATATGTTACATCAGCCAAGTAGAAGAAAGAACCTTAGTTGCAAAATACCTCACTGTAGATGACCTTCCTCTTTGAAGGCCTCAAGTCTTCAACATCATCCATATTGACATCTTCAGAAGGAGGTTGAACTATTAAATCAAGCAACTCTGGTCGACCAAGTGATTTAACGTATGATTCCACTGAAATGAGTTGAATTTAAAAGATAGTTATCTCAAAATAATATAGAACATTGAGATACGGGGCTACATAAAATACAAATTAAGGAAAACATAAGCTTATGAAGTAAAAAAAAATGTTGAAGCTAGTTGCTCTGCAAGAAAGGGTATAAATGGTAACAATGTACAAGTATAGTGGTAGGAAATAACATTATATGGAGTATTTGAAAGGAAAGATTATTTTAAGGCAATGTCTGAAAATTTGAAATGAAGAATCACACCCGTAGAAAATTAAATCAAGATCGGTATAAATGCAAAAAACTTTGACCAAAACTGTGGCTTGTCTTAAGGTTGGGCTTTCTTTAGTTGATATTTCACACTTTAACAAGCCAAAATTACTCCATCCGTCCCACAATACTTTGCATACTTTCCTTATTTAGTTGTTCCAAAAAACTTTATCACTTCCAAGTAATGTAATAAATGTGTGGTTAAGGTTATTTCTCTAACCTTTGCATAAATTTGAACCGCACATTTTTTCTTTAATAGGATGTTTTAATTGGATAGGCTTCAATCTCGGACAACATCAAACTTCATAAGATTAGACCAGACTTAGGCAATAATAAAATACACATAGATAAACATCTACCACCAGTTCAGACTAGACTTAAACAAACCAAACCAACTCAGATCAGACCAGACCATACTATGCAAGAAAATTTCAGTCCAACTAAAAACATCTTTATTCCACATGCAAGTCAACTTTGTCTAGTTTTACAAGATAGAGGGAGTAGATCTATAAATTTACGTTAGATTTAAAATACAGTTTTGCAGTAATCATGCAATACATGAGTACAGTTGCACCTATAGTAAAGCATTAACCTAATGATATCATGCACTCATATGCAAAGTCATTCTAATACGGGAAATGAGAATGATCACCAGTTTCTGCAGGAATTCCTTCTTCAGAAGCCTTTCTCTTATTTTCTCGATCATTAGTAATAAGCAATACATGTGTTGGAGCTCCGAGATGATTCTGATACCATTGAGTTGCAACTCTTATAGCTATAATATCCAAGTTTAGAGACCAACAAGTTATCAGTTAGTAGTGTTACCCTATGAAGGAAAGGAAAAGAAGGCCTAAATATCAAGTCCTAAAGCCCACTCCATATCAATCAAGAAGAAATAATTTTATATTTTGCCAAAACCATGCTGCAAGTATGCATCTGTGCAATTGCACCATCTGAATAATCTCAACTACGGATTAACATCACTTGCAATTTTACATGTTCCAAGTGGTTCCAATTTAAGATGATGTTACAACAGCTAGTCGATTTCATGCAATTGGATAAAATTAAAGTATAATACTTTTTGCCTAGAACTCAGGCAGGTATTGTTATAGATCGTGTAGAGCAGAGGATGTTCCATCATTACATATTACAATTTTTTGAGAATTAAACAGCATGAACTGATGTATGCTGCTGCAATAATACCTCTTCCTAATTAGACCTCAGCAATTATGTGATTGGCATGTCCAAGAAACTGACTAGTCACAATCAAATAGTTTATCTTTTTTTATATCACAGAACACAATCACTGAACATTTGTATGCAAAACTGCTACGCACTTTAAAAAGTACTAGTACTCGCAATACTTAAGCAAAGTATCTGAGTAAACCATAGAATGAAGCACCGATGGAAAATAGCCTAGTAACAATGAGGCAATGGATACTAAGCATATAACAAGCAACATCAGCCTCCATCATTCCATGTAAAGTGTGTACCTCTGTCATTACGATCGTTTGGACTTTCACCTGGCATAGCTTTCACATATGTATCCCTTCAAGATCATTAGAAAAAGTCAATCACTCAGTCCCTAAATAATCCATGTGCTTCCTTTTTTGGTTAGTCCCATATTATTCTTCATTTCCTTTAATGGTGAGCAATGTGTGGTTCATAACTTCATATTATTCCTCTTTCCTCTAAATAAATTTCAACCACATGGTTTTCTTTTATTAATCTTTGTGCCTAGTCAAAAGGCATGTTTATTTTGGGAGAGAGGGGCTACCATGTCGATTTCAACATTACTAATGTTTGAAAGAACAAAACATGGGCAGATTTCCATTCACATTGTCATAGACTCAGAGTTATCATTATCATGAAATTGTTTTTCATCCCCCTCAGCACCATTGATGTTTTCCTTTACCGAATTAGTGGTGACATTATTAAATAATGGGGTAATGGAGTAATATGTGAGGCAACAATAGTTCAATGCCCAATAGTATGTATCATAAGCTCATTGGGATAAATGCAATTAGAAGTCAGACAAAACATACATTTAGTTCTAAGCCAACTTTAAATAGCATACTGACATTTAACATTTGGAGTAGATAGAGAAGAGGCAAAAGGAGACATACTTATGGTATTCATTTGAAAAAACAAAGAACTTTCTGAGTGAATCGCTACATAGAGCTCTGAGTCTGTTATAGACAGAAATATTCTTGTTCTTCACCTCCTCCAACACCACTGATAGCACCACAACATCATCTATGGACGGGTTCTCCAACAAATCAATCTAAATTCAAAATAAACCAAAATTTACAAAGAAAATTAAGACGGCACTAATAAACTGCAGGAAATGTTTCAGCATAAGAACACAGACCTGGTGGAGAACAACATTAGTGTCGACAACGAGGATCGGGGACGCGGAGGAGCTCAAGCGAGCAGAAGAAACATCACAGGTCTTACAAAACGAGGCTCCACAGTAGATATCATCCCTGAGATAGTGCTCTCTTACAACCTGCGATTAGTATACAGATATATAATTTTTAACATGAAGCCTTAACTTTATTCCCTGAAAAGTTCTGAATCTACTTGAATGCTAAAGAACTGACCTTGATTACTTTCCCCTGCTTTGTTTTCCGTACGAATGATTTGCTCTGCAGCATCTTCGAGGTTACACAACTCCAGCGCTCGGAACTTAAGTCGGCTTAAATAGACACTACTGAACAAAGATTTTAGTAAAACTGAATCAACCTCGGTTTAAATATAAAAATGTTGTTTGGTTGAACCATTGAATATTTTCCAACTCATCAATGACATTCATGTCCCATCATAAAACATCAGCGCGAACTTAATTAATAGCACTGGAATGGTGTATGTGAGTCGCCTTTGTTCCTTAAAAACATAATTTAATTGAAGCTTCAATACACAAACTCCAACTACAAAACCTCAAAATAAAATACTCAAATCTAACGAAAGATTTTTTTGTTCAATTGTGAAGACTTCTTTTTGAAAATACATTGAAAAGCACTATTTTGGGGGAAATAATAAACTACTAAGTAAGTCTTGTTTACAAGCATAGAGGAAGAGCTTCATATTTAAGAATTCGTTAAAAAAAGGCAAAGTTTATTTTTTTTAATCCATGACAGCAAGGTTTTTTTACAAATGTCTTAAACTGAATTTGGTAATATGTAAGAAAAAAAACAGTTCACAGCCTAGCTGTCTCATTGACATGAAGTGAACAAATACGATCCTTGATTGTAATTTACACTATTACTACTCCCTTCTTCCTACAAACAAGAACATATAGGCTAAGCCATTCAAGGGTATCCTACTTCAAAAAAAACTCAATTTGACCCCATTTAAGTATACCTCAATTTATGTCCATAGTAAAGATTAAATAAGGCCTCTTCTAAACTTAAGCTGTGTGTTGAGTGTCGGCTTAAGCTTTGCTCTAGGTATGTATT
This sequence comes from Cuscuta epithymum, assembly GCA_945859915.1. NCBI lineage: Eukaryota > Viridiplantae > Streptophyta > Magnoliopsida > Solanales > Convolvulaceae > Cuscuta > Cuscuta epithymum. The sequence continues at coordinate 6,473,918 of CAMAPF010001015.1, forward strand.
ATCACAGCATATATAGTAATTGGAAGAATAAAACAAGGGACCAAGGGGATGGCAGCAGGGACTAATTTTAAAGGAAAAAATACAAGAGCAGGGTAATTCAAACTCGCAGCCAATAATAGCAATCTTTAAAATTTTCAGAACGAAATTAAGGGTGCTTACCAACAAATGAATGAGCAAAGGACCTTTGAATTTAGAAAAGTGAGGGCTGGCTAATCCGTGTGTAGGGATGGAGCAAACGTGATGAGCCTACTATAAACCAAGACCACGGGCAAGGGTGACTCTTCGGCTGAGAGGACAGTGTTCTGAAGCTTGGTTTGACGGAAAAGGTGGAAACTTTGCTGGGCGAAGCCTATATGTTCTTGTTTTTCCGGACTCATAAAAGCAAACAAGAATACTCTTATATGACCTCATTATATTATAACACTCTATATTTAATTAGGTCTAAATAACTGTATTTACGATGAGAACCTTCAAGCAGGACGGAATTAGTATATATATAGGGCGAATCAAATAAGACACATAGAACATACATACATCATACCGGTTCGGATAAAACTAGACTACATTATTCTTAAATATATCAGATCAAACCATGTCTGAAAATATCAGTTCAATTAAAAACAACATTATTGGTGTTATAATTATAAATTAATATCTTCTAAAAATTAACTTCTCTCATATTAATATGTACTAGACGAAACACCGGTGCGATGCACGGATAGATCTAGAGCACAATAACAATTTGCTAAAAATTAGATTTTATTATAGGGGTTTATGAAGATAAAAGGATTGAATATATATAGGATAAGATTCGAAAAGATTGGTGATCTACTTAACCAAATGCTATTCAATTGATAACAAATTCTTCTATAAAAGGATTGGTGATATTTGTGTAAAAAATGGTGATATTTGTGTAAAAAAAATGGTGATATACTTTATCAAACGTTACTCACATTTATGTTCAGATCATTATCCATTACAATGATTGAAATTGATTTGACTAAAAATTATCCGTTGGGTAATGAATGTGTTATAGTGGAGGAAGTTAACATGTTGGCAAATAAAAATATATTAGTACTATAATTGATGGATTATATGGACTCCGACCCCCCGGTACGCCGACTACTAGGCCTGGACAGCGGCCCACACACGTTTAGCGGATATCATTAATATTATTGTACATTGTTATTATTATTCAGATGTTCTAGATCAGCTTTTTATACTATCAGTCCGTTTATGTAACCGGGTCTGTCAGGCCCATATTAGAGGCCCAGACCCGGATTTTCTCTATATATACTCCTTATAGGAGACTTGTAAACCATAACTCAATAACTCATAGTTCATACACAATACACATTTTTCTTCTTCTTCTCCATTACTCCTTTTGATTCTTGTTCAATTTCTCCTGTTTATACAATATGGGTATCAATTATCCAACAATGGTGCTCTCGTTGAGAGGTTGAACACAATCAAGTGAGAAATCCTCCCCGCTTAACCAAAAACTCCCCAAATTACCCAAAAAATTCATCCAAACTCACAAAAAAACCAAGCCATAACTGTTCTGGAAATTGCAAAAAAGAAAAAGAGAAAAAAGAACAACGTGATGAATCTGCCACTTCAGATCGGAGAGGTCCCAACTCTGACCGGAGATTGGTCATCGTCCAAGCCATCGCCTACCGCCGCACCTGGCCTGGGAACAAACGCGGAGGTCGCCGTCAAGATCTCACGTGCACTGCTTCAGGACACGTCACTACTCCGGATCTGTTTCTCCAAGGATGGTCCGTCATCAATGGCCGTCTGGGATCACCTAGAAGAGATGAACGATCCCGCGTCCAGTTTCTCCACCTTCGCCACAGTAACAATCGACTCTTGAAGTTTGCTTCTCCACCAGTTCCGCCGGTCGCAGGTCCACACCAGTCTAGTGAGCCCTCCATTAATGGCCACGACAATTTCCCTGTGCAAAGCTTTCAGTCCAGATCTCGACGGAGACAGGGCAAAATTGTACAGAGCAGCAGCAGTCCCGATAAATCTCTTTCACTCTCCGGCGACGATTAGCGACGCTTACCGGCGATGTTTCCAAGCATCCAGCCTCCTTTACCAGTGGCGTCCGTGCACGAGACCATTAAGCTTAACACGGAAGTGGCCATAAGCTTCTTCACCTCGCCACAATTTCTGCCATGAATGGCCACATCAAGCTCCCTTCACAAGGTTTCCGCTCCAGATCTCGCCGGGGACAGCCCAGTGCCCAGTGTCGCACGAAGCAACAACATTTCCAACAAAGATGATGTTTTCAAGCGCCCAGCGGTCCGGTACAGCAGCGTTCACGAGCGGCGACCGGAAAGGCCTGGTGGCGGAGGTGGCCTCTTCTCCTTTCGTTCATTCCTCCGAAGCTGCAGCGAGACGAGGACCTCCATGGGCCTTCTTTCTCCGTCTGCCAGCGACGACCTCGTTTCGAGTCCTTGCTGGCGGCGGCAGTATGCAATGAGCGGCCAAGGGTCTGTTCCATCCCTTTCCGGGGACATCAAGGACAGGGATGACCTGTCTGTTCCATCCCTTTCTGGCATCAATGACCTGCCTCCCTTATCTCCACACCTAACGCCAGGCTGCATGATTTGAGTATGGGCCATAGTAATCAAAGGCCTGCCAAGATTGATATCAATTGGGACGCACCAAGAGTAAGGCAGTGGGCCAGGCCACATGTGATTTGCCCGCACACATCATTTGCAAAAGTGGTCAAGCACTTCAGTTGACTCCAGTCAACGATTAAAAAAGTCCCGCTGACTTTTTGGGCTAAGAGGGAACATATTTCAGGCCAAGCAGTCCAATGTTTCAGTCCACTTTAAAAAGATAAGTACACTTTAATTTTAATATTATTAGTATTTAATTAAATCAATATTTTTTGTCGGTTAAATGTCATACTATCACGCACTTATGATCAAACGCCTAGTAGAGTGTGGCTTGAGACCCATCACTAGGATTTAAAGCCCTGACTCCTCAGGCACAAAGCCCTGTCTCCTCAGGCACAAAGCCCCGACCAAGTCGGGCATGAAGACAAAACCTCGACCAAGTCGGGTACGAAGACCGGTCTTAGTCATTCCTCGAGTGGCGACCGTTGCTTACGAATGGCTCACACATCCATTCTACTAAGTATTTTATCATTAGATTAACAATTCACATCTCCACTTGTTTCAAGTGACGAACTCCCGATCGGGAACATAAATCCCAAGAAAAAATTTTTTATGTATGATAAATGTGTAGGTACGAAGATGACTACTCATTTTCACCTCGTCTCCACTCGCCTCAAAGAGTGGGGACTGGGGGACTGAGGGGTCAGAATTTCTAGATGAGCAGAAAATATCACGCAAGAGCAGGAACGAGAGCTGAGTTAGTTGAAGAGCAGCTGAGCTAGATTGATTATGCCGAAGGGGATTTACCTTCCTTGTTTCATGTTGGGGGCGCTAGGTGTACTCTTTTTCCCTTTATTAGGATTTTTTCCCACTGGGTTTTTCCTAATAAAGGTTTTTAACGAGGCACCTCCCCATAATGGACAAGGGTGGTGGTCCCCCGGCCGGAGAGGAAGAACGTTGCAGATACAGTTTGGACTACTCCCTTTCGCCTCGAGTACTCTCGACTCAGGGAGTGGGGGACTCCTGATGGATTATATGGACTCCGACCCCCCGGTACGCCGACTACTAGGCCTGGACAGCGGCCCACACACGTTTAGCGGATATCATTAATATTATTGTACATTGTTATTATTATTCAGATGTTCTAGATCAGCTTTTTATACTATCAGTCCGTTTATGTAACCGGGTCTGTCAGGCCCATATTAGAGGCCCAGACCCGGATTTTCTCTATATATACTCCTTATAGGAGACTTGTAAACCATAACTCAATAACTCATAGTTCATACACAATACACATTTTTCTTCTTCTTCTCCATTACTCCTTTTGATTCTTGTTCAATTTCTCCTGTTTATACAATATGGGTATCAATTATCCAACAATAATATATACCAATCTTAACTTTATGAAGTACAATATTTAAGTTAAAAAATTCAATTCTATCACATAAACATGAACATTAATTTGTGGATACCCGTATTGAATTGGTCTAGTCGATCAAAACGAAGAAAAACACATTCACCATGCAACTCCAACATGGCAATTTGCGTATTAGTATTGGTAATTGGAAGGTTAAGAGCTCATTTAGTGACTCTGTTTTTCCGGTTAATTGAATATTTTGTTTTGGGAAAGTTCCTAAAATATGAGTAAAAAAGTTTGAAAATTCTAAAATAGGACTGTCATGTTTTTATTCCCAAAATGTGAGTAATTACTGTCAAATTTGAAAAATACTGTCATGTTTGAAGTATGGAACTGCCAAAACATGGCAGTAATTAGCCTTATTTTGGGAATAAAAATGACAGTCCTAATTTGAAATTTTCAAACTTTTTTACTCATATTTCGGGTAATATTCTCTTTTTTTGCATGTTACTTGAATTTCTTAATGAATGATTTGTTATGGAGGATTAACATTTCAGTTGGAATTATACGGTACTCAGCACGTATTTGTGAGTAACTCCATTCATACATGACTAATTTTGCATATTGACGACTCTTGGTTAATTATGACAAACTTAGGACAATGATTTTAATTATTATATTTGTATATAATTTATAAATTTTATACTTTAAGGGAACATTTTCTAAATATAATTTTCATATTCAAAATATTTTTTCATTAAAAAATATCTTTGATCAAAGTTGATTATCATTGATCAAGAAAAGTCAATTTGGTTAAAAGAGTAATACTCTATATGGTTCGTTTGTTGAAATACTCTATGAAAGAATGGCCTAAATATAACTCCTCAAGTTTAAGAAGATAAAAATATGACTACTTTTAAAATGGACCGAAAAATGACTCTCCCTTATTAGCTCCGTCCATATCCCTGGCAACCTTCTACCTTCTCGCTTCAGTCTCCTCTCTAACCCTTCTCACTTCCGTCCTCATCCTTGAACCACCACCGCCCATGCTCCGCCGCGATTTAACATCGTCAAGTGTAGCATCTAGCACCTCCACCCACAGATTCGTCGACGACAGCACCATTGACCATCGTGGCGTGCGAATACGGTTTCGAAGGGCCGGAGTACGGATAGTGCCGGCGTCGTGATTCGTCAGATTTGTGGGCTAATGGAGACTTTTGTATCTTACAGATCCGTTGCTCCTGGGCAGATCTGGGCGGCCGACTGACTTTGATTGCGATGCGGCCGACTTCGGTGGTTGTAACAGATCTGGGCCATGGCGGTGGATGGGCTGAGATTAAGTTGAATGGCGGGGGGGGGGGGGGGGGGAGTTTTTCCGGCAAGTCTGGTGCTGGTGGTGGGTTTCGACAGTGACGGCGTAGGGGTCCCCACGGGGCTAATGGGTGGTGGTGGTGACTAGCGGTCTACAGCAGCTTTTTGTGGGGCTATGGGTTGGTGTTGGTGGGGCAAAGGACGGGTTGCTGAAGGCTTGGGGGCAGGGGCAGGGGCAGTTGCTGTGGGCTGATGGGGTAGGTCTAGTGTGCCTTGGATGGGACTGACATGGGGCTACTAGGTAGGGGGCGGGGCTGGGTGGAATGGTGGTCTTGCGGTGGGACTGGTTGGGCACTGGGGTGGCTGTGTTGTTGCAGAAGCAGAGGGATCGGAAGGGGTGTGGGAGGTGGTTGTGGGCTAGGAAGGGGGCTGGGTGAGTCAAGTCGGGGCTGGGACGTGGTTGGTGGTGGCGGTCTGCTATGATGGCCAACGGCAGCCGTCCGCTGTGATGCTCGATGGTGGCACTAGGCGGGGTTAGCCAGGGACAAGGTTGAGGGGCTATGAGGAGCAGGGGAGGGATGAGGCCCGAGACACCGAAGATGGCGTGTCACTGTGATGGAAGACACCAGAGATGGCGTGTCACTGAGGCCGGAGTCGGTCACTGTGGCGGTGTCACTGTAATTGATGGGTGGGTGGGTGGGCGGGCGGGAACTATTGCGGTGTCACTGATGGTGGTTATGTCACTATGTGGTGGTGTCACTGGTCGCGGTGTCACTGGTAGCGGTGTCACTATATATTGTCACTATAAAATTGTTTTAGTGGTGTCACTGTAGGAACCTTATTGTAGCAACGTTAATGTAGCAAAGTTACTGTAGCAAACGTTTCTGTAGCGCCGTATTGTTGCACCGTTAGTTTTACTCACTTTTTTGGAAAATTAACTTAAAGGTCACTTTTTTGCCAATCACCCACTTATTAATAATATTAGGGTCAAAATCCCATACTCTATACTGGCAATTTGTTGTATATCTCAATAGAAGTGTTTAGCACCTCATCTCACCATATATGCCACATATGACATGCATGTGTATAACTTTCAAATTAATTTTTTTCTTTCCAAAAGTAATGTATATTGGGACTTGGGAGTGTTATCAATAGTCCATGCATACGGACTTAGGGAATAGTGGAGTATTATATTATCTAGAAAATGCTTCTTAATAACTTACCATACTTTCAGTTCATTGTTTCCATTGTATCGTAGTTCCAGCATCGGCCGCCTCCTCTCTTGAGGAAAAAACGGTCTTCTCCCTAGGGTTTGTGTCGCTAGGGTCGTTTTTCCGATTTCAATCTCGCTAGATCGAAGATCGGTTTTGTTTTTCTTGGTTTCTGGTTTCGGTCGCGGAAGAGAGGAGAGGAGAACTCGAAGGATTTGGGCATGGAAACCGAAGGAGCTCGACTGCAGATGAAGATGACTGGAGTCGGTAAGCAAGGGATTGAAGGACAATTTCACGCAGGTAAGGAGAGCCGAGCAGCGCAAGATACGGACAAATTGGTAATTGTTGATGCTGACGACGGGGCGGTCAAGTTGGAGGTAAACCACTTTGATGCAATAACAATCGTCGCAAGAGTCCGACCTCCTCCAGAACCACCACCAACGGTTGATCGACGCGGTTTGAAGTTTGATTATTTATTTTTTATGCGTTTTAATTTCCAGGTTAAGTCGTTTGTGTGTTGTTTTATTTTTTGTTGTAAGACTCTTGCATTAGGTTTGGGGGATGGAAAGTCTGTGGTAACCGTCATTGGCTTTAAGTTACCCAATTTTGGTCTAGCGAGTTATACTGCTTTTTTACAGATGGTTAACTCTCAGTATCGGCCACGGGCGGATGGTTGCATGTGGTTATTTTCTGCTTTTGTACCCTTACTGAATGCTATTTATATGAATTAAGCCCTCTTCGAGCAAAAAAAAAACTTACCATACTTTCATAAGATGCCTATAAATGCTCCAATTATACCATACTTCTACTTTCATACGATACATGTACTTCATGGATGGGTGGGATTCCATTGCTTTATTTCACATTAATTTCCATTTATATCCTTAATCTGGGCGGGAATTTTCGCTCCAATAATTGTACCAACTTTGCTACTTTATATTATATATAAAGATTAATTTTCATTTATATCCTTAATTTGGGCGGAAATTTTCCCTCCAATAATTGTACCAATTTTGCTACTTTATATTATATAAAGATACTTCAAATTTCAATTTTGATCGTCTTGTAAATTAATGTCTCCTATATATACTTTAGAATGTTGGATTAATGCGGTTTTAGTTATTTAAGTTTTAAAGATGTTTTCAACTCGATTGGCTAGAATCGGAATAAACTTAAACCAATCAGACCATATCATATCAGATCAGACTAGATCATATCAAACCAAACTAGATAAAAAAAATGTCACTGTTGGGGTATGGGTGTCACTGGTCGGCCGGTTTTGGTGACCATGGAAATTGGAAGCATAAGTGAAATGATCACTAGTCAGCGGCACAAAATCACTTGATGGTCACCGTTGGGGTCACTCTGGGTGGCGGGTCTATTATCGTGCTTGGTCATTGGGGCGTCAGAGGTACTTGGGACACCAGTCATATTAGTTCAAAGAGTATAAAAGCCATGTTAATCAATTTTTTTTAAACTGTTCAAGTTTTTTTGCTTCTCTTTTAATATTATTTTGTGTCATAATTTTTTGTGATATATTTAAAATTTTAAAATATTTAATGTTTGAGAATATTCATGATATTATCTTTTGAAATAAAGGTTGTTTACAAAATTGTGACATCTTTGTAATAGTAACTTTAGGCATAAAGTATAGGCTAATGGAGATTTGATTTGTTGACGAAGTAGAGTTGCGACTAACTATATAGTGTATCTTGCGGTGTATTACGACTAATGAAAGGAATATAACTACTTCGTCTTAAGGTACATGTTTACAAAATGAAAGAACAACTAAGCAATTATGGAGTTGTTTTAATTTTATTTGAATCTTAAAATATATAATACTTTTTACTACCCTGTAATGTTTAAAACTGCTTGCGGTGAACAAGGTGGGCATCAATTATGCGAGGTATTTAACATAAAAAGGTTTAAACTTTAAAAGACATATTTGTCTTGTACGAGTCATGTTAAATAACTACGGGGCGCTAAGCAATTTCCCTCTATATACGAATCCAACTCAAAATGTGGACTGTAAAAACATTACCTCCGATCTCAAATAAACTTTACACATTTTTTGGTAGGTTTAAAATAAACTTGCAGTTCACACTTCTATTTTTGGTAAACTTTTAATTAAAAGTTGCATGTATACTTTTACTTTATTAACTATGTTACACTCACTTTCTCTCACTCACTACACATAAACTACTTTTTGTAGTACTCCATCCGTTCTTTTTTATTAGAACTTCTTTCCTTTTTGGGATGTTTTTTTATCTGTCCTCCTTTCCATTTAAGGAAAGTTTTTACTCTAAATATACCTTTACTCACTACTCATTACATTACCCCTTTCTCTTTCCTACTTTTTCATTTACTCATTACTCATTACTCCCTCCGTCCCTGAATGTTGTTCCAATTGCGGATTACGAAGGTTGACCGACGATAAAGTTAAATGATCCCTGTGAAAACTCGGATTATTTTTAGTAAATAAAATTTACATATTCAGAAACTACATTAAACCCGCTACAAAGCCTGCAAAAAAAAAATCAATTTTCATAAAGTTTTGATACAAAAAGTAAGAGTTTAAGAGTGATTTAAGTTGACTCTCGAAAAGCGAAATGGAAGTAAATTTAGGGACAGAGGGAGTACATCTTTTATACTACCCCTACTACTTTCTTCTTAAAATCCGTGCCAAAGCCTAAGAGGACTAATATTAAAGAACGGAGGGAGTAGTATAATGGGAAAGCCAAAAACAAAAATCCAACTTTTAAAAAAACCGTAAAGTCAAAGTGTAAAATTTATTTGGGACCGAAAGAAATATTAGATTTGATACATCAACCCAACATCCTCACTCAGCAACCTGTGTAGGTAGTTGACTCTTTATATAAGTATAATCCGTATATAAGTAGGAGATATATGGAGAGAGATTTAGGTCCGGTCTAATTTGCAACTGAAACAGTCCAACTAAAAACATCTTTATATTACAATAAATGAACAACATTAATAATATTATTGTTGTACTTATTGTTATATTTAGAATTTTTTTATCCAGAATGAAATTTATCTAGATAATAGAATCAAAGTATATTAAACCCTAGTAGTCATATAATTACTGAACAAGACGTTAACATCTACCTTTTGTTTCGATTTATGCACGCGTGTGAGTTAAAGTAATATATTTTTAATAATTACACTTTCAAATTTTGCACACAAGCGTTATAAGAAAATAATTAGATATTTTAAACATAAATAAATTGTAAATAATGATTCAGACTAGTCATGTAGGTATGGTGCAACCATTTATTAATGGTGTATCATAGCATTCACATGTTCAAGTTTTCCTCTTTAAATGTATTGGTATAAAGATTGTTGTTTATTGCGCTATAACTATTATCTGGTTTGATTAAGTTCAATCTTATGATTGCTAAATTGCATTTAGTACAAGCATATGTTTGGATTTGGTAACGATGAAATTGTTTTAAAAAAACTACTTATTTGTTAATGTGTAGATATAATTGAACAAATGAATTGAATGCACTCTTTTTAGTTTATTTTGCACCTGATTATCTAATCATCCCACTTTTTTTTAATTATTTCCATTAAATAAAATTAATATATATGTGGTTAATTTTATTTCTCTATTCTACACAAATCTCAATTATACAACTGTTACTTTTTTATTCCAAATGTAAGTCAAATTTTACCATGTGTTTATGGGGGGCTGCTAATTATTACACTTGAATATAAAGTACTTTATTTTATATTTTAATAAAACTAGAACATTTCATTTTTCTTGTATCATGATGTTATGCCTCTTAATTAGTTTTGCATGTGAGTGTTTCTAATGTTTTTTCTGATAATTTTATTTATATTTATTGCTTTGGCTTTATCTTCATTTTTCTAATGTTTCATTTATAACTTACGACTATCAATTAGTTATTACTTTTTTAACAACACATATGGATTCAACATTAGTTGTTTGATTATGTGTATTACTTTTGAGCTTCTTTCAGAGACTAAGAACATGCACTCAAATTTTCCAATCAATTGAGTCGGGCTTAAGGTCATGCAAGAAACTAAATTTAGAAGACATGTCTAATGGAGTATGCAGTGTTTGTTGGCAGTAAGGTGTTAAGGTACAGATTCAGCTAAATAAATCTTTCTTTTTATAGATATAAAATATATGTGCGGTATTAAGGAGAAATTTATGCTCATGTTGATTGTGTAGTAATTTCTCTATTACTACGTATCACTATATGGGTAATCTTTACAGTGATTTAGCCCTTATAATATAGGAGACGTATGTCGAATGTTTAGGCACCGATTTAGTGGGAAAGTTGTTCATTAATATGGGCATTCTCATCCATTAGTTTATTTAAAATTTAATTGGCCGGATGATGTTTAAGATTATTTTAAAGATTATAAATGTGAGTGAGAAATTATTTAGGTAGATTGTTGAAAAAGAAAATATGGTATCAAGATTCAAAAACCGGATTATTTTAGATTGAAGTTATATTATATTTAATGTGTATCCTAAAAAACTGATTATTTGAGTACCATTGTTAATGGAGAGTTTAAGCTTTGAGATTATTTAAAATTTATTGAATAAATGTAATGTGTCAATGATGTGTAATAGAAAAATTGTTTATTGAAAGAGCATGAATGGAGATGCTCTAAATCATGAAATGATAGTGCCTGAATCACTATCCCGTAAGTAAAGAAGTATACTCCATTAATAAAGCTTGTAAAAGAAATAAAATTTTGTAGATTTTTGAAAAAAATAAAATGATATTTAGATATCTTGTAAAAAATTAAAATACTTAGTGTATAAGTTATATGGAGAATCATAGGAGGCTTAGTATATCCCAAATATTTAATTGAATATATGTTTTATATATACTGAAACAATTTAGATTATATTTAAACATCTATTGAAAATTATATAGAGTATCACATTATAATAACATTTATCTAATAATATTTGAAAAATCCCACTAATATTATATTACTCTTGAAAAAATGGTGGATATAAACGTGACTTAATTAGTAACTTTAAGTGACTATAATTATATCAAGTGTAGTCACTTTGATATAAACTTTGAACACAATCTAATCACTAAAAGTTGTTACTAAGTTATTGATATGCACTAATTAGTAGTACATAAATGTATGTTTTTGTGTTTATTTTGTGTTGATTGTTTGCCTTTATTTGTGAGGTTGCAAACATTTGTGCGCTTTTAGTTGTAATTGTATTTTAGCTTTCATTTGTGAGTTGTAAGGTAGTAGTAGAATTGTTGGTGTTGGAAAATGAGGAAATGTTGAGAATATTCTGCCCATGAGCAAATACCCGGTCGGGTAAGACGTGAAAACAGAAGCTGCTTGGAAATTATACTCATACCCGGTCGGGTATGATTTGACCCGGACAAACAGGCGTGTTGAAAACACAATATCGTGGAAGATTGATCTGATTTCGACTGATACCCAGTCAGGTATGTACTTATATCCGGTCGGGTATCCGGCACATTGTGTTGAGAACACCTATACATAGCACACTTTCATTCACAATTATTCATTCATTCTTCCATATACTTAAGTTGTACTTAGAATAGTAATTTCTTTATATTTTTCTAGCATTGTTTAGTCTCCAAATGAGGAGCTAAACTTTCATTTCTTGACTTTGCTCTTAAATCTTGTTGAATGTTTTAATTGTGACTTGTGAGTTATTTTCTTGGTCACTAGAGTAATATTATTGTTGTTGTTGAAGACCAGACCAGACTTGTTATAAAATACACAAAGACCAAACATTTACCAGACAAGTTCAAACCAGACCATACCTGACCAAACCAACAAATTTCAGTCCAAAGAAAACATCCTAACATCACAAATCTCTTACATTAAAACATAATAACAAATCATTCAATGTTATAACAATCAAAATTAACAAGTCACACTCAAAATACCAAACAAAAAATACCATTGTACAAGACGCTCTCCCCCGCAGAGTTGCTTGTCTGCATATGATTTAGCTTTTCCACCGCATAAGTGTGTAACCAGTTTTCCCCTTGCAATGGGGATGGAGAAGCTTGTTTCTTGGCCTTGGGTTTTCGATCAATACTGAGGTGCAACAGTGACCACGCGAAACTCTCCATAATAGTCTTCATTGTGACTGGAGCAAGGCTTGTAGCCGCAACAACGCCTGAAACGACGGTTGCTTCACTTGTGGTATCACCAGCGGTGACCATATCGGCATATGTGTTGGCTTTCCATCTTTTGGTCTTGAAGGAAGAAGACGAAGTGTTGATGATCTGGCCTCCTCCTGAGCTGTGCCATGTAGTGAACGAGTGGTTAGATTTTGCTTTAGTTTTAGCTATGCTCGAAGTACTGAAATCTCTACAACCTTTGATTGCTTTGAAGTTTTTGTATGCTCAGCGAAAGTTTCACTTTATCTTGGGTGAACTTTTTCTATGTCTGACCATAAGACGTTTCTTGAGTTTAGATGAAGTTCGTTAAAAGATAAGTGATGGAATTTGAGCTATTGACTGGTTGTAACTCTTGATAAGTGTATTTTCCGTTTAAAAAAAAATAACAAACACAGAAAATCATAATAATCAAATACAATAGTCAAACATATCAAACAATAATCAGACACAATTTAAATTGAAAAAATACAAAATAATATCTAAAATTATGCAAACATACATACATATTAAAAAAAGGAGAAAGAACACCAAAAAATCCTGTATTAAATAATAGAGCTCGTTGAAGCATTTCAACAAACATCTTATAGGCATAAAAGTGAAATATAACAGTTGAATAAGAATTAACTATTAACCACAAATTCACACTAATATAACAAGGTAATAAGTATTCACTTCAACATCATAACAACATATATTGTATACATGAAATTAAAAAAAAAACATAACCCTAAATACAAAAAAAGAGGAATAAATTACCTTATGAACAAGGTCTTGAGAGGAAAAGTAGGTTGAACTAGGGCCGAGCCCGAAAAATAAAAAATCGAAAACCGAACCAAATTAAACCGAACCGCGCAACCAAAAAACCGAACTTAACTGTAGTTGTCGATTCGGTTTTGGCTTTTACCCGACAAAACTGATCCGAATCGAACAAATCGAACTATTAAAATATGAAATTTTATTTATTGCTCACTCCGCCTCGCTAAGATTGTCCCAGACACTATTCACTTGGTCAACACAAATCACTCTTAATCTCTTACTTTATATATCAATATTTTTTTTCAAATTGGATTCTGGTTTTTGCGACTTTGTAAAGTTTTTAATGTAATTTCTGAATATGAAATATTTTTTCCTAAAAATAATTTGTGTGCGGACAGGGATCTGTTTGTTTTATCGTCGGTCAAGCATCGTAAACCGAATTGTCTCAAACATAGTGAGACGGAGGGAGTAATTGTTAATCATTAACCCAATTAATCTTAATATCATCGATAGTATTTGATTTTCTTGTGCTAGACAAATATTGTTTTTGTTATGTTTAGTTTATAAATGCATTTACAAATTCATTGCATGTAACAAAGTAACTATATTGATCTATTATGTCTTTTACGTAGATATGTTAATTTTTTTTGGATGATGGTGATATGTTTTTACTGGTTATAAGTAATAATATAATTAACTTTTATTTTTATGTAATGTAAAGTTTTTATATTGATAAAACAAATAAATATGCATCTCAACTATATCACATAGGACATATATATTCTTGATTTTTTTTTCAAACTAGTCACAAACAATGTAAGTTAAGAATATATACATTTTTATGTCTCCCGCATACTCATATAATTCAAGACATATATATTTCTTCTCATTTTGTTTGTTTGTTCTAGTATGCTTGTATTTTTTGATGTAATATGTTTGAACCCTCCAACTATTATATAAATTTGTAATCAAATGACAAATTTTAGTAAAAACCCGAAAAAGTGAAACCGAACCTAAACAAACTGAACCAATCAAACCGTGGTTCCAAGTTTTGAAATGTAAAACCGAACCGAACTTTTTACTTCAATCCCGTACTTGTTTTTTTGGTCAAAATCATATCAAAAGAACCGAACTCACCCCTAGGTTGAAGTTTTAGCTGCTCATAATTTTTATGTTGATTGAGACCTAAAAATGAAGAGCTCTTGAAATGAAGAAAAGAGAATGAAAGATGGGAGAGAAATAAAGAAATGAAAGGGCATGACTATTCATTTGGTATGCCAAAGGTATACACATTATGTATACCCCTAACATTTTTTCTTTAAAAGCTATCAAAATAATACAAGTGACTTGAATTATTATTCTCATTTCTCACCATCATCACAATTATAGTACCCATCAAATATATCATTTTAAATCACCAAGCATATACTCTCATTAATAATTTACTTTTTTTTTTATTTGATACAATTTTCTTTTTGGAATTAAATTTTTATTCGTCGCACCTAGTTACTCAATTACCATTATTTTTTCTCTTCTCGTATTCTTTTTTGTACTTTTCAACACTTTAGTCTTCGTTTTCTACCACACTATTCATTAACCATACTATTTTCACTTAAACATTGTGTCAAATTGTATGATAACCACTAATAAACAATATAATACGGATAGAATGTTTAAGTAACAAGGTTGTCATGTACTACATACTTAATTAGACTTATTTTAATTTTAAATTAGATTAGACTCTACATTTCATTACCAATTTTAGACCGATGGAATAAAAAACTAATGATTATTAAAAGTCCAAATTTCAATACAAGCCAAAAGAGAGATATAAGGTCAAATCCCCTTTTAAAAAAGCAGACAACCTCAATAAAAATGAAAATAGGGCAAAATGACGAAACGCATATATGGAGCGAGTGTCGATTAAACGGTCCACGTGTCAACAAACGAATCTCCCACAAAAGCTCATACCGATAATGGCGGCTTCTTGCTCAAAGCATGAATCGCACCTCACCCCTTTCCCACCTCCACTCATACATTCACGCAAAACTGTCCACTCCTTCATCTCCTTCAAAGTTTCAGCTTCGCTTTCTCACCCTGTCCATTTTCGCTTTCTTTTTCTCTCTTTTGGTCCTTGCTTCACGCCTTCACCTTTTCTCGTACATCCCCTGCATTGTTTATACACATATATATAATCTAAAATATAAAAAGATTGAATCTTGAAATGCATTTGGTTCTTTGCAAACATTTATTTTGATTTCCCAAACATAAATTTCGGTTATTTTATTGTTGTTGAGTTTGAATCATGGAACACATGTTTAGCTGTCCACGTGTTCGAGTAAAGGCCTCAAAGGCCAATAAGTATATGTTTTATTAACAAAAAAGAAATTGAAGGTTGCTTGTTAAGTGAATGTTGATTGTTGAGAGGGCGATTAGTAGTTGACGGATCACAAGAGCGTTTGAAGAGAAGAATGGCACCTGGGACCTGTGGTGGGGAATTACAGAATGAGGTATGTGAGGAGGGAATTGATTCCAATGTAGATGGAAATCAGGCACAGATTGACATTTCAGGCCGTGGAAATGCTGGGAAACCTCCCAGGAATCTCATGATCCGACATAGTATTAGTCAAGCAACGCTGGCAGGTATCTTTGAATTGGTGAGTAGTTCCTGATTTCATTTTGTTGCTTTCCTATGGATGATCCCAATTACCAAAATTTTAATCCTATCCTGATCCCAGTTAGAGGCTAAAAAGATCCATATCCTTCATTGTTTAAGTCAAGATCATGATAATAAACCCCAATTAAATTAGGATCCTGACCTGGAACTCATTAAATCCCGAGTATGAAATCTCAAATCTAACCAGGTATATTATTTTGTCAGAGATTAATCACTCGCTATACCTAACTATCCTATTCAGTATCCATAAGGTCCAAACATTGTTATCAGCTCTTTTTATTTTCTAGTTGAAGAGATCGGGACAATTGCTTGAAACGTTGAATTAGTCACATCTTGCCCAGAGGAGTCATCTAGTTGTAAAAAGAGAAAGTTGTCCCTCTCCTGTTTTGGAATAAACTGGGTTCTCTCATTTACCACACTAAAATATATGCAAAAATCCTTTCAATTAAAGTTTTAGCCGAAGTGGACAAACTCTTGAGTTTGTATGTGCGCGCTGTTGACATCCTCACATCCTGACTTCTCTTATATATATACAAGAACCCGATACTGGAACAAAATTCCCGCTACTTAATTCAATATTGTCGGGATCGAAATACTGGAACAATATCCCACCTCTATTAGGAACTCATGGATATTTTTCTTCTTGACTAGAATCCTTGTATACTAACAATTTATTGCATTCTAAATCTAATTGTTCGGTTCGGAACATGTGTAGATTATAGATTGATGGGTCATAGTATTTGCAGTAGCTATGCAGTGGATATTTCTAAAGGGCATTCACAAATCCTAAACTGTGTTCTGCTTCTAATGAAATCGATAAGAGTTTTTATGCATTTGCCTTGAAAAGATAATACAGAGTACTAGAATTCATCTCAAGAAAATCCTAGATAACTTTGAGATCTTTACATAAAAGGCTAAATGCTACCATGTTAATGAAGTATCGTGGTAATACATTTTCTTTTGATGTCAGATTCTTTCATTACTACATCCCAAAAGAACAGAAAAGCGTGCATAATATTTTGAACCATTTGTGAACTCTCATTGCTCTGCTCAAAATATCCACCATTTTTTCCAGACCTAAATGACAACCTGAAATCCCGTTGTGAAACAAGGCATGTGTGGGTAAAGGGCACATTGGCGTCTCCGCAAGGCGAGGGTCCGGAGAAGGGTCCCACTACAAGGGTTCATAAGGGGAAAGCCTTCCCTTGTCATTTCGACAAGAGGGTGCTCCCAACTCCCAAGACTTCAACTCGTGATCTCTCAGTCACGTAACCGGTGCGCCAATGCTTCCCTTCAAAGCAGGGCATCTGCAGTTCTTGATAATAAATTAATCAACCTCCTTTAATAACAACCAACAAAAACATTACCCGGTGCCGCAAAGGCACCTAACAACAATCAACCTCCTTTATTTAATACTAAATGAAATTTATAACTCTTTTTAATGAGTCACAATCAGTTATTTATAGTTGGGGTACTTGGGTGTGCTTACTTTTTCTTGATCATGAATTGTAAAGAGCCTTGTTCTCTTACTAATCGTGTTGTAAGTTGTAACAGGACAAAGACACTGATGCATATCAATTAAAAAGCTTAAAACTAAAATGAGAAAGAATTTATCAACACAGTTTGGAGGAAATTTCTTCTACTTTTGTGGGGCTTAATGTCAGAACATAGTGCTATCCACTCAAATTATTTGCCACACACAAAGAGTGATTATTGAAGTTACCAGTGAGAACCGTGGTGTTTTGAGTAACTGGATAAATAGAGAAGCACTTGAGCTCCTAAAAAGGTAGCCAGTAGAATGGGAAATAATGAAAAGAGCAGAGCAGTCAGGGTCCATGAAACTAGACCTGAAATTGGAGCTAGTCCAGTAAAAAAATCACTTTGGGTGAGATCTTTCCCAATCAGATTGAGCTCCTCTTCAGTCTTCACCGAGTTCTTTCTTTCCAATAGTATCCTTAGTTTTAAGTACTTGTTAATAACTTGTGTGCTGAAATTGTACATTTTAGCTCAGACAAAAAGCTCTAAAGAAAACTTTAGACCCTGATTGATCAATGCAAGAGGGTAGACGATGCTTCATAGTAAAATTCAGCAATAGTCACTATGGGAAAAGATGTAAGCCATCAACTGTTTTCATGATCTTTTTAAATTTTCTTTCAATTGTATCCCAAATTTAAAAACAGTTTTCTTCATCTTTCCTTGTTTAATTCATTTGACATGAATAGTCTGGAAATAGTCCCATCTTCCTTCATGGGCAGAAGTAAGGAACACAGGCTGATGGGAAGTATAATTGATTATTAGTGTTCGAGTAGCTCGATTGCTAACTTCAAGGAGAAAAGCACAATGCTGATTTGAATATTTTGCAATGTGACATTTTCCTTGTAGAACCGTGCTACCTTCTAGGAGAAAACTGTCTAAAAACAAAAAGATAGCATGTAGAGGGAGGTAGACGTGACCTTCAAAAACTTCTAGATTCTAACCATTACATAGTTCCCAAATCCCAAAACTATGCTGCAAAATCACAACCACGAAGCATAAAATAACCTACTTATTTGGTAAATCTTTCTTTGTATTGGTTCTTTCTGATAAGTTGTCATGTATTTAGTACTACGGTATATCAAATTTCTGACTGTAACATGGGATTTTAATCCAACTTTTAGGAGTCGACAAATCAAATAACAGGTCTCAAATCTCCCCCACTTGAGAGTGCTGGAATTGTCCCTATATTCCGGTCAGGAAGCTGTGCTGAAATGGGTCCAAAAACTTATATGGAAGATAAGCATGTCTGTGTGGATAATCTTCACGAACATTTTGATAATGCGTTGGAGTTTCCTTCTCCAAGTGCCTTTTTTGGGGTATGTTACTTTATTGGTTAGAATTTATTTCAAATAGTGCTTGAAATCGAATGTGTAGAAACTACTTCAAATAGTATCATACAAAAGCTCATGAACATTATTACTTGTTTACTGGACTCCCATGTCACATGAATGAGACGAAAGCTAACCATTTAGTGGTCGTTCTGTAGCCGCATTGAATTTTGAAATTTGATGTGCTGACACTCCTAACTCGCCAAATTGTCTTCCAAGAATTGATAAAATATACAGTTTTCCTAAAAAAATCTTAATTGGACGAATTAAATACTTTGTTTGAAATTTTGAATTGTTCTTGAAGTATTAGTAAAGAACATCCTGATTGTTTTTACCAGTAGAACTAGAGTTTCTTGATGAGGTTTTGTCTTTATTTCAGGTCTTTGATGGGCATGGTGGTGTTGATGCTGCATCATTTGCTCAAAAGAATCTCCTTAATTTCATTGTTGAGGATTCCCATTTTCCGTCTGCATCAAAAAGAGCAATCAGGAGTGCTTTTGCAAAAGCTGATCATGCACTGGCTGATGCTAAATCACTTGATAGTTCATCTGGTACAACTGCTCTGGCGGCACTTATGTTAGGACGGTAAGATATTACTCCCTTCGTCCCACTAAGATTGTCTCATCTTTCCTTTTTGGTCTGTCTCACTAAAACTGTCCCATACCAATTTTGGCAAAGTTTATGTGGTTCTAAATCATTCTTACTTTATTCTTACTTTATCAATTCAATATTAACCACATAAACCCACTTTTCTTAATAACCAAACCACCTTCTCATGTCCCAATGTTAGTGGGACGGAGGTAGTATATGCCTTTCTTGTGATGGTTTTATTGGTACTGACAATCATTTAAGGCAACTCCACTCTGTTACATAATTCTTAATATATTATACTAGTATATTTAGAATTTGTAAAAATAGCATTTCTAGTTTAAGGGAGTATAACGTGCAAGTATATGTTAATTATTACTAAAATCAAGATTATTTAAAAGTAGTGGTATTTGAGATGTATCATGTGTAGTCTTTGGGGCTATGCAAATATAAGCGTACTACAAAATGATTCAGAAGTGAGTAATGGAAAAGATTTAGGTGCTTTTCTGATACAATTTACCTATTTGAGATTCTCAATCTTTCAAAATAAGATGCATAACCTTCAACTCTTATTTGGTCACTTTGCAAATTGCAAGTTCATATGTCCTTTTGTCCCCTTGATGCTTCTGCAATGAGACTCTAAGCATAGCTTTATCTAAATTCAAGTTTGTATATGCTCTACATGACTCCAAGGAGTATCAATGGTTTCATATGTTTGTTCATCTTTAGTTAAACATTGTGGTCAACTGAGGATAATCATGTGTACTATATTGTCAGGGACGGAGCCTGGAGTTGGTGGGGGGCTGAGGGGTAGTTTTGACAAATACGTACTGCATATATACATATATTTTTGTGTATATGTGTGTGTGTGTGTTTTATGTGTTGTTCTGGTATGGATGATGGATTTTTAATACTTCCTCTTTCCCGTAAAAAGAGTCAGCTTTGATCGAAGTGTAGTTTTTAGTTTTGTCAAGATACAAATATTATAAATCACAAATGGGACTGATACATTACAAATTCTTTTTACAGTTAAATGAAATTTAAAACACTCGACTTGTTTTGTTTCCCAAGTTTCTTGAAACTTTCTCATAATTTGAATTTAAAAAAATCTTTTTTTTTATCATAAAAACCTTTAATAATGTAGGAACTTTTGTTATGTGACCAAGAGAGTACTAATTGTTCTTAGTTTTCTTTAGTCCCTTCCAACATAAATCCTGGCTCCGTCTTTGTGTAGTAAACCTTACAGTTCATGCTTTCTTAACTTGAGTTGACCAAATTCGTTCAACTCAGCTGTGTATTTTTTGGTGTCATTCTTAATCTGTTATGAACTACTCCGTATGTCATTTGAGACAATTTTAATGTTTTGTGCTTCCAATTCAACAGAACCACGATAATTGCTAATGCCGGGGACTCTCGTGCTGTACTAGGGAAACGAGGAAGAGCAATTGAGTTATCAAAAGACCACAAACCAAATTGCGCATCTGAAAGGTTGCGAATTGAAAAACTAGGGGGTGTGATTTATGATGGTTATCTCAATGGGCAGCTGTCAGTTGCACGAGCTCTTGGAGACTGGCACCTGAAGGGTCCCAAAGGGTCAAAGGGTCCTTTAAGTGCGGAGCCAGAGCTAGAAGAGATAGTGTTAACGGAAGAGGATGAGTTCTTGATCATGGGGTGCGACGGTTTATGGGACGTGATGAGCAGTCAGTGTGCAGTGACGATAGTGAGGAAGGAGCTAATGGTGCACAACGATCCAGAGAAGTGTGCGAGGGAGCTCGTAAGGGAAGCACTCAAGCGCAACACATGTGATAACCTGACAGTAGTAGTTGTCTGCTTCTCTCCCGACCCTCCCCCTCGGATAGAAATCCCAAGATTCTCGAGGAGGAGGAGCATATCAGCTGAAGGACTGGATCTTTTAAAAGGAGTGTTGAGTAGCATATAAGAAGAGACTCTTTCTATCTTTTTCTAGTTCCCCCAAGGTTCTGCTGTCCCTGAGTTACTATAGATTCATTTGGACCCCTTGAGAGAAATCATTGCTTTCCTTCACTTGTTACATTTCACAACCAGTTGTTGTAGTCATACCATAAATTATCAATAAAATACAGAAGCTGCTGCTGTATTTGCATGCAGTAATTTGTACAAAGTGCATTTGCTTGTGTGAAATATCGCCCCATTGCAAAACATTAATACCAGAAAAAACCTATCCAATGTGAACAAAGATTTACTGCAAAGAGCGTGTCTGAAACAGACAAGACATACATTACTCACCACCCAGAACAAAACTAAATGCCAAGTAGCTTGGGCAGCTTTCTCGTTAACAATGTAGTACAATTGTTACCACAAAATGGAGTGATACAATAATAATCGTATAAAAAAAACCAAGTGTTAAAATATATATGCATATAAAACAAACACCGTTGTGCAATTCGAAAGGGTCTCCCTAGACTTCTAGGGTTTTGCCGCCGTATTCTTGATCGGAGGAAAGCTTCTCTTGCCGCTTGGCTTGACTACACGTACGAATGGCTGAAGACATGGAAGAACAGTACGCCCGGATGAATTTACACGATGATGATGAGGAAGGTGTGGACATCGATGAACTTGCATCGGTCGCTTCGTCGGGGAGCTCGCCTCACTGCATGGTTGGTCGCCTTCACTCAGTTAAGTCTATAAAATTCTCCTATTTTTGAGATACTATGGCTGATATATGGAGACCGATGGGAGGTGTAAACATTAAGGAAATTGGAGATCATAGATTTCTCTTTCAATTCTATAATGAGACGGATGTTGAGAGGATTCAGGTTGATGGCCCATGGTGTTATGAGAATGCTTTAATAATTCTGCATAAACTGGAACCTTGTGAAGACCCTATTAGCGTTCATCTGGAAAGAGCACAGTTCTGGGTGCAGGCATACAAACTGCCTCAGGACCTGTTTACAGAAGATGTGGCCAAAGTGATCGAAAACCAGGTGGGTCAGTTTATAAAATCAGATGCTAGCAATTACAAGCGAGGCTGGAAGGAGTATATGCGTGTAAGGGTCTCCATTGACGTTAGACTTCCTCTAAAACAACGAGTCAAACTGAAACGAAGAGGTGAACCCATCTGGGTTGATTTGAAATATGAACGATTGCCTCATTACTGTTTTATTTGTGGTCTGTTGAACCACACCGATCGAATGTGCCCAAGGAGGTTTGAATTTGAGGAAGGAGGGAAGGATAAACCATACGGGATATGGCTTAAGGCTGGTCATCGAAGAGGCAGTTCAAGCAAAGGGAGTAGGTGGCTGGTAGATGGCGACGGAAACTTCCTATTCGGCAAACCAACGCCGGTGGAAACCCACTTTCACCATGCCAAATGACGCGGGGATGGCTACTGATGTCTCGGGCCTGGGGGAAGGAAGTGCTACTAAAAAACGTAAGGCAGACGGGTCAACCTCTACTGGTGATTCTATAGAGGATCAATACATGGAATTTTCTATTCCAAAAAACGGGGAAGCGACGAGATCTGGTCTCCAGACCCGCCAGGAGCAATGAGTTGTATTAGCTGGAACTGTCGGGGGCTTGGCAACCCAGCGACAGTTCAAGTTTTGGTGGACATGGTCCACTTGAAGAGGCCGTCTGTGGTTTTCTTGATGGAAACTTTTGCTAATTTTCGTAAGGTGGAAACTATTATGCGGAAGGTGGGTTTGGCAAATTGCTTTGTGGTGGATTGTGTGGGTCACAGGGGTGGTCTTGCGCTTTTATGGGGTGATAATGTGCATGTTCAGGTTCTGGGATCAACAAGTAATTTTATCGATGCTAAAGTTGCTTTGGAGGCAGGAGCTCCTGAATGGCGCTTCACGGGCTTTTATGGGTTTCCAGATCGACCTAGACGTAGAGAGTCATGGGGAATGCTTAAATCATTGAGCATTGGTAATGATCTACCATGGCTCGTTATGGGAGACTTCAACGACATTATGGTTGAATCGGAGAAACGTGGAAGGGTCTCTCACCCGCCGGGGCTTATGAGGGGTTCCTGCGAAACAGTTTGGGAATGTGGTCTTCAGAATTTTGCCTTTCATGGATATCAGTTTACCTGGGAACGTTGGAGGGGTTCGTCAAATTGGGTCGAAAAAAAGCTGGATAGAATACTTGTCACAGAGAGCTGGTTAGAAATCTTTGGGGCAGCCTCGGCCGAATCTCTGGAAGGAGCCCCGAGTGATCATCTAGCACTTTTTATTAAATTAATACCCTCGCAAGGATTGCCTAGGAGGCGCAAGTTTAAATTTGAGAATGTTTGGCTTCGCGAAGTGGACTGTCGTGAGATTGTGGCCCGGAGTTGGGGGCTCGGTCGATCATTCGGAATCATGGGGCAGGTCCAGGCTTGTAGCAAGGCTGTCAGTGACTGGGGATATCGACGGGTTGGATCGTATGGCCGGCGCATTAACTTTTGCAAAAAACGGCTGGATTATTTACGACGGTGTACAGATGTTTGGAGTATGGGGGAATTTCAGAGGGTTAAACAAGAATATTTGGAGTTACTGGAAAAAGAAAATATTTTCTGGAGACAGCGAGCTAAGGAATTCTGGCTTCAGGGCGGGGATCTCAACACCAGGTACTTTCATAATTCGGTGAAAAACCGAAGGCGTAAGAACAGGATTGAAGGCTTTCGGCTGGATGATGGTCGATGGGAAGATGACAGGGTCGCGGTTGGAGACATTATTGGAGACTATTTTAATCAGCTTTTTTCGGCCGGATCAGGAAGGGGTGATTTTATCCTCGAATTTGTACACCGCAGACTCGAAGGCCACCACAATCTAGATTTGCTTCGTCCTATCCGGAGTGATGAAGTAAAGGAGGCCCTTTTTGACATGTTTCCTGATAAATCCCCAGGCCCAGACAGTTTCAGCCCAGGGTTTTACCAACATTATTGGGATGTGGTGGGTCCCGATGTGGTCAATTTTTGCAGAGAGGTTTTTGAGACAGGCAAGCTTCCTAATAAAATTAATCATACTAATCTTGTGCTGATCCCGAAAAAGGAGAAACCTGAAGTTATGGGTGACTCGAGGCCCATTGCTCTCTGTAATGTGATTTATAAAATATTTTCCAAGGTTTTGGCTAACAGGATGAAGAGATGGTTGCATCTGTGTATATCTGAACAACAGAGTGCTTTCATCCCTGGCAGATTTATTGTGGATAATATCATGCTTGCTTTTGAGTCTCAACATTTTCTGAAGAGAAAAAGGCAAGGGCAGGTGGGCTTTTCTGCTTTGAAACTTGATATGAGCAAAGCCTATGACAGGGTTGAATGGTCTTTTCTCAAGGGCATGATGCGCCAACTGGGTTTTGACGAACGATGGATCCATCTCATTATGGAGTGTGTCACGTCTGTTTCTTATTCTATCCCGTTTGATAACTCTGAGATTGAGCTAATGTCTGCAGGAAGGGGGCTACGACAAGGAGATCCTCTTTCACCGTATTTGTTTTTAATTGTCTCGGAGGGTCTTAGTGTGTTGCTTCGTCATCATGAGTCTACGGGGCGGCTTCACGGCATCAGAGTTGCTAGGGGGGCTCCCATGATCTCCCACTTATTTTTTTGCAGATGACAGCTTATTGTTCTTTAGAGCAACTCATGAGGAGGCATCTTTAATTAAGGAGGTTTTATCAGACTATGAAGACACATCGGGGCAGGTAATTAATTTCCAGAAGTCTAAATTATTTTTTAGCTCCAATGTGGGAGAAGAGTGTAAAGTGGGTCTGATTGACATGTTGGGGGTTGGCATGGCGGGTGCTAGTGAAAATTACCTTGGTCTGCCTGCTTTGATTGGGAGGGGTAAGAAGGAGATTTTAGGGTATCTCAGAACGAGAGTGATTAATAGGATCCATAGCTGGAATAACAAATTTCTTTCAAAGGCAGGGCGTGAGGTTTTGCTAAAAGCGGTAGTTCAGGCAATGCCAACATATGCTATGAATGTTTTTCTACTGCCTATTGATCTATGTAAGGAGATTGAAGTTATTATGAATCGTTTTTGGTGGAAAGGAAAGGCGGGGACTGGGATTAGGTGGAAAGATTGGAATTATCTAAGCAGACCGAAGAATTGTGGGGGTTTGGGATTTAGAAAACTCCGGGAATTTAATTTAGCCATGCTGGCCAAACAAGCTTGGCGTCTTTTTAATTTTCCTGACTCCCTTGTTGGCAGAGTGTATAAGGCCCGTTACTTTCCTAAAGGGGATTTCCTGTCTGCAAAAATTGGACACAATCCCTCTTTTATTTGGAGGAGTTTATTTCAAACTCAGGATTTAATTCGAGATGGGTTCAAATGGCGTGTTGGGGACGGGAAGTCGATCAATATTTGGGAGGATCCGTGGCTTCCGGATAGGGATAACCCAAAGGTTTCCACGCCACCAATGGCAGGCCTTCAAGAAGCTAATGTAGCTTCACTTTTGGATGTTTCTGGCAGAGTTTGGGATGAGGATATACTTCGAGATGTCTTCAATGACCGAGATGCTTCTCTTATTTGCAGTATCCCTCTTAGCATAAGACAGGTCCCTGACTCGAGGCAGTGGAGGTGGGAGGAGGATGGTCATTTTTCCGTCCGGAGTTGCTACAGGAAGCTGATCGGGGAGCTTGTTTCTCCCTCATGGACGGGCTGGACCATCATGTGGTCTTGGAAACTTCCTCCTAAATTGAAAATTTTCTTTTGGCAGGTCTGTAGCGGTTGCTTACCCACGAAGGACAACTTACGAGCTAGGAGAGTGGACTGTCCTGGCAGTTGCGGTTTGTGCAGGGAAGAGGACGAATCTTTAACACATATTTTTCAATCTTGTCCGGTTGCTAAGGAAGCTTGGGCGGCGATCTCTTGGTGCTGGACCGGGAACGGGGCAGGCAGCTTCATGGAGCAAGTGCAAATGGAGTTCCAAGCTAAAAGACGGGAGGAGCTCGAAAAATTAATCTGGGGATGTTGGGCCCTTTGGTGTGAACGAAATCAAAGAGTCTAGCAAAATATTTTTCTGAATGCAGGTCAATTTATGGTGAAAACTCGGACTTTTGTTATGGGGTGGTCTCAAGCTCAATCTGCACGCCGGGGAAGGAGGACGGGTGGCTGCCAGTCGGCTTCTTCATGGCAAAAACCAGCCGCAGGAAGGCTCAAACTGAACGTTGATGCTGCGGTGCGGGCAGACAGGTGTGGACTCGGCTGGTGTCTTCGGGACGAGGAGGGGAGCTTTGTGGCAGGAGCAGGGAGGCCTTGGGTGGGGCACCTTTCCCCGATGGAGGCTGAATTAATTGGAATCAGGGAGGCACTGAGTTGGCTAAAGGCGACGTCCTGGATAGTGGTAGATGTGGAATCAGACGCAGCTCGTGCTATCTCGGAGATTTTGGGGGGTACCAGTGCTTCTTCGAGCGGTTTGGTTGCTGAAGACATAAGAGATATAGCTAAAAATTTCCCTAGTATTTCTTTCTCTCATATTAGGCGATCAGCGAACAAGACAGCACATTTGATTGCAAAAGCTGCTTGTTCTATGTCTGATCTGCATTCTTGGTTTTTTGAGTATCCTTCTTTTATTTCGTCTGTCCTGAACAATGATTTAATTAATAATAGCTAGACCTATCTTTTGCAACAAAAAAAAACCAAGTGTTACACTAACCAAGTGTGCCATTTAAGTCTTTGACATGCATAACCATCCGGGTTCAACTCCCCACAAGGTTATCTGGCATTCTGGTGGCATGTCTTGACTAGTGGGGTGTGTCAGCCCCAGGCTTTGGCTTGGTTCCGGCTCCGCTGCGACTTGCGATTGTATTGTGTTGCGGCGGATTCCACCGGAGCTTACAGGGCAATCCTCTTAATAAACAAGGGTGCAATAACTAAAAGTGTGTATTATTGGTTCATTTCAACATTTCATTATGTTCACACAATTAAACTGTAGTTATAATGTATTAGTGGCCGGCCATGTTAGCAACTCCATTGGAGTAGGGCTGGACTCGGGCCGGTTCGGGCCCGGTTCGGGCCTGGGCCCGGCCGGGCCTCGGGCCAGGAAAGGGGAGGCCCGAGCCCGAACCGCCGGTGGCCGGTTCCGGTTCCGGTTCCGGGCCAAACCGGGCCGGGCCGGGCCGGGCCGAACCGGCCCAATTTTTTTTTTTTTTTTTTGTTCTCCTATTTAATCCCCTACCCCTCCCCCTCAACCCCAAACCATCCCAAACCACCTCAAATGGCCCAAAATACCTAATCCATCCTAAAACTTAAAAAAATTTCAAAAAAAAAAAAAAAATCCGGCCCGGACCGGGCCCGGACCGGCCGGGCCAGTTCACCAAAACCTGGGCCCGAGCCCGGACCGCCCAGCACCCGGGCCGGGCCAAACCGAACCGGTGGACCCACCGGGCCACGGGCCGGGCCGGGCCAAATAGTGACCGGGCCGGTTCGGTCCCGGGTCGGGCCGCCCGGCCCGATTCCAGCCCTACATTGGAGTTACGACTGAGCATAATCCGGTCCAGACTAGCCCGGTCTTCGATCTAAGATTTTTGGTTCCAATCCAGACCGATTAGACCGGAATTTAAATATTACATATACGAATATATTTATATATGTATTATTATTATTATTATTATTATTATTATTATTATTATTATTATTATTATTATTATTATTATTATTATTATTATTATTATTATTATTATTATTATTATTATTATTATTATTATTATTATTATTATTATTATTATTATTATTATTATTATTATTATTATTATTATTATTATTATTATTATTATTATTATTATTATTATTATTATTATTATTATTATTATTATTATTATTATTATTATTATTATTATTATTATTATTATTATTATTATTATATATGCATAAATATCTACATATGTTAAGTGATAAAAAGCTTTAGGCATTCACTCAACCTGCACATTATTTACATTATTTATAACTAGTATTTCACCCGTGCGTTGCACAGGATGTAGATGGTGGATATTATGAATATTTTTTAACTGACTATGAATTTTTATACAAATTTAAAATATAAATTATCACACAAATCATTGAAATCACAAATACTTCTTTTAAAGGTCCTTAATAATTAGAATTTTAAAGTACACATATTGTTAGAAGATTTCATTATCCATGACATTTTTTAAGTAATTTGATTTGCTTACCCGTTAAATATCACAAATAGAAAGAGTTCTCATATAATTATTTTTAATAACCCAAGTTTACTTCATCAAAAATCGAATCTAATGCCGGGAAATCATAAACTCAAACCCGAATTGTTTCAACCAAACTAATTATCTAACGGCTCTTATACTAAACATAGTATATCTAAGTTCACAATAAAAAATCAAATCTAATGGAGGCTCTTGTGCACATATCATAGTATTAAAGATAAAAAGGATGAACTAAACAAAAATGTCCTTTCAGAGAATATAACTAAACTTTTAAAGTACTACCTTTTCTATATAGGCTGCACAACTATGAAAATATGAGGAAATAGAACATGTTTTTTCTATCATATGATCATATCTTAGCATTAATCAGGATTACACCTCCAATCGTGTTATAAATTAGCTTATGAACGATTACTTATCTAATGAGAAGGCAAGTTTATAATAAAAAAGGCAAAGAATACTTTTCTTATCACTCAAATGAAAAATACGGTTACTTCTTTTTTTTTTTTTGCAAGAAAAAATATGGTTAATATTAACACCAATGATATATTGGCTAATATTAACACCATATCAATAGTGTAGTCTTACGGAGTGCGCCGAATGAGCTCGTAGGGCAGACCGCGGCTAGGTAATTTCGATTTCGATCTTTCTTGATCGAAGTTCGGTAAGTGTTTCCCTAGCGAGATCTCTCGCGTAGGGTTTTTCTTCGGCGCTCTGGTACGACGTTTTCTTTCAATCGACGCAGCTCTGCGTCGGATTGCCGTGGTTTGGCATAACTCGGGATGGATGATCGTGGCAGCAAGAAGATGGTGGAAGAAGCGAGAGAGACGTATGGATGATCGGGACATGGTTAACGTGGAGAGGCTGAACGCTCCATTCGATGACATGGATTTGGGTCTTACGGCGGGTACGCCATTGAAAGAGGATATCAATCGAGCGACGGTCCGACCTCCGCCTGAACCACCACCATGGGTTATACGAGGTGCTAGAGTCTGTGAAAGTTTTCCTAGTAATTTTTATCTATTTGTCATTTATTTTCTTGTGTTCATCTTTGCTATTAGTTTTGACAATTTGTTTGAGTTTTTAGCCTCTTTTTATGTCATTGGGTATTGTGTGATCTATGGGAACATGTTTGGCTGTGTAAGCCCACTACATGGTTAGCGATTCGTGTTGCTCTTTCAGGGGTGACCGTCTCAAAGTCTCACCATAAGGTTATAGTCGTAGTTGTTGGAGTTTTAGTTGGTATCAGTTTTATTTTCCCTTTGCTTGATGTAATGATCATGAATCTTTTGATAGGAATAGAGGTCTGTTTTGATAGATAAAAAACACCATATCATTTTACAACAATTGACAAACCATTGATTCCAAGAGAATTAGAAAAGTATGAATCAGAAAATTTGAGTAACTAAACACAACCCTTTATCCTAAAAAGAAATTATTTACATTATTTAAGATTTATAACCTAAAACACTAAAATCTAGATGGCTGCCTTTTATAGTTTTATTTACTAAATTTATGTGTTAATTGAGCTATGTTTTTATTCGTAAGACGTAGTATGCATTAGAAATAAGTCAATATGATCATATTAGGATATTTATTTATTTCATCCTAATATAAAAGACCAGATGAGACAAGGTCATACATGAAACAACATAAAAATATAATAAAAACTTCAAGCTAATAAGGCAATTTTTAAATTATCAAAACTATTTTTTAAAAGTAGAAACATTTAAAAAACACATGAGAGTAAAATCAGGTTCATATCGGTCATGTCAAAAACACAATAATCTAGTTTGGTCTGGTTTGATCTCGAGCCGTACCGTTATTATTTTGGTCTGGTCTTTGGTCCAATTATTTTCGGTCCGGTCTTCGATCCAATTACAACATTAAAATCATATACATGAAACGTTATCTGGCGTATATGGTTAAAACCAAAATATAGACGAAACTTAAAAAGTGCAGACCATGCAAAATTAAAAACTTTCAATCTGAATATAACATTCTTAATCGAGAGTTTTTATAAAAATGCATCAAAAAAATTTAAAAATGCTTTTTACATTATATAATTTACCATTTCACCTTATCGAAATTACTAAGTTAACTACTTCATGGTATCTCGAAGAAGTTTTTTTTAAAGCAGAAAAAAGAAAAGCTGGAAAAAAAGAAAACAGAAAACGTGTTTACTAAAGAAAATTGATGGAAAACTGGAGAAAGGAAAACAGAGAAATGTGTTTATCAAATCATTTTCCAAAACCAAAAAATTGAGACATGTCTCTGTTTTCCTTAATGAATTGGAGAAGTAACTTTTACTAGTTTTCCAAATTTAGAAAACGCGGATGTTGCAGTGCCACTGCAACGAATTTGCATATTTACACCTAGTGGTGTATACGGTCCTGCTCCGGTGTCAATTCTAATCCGATCCGGCTAACGACCCGACGGTCCCTATCTGGTCCGGTCATTGACCCGGCGGTTCCTGTCAATCCGGTCAACGACCGAGCAACCCCGGTCCGGCCCGGTTGATGACCCGACGGTGCCAGTCCGGTCAGGTCAATGACCCGGCTGCTGCTGTCCAATCTGATCCACGCCTCAGCGGTCCCTGTCGGATTCGATTGAGGACCCGACGATCCCGGTCCGATCTGTTTGACGACTCGATGATCCCGGTCCGATCCCAGACCCGATAGTCTTTGTCTGGTCAGATCGATGACCCGACGGTCCCTGTTTGGTCCGATCCACGACCACGCGGTACCTGTTCGGTCCGATCGACAGTCGGGCATTCCTGATCCGATATGGTCTGGTCAATGACTCGGCAGCCCCCGCCCGGTCTGGTCAACTACCTGGCAGTCTCTGTCATGTCCGATCAACCACCCAGCAGTCCTGTCTTATCCGATCAACGACCTGGTGGTCTCTATCTTGTTCGGCCAATGACCTGACGGTCTGTGTTCGGTCCGATTGACAATCGTCGCGCTCCCGGGCCAGTCCCGTCAATGAGTCGTCGGTCTCTGTCCGGGCCGGTCAATGACCTGGTGGTCGGTCTCGGTTTTTTGAAATCATTTTTAAAGTGAAGAGTTTTAAAAGAGCCGTTGAATTGTTAACCAATATGGAAATGGGAAAATAATTCGTCAAATAACCGTTGAGATCGATCGGGACCAACCGGTTTTGATCCCGACTTTCCTATATGTGGGGCCTGGTACCTTACTTGGGTTGTACTAGGTTCGGTTCCGGACCGGTACCGGGTACCGTACTTTCTGTTTTCTATTCGATCACAGAATCAGGTGAAAAAATTGATGAACATGTTTTCATATTTGAAAATGGAAAACTAAAAAATGAATACAAAAAATTGGAGATAGAAAAACAGAAAACGAAAACAGAAAATTTGAGAACGGGAAACATAAATAGAAGTCCGGAAAATATTTCTGTTATTAGTAAACAGGCCCTAAGTATCTTGTACTACGTAGTTGTTACTAAGCTAAGTTAATCTTGTAGTTGTTAGTGGATAAATTTTTAATCAATAAACGAGCGAATAAATTACATGTGAATAAGTTTATCAAACTATTGTAATATTTAAAAACTGCGGCCTGGTACCCTCCTTTGTAGGGTTTGGATTTTCTTCGCTCGTCGAAGTTTGAGATGACAATTGTTGCCGATCGATTGGCATCCCTTGTTCTTCTACTATTGTGCAGGTTTTGCGGCTCTGGATTTGCGGGCTTTGGAGGTTGTTGATCGACAAGCTGTGGAAAGCCTCGAACGCAGGAGGGCATCATGTCGGGCGTTTTGGAGGTAAGCAGGCAGAAGCAGATTTGGATCGCGCTGCTTCGCTCGGGTTATGGTCGCCTCACGGATGTTACTGGTTTCGATTGGGGAGATCTCAGCATGCGTGGATTCCGGGTTCACTCGTGCTATAATCGCAAGGATTAAGGGGATGTCATCGGAAATTGTGGTGGTGGGTTTGCAGAGAATGTTTCAAGATGATGGTTGATGATCCGTCCCCCTCCCGAGCCACCGCCGAGGATGATGTTTGAAGCATGGATTTAGTTGCTCTGTTGGTTTGTTTTATTCAATTTCGTTTTACTGTTTTTGAGTTTCTTAGGCATGAAACTTACATTAGGTGGGGGTGATGATGTTTCAGCTTTTTCTATTTCAGTCAGACTCTTACATTAGGTGGGGGTGATGATGTTTCTGCTTTGGCCATGATAGGCTCATGTAGACGCGTTAATGGCGTTATAGAATCAACAAATCATATTGCCTTTTTTAGGGTGATTGGTTCTCCAGCTAGTTCGAGGATCCGTGACTGGAAATGGTTCCTTTATCTCCTTTGTCCCTTGCTGAATGTTTTATTATCAATATAAACCGACTTTTTCCAAAAAAAAAAAAACTATTGTAATATTTATCATCAACAATTTTATAAGTCAAAAACTATTTTCTCACGTTTAATTTTATCAGATACTAGTTTGAGTACAAATAAATGATGAATTACTTGAGCTTTTTCTGAAATGATGCTGAATAGAAAAATATGTACATAACTGATGGTGTGTTAAAATTATTTCCTTTGAGTATACGAACCCACGAATGAGAGTATCTTCATCCA
This sequence comes from Cuscuta epithymum, assembly GCA_945859915.1. Classification (NCBI taxonomy): domain Eukaryota; kingdom Viridiplantae; phylum Streptophyta; class Magnoliopsida; order Solanales; family Convolvulaceae; genus Cuscuta; species Cuscuta epithymum. Next base: position 6,507,230 of record CAMAPF010001015.1, read on the forward strand.
TGATCTCTAATAATCATTTTTTTTCTATGGTTCTTATCATTTAAATAATGTTTGTAATTAATTTTAGAATGATCTCAAGATTCATTTATGTCTTTCAATCACCATCTTCAAATAATCTACTTTTTCTCTATCTTGCATTAACCTCTATTACGTAGTACATATACTATTTGAATAATCTGAAAATAATCCGGATTCATATTTTAATCCCAAATTATTTTAGTAAATAATCTCATCAAACAATCTATATCACTCAATGATAACGCTCTAAAAAATCTGCCATATCACTGAGTTAATTTCATAACAACCCTACCAATGAGGATGCCCTAAGTTGTGACAAGCGCATCACAAATATGAGAAGAGAACTTGTGGGACCCGGTGAAATAAAAAATCCCATTTTTCTTAAAAGTGTTATAACGTTTTTATTTGTACTTCGGTTGTTATACATAATACATCATAATTCATAACTTTTTATTATCTTTCATATGACACCAATATTGCATATATAAAAATAAAAATAAAAAATAATTTAGCACTTTAAAAAAATCATCATGTATTTTAAAGTATTACAAATTAACCTATGAATAAAAAAGATTCAATTTAAGATTAAATAAAAAAAATCTTAAATATTCACTGGCTGGGATGGCGAAAGGTCCTGTCGGGCAAAATGGACATTGAGCGAAATATACCTTATTTTAATTTGGATCTAACTAAATTGAGGATATTTCACTTATTAGATTCAGAAAGATGAATTGCACATAATATCTCGACATAGCGAGGAAATTGATTTCAATTGAAATAAAAAAAGTAAGACCGAAAGCGGGAAGTTTTTGTTTGTAATGTGATTGGTTTAATTTTTTTTATATCAAAACTCATAATATTTTATTATCTTTCATATTACACTAATATTCATAAGTAAAAATAAAAAAAATAATTTGGCACTTTAAGAAATATTTTTTTGAGAGTGTTATACCTTTTTTTGGTACTCGAATTGTCTAAAAATATACAAATAGGCAATAATTTAGCAATTTAAACAATTTTGATTTATAAAGTGCTATATTTTTATTTGTACTCTAATTGTTGCAAATTAAATAGTATATCAAAATTCATAATTTTTATTGCATTTCATATGAAACCAATATTGCATGTAAGTTTAAAAATAAAACATTTGTAATGCATTGGGTATGTTTGGCATTGGGTAAAAATGCTAAAAGGGGTAAAATTGCCATTATTGTTGTTGGTAAAACCTCATTATCTGAACACCCCCATTGTAATTTATCAGATAACAATTGTAATTTTTTAAAGGTTTCTCGTATGAAACCTTATATGTTTAAAAAAACAACATGCTATATTGGTTTAATATGCAATGTAATACAAAAGTTATGTAGGGTTAAGTAGGGATCTGGGATTTCTTGTAGCGTACCGAGAACCATCCCGAACTGTACCAGAACCGAACGAATAGGAAAAGTAATACTTAAGAACCGTATCTATACTTACCGAAAATTGGTACAGAACGGGACATTGAATGTTCTATATATATTCAGGACGGTACTAGTTCTTTAATTTTTACAAGAATCGTACTTTGGGATGTGACAGTCTTTTTAAAATAATCGTCCCTTAGTGTCCCATGCATGTTCACTCCTAAAGTTATGAATTGTGATATATTATTTGTAACAATTAGACTACAAATAAAAAAGTTATAACACTTTAAAAAATTGAGGATTTTTAATAGTGATATGTATTTATTTTATACTCCGTATATGAAAGATTAGTGGCACATTAAAGATAATAAGAAGTTATGAATTTCAATACTCACCCCGTCCCAAATTGATGTGCAAAGTCAATATTTTTTTGTCAACCAATGTTAAAGTTAAATTTCCCTATTGATAATTAATTCAATTTTTAATAATTAAATTTACTTAATCGAAGTGCAAATCTTCCCTATTGATATTTTTTTTAAACAATTGGAGTGTAAATAAAAAAATTAACGCTAAAAATAGATTTTTTAAAGTGTTAAATTATTTTTTAATTTCTATATATTCATTATTGGTGACATATGAAAGATAATACGAAATTATAAATTTTGATATATTTTTTATAATAATCAGAGTAAAAATAAAAAGGGTATAACATTTTTTAAAAAATTGGGGTTTTTTATTTTGTTTGGTCCCACACATGGCTTCCTTAGCTCCTTTCCTTTGTATGATGCGCTTGTCCTGCGCACTTGGCTTCCGATCTTCACATAAGTTGTTAATTATAGTTTATCCCAACATTAGTTTGAGAAATACTTTTAATCAAACATCAATTTCGTAAATATTTTTCTATTCATCATTATTTATAAAAAAAAAACTAATCACTTCCCAGATTATCAAACAAATAAACAAATAAATGATGAAACGGCAATATGCATTAATCATTTACATTTAATGCACGCCTCCAAGATAGGATACCCTCATTTATTAGTGAGGTAGCATACCAAAAGCAAAATGCCCGTTCACCAAGTACTCTATTACTTTCTCCGCCTCTGAAACAAGTCCTCTCTTTCCTTTGTGGCAATTCCTCAATTAAGTTTCCTTTCCTTATTTGTCAAACAGTGGAAAATAGTTCCAAACAATGTTCAAATAGTGTCAACAGTAAAATTTATGTGAGAAAAACTAATGAGAAACTTCTTTTGAGACGGTAAGGTGTTTCATTTTCGAAGGTCCCAGTGGGAAAAGGAAAATACCCAATTATTGGTTTATACTTACTTAACGTGTAAAGAATATGAGCTAAGAGTTTTGGCGGATTGGGAGAAGTTTTTAATAAAAGTGAAAAGTAAAAACCATGTGAAATGAAAGGAAAAGGAAACATGGGACTACGCAAAAAAGCTCCAAAGTGGGGAAGGTAATCAGACGCACCAACTTTGAAAAGCAACAAGCTCCAAAACTTCAGCGTCAAAATCTGCTTATTTGGGGAAAATATTGCAAACGGGAGCAAAAAGCGGAGAGAGCCTTGTATTGATTGCCACTTTTACCTCTCACCGCACTTTCATTCATCCCTTCCAAATCCGTATAACTGCAATTTGCAAACGCTATTTTTTGAATTCGGCATCATAAGCTTTCGAAAAGTTTCAATTTGATCGCCAACGGATCAGCTCGGAGAAGAAGAAACTGCGGTGGTTTGATTCGGATTCGGATTCTGCGATGTCGTGTTCATCGTCATCTTCCGCGTCGGAGGAGGAGGATGAGGCAATGGATTCTTACAGGAAGGGAGGGTACCACGCGGTGCGTGTCGGCGATTCCTTCTCCGGCGGGCGGTACCTCGCGCAGCGGAAGCTCGGTTGGGGGGAGTTCTCCACTGTCTGGCTCGCCTATGATACTAAAACATCAGTACGCGCCTTTCCTGTTTATGATATTGATTGATTCTTATTGGCTCATTTCTTGCTTGTGTAGGACGCATCCTTCCTTGATCTTATTGAGATCTTGCTCCTTTAATTTTTGGGTGGCGATGGTTATCCAATTGGATCATACATTAAATAGGAATGTAATGAGCAGGTTTTCATCAGAGCATATTAATTCCTGATTTTAATTTATTTGTGAGGAATATATTTGACTGCCGTTGTGCCAGAACTAATTACAATGTATAGGAATACACTGGCCTCGTGTGAGTTAATTTGTAACTAGGATCATTAAGCTAATGCTCCCCGGGCAGACCACTATTCCTTTGGATAAGGAAGTCTGGATACACAGGCACAACCACACAAGTAGAGTTTTACGTGAAGCTAATAGAACTATAAGAGGGACATATTAATTAATAATAACAACAGTTCTAATTTTGCAACTTACTTAATAGAAAGTTTATATGCTATGCAGAAATCACAAACTGTATATCAAGTATGTTTCAGGGTCTTTTTGTTCACAATCTTTGGAATTTAAGCTATTCTTTTCAATAACACCTTTTAATTATCCAATACCATTCCTTTCCATCTTAAGTAAATCAAACTTTGTATTATTAATGGAGTGTTAAACTCAAATGGTTAACAGCATGACCTGAACTAATTTTTTAGATGACATGAATGTGATTTACTATCTTCCATAGTTCTCTTATACTAAAGAAACAGAAACATGAGATCAATATTGACTGATCTCCATTTAGCATCAGGTGGTAATCATGTTCTTTCTGATTGTATAACTACTAGACATATGTAGCTCTGAAGATTCAGAAGAGCGCACCACAATTTGCCCAAGCTGCTCTCCATGAAATTGAAGTCCTCTCGGCTATTGCTAATGGTGACCCCTCAAATAGTCACTGTGTGATACGGCTAATCGACCATTTTAAGCACACTGGCCCAAATGGACAGCATCTCTGCATGGTTCTTGAATTTCTTGGCGATAGCTTGCTACGACTAATCAGATATAACCATCATAAAGGCCTCGAATTAAACAAAGTTAGAGAAATATGCAGGTGCATCTTGACCGGTCTAGATTATTTGCATAGAGTACTTGGAATTATACATACAGACTTAAAACTCGAAAATATATTGCTCTGCTCCACGATTAATCCCACCAAAGATCCAATAAAATCTGGACAGTCTCCCATTCTTGAGAGGCCTGAGGGGTTCTCAAATGGGGGAGCAACCATGAACCTCATTGAGAAAAAGCTAAAACAAAGGGCAAGGAGTGCTGCAGCCCGGTTATCTGGAAGACGCTCTTCAATGGTTGAGGGAACAAACTCAAAGCCCACTAGATCTCTTGAGGGGATTGATTTAAATTGTAAAGTTGTGGATTTTGGTAATGCATGCTGGGCTGACAAGCAGTTTGCAGAAGAAATTCAAACAAGACAGTACAGAGCCCCCGAAGTAATATTGCAATCTGGGTATTCTTTTTCGGTTGATATGTGGTCATTTGCTTGCACAGCATTTGAGCTTGCTACTGGTGAAATGATGTTCACTCCTAAGGCTGGACAAGGTTTCAGCGAGGATGAGGTATGTCTTTTTCCTGCTGTTCATTCACCTTATTGGTAGAGCACCTACTGCCATTTTTTCTGGATGAGGATATTTTTCTGGGGTGGGTGAAGTAATAACATAATAGGTGACATATAACATTTCAAAAATGCTCTACACTTGTTTATAAAACAATTTCAGTTACCAAGATATATACTAAGCCCTCCACAGCCCTCAATCCAAACTTGCCAGTTTACTTTGGAATTTCGGATTACGTTTTTTTTAAAGGGGGAGGGGGGTGAAGGACTATGGGTATTTATCTAATATATTTGCAATTATATGAAAATTGAAGAAATAACATTATAGATAATCAAATAATTCATTATTTGCTTTAAGATTCGTTTTATTTATAAGGGAAAAATAATTAAAATACCCCAAACTTTGAAGGGGTGTGGGGTAAGCACCCCAAACTAGCATATGTAATTTAAATACCCCAAACTTTATATAAAAAGTTATTTTAGCATCATGGTCATATATTATTTCTTTAAAAAATGTTAGTTTTTGGTGTTAATTTCATAAATTAAAATATTTTAGCATTCATGAAGATACAATTAACTTGTAAATTTCCATTATAAAATAAATAATATTACCCTTACTCTATATAATTGCATCATTTTTAATTTGCTACGGAGTATTTTAAATCATGCAATTAACACCATAAATCTACATTTTTGAAAGAAATAATATATGGCCATGGTGCTAAAATAACTTTTATATAAAGTTTGGGGTATTTAAATTACATATGAAAGTTTGGGGTGTTTATCTCACACTTTTTCAAAGTTTGGGGTATTTTAATTATTTTTCCCTATTTAAATTTATCAAAATATAGATCAAGGCCTCCAAAGCTTTCCCTCTAAAGCCCTCCTTTTAAACTGAACCTTAGGCCCTATTTAATTAGTTCTGGAATGAGGCTAATATAATTAAAGAGTTTCTGGAGGAGGGTTTATTTAAAAATTAAGTTTCAATTGTGTGCTGTATACTTGCTCTTCACAAAACCACAACTAATCAATTGCAATGGTTCAAATTTAGGTGGGAATTAATTTGGAGGGTCGGGTGAAGGATTGTTAGGGGGTTGCATTTAATGTAATTATTTGCCCTCATAAACGTTTAATTTGAAACCAACATCATTTACTGTAGCAAGGCATTACCTTATATGCAATTAAAGATATTTAAGGAAGAAAGTTTGGCAATAAATGAGCATGCTCGTCGTATTTGCCTGTAATCTACACCATAAGTATAATGGTTTTGCCTCTACCTTTCTTCTTGGTTCAAACTTGTTTTCTTAATCCACTTTGGGATCTAAGCGAAAAGGGAAAGTTTGTTTGCTTCATAGCATCCGCTCCAAAGAGACTGATGAATTTAAATGGATTTTAATCTAACATCACTATAGTATGCTTCAATGTGTAATGAATGTTAGATGGGGACACCTCACCCTTGGGTAGTCTGAAGGTGTGCCGAGCAATCTATGGACTGAATAAAAGACAAAACAAAAATATTTGTAGCAGTGACTCCCTGAAATATTTATAATTATTATATACATAATCGTCAGTTTATGTCCCAAAGAGTGGTCTTGCTTGCTAGTTATGGTTTTCTACTTTGTTGGTTTGATTATGATTACTTTCTATCACTTGTTATAGCTCCGGTACTCCTTATACATATTCACTTACATTTCTAATTAATGTTTTTCCATATATTACTTCCTTTCCGACCTAAAAAAGGTATTATCTTCAATGTAGGATCACCTAGCTCTTATGATGGAAGTACTTGGTAAAATGCCCCGGAAGGTTAGCAGCATACCATACCAACTACTTAATTTATGTGCTGCTTTTGGAAAATGTGGATGAACATTGTCTAAATTCTCTTGTAATATTTTTGAACAGACGGCAATTAGTGGGGCACGATCTAAAGATTACTTTGACAGACATGGTGATTTGAAGAGGATCAGGAGGCTGAAGTACTCGTCTCTGGACAAATTATTAGTGGATAAATATAAACTCTCAAAAGAGGACGGGGTTGAGTTTGCAGAGTTTCTTCGTCCCCTTCTTGATTTTGAGCCAGAGAAGCGGCCAACTGCACAGCAATGCCTTCAGCACACGTGGCTCAATGCTAATAGTTTCAATCGGAATGAGGTGAGGGATGAATCTCGTATTCAAAAAGTTAATGATGGGATGAGCAGCCTTCAACTTAATATGGGTAAGTGATGGTAGGGATAGATGATTTCCACTGCAGTTTCCTTAGTACCACGGGATTAGCTTCCCTCTCATTTCCCTCTAAGGGAATGTCCACCATTCCTCCTCTCACCTCATACTCCTCTTGAACGAATAGTTGAGATCTACTGGGACGAAGAAAGCGGCGGGGGAGGGGGGTACTAGCCCAATTATACCCCCTCTCTCCTTCACGTGTATAATGATATTACTTGTGAAGTTGTGAGTGATATTTTTACGCTCTACTTGTTTTGTAAGATTCAATAAGATCTGATTTATTCATTAGTAGAAAAGGTTTACCTTGGTATTCAATGCTCATCACAGTTGACCCTGAAATTGTAGATTCCATGTGAATTTTGGGGTTTTGACGAACATGTATAGATGGTTCCACATTGATGACATGATAAATGCGATTAAAACCACTATTGGGGACTCTGCTTGCACACTAAAATATCTGCTCTTGAGAATGGTTAATGGTGTCATGGTGATTAACGTTTTTCGAGCTGAGTTATGTGAGAAGATTCTTTCAGTGTTGGAATTCTTTCCATCCGAACTTGCCAGCGGCGATGGCTTCTCATTCTTGTTCATTTTTTCTTTCAAACGGTTCTGCTATTTGAGTTAACGGGCGTGCTAGAATGCTAGATAACATAAGTTCGAGAAAATTGTAGGTTTAGCCTTTTAATTTTTGGTTGTACACGTGATCCTGTAACTTTACTCACTTGCATATTTGGTCATGTCGTGTTTTGTGTTGCGCAATTGCCCATCTAAAAATGTGATCCTGTAACTTTACTCACTTGCACATTTGGTCATGTCGTGTTTTGTGTTGCGTAATTGCCCATCTAAAAATGTTGATACAAGAAAAGAGTTTTGCCACTTTTAGTCATCGGACTATTATGTAGGGGTGGACTCGGGCCGGTTTGGGCCTGAGCCCAACCGGGCCTCGGTTTATGAAGGGGGGGGGGGGGGCGAAACCGGCCCGGTAACCCCCGGGTCGGGCCGGGCCTCGGTTCATTTTTTTTTTACTTTTCCTAATTAACCCCCAACCCTCACCAGTCACCCCCAAACCACCCCAAACCACCTCAAATGGCCCAAAATACCCAGCCCAACCCAAAAACTTAAACAAATTCAAAAAAAAAGAAAAATAAATAAATTGGCCCGGACCGGGCCCGGACCGAGCCCGAACCGGCCGGTTCACATTTTGAGGAGCCCGAGCCCGGACCGGAACCCCAGCGGGTTGGGCCTACCCGGACCGGTCCCTGGCCGGGCCGGCGGTTCGGGCCGGTTCAAACAGTAACTAGTTCGGGTCGGTTCCGGAGCGGGCCGCCCGGCCCGAGTCCAGGCCTACTATAATGTCTATGACATTTTTTATACTCGACTTTGAATTTATTTATTTTTTTGTCTTTTGACTACTGTGTAAGAGACACTTTGGTACTCGTATTTGAGATTTTCATATTTAGTTCTTCAATTTTTTTAAAATTCACACTTTAAGCCTTTCAACTATTATTATAGTGACATTTTTAGTCTTCCGTTCTTGTGACAAGATCATAGTGAAAGGACTTAAAAACATCAATTTGACAATACTCGTGGGATTAATAGTGTCTCTCACATTATAGTTAAAGGACTAAAAATAGAAAATATAAAAGTCGAATATTAAGACTTAACAGCTAACTTTTTCACCAAACACGTAATTTTTGCTTTCACGCGCTGAATTGTGTAATAAGCAGAAAAAGTAAAGTTGGAGTTACTTTTCTGACTGTATTGGCTGAAGTTACTGTAAATGACCATTTTAGCTATTTTACATATAATATTTTCTTTATTTTATTAATAAAATATATTTTAAAAATATTTTCTCTTAAATCAGCAGAAGCAGCCAATGCAACCACTTCAGTCATAACTTCATAAATTTCAGTAGAATCAGCTGATTTTCGTGCTACCAAACGGGCTCTAAAAGTGTTAGTGACACAATTGACACATAAGACTAGAAGGCCTAAAAGTGTCAAAAATCCTTGAAAAAAGAACTAATTGCCTTCCGTAGGACTAAATTTTTAGTCAAAATCTCAAATAGGAGCAATTAATTTATTTTCTCTAAATGGGACCACCATTCCAAAATTACCCTCATACGTGTGACATTATGCTCCGCTCAAACCTCCCCCCTGCTCCACACATTATTACTCCGTATTCAATTTCCCTTCCTCCCTGATAGATTAGGTTTTCTTCTCCTCTCATTTTCTTTGATTGGCAACCTGCAACGAGCCCTTCAGGTGCGACGAGGGTGGCGGAGAGCGGCGGCAAGCATCGGCGGACTGGCGGAGTAAAGTAACTCATTCTTCTTCCTCCTTCCTCCTTCTCAATCTTCTGTGTTTGTCTCTTTCTAGTATTCTGTTCGGTCGCAGATCTGATGTCCATCTTCTTCTTTGGTTTTTACAATTGCCAATTTTCCTCTGGAAATGCCATCAAAATGGCATTTTTGTTCTTCAAAAACTTTCTATTTACCTTTGAAAATGCCATTAATATGGCATTTCCGATTCGTGTTGGCATTCTGCTAAAAAACCGACGACATCGGCGATGGTGGTCGGAACTGCAGTAGCAGTGGTCGGATATGTGGGGGTGGCTACCGGATTTTTAAGGGCGGCAGTTGGTGACCGGCGGTGGCCAAATCTGCTTAGATCTACGGCGGCGGCCTGGCCTGCAGCGGCAGCGGTCAGATCGGCAGGGGCGGCTAGTTTTGATGATGCAATGGTGGGTTGTGGCGGCCAGCGGTGGCCGACGGTGGTCAACAACGGTCTGTCCGGCGGTCGGTCGGTCAGTCAGCGAGAGTATGTTTGTCAAGTTTCAGGGGTATTTTTGTATAGCTACATATAATAACTCCCATTTGGGGAATTTTTAAACTTTAGTCCTATTTTAGTAATTAATAATTTAATTACTCCTATTTGGGTAAAACCCCCTTGAAAAAATGAATTGAAATAGGAATTTTATCGGTCCAAGACCTAAAAGTTGAGTTAACTATCAATTCTGGACCCCGAAAGAATAATTCTATCAATAAGGGACCTATAAGATTAAAATCTATCGATACAAGCCTTAAAAAATTAACGCTGTTAACTTATAGTTAACTGAGCATGATGTGGCGCCACATAATAAAAAAATATTTAAAAAAAGCATATAATGAATCAGTAAATAGGTAAAGTTATACATAGCAACTGCCGCCGATCCTACTATCGACAACTCCTCATTCTCATACAACCTTCGCCGCTGTAGTCTCCATAATCTTTCTCACGATTATGCAGCCTTAATCCATCCTGCAATTAAGTTTACAGTAAGTTCATCTTACACTTTATTTTGCACGATCTGTCTTTACCATATTGTACACTTCTGCGGTTTTCTTTTTATGTGTTAAAGTACCATGAAAATTGTATCAGAAGAATTTAATTAACAGTATTCGTGACTTGACATTTACCATGAGATTATCTATAAAAAATTCGCATAATAATACTTTCTTTGCTTGAGAAGCTATTTTCAATCCAATATACTTGTACTTACGTTTCACTTGTTTGAGATTATCTTGATTTTATTATTATTATTATTATTATTATTATTATTATTATTATTATTATTATTATTATTATTATTATTATTATTATTATTATTATTATTATTATTATTATTATTATTATTATTATTATTATTATTATTATTATTATTATTATTATTATTATTATTATTATTATTATTATTATTATTATTATTATTATTATTATTATTATTATTATTATTATTATTATTATTATTATTATTATTATTATTATTATTATTATTATTATTATTATTATTATTATTATTATTATTATTATTATTATTATTTTTCTTTGCAGATGGATTCAGAAAATGATGAATGGATATTAGATGAATATAATAGTGAAGATGACAAACAACCAGGTGGTTGGTCCCTCCCCACAAACGGTACATGTGCTCTAATTCATGATGAAGGTGATTTATCGGATTTTTCTGAGCCAGCTACGATACAATCTTTGATGGAATTAAAGAGCATTCATGGTTCCGAATCCTCAGCAAGTGAAGATGAAGTTGACTCGGGGCAAATTCAAGAAGTCATAGGGAGGCTAACTTCAGGTTGGAACAATCATTTGCATCTATTGATGATTTTTATGAAGCCGTTAGAAGCTATGGGATTCAAAATATGTATAATTTGACCTTTGTGAGGAAAGATAAGACAAGATGTCGTGTAAAGTGTGTGAAGGACTCCCCGTGGCTTATATATTGTTCCAAAGTTGGAAATTTAGATACCTTTAAGGTAAAAACCTTCATCTCTAGCCATAATTGTCAAAAGGAGGGAGTGAAAGCAAAATTTGCCAATACCAAGTGGCTGGGAAATAAAGTAATCGAAGAGTTTAGAGAACATCCAAAAATGGGAGGTGAAGAATTAAGGGATCTTATATATAAGAAATATAATGTCACAATTAGCATTGCAAAGGCTTATAGAGTAAAGGCATATGCTTTACAATCACTTCATGGCAATGTCGCTCAACAACATTCTAAGTTACCAGGTTACTGTGCAAAGTTACTAAAGACTAACCCTGGATCATCCGTAGAATTGTTGTTATCAAAACACGGTGCAAGTGGTCCATCAAGATTTGATAGAATATACATATGCATAGATGCGTGTAGAAAGGGATTTTTAAATGGATGCCGACCACTTATTGCAATAGACGGATGCCATCTAAGTGGATACTATCGTGGTCAGCTTCTTGCAGCAGTGGGTCTTGATGGGAACAATGGCTTGTTCATTATAGCGTATGCTATAGTTTCATCTGAAACTAGAGAGACATGGTTGTGGTTCTTAAATAGTTTGTTGACTGATATTGGACAAACATCCATACATGGAGAGAGATGGACATTCATATCTGATCAAGGAAAGGTAAATACTTAATTTGTTTACATGCTTTATCGTTAATGCTTATATGCTTGGTTTACAAATTTGTTTTGTTTTTGCTTGATTAATAGGGTCTTGTAGCTGCACTGCAAGAACTATATCCTTCACCATATCATCGCTTTTGTGTACGTCATTTGTATATGAACTTTGAGAAAAAATGGAAGGATGAACAGTTGAGATCGCTATTTTGGTTAGCTGCAAAATCTACTACTACGTGTGATTTTGACAGATACATGAATAAGATGAAGGCTAAAGAGTACACTGCATGGGAATATCTCACTCAAGTAGGTGTTGAGAGATGGAGTAGAGCACATTTTCAAAATCACGTTAAGTGTCACGTGTTCTCAAGTAGCATTGTTGAGTGCTTCAATGGAGTCATAAAAAGGTACCGAGACAATCATGTTGATATCCTTATCGACAATATAAGGATTATTAAAGCAATGAAATTAATGAGGAAAAAAAAGAATAAGATGAGGCTCACTGGAAGTTTTATATGTCCAGAGATACTAAAGAAATTGAATGCATGCATCATGGAATCTACTAGGTGGAATTCTGTTTCATGTGGGGAAGTTATATTTGACGTTTCACTATGGCCTAAAAGGTTTATTGTTCACCTTGAGAACAACACATGTACTTGTAGGATGTGGGACTTAACAGGTGTGCCTTGTATCCATGCTTGTGCTGCTATAATGTCTATCAAGGCCAGGCCAGAAAATTATATACATGAATATTTTACAAGAGACTGTTTTTTAAGAGCCTATGAGTATGAAATAAATCCAATGGGAGGTCCTGATTTTTGGCCTAAAACTAATGATGAGCTCATACAACCACCTTTACTAAAGAGGCCACCAGGGAGACCAAAAAAGCAAAGGCACAAATCATCACTGGAAAGGAAGGATCCACACAAAGCTAAGAGAAAATATGGAATGATTAGGTGTGGTAAATGCAAACAATTTGGCCATAACAAAAGGTCCTGTAAAGAGAAAGAGAATGAACAGGTATGATTTTTCAACTTAGGCTCCAATGATACTTTACTTTGTTTAATGTTATATTGTTATTCTTTTCAGGAGCTGACATGAGGATGTTCCATTTTCACAATCCAGAGAAATGTTTGACAAGACAAGAAGAAGAAGACAGTAGTTCAAGTAGAGATAGCAGTATCAGACCTAGACGATGAAATTTTCACTTTGATCTTTGCTTTGAGTAGTACATTTTAAACAGTGACTATTGATTTTATAGTGTGTCTGGATCTTTTTTTTTTACTTAGATCTATTTTAATTACTTATGGAATGTTTCAGTAACTAGTAAACATATCTTTTCGAATTAAAAATTCCATTTATACTAATATTTTTGCAATTTCATTTACTCACGTTCTGTCCACCCATATTTCTGTATTGACATCATTCTTATGCATATCAATTTAGAAGATGTGGCCAATATATACAGTATATACCAGTGATCACAATGAAACTAAATTTACCTTATTTAGTGTAAATGGACCAGCAAGATGTGTTGAAAGCTCTGAAAGTAAACACATGTTAGATGATGTTAAACTGGCTACATGACAATGTCAATTTCATTCGTATCCATATTCAATTCAATATTGATTTTGTATAAAAACCAAAGCGTAAATCTTCTGGGATGAAGTTGACATTCAAATGCAATCCGAATAAGGATTTCAGATAATGAAATCAATAATGATTTCAATTCCTAACTCTTTTTATGTAGACAAGTCCAGGTGAAACAAAGAGAACACAAACTTTAGCTGTTTCAAATGGACCAAACATTAAATTTTATTTAGTTAAACATCTTTAGAATGTATTTCGGTTGAAATGAAAAAGAGGTTTTATGTTTCAGCCCCAAAGGAGTATCAAAGCTCCATCTGTGTGAGATGAAATAGACAAAAGTGTATTGAGAAAATATCAAATTGAATCTAGAGTGAAATATTATTATCAAATTCAGTTAAATGATACCGCGTTTATCAATGCATAATCATTTTGTGACTCAAAACTACCTCAAAATCAAAATGGCATACATGGACATGATTTATACACAAATGAGATATGGCTTCAATGATCAATTACAGAGCCTTCCCCATATATAGAACTAAGACTAAGACTGATGAACCAAAAAAGAAGACCAATAAATGAGACAAAGAACTATCGTTCTGCTCCTGAAGTCAGAATTCTCTCTTAAAAATGATGTTGGGTTTATTATATACTAAAAGGCACAATTATGTATACTTGCACGGCTAGTTAATACTTGATAACAGGTTTAGGATACTTGATAAGAGGTTTAGGATTATCATATAGTCATCTAGAAATGATTTATCTCATTTGTACTCCTTAATTAATGGCATCCTTACTTATAATTAATTTGTAATGTTATACGTGTATTAGGCCTTCCTTGAAACCTAAGGCTGGATATATATTAAAACTAGGTGCCTCACCACCTCATCACAGGTATTGAAGCCTAAACCACCTTTTGGTTGACTAGGGCTCAAGATTCTTGTGCATCTTCCAACGCCTTTAAGCAAAAGCCAGGTTCACCATTAAAACTATGCTTATATATATAGTTATATGCTATATATATAAGGGAGGCTCTAGAAAAAAGGAAATACATGGGTAAAACGATATAAAAGATTATAAAATTAACACATCTCACACAGTAATTCCAAAAAATTGAAGCCTCAAAGAATATTATAAAATTAACATATCTCACAGAATCACACATCATTAAAAGATTTACCAAACTAGCAAATGTTTCGTCTATTTTCTTCCATACTTACAGGCAGACGAAGCTTTGACGAGATTGGGGTCCTTGTGAGATTCATTAAGTGGAGAACTGGTTCAAATCTTAAGGCTAGAGAAAAATAATTGACTCGAGCTAAGAGAGCTGATTCAAGAGGAATGAAGATTGACTTACCGGGTTGGAGGGTTAGGAAGATAAAGGAGGTTAGTAACAGTGGAAGATGAAGGAGGTTAGTAACAGTGGAAGATGAAGGGGTTTGTGGGCGAGGTAAGACGGGAGAAAAAATGTATACGAAGTTTGTGGCTGAGTGAAAAGAAAATGGAAGATGAGGAGTTTAATTTGAAATGTTGAATAGTATACATGGCAATTTTTAATAGTGATTGGGACTCACATGTGGCAATTTTTAATGGAGGAGAGCAAGGTTGTTAAAATCGTATTTTTGAATCGAATCGGTAGATGTTTTTGAAAATCGAATCGTAAAATCGAATCGCAAATCGTAAGATTTTATCAAACATATTTTAATAATTATAAAATAAATAAATATTAAAATTAAGTTGCAAGTTAATGGTATTATGTCATTTTATTACATACCACTATACCTACAAGGTCAAAAACAAGATTTATAAACTATTTTTATATTGTAAATAGAGTGAATAATAACATTAAACATATGTAAAACATAAAAATAATTAAATAACACAAGAATCCATTACTTTTTTAGATATACTATTGATGTTATTATTATTGAAATTTTGTATCAATTTGTAGTAGTTAATTTTAATAAATTTGAACCATTTTCACTAAAAAAACTTATTCCGATTTTGCTACGATTTTGATACGATTTTATACGATTCTACACGATTTTTGTACGATTTTGTTACGATTTTGTACGATTTTATGATTTTACGATTTTACCTGCGATTTGAATCGATTTATTATTGTAGAATCGTAAAATCGTACGATTTTACGATTTAAATCGAGATTTTAACAACCTTGGAGGAGAGGACGTATCAAATTTCCGTTAGAATCAAATTAACAGCGTTAATTTTTTAAGGCTTGTATTGATAGATTTTAATCTTATAGGTCCTTTATTGATAGAATTATTCTTTCGGGTCCAGAATTGATAGTTAACTCAACTTTTAGGTCTTGGGCCGATAAAATTCCATTGAAATAAAGTCATTAGAGCTAGTGATCTTTCAACACTCGTGTCATCCTTTTTATTTGCAGAAATACGTGTTTTTTTTTTTTTTTGCAAGGCAGAAATACGTGTTTTAAACACTCAAATACTCGGTAGTTTTTTTTTACCAAAAAACTGAGTATGCCGTGACATTAGCATTTTTAAACCAACAAAATGTGTAGTATATGCAAATCTATTACCTTGTTTCCAACCCATACATGTAGTAAACAACTAAAAACTCACAATTACGTAATTTAGATATATATCCCAAGTATTACAAACTCACAACCCAAATCAATGCATGTCGTATTAATAGTGTGGGTACATTATTGGTCCAATACCCATGTATTAATCCCAAGTATTATATTTACTCTTTAAATATGCAACTATCACAGTAATTCGGACTACCTTGGCATAGTAAGTCTATAAATATGCAACTATCACAGTAATTCGGATTTCGGAATACCTTGGTTGTAGCCTGGGGAATAAACACCTCATCAATCGGCAAAGGTACAAGAAAATATAATTAAATGAATAAGTTATTTGTAGCATATATATTATGTGTAGATCATAATACTTAATTACATGCTTCTAATACTCAATTGTGCTACAAATTCGGTGATTTAATACCAATACCCATTTCTTTTAAACGTTATACTCATTAAATAGAACATAAAATACTTGATTGTACGGTGAACACAATACAACCTGGTGTACACAGATATTCAGATCGCCTTCACTGCCACTTATCATCAATCAATGTATGCTCTCTCAAAGTCTCAGCAATTACATATGATGTGCATCTTAAATACAATTTTATGACCCAAATGGCGCTTAATAAGCCACCTACAAACATTTATCGTAGCGAAAAAAGTGCAAATAATTATTTTCCATACACTTCTCTCACAATTATTTCGAAAAATGTTGGCATTATATTAGTAGACGCTCAACATAACAAATCAAATTCTTAGATCCCACACATTCATCATCATCGTTAGTCCTCACCAACACCTTAATTCCAGCATTTCAAACTCACAAGACTGAATTCATGAAGCAGCAACAACATCCAAGCCTTAGTCCCAAAAGAGTATTAAATAATTTAGTTAACACCAATAATTAATGCAATAACTACATAGTGACAATTTCTCATCGTAAGCAATTTACCGAGTCACCCCCAAAATGAAGTAGACATACGGGTCTATACAACACAATTTGCTATACAGGTTTCAAGGTAGTTCATATATCAAATAATAACACAGGTACCATTTTATCTATACTTCCATGAGATAGACAAACTGATTTGCATTGGCAGCCATGGGCAAACACTGTTGCTAGCGAAGTCATGACCAACTCCATTGGATTCATAAGATCAACCAGGCTTGTCTGTTAAACAACACAGTTGCGGCAGAATGTGCATATTAGCCAGTTATATTGTAATCATCTTCTTGTAGATAAGGGTTATAGTTCTCGTAAACTTCCATCTTTCCTATGAATTGCTCCATCCCTGCAAATGTTTGTTGTAAATATTTTCAGTTCAAGGAGGACAGGATCATATACTTTTGCTCATTAACTGAATGCATTTTACAGTAAGGACTGCCTGCCTTGTCTCTTAGGCCAATAGTCAGCTGAAAACTCCATACAAAGATTCTGGTTGTCACCAAATCAGCAATAGCCCAAATTGTTTAAAGCGAAAGTGCACCAAAGTGGCACATCATAGTTTTGTGCAAAATCAAAACGAGCCTTCTTTCCACATAAAGATAAATACATAGTTGTATGATTCAAAGTGACATCAAATGGTCTTTAAAACCACTCCTAAAAATTACATCAAGACAGATCACTTAGAAGCTGAAATGTTGAGAGCTCATCCATTTTGGAGAAGTGGGAGAGCATGCTCTTGTAACAAAACACATATTCCCTCTGCCCACAATTAAGTCCATAGTTTGAATTAACGTTTTTTACAAAAAATAACTTTTTATTGACTTTCCAAGTATGCCCATCTTCAAAGTTATGAAAGAGAATAAATAATTAATAATGTACTTTCCATAGTGGTAAAGGAGTTTTCACCACTCAAATATTACCAAAAAGAGAAGTAGGAACTTAGTTTTGGGACATCTGAAAAGGAAAGTGAGATCATAATTGTGAGACAAAGGGAGTAATAGAGAGCCATTTTCATACATCCCCTTTTTTACATACGCTTGCTTATATACCACATTGAATCAAACTGAGAATTAAGAAAGCAGTGTCAGAAGTTTCTTTTCTTCAATGACTGAAATGAAATATGCAACACTTGTACAGTTGTACTCATCTTTTACATGTAATTTCCCTAAATTATTCAAGAATACAATTTTAATATAAATCTTGGATAGTATAGAATAATCAGATCATTTGCCCATATTGCCGACAGTATCAGAAAACCCAACAAAACTACCTCTACCAAACTGGCTAAAATGTGATACAATAAATGCTAATTTTAATATGAAAAATCTACCATCCGTACAAGTTCTTTCTGAAGCCAATACACATCTTATGTTGCTTCTGTAACATGCAGTCAAAATCAAACATGCCAAAAGCACAATAGGAAAAGAGTGTATGTTGATTGGGCTATGCTCTAGAGTGCTTAACAAAAAGTATACCAGACCATCATCACAAACCATGTCATCTGTACAGCTGAACACTATATACTGAATATGTTATGTTCTCAAATAAATGAAATTCTGACAGACCCTGACAACAACAAGTCACTTCTCAATCAACAATAAAAAAATCATGCTTCAAGGCTGGAATTCCCTTGTCTTTTTCACAATGAAGCAAAATAGCTGATAGTTTCATTAATGATAGGTAATTTGACATTTTTCCATGTATTGTAATGATATCACATGGAAAAGAACATACAATGAAACACATATAAAAAGCAACTTCAGAAATACATACTTGGGTTTGACAAGCCATAGAAGGACATTTGATCAAAACTTCCAGCAGGTTTTGGAGTACTCTCTGAGGCAAAGGTAGACTCAACTTTATCAGACTTTGAACTGACAGAATGAACAGCAGAGCTGACCTCAGAATTATGATAGCAGGCATCTGAAGTTGGGATCAAAGAAGGCTGAAAATCATCTGGTTTTGTTGTGTTCTTATCATCATCCTGTGGTGGTGACTCAACCTCAGCCTCCACTTCTGACTCAACATTGTTTGTAACAGTGACCTGTTGTTTCCTTTTTGAACGCGCACGCCTGTTTTGGAACCAATTGTAAACATTTGTCTCCGAGATTTGTCCGTGACGGGACAATTCATCAGCTATCTCTTTGATCTTCTGCTTGGTTGGAGTGCCATTGCCTTGCTCAAATATTCTCTCTAGTGTCTGAAGCTGCACAGGTGTTGGGGTCCATCTCTGTCTGCCAGCAAGTTTGTGGCCTCCAGGTGACACTAAAGAAGGGTCACAGTATAGATTTCCCAGCCTGGCTCCTGTGTAACACCACTATACTTGGTCAAGTTCCACTTTAGATGGATTACCTTCAACATCCTGCTTCCAATATGTTACATATGCACGGTTTGTTTTTATATTTTCACGTTTATGATTCAACTCATTCTAAAATTAGAGATTCCAAATATAAAGCAAGGCACGTGACCCCATATTGGTTGTTGTCACTTGAGATTGAAAAGCAAAGATGGACGAAAACAGATTGTAAGAACATAAAAGTTGCACATAATCAAATCAGGGTTAATGCACGATTTAGTTCCCCTACTGAAGATTACTACTCAACTTGGTCCTCAAAATTTTAAGATCATTTTGTCCTTGACTATGCAATTTGGGTTAAGTTTAGTCATCTTAGTAGGGTATTTTTATGTTTACACTAATATTAGACCAAATTTAGGACTCAGTTTTGTACTCAACTACGTAGTTTGGATCAAATGCAGTCCTCATATGACTAAAGTACCCTTTTCTAATAGGGAAAATTATTTCCGTGGACTAACAACAACATCTAAGCCTTAGTACCAACAGATTTTGGGGTCGGCTAACATGAATTGATACATGATTCGTAACCAAAAGGAAAAGAAGGATAAGAATGATAAAAAGATAAGCTCTGATGAAAAAGAATATAAAAAGAGATGGATATACAAAAATGATAGAATAAAAAGGATAAAAAGAATAGATATTTATGTAAAGATAAAAGGATAAAAAAAGAAAAGAAAAAAAAAGATGAGGGGGAAAAGATGATAAGAGATCACTCCTCCACATGAAAGGTGATAATGTACAGACACATAAGGCTAGTGGGTTAGGCTGTACAGTCAAGCCCATGAGCTGAATATGTTACAAATATGCCAGAGTTCGGCAAAAAATAAAATATGAATGTGAATAGGCAGACTAGGAGCACATAGTGTAGTAGTGTACATTTTAAAGATAACGATGTGATGGAACCCAAATGGTTATAGTTGAATGTTGCGAATTACAACAGGGGACACAAAACATCCGGGATCGTTCTCTCTATCAATCTCTCTCTAGTCTGTAAATTTGTAGATTAGCGGATGGATTAACAGAGGTCGTTCTTTCTCATCAAAGACAAATCGAGGAGTAGCCATTGCAGGGTAACCAAAGATCCTCCATTTGATTAGGTAGCATGCTAGACATCTATGATTAGTTGAAATGCAGATATAGTATGGTTTAGTAAAGAACAAGTTGAAGTTTTACCCCAATGATATATTAGTAGCAGTGAGCCAAAACCCACACCATTTACTAATAACCAATCTAAAAATTAGTATGCACTACACATTAATAATTTGGAACAGTATGCTTGTTTATATCATAATGTACATATATAGACATCTAAAAAAAATGAAACTGATACAAAGAAAAAACGGCATTACAGTTAAGAAGTATAACCAGATCTCATACCTGACAAAATTTTGAACTTGATCTGTGCTTATTTTACGAAAGTCAACAAAAACAAGATTACAAATAGTGCAACGAAATTGATAGAGAGGGGGAGACCTGAAAGATCGTGTTGTGAGGCGATGGATTTGTGCAAATCCACGAGCTGATCGCAAATGGTGGCGTAGACGGCGATTTGCTTGCGGAGGACTTCCATTTGCTCGTCCGTCATTACTTTCACAAACATCCCTCCGCTTCCCAATTCATCCGTCGGCGGCGGAGGTGGTTGCAGTTTCTCCCATTCCATAGCTTCTTGCTTAATTTTACTCGCACAAGTCACAACTATCAACTTTGTAGCCGTGGAGAGAGAAAGAAGATAACATGGCCGATGTGAATGTAAAGTCAAGCGGGAAGTCAACAAACGATTTTGATCGTTGAAAATTTGTCTCTCAATAAATCAAAATTACGCCCAGGTCCAGGACAAGGATTGAATACGGGATAAGGGTCAGTTTGGTTCTCGAAGTTGCAAAAAAGGGGTCAAATAAGTCCTTATATAGAAGATTCTGTCCGAACGTGCCATTTGAGGTGGCTCCCGGTGGAATTTTTTGATGAAATTTTTTTAGCATCTTATTCATTAAGTCTAGTTTACTCATACCAAATTTCAGATAAAAATTCAATCAGGAAGACATTCAAATGAATTCTTGAAGATAACTGTGCCGTTAAAAGCGCTGTTATCTTCAAGAATTTATTTGAATGTCTTCCCGATTGAATTTTTAGCTGAAATTTGGTATGAGTAAACTAGACTTAATGAATAAGATGCTCAAAAAACATTTTCACAAAATTCCACCGGGAGCCACCTCAAATGGCACGTCCGGATAGAATCTTCTATATAAGGACTTATTTGACGCCTTTTTTGCAACTTCGAGGACCAAACTGACCCTTTACTCGATTGAATACTCTAGGAGGCGCAATCCCATGTGGGCTATCCCTAACGGGTAGTGCCTTTCGGCCTACTTCACCCACTTGGGCTTCTCTACTCGTCCGGTAGCCATCCAGGATACAGCTCATCCATGTCGTTGGTGGCAAAAATACCGAATCGGCATAGTATCGAACCGAAAAATAGGGTTTGAAATAAATCTCGATTTTTTAATCTCGAATCGAATGGTACCGGTTCTAAACAATGTCATGACCGATTCTCATAAAATGAGAAGCGGTATCGGACCGAAGTATGATTTAATTATTTAAATTTACATGTATACTATCACTTTGACTAGTGCTTTCACACTTTCTCCGTCTTTGCTAGTTATAGGTAGACCGGACCGGACTGATGCATGGTTTACGATATTTTTACTTGGACTGTAATTTGTTGGTCTGGTCTGAACTGATCTGGGATGGTCTGGTTTCTTTGTATTTTTATAACTATCCAAGTCCGATCTGGTTTGGGACATATTACAATCCAAGTAAAAACATCCTTAATTGTTTAAATTTGTACCACTACTCTCTCCGTCCCATTTTGGTTGTCCCACTTTCCTTTTTGGGTTGTCCCAAAATGAATGTCTTGTTTCTTTTTTTGGCAAGAAATATGTGGTCCTTGTCATTTCACTTTCTTCTACTCAAATCTCAACCACAACTTTTAGTTTTCAACCACTTTATTAATAATCGTGCCAAATTGAAAGTGGACAACCAATATGGGATGGAAGTAGTAGTATTTATTTGAAATTTACTAATTATGTAATATGAAAATTGATAAATTGTGTGGATTTTTGAAGGATGGCTAAACCTTAATTTTCTCTTAAACACTTAGAAAAGGTTGCATTGTTTGATATTGGTATGACATGGTATCGTTCCGTTTGAAAATGGAACTGTACCGGACGGGTTTAGGTCTAAGATCGAACCGAACCATTTCAATAGTCACGGTATGGGTACATATTCATATAAATATTGGACCGGACCGGACCGCACCCACCCCTACTTGTCGGGAAATATGCAATTGATAGGAATCACATTTAATGCATTAGGTTTGGAAGATTTCATGGTTGGGGAGCCATCCACTCACGATTTAGCACATTACCCCTCCACATACTACCTTGTAGCATAACTAGCAATATTTATTTCATTCTAATAGGTTGACAACTTTATATTTTAAAGAACTAGTAAATTGTTCGTGCTTTGCGCGATTGTGATAAGCCCAATTTTCAATTTTAAGGAATTTTGTAAAATGTTTTCAAATAAGTATATATGAAATGCTTATTTTAGGAGTATATATTATCATATTAATTTTCACAAATAATATAATGAGATGTGGTTGAATTGGATAGTGTTGCAATATAATGATAAAGTAACTGGGGCATGAATATTATTAGTATGAAAATATTTATTCGAGTAGAGAAACATATAGGGAGTTAGTATATTTGCAAAATTTCAAGTAAAAAGGGTAAAAAATCATAATACAATTCTTGTGTAGTTTTTTCGATCTTATGACCAAATTTCTTGTGTAGTTTAAACATTGTTTCTTCAAAAGATATTGAAAGTTCAACGATACACAGATTATTGTTGGAAAAATGTGTGAAAAATTGCATTAAATGGCTATTTTGGGGCAATTTTTTGAGTGGGGTCCACTTCCGATTTGGGTCGGGTCAAAGTGGTTTCGGATTGTCCTTGTTAAGGGCTACAATTCGATATATGGTACGCTCAAAACGGATAACGGGTGAATGAGAAATCGCTTTTCGAAGTTTACCCGTTAGAATGGAAAAACTGGAAAAAAAAAAGGATGGGTTTCTAGTGTGTTAATTTCCCACACCGGAAAACCCAAGGGATTTGCAACCCTTTATAAAGGGACTCTCCCCTTAAGGAGTTAAGATTCTTAAGGGTAAAGGCTCTCTCCACGCGCGCAGGGGGGGTGCAAATCAAATCCCGAATTCGGAGAAGAAAAACCGCGACTTGCGTGCGCGTGCGACCTGCGGACACGAATGTCGTCCAAAAATCCATCTCTCAAGAGATACGGGTAATTTTTGTTTTCTTCCCGAAACGTATATTTTTACCAGTTAGCAGAATTGCTCCGGGCAGAAGGCCACGACCAGAGTTGCTCCGGTTCTGATGACCGCGCATCAGAACTGCTCCAGTTCTGATGGCCTTCGGGCAGAGATGCTCCGGTTCTGATGACCGCGCATCAGAACTGCTCCAGTTCTGATGGCCTTCGGGCAGAGATGCTCCGGTTCTGATGACCGCGCATCAGAACTGCTCCAGTTCTGATGGCCTTCGGGCAGAACTACGTAGGGTCTTCTGAACCGTTACAGCAATAAATGTCCAACGTTTATATCTTTTAATGCAGTGTTAAATGGACAGTTCATGGACAATTCAATGCCCAACGGACTGGTCATTGATGTCCAACGTTCAGGTCCATTAATTCACTATTTTCATACAACAAATCCTCCTATATAAGGGCTGGCAGGTGGTTTGCAACAACACAGGTTCTTACACGTTCTTACACGCATTCTTGCACTCCATACACATTTTAGCTCTAAAAACACACTGCTAGCACTCTGAAAATTCCTCCTGAGTGTTCAGAATTGTTCTCGTTCGCTGGAACTTTTGTTTGTGTGCTCAAACATTAGTTCGTAGTCATCGTATCCTGGGAAACGATTGTTGCAACGCTCCTAGCACCGTGGGAGGCAACAAATACGTTTTAAGGACATCGTGCGTAGCACGAGCTTTGACTAATTCTGCTTCATCTCCTTTCTTGTTTTTCTCTAGTCATTTTATTTAATTAATTTATTTTGATTAATTTTCTATATTTTCCGAAACACACCCTACAATTATATCATTAAAATATACTCAGTATGACATAGATAGCATGATATAATTTTTCCTTATATTTTTTTCTTAGGTCATACTCCTTTTTTTCTTAGTTCATACTCCGTACATATGGGGGTGTTTGATTAGGAGGCTATGAGCCATTTTTGACTGATTTGACCATGTTTGGCCTTTTGACTAAATCATTCAGCTGATAGAGGTGTTTGGTTAGCTGACATTCAATTGACTTTTTGTTTGAAACAGTCGAAATATCGAAATTACAAGCGTTTAGAATCGGTGTTTTCTCATTTTTTCTTGTACTGCTCAGGCCGAGTTCCGTAACTGCCTTGTTCTTCCAAAAAAATTCTTCCGCGGAAGAGAAAAACACAGCACATTGCTGAGACCAATATGCATGCCCATTCTCCAATAGCCACCCATCCCATTGTTCCCCACATCAATTTCATTTTGAAATTTTCTATTTCTTAGAGGTTGAGAAATTTTCTATTTCCGATGGGTTTCACATCACTGTCATATCTAAAATGCATACCCATTAGAAGTTTTGATATCTTCATAACAACAAATGCACAACTGATTTTTTCAAAATGAAAAACGGTTCAAATAGTTGACTTATAACATTATCGTCATAACAATTTATCAGTTGATTGTAAATAGCCATTTAACCAAACACAATTTTACAACTGCTAATATTATCAGCTAATCAAAACAGCCAACAAAGAGCCCGTTTGGTGACCCTTTTTTCGGCTTATCAGGCTTATCAGCCAGTTTTTTCACCAAACACGTAACTTTTGATTTCGCATGCTGAATTTGTAATAAGCAGAAAAAGTGAGGTTGAAGTTACTTTTCTAACTGTATTGGCTGAAGTTACTGTAAAGGACCATTTTAGCTGTTTTTACATATAATTTTTTCTTTATTTTATTAATAAAATATATTTTAAAAATGATTTTTTCTTAAATCAGCAGAATCAGCCAATACAGTCACTTCAGCCAAAACTTCATAAATTTCAGCCGAATCAGCCGATTTTTGAGTTACCAAACGGGCTCAAAATCTGTTGTCATCAATAAGCTAATTAAACCAGCCAACAGCCAATAACCATTTGCCAAACATCCCCATTAGCTATTTTATTCCCTCTACTTAGATTCTACAAATGGAATTACATCATTTCATTTAAATCCATAACTATTTTTAATACTCTTACACAATTTTCCCTCAAAGGCCATTTTTTTGTACAAAATTTGTTTAAAAAATGTACTTAGTTCTTTTAAGTTATTTTTCAAACTATTTTGAGTGATTGTTATATACATTTTCTAGTTCATTTTAGTTATTTATCTCCCCACTTAGAGTCTAGAAAGGAGATTAATTAGTATATTTCATTCCTAAATGCATAAGCGCTTGGATTTTGCTCTTGGTACACACTTATCTTACACACCGATACAAACTATAATAAATACCCTAAAAAAAATACTTTCCCATTTACTCCCACGTTTTGATAGAATTGTTTACTTTTCAAATGGTGCACACACTTTACTCATAAGGCCAATTATTCATGATTACAACTTTATCCTCCCATTTAGAGTCTACAATGATAATTTTAACACCTATGAACTAAGCAGTGTTGCCAATGTGTAACTGGCCAGTGACCACCCTGGAGGGCCACTTGAAAGCAGAATAATTGAACTGTATGTTGGTAAGGGTTTATTACAATCTGGTGAAAATCACACATCATTCCAAGCCTAAGTGAAAATCAATTTTTAAAAGAAGTGAAAAATGATACACTCAATCTGTCCCGTAAAGAAGGTCTCGTTCGGTTTACGATGCTTGACTGACGATAAAGCAAATCGATCCCTGTTCACACTCGGATTATTTTTAGTAAATAAAGTATACATATTCAGACACCACATTAAAACCGCTACAAAGTCTGATCAAGAAAATTTAAATTTGATAAAAATTTGATGTATAAAGTAAAATATTAAGAGTGATTTAAGTTGATCAATGAACAGTGAATGAGAACTTCATTTCGGAAGGGAGGTAGTATGTGTGTTAGCTAAAAAACTGCACTTGAAGCTCTAGTGTAATGAGACAACCTTGACATATTACCAAATACCAAACACCTATGAAGTTGTGGAGACCATTTAATCACAATGAACTTATGAAAGTATACACGCATAAAAAATAATGTAACACATAAAAAGTGGGAGCTTGTTTTGGTTCTATAAATTAAAAAACACACAAAAAAATAATTCCAAGCTTACCTAAATAGAGCACAACCATTGTGCACTTTTAATGATGAAATAGAAAAAAGTATAATCCTGAACTCATTAAGCAAAGGAAGACTCGCGAAATAGTACTACATGAGAGCATAATATAATTGTTGATCGATGATTGTGAGAATTGAATAACTTGAAGTTGAAATACCATTATACTACCTCCGTCCCTTTTTAGTTTGCCAACTTTGACTTTTTCAGTTAAAAATGATAAACTTGGATCCATTATTTCAACTAATATATTTATGTAAAAGTTAATAAATTTATACTTTTATGATAGTATTTTCAACAAAAAACATGTTCATATAATTTTCTTATTATCAATATTATCATGTATAAATATATAATCGGTCAAAGTTAAACAACTTTGACTTAAAAATTTGTGTTTGGCAAACTAAAAGGGGACGGAGGGAGTATATTTTTCCCGGAGAAAGGTCTAAATCCAGCTAAAGGTAAAATTAAATCGACAACAGATTCTACATCTTCTTGAACGGATGTGAAGGGTTTCATGAGGTGAGATGCCATGAGAAAAAATTTTGAAACCAATTGAATGAAAAAATTTGAGGTGAAGAGTCGAAACTCGAAACCAATGCAACAAATAATGGATAGATATTATACGACGGCGTGCAAGCAAATCTAACACTGTTAGCTATGAAAGTTGACGGTGAAGTCAATAAGTTAGAAGGGTGATACTCTAATAACACATGGTACTACATCTTAAAGCTTAACTATGAAGAAGTAATGAGCATTTAATGATAGAAGTGGCCTTTATTGAGATAGGTTAAGATAAACTTTTCTCTAGTTCCTGTGTAGCATTTAGCTTGATCTAGGGGGTCGGATTCCGAGCGCAACATGGTGTTGTAATCGTTTTAAGGACTTCAGTAAAATTGGATCCACTTTTCCTCTTACTGACTTGTCTGTACTTATGCCTCTTTCTTACCCTTCAGACAATGGAGGCCTGGGGGGGGGGGGGGGGCTTGAGGGGCAAGTGATCCGCTTCCCGTCAGAAATTTTCACTATTAGTACTTATGATAAAAACCAACACCCCCAACTTGGTCAAAAAAAATTGTAAAACACATACAGAGCTACTCACTTGTTCAGCATGTCTTGACCTTAAAGATAAGCTCTCCAATTTATATTAATCAAAGCTATTGATCCTTGCAGAGTTATATTCATGCGATTTTTCATGTGTTGATTGAATGGAGCTGAAATTGCAACTCCATGCGTGGATATATCAAATGAGAACCAACAAATTATTTTCTCTCATACAAGTTTATAGAAAAATGGTTGAGCCTAAAGTTTACATTTGTTTTCACTAGATATATCGTCTCATTGAGTTATCTTTAGCGTTACTAGTTACAATAGCCATTGGTGAAAGAGCTTCTTCTCAATGAATATTATTAAGAGAGATGTTCACAACAAGATGATATATGATTATCTTACGAATTGCGTAGTGTGCTACATCGAGAGATACTTTTAGAAGCATTGATTATGAAATTTTATGTAACATTTCCAGAATTTGAAACTCGCGGGTTTGATTTACCGAAGTTGCAGTAATGAACTATCTAATACGTCCTTTGTTCGTTTTTAGTTGCAACAACACTCTTTTCACATTTTACTCCTTATGTATACGTACAAGTTTGATCAATTATAGTAAAAAAAAAAAAACTTAGTTTTTGAAATTAAAACGCGAGAAATTCAACAATTTTATTAAAAAACTAAGTCAAAATAAAATATGTGGATAATATAAAATTTAGGCTAAAGGGTTAAATAGGCCCTCGAACTAACTTAAAAAGTGCAATAATTCACCCTTCACTTAGGAGACTCTGTCCGTCCATCGCCAATTGGGGCGGTTCCCAGTGGAATTGTTTGATGAATTTTTTTGAGCATCTTCTTCATTAAGTCTAGTTTACTCAAACCAAATTTCAGCTAAAAATTCAACCGAGAACGCAGTCAAATGAATTTTTGAAGAAAACTGCGTAGTTAAACAACACAATACATTTTTAGAAAATCATTTGTCTGTCTTCTCAGTTGAATTTTTATCTAAAATTTGGTATGAGTAAACTAGACTTAATGAAGAAGATGTTCAAAAAATTTCATTAAACAATTCGATCGGGAACCACCCCAATTAGTGATGACCGAAAAAGCCTCCTAAATAAGATGTAATTGGAGTTTTTTCCGTATTAATGCGAATTAATTAAATTTTTACGAAAATATGGTTGGGTTAAAGTATTTACCAATATACTGCTGGGCTTAACCCTGGTCGAGGTAAGTCGCCCAACGGTTTGGCGACTTACCCTTAAGTAAAATCATCCGGTCAAGCCAAGCCACAGACAGAACGCAATCCCCCCTTCCCAAACACTCTGCAACGACCGAGGATGAGTGAGGACGAGTGAGAACGAGCGACCAGCGGCGAAAAAAGCCTCCAACTCCGGCGAAACTCCGGCGAGGCCTCCCTATCTTGTCAATACTACTTCACTTCCATCTTCTTCAACACTCTAGGTAAACAAATATCTCCATTTTATCTCATTTTTCATTTTAGGGTTTAGAATATAGAAAATTGGATTTTGTAAATTAGGAGTTTATTTGTGAATTGATTTGTTGTGTAATGTGAATATGTATGAATTGTTGAATTCATTGTTATATACATTTTTTTTTAACTTTATTATGTAATGTAGATTTGGAGGTGTTTTTTCCACATTAATGCTAAAAAACTCAAAAATTAGAATGTACTATTTTTTTATATGTTATATTTTTCCATTTTAAGTGTATATATATCATGTAGGATTTTCTTAATACGTTGTGATGTCTATGAAATGATTAATCTGGGTGTATAAAGTGTGTATATTAATGTGGACTCATGAAAGTTGGACATGTATTGTTATTAGAATATGGATTTCTCAAACTTCCCAATCGTGTGTCATTGGGGAGGAAATGTATTTGAGGAAGGTGGCCAAATACGCCATGAAGGTGGTAGAAGCACCTTTGTCATTGTTTCTCGTGGCGCATGCTTGCTCGAGATGCTGCAAAAAATTCATGCAGCTACAATGATTCCTTCAACCATTTCTTTGAGGTTGAAAATGAGATTTCCCATGCACGGGGGAAACTACATGCTTATGCCACTTGTTGATGAACTAGCTATATCAAATATGTGGTCGATAATTCAAATGGAGGCATGTCCACGCTGGAGATATACATTGAGGAATCCATATGTGACGCTTATGCTACTCCATCAACATCAAATGTTGTTGTATCTAGGCATGGTGTCAATGCAGGGAACTCCTCAAACGCAGTTGTACTGGACATGGTTATAGAGGAAGAGGGTAGGTATTTGCACAGTGGTGCATCATTTGTGGATGGGCAGGGCAGTGATGAATTGATGATGATGCTGATGAGAACATCAATGGTGATGACATGATAGAATCTGATGAAGATGATGGTGATACTGTCACAGCAACTGCCCCGTCTAGCCATTTTACTAAAATATATGATCTCCCTGAAGGCTTTACTGATGCGTGGATGAGTGGAGCAGGTATGAAAAGGTTTACACCCGAAGGTGAGTTTGAGGTTGGTCAACAGTTTGACAACAAAGAACAAGTCATCAATATGATGAACTTGTATTCTATCAAACGGAACCAATTTTATCGGGTGCTGGGGTCCGATCAACACAAATGGGTGGCTGAGTGCAAGAGGAGGAAAGAACGTGATTGCCTTTGGAGAATACGCACCACAAAGAACAAAGGCAACCTCGACACCTTCACAGTTGTGCGTTGTCCTGAACCTCATTCTGCTACCTGTGTGGGCAACACTGACACAACTGATCATGTGGCGATGACTTCCGATTTCATTGCTAAAGATGTGATTGACAGTTTTCGCACTGATCCTTCCCTTAAAGTGCATACTATCATTGAGATGTTGAAGGAAAAGTATGGGTATACAGTATCATACAGGAGAACATGGATGGGCAAGCAAAAGGCCATTGCTGAAATATTTGGCGGTTGGGAGAAGTCATATTCAGAATTGCCCCATTTTATGACTACGCTCCAACATTTCGACCCTGGAACTGTTGTTCATTGGTACCCACTCCTTATTACTCCCACAGGTTATATGCAGTTTCAAAGAGTATTTTGGGCATTCAAGTCTTCAATACATGGTTTTAAGCATTGTCAACCCGTACTTACTATTGATGGCACACACTTGTATGGGAAGTACAAGGCCGGGTACATTGCTCGTGGCTATGGGTAGTGATGCAAACAACCAAATATTTCTCGTGGCCTTTACAATTGTTGAATCTGAGAATGGGGAGAGCTGACCATGGTTTATGGCATGTATTAGGGAGTTTGTCACTGATAGGGAGTTGTGTGTCATTTCTGATCGACATGCAGGTATAGTCAAGACAATGAATGAGGTCGGCAGTACTTGGGAGGAACCTTATGCGTGCCATAGGCTATGTATCCGCCATCTTGCATCGAATGTGCACACACATTTCAAAGACATCCACCTAAAAAATTTGTTTGTCTGGACCGCACGCCAACATCGGAAAAAGAAGTTTGATGGTGGGTTCAAGAAGATAGGGGAAATGAGGGTGGAGGTACGACAATTTCTAGGGAACATTCCCCCAGAATGTGGTCATTACACCACGATGGCGGTTACAGATATGGTACCATCACTTCTAATCTGGTGGAGGTTTTCAACAACGTGATGAAGAATGCCAGACATTTTCCCATCACCGCTTTGGTCCAGGTTTCCTTTTACCGCGTTAATGCTTATTTTGTTAATAGGCGTGAAAGTAGTAAAAGCAGAGTGACTGAAGGTCACGACCACTCCCCACACATCACAGATGCTATTGAGAAGAATAGAGAGAAGGCCAAGCATCACGTTGTTACTCCATTTGATATAGGCCGAGGCATATACCAAGTGGAAACGGGATGTGGTGGTCGAACGTTGGGAAAGGGTGGGAGAAAACAAATTGTCCATTTGCGGCGGGGTACTTGCACTTGTAAAAAGATGGAAATATATAAGATTCCATGCTCCCATGTATTAGCCGTGTGCAGACAGTGTAGTTTGTCTTCTCATCCATTTGTGGATCCTTTTTTGCCCAATACGCCGCCACATATCAAAGAGTCTTTAAACCCATTCCTGACCGTGATTATTGGCCGACTTACAATAGACCTGAAATTGTGCACCATCCATCCGTGCTTCGGGCCAAGGGAAGACCTAAGCCTACACGTATTAAGAATGAGATGGATGAAAGTCCCCGGGGTACGGTTAGATGGGGAAAGTATAAACAAACATGCCATAATAGGGCCACATGTGCGAAGAGATCATCAAGAGATGGAGCGGGGTCCACTGGGTAAGGTGTTAATTATAGCCATCCACAATTGATACTAACGTGGGACGAAAAAATATAATTAATAAAATATTAATTAATAAAATAGTAAAAATTAACTAATATCATTTTTCTTGTTGTAGGCATGGAGGTGTCAGCGGATCCAGGGCCGAGTGATCGTTCTGTCCTGACATCGCAGGCCACGCACAGGAGTGAGGATGTGTGGCATGGCCTCGATGTTCAGGTGGATAGGTGCCGCGAGCACCTACATGGTTTGTCGCATGTGCAGGTGGATGAGAGAGTACTTGCATATGTTCGTGTTGCGGTTTTTTATGGTCTGCACGGATTGGTGGCTACTGTCCCTCTCGATAGAGCGCTACCCACTGCTCTTCTTGAGCGTTGGAGGCAGGAGACACACACATTGCATTTTCCTGTTTGTGAGACAACACCTTGGGAGATGTTGTACTCACTGGGTTAGAGGTGGATGGGCGAGCTGTTATTAGTACTGCTTGTCAACAGTGGGTTGATGAGTGTGGGCATTTGTTGGGTGTGCGCCCCGTTCTTCGTAGTGACCTTCAGGAGTCATCTTTGAGGATGTCATGGTTGAGAAAGCATTTTGCCGAGTGATGGATAGTCTACCCGGGGGGTATCTTATCCGAGGGGTTATTGCGGGAATAACTTAGAGAGAAGTCAGAGTAAATAGGAGGAGAGAGAGTCGATTTTATTCAATGAACTCGGGATATGGAGTTGGGATGTAGATGATGTCGATTACAAGGAGAAATGGGCTGCTATTTATAGCAGCAATAAATGCGATGGGAGTACACGTGTCAGTAATCCAACGACCGAAGGGTCACATCAACCGGGTGGCACTGGCAGTGGTACGTTCACCGCATTGAATGCGGTTGGCGGATGCGACGTGGCATTAAATGCGGTGGTTGGCTGTCTCTAAAAGGAATCTTCGATGATTGAGAGTGTTTGGCCGAAGGTTCCTTGTGTGGCCGAGGGCCCCATGTAGCCAAGGACCCCTGTGTAGCCGAAGGCCCCGAGTGGCAGAGGGCTAAGTTCAGCCGAAGGCTTCCCTAATGCCGAAGGCTTGGTAATGCCGAAGGCTCATGTTTTTCGCCGTTTTCTCCCAGTGGCTTCGAATGCCAGAGAGGGCTACTTTGTGAGTTTCCGGAGCCTTCGGCCAAGGAGGCCGAAGGCACCCCAGTGCGTATCCTGGGCTACTTTGAGGCTTGGGCCGTTGTATTTGGGCCTGAGTTGTTTCCTGGGCTCAATGAACTTGTGTAGGAGAAGTAGGAGTCTATGGGCCGGGGGTTCCTGGGCCATATACTCCATCAGGAGTCCCTCACTCCTTTTGCCGAAAGGTACTTGAGGGAAAAGGAGTAGATGTGTTGATTCTTCCGGAGGCCCCATCCCTTGGTTGGGCGCCTTTGCTTGAGAATTCGCCTCCCGTTGATAGCCGAAGGCTTCCCTCAGTCCCTCACATGCCGAGGGTTTTCTGAAGGAAGTATAACGCTTGTATGAATGCCGGAGCCTCTCCTCAGTCCCTCATATGTCGGGGGTTTTCTGAGGGAGACGTAAATAATATCCGTATGTGTTGTGATGAAGGCTGTTTCATTATTGTCAGTGACTCTGTGGAAAATTTCTGACATTTTGCTTTGCCGAAGGGTGTAATGGTGTATGCACCCGAGGGTTATTCGTGGGAATTTTTGTTTTTAGTCATCTGTGATTCCCGAGGGGTGTATCCCAGTCCCCCACTCCTTTGGATCGAAGGTAAGTTCGGTTTGAAGGAGTTATGATGTTTGCGTGTAGCCCCGAGGGGTGCCATTAACTTGGAGTGAAATTGTCGATAAGCCGAAGGCTTAGACTACTGCTTTCTCGAAGATGTTCGGTGAAAGTAATCACCGAAGGCTGTAGTTGGTGATAGGCGGAGGCAATTATCCGAGGACATCCTGGTATTTCGGAAATATGGCCGTTGTAATAGAGCCGTTGGAAGAGGGGCACACGTGGCATGCTCCTGTTGGTCGAAAGTGGGCGGGTGCCACCCATTGGCTGAGGCGAAGGTTCGTAATGATGGGCTTTCCAAATCGAGGCCCAAATTTCGAGGCCCAGTTGCCTATAAATACCCCATGGCAGAGCTCAGTCCTCCTTGTGCGTTCATAAACTCTAGCGAAGCTCTGCCGAATTTTTTAGAGAGAGAAACATTTGCCCTCGATTAAACTCCAATCCCAAAGGTCAGTCCTTTCATCTGCTCTCTGTTTCCTCAGCATACTTAGCTTCATTGTCCTTAGACTTGTTGCCTTAGAGACGCTAGGAACCCCCGGTTAGAGCCTTCGAGTAGTGGTTTCCTTTCTACCTTTCGCCTCGTACTTAGGGAAGAATGTCGTCGCAAAGCGATTCCCAGGATATCTCGAGGGAGGCCCTGGTGCATTCTGAGAGTATATCCGAGGTGGAGTCTTCAAGTGAACAGCCCTCGGATATCAATGATTCGCAAGTAGCTGCCGAAGTTCAGAACCGGCTCATAACTGAGGCCGAAGCCGAGGAGTTTGAGCAAGTGCTCGAAGATGAGGAGATGGCTCTCGCGGTCCAAACTGCCGAGGAGGAGGAAGAGAAGGAGAGGATGAGGGTGACCATCGCTGCTCCACCCCCTGCAAATGCCGACGGAGCCGGGAGCTCTAGGCCCCTTGACCCGGAACCCCTCAGCGTGGCCCCGAGTAAGAAGAAGAAGAAGATCCGGGGGCCCTCTAAGAAGAAGCAGGCTGCCGCTGACGTGGGCCGACCCGTTGGAATTCCGGAGGGGCACTCATATTTGAACACCGCCGCTCTAGAAGTGAAAACCAAGGCCACGCATGCTGAATATATGGCGACGCAATTCTTCGCTGGGCCTTCAGCACAAGTGGTAGAGCCGGGGCCAGATGATGTGCTCCTACACCCACCCGAAGGCTGTTTCGCGGTGCACATTCTGTCCGTGGAGCTGGGCCTTCGGTTCCCACTCCATCCCTTTGTACTGGAGTATCTGCGTTTCGTCAAGCTTGCTCCCTGCCAAATCACTCCGAACAGCCACTCTTATCTATCAGGCTTCCTGTCGCTGTGCCGGGAGAGGGGAGTGGAGGCCTCGCTAGATCAATTCCTTCTTTCGTTCAATCTCTGCCGGGGGGGACACGCCAATAGCGAGGGCTTCGCTAATCTTCAACAGGTTCCTGAGTGGAGGCTGTTCTCGGAAGTCCCTTCCTCCCACAAAGGTTGGAAGGACAAGTTCTGCTTCATCCGGATGGAGGAGAACCCTTTCCCTGCTCCCCTCCGTGATAACTTCAAGAGGCATCCTAAAGTAGGGAATGCCTTCCTCGCGAAGGAGGGGAAGAAGCTGGTAGCCAAGCCGGAGGGCTCGGACAAGCAGAAGACCATCAAGGATGCCACCCTCCCGGAGGAGCTGCTTCGCCTAGGTTTCCGGCGGTTCCGGCTGATGGGGGAGACCGGTGACGAGTACCCTCCGATAGATAGGGTGTATGAGAGTGCCGGAGGTGATTGCCGAAGGCTCCGAGTCTTGTACTTAGGACATTTTGTGTGTTTTGATGTCCAACTTATCTTCGCATGTTTTCCTATTTTTTCAGGTGTGGAGATGGACGCGAAGAACTTCGCGAAGCTGAAGAAGCAATTGGCCAAGGAGCCAAGGAAAAAGAAGGAGGGGGGGCCCTCACAACAAAAACCCGTTGACCAATTCTTCCCGAAGGATGATGTCCCCCAGGTGCCGAAGGGGGAGGGGCCGTCGAAAGGTGCTGATGCAGCTACTGGCACTGCGACTGGAGTCCTCCAAATTGAGGCCGCCAAGAGGAAGGCGCTCGTCAAAGGTGTCGAGGCCCCCGGCAAGAAGGCTAAGAAGGCCGTCGGAGCGAAGGGGGCGCCAGTGGTTATTTCTGAGGGCCATTCCTCCTCCGGCACGCCGTAGGTGTTTGTTGCTGCTGCCCCCCTTCCGTAGCAGATGGAAGATGGGCCATGGCCCCGGGAGAACGTCCAATTCTCCATCAAGAAAGGGACCGCCATTCTGCACGGCACCCTGGATCCGAAGGAGTTCTTGGATGGGGCCACTCCTTCGCTGGATAGATCGACCCTGAGCCGGTACGACGACGCTGCCCTGGACGCTAAGCTTCTCCAGGCCTCGGTGACTGTAAGTCTTAATATTCTCTCTTCCCTTAGCCTTTTGTCCTTAGTTTTTTTTTTTTGCAGAGGTTTGATCCTTTGTTTCTTTTTTGTGTCTACAGGCCAGTGTAGCCCTCGGAGAACACGTCCGGAGGGCGGAACAATTACGCCTCCAGAAGGCGGAGTCCGACGAGGCCCTGAGGAAGCTCGTCGTGACTAACACCGAGGCCATCCGGAAGATGGCAATTCTGGAGGAGAACCTCCGGCAGATGGAGAAGAAGCTGGAGGTTGCCCGAATGGAGGGCAAAGCCGAAGGAAAAGCGGAGGGCAAGGCTGAGGCCGAGAAGCTCGCCGCCGCCGCTGCTATGGTCGCTGCTGAAAAGGCCGAGGATGCCAAGAAGGAAGCCGTCGCTCAGGCCGAAAAGGACGCTGTTGCTGCTTTTGTTACCGGGGGCTGGAGAGGCGAAGAGCAGAAGCCGTGGGTGGCCTCGGTTGTCGAGGCTTCAGTGGATGACTGGGCGGCTGGCCCCGGGGCTTTGTGGTTGGCCCGGAAGGGCAAAGAATATTATGACGGGGGCGAGTTCTTCACACAGTGGCTCGTCTATCGGAGGCTTGCTAGGCACCACGGGGTGGACCCCAAGGACTTCAACCCTGCAGCGTATGGGTTGCCCCCCCTCCAGCCGGATACGCGTGTTCCCCTCCCTCCAGGCGTCGAGAGGCCCGACCTTGAGGACTCGGAGCTGATGAAGGAGGTGGATGATGATGAAGAGGAAGCCGGGGAGGACGCCGCTTCGAAGCTGAAGGAGGATGGAGCCGAGAGTGCCCAAGCTTGAAATTCCTTAATGTACCATTTTGTAATAGTTTGTAGTTTCCGACCTCGGTCCACTGTAAACAAACATCTCTTGTATTTGTATATTCTGGTGATGAATGTTTTGCCCTCGGGTTTTTTCTCAATGAATGCCTCCGGTCTTATTTTATTGTATGAATGAATGTATGCCTTTCTTTACTTGGGCGAATGTATGCTTCCCTCTCTTTTGTCTCTTTCCCCGAGGGCCACAACCGTGTGGACTTAGAAAAATTTTCTAAGTGAAACCACTTGCTAGCCCCCGGCCATAGTGCAGTATCACCGGGGGGTCGTTGTTTGTAGACTTAGAACATTTTCCAAGTAAAACTTGATCAGGACCCTTCGGTTGTGCGGTAGAATCACCGGAGGCTCGTGATTGTGGACTTTGAAAAATTTCCTAAGTAAAATTCCATCGCAGGTCTTCGGTGATGAACCATTGGAATTGCCCCCAGTTATAGTAGTAGGACCGAGGGCTAGAATGAATCAGACTTAGGAAATTTTCCAAGTGAAACTGCATCTTATGCCCCCGGGGATGCTGGGCCCTCGATTATTGAGCCTCCGGCGTGTAGTTCTCGGTTAATAGCATAGGATCAGGATCCCTCGGATGTAATGTAGAATCACCGGGGGGTATATTGAAATTTCAGACTTAGTCAAATTTCCCCCAGATTTTCAATAGGCATTGTTGTGATTCTTCGAGTGTGAGAGATGCCTGAGCCTCCGGTGTGTATAGCTGCCGGGGGATCCAAATTCATGGTTAATGATTGTTCTCCGAGGGGTCCAATTTGTGGACTTGGTCAAATTTCCACAATATCCCAATAGTTGTTGTAGTGAACCTTCGAGCGTGGGAACTGCTCTGAGCCCCCGATGCATATGGTTGCCGAGGGGTTCGAGATTATGGACTTAGCGAAATTCTGAGATGTGTTTCCCACAGATCTTGTGAGTGGCCCCCCCGGTTCGATGAGTGTTTCCCGAAGGATGTTAATACGTGGACTTAGAAATTCTTTCATCCTTGAATGAGTCTGGTGACCTTATGCTGTCACGCCCCAGACCGCAATCCAAGCGCGTGTACAACCGCCGTGAAATCAAGTGATGTCACCCGCGAGTCAACCTCACTTGATTACACAAGGCGTTCGAGAAAAATAATCCATCCATACTCAGTAGTAAACATACATAACAACATCACATTTAAACCAATGAATAGCGGAAATATTCAACGGTAAGTCATAAGCCACAACCGGCCAATAACATGGGCATGCAAGCCCCAAAAGAATAGTTTATAACAAATAAAAATATCCATGAGCAATGGTTGGTAATTTGAAATAAAATGAGGAAGCACGAACCACGTCTTCCTTGATTTGATGTCACCCGTAGGAAGGTGCAGGTGGCAAGCCCTAGCTTCAACCTGAGAATGGTGGGGCCCCCGAAGGGGTCAGTACAAGTACCGAGCGAGTAGCAGGCTAAATATAGAATAACTAGCGTTTCAAGTATAAGACCCAAACATAGGATGATACATATACGTATAGTCCTTCCCCCAAGTTTGAAATACATATTAGTATACATACACTTGGAAATACCCGACCCGTAGGTCATTGTTTATTTGGGAAAATAATAGTAGCCAATATCCTTGACTTAAATCCCAACCCACCCATATACCTATGAGTGTATAGAACTCCTCCTTGTTCAAATAAATTATCATAAGGACACCGTCCGGTCCTAGATCATTAAATGTAGCCTATGAGTTTTGAGGATACACGCCCGATCCTTGGGTACTCCACCCTATAACCGAGTTTTGAGGATAACCGCCCGATCCTTGGGTACTCCACCCTATATAACCGAGTTTTGAGGATAACCGCCCGATCCTTGGGTACTCCACCCTATATAACCGAGTTTTGAGGATAACCGCCCGATCCTTGGGTACTCCACCCTATATAACCGAGTTTTGAGGATAACCGCCCGATCCTTGGGTACTCCACCCTATATAACCGAGTTTTGAGGATAACCGCCCGATCCTTGGGTACTCCACCCTATATAACCGAGTTTTGAGGATAACCGCCCGATCCTTGGGTACTCCACCCTATATAACCGAGTTTTGAGGATAACCGCCCGATCCTTGGGTACTCCACCCTATATAACCGAGTTTTGAGGATAACCGCCCGATCCTTGGGTACTCCACCCTATATAACCGAGTTTTGAGGATAACCGCCCGATCCTTGGGTACTCCACCCGACCTATGACTTACCACATATCACACTAGATAGGGTCTATATCATATTTAGCCATTCATAACTAATCCAATACATAAAACTTATGTATCACATTCCATGCAAAGCCATGCAATTATGTAAATGTACAATTAATTAATATCGACCGGTATTAATTAATCCATTATCCACCGGTCAACGTGGTCGTTGACCGCCATTTCAAACCTTGTACAAATCAACTTAATCATCGCATAATTAAGTTAAAATATTCATTTGTGCTTCTAATACACTTCAAGCAAATATGCATTTTATATAATTCTTCATATCATATTCTATGCATAAACAATCTATTTCTTTCATACAAACTTAACTATGTTGGGTAATCACATGTTTAAATATCTTTTAAACATCATTATGCACACATATAACATTTATTTAGGTAATCTCATAATTGACCCAAAAGTTATAAGATATTAAGCCGTCCACTCACCTTGAACTAGCGTATGAAGTTCTACCCTTCTTGGTTGAACTCCGGAGGGCTACCAAGAATGAGGAGCTCCAGAGGGCTATACTTGAGGAGGCTCATTCTTCAGCATATGCCATGCATCCAGGGGGTACTAAGACGTACCGAGATCTGAAGGAAAGTTACTGGTGGTCAGGCATGAAGAAGGATATCGCAGAGTTTGTGAGTCGATGCCTTACTTGCCAGCAAGTTAAGGCAGAGCATCAGCACCCAGCAGGGCTCTTACAACCACTCACCATCCCAGAGTGGAAGTGGGAACATGTGACCATGGACTTCGTGGTGGGGCTGCCACGAACAGTGAACAACTACGATGCAGTATGGGTAGTGGTTGATAGGCTCACCAAGAGTGCACACTTTCTGCCTATCAACATTACTTATCCTCTTGAAAGATTGGCCAAGCTATACACGGAGGAGATTGTGAGATTACATGGAGTCCCAATATCCATTGTCTCGGATAGGGATCCACGATTCACATCCCGATTTTGGCCAAAGTTTCAAGCATCTTTGGGGACTAAACTGAAGTTTAGCACAGCTTTTCACCCACAGACGGATGGACAGTCCGAGCGGGTGATACAGATTTTGGAAGACATGCTTAGGGCATGTGCTTTGGAGTTCCAAGGAAGTTGGGACAAGCATTTGGCCCTAGTGGAGTTTGCTTATAACAACAGTTATCAAGCAAGTATCGGCATGCCTCCATATGAGGCATTGTATGGGAGGAAATGCAGAACACCATTGTGTTGGGACGAGGTTGGCGAGGCCAAACTCGAAGGGATAGAGCTGGTTGAGATCACCAAGGCCAAGGTGAGGATCATTCGGGATAGACTGAAGGCCGCTCAGGACCGACAGAAGAGTTATGCTGATAAACGGCGGAGACCGTTGGAGTTCGAAGTCGGTGATGAGGTCTTCCTAAGGATTTCTCCTTGGAAGGGCATCATCCGATTCGTATCAAGGGGGAAACTTAACCCCCGATACATAGGTCCGTTTAAGATCCTTGAAAGGATCGGGGCCGTGGCTTACCGACTCAAGTTGACGCCTGAACTTGAGAAGATACATGACGTGTTTCATGTATCAATGCTCAAGAAGTACATACGAGACCCATCTCATATTCTTGAGAGACCACCGGTAGAGATCCGTGAGGACTTGCGACATGTGGTGGAACCAGTGAAGATTGTTGGTCAACAAGTGAAGAAGCTTAGGAATAAGGAGATTCCTATGGTAAAGGTCCTTTGGAGGAGTGATCGAGTCGAAGAAGAAACTTGGGAGACCGAGGTCTCAATGAGGGAGCAATACCCATTTCTTTTCGATTAGATACTTGGATTTCGGGGACGAAATCCCAAATAAGGGGGGGTGGACTTGTAACACCGTCCCCAAATATATTTACTTTTATGTAAATAATGTATTGAACCTTATTAAAGAATTAATGAATTTACGAAGTTGTAAAATTTTTATTACCTCATTCGCGTGAAATGTAAATTGCACGTGGGACCCACACCGGGAGCGGGGGCCGCCCGACACTCCCGAGGCCACATATTTTATTCATCTTAGTCGAGATAATATTTATATAGTGGTGGATATTTTATTTGGGTCGTGGAAAGGCGCAGGGTTGACCGATTGGGAAAAAGAGGCCCAATTACCGGTACCGACAATTTAACAGATAACAGCCCGAAAATGAATTTCGGAGGCTTATAAATTAAAGTTGGGGAATGTATATTCATTATACATGTCATAAGGAGTAAGAGCACATAATATATTTTATTTGACCCGATAAAATAAAATATATTTAAAACAGTCCGAAAAAATACAACTTTCGGGGCCGATTGTACACATCGGGACTTAATGGGATGACCTCCCACAAGGGTGGGGGCCACCCCACGTTTTTGTGTGCTCAAAATAAACAAGGAGGTGGCTGAGTTGACAAAGGAAGGAGTGGAGGAGGTGCTTTTGGCATCTAAGGTACATGGAGGACCCCCCTCCCTCACTCATTTGTCAATTAAGACAAAAGTGAGACATCCCCTCTCCCTCCAACCATTGAGCTCGACCAAACCATCCAAGGGAGAGAGAAGGAGCTTCAAAATCACCTCCATTGCTGCAAATTTGAGCTCAAGCTTTAGTGCTCAAAGGAAGAAGATTAAAGAGGGAAAAAGTTGGGAAAAGTGTGAACAATTAAGGTAATGACCTTATATTAACTTTTCCTTTATTTTTCTTCCACCATATGAAGTATATATCATATGAAGAACCTTTAGTATGGTTCAATATGTTATAAGTATGGATTTATGGGGTGGAATATGGTTCTAAGTCCAAGAACGGACTTAGAAGCCAAAACGACCGGTTCACCGGAAAATAACCTTTTTGAGGTTATTTGTATTAATATGGGTTTTATGATTATAAAACCTTGTTAGGCACTTGTAAAGGGTATTTCAAGTGATTCCACAAAGTTGGAAAAAGTCGCCGGAGTTGTCGCCGGAGTTGACCAAGTCGCCGGAGTTTCACCGGAGTTCAACCAAGAAGGGTAGAACTTCTTAACGCTAGTTCAAGGTGAGTGGACGGCTTAATATCTTATAACTTTTGGGTTAATTATGAGATTACTTAAATAAATGTTATATGTGCTCATAATGATGTTTAAAAGATATTTAAACACGTGATTAGCCAACATTATTAAGTTGTATAAAAAGAATTAATTGTTTATGCATGAAATATGATATGAGAAATTATATATAATGCATATTTGCTTTAAGAGTAAAAGAAGCACAAATGAATTAATTATATGATGAATTAGTTAATAAGTGTAAGACTTGAGATGGCGGTCAACAACAACGTTGACCGATGGTTAATGAATTAATTAATATCGGTTGATATTAGTTAATTATACATTTATATGGTTGCACGGATTTGCATGGATTGTGATACATAAGCTTTATGTAGTGAATTAGTTATGAATGACTAAATATGATATAGACCCTATCTAGCGTGATATGTGGTAAGTCATAGGTCGGGTGGAGTACCCAAGGATCGGGCGGTTATCCTCAAAACTCGGTTATATAGGGTGGAGTACCCAAGGATCGGGCGGTTATCCTCAAAACTCGGTTATATAGGGTGGAGTACCCAAGGATCGGGCGGTTATCCTCAAAACTCGGTTATATAGGGTGGAGTACCCAAGGATCGGGCGGTTATCCTCAAAACTCGGTTATATAGGGTGGAGTACCCAAGGATCGGGCGGTTATCCTCAAAACTCGGTTATATAGGGTGGAGTACCCAAGGATCGGGCGGTTATCCTCAAAACTCGGTTATATAGGGTGGAGTACCCAAGGATCGGGCGGTTATCCTCAAAACTCGATTATATAGGGTGGAGTACCCAAGGATCGGGCGGTTATCCTCAAAACTCGGTTATATAGGGTGGAGTACCCAAGGATCGGGCGGTTATCCTCAAAACTCGGTTATATAGGGTGGAGTACCCAAGGATCGGGCGGTTATCCTCAAAACTCGATTATATAGGGTGGAGTACCCAAGGATCGGGCGGTTATCCTCAAAACTCGGTTATATAGGGTGGAGTACCCAAGGATCGGGCGGTTATCCTCAAAACTCGGTTATAGGGTGGAGTACCCAAGGATCGGGTGTGTATCCTCAAAACTCATAGATTACATATAATGATCTAGGACCGGGTGGTGTCCTTATGATAATTTACTTGAACAAGGAGGAGTTCTATACACTCATAGGCATATGGGTGGGTTGGGGTTTTTAGTCAAGAATATTGACTATTACTATTTTTCCCAAATAAACTGGTGATCTACGGATCGGATATTTTTTCCAAGTATATATATACTATTAAGTATTTCATAACTTGGGGGAAAGACTATTTATATAAGTATCACCCTATGTTTGGGTCTTATACTCGAAACGCTAGTTATTCTATATTTAGCCTGCTACTCGCTCGGTACTTGTACTGACCCCTTCGGGGGGCCCCACCATTTTCAGGTTGAAGCTAGGGCTTGCTACTTGCACCTTCTCACGGGTGATATCAAATCAGGAAGACGTGGTTCGTGCTTCCTTATTTTCTTTCAAACTACCGAACACTTGCTCATGGACATTTGTTCTACTATAAACTATTTTTGGGGCTTGCATGCCCATGTTGTTGGCCGGTTGTGGCTTATGACTTACCATTGAATATTTCCGCTATTCATTGGTTTAAATGTGATGTTGTTATGTATGTTTACTACTGAGTATGGATGGATTGTTTTCTCGAACGCCTTGTGTAATTAAGAGGGGTTGACTCGCGGGTGACGTCACTTAATTATACGGCGGTTGTACACGCGCTTGGATTGCGGTCTGGGGCGTGACAATTAAGTGGTATCAGAGCCATCTCAGTTCTAAACTATATAATCAACCTCTCACAAAAGATTTTACAAAAGAGTTCTTACCGAAAACCATGAGCATTGTATTTTGACGTTTATAGGACTATTGGTGCTTAAGTTGCAAGGCCTCTAATTGTTAAGACGGTACCCTTAACAATTGGTATGGTGGTGACTTGGGTCGATACGTGTCTATAACGTTTTTCCGTCAATTGACATTCATAGGAGTCTAAAGACTCGTCCAAATTCCGTTTCAGAAATGGAGGGTAAGCGAATGGCAACAAGAAATGACCCTAAGGGACAAGCGTCGGTAGCTTACCTTGAGGCTAGCCGGGCTGTGTCGCGAGCCTTTACGGGGAGAGGAATAGGCCATGGGGGCCGTGAGGGCCGCCAAGCGGCAAACGCTAATCAAGTGGGCTCGATGTGTAACATGAACACCAGGAGGAACGAACGTAGGCGTCAGGCGAGGCGAGATCGGGCCACCTCCCAACGTGATATGACTGTCAGCCAAACCCATCCTTGGGCAAACGACCAAGGAGGAG
This sequence comes from Cuscuta epithymum, assembly GCA_945859915.1. NCBI lineage: Eukaryota > Viridiplantae > Streptophyta > Magnoliopsida > Solanales > Convolvulaceae > Cuscuta > Cuscuta epithymum. The sequence goes on from CAMAPF010001015.1 coordinate 6,552,151, forward strand.
AAAGCACTCTTACGGCACCGGCATCACCGGTGAAAAAGAAAAGGAACTCAAAGTGGCACACGTCCTTTCCTTACTCCTTAAGACCATCCAAATGTTCTAATTGCTCTAAGAAACATTTTGGAAAGTGCAACGAGCCCCCGATGTGCTACAAATGTGGGAGCACAACCCATATGAAATTAAGTTGCCCATGGAGGAGGCAACGAGAGACATTGCAAGCCGAGGAAGGGCTCACCGTGAATGGAAACCATACGGAACCAACGATGAGCAACGCTACGTCCGTCAATCAAGGCGGGGCCCAAGCAAGGGTCTACGCAATGACCGAGGCGGATGCGAGAGCAAACCCGGACTCCGTTGCAGGTAAACATGTATTCCCATGTATTTCTAGGCTTACTTTGGTCATATACGTCGTTGGGATTGAGTGCGGGCCACCCCGGGGTCAAACCGGGTGAGTTAGGCCGAATCGGGCTGGAAACAGCCACTGCTGGCCAGGCACGCCCGCAGGCACGCCGTGCCTGGCGTCGTGCCTGGAGGGCAGTGGCACCCGAAGAGAAAGAAAAAAAAAAAAAAAATTTTGGGCCAGGCACGGCCGCAGGCACGCCGTGCCTGGCGTCGTGCCTGGAAGGCAGTGGCGTCCGAAGAATTTTTGGCCAGGCACGGCCGCAGGCACGCCGTGCCTGGCATCGTGCCTGGCCGGCAGTGGCCAGCAGGGAGAGTTTGTTGCACGCACGGCCGTGCGTGCCACCCAGGCACGCCGTGCGTGGACCCCCAACACCCGAAATTGATTTTTTTCGCCCCGTTCTTCTACGTTTGGACTCCCGTTTGATTCCAAACATTAGTATGAGCCTAATAACCTCCTAAAGATGTGTAAAAACATTAGAAAATGTATCTTACACGGTGTATAAATGTAGGAACATTAAAGATCAATGGTAGGTGTGCGAGGATCCTCATCGATACCGGGGCACAACGCTCATTTGTGAGTGAGGCGTTCGCCGAGGGCTTTGACGTGCCATTGACACCTATGACTCAAACGTTGCTAGTCTCCACACCGTTAGGAGACGACGTGGAGAGAAATCATTACTATCCGTCGTGTGAGGTAGAAGTGACGGGTCAACCTTTGACTTGTGATTTCGTACCTCTAAGCATGTTGGAGTTTGATGCAATCCTAGGAATGGATTGGCTCGAGAAACACCATGCCCGGGTAGATTGCTACACCAAGGTGTTGGAGCTCGAGGATGATCAAGGGAACACGCTATGTTTCGAGGGAGATCGGGGGAAATCTAATGCTTGTATCATATCCGTGATGAGAGCACGAAAGATGATGAGGAAGGGATGCCACGCATACCTTGCTTATGTGGTAGATGATACGAAGAAAGAAGTCGACATCAAGGATGTTCGAGTCGTGTGCAAGTACCCGGACGTCTTTCCCAAGGACCTACCAGGGCTTCCACCCGATAGAGAGATTGAATTTGTAATCGAAGTGGAGCCGGGAACCAAACCCATTTCGATTCCTCCTTATCGAATGGCGCCGGCCGAACTCCAAGAGTTGAAGGTCCAACTACAAGAATTACTGGACAACGGGTTCATCAGACCCAGTCATTCACCGTGGGGAGCACCCGTACTCTTCGTAAAGAAGAAAGATGGTACACTAAGAATGTGTATCGACTACCGACAGTTGAACAAGGTCACCATCAAGAACAGGTATCCTTTACCTAGGATTGATGACTTGTTTGATCAACTTCGAGGGGCCATAGTATTCTCAAAGATTGACTTGAGATCGGAGTATCATCAGTTGAAGATCAAGGAGAGTGACATACCTAAGAGTGCATTTCGCACTAGATATGGTCACTACGAGTTTCTTGTGATGTCATTTGGGACTTGATGAACCGTGTGTTTAGTGAATACTTAGATCAATTTTTGATAGTATTCATCGATGACATCTTGATATACTCCAAGAGCGAGGAAGAGCACGAACACCATTTGAGGCTTGTACTTGATCGGCTAAGGGAAAAGCAACTCTTCGCCAAGTTCTCCAAATGCGAATTTTGGCTCAAAGGGATTGGTTTCCTCGGTCATGTCATATCCGGTTCGGGTGTTGCTGTGGATAACGCCAAGATAAAAGCGATCATGGATTGGGAGAGACCCAGGAATGCGAAGGAGATACGTAGTTTCCTTGGCCTAGCGGGATACTATCGTAAATTTGTTGAGAAATTCTCCGTATTGGCGTCTCCATTAACGAAGCTCACAAAGAAAGGGGCCAAGTTCATATGGGACGATAAGTGCGAGAAGGGGTTCCTTGAATTGAAGAAACGACTTACCGAAGCACCAGTCCTGGCCCTACCCATACAGGGTATAGGGTACGACATTTACAGCGATGCTAGCATCCAAGGGCTTGGATGTGTACTAATGCAAAACGGTAAGGTGATTGCCTATGCTTCTAGGCAATTGAGGAAACACGAGGTGAACTACCCTACTCACGATCTAGAGTTGGGGGCGGTGGTGTTTGCATTGAATATTTGGAGACATTATCTCTACGGGGAGACGTGTCACATTTATACTGATCATAAGAGCTTGAAGTATGTATTCACTCAGAAAGAGTTGAATATGAGGCAGAGGAGATGGATGGAGTTGATCAAGGACTATGACTTGATCATCGACTATCATCCCGGAAAGGCCAATGTAGTGGCCGACGCACTGAGCAGAAAGAGTACGTCAGGGACGCTACTCACATGTCTACAAGCATTGAGGGCACACGTGGAGGTATCCACGAGCGGGGCGCTCATTGCTAGATTTGAGGTGAGGCCTACATTGCTGAGTGAGATCAGTAGATGTCAGGCCATTGATGAGGAATGTCAGAAGATCCGCAAACGGATCCTTGAGGGGCCCGTCGAGAATTTTCGGGTACGTGATGACGGTCTTTTATTATTTAAGGATCGTGTGTGCATACCAAGAATGAGGAGCTCCAGAGGGCTATACTTGAGGAGGCTCATTCTTCAGCATATGCCATGCATCCAGGGGGTACTAAGACGTACCGAGATCTGAAGGAAAGTTACTGGTGGTCAGGCATGAAGAAGGATATCGCAGAGTTTGTGAGTCGATGCCTTACTTGCCAGCAAGTTAAGGCAGAGCATCAGCACCCAGCAGGGCTCTTACAACCACTCACCATCCCAGAGTGGAAGTGGGAACATGTGACCATGGACTTCGTGGTGGGGCTGCCACGAACAGTGAACAACTACGATGCAGTATGGGTAGTGGTTGATAGGCTCACCAAGAGTGCACACTTTCTGCCTATCAACATTACTTATCCTCTTGAAAGATTGGCCAAGCTATACACGGAGGAGATTGTGAGATTACATGGAGTCCCAATATCCATTGTCTCGGATAGGGATCCACGATTCACATCCCGATTTTGGCCAAAGTTTCAAGCATCTTTGGGGACTAAACTGAAGTTTAGCACAGCTTTTCACCCACAGACGGATGGACAGTCCGAGCGGGTGATACAGATTTTGGAAGACATGCTTAGGGCATGTGCTTTGGAGTTCCAAGGAAGTTGGGACAAGCATTTGGCCCTAGTGGAGTTTGCTTATAACAACAGTTATCAAGCAAGTATCGGCATGCCTCCATATGAGGCATTGTATGGGAGGAAATGCAGAACACCATTGTGTTGGGACGAGGTTGGCGAGGCCAAACTCGAAGGGATAGAGCTGGTTGAGATCACCAAGGCCAAGGTGAGGATCATTCGGGATAGACTGAAGGCCGCTCAGGACCGACAGAAGAGTTATGCTGATAAACGGCGGAGACCGTTGGAGTTCGAAGTCGGTGATGAGGTCTTCCTAAGGATTTCTCCTTGGAAGGGCATCATCCGATTCGTATCAAGGGGGAAACTTAACCCCCGATACATAGGTCCGTTTAAGATCCTTGAAAGGATCGGGGCCGTGGCTTACCGACTCAAGTTGACGCCTGAACTTGAGAAGATACATGACGTGTTTCATGTATCAATGCTCAAGAAGTACATACGAGACCCATCTCATATTCTTGAGAGACCACCGGTAGAGATCCGTGAGGACTTGCGACATGTGGTGGAACCAGTGAAGATTGTTGGTCAACAAGTGAAGAAGCTTAGGAATAAGGAGATTCCTATGGTAAAGGTCCTTTGGAGGAGTGATCGAGTCGAAGAAGAAACTTGGGAGACCGAGGTCTCAATGAGGGAGCAATACCCATTTCTTTTCGATTAGATACTTGGATTTCGGGGACGAAATCCCAAATAAGGGGGGGTGGACTTGTAACACCGTCCCCAAATATATTTACTTTTATGTAAATAATGTATTGAACCTTATTAAAGAATTAATGAATTTACGAAGTTGTAAAATTTTTATTACCTCATTCGCGTGAAATGTAAATTGCACGTGGGACCCACACCGGGAGCGGGGGCCGCCCGACACTCCCGAGGCCACATATTTTATTCATCTTAGTCGAGATAATATTTATATAGTGGTGGATATTTTATTTGGGTCGTGGAAAGGCGCAGGGTTGACCGATTGGGAAAAAGAGGCCCAATTACCGGTACCGACAATTTAACAGATAACAGCCCGAAAATGAATTTCGGAGGCTTATAAATTAAAGTTGGGGAATGTATATTCATTATACATGTCATAAGGAGTAAGAGCACATAATATATTTTATTTGACCCGATAAAATAAAATATATTTAAAACAGTCCGAAAAAATACAACTTTCGGGGCCGATTGTACACATCGGGACTTAATGGGATGACCTCCCACAAGGGTGGGGGCCACCCCACGTTTTTGTGTGCTCAAAATAAACAAGGAGGTGGCTGAGTTGACAAAGGAAGGAGTGGAGGAGGTGCTTTTGGCATCTAAGGTACATGGAGGACCCCCCTCCCTCACTCATTTGTCAATTAAGACAAAAGTGAGACATCCCCTCTCCCTCCAACCATTGAGCTCGACCAAACCATCCAAGGGAGAGAGAAGGAGCTTCAAAATCACCTCCATTGCTGCAAATTTGAGCTCAAGCTTTAGTGCTCAAAGGAAGAAGATTAAAGAGGGAAAAAGTTGGGAAAAGTGTGAACAATTAAGGTAATGACCTTATATTAACTTTTCCTTTATTTTTCTTCCACCATATGAAGTATATATCATATGAAGAACCTTTAGTATGGTTCAATATGTTATAAGTATGGATTTATGGGGTGGAATATGGTTCTAAGTCCAAGAACGGACTTAGAAGCCAAAACGACCGGTTCACCGGAAAATAACCTTTTTGAGGTTATTTGTATTAATATGGGTTTTATGATTATAAAACCTTGTTAGGCACTTGTAAAGGGTATTTCAAGTGATTCCACAAAGTTGGAAAAAGTCGCCGGAGTTGTCGCCGGAGTTGACCAAGTCGCCGGAGTTTCACCGGAGTTCAACCAAGAAGGGTAGAACTTCTTAACGCTAGTTCAAGGTGAGTGGACGGCTTAATATCTTATAACTTTTGGGTTAATTATGAGATTACTTAAATAAATGTTATATGTGCTCATAATGATGTTTAAAAGATATTTAAACACGTGATTAGCCAACATTATTAAGTTGTATAAAAAGAATTAATTGTTTATGCATGAAATATGATATGAGAAATTATATATAATGCATATTTGCTTTAAGAGTAAAAGAAGCACAAATGAATTAATTATATGATGAATTAGTTAATAAGTGTAAGACTTGAGATGGCGGTCAACAACAACGTTGACCGATGGTTAATGAATTAATTAATATCGGTTGATATTAGTTAATTATACATTTATATGGTTGCACGGATTTGCATGGATTGTGATACATAAGCTTTATGTAGTGAATTAGTTATGAATGACTAAATATGATATAGACCCTATCTAGCGTGATATGTGGTAAGTCATAGGTCGGGTGGAGTACCCAAGGATCGGGCGGTTATCCTCAAAACTCGGTTATATAGGGTGGAGTACCCAAGGATCGGGCGGTTATCCTCAAAACTCGGTTATATAGGGTGGAGTACCCAAGGATCGGGCGGTTATCCTCAAAACTCGGTTATATAGGGTGGAGTACCCAAGGATCGGGCGGTTATCCTCAAAACTCGGTTATATAGGGTGGAGTACCCAAGGATCGGGCGGTTATCCTCAAAACTCGGTTATATAGGGTGGAGTACCCAAGGATCGGGCGGTTATCCTCAAAACTCGGTTATATAGGGTGGAGTACCCAAGGATCGGGCGGTTATCCTCAAAACTCGATTATATAGGGTGGAGTACCCAAGGATCGGGCGGTTATCCTCAAAACTCGGTTATATAGGGTGGAGTACCCAAGGATCGGGCGGTTATCCTCAAAACTCGGTTATATAGGGTGGAGTACCCAAGGATCGGGCGGTTATCCTCAAAACTCGATTATATAGGGTGGAGTACCCAAGGATCGGGCGGTTATCCTCAAAACTCGGTTATATAGGGTGGAGTACCCAAGGATCGGGCGGTTATCCTCAAAACTCGGTTATAGGGTGGAGTACCCAAGGATCGGGTGTGTATCCTCAAAACTCATAGATTACATATAATGATCTAGGACCGGGTGGTGTCCTTATGATAATTTACTTGAACAAGGAGGAGTTCTATACACTCATAGGCATATGGGTGGGTTGGGGTTTTTAGTCAAGAATATTGACTATTACTATTTTTCCCAAATAAACTGGTGATCTACGGATCGGATATTTTTTCCAAGTATATATATACTATTAAGTATTTCATAACTTGGGGGAAAGACTATTTATATAAGTATCACCCTATGTTTGGGTCTTATACTCGAAACGCTAGTTATTCTATATTTAGCCTGCTACTCGCTCGGTACTTGTACTGACCCCTTCGGGGGGCCCCACCATTTTCAGGTTGAAGCTAGGGCTTGCTACTTGCACCTTCTCACGGGTGATATCAAATCAGGAAGACGTGGTTCGTGCTTCCTTATTTTCTTTCAAACTACCGAACACTTGCTCATGGACATTTGTTCTACTATAAACTATTTTTGGGGCTTGCATGCCCATGTTGTTGGCCGGTTGTGGCTTATGACTTACCATTGAATATTTCCGCTATTCATTGGTTTAAATGTGATGTTGTTATGTATGTTTACTACTGAGTATGGATGGATTGTTTTCTCGAACGCCTTGTGTAATTAAGAGGGGTTGACTCGCGGGTGACGTCACTTAATTATACGGCGGTTGTACACGCGCTTGGATTGCGGTCTGGGGCGTGACAGATTAAGCTTTCCCCTTGATACAATCGAATGATGCCCTTCCAAGGAGAAATCCTTAGGAAGACCTCATCACCGACTTCGAACTCTAACGGTCTCCGCCGTTTATCAGCATAACTTTTCTGTCGGTCCTGAGCGGTCTTCAGTCTGTCCCGAATGATCCTCACCTTGGCCTTGGTGATCTCAACCAGCTCTATCCCTTCGAGTTTGGCCTCGCCAACCTCGTCCCAACACAACGGTGTTCTGCATTTCCTCCCATACAATGCCTCATATGGGGGCATGCCGATACTTGCCCGATAACTGTTGTTATAGGCAAACTCCATTAGGGCCAAATGCTTGTCCCAACTTCCTTGGAACTCCAGCACACATGCCCTAAGCATGTCTTCCAAAATCTGTATCACCCGTTCAGACTGTCCATCCGTCTGTGGGTGAAAAGCTGTGCTAAACTTCAGTTTAGTACCCAACGATGCTTGAAACTTCGGCCAAAATCGGGATGTGAATCGTGGATCCCTATCCGAGACAATGGATATTGGGACTCCATGCAATCTCACAATCTCCTCTGTGTAGAGCTTGGCCAATCTTTCAAGAGGATAAGTAATGTTGATAGGCAGAAAGTGTGCACTCTTGGTGAGCCTATCAACCACTACCCGTACTGCGTCATAGTTGTTCACTGTTCGTGGTAGCCCCACCACGAAGTCCATGGTCACGTGCTCCCACTTCCACTCTGGGATGGTGAGTGGTTGCAAAAGCCCTGCCGGGTGCTGATGTTCTGCCTTAACTTGCTGGCAAGTAAGGCATCGACTCACATACTCTGCGATGTTTCTCTTCATACCTGACCACCAGTAACTTTCCTTCAAATCTCGGTACATCTTAGTACCTCCTGGATGCATAGCATAAGCTGAAGAATGAGCCTCCTCAAGTATAGACTTCTGGAGTTCCTCATTCTTTGGTATGCATACACGATCCTTAAACAATAATAGACCGTCATCACGTACTCGGAAGTTCTCAACGGGCCCCGCAAGGATCCTTTCACGGATCTTCTGACATTCCTCATCCATGGCCTGACTTCGACTAATCTCGCCCAATAGGGTGGGCCTAACCTCGAATCGAGCAATGAGAGCCCCACACATGGACACCTCCACGCGTGCCCTCAATGCCTGTAGACATGTGAGTAGCGTCCCTGTCGTATTCTTCCTGCTCAGTGCGTCGGCCACGACATTGGCCTTTCCGGGATGATAGTCGATGATCAAGTCATAGTCCTTGATCGACTCCATCCATCTCCTCTGCCTCATATTCAACTCTTTCTGAGTGAATACGTACTTCAAGCTCTTATGGTTTGTAAAAATGTGACATGTCTCCCCGTAGAGATAATGCCTCCAGATTTTCAGTGCAAACACTACCGCCCCTAATTCTAGATCATGGGTAGGGTAGTTCACCTCGTGCTTTCTTTATTGCCTTGAAGCATAGGCAATCACTTTACCGTTTTGCATCAGTACACATCCAAGCCCTTGGATGCTAGCATCACTGTAGATATCATACCATATCCCCTGTATGGGTAGGGCTAGGACTGGTGCTTCGGTAAGTCGTTTCTTCAGTTCAAGGAACCCTTTCTCACACTTGTCGTCCCATATAAACTTGGCCCCTTTCTTTGTGAGCTTCGTTAATGGGGACGCCAATACGGAGAATTTCTCAACAAATTTACGATAGTATCCCGCTAGGCCAAGGAAACTACGTATCTCTTTCACATTCTTGGGTCTCTCCCAATCCATGATAGCTTTTATCTTGGCGTTATCCACAGCAACGCCCGAACCAGATATGACATGACCGAGGAAACCAATCTCCTTGAGCCAAAATTCGCATTTAGAGAACTTGGCAAAGAGTTGCTTTTCCCTTAGCCGATCAAGTATAAGCCCCAAATGATGTTCGTGCTCCTCCTCGCTCTTGGAGTATATTAAGATATCGTCAATGAATACTACCACAAATTCGTCTAAGTATTCACTAAACACACGGTTCATCAAGTCCATGAATGCCGCCGGTGCGTTGGTTAAACCAAACGACATCACCGGGAATTCATAATGACCATATCTAGTGCGAAATGCACTCTTAGGTATGTCACTCTCCTTGATCTTCAACTGATGATACCCCGACCTCAAGTCAATCTTCGAGAACACTATTGCTCCTCGAAGTTGATCGAACAAGTCATCAATCCTCGGTAAGGGATACCTGTTCTTGATGGTGACCTTGTCCAACTGTCGGTAGTCGATACACATTCTTAATGTACCATCTTTCTTCTTTACGAATAGTACGGGTGCTCCCCACGGTGAATGACTGGGTCAGATGAACCCGTTGTCCAATAGTTCTTGTAGTTGGACCTTCAACTCTTGAAGTTCGGCCGGTGCCATTCGATAAGGAGGAATCGAATTGGGTTTGGTCCCCGGCTCCACTTCGATTACAAATTGAATCTCTCTATCGGGTGGAAGCCCCGGTAGGTCCTTGGGAAAGACGTCCGGGTACTTGCACACGACTCGAACATCCTTGATGTCGACTTCTTTCTTCGTATCATCTACCACGTAAGCAAGGTATGCGTGACATCCCTTCCTCATCACCTTCCGTGCTCTCATCACGGATATGATACAAGCATTAGATTTCCCCCGATCTCCTTCGAAACATAGCGTGTTTCCTTGATCATCCTCGAGCTCCAACACCTTGGTGTAACAATCTACTCGAGCATGGTGTTTCTCGAGCCAATCCATTCCTAGGATTGCATCGAACTCCAACATGCTCAGAGGTACGAAATCACAAGTCAAAGGTTGACCCGTCACTTCTACCTCACACGAGGGATAGTAATGATCTCTCTCCACGTCGTCTCTTAACGGTGTGGAGACTAGAAACGCTTGCGTCATAGGTGTCAATGGCACGCCAAGGCCCTCGGCGAACGCCTCACTCACGAATGAGCGTTGTGCCCCGGTATCGATGAGGATCCTCGCACACCTACCATTGATCTTTAATGTTCCTACATTTATACACCATGTAAGATACATTTTCTAGTGTTTTTACACATCTTTAGGAGGTTATTAAGTTAATACTACTGTTTGGAAACAAACGGGGGTCCAAACGTAGAAGAACGGGGCGAAAAAATCAACTTTCGGGTGTTGGGGGTCCACGCACGGCGTGCCTGGGTGGCACGCACGGCCGTGCGTGCAACAATCTCACCCTGCTTGCCACTGCCGGCCAGGCACGATGCCAGGCACGGCGTGCCTTCGGCCGTGCCTGGCCAAAAATTCCTTCGGACACACTGCCTTCCAGGCACGACGCCAGGCACGGCGTGCCTGCGGCCGTGCCTGGCCAATTTTTTTTTTTTTTTTTTTTTTTTTTTTTTTTTTTTTCTTCTTCTTCGGGTGCCACTGCCTTCCAGGCACGATGACAGGCACGGCGTGCCTGCGGGCGTGCCTGGCCAGCAGTGGCTGTTTCCAGCCCGATTCGGCCTAACTCACCCGGTTTGACCCCGGGGTGGCCCGCACTCAATCCCAACGACGTATATGACCAAAGTAATCCTAGAAATACATGGGAATACGTGTTTACCTGCAACGGAGTCCGGGTTTGCTCTCGCATCCGCCTCGGTCATTGCGTAGACCCTTGCTTGGGCCCCGCCTTGATTGACGGACGTAGCGTTGCTCATCGTTGGTTCCGTATGGTTTCCTTCCACGGTGAGCCCTTCCTCGGCTTGCAATGTCTCTCGTTGCCTCCTCCATGGGCAACTTAATTTCATATGGGTTGTGCTCCCACATTTGTAGCACATCGGGGGCTCGTTGCACTTTCCAAAATGTTTCTTAGAGCAATTAGAACATTTGGATGGTCTTAAGGAGTAAGGAAAGGACGTGTGCCACTTTGAGTTCCTTTTCTTTTTCACCGGTGATGCCGGTGCCGTAAGAGTGCTTTCTCCTCCTTGGTCGTTTGCCCAAGGATGGGTTTGGCTGACAGTCATATCACGTTGGGAGGTGGCCCGATCTCGCCTCGCCTGACGCCTACGTTCGTTCCTCCTGGTGTTCATGTTACACATCGAGCCCACTTGATTAGCGTTTGCCGCTTGGCGGCCCTCACGGCCCCCATGGCCTATTCCTCTCCCCGTAAAGGCTCGTGACACAGCCCGGCTAGCCTCAAGGTAAGCTACCGACGCTTGTCCCTTAGGGTCATTTCTTGTTGCCATTCGCTTACCCTCCATTTCTGAAACGGAATTTGGACGAGTCTTTAGACTCCTATGAATGTCAATTGACAGAAAAACGTTATAGACACGTATCGACCCAAGTCACCACCATACCAATTGTTAAGGGTACCTTCTTAACAATTAGAGGCCTTGCAACTTAAGCACCAATAGTCCTATAAACGTCAAAATACAATGCTCATGGTTTTCGGTAAGAACTCTTTTGTAAAATCTTTTGTGAGAGGTTGATTATATAGTTTAGAACTGAGATGGCTCTGATACCACTTAATTGTCACGCCCCAGACCGCAATCCAAGCGCGTGTACAACCGCCGTGAAATCAAGTGATGTCACCCGCGAGTCAACCTCACTTGATTACACAAGGCGTTCGAGAAAAATAATCCATCCATACTCAGTAGTAAACATACATAACAACATCACATTTAAACCAATGAATAGCGGAAATATTCAACGGTAAGTCATAAGCCACAACCGGCCAATAACATGGACATGCAAGCCCCAAAAGAATAGTTTATAACAAATAAAAATATCCATGAGCAATGGTTGGTAATTTGAAATAAAATGAGGAAGCACGAACCACGTCTTCCTTGATTTGATGTCACCCGTAGGAAGGTGCAGGTGGCAAGCCCTAGCTTCAACCTGAGAATGGTGGGGGCCCCCGAAGGGGTCAGTACAAGTACCGAGCGAGTAGCAGGCTAAATATAGAATAACTAGCGTTTCAAGTATAAGACCCAAACATAGGATGATACATATACGTATAGTCCTTCCCCCAAGTTTGAAATACATATTAGTATACATACACTTGGAAATACCCGACCCGTAGGTCATTGTTTATTTGGGAAAATAATAGTAGCCAATATCCTTGACTTAAATCCCAACCCACCCATATACCTATGAGTGTATAGAACTCCTCCTTGTTCAAATAAATTATCATAAGGACACCGTCCGGTCCTAGATCATTAAATGTAGCCTATGAGTTTTGAGGATACACGCCCGATCCTTGGGTACTCCACCCTATAACCGAGTTTTGAGGATAACCGCCCGATCCTTGGGTACTCCACCCTATATAACCGAGTTTTGAGGATAACCGCCCGATCCTTGGGTACTCCACCCTATATAACCGAGTTTTGAGGATAACCGCCCGATCCTTGGGTACTCCACCCTATATAACCGAGTTTTGAGGATAACCGCCCGATCCTTGGGTACTCCACCCTATATAACCGAGTTTTGAGGATAACCGCCCGATCCTTGGGTACTCCACCCTATATAACCGAGTTTTGAGGATAACCGCCCGATCCTTGGGTACTCCACCCTATATAACCGAGTTTTGAGGATAACCGCCCGATCCTTGGGTACTCCACCCTATATAACCGAGTTTTGAGGATAACCGCCCGATCCTTGGGTACTCCACCCTATATAACCGAGTTTTGAGGATAACCGCCCGATCCTTGGGTACTCCACCCGACCTATGACTTACCACATATCACACTAGATAGGGTCTATATCATATTTAGCCATTCATAACTAATCCAATACATAAAACTTATGTATCACATTCCATGCAAAGCCATGCAATTATGTAAATGTACAATTAATTAATATCGACCGGTATTAATTAATCCATTATCCACCGGTCAACGTGGTCGTTGACCGCCATTTCAAACCTTGTACAAATCAACTTAATCATCGCATAATTAAGTTAAAATATTCATTTGTGCTTCTAATACACTTCAAGCAAATATGCATTTTATATAATTCTTCATATCATATTCTATGCATAAACAATCTATTTCTTTCATACAAACTTAACTATGTTGGGTAATCACATGTTTAAATATCTTTTAAACATCATTATGCACACATATAACATTTATTTAGGTAATCTCATAATTGACCCAAAAGTTATAAGATATTAAGCCGTCCACTCACCTTGAACTAGCGTATGAAGTTCTACCCTTCTTGGTTGAACTCCGGTGAAACTCCGGCGACTTTTGGTCAACTCCGGCGAAAACTCCGGCGACTTTTCCAACTTTGTGAAATCACTTGAGATACCCTTTACAAGTGCCTAACAAGGTTTTAACATCATAAAACCTTAATCAATACAAATAACCTATAAAAGGTTATTTTCCGGTGAACCGGTCGTTTTGGCTTCTAAGTCCGTTCTTGGACATAGAATCACTTTCCAACCCATTAATCCATACTTATAGCATGTAGAACCATACTAGGGGTCCTTCACATGATATATACCTCATATGGTAGAAGAAAAATAAAGGAGAAGTTATAATAAGGTCATTACCTTAATTATTCACACTTTTCCCAACTTTTTCCCTCTTTAATCTTCCTTCTTGGAACCCTATGGCTTGAGCTCGAATTTTGGCTATGGAAGATGAGTTTGCAGAGGTCTCCTTGTTCTCTTGGTGTGCCTTGGCCGAAATTATGGGGTGGGTGAGTGAGGAGATAGCCTCTTTGGCTTTTCTCTCAAAATAATGTGGGAATGGGTCCTCCCCATTGTACTTTTGATGCCAAATGCATCTCCTCCTCATTTCCTCTTGTCAACCCAGCTCTCAATTGATGTGTTTAGCACATAAAAACGTGGGGTGGCCCCCACTCATGTGGGAGGTCATCCCTTTGTGTCCCGATGTGTACAATCGGTCCCGAAAGTTGTATTTTTCGGACTGTTTTAAATATATTTTATTTTATCAGGTCAAATAAAATATATTATGTGCTCTTACTCATTATGACATGTATAATGAATATACATTCCCCAACTTTAATTTATAAACCTCCGAAATTCATTTCCGGGCTGTTATCTGTTAAATTGTCGGTACCGGTAATTGGGCCTCTCTTTCCCAATCGGTCAACTCTGCGCCTTTTCACGACCCAAATAAAATATCCACCACTATGTAAATATTATCTTGACCAAGATGAATAAAATATGTGGTCTCGGGAGTGTCGGGCGGCCCTCGCTCCCGGTGTGGGTCCCACGTGCAATTTACTATTCACGCGAAAGAAATAATAAAAAATTTACAACCTCGTAAATTCATTAATCCCTTAATAAGGTTCAATACATTATTTACATAAAAGTAAATATATTTGGGGACGGTGTTACATATGCCTTCGGCCTGAGGCCTCCAGTTTGTGCACATATAGACTTAGCGAAGTTCTGCTAGTGAGCCCTCTTTTGGGCCTCCGGTGGAAATTTTGTACTCCAAGGTTTCACGCAGTGAAGCCTTCGGCTATATAGCCAGATGACTTGTTGCTGAGAGACTTTCTTGTGCCTTTGTAGGAGCCTTCGGGAATATATATCCGAAGTGTTGAGCCTCCGGGGAGAATAGTATCCGGGGAGTTCCTTCCCCCCTACACATCTTTTTTTTTTTTTTTTTAGATGGTGTAGGAGAGGCATCTAGAAACTTGGTTTCTAGGAAAGGCTTGGCCTATATGGGAGGCAACGGAATAAACCGTTGGCTCCCCCTTCGGGAATGACCTTCCGATATCCCGAAGGGTTTGAGGGTCGTTTCCTCGGCCCGAGACATCGTCTGTTGCCTGCTTCCCCTTGGGAGATAGCACGGAAAGCGCCTCGGTTTTGAAAGTCGTCCCCTCAGCCCGAGACATGGTCTGTTGCCTGCTTCCCCTTGGGGGATAGCGCGGGGAGCGTTTCGTTTGTGGAAGTCGAATCCTGGGCCCGGGACATGGTCCGTTGCCTGCCTCCCCTTGGGGGATGGCGCGGAAAGCGTTCCTGGGAAGGGTTTTATTTGTGTGTAGAACACAAATAGCCGGGGGCACTTGGTACCAGCCGGAGCCGAGGGGTATTGCACCCCCCGGTTTTTTTTTTTTTTTTTAGGAGAGTGTGTAAAAGTTTGAGAAAACACTTGGTGTTTTCAAAGAGTGATGGGGGTGACCCATACACTTGGTACTTGGTACCTAAATTGTTGTTCCCCCTCACGAGAGGGAGAGGCCTTGGGCCTATTTTGGTGAAGCGATGAGGGCTTGGCCACTCATTTGTAGGAGAGAAGGGGGCCTTAGGCCGCTTGTACAATATGTAGGTGATGAAGGCTTGGCCTTTTGATTATTCTTCAAAAACAGGTAGGGCCTTGGACCCTTGATCATTTACACTTGTTGAGGATGAGGGCTTGGCCGCTCATTGATAAAACTTAACTAGGTGGTGCACATTCCAATGTCTAGGAATCTCCGTCCCATTAAGACGTTTTAACTTGTATGTCCCCGGCTTGATGATGGCTGAGACAATGTAGGGGCCTTCAAACTTAGGCGCCATCTTGCCGCCTTCGGTGGGTAGACTGGCCTCCCTTCGTCGGAGGACGTAGTCACCCACCTGAAATTCCCGGGAGCGGACCTTGGCGTCGATGTAGCCTTTGACTTGTCTCCTATAGTTTTCGGCCCTGAGGAAAGCTTGCTCTCGGCGTTCTGAGATGAGATGAAGGTCGAGGGCCATGTTGGCGTCGTTGACCTCGGGCTCATATTGTTCCACCCTTCGGGTCGGAAGGGTCACTTCTGTTGGAGCCTTAGCCTCAAAGCCGTAGCATAGGGAGAAGGGTGTTTCGCCTGTTGTGCGCCGAGGGGTGGTGCGATAGGCCCATAGAATGTTGTGGAGTTCTTCTACCCAGCCTCCCCCTTCGGCTTCCAGCTTCTTCTTCAACCCTTCAAGTAGGGTTCGGTTGGCGTTCTCTACTTGCCCGTTGCCTTGGGGGTAGGCAACGGATGAAAAGGTGTGTTTGATGCCCCATGCCTCCAGGAGGGCACAGAAGGGGTCTGCCTCGAATTGAGTCCCGTTGTCAGAGATGATTTGTTGGGGGACGCCAAACCTTGTGAGAATATTTTTGAGAACAAAGTGGCAGCACCGGGCTTCAGTGATGCTGGCGAGGGGTTCGGCCTCTACCCATTTGGTGAAGTAGTCAATGGCCACAATGATGTATCTGTTGTTGGAGGTACCCCTCGGCAGAGGGCCCACTAAGTCAATCCCCCATATGGAGAAGGGTATAGCGGTGCTGATGGGAGCATAGTTGACCGCTGGTCTGCCGGGGGCCTTCTGAAAGTGTTGGCAAGCAGTGCACCTTCGGGCTAGATCAGCACAATCTCTAGCCATCGTGGGCCAGAAGTAGCCCTGAACTATGAGCCTTCGGGACATGGAGAAGGGTCCCTGGTGAGCTGAGCAAGTGCCACTGTGCACTTCCTCCATGGCGACTTCGGCCTCATCTTGGTGAAGGCACCGAAGGAGGGTGCCGTTGTAAGATCTCTTGTAAAGCCTCCCGTTTTCGAGGGTGTAGCTGGGAGCCCTCAGTTTTGCTAACTTGGCGCGAGCTTCATCTTGGGGCAGTTGCCCTGTGGTGATGAAGGTGATGATGTCAGAGATCCAGTCCTCCGGCCTCAGGTTAATGCTCATGACGGGGCTCGCGTGGATGCTTGAGAGGCTAAGTTCCTCGATTCTTGCAATTTTTGAGAGGTGCTCGGGGGATTCATCCGAAAGCTTGGATAGAATGTCGGCCTCGGAGTTTTGAGCCCTTGGTATTTGGGTAAGAGAATGTGCCTCAAACACCTTGAGCAACTCCTTAGCCGCTTCTTTGTATTGTTTCATCCTCCCTTCTTTGGCTTCGTACTCCCCGGAAATTTGACCCACGACAAGCTTGGAGTCACACTTGACGTGGATCATCTTGGCCTTCAGATTTGCTGCCAGCCGAAGGCCACATAGGAGGGCTTCGTACTCGGCCTCGTTGTTGGAGACTTTGAAGGAGAAGCGGATGGCATAATAGGCGCGGAAGCCTTCGGGTGTGATCAGAACTACTCCCCCTCCGCATGCTTTGGCGGCCGAGGAGCCATCGGTATAGAGTGTCCACCACTCATCGAGGGGTGCCGAAGGCTCCTCGTCTGTTGTTGATCTTGCGGTGCATTCCGTTACGAAGTCTGCCAGGGCTTGGCCCTTAATGGCCGGCCTCGGACGGATATCTATGTTGTATTGGCTGAGGAAGATGGCCCATTTCACCATGCGGGAGGAACTTGTGGGGCTCCTCATGAGGGCGCCGAGGGGTTGATGTGTGAGCACTTGGACCGGATGAGCTTGAAAGTAGTGGTCAAGCTTCTTGACGGTCCAAACGATGGCTAGCACCGTCTTCTCGACGGGAGAATACCTGAGTTCGGCTTCCCGGAGGGTCTTACTGACGTAGAAGATGGCGTGTTGGACGCCGTCTTCCTCCCGGATTAGCACTGAGCTGATGGCCGAAGGGCTAACACCAAGATATAAGTATAAAGTCTCCCCCACCTTCGGTTTGGAGAGCACTGGGGGAGAAGAGAGGTACTTCTTAAGTTCGTTGAAGGCCTCTTGACATTCAGATGTCCATTGGAAGCCCGCTGTCTTTCTCATGATTTGGAAGAAGGGGAGGGCCCTCTCGGCTGACTTAGAGAGGAATCGGTTGAGGGCTGCCAGGCGACCCGTCAACCGCTGAACTTCTTTGACGTTGCGTGGGGGCTCCATGTTGATGATGGCCTGAATTTTCTCGGGATTGGCCTCGATACCCCTTCGGCTGACCATGTAGCCTAAGAACTTCCCTCCCTGCAAGCCGAAGGTGCACTTCTTTGGATTTAGCCGGAGGTTGAATTTTTGCATGATGGCAAAAATCTCCCGGAGGTCGTCGGCGTGAGTGCTTGCCTTCTTGCTTTTGACGATCATGTCATCAACGTAAGCCTCCATGGTGCGCCCTAGGACGGCTTGAAAAACCCTCGCCACCATTCGGGTGTAGGTAGCGCCTGAATTTTTTAGGCCGAAGGCCATCACTAGGTAGCAGAAGATGCCTTCGGGTGTCATGAAGGCGGTCTTTTCAGCGTCTCCCTCATGCATGTAGATTTGATGATATCCGCGGAATGCGTCGAGGAATGACATGATTTCACATCCCGCGGTCTCATCAACCAGCTGATCAATGTTTGGCAGTGGGAAGGGGTCCATGGGGCACGCCTTATTCAGATCCGTGTAGTCCACGCACATGCGGAAGGTAGGAGGCTTCTGTGCGAGGACTACGTTTGCCAGCCAAGAAGGGTATTTCACCTCCTTGATGTGTTTGATGGAGAGGAGCATAGATACCTCCTTCTTCACGAACTCCCTTCTCTCGGCCGAGAGGGGTCTTCTCCGCTGTTGCACTGGTTTGGCCGAAGGGTCTACCGCTAGGCGGTGGGTGATAACCCTTCGGTCAATTCCTGGCATATCCTCTGGCCCCCATGCAAAAACAATGGAGTAGGCGCGGAGGGCTTTGGTGATGCCAGCCTTCAAGTCTTCGGGGAGCTTGGCTCCAATCTTCAGGACTCTCTCCGGCTTGGCCGGATCGAGTATCAAGTCTTCGGTCTCCTCGGCAGGCTCAACCCTCGGCCTACCTTCTTCTTCCTCCAGGGCCTTGGCGGTGATGGTGTCAATCCGAAATTCGGTTTTACTAACCTTCTTGGTAAGTTGAAGGTAGCAGGCCCTGGAGAGCTTCTGATTTCCCCTCGAGTAACCGATGCCGGTAGGTGTGGGGAACTTGAGGCAGAGGTGCCTTATGGAGATGACGGCTTCCAAGTCCTCGAGGGCAGGCCGGCCGAGGATGATGTTGTGCGCGCAGTCGAGGTTGACGACGACGAATTCCACTTCGAGCTTGGCCCTATGGGATCCGTCGCCGAATTCGACCATGAGGGTGATGACGCCCTTGGCATCTATGCTGCCCCCCGTAAATCCGGAGAGGGGGGTGTTGATGTGTCGAAGGGACCCCCTGTCGAGTCCCAACTCTTGAAAAGTGCTGAGATACATGACGTTGACAGAACTCCCCGTGTCGACATAAGTCCGGTGGATGATGGCGTCATTGATCTCAGTGCGGATGACGAGGGCATCCCTATGCGGCAGAGAACCCGAGGGGAGGTCCGCATCTGTGAAGAAAATTGGATCCGCCCTCGGCCGTTTAGTTGGGGGCATGTGATTGACTTCCCCGATGTAAAGGGACTGTGCCCACTTCTTCCGTTGGCTGGTGGAGTCTCCACCAGTGTTGCCGCCGTTAATCATGTGAATATGGCGCTTGTATTGCTGATGGGAGCCATCTCCCTCGTCCTCGAGGCCCCCAATCTCACGCTTCTTCCCTTGTGGGTTTCCCAGAGGGATGGTGTTGGGGTTCACCCATTTGTTTGCCTTCGGCGGAGGCCCTTGATGGTGAAGGGGGCCCTCGGGAGGAGGGCCCCTGATAAACTGAGACAAGTGGCCCGCCTGTATCAGCCTCTCAATTGCGTTTTTCAGTTGGTGGCAGTCGTCGGTCTTGTGCCCGTGGTGGCGGTGAAAGCGGCAATATGGCTCATCAGGGCCGATGGCATAGATCTCGAGGGGTGTACGGGAGTCTCGCTCGACGAGCCCCCGCTCTTCTGCATGATCAAGAATGACGCTGACGGGATGCGTCAAGGGAGTGCGTGGGTGCTCAAGGAGGACGGGTTGCGCCCATGCCTTCGGGTTGTTTTTGTAACCGCCCCCGGGTCTGGCTTGGCTACCCCGAGAGCGATCGTTGTACTGTGCCTCTCGGTTGACCGGAGGGGGAGGCCCTCCGGGCCGATTCCTGCCTTCATTCTTCTGAGAAGGATCCGTATTGCGGCGGTCCTTCTCAATTTCTTCCGCTTCAGCGTATCGATCCCCCCGCTGAAGGGCCTTGGTATAATCGCGGGGGGGGGGGGGGGGGGTCAGTGATGAGACTCCTGGAGAAGTTACCGTTGCGGAGGACGGTGTGGAAGAGGGCCATCAGGGTTCTGTCATCGGCGCCTTCGACCTTGAGGGAGGCCTGCCTCCAGCGTTCTAAGATACTCCGAAGGGTTTCCTCCTTCTGTTGTCTCACGTTCAGAAGGTGGGAGAAGTGCTTCTTTGAGCGATGCCTCCCAGCAAATTGTGTAAGGAAGCGGTGGGCAAGTTCTTGCCAAGAATCGATGCTGCCTTCGGGCAATCGGTTGAACCACTCATACGCGGGCCCCTCCAAGGTGGAAAGGAACCAACGGCATAAGTATTCATCCGAGGCCCCCATCATCATCATGCTATTTTGATAGCGGCTATAGTGCTCTTGGGGATCTGTCTTCCCCTCATACGGTTTGATGGGTTGCCCGCGATACTTGTGGGGGATTTTGGCCGCCAGCACCCTTGGGGTGAAAGGCGTCCTAGTGCGGAGCTGAATGAGGGGCTCGCCGGAGCCTTCGGCGAGCTTACGCTTCATTTCCTCCACTTGCGCCCGGAGGTCAGCGTACTCTGGGTCTGGCCTTGCCGTGGAAGCCGTCGGAGGAGCCTGACGATTCTCCTCAAGTTGACGGAGGAGGGCTTCGATGATTTCGTCCTTAGGATCCTTCGGGGCAACCCCTTGGGAGTTGGCACGGAAGGATTGCGCCTGATTGATCTGGTGCCTGGCGTCGTCGGCATGGAGGAGGGCTTTGCCTTTGCTTCGGGGGGGAGGCACGCCCTCGGCGCCCGAAGCAGAGGCTCCACTCTCCTGGGGCCTGCTGAATGCTTGTTTCCCGAGGCGGTCTTGGACCCCTCGGTGCCCGGGAGCTCCCCCAAGCCTTTCAAGTACAGAGGTTCGGGGTCTCTCTTTCATCATGGGGCGCTTGTCCCTGGATTGGGCCTCTTGGGAGGCGGTATCCTGCGCTATGACCCCCTCGGCATTGCCAATCCCCGGGGGAGGATTGTTGAACAAAGGAGGGAGTGGTGGCAGTTGGATAACATTCCCTCCAGCGTGGGGCTGAAGGGGCGTCTGGGAGGCGAGGGCTCCTGAGTTGAGAGCCATGTTTTGAACAAAGGCCGCAAAGGCAGCCTGAAGATCGATGGCCGGGGCCGGAGGGGGAACTTGGTTCTCACTCCGATCCCTCCTTCGATTATCAAGGCCAATGCGGGCATCAGGGGCGTTCTTCTATAGCTGCTGCCGGAGGTCAGCAGTAGCCTGCTCCAATTCGAGGATGATACCACCCTCGGGTACCAAGAGCCTGTTGGAGGCCTCAGCCCCGCTGGTTTCGCCGGGGGCTACGTGGTTCTCTTCTAGGGTTTTGGATTGGGCACGAGTGGTTCTTCCCATTTTCGGTAAGCGTTTTATATTTGATAGAAGGGGAGGGTTTCTTACTTGATAGTTCAGACCTCTCAATGAGAGCACCAAATGATGGATAGTCTACCCGGGGGGTATCTTATCCGAGGGGTTATTGCGGGAATAACTTAGAGAGAAGTCAGAGTAAATAGGAGGAGAGAGAGTCGATTTTATTCAATGAACTCGGGATATGGAGTTGGGATGTAGATGATGTCGATTACAAGGAGAAATGGGCTGCTATTTATAGCAGCAATAAATGCGATGGGAGTACACGTGTCAGTAATCCAACGACCGAAGGGTCACATCAACCGGGTGGCACTGGCAGTGGTACGTTCACCGCATTGAATGCGGTTGGCGGATGCGACGTGGCATTAAATGCGGTGGTTGGCTGTCTCTAAAAGGAATCTTCGATGATTGAGAGTGTTTGGCCGAAGGTTCCTTGTGTGGCCGAGGGCCCCATGTAGCCAAGGACCCCTGTGTAGCCGAAGGCCCCGAGTGGCAGAGGGCTAAGTTCAGCCGAAGGCTTCCCTAATGCCGAAGGCTCATGTTTTTCGCCGTTTTCTCCCAGTGGCTTCGAATGCCAGAGAGGGCTACTTTGTGAGTTTCCGGAGCCTTCGGCCAAGGAGGCCGAAGGCACCCCAGTGCGTATCCTGGGCTACTTTGAGGCTTGGGCCGTTGTATTTGGGCCTGAGTTGTTTCCTGGGCTCAATGAACTTGTGTAGGAGAAGTAGGAGTCTATGGGCCGGGGGTTCCTGGGCCATATATTCCATCACCGAGCTTCATCCGGACGCTTCATCAGGATATGCCATCGACGTCTAGTGAAGTAGCGACTTCATCATCCCAGACTCAGCATGAGAGAATGGTTCTTCAACCACGACAACGGCGTAGGCGTAGGTAGCAAAAACAACATCTCCATGACCAAGACGATCAAGATTACCATGAGAACTTGTAGTTTCTTTTTTGTATTGGAGTTTTTCTAGTGCACTAGATGTTGGAGGAACAATTGACTTTATTTTACGTATTTCCACCTGTAAACTCTTGTATGATGTGTTGATGTGTTCGGTTATGAATATTAGATGACTATTGTGTTTATGAATATCGGATGATTGTACTGTGTTTTACCGATTATGAATCAACTGTTTTGTATCTGATTTGTAAAGGGTATGTATGTGGTGTTTTGTATCAGATTTGTTCGGTTATGTATGTTGTCGAGCAGGTGTGTTGTCGCCCAATGTGTTGTATCTGATTTGTAACTCCTAAATAGGACAAGAAGACCTTATTTATAGTAAAGAGATGAGTTTGGGCTGAACCGGGACTAAAAAGTTGCTAAAATTCACTTTTCTGAAGTAGGCACGGCACGATCGTGCCTACCCTGGGAGGCATGATCGTGCCTGGCTGGCAGTAGCTGGTCTCTTCGTTCAGGTGCAAGGAGTAAGTCGCCCAACCGTTGGACAACTTTCCCCGACCATGGTTAATTCCAGCAGTAGATCTGTAAATACTCTTAACCCAGCATTATTTTCGTAATTAATTAATTAATTAGCATTAATTCGAAAAAAATTCTTGTAATTGCACTTTTAAGTTAGTTCGGGGACCTATATGTCCCTTTAATCTAAAATTTATCAATATCATAATTAAAAAGGAACAAATATAATACTCCGAATGTAATTAACTATCTTGTATAATTTATGCTAGTCATTTTTAATTTTTTTCCATTTTTATTACATTTTGAATTTATTATTATAAAATAAATTTAGCGTTCTCTCACAAATATTTGGGGCCGCTTTGCCTTTAGATATGTTGACTTTAAACAAGAGTTTAATCAGTTTATATAAATACAAAAAAAAAAACGCACTAGAACGGTAGAACCATGCTAGAAATTAATGATTTTTTTTTTAACATAGGAAATTAATTATTTGTTAAAAATAAAATTAACATTTCCCTTCAATAAACTGTTCCCCTTATTTTTTCTTGTTTTTCATCATCGTTCCTCGTCATCGTTTCAGTCAATTTTAATCGTTTCTGGAATTTCTTGCAAGGAACCCTAAGGCCGTGCAGGCTCAGCCACGAACGAGCATACATACTGGGACAGAGAGATACGTGGATGAAGCGAAATGGGGGCAACGGGGTCAAAACTCGAGAAAGCTCTAGGCGACCAATTTCCTGAAGGCGAGAGATACTTCGGTCTCGAGAATTTCGGAAATACATGCTATTGCAATAGCGTCCTACAGGTTCGATTCCTACGTTTTTGCCCCAAATCCTCCATTCTAGGTATTCGGTCCAATGCCTCGTGGGAAGACGCTGATTTGGATTCCGCGTCTTTGATACTTCTGGCCTAGTTACTTGAATTTGGTTTAAGTGCCTTCAAATTATTGCTAACTTCTGATCAATGAATGAAAGAACAAGAAAAATGTGCGCTTTTGTATGTACTTTGTCTGATCTTGCGTGACGATCATCAAGACATCTATGGTATTTAAAAATTTATATGTACTTTTATTTGATTTGATTCCCATTTAAACCTGTTTGGCTCGCTCCATGCTAGTTACTAGATTTTTCTCGTGTTTTTCTGCTTTCTCTTTTCTGTCAAAGAACAAGATTTAAGAAATGAGGAAACCTGTTATATTTTTGTAGTTTTAAGAAATTAACATGTTTAGTATATCATGATTAATCTTGGTCTATGTTGCACAGAAACCTGAAAACATGGAAAATGTAAAGTTGTAAACATAAGAAGCCATCTTTCAATAGAAAAATAAGAGTTTGAAGAGCTCTCTGAATGCAATTATACTTCTTCACAAGAGTTTTTGCGCATCACAGATTTTGGTTTATACAATGTTTACATAATACGCCGTAGAACAAATATTCCGTTATTACAAAAAAAGGTAGCATAAGGGAAAAGTGGGAAAATGTTATCTTTCCGACAAAGAAATTTCGAAAAGAGATGATCAAAGAAAAGAGAGAAGAGAACAGTAGAAGAGAAGAGAGAAGAGAAAAGAGATTTTGAAGAATTGACCTTAAACATGGGCTAGGAGAAGCTGAGTAGGAGAATTGGAGAAGTCACAGAATTGCATCACATCACAGAAGATAAAAGAGAGGAAGATAGACGTATGGTTTTCCTGTAAAGTTAGTATCTGGAATGAAAAAGAAAACAAGTTATGCAGTTTACACACTGGACCAAAATTATGTCATCTTTACTGAATAAGTGTAAGCAATTCCTCAAGGCATTGTGCAATGAGGAGTTTCCTATCACATTTAGCTTAGGAATCTTCTGTGTGACGTGCTGCCCGTTTTCATCTTCTTCACAGTTTAATCTGAATTTGTGTCATTTCTTTTGATTGAGATATTTTATTAAGTTATTTATTTAACAAAACATTCTGAAAGTGTGATTTGTGGAGTGCATTGCAAAATAATTTTGTAGAGCTTCTTGTATGGTTGATAAATGGGCAATTAACTTCATAGGGCATAAATAGAAGTCTTTTAAATTATTCCTCTAGTTCATATTGAATAAGTTAGCTCTTTATAACTGACTAAGTGACTATAACATGCTGGAATTATATGGTTGGTTATGGTGAGTTATTGTTTTTGGGGGTTTATATAAACTGTTTGCTTAGAGCTTAGAAGACTAAGATTTCACATGATCCAACCTTGCTATACACCCAAGCGGTATTCTTAAAGGTCTGAGGTGATAGGGAGACGGTAACATATGCTTTGATACAAGCCGGGCATCCTCAATGAGCCTGGATCCTTCACATTGCTTAATTTATTCTGTTGGAAATTATTGGATTGTAATTTAGTATAGCGGTCATAAACAAATTGATGCAAATACCAATATTTTGTCATTATTCATATATCATATATCTATATAATATATGACACAATTTCTTGTAAATTTGATTCTCATAAATTGATTATATATTTATAACTCCTTGTTTATGAATATATTTCAAAATATATTATGACCCCATTGTCCCTAGAAGTTATAAAAAACAAACCGCTTAAGTATCAGGCAGTGTCTCCTAGCAAAGTACAGTTCAAGTGGTAAGACACTTGATTTAGTACTTGTCGCTTATCATAAATTCAGGCAGCCTAGGTTGCATTTTAAAATACTGCACCCAAAAAGTCATCCCTTGATGATAGTATAGTTTACGTTATTATCAAGTTTTGGCTTCTTAACTTTGCTAATTTTTCTTTGTTTGCATCTTAGAGCATCTTGTTGAGTGTTGAATCCTATCTTTATTTTTATTGCATTTGTTTTTTATTTTCACAAATGTTCATTCTTTCAGCGAGAAATACAGTTCAGCATTTTAATTTGTGTTCCCACTTAACTCTGATTGTTTTTTTGCAGACTCTTTATTTTTGTGTCCCATTCCGGGAACAGCTACTAGAATACTATTCAAATAATAAAACACCGTCTGATGCTGATGAAAATCTGTTGACGTGCTTGGCTGACCTATTTATGCAGGTATATGTTTTGTAGTCTGGAACTTTTATGTTAATATATGATTGCCAGAACATACTCCGTATTACTCTTACATAAATCCAAGTTTAAGGCTTTTGCAAGGAAACTAATGATGCATCTCTTTAACATTAATTATAGAGAGACTTGAATTATTCTGTTTGAACCCCATATTAATGATAGGGACCCGGGCACTACAAATAATTAGTCTTATTAAGTATTTTAATGTTTTACAATAATAGGGTTCTAGGCCCAATAACTTATAGAAGTGGGCTGGCCCATTAGAAATAGCATAGATAAGGGAGATGGGTGAGGAGATAGGAGGCTGAAACTTGGGAACTGGGATCGGAACTGGGAGTGAGAGACCACTCGAAGAGTCTCAAACCTTTTCTTTCGTAATTTTCTGTATTCCAACCTTTAATCTTCATTAATACACTGCTTTTATCTACTGGGATTCCTCCGTTACTTATCATTTGGTATCAGAGCATCCCTGTGTATGGTACTCACTTGACTGAACACGGAGCAACGGATGGACAGTTTGGAGCGATCATTTGAACGATCAAAGGAAGAGATGCGGACAGAGTTAGGAGCGATGGACGAGAAATTGCAGCTGCTGTTGGAGAAGATGCAAAATCTCAAGACCCAGGGCAATCGCAGGAGAACTCGAGGACGCTCTACTACTCCGCGCAAACGCCATCCGTCTGGTAGTGTGCATGTCTCCCGCTCTGGAGGGGAGCCACATGAATCTCGTTCCGTTTCGCGAACTCCTCATCATTCGAGGATTGGCGAACGTGTTTACACAGGTAGGAAGGTGGATTTACCTCTATTTAACTGTGAGGATGCTTATGGATGGCTAATTCGGGTGGAACGTTATTTTAAGCTAACCCAAGTATCTGATAATGACAAGGTGGAGGTTGTCTTGATCGCCATGGCTGATAAAGCTTTGAACTGGTACCAATGGTGGGAGGAAAAGACATCACACCATTCTTGGGTTAATTTCAAAGAGGCATTGATCAGGCGTTTCCAGCCAGCTTTAGTACAAAACCCGTTTGGCCCTATGCTTAGTGTTAAGCAAACATCATCGGTAATGGAGTATAGAGACCTTTTTGAGAGGGTTGTTGCTCTTCTCAAACTTACTGACCAAGAGCTGTTATTAAAAGGGGTATTTCTCAAGGGTCTCAGAGCGGAGATTAGTGCGGAACTGAAATTACACCAGACCAGTGGGTTAACTGAACTAATGGACATGGCCTTGTTGTTGGAGCAGAAGAACAAGGTGTGGACAGGAGAAAAAATTAAAGAAGAAGACAACACAGGCTTTAAGGAACAGGGAGGCAAAATGGTTAGACCCTGGAATTGGGTGGAAGCAGCAAAGGGAAAAACGCCTGCTCCGGAGAGAACACTCTCAGAGAACAAACTGGAAGAATCGTCAAAACCGAACAAGACATGGGAAAGTGGCCAAAGGTTGACACAGGTGGACTTAGAAGAAAGAAGCAAGAAGGGCCTATGCTTCAAATGTGGAAACAAATGGGGCAAAGAGCATATATGTGGGATGAAAAATTATCAATTTATCTTGATGGAAGAGCCAGAAGAAGAGAAGGGAACAGAAGATCAGTTATATGTATATGAACGGGATGAAGCTGAAAACCTGCTGAAACCCAATGGAAAATCAGTCTCTTATCATCCACCTTGAGGACAAGGTGGAAGTTCAGGGGGGGAGTGATGATAGCCGATAGGGACCCGGGCACTACAAATGATTAGAGTCTTATTAAGTATTTTAATGTTTTCCAATAATAGGGTTCTAGGCCCAATAACTTATAGAAGTGGGCTGGCCCATTAGAAATAGCATAGATAAGGGAGACGGGTGAGGAGATAGGAGGCTGAAACTTGGGAACTGGGATCGGAACTGGGAGTGAGAGACCACTCGAAGAGTCTCAAACCCTTTCTTTCGTAATTTTCTGTATTCCAACCTTTAATCTTCATTAATACACTGCTTTTATCTACTGGGATTCCTCCGTTACTTATCAATTAACCTCTAGCATTTGACATTGCACCCCTTGTTTTATTTTCTTTGACTTGTTCGGATGATATGTATTAAACTCCGTAAACTATTCATTAGACTTCTGGCCCTTGATTTATCTATATATTTGAGTTTGAACCCCACTCGGGGTGTGAAGTCAAAGAAAATAAAACACGGGGTGCAAAGTCAAATATTGGGATAAACGGGATAAACCTATGATCCAAATACAAAATTTCCCAGTTTCTTTTCTTTTGTTTTGTTTTGTTTGTATTTCCCTCATTTTCTGAATTTGGGTGGTTCAATTAGAACTTCCTATTCTGCACATTTGCTGTGGGCTTTAATAAAATGTAAGCTATGCTCATAGCCCCTAGTTGCTGCTTTGTTTGGAATCTCTTGAACTCAGGGCTTGTTTGGTTAGGAGGTTCCAGAGGGGAGTGGATGGATTGAATCTGGTTTTACTAATTTATCTCTAATGGATTTGTTGAGTGAAATCTTGAACCGTGTAGTTTTCTATAATTAAAATCTTCACCATCTTTCCAACAATATAGATTAAGAATAAACAAGTACTCCAATATAAATGTGACCCTTTCCCCCCTTCTGTCCGACTTGCCCCAACCAAACTTGGGCTTGGATTTTAAAATGAGCATCATATTGTTAGTTGCTTGTTGCATTTCACGTATTCATATAGTTAGAAAGAAATGTTTTGAAAATGAAGTGTGAAGTGTGACATGCAGGGGTATATTTAGAGTATTTGAGTCAACCCTATCTACGGATTTTTCGAAACCTTTCCTAAATTGCAAAGGTTTTTTAGGAAATTAATAACTTAACATGCTAATGCATAAATGCATTATGTTACATACTAATATTTGTATATCAGTATATGCACACTGATGTATAGTTCTAATACGGTAATTCTTTATTTTATCATCAGTCATCACCATAGTACATTCAACGTCTTATTGGTCATCATATCACATTAGCACATGCTGATTAATTGTAATCATATTGACAGTTGTAAATGTGTTGATCACATTAACAACTCTATGTTAGTGTCAATGCTTCCCTTTGACTTTATTGTAATTATTAATATATGATGTGCAGATTAGCTCACAAAAGAAAAAAACTGGTGTGATTGCTCCAAAGCGCTTTGTACATAGGCTGAAGAAGCAGAATGAGATTTTCCGTAGTTATATGCATCAGGTATCCCTAGAATCGCTGGTTTATAAATTACAATTTACATGTGTTATGGTAAATCTAATCATGTAACATCAGCAAATGTTGTGGGAAGTCTTGTTTAAAACTGTATTTATCAACCTTAGGTCCTTAACTAGATAAATTTATGTCATAATGCTTTGATTTTTTACATTATAATGTCTTTGCCTTATTTACTCAAAATATTGAACTTGAGGTTAGAGACAGTTGCTAATCATGCTAAAAGATGATATTTTGTAGTTTAATAAGGAAATGGAATTATATTTAAAAATCAGAATAAATTGCAAAGGTAGTCTCTGGCTCGCTGCCTGGGAAGTAGCAAGCTGTGTCATTGTGGGCGAATATATTAATTTCTGTTCAGTGTTCAGAGGGGAAATATACTCTATAGACTGCATTTCCAAACCAGATGGAAGAGGACTGTTTTTACATGCTCTCTGTCCAAGCAGGCAGTTTCTTTTTGAGGTTATTTGTGAATCACTTCAAAAGCTCTCTGATACCAAACTGAGTGGCTGCATGGATACACACATTATTTAATTTATTTAAATGCTCCAGCTCACTGAATCATCTGTAGATAGGATAAGAGTTTAGTTTTTTGTTATAACACCTGAGATCTTCTGATGCCGTCCTTTGTCCGACCTGAGATTGTGTGCTTATATGTATACATTTGTCTTTCTAATTAGGATGCCCATGAATTCCTTAACTATTTGCTGAATGAACTTGTCGACATACTGGAGAGAGAGTCGAATGCTGTCAAAACGGATAGAGAAAATTCCTCTTCTGAAAACATTGTTCATGCCAATGGTGCTCAAAAGGAACCTCTTGTCACCTGGGTTCACAAAAACTTCCAGGTAGAGCTGCTTCCTTGGTTTCTTATTTCCTTGGTATTGTGAATGACACAACATTTTAATGCAAAGGCCTCTCACCAACGCTTCATATTTCAGTTAAGATGCATAGTTTATTGTCCAGGTTTGGTAAGTCATTTTACTGAAATTATTATTATTAAGGGTGTTAAACTGGAATGGCTTTGACAATTGCTAGGTGGCTGTTAACTTTCAGTTGATTGCACTAGTTAAGAATACACCTTGATAATACAAATATACCCCCCCCCCTCCCCTATGGGAAGAACTCAGAAATCAATCATCAATTACCCCAGTGCAAGGCTCCCACCTACGGTGGGGTAAGGAGGGGTCGGATGTACGCAGTCTTATCCCTGTACTAAAGCACAGAGAGACTGTTTCCGGATGACCCATAATGAAAATCGTGTCCAAAATTGCATGGACTGACTGCAGCTTCATAACAAAGAAGAGCAGACAGTTTGGTGAGCCATTTTGCTTTATTCCATCATATTCTCAAGCCAAAAAATAATGAATCTTTGGCTCCATTGCAAATGATGGAACATATGGGAAGAACTCAGAAAATAAAATTAATTGGTGAAAGATTGAACGGAAAAAGTGTGCCTATATTTTTACTGCCTTCTGATATCCTTTTGGAGCCATTTCATCTCAAAATTTGCACTTGTGTGACGATGATTGATTTTCAGGGTATATTGACAAATGAAACAAGGTGCTTATGCTGTGAGACTGTAACCGCAAGAGATGAAACGTTTTTTGATTTGAGCCTTGATATTGAACAGAACAGTTCAATAACAAGCTGCCTGAAAAACTTCAGTTCTACTGAGACTTTGAATGCTGAAGACAAATTTTTTTGTGACAAGTGTTGCAGGTACTTTTTCTTTGTCTCTTTCCTTTAGGTATTATATAATTTTTCCATCATTTGCAATGGAGCCAAAGACTCATTATTTTTTGACTTGGGAATATGATGGAACAAAATGCGTACATCCAACCCACCTTACCCCACTGTTGGTGGGGTAGCCTTTGCGGCACTGGGGTAATGATGATGATGAATTAGTCTTAGAAGGAGCACTGATCTGACACTTACTGCATGAAAAAATTTGATGCTCCCTTCGTCCCAGATTATATGCCATTTCAGCCAAACTTTATGATCCCGCAATGATTTGTCTTTGTAGGACTTAGTGCAATTTTTCGGATCTTCCAAAAATTACGCATATTTACTCTTTGTATATTAAATTTTATTGTATCTTAAAATAATTAAAATACATTTGAATGTTTAGCGTTACTGTTAGATAAGGACTGGAGTATTGTTTTGAAAAGTTCCTCATGATGTGCACTTTTCAAAAGCTCATTCTTTTTTTGGAACAGGAGGCGGTGCATGTGTTAGGGTCTAGGAGGGGTTTTGAAAAATATGAACTAGTTTGCATGTCCTGTTAGATGCAAAGTAAAAAATAAGAGGGCGTGTTTTTTTCGTCCTTCAATTTCTTGTCATTAGAATAGAGAGTCGGGAGAGCTTATTAAACTGATGTTCATTGTAGCTAGCCTGCTAATTATGAGCTTTGTTAAGAATGCAGCTTGCAGGAAGCGCAAAAGAGAATGAAGATAAAAAAGCCACCTCACATCCTAGTAATCCATTTGAAACGATTCAAGTACATAGAACAGCTGGGGAGGTATAAGAAGTTATCATACCGTGTAGTGTTTCCCCTAGAGCTGAAGTTGAGCAATACTACAGTAGAGGATGCAGACGCTGAGTATTCATTGTTTGGGGTGGTAGTCCACGTAGGGAGTGGGCCCAATCACGGACACTATGTCAGCCTGGTCAAAAGTCACAACCATTGGTTGTACTTTGACGACGAGAATGTGGAGATGATTGATGAATCTGCTGTGCAAACATTCTTTGGATCAGCACAAGAGTATTCTAGCAACACTGATCATGGCTACATCTTGTTTTACGAAAGAGTTGGTGATGCTATGTCTCAGTCTACTGATTAGTGAGTAAGAGTCACACCAATTTTTTTAGGGGCATTGTTTTGTGATCTATTTTTGTGTGTTTTTTTGTGCGTCTTTTCACAATTTTTTTCCCTATGTGCTTCGGAAGTTGAGATGGAATTCACAAAATATAGCCATTTTGAGTTTCATTCCTCCTTGTACAGACAGAGAGGTGGAGGAAGCTTGTGTCCTCTATTTTTCCCTGAAAACAATAAAAACAGAAAAGGAGAATAGTAGTGTGGGATGATGTAGTTCATTAGACTGACTAGGCAGTGACTTTTATTAAGATTGAGATAAGATGTGTTTTTCCCTCCACAATATATCTCAGGGAAAATATACCTCTGAGTAGTGTGAGGACATAGCACTCAAATTCTAACAGCTTCTGATGCATTTTCATTTCTTAGCGTTGCTCTTTCAGAAATCAGACACTTGGTTGTTTACATTTTTTACATTGCAGGCAATTTTGTATGATATCCCTTGTATTTTTATATGCCAATGATGGTTGGAAGTTTTATATTCTTGGTTGATGACTTGATGCCCTTTAAAATCTAATACTCCGTATCTTTTTCCTCTAAATGGCAATTTCTCGTTAAAGCCTTTAAGGATATCTTCTAATTGCAAATCTTACTTAATTATTTATTGAAAAAAACGGTCACTGTAGTGATACTCGGAGTCTCGGATACCCTTTTCATATAATGATCACTACATAGTACAACTAATATAATGAATAGAACAAGAATTTGAAAATATCAACCAATGGTCATAGACTAGGAAGTTAAGGATGTTTTCTTTTGGACTGTTTTTAGACCCAGATCAGACCAGACTAGATCGGACTTCCGTAGCTATAAAATGCACAGAGATTAAACGTTTACTAGATCAGACCAGATCCGCAAATTTCAGTCCAAAAGAAAACACTCTAATTTAAAACAACAAATGGTGAGAGTGTGAAAATGACATTTACTATCCTTATCCTTATTCATTCACTATACCGGCGTTTAAACTTTAAAGGTTGGAAACTTGGAATGAAGTGCGGTAGAGCTAAGATTCAGTTCCCTAGGTTTTGGAGCTCTGATTATCCTCTCGGTTTCGCACTGGTTTAAGGCTTTAAGCCGAATGCAGGAAACACGTGCGAAGGCCACATCGTCACATCGTGGAGGAAGGAGAAGAAGTAATAATGGTGGAAACTGGAAAGGCTTACATTCATTTATCGCTTGTTGGTACAATTACATAGGAACGTTCAAGGTTTTGAGGGATATCATGACAATCTTATCGCTTGTTGGTACAATTACATTAATTTTTTGAGGGATATCATGGCAGCAATGTGTAAACCTGCCATCCAAGGTTTTTTTAGGGAAAGTTCCCGAAATAGGACTAAAACAGTTTCAAAATTTCAAAATAGAACTGTCATGTTTTTTATTTTGAAAATAGGGGTAATTACTGTCAAGTTTGGAAAATACTGTCATGTTTGAAGTCTGATACTGCCAAAACATTATAGTAATTAGTCTTATTTTGGGAATAAAAACATGACAATCTTATTTTGGAATTTTCAAACATTTTTAGTCCTATTTCGGGTAATATCTTTTTTTTAATTATGATCAACACGTTACTTGTTTCAACTCTATCATAGTATCATGTAATTGCCATTAATACTTAATAGGGCGGATATGTCTCGATTCATAATTTTTAAGTAGGATATCTAACCATAGAAATTGCGTAAAAGATTAAGAGATTCATCGCGTCTTTGGCAAAATGTAATGTATACGTAGTAGTATAATTTTCACGTTGTTTAGAAGTAGAGTTTTTGCCGCTTTTGGTCCCTCGACTATTATGTCAGTGACACTTTTGGACGTTTGGTACTTGACTTTTAATTTTTTCATTTTTAGTCCTCGACTATTGAACTAGAGACACTTAGTCCCCGACTTCAAGGTTTCCCACATTTAGTCCCCTGAGTATTATCAAATTAACACTTTTAGTCCTTTCATTATGATTTTGACACAATTAGCGGATGACTAAAAATGCCACTATTATAATACTTGAAGGACCAAAAGTGTCACTTTTACGAAAGTTGAAGGACTAAATGTGGAAATTTTTAAAGACGGGTACCAAAAGTGTCTATGACGCAATAGTTGAGGGACTAGAAATGGAAAAAATCAAAGTCGAGTACCAAAAGTGTCAATGACATAATAGTCGGGAGACTAAAAGTGGCAAAAACTCTTTAGAAGTATTTTATGTTCATTAGGGTGACTTTGGATATTGATAGACCTCAAAAAGCAGACTGCAGTGGCAAAAGAAAGGTGGAATCAGCTTCTAGGTATATTTCTAATGCGTTAAATTGCACACTTTTTATTTTATACTTCGTATGTGCTACAGTAGACAAGTAAATATTTTTTCCCCAAATGTGATGAAGGCAGCAGGTAGAAGTTGTGATACCATCCGACATGGGTTTTGGATTAGGGCCTCCGGCGGCAAATGTGGAATGAGGTGATAACAAATGACTAGTTTAAACAATCAAACCCGTGGGGGAAAGAGTGGAGGATTAGAACTTAGAAGTAACATGGACATGGTCACATGGCATCGAGCAATTTGTGAATGGAGGGCCGAAGTACCAAATTGGAACAAAAAAGAGGATGGTTTATCAAAATTGGCATAAAAAAAAATCTCTTAAAAAACGGAGATCCAACGACAAATAAGGATGTTTTTACTTGGACTGTAATTTGCTGGTCTGGTCTGGTCTGATCTGGTCTGGTCTGAACTGGTCTGGTCTGGTCTGGTAAGGTCTGGTTTCTTTGTATTTTTATAACTATCCAAGTCTGGTCTGGTCTGGTCTGGTCTGAACTGGTCTGGTCTGGACTGGTCTGGACTGGTCTGGTCTGGTCTGGTCTGGTCTGAACTGGTCTGGTCTGGTCTGGACTGGTCTGGTCTGGTCTGGTCTGGTCTGAACTGGTCTGGTCTGGACTGGTTTGGACTGGTCTGGTCTGGACTGGTCTGGTCTGGTCTGAACTGGACTGGTCTGGTCTGGTCTGGGACAAATTACAGTCTAAGTCATTTTTTTTTGTGAACGAGACACTTTTAATCACCGAATTTAGAAATTTCAACATTTAGTCCCCCAATTATTTTGAAATTGACATTTTCAACCCTTCTAACGTGATTTTATCATGATAGATAAAAGTTTAAATACGTTTTTAGTCCCCGCAAATATAGCACATTTTGTTTTAGGTACCTGCAAAATATTTTCTTTGTTTTTCATCACTCTAATTTATGTTGATTTTCTTTTTAGTCCATGACTAATGATAACAACCTCTGCTTGACAACGAAACAATCCCGACTAACAGGTATCCTTTAATTCTTTGTCATGTCATTCAAAAAGTATTTAATTTCATTTTTGAGGGTTTTTAATACATATTTTTAAAATGCGAATAAATAGGTTTAATATTGTTCTAACTCTCTTATTAGCCTCAAAAAATTATAAATTGATAAATTTAAATGTTTCTAGTAGATTTATGCAACCGAAAATAGAAAAAATTCTAAGTCGAGCTATTTCGGAGTTAGAAATGGACTAAAACCAAACTAGCGCATATTATAGGGATGAAAAACAAAGAAAATGTTTGCAGGGGCCTAAAACAAAGTGTACCATATTTGTAGGGACTAAAACCATATTTAAACCATAAATAAATGGCAAAAAAATGTCAATGGGGGTGTTTGACAATCAACGATTGGCTGCTAGTTGATAGCTAGGCACAGACTCAGTCTGATCCGATCCTTGCCATATAAAAGGGAGGCAAGGGACCGGCCCGCTAGACAGTAATAATAGATCGGGTCAGATATACAATAATTGATCCCAGTCCGGGTCTCCATGAAATTATTATTTTTTCGAGACAGTCCAACCATTGGGACCATGTCGTGTGCAAAACCTGCCGGTCCCTATCAGTATGAAATCACTGTTGGCTCTATCCTTCCAAAATCAACGTGTTGACTGTGTTGCTCTTAAGTTGACCATCTAGCTCCGAGAATTGACCTGCAGAATGATCACAAAAAAGAACTGAAAAATATGTTAGAAGTTCGAGACGCGTTAGACGCTGTCCTAAGGAATTATTTCCGGCGTACGGAAATTTCCCCCAAGATAAATGAGCCCTTCGGTTATAAAACCGGTACTAGAACTAACGAGAAGAAACTAGTATATAAATCCAATAATAAAAGTGTATTGTTAATTTGTGGTATACTTGTATACACACTTCACCATATAGGCATGTATTAATCTATGAAGAGTAATGTGTTTATCTCTTTGAATTCCCACAACATTCAGTACCCATTTTCTCTCTTTTTAATAGGCAGAATGAGTGAATCAGTATATGAGCCTATTCTTCCAAGTATATCTCCTTCATAGCTGCAAGCATCTTATTATTCTAATAGATATAACATGATATGATGATGATGATATATCCAAATGCACATATTAAAATTCCTTATTGTCATCTCTCTAGGGCTTCCAGCCCGAGTTCTATTTTGTTCACCCCCTTCATGGAGGGTGAACATCACCCCCTCCCTTCAACACATGACACTTGACATTACAATTGCAAAATTTAAAAGTCTTGCCAAGTGTCATGTGTTGGAGGGAGGGGGTGATGTTCACCCTCCATGAAGGAGGTGAACAAAATAGAACTCTTCCAGCCCTTAGAGTTCGGTTTCTCCGTCTTCGATAATATTTCGAAGGACGGCCGTTTGGTTTGCCTGGTTCTCGGAGCATCAAATCAGGTTCCCAAAAGTTTTTCCCTAGCGAGAGCTCTCGCGTAGGGTTTGTGTTTAGCCGCCCTGGTGCAACGCTTCTTTCAATCGACGCAGCTCTGCGCCAGATTGCCGTGATTTAGACGCAACTCGTGATGGATGATC
Organism: Cuscuta epithymum; assembly: GCA_945859915.1. Classification (NCBI taxonomy): domain Eukaryota; kingdom Viridiplantae; phylum Streptophyta; class Magnoliopsida; order Solanales; family Convolvulaceae; genus Cuscuta; species Cuscuta epithymum. The sequence continues at coordinate 6,589,099 of CAMAPF010001015.1, forward strand.
GTGACAGCGAGAAGATAGTGGAAGAAGCGGGAGAGAGACGTAAGGATGATCAAGATATGGTTAGCGTGGAGAGGTTGAACGCTCCATCCGATGGCAGAGTTTTGGGTAACCACCATGGGTTGTACGCTATTGAGAGAGGGTATCAATCAAGCGACAATCCGACCTCCGCCTGATCCACCACCATGGATTGTACGGGGTGCTGGAGTCCGTGAAAGTTTTTCCAGTAATTTTAATTTGTTCATAATTTGTTTTCTTGTGTTTATCTTTGTTGTTGGTTTTGACAGTTTGTTTGAATTTTTAGCCTCTCGTTATGCCATTGTGTGTGGTTGGGTTTATGAGAATAAGTTTGGCTGTGTCAAGCCCACTACATGGTTAGCGATTCGTGTTGCTCTTTTAGGGGTGACCGTCTCAAAGTCCGATCATAGGGTTTACAGTCGTAATTGTTGGAGTTCAGATGACTTCAGTTTTATTTTTCTTTTGACTGATGTAATGATCTCGAATCTTTTGATATGAATAGATGTTTGTTTTGATGATAAAAAAATCCAAATGCACACAAAAAACCGAACGTCGTATACAAAAGGACCGTAATATACACTTTATTGATAATAAAGTATGAATTAAGTAGTACAAAAGACATTTAATGAATAATGATGCCAAAAGTTTTTTCATTATCTCCTAGTATATTGCTTAACGTTAGGAAAAGTCTGTCCAGGTTCGTATTAAGTTAATCAATTAACGATCAATGATACTCTTCCTATTTTGGAAAGTTCTTGTTATTTTATTTTTCTAATATGAGTAATTAAGCCCTATTTTGAGAAAAAAATAGTCCCATTTTAGAAATTTCTATATCTTTTTGTACTCCCTCCGTCCCATAATTATCTTCATTCTTTCCTTTTTGGTCCGTCCCAAATTTATCTCCTCTTTCCCTTTTTAGCAAAGGATTTGTGGTTCACAACCATTCTTACACATTTCTCTCTCCTCTGCACAACTCTCCACCACACATTTTCCACTTTCTTAATCTCCGTGCCCAGTCAAAACCGAAGTTAATTCTGGGACGGAGGGAGTACTATTTTAAGTAATTCACTTTTTTATATTTTTACAATAATGCTACACTATTCCCCCGGATAGGTCGGGACTGAAGTTTAATTTCTAAGCTTTCAATCCATATTTGGACATGTAATTTAGAACTTAGCCCAGCGCATCCCATCCCAGTCCAGCCTAGCCCAGCCCACCCCACCCAGCCTAGTCCTTCTCTGTATATTCTTTTGTCGGCAAAGCTAGCATCGCTCCCTCTCTATAATCGCCGGTGGCGATCATCTCCTTATCACCAAAGTTCAACTGCTGGTGTTCTCTATGGACCAATAGCTACACACATTATGATGTCGAACACCACCGTCTTCGCCTCTACCTCATCTCAGACAGCTGGTAAGTATGTTTTCTTCCATCCTTTTAATTATTTCTCCTTAAAAAGTATTACCTTTCACTTAATGTGGCTGATGTATTTGAAATATTTTCTAAATGCCTTGTGCTTAATTGTTTCTGTAATTTCAACCTAAACAATATTGATATACAGAGTATATATTTCTATGTTGTTTTAAAGAAATGATTTCAATGTATCAGTTAGTTTAAATATAAAATAACCACTCATTTTAGAGAATAATAAATGTAATCTATTACTCTGTATATGCCATCTAAATTATAGGAACAACAATTATAACAAAGGTTACTCAAAGTAACCTGAAATATGACAGCTTGTGAGTTTGGTAGTTTAATTTATTTTTTCTATTAGCCTATTTCTTTTGGATGTCTTCTGTTTTGGTTATGTTTGATTACACCTATAGAAACTTTTTTTTATCCTTTATGAACCCATATCTTATTTTTGCCTATCACCTCAGCTCAAACGTTCATAAATGACCAAGGAAATCCTCTGTAGCTTCACCCAATGTGATGAGATAAGCTTTTATAAAAGAACTATTTTTTTTACCTTTTAAGAAATGCTTTTACTTCTAGTTTATTGAGATGTGATTATTTATTAACAACAATTTGTTTTATATCTATTTTAATCAGATATTTAATCATGTGTCTGTTTTAGGATCGACTTAATTATCAAAAACTTTTTTTCACTTGTTTGGATTATCACTTATTCTGCACCGGGGCACAAAGTTCTCTTTAAATTATTGTAATACATTACACTGTTATTTAAAACATATAATTCATTAAACTATTTAATACTCCATATATTATAAACCACTATTTATTATCTCACTGTTGTTAAGTTAGTGTTCTTCATTTTTATTTCAGGAAGCAGAGTTGTTTAATCCCTTTATGTTTTTAGTAGCACGGATAATATGTAAACTGTGTTACTGTAATCTTTTATAATTGTATGTAGTATTTGTTAACTGGTTTTTGTGTGACAATTTGAAAAATCAATATGATAGCGTGTTTTTATATATATTATAACGTGTTTTTGCAACACAGTTTAGAAAGTCAATAGAATATTCTGTAATACGTATACTAATCGTATACAATGAGTAAAGATGATGTAAAACAGGACTACAAAGATGTAAATTAAGACATACATTACACTTGGTGTTTACATCGGTACAAAGTTAAAACATTTACTTGCAAAAAAAATCATTTTCATCAACTTGATGGGCATTTTGAAGCTGAAGAAATGACCGGAAGTTATACACAACCCCGGGAAACCTCCCATCATTGTATTCTTGAAAATGTAAAAATTGACTGCCTTTATGTTTTCCTAAAAACACGACTATGTCAAGGCAAATATTCTCATTAGTTAATTGTCACCATGTAATCATGTAAAAGGAATGTTATCCCCCTCTATTTGTAAAAAACTTAGTCATATTTAGTCAACTAATCAACTTTTAACCTAGTACTTACATGCACCTCATGGTCTTGAAAAACGCACTCCAGTGCGCGAGTAACATTTTTGTGACTGAATGCTGGACAACCACACACCAGCCTCACTCATATAGCCCATTTTGTCTTGGAGGTAGTAAGCTCTTAGATTCTATTCAGCATCTTCACAACTCCAAAACATACTGAAACAGTAAATTAGAAATGTCAAGTATTTGCTTCGAACAATCAACATATGAAAAGACATGAGTTGAGAAACGAAACATGAAATTGAAGTTAAGAACACATTTGTCAGTATTTTTATACTCCGTATGTGATTTAGTTCAATTCTGTTCTGAGTATTTATAATTTTGGGGCCTATTTATTTGCAGAAACTGGCGAGGGAAACTGTATTATGCGTGCTTTGTTACGTGGAAGTTATGACTGGAAACTGCCACGTTTTCTTATCTGAGAATCCCAAGATCTGCTGCATGCGTGTTTTGTATTTTTTCTGAGACCACATGGAGTTTGGCTCAACTTTGTAATTTTTAGCCCATTTTATTAAAGTATGACGCAAGGCTCCAAAATTTTCCTGGGCGGGAACAGTTAGGGGACAGACGGTCCCCTTTTATATATTTAAAGATTCTCGTGACGTGTTCGAATATCATTGGATTTATTGCGTTGAAAAATAATGAACAAGTGAATCCAGTGTCAACTTCCTAACCCAAACAAACACTTCTGCAGCTGCCATGACAGTTAGGAGACGAGCTTCAAAAGAACAGTCCAGTGAAGGTGCTGTCCTGGACTCCGGCGATCCCAAAAGGAGCCCTAAGTTTGACGATGAATTGAATATTACTCCTTCAAAAGCTCCATTAATGCTCAAATGCGCCGCAATTTTTTCGATCCCGTACTTTTACTTGATCTTCTACCACTATCGAATAGAACCAGAGCTCCGTAGATCCATCGTAATTAATGCTATAATTAGCTTGGTCGGATACTTCTTAACCCTGGCTATCATCCCAGTAGCCTCAAAATATGTCATCAGAAGGAACTTATTCGGATATGATATCAACAAGAAGGGCACCCCTCGAGGAACCATTAAAGTGTAAAGTCATTATCTTTTATACATTTTATTGGAAACATTATCACCATTTTGAATGGGTTTTATTTCTAGATAGGTGAATCATTAGAGGGCTAATTGTATATTGTTCCTTTAATGCAACATGCTCTAATTGAAATTTGTCTTGCAATATGATACGGAATAGCATTCTGAATAATGATAATATGATTTTGTTGTTCTCTTTTGCAGGCCAGAGTCGCTGGGGATTGTTGTTGGGATTGTTTTCTTGATCGTGGCTATCTTGTTTCAGTATTTTAACTTCACAGCGGATTCAATTGTATGTAAATTCTTCTTCTTTCATTTTCCCTTTGTTTAGCAAAAAAAAATTTAAAGTAGAAGAAACTGAAATATATTCCAAAATGCTTGAATGGTATTCTCAAGGCCATGGAAACTGGCAAATCTTCTGAAAATAAGAGCCAAAGATTTCATTTTGTTTGTGTCATTAGTGGTGGTGGTGAAGTGGACATTAATGCAAAATTGGATGTTAGTTGCTCATTACCAACAGAGACTACATATATAGTATTATTGGACAAATAACCTGTATTTTTTAAGTATTAGAAAATAAGATGTGATACTTTATTGCTTTAAGAAATACCTAGTTTCTGTTCTGTATGTGATAAGCTTGTAATCAAGAATCTTGAAGAGTAGCCTTACTGGCCACAAGTTTGTGCATTTTACATTGGAAGTTTGGTTCCCACCTGATCATTACTAGAAGATAATCTTGTACTCTGGCTAACAAACAGTTTGCTCAAATAATACTCCTATACTGATGTATACCCCTTGGACCTTTAAAACATCATATATATCTATAATGAATGAATTGTTTGGCACATTTATGTATTTCTACAAGTCATTTTCACATTAGTGTAAAGTGAATGGTAAAACTCTAAGAAGCAGAAAAACTTCTCTCGGTTCGCACTTTGCCATTTTGGAACGCTTGAGTGTGTCAGAAACTTCAAGTTTTTGTTTCCAGGTTGTTTCTGCAGTTAAGAAGAATTGGGAAACCCGTTTCCCTAATTAATTAGCTTTCAAAAACTTTGGGTTTTAAATATTTTTATGGGATATTTTTAATGAAAACTAGTGTATGTGTATCGATTTTTAGTGGATTTTTATGGGATTTCATAACAACAGTAATGTCTTTGTGATATTCCATAGTGCGATGTGTTCTGAGAAATTTATTGCATTTGCATTTATTTTTGTACGGATGTACTAATACAACAACTACAACATTACCCCAGTGACGTAAAGGCTCCCACCTACGGTGGGGAAAGGGGGGTTGAATGTACGCGGCCTTACCCCTGTACTAAAACAAAGAGAGACTGTTTCCAGATGATCCATGATGAAAATTCCATCGAAAGTTGTGGAACTTATTTCTATATTTGATCATGTCGACTATTTCTTTATCAATAATTATTTAACAAAGTTATATGGAAAACTAAATTTATGTATATATCATATATGAAAGAAACACATATATTGTATCCCATATATTCTAAGATATTGTTTCCCACATTTCACGTTTCTCATTTTGAGTTCCCATGCTACTTTGGTAAAACTTTGTCTCTCTCTCTCTCTCTCTGTTTTTTTTTTTCCATTTTGAGTTGCCATGCTACTTAGGTAAAACTTTGTCTCCTTTTTTGTTTGTTTGCAGTGGCTTGTTGAGTACAATGCTGCATTAGCTTCAATCTGCTTCATGATGTTGCTTGGATTTGTTGATGATGTTCTTGATGTGCCATGGAGAGTGTATGTTTTTTTTCACACTTAATTATATTGGAAGCTTGCATGTTTGACTTACTAATTTGTGAAAAAAGTTCATTTGATTTGCTGTTGTGTAAAAGGCAGGAAATTACTTTTACCATCTATCGCGGCACTTCCGTTGTTGATGGCATATGCTGGGCATACAACTATTATTATACCAAAGCCTTTAGTTTCATACGTCGGAATAGAAGTTTTGGATTTAGGTAAATTTATAATTCAAATAACACATCTCTTATGGTTGTATGGACTTATATGTCACTTGCCCACTTTAACAAGTACTCTTTTGTGTTACATGAACCACTTTAACAAGTACTCCTTTGTGCTACATGAACTGCTTGGTTCATACATTTTGTAATGCCTCTACCAACTTTTCTGTGGACAGGATGGATTTATAAACTTTATATGTGGCTCTTGGCTATATTTTGCACAAATTCAATCAATATCCATGCTGGTATCAATGGGCTTGAAGTGGGGCAGACAGTTGTTATTGCAGCAGCTGTAAGCTACAAGATTTAAACATGTGAATATATAAATAAAACAACAACATGCAAACCTTAACGCCAAAAAGTTTGGGGTTGGTTAACATGAATCGACATATGACATGGGAGTTAAAAAACAATAAATAGAGATCTATATATAAATAAATAGTCTAACATACAGTGTTACTTGTAGATTATCATGCATAATATCATGCAAATCGGAGCATCCACTGACCCTGAGTACAAACAAGCCCATGCGTTTTCTCTTTACCTTGTTCAGCCATTGATTGCCACTTCCTTGGCGTTACTTTCTTACAATTGGTATAGTAGTAATACTTGGCTTTGAGACTATCTTTTTTCCCATAGAGTTATGCATGCTATTTACCATCCATGTGTTTTGTCACATACTATCTATTATAGGTATCCTTCCTCGGTCTTTGTTGGTGACACCTTCACCTACTTTGCTGGAATGACCATGGCAGTAGTTGGCATTTTGGGCCACTTTAGGTATGCCAACTATATTTTTATTGCATCAGTATAAATGTAAAATCGAGTACAAAGTGAACATAAGTTTTGACTCTCCCTGGCAGGGGCGTATCTACTATGGGGGCAGGGGGGCAGCTGCCCCCACTCAATCCCCACCTAACCCCATTATATATATATATCAAATTTTATTTGTGTAATTTTTATATATTCTATTATATATGTATAATATAAATTTAGCATCCCTAATGACAAACCAAGTTCCGTAGCCCATTGGGATGAATGATGAACGCTCTACTAGTGTGTCCAAGTTCGAATCTCTGTGGCCACTCTGAGAGTGGACTATTTTTTTGCCCCAACTCTTTAAAATTTTTTCAATATAACATTCAAATTAATTATTTTAAATGTAGCTAATAAATGATACTAAATTAATTCCAACAAAAATTTCAATAACATATTTTTACACTTAATATTAAAACTTGTTTGTTTATTTATAACTTAAATTACTTATAATTACATATTTCATCCATTTCTTATATATTTTTGGTTTTGCATGTAATAAACTATAGAATGTCTAACACTCTTAACCTAAGATCCAAATTAGTTAAAAACAATTTATTTTAATGCAACTATTAAATGATATGTAATTTCAATCACATCTTTTCACACCTAATATTAAAACACACTTGTTTATTTGTAACTTAAATTAGTTATAAATTTATAATTTCATATGAAATCATATGTTTCTTATAAAAAAATTATTTTATTTTCAATAAATTGTTGACTTTTTTTTATTAATATTTATTTCCTAAAAATTGTGTGATAACGTAGTGTAAATTTGCCCCCACTGGCCGAAATTTCTGGATACGCCACTGCTCCCTAGCATCTTTTACCATTTGGGAATGATTACAGGAATCTTGAACTCTGAAAGTTTCGCTTGTTTACAGAACATCTTAATAGTTCATAGGTTATAGCTGATACTTTTATCCTGCCCATGAATCCATGATATGTCCTTCAAATAACTCGGAAGTAGAGCTAAAATTTTGCCTCATCGTTTTGATAGAATTTTTATGTAGTTGAAAGCTTCACAATTATGATGGAATTTAGAATGCTTTATATAGTCCTTAACTAGTTAACTGTCATCATCACCCCAGTGCCGTAAAGGCTCTCACCTACGGTGGGGTAAGGGGGGTCGGCTGTCCTTAACTAAATCACAGAGAGAGATGACCCTAAACCCTTAACTAGTTAACTATAAACGGAATAATATGGAGACTAATTAGATTTAAAACTAGTTTAACATGAGAAAAGTCACTGACTTAGTCTCCATGTCATGTCTTTTTAGCGAAACGCTTCTGATATTCTTCATTCCACAAGTTTTGAACTTCCTGCTGTCACTACCTCAGGTACCCGCCTGACCTCCACTCATACGGTTACATTATATTTATGAATTCCCTAACATGCTGCTTGTTGCTTCCTTGTCCTCTGACAGCTAGCTGGTATTATCCCTTGTCCACGGCATCGACTGCCTAAGTAAGTAATTTTACTTGGTTGCTTGACTCGTGAAATATTCACAACACAATGAACTTATATTGGGAGTTTGCACCGACCCTTCAGGTTTGATCCTCAGACTGAGCTACTGACTGGTACAAATGATGGAACATTAGTGAACTTCTTCTTAAGACGATTTGGAAGAATGTCCGAACAGTCTCTATGCACTGTATTACTACTTTTCCAGGTAATTTAATAGGGTTCTTTGTGCCTTGCAAAGCCTCAATACATAAAATTTAGACATTTCTTCAAATTAATTGTATTTATATTTGTCTGTTGTCAAAAAAGCCTATGAGATGTGTATATTTGTAAAATTTTAATTGTCTTCAATCGAATTAAATTTCCATCATATTTTCCAACCGAATGGTCCTAAACCCAAAATTAAATAACTTATTCCTTTTGGTATCCCCCCTGTCACTACTAAATTTCACGACCCAAACATGGCCTGAATGAAATGAAGAAAGAAATGCCTGCATTTCTCATGTTTGAGTGGCTGTTAGCAATGACTTCCTTAAACGATGGGATTTATTAGTGTTTTTAACACATTAATTTCAATTTGATGATCTGCATAACATTAATCCACTGAATTCCTGCCAAACACGCTATGTTAAAACTTACAATGCACAATTTCTATTTGTTGCTTGCCTGCAGGGCATCTGCTGCTGCTTCTGTTTCCTGCTAAGGTGGCTTCTTACTGGTTGGTATAAATAATGATCGGTTGCCATAACACAAAGAATATATATTTCCTCTGGTGAGCACATAAATGAATGAGATGAGATCCCCATTGTAGTCTTGTTGAAACTTTTTATTATCATGATTTGACCAACCCACCCCCAGAATTGCACCAAGAAAACTTTTTTGTATATTATTGGGGGGGGGGGGGCTTGAGAAGAACTAAATGTACTAATATCGGGTGGATCCAATAATTCCGTAACATTTTGTTCTGCTAACATAAGATTGACATGAGCTGATGAGCATATGAATGTGGAGTTCCTGAGCTTAATTAATTAATTTTTTTTGTGCTCAATAAATGTCAGTCTCGATCACTTCAATGTATTCAGTGTGATGTGAATTGAAAGAGAAAAAGCAATCTGTAATATTAGTAGAAAACTGTGGATGTAAAGATTTGTTATGTACCCAGAATACAATCTACTCAAGCATCACGTCTGAATATGTGATGGGAAGATTGCAATGGTAGAGAGGAAATGAAAGGCTTCTTTCTAAATAAGCGAATAGACTAAATGGTTGCAAAAAATCTTGCAACCATTTTTGTGGAAAGAACAATTGTTCCACGACCTTATTTGATCATCAACTTCTTGACTAATATCCATACAAATCGCTCTTCAAACTTTCAAAGTCATATGCTTGCAGCCTTGGTGCATAGTGCATACATCTACTTAACTAGTTTTGATCTCTCTAGTTGTTCTACTTCTATCCCAATATTACTAGAATGTAAGGCATGACATACGATAACAAAAAAACATGTCTTCTGGTTGTTAGCCTTCTCTATTCTAATCAATTTTGTGGTTGCAGACAACGGCCAAGGCACTTCTTAACACAAATGATTCATCGTGTACTTTGTTTATGGCTTTAGTTTTTTTGCGCCCCACCATTTTACAAAATTAGAACCCTACTAAGACCCCGCTTAGTGGCACTGTTTTTTGGCTTATCATGTTCTTCAGCCCATTTTTCCACCAAATATGTGTGTGTGCGCATGCTACAGCAACAGGGGAAGACAACCGCCTAGAGAGAACCTCTCGATACCTATGTATAATAGGAATTGAGTTAATCACATGAAAAAACCTTCTCAACAATTCTATTTATTACTATTATTCTTATGAATTATAATTATAAATATACTTTTAATTATAACTATAGAAAATTATAGCTATAAATATAGTTATAGTTATTGTAATTATAATTGTGTAATAGATATAATATATTTAATTTTAGTTATCATAATTTTTTATAATTATGATTAATTTAAATTATATTTGTAAGTACAATTATAATAATAGTAATGATTATAATTATAGAAATATTTAAATGAGATCAAATCAGAAAAGCTCAGGTCAGAAAGATTCAGATCATATCAAAAATAATTATAGAAATATTCAAATAAGATCAAATAAGAAAAGTTCAGGCCAGGTCCAAAAGATTCAGATCATATAAAAAATATTCAGATCAAATCAAACCCAATGAGAAAGATTCAGATCAAATCAGATCGGATTAGAAAAATTCAGATCAAATCAGAATTTAAAAAATTCATATTAGAAACATTCAGATCAGGTGAAGAGAACAACTTCTAATTTTGTTCATGGCAACACCCTTTTTATACTCAATCGCCCCTCAAGGCCTCAATCAGTCAACCCTCTCTTCACAATCCCCAATTCTCCCTTTGAATTTTTCTTCTCTCATAGGGATGGACATGCCAACGGCCTTGGATTGATGGCCTTGGACCGGGACAAGAACCGACATTGTGCTGGCCTGGATCGGGACCGGAGAAGAGGTTCTGGTGCGGAATCGGGTACCCAAGTACCCAACCGGTTTCCGGTGAGCCCGGTCATAAATAATGGAGACCGGACCAGGCGATGCTGGTCCGGTTCTAGCTGGTTCCAAAGGTAACAATTTTAAATTTTCACATTCTCAAATGGTGGAAGAGCCACAAAGGGTTGTTCCCTATTTTATGAAAAATGGCCAAACAGGTGCTGTCAGTGCCGATTTCAAGAGTTGCCGTGGTATAAGAGTTTAGCGAAGTCGGCATCATTTTGACTGTTTATAGAGCGCAGTTGAGCGCTTCATCTCTTGAGACGCTCATTTTCTTCCATGATTGGTTGAAGGTCCGCCGTAGAACACAAGAAGTTAAATAGCACTGGACTGCCATTTCATGGAAACACAAAAAAATTGATCCCGGAAGCGGCTCCGAAGATTAGTTCATGTCTTAAAAGTTTAAACCATTCTCAATTGTAATTTATAAATGTGTAATACTCTAAAACAGTGCTTGTTGTTGCTTTAATAGTTTAAATAAGTGTTTCTAAGCTTTTAGATAAAAAAAGAGCTAAAAATGTGTTTGTAAATCCCAATCCCAACTTATAATTAAAAAAGTACTTTAAAGTTAAACATTAGAAGCTGGAATATATCAACTTCTAAGTGCTTCTAGGTATACTTGTAATTAACTCAAACTTTATGGATAATAATAATGGCAACAAAATCTCTAAACCCCCGAAATACCTCAAATAAACACCACCCATCTGCCCCATAGCCCTCACGCAAGTGACCAGCCTGGAGCTTTGTCGTCGAGTGATGGAGATTGCAGGCTAGGCGACCGACCTGTAGATGGGGTCAGTCAAATATGTTGACTGCGGCGTTGGGGTGATAACAGGGAGACACACGCCGACTCAAGGGATTCTATGCAATGGTGGAGTCTGATCTAGGGTTGTACAGAATCAAATAACCCTACTCTCTTTTTAAGTCACCCACGCAATCACTCATGCATATTTTAGTGTGTACACATTGTTTTTCTTCTTCTTCAAAGATTCACCACATTAACTTCAACAATAGTATAGCTCAAAGAATTGCACACAAGCACATTATTTAATCAAATCAAGAATAAACATAAAGTGGCTAATAAGTCTAACAACAAAAATTAACAACATAAAGATTGATGATCCAAGTCAAATTTTAGCAAGTACACATTTCAAATAATATAAGTTTCCCCTTCACAAAAGTATTTCTTGAGCACACTATAATTTGAAACGATAAATGTATATAATTCACAAATTTTCAACATATAAAAAGAAACAAAGAAATATCTTTGTTACATGCAATGGACTTTAGCTTGCACCCCCACAATTTTAAATATTTACAAACAAATGCATGGCCCTTAAAATTCATAGAGATAATTTCATTTTTATTTAAGATAAATCCATCACAACCTTTATTTGCATGTAATATACGCTTGGATTTTAAAGAACCACACCAAAGCACTACATGCAGCCTAATAGCAACAAAGTAAGCATAGAAAAAAATTGGTTCAACGGTTCTTCAACAACACAACAAAGTAATTAATACTTTGTATAATTTAATGACTATAGAGATGTTATGAAGAGGGTTATCAAAAGTTAAAACCGTTTTCAGCATTAGAAGGGAATTTAATAGTCATAATTTTAAAGCACACTAAAGTTAGAATTTCATTCCCTAAGTTGATCAAATAATTTTAAGAACAATTAAAGGAAAGGGTAGCCTTGTATTAACAAGTTAAAACTGAAATGAAATGGATGATCACGTCCAACGATATACATGTTTTTAACAACTAAAAATTCTCCGGATATTTCATTGACAGTGTCAGACCTTCTCATATGTCATACCGGTATGCAAAAGTAGAATGCAAATAAATAAATTTTTATTCAATTTAAGCAATTAAGCCAGTCAAAATCTCAATCAAGTGAAATCATCAATAAAATACAAAATCTTATATGATGTGAGCTTAATCTTAACAACCATTTTGTCATCCCCTATATATAGGACTATAGGAGGATAGACCCATTTTTTTTATTCACAATTGTGTTTGGTAGTCACAATGTCTACCATCTATTCATTCACACATCACTAGTCAATTTTAAAAATTAACCACACCAATTATAGCATCGCCGTCAACAAAATTTACACTTTATTTTGGTAGATTGTCTTCCCCAAAACTTTTGAGGAGTAGTAGATGCTTTTGAGTTTTGACAATAACTGTTTAACAGATGACGGTTTCAATAAATTAAAGCAAAAGACTTGGATTATGATTTTGTCTATTTTGTTCTTGCCACTCAAAGACTAGATCTCTACATATCAATTGATTATCGATGTGATGATGCTCTTAGGTAACCATTTAATTCTTAACAACAAGAATAAATATCACCTTTTTTTCTTTAACAATCTTTCTCTTCTTTGGCTATGATGTTAGAACATAGTCATGCCAATTGGCAACTAGAGAATACTCAATGATTTCCCCTTAAATTCTTTTCTTCATGGGCTAACTTTATAAAACACAATTATGGCTTAAGCGAAAAAGTCTCTAATTCTTCTCTTCTTTGAATAAGATTTTAGAATAATTTAATGGCATAAGATAGAAATAACAATTTTTGTCCTTTTCTTTATTCTCTTTTGTTTTCTTATGTGACTATGATTTTTAACTCAGAAATGGTAAGAAGAGAGTACATTCACTTCTTTTTCTTTAGTTTTTTTTTTTCTTTTCTTCATGTGCTTTTTTAATCACAACCATGGACGAAGAGAAAAATATAATTTTTTTTAAATGCTTTTGGGACAATGATAGTAAGAAGAGAAAAATGCATTTTTTGGTCACTTATTCTCTGAACAAAAAATGGGTTAGAAGGAAAATGATGACTTTTTTTTTCATCTCCTCTTGGCCTACTATCTTAAGACATTGTGATGGTTAGGAAAAAAATACGGAGTAAGTCATTTTAACCACCCTATTAGTAAGTAAATTAAAGATGCATCTTTTTCTCCGACTAAAATGTCAAAACACGACAAAACACACCAATTAATTTGAAAAATACATTAATTATAACTTTAGAAAGAAGAAACAAAGACCCTCCAAAAAAATCAATCCACTTTTTACGGTAATTTCTTCTCTTTTTTTCTATAATTTATAAAATTGTAAAGGTCATAGACTTCACTTTTTTCAATCATTTCTTTATTGTCTTATATTGGTCACAAGTGAAAAAATGACCTTCATTTTCGTAGTTCATTTTCTTCAATTCAAGTGGTATTCTATCGGGTAGTAGTCTAACGGGTAATAAGTTAAACTTGCAGTTTTTTCTATAACTAATGTGTTATTCTACAACAAGAGTTACAACTCTTTGAAACAATTCAAAACATAATGGCTCGGCTCTAATTTATGTGGAGTAATTTGTATCCCTTCTAAATTAATTTAGGATCCCGTGCAACGCACGGGTGAAAGACTAGTTAGTTTATAAAGGAGTATACTGAATTTAGCAAGTCAATATTGGAAGGGGAGAGGTGCTAGGATGAAGGAAATGAAGAAGATTGTGGTTGTGTCCTATCACCCACCTTGAGGGCAAGGTGGATGTTTAGGATGGGAGAATTGTTAGGGACAGACCTATTAGGATATTAAATAAAAGAGTTAGTGTAGTTATATTTCTGTTTGAGATAATAACTACATTCTGTTAGTGGGATACTATAAATAGATGTTAAGTGAGAATAGAGGGAGGCTATTTTGACTGTTTATTATTTTCTGGGAAGATTGAGAATTATCTCTCTCTTGGGGCTTCAGCTATATGCCAAGAAGAGCAAGTGTATTTTAGGGCAGGAATCTATATCACACTTGGACACATTATTAATAATTTTTGGGCAGGAAAATGTTGCTCTGAGGTTCCAATTGTTTTATGCAATGACAGGTGTGTTATAGCCTTAGGCAGGGTTGTATTGATAACTGATGCAAAGGAAAAGGGTGAAATGAGATCTGAAGAAACGATCATTAAATGTGAAGGGTCATCTGGGCTCATCAAATTGAGATCCCTGGGAGATATTATTGCAATACCTAGTGTTTGTGATAAGGAAAGCAGAGATCTCAATTCTTTTATCGTACTGACAAACCCTAAGCAGTCTCAATTTTATGAAGACATTAGTTTGTCTACTTTGAAACCCTAGCAAGAGACCCATCATGAGGCTGACAGACTCCTTATCCAGTAGAAATAACTGCTCACAACTCATACATGACTGTGGCAAAGTCAAGTTTTCTGAATTGGAAATGTAACTTCCCAGGCAGTTTTTCAAAGGCTAAGATTGGATGGGAATTAAGGTGGCCTCTAAGGCTCTAATTGGTCGTCAAGCTCAATTGTATTTAACTGAAGATACTGGTGTTGAGAGAAAAATCCTAGCAGGATAATATCGACACATTTTCGTTTTCACGATGACCATGAAAAGTCATATGTGTAGATAAACAGCGAACATGAGTAATAGATGATACCTATGAGGCTATTACTCACTCCCTCCCCTTTTAAATGTCTCGTTTTACCATATTGGAATGTCCCTATTTAATTGTCCCATACCTTATTTGGTAAAGTTTGTGTGGCTCAAAATCATTCTTACTTTATCAATCAATTAATATCAACCACACAAACCCACTTTTCTTAAAACTCGTGCCACCCTCTTCCGGGACATTTAAAAGGGGACGGAGGGAGTATTATACATCTCGACACAAAAACATGAGTTTGCAGAAGACTAAATTTCTAGTTTCAAATGTAACTGAGGCCTAGATCTTCATAATAGACCTTGGTACCAAAAGAAGAAACTCAATAGTGGATGAAGTGAAAATAACATACTTTCAGCTGGCATTAAGAAAAGCTTCAGCCGCCAGTGTTCTTATTTCCTTTGGAGTTTTGATGAAACATACGTCAATGTAACTGGAGGCAAGACTTATCTTCAAAGCAAGAAACGAACTTGGAGAATAATAAAACCCTTGTATATTATGAATTCAATAACTTTCCCTTTCTGCTTCCTCTTTCTTTCCTGTTCCTTCTCTCTACTCTTTCACTTGTACCCGTTTGCCTTTCCCCCTTTCTTCTCCTCCGCTGCTCCTAATAGAAATAAGGAAACAGCTTCCTTAATTGTGGTGAAGCTTTGAACTTCAGTCTGTGTGCCCCATTCCCACTCATTTGTAATATACAGTATACCCCCATAGAACCACATTTATCAACGCTTGAGCAGCTGAGCTACGTCAAAATGCAACCCTAGCAATCGTTTTCCACTCACCAGTTCAAAATAATACCTATGAGACACCATACAGGAAAAGGGAAGTGAAACTGATGGACCAATAAACAGCCAAAGAGAAATTAACATACTTCAGAATTGTACTAGTAACCAGCTTTAAAAAGGGTATTTGTAATTTGTAATTTAAATGATTGACAGAGTAATTTGTAATTTAAAAAGGCTGCCGGACAGATGATAGAACTTGGATATAATCTAATTCAAACCTGAGCAAAAAAGAACTTGGATATCCTTCCAATCCTTATCTTCAAAGCAAATGACCATAAAAGTAGAAGTCTTGAGGCAAAAAAGAACTCTCTCCCTTCCTTTCCCGTTTCCCCTTTCTTCTTCTCTTCCCCGGATTCCCCTCGATTCCACTCTCCTCTGAGGCTATTATTATTATATATCTCAACACAAAAACATGAGTTTACAGAAGACTAAGATTCTAGTTTCAAATGTAACTGAGGCCTGGATCTTCACAATAGTAGATGAAGTGAAAATAACATACTTTAGAATTGCTGAAGTTGGCCCTTGGTACCAGCTGGCATTAAGAAAAGCTTCAGCTGCCAGTGTTCTTATTTCCTTTGACAGAGCAATTTCTAGTTTAAAAAGGGTGCCTGACAGATGATGAAACATAAGTCATTCAATGTAACTGGAGGCACGAACTATCTTCAAAGCAGGAAACGAACTTGGAGAATGATAAAACCCTTGTACAAGTTATTATGAAATTCAATGAAACCCGATTCTTTTATTACATACTTAAACCTAGTCATCTTAGCCTTTTACCCGATTCTTTTACCCTTTCCAGATGCTTTTGAAATGGTTCATGGTCTTGAACAAGATGAGGTCAATTCTCTTAAAGAGATGTCGGAAAACAAGCAAAGGACACAACAGGAGATGCAGATGCCAAGAGATTCTAACTTTTGCAGCACCAGGGAGCATTTTTCCACCAAGATATTGTTTCTGCTCCTTACAGTGAAGAACTGTAAGCTGCAGCAGTTAGCAACTGTGGCTGGTGACATACTAATTGGGAGGGAGAAAATACAGAAGGTTTTGCTTGCCGGGCTGATTGAGATTGGGGTCATGTGGCGGCATGATGAGCAAGAATTTTGGGGTGTTCTAGAGGATAGTTCTGCTCCTCTTACACAACATGGATTGCAGCATATAATGCTGGAAATGCACTACACCGTAGAGATAGCACGGGTTGCTGGATACCCTTCCAGGATAGTGCATCAAATAGCATCGGATATAATGTCTCGGGTGACCAGGACATATTCGGTTAGGGGCATTGTACCAAGTGCTTTACCAAATGATGACTGGTTTATAGAAACAGCAAAAGGAGCAATAAACAAGCTTCTTTTGGGTGGGAAATCCGGGAGGTACTGGGAAGGAAGAGGTTCCAAGATGAAGAGGAAGTTCAAAATCAAGGCTGTGTCCTATCACCCACCTTGAGGACAAGGTGGTTGTTTAGGGGGGAGTAATGTTAGGCATCAGCCTAATCAGTAGTCTTAAATAAGGGGGTTAGGGGAGTTAAATAGCTTATTAAGTGTCTATAGCTTATTTAGTTGTCTATTTAGTCCCTGCGTGGACTTTTGGCTATAAATAGAAGCTGGGATAGCCTTAATAGGTAGACTGTTATTTTGAGAACTGTTGCCTTGTCCCCTAAGAGTCCCGGTTGCCTAAGAAGTCCCTGTACTGCCTACGGATTACCTATTTCATCAATAAACATCTATTTCCATCTCTGTTCATCAGATCTGTGTGTTCGTTTACTGTTTTAGCTTTGATTTGTGTCTGTGCCCTAACACTGAGTCCTCCGACTGCCGTAGTAGGAATAACTAAGTAGTTATAGTGACTATGGTAATAATTAACATTCCAAAGCTTTTATCAGTCAGTGGAGTTTGATCATTATTTGATAGGGACATAGACAACCAATAATAATAAGAATAACAGAGTATTATTAATAGTGTTATTGTATAAGTTAATGTTTTGGGCCATGTAATTCAAGAAATATGGACCAGTGGCCAGCCCTTAAGAAGAGAAATGATATAAAAGGGGGAAGGGGGAAGAAGGTAGCCAGAATTTCAGTTGGAATTAGGCTGGGAGAGTGAGGCTCTCTTGAAGAGCCTCAACCCTGTAATTTTCAGTTTACGTTGATCTCTCGTTTCTACCATTGTAATCACTACTGTCTTCTTAGTTTTTTAATCAATATAATACTAAAACTCTGCTGCGTTGTTGAGGTCCCTAACATTGGTATCAAAATCGTTGTCCCTGGGAAGCTTCGATCTAAGTCACACGATAAAAAAAATGGAGCAGCGTAGGGAACGTCGAAGGTCAGTTGCCCCTGGTTTGCACGCGAACACTGAGAAGCGTGTGTCGCAGGGAACATGGAAGATCTGATCAGGATGCTTCGCGCGGAAGAGGGGAGAAGCTAGCGAAAAAGGTTGAGCGCGGAAAAGTGGAGAAACTGGCGGAAAAGTGATTGGGGGAAGGATATGCGAATCTGGTTGAAAAAGATGCGCGAACTTTCGCGTCGCCGGAGACTTACAGGCCAAGTGAGGAGCCCTCCTAGACTCCGTCGGCCAACTGAAAATCAGATGTCATCCCAAGTCACTTCAACTTCATCCCTAACAGAACTCCTTAGTTCACAGGTGACCTCGAATGCGCTGATTTCATCACCAGCAGAAGATCCTTGTTCGCAGAATCCTTCTCAAACTGCTTCTCACCTTGCGCAAGTCTCTTCGAAATCGCAGAATTCTTCTCTGAGTTTGCAGGATGGTCTCAACATATGGACACAACACCCCAACTCTCTGTCTACCCACTCCCTCTACAGGAACCAGTACTAAAATTTGGGAACTAATTACCCAAAGACAGCAAAAAAGACAGGAGCTCAAAGAAAATTTTAAGCTGGCACAAGAAAGAATGAAACTTTATGCAGACACACACGGGTAGACAGAGAATTTGCAATAGGGGATCAAGTATATCTGAAGTTACAACCTTACCGACAAAATTCAATTCAACGCAGAAATCAGAAACTATCAGCTCACTACTATGGTCCGTACACTGTTTTGGTAAGGGTGGGGAAAGTGGCTTACCATGTCTCCTTACTGAAGCGTTGCATCAGTTCCCACGCAGTAGTGGCATCACAACTCCCAGAGGTTAACCAAGATGATAACTCTGCTCCTCTGCCAACCCCAGCAAGAGCTAGTAAGAATGCTGAAAGGGTATTAGCAAGTGGGTTGTTATGTAGGGGTCCCCACCCCCATTCCTACAAATACGGTTAGAGCAAATAGGGAAAGGGACAAAAATTGCAGACTATCTCTCCTCCCAATCTCTTTGTCTCCTTCGTTCTCTCTTTTCTTCCATATCTGGTAATTTCTAATTCTAAAATATCACTACATCAATAATTAAGCAGATAACATCACACTATAGTACATTTGCCAACGAGTAGGTAGTGCCCTGATTCTTCTAGTACACTAGCAGTTCCAGCATTACAACAAGTAGGTAGTTACCCACCTCCGTTTTACTACTACACAGGCAGCTGAAGCTTTCCTCTTCTCATTCCTTGCTTCCATCCCGCCCCCCTTCCCTACAGCCCCTAATACAAATAAGGAAACATCTTCTTCAACTGTGGCGAAGCTTTGAACTTCAGTCTGTGTGCACCATTCCCACTCATTTGTAATCCCTGAGGTAATAGAAAGAAGGGCACAATTCTAAATTCTACTTTCAAATTTATCAACGTTTGAGCAGCTGAGCTACGTCAAAACGCAAATCTGGCAATCGTTTTCCACTCACCAGCGAACTTCAGCATAAGGACGACATAATCACCTTCAAAATGATGATATTATTCAATCCACGGGATATCCACCCGATAATCCAGAAGGGGCGAAAAGGGTTGATTCAGATTCCAGCTCGAATTCAAAACCTGTGTTACTTGCAGAGATAAGTCTTACTGATGGACCAAAAAATATGACACATCAAGTAAAAAAAATAATGACAATTGAAAATGTTGCTCTGAATTTCCAAGGAAAGGTGTGTTATAGCCTTAGACAGGGTTGTATTGATAACTGATGCAAAGGAAAAGGGTGAAAGGAGATCTGAAGAAACGATCATTTAAAGTGAAGGGTCATCTGGGCTCATCAAATCGAGATCTCTGGGAGATATTGGAATACCATGTGTTTGTGATAAGGAAAACAGAGATCTCAATTCTTTTATCGTACTGACAAACCCTGAACAGTCTCAAATTTATGAGAACGATCATAAATGAGTGTGGATAAATCTAAGATGGATACTTTGTATGGGAATTGTAACTTCCCAGGCAGTTTCTCAAAGCTAAGATTGGATGGGAATTAAGGTGGCCTCTGATTGATCGTCAAGCTCAATTGTATTTAACAGAAGACACTGGTGTTGAGAGAAAATTGCTAGCAGGATAAATCTCGACTCATTTTCGTTTTCATGATGACTATGAAAAGTCACATGTGTAGATAAACAGCGAACATGAGTAATACCTATGAGGCTATTATTATACATCTCAACACAAAAACACGAGTTTGCAGAAGAAACTCAATAGTAGATGAAGTGAAAATAATTAGAATTGCTGAAGTTGGCCCATGGTACCAGCTGGCATTAATAATAATAACTTAATTATTATTATTAATTAATATTATTTAATTGTCTTAATTTTCTATTTCTTTCTTTCACTTTCCCTCTCTCTTCCTCTCGACTCTTCTCCCCGTCTTCCCCCATTCTTCTCCCCTTTCCCCCCTTTTCTTCCCCCCCTCGACTCCCCCATACTGCTCCAACGAATCATCTGGGCAGCACAAAATTCTTGAAACAGAAAATATATGACTCCGTAAACTACCTGTCCATCTGCCACTGGATCAAATGACAGCATCTCTCATTCATTCCTTTTAACACAACTATCATTCTTCTCATACGGCATTTATCATTCTTTTCATCTCACTACACCTCATAGGATCTGGCTCATCGATCGCCCTCTCTGTGAGCACGTGTTTGATTCGGCATATAGACTTTCTTACCTTGGAGATACATTCTGGATTTGGAAATCTCAAGTTTTGAGCATTAAGCATTTGACGTTGAGCCTTGAGAAGTACATACCATAGTTTGTGAAGATCATCCCAGGACTTGAGACGAAGCTCAGATGCCTTCCAGCTCCGACCATACACAACAGGTTTATCATCCTCCACACTTCTATGAGCTTCAAAGAACTGCTCGAGAGGGTTATGAATTGCTCTTCTAGCTGAAGTACAAGCATCCCAAGTAGTCTCACATTTGGCAGCAGCTAAGAATGTCCTCATAAAGAGTCAAGCCGCAGCCCGCAAGCATAGTTGCAAATAGGTTATATCACCAAAGAAGTGAAAATGAAGGCTTTCTGAATATTGCAATCCGCTAGGGTAAGACCGTCTTCTAGCTGCTTCCCGGAAAAAAAAATCAGAAGGGTAAGGCCAAAATAGAAGGGCGGTGATGGGGCTAAAATCCGCTCCAGGGAATCGAACCCAACCCCTTCCATTTTAAAGTTTTACATACCACCAAATAAAAAAAAAAAAAAAAAAACTGAAAAGACCAATGTTTAAAATAAACAAATACGGAGTACTATTCTAAAAGGGCATTAAACAAAGATATGCCCTTACAACTAAGGAAATTGAAAAAGTCACAACTAATTATAGTACTAACCAAAGCGTACTCCTATGGGGCTGGGGCAATCCAACATCTCCACACTGCGTTTTTCCTGCAAGTAAAAGCTGTATACGAAATATTATATGTTTTGAAACAAAGAAAAAAGGTTGAGGTAAAGAAGAATGAATAGGATTTGCAACAACGACATATATTAGCAGATCTGAAACAGCAGTGAAAGAAGCAAACGGCTCTAAGCCACAATAAAGAATAAAAGTTTCAATAAAAAAACATTCAAGGGGAGAACCAACTACAATAGCTATAGTGCATTTGCCAACGAGTGGGTAGTGCCCTGATTCTTCTAGTACACTAGCACTTCCAGAATCACAACAAGTAGCTAGCATTTCAAGGGGAACTCAGAAGCAAAACAAACGCAGGAAGAAGGGAGAAGACTATAAAGACTGAATCGCCAAAAGACACATCCCTAAGGCGTGAGAAGCGCGCGACTCTCAGATGCGCAAAAGGCGTCAAAAAGCGCCGTATAATGTGCGCCTCTTGGAACCTACGCCGCCTGGAGGTGTAAGATGCGATAAAGTGCTCGCCTTAGAGAGCCTAGCGCATTTTCGCGCCTCAGGCGCGCTTTTTTAAACCAAGGTGTGCACCATTCCCACTTATTTGTAATATATAGTATACCCCCATAGAACCACCTAGTCATACCCACATTTTGCATCTTACTATAGATATCCCTAAGGTAATAGACAGAAGGGCAAAATTCTAAATTCTACCTTCAAATTTATCAACGTTTGAGCAGCTGTGCTACGTCAAAACACAAATCTAGCAATTGTTTTCCACTCACCAGCGAACTTCAGCATAAGAACGACATAATCACCTTTAAAAAACAAATAATAAATTAATAATAACATAAAATTGTTGGACACATCAACAGTGAATTGGGAAACTTATAAATCAAGGACTTCTTTTTGACGAAACTTAAAACTAAAATCAAAACCAGAAATGTTGTACTGCAACTGAGCAGTAATTTACTGCGCCCCAGTTCTAATTAATATTAAGTTCAAACTATCTAGGTTGATTATATGAAGCATAATTAGTTAAACTTTTACTGCAATCAAGTACATATGAATTTAGTAAATTTCCCCCTGTCTTAATTTTCCCCTACTGCTTCCTCTTAATTTTATATATCTATGAGGCTATTACTCCGTATATATCTATGAGACTATTAATCAAGTTAATAGTAACTAAATAAGTTAATAATAACTAAATAACTTAATATTTTAGAGAGTTCCTCATCAGATTGGTTTCTTCCCTAGCGCACGTCTAGGGTTTCAGTATTTCTCGTTCATAGCTTCGAACGGTATTTTCATTCTCAGAATCGTCATGCAAAGTACGTCGATGTCAATGGAGGATCTTTATTCAAGGCTCTCTCTGGAGGAGGAGGGTGAAGAAGGTTTAGACGTGGGGGGATCAGAGACAGAAGGGGATTATCTCAACTTAGTGGCCGTGGGAAGACTTCTGACAGATAGACCGGTAAAGTTTGTTTTCTTTCGTGAAACTATGGCTAACTTATGGAGACCTGGGAAAGGAGTTACTATCAAGGAGTTGGGTGGCCATAGATATCTTTTCCAATTTTTCCATGAGGCTGACATTTGTAGAATTTTGAATGACGGACCATGGGCATTTGATCGCAATCTTCTAATATTGCACCGTCTTAGTCCTTTGGAAAACCCCATGACTTGTCCCCTGGAGCAGGCTGAATTCTGGATCCAGGTGTACAACCTTCCAATGGGGCTAATGACAGAAAAGGTAGCAATGCTAATAGGCAATAAAGTGGGGAAGTTTGTATGCGCAGATGAAAAAAATTTCCAGGGGACAGTAAAAGTGTTTATGCGAATACGAGTACTCCTACATGTTGATGCCCCGCTCAAAAGGAAATTGAAACTAAACTGGAAAGGAGAAGAGATATGGGTGGATTTCAAGTATGAACGACTTCCACTATTCTGCTTTATCTGTGGACGATTGGGTCACTCCGATCGTTTCTGTAAAATCCATGTAGAGGAAGGTTGGAGCGGGCAAGTGAAACCTTACGGTATGTGGTTAAAAGCTGGAGGCAAAAGAGATGAAATTGGGCAAAGTAATCCATGGTTGGTACCTGATCGTGCGGGGTTTGAATCCAGGAGGTGCAGTGAAAGCAAATTAAGTGAAGAAAGGGAGGGATTTGGTGGTACTAAACTTTCTAAAGACAGAATGGATGCTACAGAAGGGGTGGTTTGCTGTTGGACGGATAAGGAAAGTCTTAGCAGGAACTTTTCAAGGAATGACAGTTTGATAGGCAAACGCAGGAGGATCAGTGAGAGTGCAAATATGTCAGGATTGGATCAGGAGGAAGTTAATGCAACAGGGTCAAAAAACGTATTAGAGGCGGGTCCTGGTGTTCAGGCCCGCCTAGAATCATGAGTTGCCTTAGC
This sequence comes from Cuscuta epithymum, assembly GCA_945859915.1. NCBI lineage: Eukaryota > Viridiplantae > Streptophyta > Magnoliopsida > Solanales > Convolvulaceae > Cuscuta > Cuscuta epithymum. Next base: position 6,613,233 of record CAMAPF010001015.1, read on the forward strand.
TGGAACTGTCGAGGGCTTGGCAACCCATCGACAGTTCAAGTTTTAGTGGATATTATCCACTCGAAGAGGCCATCCTTAGTCTTCTTAATGGAGACTTTTTCAACAAAAAGGAAAGTTGATGAGTTAGTGAAGAAATTGGGTATGGAGAGTTCTTTTGTGGTGGACTGTGTTGGACATAGGGGGGGTCTAGCCTTATTGTGGAAACAGAATGTAGCCGTGCAGATTCAGCGTCATTCACCCAATTATATTGATGCACACATTAGGCTGGAACGTGATGATCCACCTTGGCGTTTCACGGGATTTTACGGCTGCCCGGAGAGATCGAGAAGGAAGGAGTCATGGGGTATGTTGCGCTATCTTAGTTCAATGTCTACGTTGCCATGGCTTGTTATGGGGGACTTTAACGATATGATGTTTCATTCAGAGAAAAAAGGAAGGGTTCCTCATCCGCGATGGCTTCTACAAGGTTTCCGGGAAGCGGTCTGGGCTAGTGGCTTAGCTAATTTTTCATTCGATGGCTACCAATTTACTTGGGAGCGGGGACGTGGAACCCCGGGTTGGGTAGAGGAGAAGTTGGATCGGATTTTGGTTTCTGAAAATTGGAAGGAACAATTCGGAGGGGCCAAAGCTATTTCACTGGAGGGGACACCAAGCGATCATCTAGCTTTATTTATTAAATTGCAGCAGTGGCAGGGGATTAAAAGAAGGAAGAGGTTCAAATTTGAAAATGTGTGGTTAAGAGAGGAAGATTGTAGGGAAGTTGTGGAGCGGAGTTGGGGTCTAGGGAGAGGCTTGGGACTGTTAAAGCAATTGGAAATGTGCAGTGCAGAGATGGGAAAATGGGGCGAACAGAGAAGCAAAGGGGAAGGGGAGCGTATTAAGTTCACCAAGTCAAGGCTCCAGTTCTTGAGGGGCAAACAAGATGCGGATAGTGTGGCAGAATTTGTCAGGGTAAAGTGTGAATATTTGAACTTGTTAGAGAAACAAAATTGTTATTGGCAGCAACGAGCCAAAGAATTTTGGCTTAGAGGAGGAGATGTAAATTCCAGATTCTTCCATAACTCAGTCAAGCAAAGAAGAAGGAAGAATCGAGTGGAGGGCCTTAGGATGGATAATGGTCGATGGGAGACAGAGAGGGGTGAGGTGGGCCGAATGATGGTGGATTATTTTGATAACATATTTTCCTCTATGCAGGGTTATATGGAGCCTATCATTTTTTGTATCAAGCACATGGTAACATCAGATCAAAATCAGCAGCTCCTTAGGCCGATACAGGAGGAGGAGGTCAAGGCAGCCCTTTTCTCGATGCACCCAGATAAGAGCCCTGGTCCAGATGGGATGGGACCGGGTTTTTTCCAGCATTTCTGGGAGGTGATAGGATCAGATGTAGTGGATTTTTGCAAGCAGATTTTTCTGTCGGGTAAGCTCCCTGGAAGAGTTAATCATACACATATTGTCCTTATCCCTAAGAAGGACCAACCTGATTCTATGACGGACTGGAGACCCATATCTTTGTGTAATGTTATTTATAAGGTCTTCTCCAAGATACTTGCTAATAGGATGAAGTATATTATGAATGGGCTTATTTCTCCGAATCAAAGTGCTTTCATCCCGGGACGGTCAATTATAGATAATATTATGATAGCTTTTGAGTCCCATCACTTTTTGAAGCGGAAAAGCCAAGGTCTTAATGGTTTTGCAGCTCTAAAATTGGATATGAGTAAAGCATATGACAGGGTAGAATGGGTCTATTTAGAGGCTGTGATGCTACGATTAGGCTTTGATGAAAAGTGGGTGGATATTGTTATGGAAACAGTCCGTTCTGTTACTTATTCTATTCCATTTGATGATCAAGAGTTGGGTCCTATTTATCCGTCAAGGGGGCTACGGCAAGGAGATCCCCTTTCACCTTACTTGTTTATATTGGTTGCAGAAGGGCTTAGTGCAAGGCTGTGGAAGGAAGAACTAGAGGGCAGAATTCATGGAGTGGCTATCGCGAGAAGGGCACCGAGAGTGTCACACTTATTGTTTGCAGACGATAGCTTCTTATTCTTCAAAGCCTCACATCAAGAGAGTTCAGTCATTAAGGAAGTTCTGTGTGATTATGAGAAAGCGTCGGGACAAAAGATAAACTTTAATAAGTCGACAGTGACTTTCAGCTCTAACGTTAATCGTGATGTTAGGGTAGGTTTAATTGAAATGCTCGGTGTGAAAGCGGCAGAAGTGGGTGCAAAATATTTGGGACTGCCTTCTCTTGTTGGAAGGAGCAAAAGAGAGGTCCTAGCTTTTATCAAAGAAAGGGTCATTAAACGTATAAATAGCTGGAATCATAAATTCTTGTCCAGGGCTGGTAGGGAAACTCTCTTGAAGGCAGTAATTCAAGCAATACCTAGCTATGTGATGCAAGTGTTCTTGCTGCCTCAGGAGCTATGTTCAGAGTTGGAAAGAGTAATGAATCGTTTTTGGTGGTGTGGTACTACCGGCAGAGGTATTAAATGGAAGGAGTGGTCTAGTATGACTCATTCAAAGGCGAGAGGGGGGATGGGATTCAGGAAGCTTTATGAATTTAACCTTGCCATGCTTGGAAAGCAGATTTGGAATTTTTTGCAAAACCCAAATTCTCTGGCAGCTATGATTTTTCAGGCTAAATATTTCCCTCGCAAGTCCTTGTTAGAGGCTGATATCGGTTCTAACCCTTCGTTTATTTGGCGAAGTTTGTGGGAGGCTAAAGAGAAAATCAAAGACGGATTCCGATGGCGGGTAGGGGATGGAAAATCTATCAAAGTTTGGAGTGACCCTTGGCTTCCCTGCTTAACAAACCCGTGGATCACATCCAGTGTTAGCTATGGGCTGGAAAATATTACAGTAGAACGGCTTTTTACAGAGGGAGGACATGGTTGGGATGATGATCTTCTGTCTGATTTGTTCAATGAACGGGACCAGCTTTTGGTGAATAGCATTCCGGTTAGTAGCAGAAGAGTTCCTGACAAAATCATATGGCCTTGGGAGGAAAGGGGCAGATACACTGTCAAGAGTGGGTATCATTTTCTTACTAGTAGAGGGGCGGTTAACAATCCTGGAGAACCATGGACCCAAATGTGGAAACTATTTATTCCACCTAAAGTGAAGGTGTTCTTTTGGCAACTTTGCTCCGGTTGTCTCCCGACGACCGATAATCTTATGGTCAAGAGGGTAGGCTGCTCCCCTAGGTGCGTTATGTGTGAGGTTGAAAATGAAACTGCTGCACATCTTTTTCGAGATTGTATAGGTGCTAAGCAACTCTGGGATTTCATTAATTGGGACTTAAGTAATGGGCAGGGGCTTTCTTTCAAAGACTGGGTAAATGAATTCTTTAGTTGCAGGGACATGGAAGCTTGCTGCAAGTTCGTGATGTATCTCTGGAGTATATGGACAAGCCGAAATGAAAAGATGTGGAATAATAGGCATTTAACAGCACCGAGTGTAGCAGCCACCGCTACTGCTTTTTTGGAAGGCTGGCGTAGAGCTCAAAGGCCGGCAGATAGGGTTGAGAGAGGAGGTCCAGGTTCTGCTACGTGGGTGCTCCCGGAAGAAGGACGTATTAAACTAAATACGGATGCAACGATTAAAAGCGGAACAAGAGTTACTGGTATGGGATGGGTAGTTCGGAACTGTGATGGATTTTTTTTGGCAGGTGGTGTGATATGCAGAAAGGGGGAACTTATTCCCGGTGAGGCAGAAGCTCTATCTATGCGGGAAGCTTTAAGTTGGCTGAAAGAGGTGGGCTGGGATAATGTTGACGTGGAATCAGACGCTATTAATCTGATTAAGAGCATCAAGACGGGGGCAATAGAATCATCTTTCGGCCTCATTGTTGAAGACATTAGAGAAACTTCAACTAGTTTTTCTAGTATCACGTTTTCTCATATTAAGCGGTCAGCGAATCGTGTAGCCCACCATCTCGCAAGGGCAGCCGTTTCCTCCGAATTTTATTCAGTTGTATTTGGACAACGATTTATTAAGTAATAATAGTTAATCTTTTAGCTTTCAAAAAAAAAAAAACTAAATAACTTAATTATTATTATTATTAATTAATATTATTTAATTGTCTTAATTTTCTATTTCTTTCTTTCACTTTCCCTCTCTCTACCTCTCGACTCTTCTCCCCGTCTTCCCCCATTCTTCTCCCCTTTCCCCCCTTTTCTTCCCCCCCTCGACTCCCCCATACTGCTCCAACGAATCATCTGGGCAGCACAAAATTCTTGAAACAGAAAATATATGACTCCGTAAACTACCTGTCCATCTGCCACTGGATCAAATGACAGCATCTCTCATTCATTCCTTTTAACACAACTATCATTCTTCTCATACGGCATTTATCATTCTTTTCATCTCACTACACCTCATAGGATCTGGCTCATCGATCGCCCTCTCTGTGAGCACGTGTTTGATTCGGCATTTAGACTTTCTTACCTTGGAGATACATTCTGGATTTGGAAATCTCAAGTTTTGAGCATTAAGCATTTGACGTTGAGCCTTGAGAAGTACATACCATAGTTTGTGAAGATCATCCCAGGACTTGAGACGAAGCTCAGATGCCTTCCAGCTCCGACCATACACAACAGGTTTATCATCCTCCACACTTCTATGAGCTTCAAAGAACTGCTCGAGAGGGTTCTGAATTGCTCTTCTAGCTGAAGTACAAGCATCCCAAGTAGTCTCACATTTGGCAGCAGCTAAGAATGTCCTCATAAAGAGTCAAGCCGCAGCCCGCAAGCATAGTTGCAAATAGGTTATATCACCAAAGAAGTGAAAATGAAGGCTTTCTGAATATTGCAATCCGCTAGGGTAAGACCGTCTTCTAGCTGCTTCCCGGAAAAAAAATCAGAAGGGTAAGGCCAAAATAGAAGGGCGGTGATGGGGCTAAAATCCGCTCCAGGGAATCGAACCCAACCCCTTCCATTTTAAAGTTTTACATACCACCAAATAAAAAATAAAAAAAAAAACTGAAAAGACCAATGTTTAAAATAAACAAATACGGAGTACTATTCTAAAAGGGCATTAAACAAAGATATGCCCTTACAACTAAGGAAATTGAAAAAGTCACAACTAATTATAGTACTAACCAAAGCGTACTCCTATGGGGCTGGGGCAATCCAACATCTCCACACTGCGTTTTTCCTGCAAGTAAAAGCTGTATACGAAATATTATATGTTTTGAAACAAAGAAAAAAGGTTGAGGTAAAGAAGAATGAATAGGATTTGCAACAACGACATATATTAGCAGATCTGAAACAGCAGTGAAAGAAGCAAACGGCTCTAAGCCACAATAAAGAATAAAAGTTTCAATAAAAAAACATTCAAGGGGAGAACCAACTACAATAGCTATAGTACATTTGCCAACGAGTGGGTAGTGCCCTGATTCTTCTAGTACACTAGCACTTCCAGAATCACAACAAGTAGCTAGCATTTCAAGGGGAACTCAGAAGCAAAACAAACGCAGGAAGAAGGGAGAAGACTATAAAGACTGAATCGCCAAAAGACACATCCCTAAGGCGTGAGAAGCGCGCGACTCTCAGATGCGCAAAAGGCGTCAAAAAGCGCCGTATAATGTGCGCCTCTTGGAACCTACGCCGCCTGGAGGTGTAAGATGCGATAAAGTGCTCGCCTTAGAGAGCCTAGCGCATTTTCGCGCCTCAGGCGCGCTTTTTTAAACCAAGGTGTGCACCATTCCCACTTATTTGTAATATATAGTATACCCCCATAGAACCACCTAGTCATACCCACATTTTGCATCTTACTATAGATATCCCTAAGGTAATAGACAGAAGGGCAAAATTCTAAATTCTACCTTCAAATTTATCAACGTTTGAGCAGCTGTGCTACGTCAAAACACAAATCTAGCAATTGTTTTCCACTCACCAGCGAACTTCAGCATAAGAACGACATAATCACCTTTAAAAAACAAATAATAAATTAATAATAACATAAAATTGTTGGACACATCAACAGTGAATTGGGAAACTTATAAATCAAGGACTTCTTTTTGACGAAACTTAAAACTAAAATCAAAACCAGAAATGTTGTACTGCAACTGAGCAGTAATTTACTGCGCCCCAGTTCTAATTAATATTAAGTTCAAACTATCTAGGTTGATTATATGAAGCATAATTAGTTAAACTTTTACTGCAATCAAGTACATATGAATTTAGTAAATTTCCCCCTGTCTTAATTTTCCCCTACTGCTTCCTTTAAATAGTAACTAAATAAGTTAATAATAACTAAATAACTTAATTATTATTATTAATTAATATTATTTAATTGTCTTAATTTTCTATTTCTTTCTTTCACTTTCCCTCTCTCTACCTCTCGACTCTTCTCCCCGTCTTCCCCCCTTCTTCTCCCCTTTCCCCCCTTTTCTTCCCCCCCTCGACTCCCCCATACTGCTCCTGACCCCCCCCTACCCCCCCCACGGGGGGTTTGGCGCCACGCGGCGCCAGCGAGGCAGCATAACGCCACCCCTGGCGGCCCAGGACGGCATGGAGGCAGCATAACGCCCCCACCGCCCTAAGCCTAACCTAAACCTAAGCTAGCCTAAACTAAGCCTAAGCCTAAACTAACCTAAGCCTAGCCCTAACTACCTACCTAACCTAAGCCTAATGGCGCCCAAAGAGGGAGCCGGGGCCGGCCCCAAAGGGTGGCCAGCCCAACCCAGCGGGACTTGGTCAGTCCCAAAGGGTGAGTATATCTGCAACTGTACCCTTGTATTTATAGACCCTGCCAGGAGTCGCTCAGCCATCCGGCGTCGGTGTGGGAACCGATTTTAATTAGTGACTGGAATGCTTACTTTCTTCGTTTCTCTTCTTCCTTCTCTGGCTTGGTCGGTGTGGGAACTGATTTTAATTAGTGAATGGAAAGCTCACTTTCTTCGTTTCTCTTCTTCCTTCTCTGGCTTGGCTTCCTTCACCAACAGCTCAGCCTCAGCTCCTTCACCAAGCCCGACGCCGCTAGGATAAGCCGCCGGATTTCGCGTTTGTCCATCGGAGGGATGGCTGTTCAGCTCCTCTTCCATCTGCCTTGCTTCACCCGCCCAAGAACCAGTGCTCCGTCACCTAGAATGACTCACTCAACTGAGCGAGGAGGAGGATCGAGGCGGCTCAAAGATCATATATTTAATTCCAATTCCAATCATTCATTTTATTCAACATCTAAAATTCATTACATAAAATCCGCATATCCCCTTTCTAACTTAGAATATTTATGTTTCACCCATTTTGACAAAAGTACCTTGATATTATTATTTGAGGTTTCTATTAATACATTACCATTACTAATTAGTTAGACAAAAAAGCGACTAGAATTAAAATATTCAATAAAAAAAACGTAAGCACGTGGAAAGAGCATAAAATAAGGGACCATTCCTGGTGTACACAAAATGTGTACATTGCATGTGTACACGGAAAATTCGACATCAAGTTATGCCCCTTTTTAAACGAATTGCATGTGTACACAAGCAGCTGTGTGGGTTTTGTGTACAGGTTGTGTACAACTCATGTACACTAAGAATTTTCCTGAAATAAAATGTCGTGATTACCCCCAACGGTTACCAAGCTTTTAGATCCAGACCTAATTTGCGGGAGTTACTTGAAGTTATATTTGAGGGTGGGTTTGATTTCACATATTGGTGTGATGCAAATAAATTACTTTGTGAGTCATGATACAATGTTTTTGATTTATTTAGGGGAATAGAAATCAGGCCACAAGGGTTTAATGCACCAAACCCCACTGTGATTTGGAAATTCGCCGCATTAGCCCCATGTGATTTAAAAAATGCGTCAAACCCCCCTGTGTTTTAATTAATCATGCGCCAAATCCCTTATGTGAACAAATTCAATTGTCAAATCCCCCTGTCAAATTCAACTAATTTAATACAAATCATCTAAATAAGGCTAGGTATCACATCAAAATATGGTAGACTATTAGTACAAAACTAAATATAATAAAAAATAATAAATATTGACATATTTAAAAAAAATAACAATTTCAACCGATTTGAACTGAACTTAAGTAACACATACTCATATAAAGTTTTGCTTTATTTATCATCCCCCAACTCCCAACCGCTTCCATTTTTTTGTCTAAAAATTGTTTGCCTCTTTTGTTCTACCCACCCAAGGAGATGGATGACATCAGGCAAATAAATAAAAAAAAAAAACTTCCATGATTCAAACATATCATCCATTTTCAGATACACGAGCTAGCAAAGAATGTGTTTAAAAGAGCACGTCCACAGCTCCAACAAATCATCTGGGCAGCACAAAATTCTTGAAACAGAAAATATATGACTAGGCCTCTACAGTTAGGGCCGCCTAGGCCGCCTAGACCGATTAATCGGTCCGACTAGGCCAATTTTTAGAACAGGGCTTGCGGGTATAGAGCTATACCTCGGGGTAAGATTGGAACAGGGGAATTGTTGTGTTAGCATTTAAATAATAAGTCGTCTTTAGTATTATTTATGTCCATGACTCTTCTACTAGTAATATGAGTGGATTTTTTTCTCATTCTTTTCTAAATTCATCATTTTCTCATTCAAACCCACAAATACATGTAGTTTTTTCCTGTAATTTTACTAATGCTCACAGGTAAATTTAAAGATACTCGAATTTTCATTTCTTTGAAATATTTTAGAACCGTGGTGAGAAATATTGAAATATTGTTTAGTAACCCATGCTTTTAGCTTATCAGCTAACTTTTTTTTTATCAAACACGAAGTTTTTATTTCACGCGCCGGGATGAGTATTGATCAAAATAGCTATGGATGGAGTTACTTTTGTGACTCAATTGGATGAAGTGACTGTAGAACACCATTTTACCTATGTTTCATGTATTTTTTCCTAATTTTATTAATGAAATGTATTTTAAATCTAATTTTTCCGTTCACCCGATCCAACCATTTCAGCAACAATTTGCAAAACTTCAACTGATCATGCAAATTTCGTCGTTTATTAGATATTATCTCCACGACTCTTATTGATTGATGGTCATCAATTATAAAGATAATCATACAGTGATAATTATATGGTTGTTCTTTTATTAGGACTGAGTAAGAGTAGGTATATTCTTAATTAGATACAAACTCAAAGCAATGATTACCAAACTCTAATCTTTTTGTAAAAATACAATTATGAAAACGTATAAACATAATTGAGAAAGAAATATAAGTTAGGCCACAGTTCAAATTATAGTCAGAGCATACTTTATTTTCAAGAATCATACTATTGGGCTAGTTTTCATTTTCACAAGAAACATTTCTAGTGTGTCGAAGCTTCATGTAAGCTCGTGTGTCGAATCTTCATGTAAATATATTATTATAAAAATATGTATACTTATATAAGCTACCCCACAGTAATATAAACAATAAAAAAATTCATTCTAAATACTTCTACTCAAATCAATTGAATAAAAGAGATCTAAAAGGACCGACAAAAAGTGATGGTTTTGTATTAAATAATAAGTGTATAATATGAAATAATTTTCGTAGTAAACAAAAAAAAATAAGATAGTGAAAGTCAAAACTGGATATTTATATTTTCACCAATCGCAAGTTGTAAAGTCATCCCACAACCTGTGCATGTTGACCCACGAAACTAGTGAGTTAATCAGGTTATTAAAATACAATCCACCATGAAACGAGCAAGCCCGATGGAGGTCGACTCATTCTACTAGTAATATAAGTGGAATTCTTTCATATTCTTTTCTAATTCATCATTTTCTCATAATAAGTCGTCTTTAGTATTATTTATTTCCATGACTCTTCTACTAGTAATATACGTGGAATTCTTTCTTATTCTTTTCTAATTCATCATTTTCTCATTCAAACCTACAAATAAATATAGTTTTTTCCTCTTTGAAATATTTTAGAAATGTGGTGGGAAATATTGAAATCTGGTTTAGTAACCCACACTTTTAGCTTATCAGCAGCTAACTTTTTATTATCAAACACGAAGTTTTTTATTTCACGCGTTGGAATGAGTAATAATCAAAATAGCGTTGGAATGAGTTTTTTATTTTTCCGTTCACCTGATCCAACCATTTCAGCAACGATTTGTAAAACTTCAACTGATCACACCAATTTGATCGATTTTTAGGTAGTATCTCCACGACTCCTATTGATTGATGGACTATATGGCTGTTCTCTGATTAGGCCGAGTAAGAGTAGGTCTATTTGTAATTAGATACAAACTCAAAGCAATGATTACCAAACTCTAATCTTTTTTGTAAAAATACAATTAAGAAAACGTATAAACATAATTGAGAAAGAAATATAAGTTAGGCCACAATTCTAAATATAGTGAGAGCATACTTTATTTTCAAGAATTATATTATTGGGCTCATTTTCATTCTCACAAGAAGCTTCATGTAAAAAAATCAATAAATTATTATAAAAATACTTATACTTATATAAGTTACCCCACAGTAATATAAAAAAATCATTCTAAATACTTATACTCAAATCAATTGAATACACATTAAATAATGTAATAAAAATTCTAAAAGTTACTATATTCTTGATATAAAGCAGCACACCTCATTACTCAAGCAATTTGAATAAAAGAGAACTAAAAGGACCGACACAAATATGATGGTTCTGTATTAAATAATAAGCATGTAATTTGAAATATTTTTGTAGTAAACAAACAAAAATAAGATAGTGAAAGTCAAAACTAGATATTTATATTTTGACCAATAGAAAGCTGTAAAGTCAGCCCACAACCTGTGCATGTTGACCCACGAAACCAATGAGCTAATCAGGTTATATTTAAATACAATCCACCATGAAACGAGCAAGCCCGGTGGAGGTCGACTCATTTTGACATCTGTATTTATAATCAACTGAGTTCTCTTTTAAACTTCGATTGACGAATTCATATACAATCCGCAGTCCATATTAATTTAAGAAAAACTTTAAACATATATCTTACCGTGCGGCGCATGGGTACACAAACTAGTTATAATTATTATAATGACTACGATGAAGGCACTTTAGCCATACTGACTGATGGTAATTGATGGACACTGAATTAATTAAGGTGGCTTAGGTATATTATTGTATGATGTAGTTACTATGTGCACTTGATATAGTAACTTACATGTTTTAAGAAGGCTCTACAAAGAAACTGCCATATTGATCGGGCTGAACTTGCAAGTATACAAGTGCCGATGTAGTAATAAGATACCGGTAAATACCGGGTCGATCCACAGGGAAATGGTTGATATTATAAAGTTGAGTATTGAATGAAAAGGAATATAAATAGTATATTTTTTTCGGGAACTTTGCTCTTTGAGGTTGATTTAAACAAGAATGAGAATTACCAAGGCAATCGGGATTCACCTAAATGCTTTAATAGTTATTTAATAATAGTTCTTCCCCAATAATTATGAATACGATGTCGCTAATATATTCTCAACTCCGGTTAAGGCAGCGAGAGCGTGGTTTTCGTTACGTGTAAGTCCCGTTACGGCTCACATTCATCTACCGAAAACCCCGTTGAATATCAAGACATCACACCCGTATCATATAAGACCGGATATATTTCTATTCTCGGTGCTATATATGTTTATCCTTTAGTGTTCAGAGTTTAGACTTCAACGTTCAGCATAAACTAAATTTAACATACTTCTATGTTGTACACCATAGTCATAAACAATCAAAATATAAAGGATAAATCACAATTTATTGGTTTAGAACTTTTATCAAACATCTAGTGTGCATAGAGGTTCATCCCTAGCCTTAGCTAAGAAATTAGCCTCTAATGCTCATATTAATCACAATACAATATTAAAATGTAATGGAACATGAAATTACAAAGGAAATAATACCTAAACACCAATGATTTCGGAGGTTGAATTTTCCTCCTCAAGAACTTGAAGAAAATACCAAGAACAAAAATATAAAAGCTAGGAATTAATCTATAGAATGAAATGTGTTTGCTTGATGAATTGAAGGATTTATATAGGCTAAAGAATGGCATCTTTTAGTCTATTCGAGCCCAACAATCAAGTATGGAGCAATATTTGATCAAGAGATGAGGAAGGTGAAGTTTTCCCATAAAAAATCCTCTTGCACGACCTTTTGTTTGAGCTGAAATCGTCCCAACCGGCCCCGGTCAGTCTAGAACCGGCCCCGGTCGCAAACAGGCTCGTTTAGTGCGAAAAAGCCTTCCAACCGGCGCCGGTTATAGGCTGACCGGCGCCGGTTGCAGCGCCCAAAAATGCGCTTCCTTTCTCTTCTTCTGAAATTGGTCAAAAAGTGTCGGTTTTTGTCCCAGGATTTTGAGGATGTTCCGCTACGAATTTGGACATGATTCCTTCACCAAAGTTGTAGATAATGAAGTCTTCTATCCACCAAAACTTGAATGACGTGATTTTATTCATCCAATCAAACGTTATGGCTAAAACACTGAGAGGTATGCATCCTGAAATCCCACCAGCAACATCTGACTTTGTTGGTTGATTGAGTCTTGTTCCTTTCATATTTTGGCCATGACGTCTTCATAACATTTGTTCCTTATTGAGTTAGCATTCACATGAAACTCGAATCGAGTGATTTCGAGTTCTATAGAATACGTTATACTCAAATTATGGGCAGAACGTCATTCTCTTGGTCTAAAAAGTCGTTCATCGCAATGTTTTATGCTCTAGCTCTCATTCTGAAGGTATTTGCCCGATTTATCTTCCTTTATTCAACAAATACTTATAAATACTTATGTTAAACACAAGTAAATATAACGGCTATCAAATCCCCCCACACTTGAGCATTGCTCGTCCTCGAGCAATTTCTTCACCTTCGGATGCCTTAGTTAGTTTCAACAAAAACATATGAACAAAAATAATTTTAATTTTAAGAGAGGTAAAAACTCATGTAAACTCTTTTATCTTTCTCGGTCCAAAACCAAATTTCTATTAGACACACAAAACTATCATTAGATTTAGAAAAATTACTTATACCCTTGAGAGTAGATGAGTGGATTGTGACTAGGAATTTTTTGGGTGTGTAGGATGATTTTTTTTTGTGTATTTGACTTTTGAGTATATAAATGGATCGGTTGAAATTCTTGGAAGAGACCATGAGTTTTTTTTTTATTTCATCCGAATGGATTCTCAACAAGTATTTACTCAAAGTCATTTTGATGATCCCAATTTATTTGATGAGATATGGGGTGACTTGTTTTCCAAAATGGTTCTTGAATATTTGAGATGTTCTTAAACCATTTTTTGGAAATGAAAGAAGGTGGTGTTCCTAGTCACAGGTTTTTTTTTGGGTGGTTTTCAAGAGTAAAGAGTAGTGTAATAAATCTAGAAAAAATGATAGTTTATGTGAATAATCAAAACTTTCTCAACCAAATACCCATTAAAAAGAGAATTATCACAAGTTTTACCTTCCTAAAAAAATTATTTTGCACACAAAATTTGTTTAACTAACCATGAGATGCAACACCCCCACACTTGAGATACATTGTCCTCAATGTACATTTTTGGATACAACGGAGGACGAAAACTTCAATAGTAGAATGGACCGTCTTGTGAGAGTAGGAGTTGCATGATACCTGAGTTTGATGATTTTTTTTTTGTTTTTTTTGTTTGTTTTTTTTTTGTATTTTTTTTTTGTTGGGTTGCCTCCCAATTAGCGCTTAGTTTAACGTCATAGGCCGGACGAACGTACCTCTTTTGTGCAGCTGAATTCTCGTAGGTGTTTAGCTAGTAGGACCTCTCTTTTAAAATCTTGCGGGGGAGGAGAGGATGAGGAGCTATTATTTTCAATATTGAGAAGAGTATCACCCGGGTAAAAAATGTACCTTTTTGGCGTGTCCCGATTATGTCCTCCTTTCTTGTTGGTGTATCCTTCTTGAATGGAAAAGAGGTCTCCTCTACCATTTGGAGGCGTGAGAACATTAGTTTCCGACTTCAATAAAGTCCCGTCGTGTACATCAAGTATGTCTGAGGTCTTCTTGCTCTCCGGAACTTTGGGATCCTCCTTTCCTCTTTTGCTTCCCGTTGTGATGACCATGGTACTTCCTGCTATAGTAACTTGTTGAGCAAGTTGGTCAATCTGCAATTGTAGAGTGTGGAAGGAGCTTTTGGTATCTCGTTCGAGGTTGTCCATCCTTTGATTAAGAATTGTGTTTTGATTTTCAATTCGGATGTCAAGTTTGGTAAATTGAGAATGAAGATTCTCAACGGATGCCTCCATTCTACTATAATGTTTTTCATTTTCAGCTTGAATACTTGTGGTAAGAAACGTCATCATCTCTTCCATGGTGGACTGAAAGTTTGAAGAACTCCCTTGCGGATTCCAATTGTTGTCTTGGTTCCCCTTTTGTTGATTAGAAGAGTTGTAGTAGTTATTACCTCCATGATTCCCCCACTCGTCATAGGAGTTCATGTAATTGATCTCCTCGGGTTGAATAGCATACTCTCGTGTAGGAAGAATGTTTCTTAAGGCGGTTTGTAGGCTTTCTTTCAGTGTTCGTTCAAACTCCAAGAATCTTCTATCAAGCACATCACCAATAGATATTTCCTTCACTCTAGAGAACTTTATGTCTCTAGCTTGAAAATGTGGATTATAGGCAACAACGGGCATCTTGATCTCATTTAGTGAAGGATTTTTTTCACCTTTTTTTTTGTTTGTGTTTTCACACTCTTTTAACTTCGGGACCGAAGTTTTACTTAGATCCTTGAACTTCTTAAGAGCATACAAACACAAGGAATTTTCTGAAAAACTTAACAACAAGAACAAGTGAAATGTAAAGTGTGTATGGTTTTGTTTGATTGACTTTATAATAACAAGCCGTATTTCCCCGGCAACGGCGCCAAAAACTTGATCGGGCTGAACTTGCAAGTATACAAGTGCCGATGTAGTAATAAGATACCGGTAAATACCGGGTCGATCCACAGGGAAATGGTTGATATTATAAAGTTGAGTATTGAATGCAAAGGAATATAAATGGTATATTTTTTTCAGGAACTTTGCTCTTTGAGGTTGATTTAAACAAGAATGAGAATTACCAAGGCAATCGGGATTCACCTAAATGCTTTAATAGTTATTTAATAATAGTTCTTCCCCAATAATTATGAATACGATGTCGCTAATATATTCTCAACTCCGGTTAAGGCAGCGAGAGCGTGGTTTTCGTTACGTGTAAGTCCCGTTACGGCTCACATTCATCTACCGAAAACCCCGTTGAATATCAAGACATCACACCCGTATCATATAAGACCAGATATATTTCTATTCTCGGTGCTATATATGTTTATCCTTTAGTGTTCATAGTTTAGACTTCAACGTTAATTGCAAGCATAAACTAAATTTAACATACTTCTATGTTGTACACCATAGTCATAAACAATCAAAATATAAAGGATAAATCACAATTTATTGGTTTAGAACTTTTATCAAACATCTAGTGTGCATAGAGGTTCATCCCTAGCCTTAGCTAAGAAATTAGCCTCTAATGCTCATATTAATCACAATACAATATTAAAATGTAATGGAACATGAAATTACAAAGGAAATAATACCTAAACACCAATGATTTCGGAGGTTGAATTTTCCTCCTCAAGAACTTGAAGAAAATACCAAGAACAAAAATATAAAAGCTAGGAATTAATCTATGGAATGGAATGTGTTTGCTTGATGAATTGAAGGATTTATATAGGCTAAAGAATGGCATCTTTTAGTCTATTCGAGCCCAACAATCAAGTATGGAGCAATATTTGATCAAGAGATGAGGAAGGTGAAGTTTTCCCATAAAAAATCCTCTTGCACGACCTTTTGTTTGAGCTGAAATCGTCCCAACCGGCCCCGGTCAGTCTAGAACCGGCCCCGGTCGCAAACAGGCTCGTTTAGTGCGAAAAAGCCTTCCAACCGGCGCCGGTTATAGGCTGACCGGCGCCGGTTGCAGCGCCCAAAAATGCGCTTCCTTTCTCTTCTTCTGAAATTGGTCAAAAAGTGTCGGTTTTTGTCCCAGGATTTTGAGGATGTTCCGCTACGAATTTGGACATGATTCCTTCACCAAAGTTGTTGATAATGAAGTCTTCTATCCACCAAAACTTGAATGACGTGATTTTATTCATCCAATCAAACGTTATGGCTAAAACACTGAGAGGTATGCATCCTGAAATCCCACCAGCAACATCTGACTTTGTTGGTTGATTGAGTCTTGTTCCTTTCATATTTTGGCCATGACGTCTTCATAACATTTGTTCCTTATTGAGTTAGCATTCACATGAAACTCGAATCGAGTGATTTCGAGTTCTATAGAATACGTTATACTCAAATTATGGGCAGAACGTCATTCTCTTGGTCTAAAAAGTCGTTCATCGCAATGTTTTATGCTCTAGCTCTCATTCTGAAGGTATTTGCCCGATTTATCTTCCTTTATTCAACAAATACTTATAAATACTTATGTTAAACACAAGTAAAAATAACGGCTATCACATATGTGGGTTTGCGAAGAAGATGGTAGAAGGGGTAGGAATGAACGATAACTTAGCACGCCAGGGTAGCCAGGTAGGTAGTCAGTAGGAGTTTTGGGTGAAAGTGGAGTCTAATCTATTTGCCGGTATATAACTAGACTTGAAGGTAAAATAGGAACAAGGAAATTGTTGTGTTAGCATTTAAATAATAAGTCATCTTTAGTAGTAATATATATGTCCATGACTCTTCTACTAGTAATATAAGTGGAATTTTTTCTTATTCTTTTTAAATTCATCATTTTCTAATTCAAACCCACGAATAAATTCACCTATATTTTCAATACTTTTCAAGAGTAGTGAATTCAGAGATAATCACAACATCCAATTTTTAGACACACGGCATTACAATAAATATATTTTCTCATACGATGATATTATTTGTTCATGAATTACAGAGACGGTTGTATTAAATTATTTGTTCATGAACCACGTTTGTTTGTAAGACTTTCACGTTTCAGCTCAGAACCTCTATGTGAAAAATATCAACCGTGCATTGTTTAAAATATTTTTCGAATTTTTTAGGATCTTCATTTTTTAGTGATTTTTAAATTGTTTAGAAATTTTTTATTCAAATTTTTTAAATCAAAGAAGTCCACAATTGCCATTTAATGCTACATGTATAAGATAAACCTTTAACCAAAGCATTTACACTGCGTGACATAGTCGATGATATTTATTATTGAAACCAGTTATTTTGATGTGCGATGCGCGATTGGGTTAGTGCCTAATAATGTTTGTATAATACACTGATACAAAAGGATAGGGAAAGCTAGAAACATATATAGCATTTATTAACAAATACTTCGTATATTTAAAAAACAAAACACTTTGTATTAAGTTGAAGACATGAATGTAGGGGTCCATGGTGTGGGGTAAACTACTTCGTAAGAGTGATGTTTTTTTAACATGCTACTTGACGGGATTAACATTATTAAGGCTCTCCATGTAGATAGAAAGCCAAAAGGTATCTATACACACATAAAGAAAGAATAGTGAAGGGCCAACCTAGACCAAGTTAAAGGCTAAAGTCTAGCTCCCACTTCCAGCATCCTGGTCCCATTTACATAGGAGATAAAAACCAACTCACATAAGCTAAATCAAACTGGATGAGTAATGTCAAAAGGGTCCCGAATTTCAGAAGGCGATGCATCGGGACTGGTTGGAGGAGGATAGAACTCAGCTGTGAAATTTTTTAAGATAGACAATACCTTCCTTTTCCATATAGATGCTCCCCTTACACAATAAGACAATTGTGACCATCCAAGAATCAGAAAGTCGTCCTCAGTAAAATCCCTTTGTTCAGTGAAGGAGTTTGCAACAACATTACTCTCTCTAGGAGAATATACAATCTCCAAGATGCTTTATCATTAATATCGCCCATATATATATATAGACAAATCTTCATGTCAGGCCGGCCTGACGGGATGCTCCATCCGGCCGAGCCCATTTGGGCATCTTCCCGGTGGAATTTTTTGATGAAAGTTTTTGAGCATTTTCCTCATCAAGTCTAGTTTGTCCGTACCAAATTTCATCTCAAAATTCGATCGGGAAGGCATTCAAATAATTTTTTAAGTTGACTGCAGTTTTATATGTATATTTTGACGCAGTCAACTTCAAAAAATGATTTGAATGCCTTCCCGATCGAATTTTTGAGCTGAAATTTGGTATGGACAAACTAGACTTTATGAGGAACATACTCAAAAAAATTCATCAAAAAATTCCATCGGGAAAGTGCCCAAACGGGCTCGGCCGGACGGAGCATCCCGTCAGGCCGGCCTGACATGAAGACCACTATACACACACACACACACACACACACACACACACACACACACACACACACACACACACACACACACACACACACACACACACACACAGGGTTTGATTCAAGTAACAACACTACTTAGGGAGCTAAATAAGAACGGTTTTGGACCATAGATATGTGAAATCGGATGGTGAGATTGAGTGGAGAATAGGGGGAACCGAATTTATTAGAAAAGGAAAGAAATTAATATGAGCTCTTGGTCAACCAAAAATGGTCACGTGAGGGGTATTTGGGACATTTGCTAATTTTTTAAAATGCACGCTGGGTGCAGGAAAAAGGCGGCGTTGGTTTCCGAATCCCAACATTAACGCCATTACCAAAGATAGAAGACTTTTCATTTGGTAAGTTCCTTCTCAAAAGCTGCAAACTAAATTAAACCATGGAGAGAAGAGAGATGAGGTCGAGTGGAAAACGAGAACAAGCGACAAGGGAGAAAACGAACGAGGCAGCAATGGAAGGTGCGATGTCAATCAACACTACTTTGAAAACAGTCCCTGAAGCCGTCGTCGAGACAGCTGTGGGTTTGAGAGCATGCACGAGCGGCCCGAGTGGAGTGCAAAAGGTGGTGGTGGACGGTGGTGGTGGACGGCGGTGGAGAAGAAGAAACCGGTGCATCCAAAGAAGAATGTAAGTGCATGTCATTCATTTGTAAAGTTAAAGTAATGAATTTGATCGGATATGGAATGCGCAATCCCTAGTCCGCAATCCCTAGTGGGGTGTTAAATTTGATTTCTGGGATTTGGAAACGCCTCTGTGTGTGTCTTACACCTACGGAATGTGCATTTAGTTGAAATAATTTGTGTATTCCAGAGTGTGTAGTGTGTGGGTTTGAGAACAACATGGACTCTATGATGTATCCAAAAGCAATTGGAAGATACTGGACTAGTATGTGCAATTAGATAAATATATTTGTGCATGTTTAATTGTGTTAAATTCATTGAGTGCGTGTGGAAAAGAATGAGCAGGGGTTTGCATTTTTGGTGCATGAATAATGGAGTTAATATAATTGACTTTGTGTGGAAAGGGAATATCTGTGGTGTGCATTGTTTGTGATTGAATAATTTTGTTAATGTATGTGAATGTGATGTGCAATTAGGTAAAAGTATTTGTTCAAATGTTGATGAATAAATGTGTATCGCTTAAAATTGGGAGGATGATTTACATAAAATGATCTGTGGTGTGCATCGTGTGAATTTTGGAAACTACGTCAGCAGTAGTTGCATGGTGAATAATACATTAATTTAGTATAAGTCCATGTTACTTATTATGTGCATAATTTGGCATTCATAAATGCAGAAGAAATTAACAATGTTATAAATAAATGTGGTGCAACGTGAATATAATAAGATGTGAAACATTTACGACTGGATTAGTCAACACATGTGCAGGGTAATTAGAAAAAAAGTGCAACTCTTATATGTATGCACATGTGCATAACATTTACTCTGTATGTGCATTTTAATTAACGTACATAGCATGTACCCTGAATGTTTTAGTTTAAAGTGCATAATAATTTACTATTGAGTGCATTACTTGTATTCTGTATATGCAGTTGAGGGCAAGAAGGTTTTTGAAAATTCCGAAATAAGGAGGCTAGCCACGAGTTGGAGATAACTGAAAGACCCTTATGCTTACAGAGTTTGAACGACGAGACACGTCACAAGATGCAGGGTGAAGGTGTTAAGAGTTGAGAAGGATGAGTATTGTACATCAATAATCAGTAAAAGTGAATGAATTGAAAGATTTAAATTTCAAGAAAGCTAGTGAGTTTGCACTTGCAATCAAAATCCAAGAGCATTTAAAAACAATACCGGGGCATGAGTTGTAAGGGGTGGGGTAGAAAATACATATTAATGTATGTGATTGCTAGAATACACACTCTTAATGTTTGCGGTTGTTGGTGTTATGAGAGTTGTGAATGAGTGGAAGTAATATTAGAGTATAGCATTTTAATTACTGATTTCTCTACTGATTGTATTGTTACGTCTGCCTGAATTAGATTAATGAATGTATTTTTTTTTTATGAAATCGTTTCATGGAAAATCCTCTTATGGAAATGTTCCTGTGTTACTTTGAATGTTTTAATATTATATGGTTGCATCAAATGCATGTCTTTTTCAAAAGGGATGACATTATGTATAGTGCACTTTTGCCCCCTCGAAGGTGCTTACAATATGTAGTGCATTGGAATAGAGTACGTAGTGCAATATGTTATATTTCAAAGAGCACAACATGTTTTTTTGAACCTTGAAAAATATGTTTAGATAATGCATTAAAGTAGACGCACAACCGGTAATGCACATCTAAAAAGGTACAAAAAGTGAAACTTATATATAAGACATCCTTTCAAGGTGTAATGTGATTAATACATAATTCTAGGTACCCTGAACAAGTCCATATGTATAATTGGTAATGAACATATTTAAAAGTAGTGAAATTAAACTCGATCATGTGATACATCCTTTCAAGTATAGTACAATATAGTAACCATGCACATTTTGATACACAATATTGCACTATCATATGACTATATGAGTACTAGTGAACATTTTAATAAAAATACAATTCGTTCATGATATAAATGAAAATTGAAGGATCATTACAAATCCCACATAAGAAAAACAGCAATGAGGATACATACATTACTGACATACACATTTCAAATAAGAATAACAATGTCATCATCTGAATTTAATTGAAATATGCAAAAGGGTTAATCATGTGATATACATACATCCAAACATAATTTGTCACTGAAAGTGCATTATGTAAACAATTTCAGGACACTGTCATGCACAAGTAGAATGCAATATAGTAGCAGTGCACATTCAAATACTTAATAGTGCACATTTAAAAGAGTATTAATGAACATTTTAGTAAAAATTCAATTCATTCATGATAAATATGACATTTAAAGTATCACCACAAATTCTACATAAGAGAATCGATGTCATCTAAATCCGAGTGAAACATAAAAAGGGTTAATCGTATTTGCACACAACCAAATATAATATACCACTAGAAGTGTATTATCTAAACAATTTATGGACATCGTCGTCAACAAGTGAGTGCAATCAACTTCTCTGAGTCATACAGAACTTTTCTGAGTCATACACAATTTGTATGTAAATCTTCACTCGAAGGTTCTGCATCATATTCACCTCCTTTAATTTCAGATGATTCGTTGTCATAAGTGAACCGATTACCTAAATCATCCTTATCGCAAATTGGAGTGCACCTAGACAATTGTTAAAAAATTATCAGATGTTTACATACATTTACAGACGTATCGAAGTAAAAGTGCATTACATACCACATTTGTGAGTATAGTAATACCAATGGGGTGCACTAAACAAAATCAATATGAAATTTACTAATAGTAAACTACAATTGCATTAGGTACACCATTAGTATGCATCATCATCATCCAAATTGGAGTGCACCAGCGCAATTTCTTAACTAAGTTCTCAGTGATAAAATTACCAGAATTTTGCATACACTCAACCATAGTAATAGAAGAAACAAACACATCAGCCATTAAGTTCTTAGAATTATATAGACCCATTAAATCACAAACAATAAAAAAACGAAGATGACATAAAGTTTGTAGACGAAATGAATAGAAAACAAAGAACAAAGGATTGATGCTAATTGATATCCATGGCAGGATTGTGTATCAGAACCACAGAATTGCTGGACTAAGTTCTCAGGAATAAAAATACCAGAATTTTACCTACACTCGTCCCATAGAAACAGAAAAAACGAACACATCAGCCATTAAATCTTTGCAATTATACAGACCCATTAAATCATAAACAATAACAAAAACGAAGAGGACATAAAGTATGTCCTGAATTTTCATGAAAACAAAACAACAAATGAAACCAAAAAAATAGTAGAACAAACGAAAGAAGAGTAAAAAACAGACCCTTTATCCATTAATGGAGCTTCAGAGTTCTTGGGGAAGAAGAGGTAGTCAGAAAGTCGAGTCCCTCGTACATGAACTGATTTCACGTAGATGAAATGTCACTCGTAACTGAAAAGGAAAGGAATTAAAGGTTTATTAAATTGAAAAAAAATAATGGAAAGATATGTACAAGGAAAGGAAGCTACGTACAAAAGGGAAGAAAAATTGAAAAGACCATCTTGGCCTGCGCACACACACGTGAGAATCTGAGAAAATGAGTTGATCTAATGGTCAAGATTGTTTCTTATTTATCTCATTAGATGGTGTTCTTATTCGAACCAAACTATATATATATATATATATATATATATATATATATATATATATATATATATATATATATATATATATATATATATATATATATATATAATGCTTCACAACAGCCACATTTGTTAAACAAATTTACAACAGACTCCAAGTACTAGGGCAGAGCAGGGATCGGGTTCGGGCGGGTCAGGTTCAAAAATCGTAAACCTGTTTGGGTATCGGATTGATAATTTAAAACCCTACCCGATCAAAAAATTTATCGGGTTTTTCGGGTTGAAGAAGTTCGGGTTTCGGTCGGGTTGGTTCGGTTTTCGGGTCCATTCGGATTTTAATTTATTATTGTTGAAATTGTGATAAATAAAATGGTAATTGGTAAAAATATCATTCAAAGTTATACTAGTATAACATTCAAAGTAATAGTTGTATAAATACGGTAATCGACATATTAGAACATGTAAAATAATAATATACGGTGATTGGCATTTTTGATATTGTGATAAATAAAATGATAACTGGTCAAAATATCATTCAAAATCATAACAATACAACATTCAAAGTTATAGTTTTACAAATACGTTAATTGGAATATTTGATATGCATAATATGGTAATTGGCATACAATAATTGAGATATTTGAACATGCGTAATAATTCAAAGTAGTATATATACTACCCTAGTTCAGGTTTTCGGGCGGGTCGGGTAACATAATTGGTAACCCTACCCACTACCCGCTTAACGCTCGAGTTGCAAAAATCGGATCGGGTTAAGGTCATTCGGGTCGGGTTATCCGACCCAAAAAATAAAATCGGATATATCCAATCAGGTCAATCGGGTAGGGTCGGGTTTGCTCTCCCCTAACTCCAACTATATGTGCCAAATGGTAAATAAGCAAAGTACATGAGTTAATTCGAACATACAAGGGATGGGAGCGACGTTTAGTATCAGTTTAGGAACATGATTAGAGTAAAATACACTTGTAAGTTTTTAGGAGCAGTCTTATCAGAAATCCTTATCACAGAACATTAATTTGGGTAGAGTTTTTCTTTTTCTTCTTCAGGATTAGTTTAGTATTGATAAATCAGTTTAATACAATTGCAAAAGGAAATGGGATGCATTACCTCGTTCACTTAAGGAAATGCATATTAAGAATAAAACTAACTATTTTGTACATTAGTTACCTCATTTTAATATAGTCTCAGTTGAGACTAGGGGTGGACTCGGGCCGGTTCGGGCCCGGTTCGGGCCTGGGCCCGGCCGGGCCTCGGGCCAAAAATATAGGGCCCGGGCCCGAACCGCCGGGGGGCGGTTCCGGTTCCGGTTCCGGGCCAAACCGGGCCGGGCCGGGCCGGGCCGAACCGCCCAACTTAATTTTTTTTTTTTTTTTGTTCTCATTTTTAACCCCCTACCCCTCCCCCTCAACCCCAAACTACCCCAAACCACCTCAAATGGCCCAAAATACCTAATCCAACCCAAAATTTAAAAAAATTTCAAAAAAAAAAAAAAAAAATTTAAAATCCGGCCCGGACCGGGCCCGAACCGGCCGGGCCGGTTCGCCAAAATCAGGGCCCGAGCCCGAACCGGTATCCCTCCGGGCCGGGTGGCCCGAACCGGTTGACCAACCGGTTGACCGGGCCGGTCCGGGCCCGCACAGTAGCGGGCCGGTCCGGTTCCGGGCCGGTTGGCCCGGCCCGAGTCCACCCCTAGTTGAGACAAAAAAAATTTATTCTAGTTGAGATCAGTTTATACATAACTTTTACCATTGGAGTAGCTCCAATTGAGCTTCGGAAGCTGAATTCCACATGCACTATTTGGATTTTCAAATGCCTCCCTATCATAAACACTATAATTTGATAAACACAAAATTTAAACAAAGTCAAGCCTTTTTCGTTTCCATTGCTTTAGATTTAACTAATAAATCTTAATCACATATCACATAATTTGTTTTGAATTTTGAGTATGATATATCTATTTGACCAAGAAAAGCACATAGATCATACTCAAACTGTTATGTACGAGCAGTGTAATTGACCGTAAAAGAGCAAAAATCGAAACATCAAGTCATAGATTAACAGATATATGTAAGTTTAAATCAAAGATCTTTTTGTGTAAATTACCCAATTTATACTCCATAGTCCATATACATCAATAATTTTGATTTGAAACTATCTCGTTTCATTTCGGCCGTTTGAGAGTGATTACAAGAGGATTATGTGAGATTTACAAATCAACTAATTTAATACAAACCATCTAAATAAGGCTAGATATCACATCAAAATATGTTAGACCATTAGTACAAAACTAAATATAATAAAAAATAATAAATATTGACATATTTAAAAAAAATTAATAACAATTTCAACCGATTTGAACTGAACTTAAGTAACTCATACTCATATAAAGTTTTGCTTTATTTATCATCCCCCCAACTCCCAACCGCTTCCATTTTTTTGTCTAAAAATTGTTTGCCTCTTTTGTTCTACCCACCCAAGGAGATGGATGACATCAGGCAAATAAAAAAAAAACTTCCATGATTCAAACATATCATCCATTTTCAGATACACGAGCTAGCAAAGAATGTGTTTAAAAGAGCACGTCCACAGCTCCAACAAATCATCTGGGCAGCACAAAATTCTTGAAACAGAAAATATATGACTCCGTAAACTACCTGTCCATCTGCCACTGGATCAAATGACAGCATCTCTCATTCATTCCTTTTAACACAACTAT
Organism: Cuscuta epithymum; assembly: GCA_945859915.1. Classification (NCBI taxonomy): domain Eukaryota; kingdom Viridiplantae; phylum Streptophyta; class Magnoliopsida; order Solanales; family Convolvulaceae; genus Cuscuta; species Cuscuta epithymum. The sequence continues at coordinate 6,638,540 of CAMAPF010001015.1, forward strand.
CATTCTTCTCATACGGCATTTATCATTCTTTTCATCTCACTACACCTCATAGGATCTGGCTCATCGATCGCCCTCTCTGTGGGCACGTGTTTGATTCGGCATATAGACTTTCTTACCTTGGAGATACTTTCTGGATTTGGAAATCTCAAGTTTTGAGCATTAAGCATTTGACGTTGAGCCTTGAGAAGTACATACCATAGTTTGTGAAGATCATCCCAGGACTTGAGACGAAGCTCAGATGCCTTCCAGCTCCGACCATACACAACAGGTTTATCATCCTCCACACTTCTGTGAGCTTCAAAGAACTGCTCGAGAGGGTTATGAATTGCTCTTCTAGCTGAAGTACCAGCATCCCAAGTAGTCTCGCATTTGGCAGCAGCTAAGAATGTCCTCATAAAGAGTCAAGCCGCAGCCCGCAAGCATAGTTGCAAATAGGTTATATCACCAAAGAAGTGAAAATGAAGGCTTTCTGAATATTGCAATCTGCTAGGGTAAGACCGTCTTCTAGCTGCTTCCCGGAAAAAAAAAATCAGAAGGGTAAGGCCAAAATAGAAGGGCGGTGATGGGGCCAAAATCCGCTCCAGGGAATCGAACCCAACCCCTTCCATTTTAAAGTTTTACATACCACCAAATAAAAAATAAAAAAAACTGAAAAGACCAATGTTTAAAATAAACAAATACGGAGTACTATTCTAAAAGGGCATTAAACAAAGATATGCCCTTACAACTAAGGAAATTGAAAAAGTCAAAACTAATTATAGTACTAAGCAAAGCGTACTCCTATGGGGCTGGGGCAATCCAACATCTCCACACTGGCGTTTTTCCTGCAAGTAAAAGGTGTATACGAAATATTATATGTTTTGAAACAAAGAAAAAAGGTTGAGGTAAAGAATGAATAGGATTTGCAACAACGACATATATTAGCAGATCTGAAACAGCAGTGAAAGAAGCAAACGGCTCTAAGCCACAATAAAGAATAAAAGTTTCAATAAAAAAACATTCAAGGGGAGAACCAACTACAATAGCTATAGTACATTTGCCAACGAGTGGGTAGTGCCCTGATTCTTCTAGTACACTAGCACTTCCAGAATCACAACAAGTAGGTAGTTACCTACTTCCCTTTTACTAGTACACAGGCAGCTGAAGCTTTCCTCTTCTCATTCCTTGCTTTCTTCCCACCCCCTTCCCTACAGCCCCTAATACAAATAAGGAAACATCTTCTTTAACTGTGGCGAAGCTTTGAACTTCAGTCCGTGTGCACCTTAGTTTTAAAAGGCGCGAGGCGGCATGAGGCGTTTTCAAGATTTACCCAAGGCGCGAGGCGCAAGGCAATGAGGCGTGCGCCTCACGGATCTAGTCTTCTACATAAAGCACTCATCTCAAAAAGTGATAGCATCACAAAAAATACTTCAAACTATTTAACACTCTGAATAAACATCATAAGAGAAACCAAATATTTATTAAGACAGTTGCATGAAATAAAAAATTAAATGGCATCATTCCCAAAAGTCATGTCACAAAACTCGATCTTAAAACTTCAAAACATAATTAATAAACTGTTATATGAAAAAAAAAACTGTCTTATATACTACTACCTCCGTCCCATTTTATGTGTCTTAGTTTGATTTGTCACGGTTATTAATGATGTGGTTGAAAAAGTAAAAGTTGTGGTTGACGCTTGAGTATAATAAAGTGAAATGGTGTGAACCATATATTTCTTTCCAAAAAAGGAAAGGAGACACTTATTTTGGGACAGCCCAAAAAGGAAAGTAGGACTGGTAAAATGGGACAGAGGGAGTACTACGTATGTATTTGTTAAACAAAAACAACATTTAGGTACCCTACTCAGCTTGATCTAGAACAGACCCACAGAGGTAGTAACTCTGCAATTTCAAGGTAATAAAATACGAGTATAAATAATACATAAGGAGTACTTCAATCAATAAACTATCACACGCATTAGAAGAGAAGTAAATACTTACCTGCGACTACTCTGCAAGTCCTGCGACACAAGACAGCAGCGGAAAACAGGACTTGCGAGCCCTGCTACGCGAGCAAGAAACAGCTACCGCAGATGTCGGAACTCAGAAGCAAAACAAACGCAGGAAGAAGGGAGAAGACTATAAAGACTGAATCGCCAAAAGACACATCCCTAAGGCGTGAGAAGCGCACGCCTCTCAGATGTGCAAAAGGCGTCAAAAAGCGCCGTATAATGTGCGCCTCTTGGAACCTATGCCGCCTGGGGGTGTAAGATGCGATAAAGTGCTCGCCTTAGAGAGCCTAGCGCATTTTTGCGCCTCAGGCGCGCTTTTTTAAACCAAGGTGTGCACCATTCCCACTCATTTGTAATATATAGTATACCCCCATAGAACCACCTAGTCATACCCACATTTTGCATCTTTCTATAGATATCCCTAAGGTAATAGACAGAAGGGCAAAATTCTAAATTCTACCTTCAAATTCTAAATTATAAATTCTAATTTATCCCTAAGGTAACAGTGAATTGGGAAACTTATAAATCAAGGACTTCTTTTTGACGAAACTTAAAACTAAAATCAAAACCAGAACAAGAGATGTTATATTAAGTGACTTCAACATCACTTCGGAAGAGAAATGTTGTACTGCAATTGAGCAGTAATTTACTGCGCCCCAGTTCTAATTAATATTAAGTTCAAACTATCTAGGTTGATTATATGAAGCATAATTAGTTAAACTTTTACTGCAATCAAGTACATATGTTGTAAGCAAAAAATTCATTAATACTTGAGAACTAATACTTAAAGAAGCAGACCTTATCAAGCATATATACTCTCATTGATAAGAATTAATATTGAGCCACATAAAATGAAAAGTAAATATACGGGACCTAAAGTTATTTTATTAAAAAATGTATAAAAACGCATTGATTTTTCACATGGCTTCAAAATTTAGAACCCCTTTATATGCTTTTAACAACGACGAGAAGACTCATATATGGGACCGAAAGTTATTTCAAAATTGGGATATTGAATTACAAAATTGGGATATTGAATTACTTCTTAAAGCCAGATAGTATCTTGTTCTTTGAAGCCAGTAGGGGCTTTTAGAGAGTGTCTTTCTCCCATCTTCCTCGTCGGCTCACAACTCCCGCTAGGGCATAGAGGACCTGGGGGCTGGGGGAAATGCCCCTGCTTCCAATCCCAAATTTAGTATTAGTACTTATCTGGCAAAAAGATAAGTGGAGACCATTAGATAAAGTAGTAATTCGGTCAAAGAGCAGATAACAATTATTGTGAGATATGTGGATGACCACGGAGTTAAGTATGAATTTCATGATAATAGTAAATGTTCCCAAATCAAGTAAACATAGGGTATCATGTTGGTTTTATATTCTTTATGTCATTTTTATTTACAAGATCACCACTTGACGAAGTACAAGTATACATCGTCAAGAGTAATAACACTCATTAACATCAACAACTCTGGATAGTACTGAGTCCTCCGACTGCAGTAGTAGGAATAACTAAGTAGTTATAGTGACTATGGTAGTAATTAATATTCCAAAGCTTTTATTAGTAAGTGGAGTTTGATCATTAGTTGATAGGGACATAGACAACCAATAATAATAAGAATAACAGAGTATTATTAATAGAGTGTTATTGTATAAATTAATGTTTTGGGCCATGTAATTCATGAAATATGGGCCAGCCCTTAAGAAGAGAAATGATATAAAAGGGGGAAGGAGGGAGGAAGAAGGTAGGCAGAATTTCAGTTGTAATTAGTGATCACTCACCTTTTAGGATGAACTCAGGGGGGCACAATTCTTCTCAAAGATTGATTTACGTTTTGGCTACTTCCAAATTCTGATGACTCCATGTTAGGGACAGACCTATTAGGGTATTAAATAAAAGAGTTGGTGTAGTTAATTAGTTATATTTCTGTTTGAGATAATGTTAGAAAACTCCAACTCTAGTCTTACAGATCACAGAATTGGTTTAAGAAATATCTCAAAGGCAACTTTTATTCTCAAAGGCAACAATGGCCGAAGGCCTAAGGCAACAGACTGCGTACAGTTTACAAATCAAATTCAGCATCCTTATTACATCTTTCTAACTTCTATTTATAGACCTCAGCCACCCGGCCATAGTCCTTATCTAATAATCCCCCCAAACACTTATTACACTTATTCTATTTTTTTATATTCTCTATAGGTCTCTAACATATCTCCCCCCCTAAACATCCACCTTGCCCTCAAGGTGGGTGAAAGGTAACAGCCAAGACTTCCGGCTTCTTCTTCATTCTGGTACTCCTGCCTTTCCAATATTCCACAAATTTCTGATATAAAAGCTTCATTAATAGATCTTTCCAGCTCACAGATTTTTCCAGAGCCTCTTTGCTATTGTGATGCAACACATGAACTGAACCACCTTTCGTGCCTGAAGATACAAAGTCAGCACCTTCCTTGGTCTGGATAACATGATCACTAATCTTCTGTTCCATGTTCTGCCCCTGCTCATCCTCTTTACAATACAGTAGATGCCCCTCCACAGTTGGGTGCAGAATCTGTGCATTGATTGTTCTAGAAGTCTCTTTTTCATTTAGAGTTTTAGCCCCTCTAATTGAACAATTCTGACTCTCCTGCTTCCATATGAGGATCTGTTTTTGGAAATTGATTGCCATGTCTCCCAATGGCATTAACCACTCCAATCCCAAAATCACATCATTCTCTCCCAGCTCTAAGGTGTAGAAAGTTTGATTGATCTCATTACCCTGCACCATCAGCTTTAATCCCATGCATCTGCCTTGGCTGTATATGAATTCACCATTACCTATTTGTACCCTATATCCTTTGATTGGATTGAAAGGAATACCCCACTTGTCCACTAATCTCTGAGATATAAAATTGTGGGTAGCCCCACTGTCAATGAGAATATTGACCCTCTTATCTTCTGCAGCCCACTTCAAATTCCCCACCATCTTAAAAGTTCTTCCAGAATCTATACCTTCCTTGCTAATTCCAGACAATTGCATTGATTTTAGTTCAGGATGAGGTCCCTCTTCTTCTTCAGAACTGCTGCCATCCACTTCAGTGTCGGCCTCTTCTTCAGAGTGTTCAACCAGAACCATTTTGAAATTCCTCATCTTGCATTCATGCCCCCTATTCCAGTTCTCCCCACATTTGAAACATAATCCTTTCTTACTCCTTTCAATCAATTCTTGTTGGGATAATCTGGGGCCTATTTTTCCTGAACTTGAACCTCCACCAGTCTTCACATTCTTATTGTCATTACTATCCTTCCCATCAGAATGTGTAAACATTGGATGACTGCTACTTCTCATCCCTTCTTCCCATTTCTGATAACTGTTTCCTTTAGGTGCAGTGTTCTTCCATGGTCTTTTTCCTTCTTCTTTATTCCTTCTTAACAGGATTTCTTCATTCTTGTCTTCAATCAGCTGTGCAATATCCATAATTTTGCCAAGATCTTTGGTTTTATACAGCTTAAGTTCAGCCCTGATATCTTTCTTTAATCCATTTAAGAAAATAGCCCTCATTACCTTCCCATCCAGTCCTTCTTGACAAGATATAGCTGTTTCAAACTGTACTCGGTACTCTTGTACAGAGTTCTTGTGTTTCAACTTCAGTAGAGGACCCAATGGATTCTGAATTAACTCTGGCTGAAAACGACGAAGCAGTGCCTTCTTCAACTGCTCCCAAGTCCTTACTCTTGCTTGTTTCTCCCACCATTGAATCCATCCTAGAGCTTTGCCTTCCATAGCTACTACTGCCACTTCTATCTTCTCCTCCTCTTGTGTATTGTTGAGTCGGAAATACCTATCGATTCTGACAAGCCAACCAAAAGCGTCTTCACCGTTGAACAAAGGTAGGTCAACTTTCCTGTGCATCGGCTGGTGATGGTGACGTCGATGTGGTTGAGCGAACTCCAAATGACCTTCCGATCCTTCGGAACTGTCAGACGATCGCAAGGAGTGATGCTGCGATGAACGATGCGTCGAACGAGGCGATGAACGGTGCGAGGATCGATGCGAAGCGTGTGACCTGCTACGCGATCGACTCTCTCCTCGCGTTTCCAATCTGGCGATCGATGCCTGAAGAGCCGCGAACATATCCCTAGTCTCTTGTTGCGATTTTTCCAATTCCTCTATTCTGGCTTCCATCTTCGCGCGCGTCACTACCATCCACAGTGAACGAAGTCTCTGATACCAATGTTAGAAAACTCCAACTCTAGTCTTACAGATCACAGAATTGGTTTAAGAAATATCTCAAAGGCAACTTTTATTCTCAAAGGCAACAATGGCCGAAGGCCTAAGGCAACAGACTGCGTACAGTTTACAAATCAAATTCAGCATCCTTATTACATCTTTCTAACTTCTATTTATAGACCTCAGCCACCCGGCCATAGTCCTTATCTAATAATCCCCCCAAACACTTATTACACTTATTCTATTTTTTTATATTCTCTATAGGTCTCTAACAGATAATAACTACATTCTGTTGGTGGGATACTATAAATAGATGTAAAGTCAGAATAGAGGGAGGCTATTTTGACTGTTTAGTATTTTCTGGGAAGATTGAGAATTATCTCTCTCTTGGGGCTTCGGCCATTGTTACTGAGCTTCTTCATCAATAAAGTTTACAGTTCTTGTTCTTGAAATTTTCTTTGATAATATTTTGTAAATTTTCTCAATACCTAGACAGTTCTATCAGTGGTATCAGAGCATCGTCGATCTTTGTGGATGGTCTGGACAAGAACGAAGATGGATATACGAATGAACGAACTGGAAGAGAAAGTAGACAGAAATCAACAACAGACCACGGAGATGTTAGCAGAGATGCAGGCGACTCTTCTCGCCAGATTGGACGCTCGAGCGCAAGATCGATCGCGAAGTAGATCGAAAGCTTCAACCGCTTCGCATCGCACTTTGCACAACCATCAATCACGCCATTCACGAAAATCAACTCACTCTGGAGATTCGGGAGAAAACTCAGACTATGAACCTACGCATCACCATCAGCACCACCATCAGGAGCGTCAGTCACAACATGAACTAAAATCAGTGAGTTCAAATGACTCGGAAGGGAACAACCACTACTCACCACCACATCACCATCATCACCGACACAGAGAATATAGTCACCACCACCACCATCGAACAGGGAGGAAAATTGATTTACCGTTATTCAACGGTGAAGATGCTTATGGGTGGTTAATCAGAATTGATCGTTATTTTCGTCTTAATCATATCGAAGAGGATGATAAGGTAAACGTAGCGGTGGTAGCTATGGAGGACAAAGCCCTTAGCTGGTTCCAAGGATGGGAGAACCAAACGCGTGAGAGGAATTGGGGAACTTTGAAGGCAGCTTTAACTAGGCGATTTCAACCAGAATTGGTTCAGAACCCTCTGGGACCTTTATTAGGTCTTAAGCAGGAAGGTAACTAAGGGAATTTTCTTGAATGGATTGAAGAAGGACATTAGAGCTGAGTTGAAGCTTTATTGTGCGAGGAATCTGGCTGAGATTATGGACACAGCACTATTGACTGAGCATAAGAATCATGAAGTATTGTCTAGAAGAAACAAGGAGGAAGGGAAGAAGGTATGGAAGACAAATCGAACAGGACAAAGTTACCATAAATGGGGAAATGGCTATAGAGGGAGTTCTAGTACAACCAAGAACCCATTTGGCGACTATTCAGTTGATGATAAGGAGGAATCTTCAAATTCGGTTCAGAAGAAAACAAGCCCCAGATTATCACAGAATGCGCTGCAAGAAAGAAGTAGAAGAGGATTATGTTTTAAATGTGGTGAAAACTGGAACCGGGGTCACAATTGCAGGATGAAGAACTTCAAAATGGTGATGATGGAACTATCTGAAGGAGAGGAAGGATCTGAAACTGCAACTAGTGACTCAGAAGTAGGAGAAGGGGTTCATATGGGATCCAAGACTACGTAGTTGTCAGTCTTAAGTAAAGAAGGAAGCTCCTCTACGAATACTTTCAAGGTAAAAGGGGAATTGAAATGGTCAGAAAATGAGCAAAGATGAATATCTTGATTGATAGTGGTGCTACCCACAACTTTATATCCCAACAATTTGTAGAAAGATGGAAGATACCTTTCCAAAGTATCAAGGGATATAAGGTACAAATAGGGAATGGAGACTTGATCTCTAACTATGGTAGATGTGAAGGGATGAAACTGAATGTGCAGGCAAGGTTCGAAATTGCGTATTGCGTAATCGTGGCGTTTTTTTATTATTGCATATTGCGTAAGCCTCATTGCGCAATGAGGCGTAGACCTGAGGCGTAATATATATATATATATATATATATATATATATATATATATATATATATACACATATAAAGATAAATTATAATTATACATATATATTAATCAAAAAGTAAACAATGCACCAAAATAATGAAGTATGTATAAACTGCCAGCTGCCAACACAATTACTTTTTTTAAATGGACACCATATCATCATCTAAACTCAATTTGTTTTTTTTATCTCACACCCACTATCTGACAATCCCACTATCCCAGTATGGGCTATGCAAAGTTTTCAATCTCAAATCCACTTATCCATGCCACCACCGATCCTGCAACCTCGTTCTACTCAATAAACTACAGTTTTGTAATACGAAGTGTTTTGTTATCGAAGAAAAAACATAAGAGGAGAAGCAGATGAAACTTGATGGGCAGCCGCGCAGGTCTTCTGCAAACCTGTGATGCGCAGATGATGAAGCAGCAACCGATCTTCTCCCATCTTCTGTATGAGGATTGACGAAGGGTGAAGTAGAAACGCAGGTTGGGAATAGCGTACACCCTCGGTATGGCCTACTAAAGAATAAAAGTGGGTCCTATCGGTCAACATATATTATTAATTAATTATCTAACTAAACTCTTAAGGCGGTCGCCTCAAGGCGCCTTATTGCGCATCGCAGAAAGCGTACGCCACTGCGCCATATAGCGCACGTTTCTACACTTCCGCCTTTCGCCATGCAATTCTGCGCCTTGCTATAGAAATTACCTGAGGCGCGCCTCATTGCGCTATTGCATTGCGCAATTTGATACAATGCGTGCAGGGCAATGAAATTCAACAGAAATTTTATATGTTGGAGCTAGGTGGGACTGACATGGTGTTGGGAATGGAATGGTTGATTGATCTAGGTGATATGGAAGTTAATTTCCAAAACCAGATCATAAAATGGAAGAAACAAGGGTTGAATCATATTATTCAAGGAGATGGATATTTGTGGCACAAGGAGGGACAAAGTAATAAGCAGAAGCAAGAGCAGATAATTGAAGGCAGAAGGAATCTATATATATTAAAACGCTTAAGTCACGTTCCCGCCTACTGACTAGGGATATTTACGTAATTACAGCTAAACTTTCTATTCTTCCGATTTACCCTAGCGTATTCTTTCAAGTTCGGGGAAATTAGGGCTCTAGAACAGACCTTCCGCTACACTTCTCGCTGAAGTTGGCCTCTCAATTGGAGCTCTGTTATCATCAAACGAATTCAGATTTTAGGGCTCTAGCACAAACCTTGCGCTAGACTTCTTGCTGAACTGGACTCTCAATTGGAGCTCTGTTATCATCAAACGAATTCAGATATATTCGACTTGATCCAACTCCAAAGAGTCCATCAACTCCAAATTTCTCGATATTGGTGAGTATTCGTAGACAAAATATTGGTCATCCGGAAGCAGTCTCTCTGTGCTTCAGTACAGAGGTAAGACTGCGTACATCCAACCCCCCTTACCCCACCGTGGGTGGGAGCCTTTGCGGCACTGGGGTAAATGAAAATGAGTGATTTCATGCTTTTCATTTTAAAAGTTCAATGAACGGTCTTCATGCCCTTTCTTAATTAAATTACTTTCACACTCCGTACTATCTGATTAAAGATATCTTAGCAAAGATGATGTTGTTTTAATGGAGTTATTTTGTGAAAATTGTAGTTGCAGGCTTGCAGCTACGAGGACTCTAAATAGTACTCCGTATTAGTATTGTTATGTGTTTTTCTTATACTATGTGAAAAATATTTCCACACAGTATACCCTGCAGCTATAGTTGAACCCCTTAGATTTTATAAAAGAGTTGTCATGTTGATTGTTTACCCACTGAGGTATTCAATAATTTGTGGGAATCTAATTAATACATGGTTTTGTCTGATCAAATCCACCTTATTTCATTACTTCCACATTAGTTCTGTCACTTTCTTTCATCAATATAATTGATTTATTATATCTGTGATTTATTATAATTGGTTTATAAAATGTAATTATCTCCATGTATGTTTTCTGGAGTTTTAGTCTCCTTTGTTGATACAATTTTATCAGGTTTTGTGTTCTTTGAACATGCACTTTTTATATTGGATCCCACCAAAAGTTGCAAGTATCTGGTGGATTTTTTAAGGACCAAAATACCTACTCTGGGACAGCCTTCCTAAAGCTGTAACGCACTCCCAGTTTTAGATGCTTTTAATATAAACTACATGAGATCTAATAGAATCCCAACAATGAAGATTAGGCAGTCCTCTAAGCTGACTGATATTCTAAAATAAGAATGTCATAACTATGACATTCTACTAACAACTCTTATTATTTTCTTATTTTTCTGTTCTAAGGAGAGAATTCTTTGCTTCAGAATACATTGCTAACACATTCAAAACCATCATTCTAAGTCTTTTTTTGAAAGTGAAAGTCTTATTCCTAACCAGTAAGCATAGCTTTAACTATACCTCATATTCTTATATTTATGGTGTAAAGTATATGTGTCAATTCCTATATTTATGGTGTAAAGTAAATGTGTCAATCAAAGAAACTGGTCATATGGAGGGTTTGTTTGCCTTTTAATCCTACCGATAAACTGTCATTTTTTTCTTTTCTATACATTACTTGATTATCGAAATGGAAAAAACTGAAAAGAATCTTCTTTTTTAGTTATTCCTTTAATTATGATAAGTAATGAGAACTAATAGTTTAATTTGAGGGGTGAAAATACATGGTTATACAGTTTAGTTTAGTTTACATATATGTTTATTATAAAGTAAAGTTTTTTCCCTTTATAAAATCCAGTTTAAAACAATCAGAAAGTTGATAGTAGTGAAACACGAAAAGAAGCTCCTCAATGAAGCAAAATTTAACAAACACCAGCAGCCACTTAAAGCTATAGACAACTCAAAGAAGAGAAAATTTCAGCAATGTCAAATAGTAGGAGAAGACTAAAATACTTCACCCTTTTAGCTCAAGCTCTCATGGTTAGCATTCTAGGTCAGGAGTCCATCAAAAGCTACTATTTGAAACGGTATGGTATGGTAATCGTTTGAGATATGTTTGCATTAATTCAAGTATTCATATATCAAGAAAATTAGTAGTGTAGTACAAACCAAATGCCTATGCAATGTCATGAATATATCGATTTTAAGAATGTGAAAAAATCCCTTGAAATAAAAACAAAGTGGGTGGGATATCTTACATCTATATATTATTAAGTGAACCAAGTCTTTTCCCCGCTAATGTTTAAGGACATTTATGTAATCTCCGCAAACGCAGTTGGGTTTTCTTCTTTCCAGTGCATTACAATTGTTTCTAACATTTTCTTCAGTTCTTCACCTTTCTTTTCCTCTCCTTCATTCCTACTAAATCTGGACTCTGAACTATGGCGTAGTATTTTTGAAAACTTTCTCTTCTTTGAGTTGTCAATAGCTTTAAGTGGCTGCTGGTGTTTGTTAAAATTTTATCTTCTTTACTTGAAAATTACACAACCTGCTTATCTATAATTTCGACTTTATTTCTCTCTGGCAGCCGGATGCTTGCCAATCCAGGAGAGATCAGCAGGCATGGAGAAGGAGTAGCAAAGGCCAAACACTTCGGCCTTCTGATTTACTCGGAAGCGAGAAAGATTACAGAAGTGAACAGGACCAGTAGGGGATAGTTTGATCAAGGACCGGGGAGACTGGAGGCAAGACTTATCTTCAAAGCAAGAAACGAACTTGGAGAATAATAAAACCCTTGTATATTATGAATTCAATAACTTTCCCTTTCTGCTTCCTCTTTCTTTCCTGTTCCTTCTCTCTACTCTTTCACTCATACCCGTTTCCCTTTCCCCCTTTCTTCTCCTCCGCTGCTCCTAATAGAAATAAGGAAACAGCTTCCTTAATTGTGGTGAAGCTTTGAACTTCAGTCTGTGTGCCCCATTCCCACTCATTTGTAATATACAGTATACCCCCATAGAACCACATTTATCAACGCTTGAGCAGCTGAGCTACGTCAAAATGAAACCCTAGCAATCGTTTTCCACTCACCAGTTCAAAATAATACCTATGAGACACCATACAGGCAAAGGGAAGTGAAACTGATGGACCAATAAACAGCCAAAGAGAAATTAACATACTTCAGAATTGTACTAGTAACCAGCTTTAAAAAGGGTATTTGTAATTTGTAATTTAAATGATTGACAGAGTAATTTGTAATTTAAAAAGGCTGCCGGACAGATGATAGAACTTGGATATAATCTAATTCAAACCTGATCAAAAAAGAACTTGGATATCCTTCCAATCCTTATCTTCAAAGCAAATGGCCATAAAAGTAGAAGTCTTGAGGCAAAAAAGAACTCTCTCCCTTCCTTTCCCGTTTCCCCTTTCTTCTTCTCTTTCCCGGATTCCCCTCGATTCCACTCTCCTCTGAGGCTATTATTATTATATATCTCAACACAAAAACATGAGTTTACAGAAGACTAAATTTCTAGTTTCAAATGTAACTGAGGCCTGGATCTTCACAATAGTAGATGAAGTGAAAATAACATACTTTAGAATTGCTGAAGTTGGCCCTTGGTACCAGCTGGCATTAAGAAAAGCTTCAGCTGCCAGTGTTCTTATTTCCTTTGACAGAGCAATTTCTAGTTTAAAAAGGGTGCCTGACAGATGATGAAACATAAGTCATTCAATGTAACTGGAGGCACGAACTATCTTCAAAGCAGGAAACGAACTTGGAGAATGATAAAACCCTTGTACAAGTTATTATGAAATTCAATGAAACCCGATTCTTTTATTAAATACTTAAACCTAGTCATCTTAGCCTTTTACCCGATTCTTTTACCCTTTCCAGATGCTTTTGAAATGGTTCATGGTCTTGAACAAGATGAGGTCAGTTCTCTTAAAGAGATGTCGGAAAACAAGCAAAGGACACAACAGGAGATGCAGATGCCAAGAGATTCTAACTTTTGCAGCACCAGGGAGCATTTTTCCACCAAGATATTGTTTCTGCTCCTTACAGTGAAGAACTGTAAGCTGCAGCAGTTAGCAACTGTGGCTGGTGACATACTAATTGGGAGGGAGAAAATACAGAAGGTTTTGCTTGCCGGGCTGATTGAGATTGGGGTCATGTGGCGGCATGATGAGCAAGAATTTTGGGGTGTTCTAGAGGATAGTTCTGCTCCTCTTACACAACATGGATTGCAGCATATAATGCTGGAAATGCACTACACCCTAGAGATAGCACGGGTTGCTGGATACCCTTCCAGGATAGTGCATCAAATAGCATCGGATATAATGTCTCGGGTGACCAGGACATATTCGGTTAGGGGCATTGTACCAAGTGCTTTACCAAATGATGACTGGTTTATAGAAACAGCAAAAGGAGCAATAAACAAGCTTCTTTTGGGTGGGAAATCCGGGAGGTACTGGGAAGGAAGAGGTTCCAAGATGAAGAGGAAGTTCAAAATCAAGGTTGTGTCCTATCACCCACCTTGAGGACAAGGTGGTTGTTTAGGGGGGAGTAATGTTAGGCATCAGCCTAATCAGTAGTCTTAAATAAGGGGGTTAGGGGAGTTAAATAGCTTATTAAGTGTCTATAGCTTATTTAGTTGTCTATTTAGTCCCTGCGTGGACTTTTGGCTATAAATAGAAGCTGGGATAGCCTTAATAGGTAGACTGTTATTTTGAGAACTGTTGCCTTGTCCCCTAAGAGTCCCGGTTGCCTAAGAAGTCCCTGTACTGCCTACGGATTACCTATTTCATCAATAAACATCTATTTCCATCTCTGTTCATCAGATCTGTGTGTTCGTTTACTGTTTTAGCTTTGATTTGTGTCTGTGCCCTAACACTGAGTCCTCCGACTGCCGTAGTAGGAATAACTAAGTAGTTATAGTGACTATGGTAATAATTAACATTCCAAAGCTTTTATTAGTCAGTGGAGTTTGATCATTATTTGATAGGGACATAGACAACCAATAATAATAAGAATAACAGAGTATTATTAATAGTGTTATTGTATAAGTTAATGTTTTGGGCCATGTAATTCAAGAAATATGGACCAGTGGCCAGCCCTTAAGAAGAGAAATGATATAAAAGGGGGAAGGAGGAAGAAGGTAGCCAGAATTTCAGTTGGAATTAGGCTGGGAGAGTGAGGCTCTCTTGAAGAGCCTCAACCCTGTAATTTTCAGTTTACGTTGATCTCTCGTTTCTACCATTGTAATCACTACTGTCTTCTTAGTTTTTTAATCAATATAATACTAAAACTCTGCTGCGTTGTTGAGGTCCCTAACATTGGTATCAAAATCGTTGTCCCTGGGAAGCTTCGATCTAAGTCACACGATAAAAAAAATGGAGCAGCGTAGGGAACGTCGAAGGTCAGTTGCCCCTGGTTTGCACGCGAACACTGAGAAGCGTGTGTCGCAGGGAACATGGAAGATCTGATCAGGATGCTTCGCGCGGAACAGGGGGAAGCTAGCGAAAAAGGTTGAGCGCGGAAAAGTGGAGAAGCTGGCGGAAAAGTGATTGGGGGAAGGATATGCGAATCTGGTTGAAAAAGATGCGCGAACTTTCGCGTCGCCGGAGACCTACAGGCCAAGTGAGGAGCCCTCCTAGACTCCGTCGGCCAACTGAAAATCAGATGTCATCCCAAGTCACTTCAACTTCATCCCTAACAGAACTCCTCCTTAGTTCACAGGTGACCTCGAATGCGCTGATTTCGTCACCAGCAGAAGATCCTTGTTCGCAGAATCCTTCTCAAACTGCTTCTCACCTTGCGCAAGTCTCTTCGAAATCGCAGAATTCTTCTCTGAGTTTGCAGGATGGTCTCAACATATGGACACAACACCCCAACTCTCTGTCTACCCACTCCCTCTACAGGAACCAGTACTAAAATTTGGGAACTAATTACCCAAAGACAGCAAAAAAGACAGGAGCTCAAAGAAAATTTTAAGCTGGCACAAGAAAGAATGAAACTTTATGCAGACACACACGGGTAGACAGAGAATTTGCAATAGGGGATCAAGTATATCTGAAGTTACAACCTTACCGACAAAATTCAATTCAACGCAGAAATCAGAAACTATCAGCTCACTACTATGGTCCGTACACTGTTTTGGTAAGGGTGGGGAAAGTGGCTTACCATGTCTCCTTACTGAAGCGTTGCATCAGTTCCCACGCAGTAGTGGCATCACAACTCCCAGAGGTTAACCAAGATGATAACTCTGCTCCTCTGCCAACCCCAGCAAGAGCTAGTAAGAATGCTGAAAGGGCCAGTGTGTCGCCCGCTTTGTTTCCGTCACATGAAAAAAAGGAAGAATCCACTGCCAGTTGCTCGACTTCAGCCAACTACGGGAATTCCATACCACCTACCAATCCTTGAGGACAAGGATTTTCTCAAGAGGGGAGAATTGTCATATATGGTCGTGATTTACTTGTTATTTTTAGTTGGGCCTCTAAAAGACTCCTGATAGCTAAATTATTAATAGAACTATAATGTAATAAACATAAATTCAGTTTTTTAGTATTAGCAAGTGGGTTGTTATGTAGGGGTCCCCACCCCCATTCCTACAAATACGGTTAGAGCAAATAGGGAAAGGGACAAAAATTGCAGACTATCTCTCCTCCCAATCTCTTTGTCTCCTTCGTTCTCTCTTTTCTTCCATATCTGGTAATTTCTAATTCTAAAATATCACTACATCAATAATTAAGCAGATAACATCACACTATAGTACATTTGCCAACGAGTAGGTAGTGCCCTGATTCTTCTAGTACACTAGCAGTTCCAGCATTACAACAAGTAGGTAGTTACCCACCTCCGTTTTACTACTACACAGGCAGCTGAAGCTTTCCTCTTCTCATTCCTTGCTTCCATCCCGCCCCCCTTCCCTACAGCCCCTAATACAAATAAGGAAACATCTTCTTCAACTGTGGCGAAGCTTTGAACTTCAGTCTGTGTGCACCATTCCCACTCATTTGTAATCCCTGAGGTAATAGAAAGAAGGGCACAATTCTAAATTCTACTTTCAAATTTATCAACGTTTGAGCAGCTGAGCTACGTCAAAACGCAAATCTGGCAATCGTTTTCCACTCACCAGCGAACTTCAGCATAAGGACGACATAATCACCTTCAAAATGATGATATTATTCAATCCACGGGATATCCACCCGATAATCCAGAAGGGGCGAAAAGGGTTGATTCAGATTCCAGCTCGAATTCAAAACCTGTGTTACTTGCAGAGATAAGTCTTACTGATGGACCAAAAAATATGACACATCAAGTAAAAAAAATAATGACAATTGAAAATGTTGCTCTGAATTTCCAAGGAAAGGTGTGTTATAGCCTTAGACAGGGTTGTATTGATAACTGATGCAAAGGAAAAGGGTGAAAGGAGATCTGAAGAAACGATCATTTAAAGTGAAGGGTCATCTGGGCTCATCAAATCGAGATCTCTGGGAGATATTGGAATACCATGTGTTTGTGATAAGGAAAACAGAGATCTCAATTCTTTTATCGTACTGACAAACCCTGAACAGTCTCAAATTTATGAGAACGATCATAAATGAGTGTGGATAAATCTAAGATGGATACTTTGTATGGGAATTGTAACTTCCCAGGCAGTTTCTCAAAGCTAAGATTGGATGGGAATTAAGGTGGCCTCTGATTGATCGTCAAGCTCAATTGTATTTAACAGAAGACACTGGTGTTGAGAGAAAATTGCTAGCAGGATAAATCTCGACTCATTTTCGTTTTCATGATGACTATGAAAAGTCACATGTGTAGATAAACAGCGAACATGAGTAATACCTATGAGGCTATTATTATACATCTCAACACAAAAACACGAGTTTGCACAAGAAACTCAATAGTAGATGAAGTGAAAATAATTAGAATTGCTGAAGTTGGCCCATGGTACCAGCTGGCATTAATAATAATAACTTAATTATTATTATTAATTAATATTATTTAATTGTCTTAATTTTCTATTTCTTTCTTTCACTTTCCCTCTCTCTTCCTCTCGACTCTTCTCCCCGTCTTCCCCCATTCTTCTCCCCTTTCCCCCCTTTTCTTCCCCCCCTCGACTCCCCCATACTGCTCCAACGAATCATCTGGGCAGCACAAAATTCTTGAAACAGAAAATATATGACTCCGTAAACTACCTGTCCATCTGCCACTGGATCAAATGACAGCATCTCTCATTCATTCCTTTTAACACAAACTATCATTCTTCTCATACGGCATTTATCATTCTTTTCATCTCACTACACCTCATAGGATCTGGCTCATCGATCGCCCTCTCTGTGAGCACGTGTTTGATTCGGCATATAGACTTTCTTACCTTGGAGATACATTCTGGATTTGGAAATCTCAAGTTTTGAGCATTAAGCATTTGACGTTGAGCCTTGAGAAGTACATACCATAGTTTGTGAAGATCATCCCAGGACTTGAGACGAAGCTCAGATGCCTTCCAGCTCCGACCATACACAACAGGTTTATCATCCTCCACACTTCTATGAGCTTCAAAGAACTGCTCGAGAGGGTTCTGAATTGCTCTTCTAGCTGAAGTACAAGCATCCCAAGTAGTCTCACATTTGGCAGCAGCTAAGAATGTCCTCATAAAGAGTCAAGCCGCAGCCCGCAAGCATAGTTGCAAATAGGTTATATCACCAAAGAAGTGAAAATGAAGGCTTTCTGAATATTGCAATCCGCTAGGGTAAGACCGTCTTCTAGCTGCTTCCCGGAAAAAAAATCAGAAGGGTAAGGCCAAAATAGAAGGGCGGTGATGGGGCTAAAATCCGCTCCAGGGAATCGAACCCAACCCCTTCCATTTTAAAGTTTTACATACCACCAAATAAAAAATAAAAAATAAAACTGAAAAGACCAATGTTTAAAATAAACAAATACGGAGTACTATTCTAAAAGGGCATTAAACAAAGATATGCCCTTACAACTAAGGAAATTGAAAAAGTCACAACTAATTATAGTACTAACCAAAGCGTACTCCTATGGGGCTGGGGCAATCCAACATCTCCACACTGCGTTTTTCCTGCAAGTAAAAGCTGTATACGAAATATTATATGTTTTGAAACAAAGAAAAAAGGTTGAGGTAAAGAAGAATGAATAGGATTTGCAACAACGACATATATTAGCAGATCTGAAACAGCAGTGAAAGAAGCAAACGGCTCTAAGCCACAATAAAGAATAAAAGTTTCAATAAAAAAACATTCAAGGGGAGAACCAACTACAATAGCTATAGTACATTTGCCAACGAGTGGGTAGTGCCCTGATTCTTCTAGTACACTAGCACTTCCAGAATCACAACAAGTAGCTAGCATTTCAAGGGGAACTCAGAAGCAAAACAAACGCAGGAAGAAGGGAGAAGACTATAAAGACTGAATCGCCAAAAGACACATCCCTAAGGCGTGAGAAGCGCGCGACTCTCAGATGCGCAAAAGGCGTCAAAAAGCGCCGTATAATGTGCGCCTCTTGGAACCTACGCCGCCTGGAGGTGTAAGATGCGATAAAGTGCTCGCCTTAGAGAGCCTAGCGCATTTTCGCGCCTCAGGCGCGCTTTTTTAAACCAAGGTGTGCACCATTCCCACTTATTTGTAATATATAGTATACCCCCATAGAACCACCTAGTCATACCCACATTTTGCATCTTACTATAGATATCCCTAAGGTAATAGACAGAAGGGCAAAATTCTAAATTCTACCTTCAAATTTATCAACGTTTGAGCAGCTGTGCTACGTCAAAACACAAATCTAGCAATTGTTTTCCACTCACCAGCGAACTTCAGCATAAGAACGACATAATCACCTTTAAAAAACAAATAATAAATTAATAATAACATAAAATTGTTGGACACATCAACAGTGAATTGGGAAACTTATAAATCAAGGACTTCTTTTTGACGAAACTTAAAACTAAAATCAAAACCAGAAATGTTGTACTGCAACTGAGCAGTAATTTACTGCGCCCCAGTTCTAATTAATATTAAGTTCAAACTATCTAGGTTGATTATATGAAGCATAATTAGTTAAACTTTTACTGCAATCAAGTACATATGAATTTAGTAAATTTCCCCCTGTCTTAATTTTCCCCTACTGCTTCCTCTCGACTCTTCTCCCCGTCTTCCCCCCTTCTTCTCCCCTTTCCCCCCTTTTCTTCCCCCCTCGACTCCCCCATACTGCTCCTGACCCCCCCCTACCCCCCCCCACGGGGGGTTTGGCGCCACGCGGCGCCAGCGAGGCAGCATAACGCCACCCCTGGCGGCCCAGGACGGCATGGAGGCAGCATAACGCCCCCACCGCCCTAAGCCTAACCTAAACCTAAGCTAGCCTAAACTAAGCCTAAGCCTAAACTAACCTAAGCCTAGCCCTAACTACCTACCTAACCTAAGCCTAATGGCGCCCAAAGAGGGAGCCGGGGCCGGCCCCAAAGGGTGGCCAGCCCAACCCAGCGGGACTTGGTCAGTCCCAAAGGGTGAGTATATCTGCAACTGTACCCTTGTATTTATAGACCCAGCCAGGAGTCGCTCAGCCATCCGGCGTCGGTGTGGGAACCGATTTTAATTAGTGAATGGAATGCTTACTTTCTTCGTTTCTCTTCTTCCTTCTCTGGCTTGGTCGGTGTGGGAACTGATTTTAATTAGTGAATGGAATGCTCACTTTCTTCGTTTCTCTTCTTCCTTCTCTGGCTTGGCTTCCTTCACCAACAGCTCAGCCTCAGCTCCTTCACCAAGCCCGACGCCGCTAGGATAAGCCGCCGGATTTCGCGTTTGTCCATCGGAGGGATGGCTGTTCAGCTCCTCTTCCATCTGCCTTGCTTCACCCGCCCAAGAACCAGTGCTCCGTCACCTAGAATGACTCACTCAACTGAGCGAGGAGGAGGATCGAGGCGGCTCAAAGATCATATATTTAATTCCAATTCCAATCATTCATTTTATTCAACATCTAAAATTCATTACATAAAATCCGCATATCCCCTTTCTAACTTAGAATATTTATGTTTCACCCATTTTGACAAAAGTACCTTGATATTATTATTTGAGGTTTCTATTAATACATTACCATTACTAATTAGTTAGACAAAAAAGCGACTAGAATTAAAATATTCAATAAAAAAACGTAAGCACGTGGAAAGAGCATAAAATAAGGGACCATTCCTGGTGTACACAAAATGTGTACATTGCATGTGTACACGGAAAATTCGACATCAAGTTATGCCCCTTTTTAAACGAATTGCATGTGTACACAAGCAGCTGTGTGGGTTTTGTGTACAGGTTGTGTACAACTCATGCACACTAAGAATTTTCCTGAAATAAAATGTCGTGATTACCCCCAACGGTTACCAAGCTTTTAGATCCAGACCTAATTTGCGGGAGTTACTTGAATTTATATTTGAGGGTGGGTTTGATTTCACATATTGGTGTGATGCAAATAAATTACTTTGTGAGTCATGATACAATGTTTTTGATTTATTTAGGGGAATAGAAATCAGGCCACAAGGGTTTAATGCACCAAACCCCACTGTGATTTGGAAATTCGCCGCATTAGCCCCATGTGATTTAAAAAATGCGTCAAACCCCCCTGTGTTTTAATTAATCATGCGCCAAATCCCTTATGTGAACAAATTCAATTGTCAAATCCCCCTGTCAAATTCAACTAATTTAATACAAATCATCTAAATAAGGCTAGGTATCACATCAAAATATGGTAGACTATTAGTACAAAACTAAATATAATAAAAAATAATAAATATTGACATATTTAAAAAAAATAACAATTTCAACCGATTTGAACTGAACTTAAGTAACACATACTCATATAAAGTTTTGCTTTATTTATCATCCCCCAACTCCCAACCGCTTCCATTTTTTTGCCTAAAAATTGTTTGCCTCTTTTGTTCTACCCACCCAAGGAGATGGATGACATCAGGCAAAAAAAAAAAAAAAAACTTCCATGATTCAAACATATCATCCATTTTCAGATACACGAGCTAGCAAAGAATGTGTTTAAAAGAGCACGTCCACAGCTCCAACAAATCATCTGGGCAGCACAAAATTCTTGAAACAGAAAATATATGACTAGGCCTCTACAGTTAGGGCCGCCTAGGCCGCCTAGACCGATTAATCGGTCCGACTAGGCCAATTTTTAGAACAGGGCTTGCGGGTATAGAGCTATACCTCGGGGTAAGATTGGAACAGGGGAATTGTTGTGTTAGCATTTAAATAATAAGTCGTCTTTAGTATTATTTATGTCCATGACTCTTCTACTAGTAATATGAGTGGATTTTTTTCTCATTCTTTTCTAAATTCATCATTTTCTCATTCAAACCCACAAATACATGTAGTTTTTTCCTGTAATTTTACTAATGCTCACAGGTAAATTTAAAGATACTCGAATTTTCATTTCTTTGAAATATTTTAGAACCGTGGTGAGAAATATTGAAATATTGTTTAGTAACCCATGCTTTTAGCTTATCAGCTAACTTTTTTTTTATCAAACACGAAGTTTTTATTTCACGCGCCGGGATGAGTATTAATCAAAATAGCTATGGATGGAGTTACTTTTGTGACTCAATTGGATGAAGTGACTGTAGAACACCATTTTACCTATGTTTCATGTATTTTTTCCTAATTTTATTAATGAAATGTATTTTAAATCTAATTTTTCCGTTCACCCGATCCAACCATTTCAGCAACAATTTGCAAAACTTCAACTGATCATGCAAATTTCGTCGTTTATTAGATATTATCTCCACGACTCTTATTGATTGATGGTCATCAATTATAAAGATAATCATACAGTGATAATTATATGGTTGTTCTTTTATTAGGACTGAGTAAGAGTAGGTATATTCTTAATTAGATACAAACTCAAAGCAATGATTACCAAACTCTAATCTTTTTGTAAAAATACAATTATGAAAACGTATAAACATAATTGAGAAAGAAATATAAGTTAGGCCACAGTTCAAATTATAGTCAGAGCATACTTTATTTTCAAGAATCATACTATTGGGCTAGTTTTCATTTTCACAAGAAACATTTCTAGTGTGTCGAAGCTTCATGTAAGCTCGTGTGTCGAATCTTCATGTAAATATATTATTATAAAAATATGTATACTTATATAAGCTACCCCACAGTAATATAAACAATAAAAAAATTCATTCTAAATACTTCTACTCAAATCAATTGAATAAAAGAGATCTAAAAGGACCGACAAAAAGTGATGGTTTTGTATTAAATAATAAGTGTATAATATGAAATAATTTTCGTAGTAAACAAAAAAAAATAAGATAGTGAAAGTCAAAACTGGATATTTATATTTTCACCAATCGCAAGTTGTAAAGTCATCCCACAACCTGTGCATGTTGACCCACGAAACTAGTGAGTTAATCAGGTTATTAAAATACAATCCACCATGAAACGAGCAAGCCCGATGGAGGTCGACTCATTCTACTAGTAATATAAGTGGAATTCTTTCATATTCTTTTCTAATTCATCATTTTCTCATAATAAGTCGTCTTTAGTATTATTTATTTCCATGACTCTTCTACTAGTAATATACGTGGAATTCTTTCTTATTCTTTTCTAATTCATCATTTTCTCATTCAAACCTACAAATAAATATAGTTTTTTCCTCTTTGAAATATTTTAGAAATGTGGTGGGAAATATTGAAATCTGGTTTAGTAACCCACACTTTTAGCTTATCAGCAGCTAACTTTTTATTATCAAACACGAAGTTTTTTATTTCACGCGTTGGAATGAGTAATAATCAAAATAGCGTTGGAATGAGTTTTTTATTTTTCCGTTCACCTGATCCAACCATTTCAGCAACGATTTGTAAAACTTCAACTGATCACACCAATTTGATCGATTTTTAGGTAGTATCTCCACGACTCCTATTGATTGATGGACTATATGGCTGTTCTCTGATTAGGCCGAGTAAGAGTAGGTCTATTTGTAATTAGATACAAACTCAAAGCAATGATTACCAAACTCTAATCTTTTTTGTAAAAATACAATTAAGAAAACGTATAAACATAATTGAGAAAGAAATATAAGTTAGGCCACAATTCTAAATATAGTGAGAGCATACTTTATTTTCAAGAATTATATTATTGGGCTCATTTTCATTCTCACAAGAAGCTTCATGTAAAAAAATCAATAAATTATTATAAAAATACTTATACTTATATAAGTTACCCCACAGTAATATAAAAAAATCATTCTAAATACTTATACTCAAATCAATTGAATACACATTAAATAATGTAATAAAAATTCTAAAAGTTACTATATTCTTGATATAAAGCAGCACACCTCATTACTCAAGCAATTTGAATAAAAGAGAACTAAAAGGACCGACACAAATATGATGGTTCTGTATTAAATAATAAGCATGTAATTTGAAATATTTTTGTAGTAAACAAACAAAAATAAGATAGTGAAAGTCAAAACTAGATATTTATATTTTGACCAATAGAAAGCTGTAAAGTCAGCCCACAACCTGTGCATGTTGACCCACGAAACCAATGAGCTAATCAGGTTATATTTAAATACAATCCACCATGAAACGAGCAAGCCCGGTGGAGGTCGACTCATTTTGACATCTGTATTTATAATCAACTGAGTTCTCTTTTAAACTTCGATTGACGAATTCATATACAATCCGCAGTCCATATTAATTTAAGAAAAACTTTAAACATATATCTTACCGTGCGGCGCATGAGTACACAAACTAGTTATAATTATTATAATGACTACGATGAAGGCACTTTAGCCATACTGACTGATGGTAATTGATGGACACTGAATTAATTAAGGTGGCTTAGGTATATTATTGTATGATGTAGTTACTATGTGCACTTGATATAGTAACTTACATGTTTTAAGAAGGCTCTACAAAGAAACTGCCATATTGATCGGGCTGAACTTGCAAGTATACAAGTGCCGATGTAGTAATAAGATACCGGTAAATACCGGGTCGATCCACAGGGAAATGGTTGATATTATAAAGTTGAGTATTGAATGCAAAGGAATATAAATGGTATATTTTTTCAGGAACTTTGCTCTTTGAGGTTGATTTAAACAAGAATGAGAATTACCAAGGCAATCGGGATTCACCTAAATGCTTTAATAGTTATTTAATAATAGTTCTTCCCCAATAATTATGAATACGATGTCGCTAATATATTCTCAACTCCGGTTAAGGCAGCGAGAGCGTGGTTTTCGTTACGTGTAAGTCCCGTTACGGCTCACATTCATCTACCGAAAACCCCGTTGAATATCAAGACATCACACCCGTATCATATAAGACCGGATATATTTCTATTCTCGGTGCTATATATGTTTATCCTTTAGTGTTCATAGTTTAGACTTCAACGTTAATTGCAAGCATAAACTAAATTTAACATACTTCTATGTTGTACACCATAGTCATAAACAATCAAAATATAAAGGATAAATCACAATTTATTGGTTTAGAACTTTTATCAAACATCTAGTGTGCATAGAGGTTCATCCCTAGCCTTAGCTAAGAAATTAGCCTCTAATGCTCATATTAATCACAATACAATATTAAAATGTAATGGAACATGAAATTACAAAGGAAATAATATCTAAACACCAATGATTTCGGAGGTTGAATTTTCCTCCTCAAGAACTTGAAGAAAATACCAAGAACAAAAATATATAGGGAAAATGGAAACTAATAATCCAACCTTTTAGCAGTCTTCTTTTAATAGTCCCACCTTTTTGTTATTCATGAATAATCCAACCTTTGCACCCCATCTTCATTCATTGGTCCCTGACCAGTTGATGACCTGCTATTCCAAGTTATTTTCTTATCTTTGCAAAATATTATCTTTGTGAAAGGTGGAATTTATGATATAATAGTTTGCAGAGATAAGAAAATAACTCGGAATAGCAGGTCATCAACCGGTCGGGGACCAATGAATGAAGATGAGGTGCAAAGGTTGGATTATTCATGAATAACGAAAAGGTCAGACTATTAAAAGAAGACCGCTAAAAGGTTGGATTATTAGTTTCCATTTTCCCAAATATAAAAGCTAGGAATTAATCTATGGAATGGAATGTGTTTGCTTGATGAATTGAAGGATTTATATAGGCTAAAGAATGGCATCTTTTAGTCTATTCGAGCCCAACAATCAAGTATGGAGCAATATTTGATCAAGAGATGAGGAAGGTGAAGTTTTCCCATAAAAAATCCTCTTGCACGACCTTTTGTTTGAGCTGAAATCGTCCCAACCGGCCCCGGTCAGTCTAGAACCGGCCCCGGTCGCAAACAGGCTCGTTTAGTGCGAAAAAGCCTTCCAACCGGCGCCGGTTATAGGCTGACCGGCGCCGGTTGCAGCGCCCAAAAATGCGCTTCCTTTCTCTTCTTCTGAAATTGGTCAAAAAGTGTCGGTTTTTGTCCCAGGATTTTGAGGATGTTCCGCTACGAATTTGGACATGATTCCTTCACCAAAGTTGTAGATAATGAAGTCTTCTATCCACCAAAACTTGAATGACGTGATTTTATTCATCCAATCAAACGTTATGGCTAAAACACTGAGAGGTATGCATCCTGAAATCCCACCAGCAACATCTGACTTTGTTGGTTGATTGAGTCTTGTTCCTTTCATATTTTGGCCATGACGTCTTCATAACATTTGTTCCTTATTGAGTTAGCATTCACATGAAACTCGAATCGAGTGATTTCGAGTTCTATAGAATACGTTATACTCAAATTATGGGCAGAACGTCATTCTCTTGGTCTAAAAAGTCGTTCATCGCAATGTTTTATGCTCTAGCTCTCATTCTGAAGGTATTTGCCCGATTTATCTTCCTTTATTCAACAAATACTTATAAATACTTATGTTAAACACAAGTAAATATAACGGCTATCAAATCCTCCCACACTTGAGCATTGCTCGTCCTCGAGCAATTTCTTCACCTTCGGATGCCTTAGTTAGTTTCAACAAAAACATATGAACAAAAATAATTTTAATTTTAAGAGAGGTAAAAACTCATGTAAACTCTTTTATCTTTCTCGGTCCAAACCCAAATTTCTATTAGACACACAAAACTATCATTAGATTTAGAAAAATTACTTATACCCTTGAGAGTAGATGAGTGGATTGTGACTAGGACTTTTTTGGGTGTGTAGGATGACTTTTTTTTGTGTATTTGACTTTTGAGTATATAAATGGATCGGTTGAAATTCTTGGAAGAGACCATGAGTTTTTTTTTTTTTTTTCATCCGAATGGATTCTCAACAAGTATTTACTCAAAGTCATTTTGATGATCCCAATTTATTTGATGAGATATGGGGTGACTTGTTTTCCAAAATGGTTCTTGAATATTTGAGATGTTCTTAAACCATTTTTTGGAAATGAAAGAAGGTGGTGTTCCTAGTCACAGGTTTTTTTTTGGGTGGTTTTCAAGAGTAAAGAGTAGTGTAATAAATCTAGAAAAAATGATAGTTTATGTGAATAATCAAAACTTTCTCAACCAAATACCCATTAAAAAGAGAATTATCACAAGTTTTACCTTCCTAAAAAAAAAATTTTGCACACAAAATTTGTTTAACTAACCATGAGATGCAACACCCCCACACTTGAGATACATTGTCCTCAATGTACATTTTTGGATACAACGGAGGACGAAAACTTCAATAGTAGAATGGACCGTCTTGTGAGAGTAGGAGTTGCATGATACCTGAGTTTGATGATTTTTTTTTTTTGTTTTTTTTTGTTTGTTTTTTTTTTGTATTTTTTTTTGTTGGGTTGCCTCCCAATTAGCGCTTAGTTTAACGTCATAGGCCGGACGAACGTACCTCTTTTGTGCAGCTGAATTCTCGTAGGTGTTTAGCCAGTAGGACCTCTCTTTTAAAATCTTGCGGGGGAGGAGAGGATGAGGAGCTATTATTTTCAATATTGAGAAGAGTATCACCCGGGTCAAAAATGTACCTTTTTGGCGTGTCCCGATTATGTCCTCCTTTCTTGTTGGTGTATCCTTCTTGAATGGAAAAGAGGTCTCCTCTACCATTTGGAGGCGTGAGAACATTAGTTTCCGACTTCAATAAAGTCCCGTCGTGTACATCAAGTATGTCTGAGGTCTTCTTGCTCTCCGGAACTTTGGGATCCTCCTTTCCTCTTTTGCTTCCCGTTGTGATGACCATGGTACTTCCTGCTATAGTAACTTGTTGAGCAAGTTGGTCAATCTGCAATTGTAGAGTGTGGAAGGAGCTTTTGGTATCTCGTTCGAGGTTGTCCATCCTTTGATTAAGAATTGTGTTTTGATTTTCAATTCGGATGTCAAGTTTGGTAAATTGAGAATGAAGATTCTCAACGGATGCCTCCATTCTACTATAATGTTTTTCATTTTCAGCTTGAATACTTGTGGTAAGAAACGTCATCATCTCTTCCATGGTGGACTGAAAGTTTGAAGAACTCCCTTGCGGATTCCAATTGTTGTCTTGGTTCCCCTTTTGTTGATTAGAAGAGTTGTAGTAGTTATTACCTCCATGATTCCCCCACTCGTCATAGGAGTTCATGTAATTGATCTCCTCGGGTTGAATAGCATACTCTCGTGTAGGAAGAATGTTTCTTAAGGCGGTTTGTAGGCTTTCTTTCAGTGTTCGTTCAAACTCCAAGAATCTTCTATCAAGCACATCACCAATAGATATTTCCTTCACTCTAGAGAACTTTATGTCTCTAGCTTGAAAATGTGGATTATAGGCAACAACGGGCATCTTGATCTCATTTAGTGAAGGATTTTTTTCACCTTTTTTTTTGTTTGTGTTTTCACACTCTTTTAACTTCGGGACCGAAGTTTTACTTAGATCCTTGAACTTCTTAAGAGCATACAAACACAAGGAATTTTCTGAAAAACTTAACAACAAGAACAAGTGAAATGTAAAGTGTGTATGGTTTTGTTTGATTGACTTTATAATAACAAGCCGTATTTCCCCGGCAACGGCGCCAAAAACTTGATCGGGCTGAACTTGCAAGTATACAAGTGCCGATGTAGTAATAAGATACCGGTAAATACCGGGTCGATCCACAGGGAAATGGTTGATATTATAAAGTTGAGTATTGAATGCAAAGGAATATAAATGGTATATTTTTTTCAGGAACTTTGCTCTTTGAGGTTGATTTAAACAAGAATGATAATTACCAAGGCAATCGGGATTCACCTAAATGCTTTAATAGTTATTTAATAATAGTTCTTCCCCAATAATTATGAATACGATGTCGCTAATATATTCTCAACTCCGGTTAAGGCAGCGAGAACGTGGTTTTCGTTATGTGTAAGTCCCGTTACGGCTCACATTCATCTACCGAAAACCCCGTTGAATATCAAGACATCACACCCGTATCATATAAGACCGGATATATTTCTATTCTCGGTGCTATATATGTTTATCCTTTAGTGTTCATAGTTTAGACTTCAACGTTAATTGCAAGCATAAACTAAATTTAACATACTTCTATGTTGTACACCATAGTCATAAACAATCAAAATATAAAGGATAAATCACAATTTATTGGTTTAGAACTTTTATCAAACATCTAGTGTGCATAGAGGTTCATCCCTAGCCTTAGCTAAGAAATTAGCCTCTAATGCTCATATTAATCACAATACAATATTAAAATGTAATGGAACATGAAATTACAAAGGAAATAATACCTAAACACCAATGATTTCGGAGGTTGAATTTTCCTCCTCAAGAACTTGAAGAAAATACCAAGAACAAAAATATAAAAGCTAGGAATTAATCTATGGAATGGAATGTGTTTGCTTGATGAATTGAAGGATTTATATAGGCTAAAGAATGGCATCTTTTAGTCTATTCGAGCCCAACAATCAAGTATGGAGCAATATTTGATCAAGAGATGAGGAAGGTGAAGTTTTCCCATAAAAAATCCTCTTGCACGACCTTTTGTTTGAGCTGAAATCGTCCCAACCGGCCCCGGTCAGTCTAGAACCGGCCCCGGTCGCAAACAGGCTCGTTTAGTGCGAAAAAGTCTTCCAACCGGCGCCGGTTATAGGCTGACCGGCGCCGGTTGCAGCGCCCAAAAATGCGCTTCCTTTCTCTTCTTCTGAAATTGGTCAAAAAGTGTCGGTTTTTGTCCCAGGATTTTGAGGATGTTCCGCTACGAATTTGGACATGATTCCTTCACCAAAGTTGTTGATAATGAAGTCTTCTATCCACCAAAACTTGAATGACGTGATTTTATTCATCCAATCAAACGTTATGGCTAAAACACTGAGAGGTATGCATCCTGAAATCCCACCAGCAACATCTGACTTTGTTGGTTGATTGAGTCTTGTTCCTTTCATATTTTGGCCATGACGTCTTCATAACATTTGTTCCTTATTGAGTTAGCATTCACATGAAACTCGAATCGAGTGATTTCGAGTTCTATAGAATACGTTATACTCAAATTATGGGCAGAACGTCATTCTCTTGGTCTAAAAAGTCGTTCATCGCAATGTTTTATGCTCTAGCTCTCATTCTGAAGGTATTTGCCCGATTTATCTTCCTTTATTCAACAAATACTTATAAATACTTATGTTAAACACAAGTAAAAATAACGGCTATCACATATGTGGGTTTGCGAAGAAGATGGTAGAAGGGGTAGGAATGAACGATAACTTAGCACGCCAGGGTAGCCAGGTAGGTAGTCAGTAGGAGTTTTGGGTGAAAGTGGAGTCTAATCTATTTGCCGGTATATAACTAGACTTGAAGGTAAAATAGGAACAAGGAAATTGTTGTGTTAGCATTTAAATAATAAGTCATCTTTAGTAGTAATATATATGTCCATGACTCTTCTACTAGTAATATAAGTGGAATTTTTTCTTATTCTTTTTAAATTCATCATTTTCTAATTCAAACCCACGAATAAATTCACCTATATTTTCAATACTTTTCAAGAGTAGTGAATTCAGAGATAATCACAACATCCAATTTTTAGACACACGGCATTACAATAAATATATTTTCTCATACGATGATATTATTTGTTCATGAATTACAGAGATGGTTATATTAAATTATTTGTTCATGAACCACGTTTGTTTGTAAGACTTTCACGTTTCAGCTCAGAACCTCTATGTGAAAAATATCAACCGTGCATTGTTTAAAATATTTTTCGAATTTTTTAGGATCTTCATTTTTTAGTGATTTTTAAATTGTTTAGAAATTTTTTATTCAAATTTTTTAAATCAAAGAAGTCCACAATTACCATTTAATGTTACATGTATAAGATAAACCTTTAACCAAAGCATTTACACTGCGTGACATAGTCGATGATATTTATTATTGAAACCAGTTATTTTGATGTGCGATGCGCGATTGGGTTAGTGCCTAATAATGTTTGTATAATACACTGATACAAAAGGATAGGGAAAGCTAGAAACATATATAGCATTTATTAACAAATACTTCGTATATTTAAAAAACAAAACACTTTGTATTAAGTTGAAGACATGAATGTAGGGGTCCATGGTGTGGGGTAAACTACTTCGTAAGAGTGATGTTTTTTTAACATGCTACTTGACGGGATTAACATTATTAAGGCTCTCCATGTAGATAGAAAGCCAAAAGGTATCTATACACACATAAAGAAAGAATAGTGAAGGGCCAACCTAGACCAAGTTAAAGGCTAAAGTCTAGCTCCCACTTCCAGCATCCTGGTCCCATTTACATAGGAGATAAAAACCAACTCACATAAGCTAAATCAAACTGGATGAGTAATGTCAAAAGGGTCCCGAATTTCAGAAGGCGATGCATCGGGACTGGTTGGAGGAGGATAGAACTCAGCTGTGAAATTTTTTAAGATAGACAATACCTTCCTTTTCCATATAGATGCTCCCCTTACACAATAAGACAATTGTGACCATCCAAGAATCAGAAAGTCGTCCTCAGTAAAATCCCTTTGTTCAGTGAAGGAGTTTGCAACAACATTACTCTCTCTAGGAGAATATACAATCTCAAAGATGCTTTATCATTAATATCGCCCATATATATATATAGACAAATCTTCATGTCAGGCCGGCCTGACGGGATGCTCCATCCGGCCGAGCCCATTTGGGCATCTTCCCGGTGGAATTTTTTGATGAAAGTTTTTGAGCATTTTCCTCATCAAGTCTAGTTTGTCCGTACTAAATTTCATCTCAAAATTCGATCGGGAAGGCATTCAAATAATTTTTTAAGTTGACTGCAGTTTTATATGTATATTTTGACGCAGTCAACTTCAAAAAATGATTTGAATGCCTTCCCGATCGAATTTTTGAGTTGAAATTTGGTATGGACAAACTAGACTTTATGAGGAACATACTCAAAAAAATTCATCAAAAAATTCTATCGGGAAAGTGCCCAAACGGGCTCGGCCGGACGGAGCATCCCGTCAGGCCGGCCTGACATGAAGACCACTACACACACACACACACACACACACACACACACACACACACACACACACACACACACACACACACACACACACACACACACATATATAGGGTTTGATTCAAGTAACAACACTACTTAGGGAGCTAAATAAGAACGGTTTTGGACCATAGATATGTGAAATCGGATGGTGAGATTGAGTGGAGAATAGGGGGAACCGAATTTATTAGAAAAGGAAAGAAATTAATATGAGCTCTTGGTCAACCAAAAATGGTCACGTGAGGGGTATTTGGGACATTTGCTAATTTTTTAAAATGCACGCTGGGTGCAGGAAAAAGGCGGCGTTGGTTTCCGAATCCCAACATTAACGCCATTACCAAAGATAGAAGACTTTTCATTTGGTAAGTTCCTTCTCAAAAGCTGCAAACTAAATTAAACCATGGAGAGAAGAGAGATGAGGTCGAGTGGAAAACGAGAACAAGCGACAAGGGAGAAAACGAACGAGGCAGCAATGGAAGGTGCGATGTCAATCAACACTACTTTGAAAACAGTCCCTGAAGCCGTCGTCGAGACAGCTGTGGGTTTGAGAGCATGCACGAGCGGCCCGAGTGGAGTGCAAAAGGTGGTGGTGGACGGTGGTGGTGGACGGCGGTGGAGAAGAAGAAACCGGTGCATCCAAAGAAGAATGTAAGTGCATGTCATTCATTTGTAAAGTTAAAGTAATGAATTTGATCGGATATGGAATGCGCAATCCCTAGTCCGCAATCCCTAGTGGGGTGTTAAATTTGATTTCTGGGATTTGGAAACGCCTCTGTGTGTGTCTTACACCTACGGAATGTGCATTTAGTTGAAATAATTTGTGTATTCCAGAGTGTGTAGTGTGTGGGTTTGAGAACAACATGGACTCTATGATGTATCCAAAA
The DNA here is from genome assembly GCA_945859915.1 of Cuscuta epithymum. NCBI lineage: Eukaryota > Viridiplantae > Streptophyta > Magnoliopsida > Solanales > Convolvulaceae > Cuscuta > Cuscuta epithymum. The sequence continues at coordinate 6,671,149 of CAMAPF010001015.1, forward strand.
GCAATTGGAAGATACTGGACTAGTATGTGCAATTAGATAAATATATTTGTGCATGTTTAATTGTGTTAAATTCATTGAGTGCGTGTGGAAAAGAATGAGCAGGGGTTTGCATTTTTGGTGCATGGATAATGGAGTTAATATAATTGACTTTGTGTGGAAAGGGAATATCTGTGGTGTGCATTGTTTGTGATTGAATAATTTTGTTAATGTATGTGAATGTGATGTGCAATTAGGTAAAAGTATTTGTTCAAATGTTTATGAATAAATGTGTATCGCTTAAAATTGGGAGGATGATTTACATAAAATGATCTGTGGTGTGCATCGTGTGAATTTTGGAAACTACGTCAGCAGTAGTTGCATGGTGAATAATACATTAATTTAGTATAAGTCCATGTTACTTATTATGTGCATAATTTGGCATTCATAAATGCAGAAGAAATTAACAATGTTATAAATAAATGTGGTGCAACGTGAATATAATAAGATGTGAAACATTTATGACTGGATTAGTCAACACATGTGCAGGGTAATTAGAAAAAAAGTGCAACTCTTATATGTATGCACATGTGCATAACATTTACTCTGTATGTGCATTTTAATTAACGTACATAGCATGTACCCTGAATGTTTTAGTTTAAAGTGCATAATAATTTACTATTGAGTGCAGTACTTGTATTCTGTATATGCAGTTGAGGGCAAGAAGGTTTTTGAAAATTCCGAAATAAGGAGGCTAGCCACGAGTTGGAGATAACTGAAAGACCCTTATGCTTACAGAGTTTGAACGACGAGACACGTCACAAGATGCAGGGTGAAGGTGTTAAGAGTTGAGAAGGATGAGTATTGTACATCAATAATCAGTAAAAGTGAATGAATTGAAAGATTTAAATTTCAAGAAAGCTAGTGAGTTTGCACTTGCAATCAAAATCCAAGAGCATTTAAAAACAATACCGGGGCATGAGTTGTAAGGGGTGGGGTAGAAAATACATATTAATGTATGTGATTGCTAGAATACACACTCTTAATGTTTGCGGTTGTTGGTGTTATGAGAGTTGTGAATGAGTGGAAGTAATATTAGAGTATAGCATTTTAATTACTGATTTCTCTACTGATTGTATTGTTACGTCTGCCTGAATTAGATTAATGAATGTATTTTTTTTTTATGAAATCGTTTCATGGAAAATCCTCTTATGGAAATGTTCCTGTGTTACTTTGAATGTTTTAATATTATATGGTTGCATCAAATGCATGTCTTTTTCAAAAGGGATGACATTATGTATAGTGCACTTTTGCCCTCTCGAAGGTGCTTACAATATGTAGTGCATTGGAATAGAGTACGTAGTGCAATATGTTATATTTCAAAGAGCACAACATGTTTTTTTGAACCTTGAAAAATATGTTTAGATAATGCATTAAAGTAGACGCACAACCGGTAATGCACATCTAAAAAGGTACAAAAAGTGAAACTTATATATAAGACATCCTTTCAAGGTGTAATGTGATTAATACATAATTCTAGGTACCCTGAACAAGTCCATATGTATAATTGGTAATGAACATATTTAAAAGTAGTGAAATTAAACTCGATCATGTGATACATCCTTTCAAGTATAGTACAATATAGTAACCATGCACATTTTGATACACAATATTGCACTATCATATGACTATATGAGTACTAGTGAACATTTTAATAAAAATACAATTCGTTCATGATATAAATGAAAATTGAAGGATCATTACAAATCCCACATAAGAAAAACAGCAATGAGGATACATACATTACTGACATACACATTTCAAATAAGAATAACAATGTCATCATCTGAATTTAATTGAAATATGCAAAAGGGTTAATCATGTGATATACATACATCCAAACATAATTTGTCACTGAAAGTGCATTATGTAAACAATTTCAGGACACTGTCATGCACAAGTAGAATGCAATATAGTAGCGGTGCACATTCAAATACTTAATAGTGCACATTTAAAAGAGTATTAATGAACATTTTAGTAAAAATTCAATTCATTCATGATAAATATGACATTTAAAGTATCACCACAAATTCTACATAAGAGAATCGATGTCATCTAAATCCGAGTGAAACATAAAAAGGGTTAATCGTATTTGCACACAACCAAATATAATATACCACTAGAAGTGTATTATCTAAACAATTTATGGACATCGTCGTCAACAAGTGAGTGCAATCAACTTCTCTGAGTCATACAGAACTTTTCTGAGTCATACACAATTTGTATGTAAATCTTCACTCGAAGGTTCTGCATCATATTCACCTCCTTTAATTTCAGATGATTCGTTGTCATAAGTGAACCGATTACCTAAATCATCCTTATCGCAAATTGGAGTGCACCTAGACAATTGTTAAAAAATTATCAGATGTTTACATACATTTACAGACGTATCGAAGTAAAAGTGCATTACATACCACATTTGTGAGTATAGTAATACCAATGGGGTGCACTAAACAAAATCAATATGAAATTTACTAATAGTAAACTACAATTGCATTAGGTACACCATTAGTATGCATCATCATCATCCAAATTGGAGTGCACCAGCGCAATTTCTTAACTAAGTTCTCAGTGATAAAATTACCAGAATTTTGCATACACTCAACCATAGTAATAGAAGAAACAAACACATCAGCCATTAAGTTCTTAGAATTATATAGACCCATTAAATCACAAACAATAAAAAAACGAAGATGACATAAAGTTTGTAGACGAAATGAATAGAAAACAAAGAACAAAGGATTGATGCTAATTGATATCCATGGCAGGATTGTGTATCAGAACCACAGAATTGCTGGACTAAGTTCTCAGGAATAAAAATACCAGAATTTTACCTACACTCGTCCCATAGAAACAGAAAAAACGAACACATCAGCCATTAAATCTTTGCAATTATACAGACCCATTAAATCATAAACAATAACAAAAACGAAGAGGACATAAAGTATGTCCTGAATTTTCATGAAAACAAAACAACAAATGAAACCAAAAAAATAGTAGAACAAACGAAAGAAGAGTAAAAAACAGACCCTTTATCCATTAATGGAGCTTCAGAGTTCTTGGGGAAGAAGAGGTAGTCAGAAAGTCGAGTCCCTCGTACATGAACTGATTTCACGTAGATGAAATGTCACTCGTAACTGAAAAGGAAAGGAATTAAAGGTTTATTAAATTGAAAAAAAATAATGGAAAGATATGTACAAGGAAAGGAAGCTACGTACAAAAGGGAAGAAAAATTGAAAAGACCATCTTGGCCTGCGCACACACACGTGAGAATCTGAGAAAATGAGTTGATCTAATGGTCAAGATTGTTTCTTATTTATCTCATTAGATGGTGTTCTTATTCGAACCAAACTATATATATATATATATATATATATATATATATATATATATATATATATAATGCTTCACAACAGCCACATTTGTTAAACAAATTTACAACAGACTCCAAGTACTAGGGCAGAGCAGGGATCGGGTTCGGGCGGGTCAGGTTCAAAAATCGTAAACCTGTTTGGGTATCGGATTGATAATTTAAAACCCTACCCGATCAAAAAATTTATCGGGTTTTTCGGGTTGAAGAAGTTCGGGTTTCGGTCGGGTTGGTTCGGTTTTCGGGTCCATTCGGATTTTAATTTATTATTGTTGAAATTGTGATAAATAAAATGGTAATTGGTAAAAATATCATTCAAAGTTATACTAGTATAACATTCAAAGTAATAGTTGTATAAATACGGTAATCGACATATTAGAACATGTAAAATAATAATATACGGTGATTGGCATTTTTGATATTGTGATAAATAAAATGATAACTGGTCAAAATATCATTCAAAATCATAACAATACAACATTCAAAGTTATAGTTTTACAAATACGTTAATTGGAATATTTGATATGCATAATATGGTAATTGGCATACAATAATTGAGATATTTGAACATGCGTAATAATTCAAAGTAGTATATATACTACCCTAGTTCAGGTTTTCGGGCGGGTCGGGTAACATAATTGGTAACCCTACCCACTACCCGCTTAACGCTCGAGTTGCAAAAATCGGATCGGGTTAAGGTCATTCGGGTCGGGTTATCCGACCCAAAAAATAAAATCGGATATATCCAATCAGGTCAATCGGGTAGGGTCGGGTTTGCTCTCCCCTAACTCCAACTATATGTGCCAAATGGTAAATAAGCAAAGTACATGAGTTAATTCGAACATACAAGGGATGGGAGCGACGTTTAGTATCAGTTTAGGAACATGATTAGAGTAAAATACACTTGTAAGTTTTTAGGAGCAGTCTTATCAGAAATCCTTATCACAGAACATTAATTTGGGTAGAGTTTTTCTTTTTCTTCTTCAGGATTAGTTTAGTATTGATAAATCAGTTTAATACAATTGCAAAAGGAAATGGGATGCATTACCTCGTTCACTTAAGGAAATGCATATTAAGAATAAAACTAACTATTTTGTACATTAGTTACCTCATTTTAATATAGTCTCAGTTGAGACAAAAAAAATTTATTCTAGTTGAGATCAGTTTATACATAACTTTTACCATTGGAGTAGCTCCAATTGAGCTTCGGAAGCTGAATTCCACATGCACTATTTGGATTTTCAAATGCCTCCCTATCATAAACACTATAATTTGATAAACACAAAATTTAAACAAAGTCAAGCCTTTTTCGTTTCCATTGCTTTAGATTTAACTAATAAATCTTAATCACATATCACATAATTTGTTTTGAATTTTGAGTATGATATATCTATTTGACCAAGAAAAGCACATAGATCATACTCAAACTGTTATGTACGAGCAGTGTAATTGACCGTAAAAGAGCAAAAATCGAAACATCAAGTCATAGATTAACAGATATATGTAAGTTTAAATCAAAGATCTTTTTGTGTAAATTACCCAATTTATACTCCATAGTCCATATACATCAATAATTTTGATTTGAAACTATCTCGTTTCATTTCGGCCGTTTGAGAGTGATTACAAGAGGATTATGTGAGATTTACAAATCAACTAATTTAATACAAACCATCTAAATAAGGCTAGATATCACATCAAAATATGTTAGACCATTAGTACAAAACTAAATATAATAAAAAATAATAAATATTGACATATTTAAAAAAAAAATTAATAACAATTTCAACCGATTTGAACTGAACTTAAGTAACTCATACTCATATAAAGTTTTGCTTTATTTATCATCCCCCCAACTCCCAACCGCTTCCATTTTTTTGTCTAAAAATTGTTTGCCTCTTTTGTTCTACCCACCCAAGGAGATGGATGACATCAGGCAAATAAAAAAAAAACTTCCATGATTCAAACATATCATCCATTTTCAGATACACGAGCTAGCAAAGAATGTGTTTAAAAGAGCACGTCCACAGCTCCAACAAATCATCTGGGCAGCACAAAATTCTTGAAACAGAAAATATATGACTCCGTAAACTACCTGTCCATCTGCCACTGGATCAAATGACAGCATCTCTCATTCATTCCTTTTAACACAACTATCATTCTTCTCATACGGCATTTATCATTCTTTTCATCTCACTACACCTCATAGGATCTGGCTCATCGATCGCCCTCTCTGTGGGCACGTGTTTGATTCGGCATATAGACTTTCTTACCTTGGAGATACATTCTGGATTTGGAAATCTCAAGTTTTGAGCATTAAGCATTTGACGTTGAGCCTTGAGAAGTACATACCATAGTTTGTGAAGATCATCCCAGGACTTGAGACGAAGCTCAGATGCCTTCCAGCTCCGACCATACACAACAGGTTTATCATCCTCCACACTTCTGTGAGCTTCAAAGAACTGCTCGAGAGGGTTATGAATTGCTCTTCTAGCTGAAGTACCAGCATCCCAAGTAGTCTCGCATTTGGCAGCAGCTAAGAATGTCCTCATAAAGAGTCAAGCCGCAGCCCGCAAGCATAGTTGCAAATAGGTTATATCACCAAAGAAGTGAAAATGAAGGCTTTCTGAATATTGCAATCTGCTAGGGTAAGACCGTCTTCTAGCTGCTTCCCGGAAAAAAAAATCAGAAGGGTAAGGCCAAAATAGAGGGAGTACTACGTATGTATTTGTTAAACAAAAACAACATTTAGGTACCCTACTCAGCTTGATCTAGAACAGACCCACAGAGGTAGTAACTCTGCAATTTCAAGGTAATAAAATACGAGTATAAATAATACATAAGGAGTACTTCAATCAATAAACTATCACACGCATTAGAAGAGAAGTAAATACTTACCTGCGACTACTCTGCAAGTCCTGCGACACAAGACAGCAGCGGAAAACAGGACTTGCGAGCCCTGCTACGCGAGCAAGAAACAGCTACCGCAGATGTCGGAACTCAGAAGCAAAACAAACGCAGGAAGAAGGGAGAAGACTATAAAGACTGAATCGCCAAAAGACACATCCCTAAGGCGTGAGAAGCGCACGCCTCTCAGATGTGCAAAAGGCGTCAAAAAGCGCCGTATAATGTGCGCCTCTTGGAACCTATGCCGCCTGGGGGTGTAAGATGCGATAAAGTGCTCGCCTTAGAGAGCCTAGCGCATTTTTGCGCCTCAGGCGCGCTTTTTTAAACCAAGGTGTGCACCATTCCCACTCATTTGTAATATATAGTATACCCCCATAGAACCACCTAGTCATACCCACATTTTGCATCTTACTATAGATATCCCTAAGGTAATAGACAGAAGGGCAAAATTCTAAATTCTACCTTCAAATTCTAAATTATAAATTCTAATTTATCCCTAAAGTAACAGTGAATTGGGAAACTTATAAATCAAGGACTTCTTTTTGACGAAACTTAAAACTAAAATCAAAACCAGAACAAGAGATGTTATATTAAGTGACTTCAACATCACTTCGGAAGAGAAATGTTGTACTGCAATTGAGCAGTAATTTACTGCGCCCCAGTTCTAATTAATATTAAGTTCAAACTATCTAGGTTGATTATATGAAGCATAATTAGTTAAACTTTTACTGCAATCAAGTACATATGTTGTAAGCAAAAAATTCATTAATACTTGAGAACTAATACTTAAAGAAGCAGACCTTATCAAGCATATATACTCTCATTGATAAGAATTAATATTGAGCCACATAAAATGAAAAGTAAATATACGGGACCTAAAGTTATTTTATTAAAAAATGTATAAAAACGCATTGATTTTTCACATGGCTTCAAAATTTAGAACCCCTTTATTTGCTTTTAACAACGACGAGAAGACTCATATATGGGACCGAAAGTTATTTCAAAATTGGGATATTGAATTACAAAATTGGGATATTGAATTACTTCTTAAAGCCAGATAGTATCTTGTTCTTTGAAGCCAGTAGGGGCTTTTAGAGAGTGTCTTTCTCCCATCTTCCTCGTCGGCTCACAACTCCCGCTAGGGCATAGAGGACCTGGGGGCTGGGGGAAATGCCCCTGCTTCCAATCCCAAATTTAGTATTAGTACTTATCTGGCAAAAAGATAAGTGGAGACCATTAGATAAAGTAGTAATTCGGTCAAAGAGCAGATAACAATTATTGTGAGATATGTGGATGACCACAGAGTTAAGTATGAATTTCATGATAATAGTAAATGTTCCCAAATCAAGTAAACATAGGGTATCATGTTGGTTTTATATTCTTTATGTCATTTTTATTTACAAGATCACCACTTGACGAAGTACAAGTATACATCGTCAAGAGTAATAACACTCATTAACATCAACAACTCTGGATAGTACTGAGTCCTCCGACTGCAGTAGTAGGAATAACTAAGTAGTTATAGTGACTATGGTAGTAATTAATATTCCAAAGCTTTTATTAGTAAGTGGAGTTTGATCATTAGTTGATAGGGACATAGACAACCAATAATAATAAGAATAACAGAGTATTATTAATAGAGTGTTATTGTATAAATTAATGTTTTGGGCCATGTAATTCATGAAATATGGGCCAGCCCTTGAGAAGAGAAATGATATAAAAGGGGGAAGGAGGGAGGAAGAAGGTAGGCAGAATTTCAGTTGTAATTAGTGATCACTCACCTTTTAGGATGAACTCAGGGGGGCACAATTCTTCTCAAAGATTGATTTACGTTTTGGCTACTTCCAAATTCTGATGACTCCATGTTAGGGACAGACCTATTAGGGTATTAAATAAAAGAGTTGGTGTAGTTATATTTCTGTTTGAGATAATAACTACATTCTGTTGGTGGGATACTATAAATAGATGTAAAGTCAGAATAGAGGGAGGCTATTTTGACTGTTTAGTATTTTCTGGGAAGATTGAGAATTATCTCTCTCTTGGGGCTTCGGCCATTGTTACTGAGCTTCTTCATCAATAAAGTTTACAGTTCTTGTTCTTGAAATTTTCTTTGATAATATTTTGTAAATTTTCTCAATACCTAGACAGTTCTATCAGTGGTATCAGAGCATCGTCGATCTTTGTGGATGGTCTGGACAAGAACGAAGATGGATATACGAATGAACGAACTGGAAGAGAAAGTAGACAGAAATCAACAACAGACCACGGAGATGTTAGCAGAGATGCAGGCGACTCTTCTCGCCAGATTGGACGCTCGAGCGCAAGATCGATCGCGAAGTAGATCGAAAGCTTCAACCGCTTCGCATCGCACTTTGCACAACCATCAATCACGCCATTCACGAAAATCAACTCACTCTGGAGATTCGGGAGAAAACTCAGACTATGAACCTACGCATCACCATCAGCACCACCATCGGGAGCGTCAGTCACAACATGAACTAAAATCAGTGAGTTCAAATGACTCGGAAGGGAACAACCACTACTCACCACCACATCACCATCATCACCGACACAGAGAATATAGTCACCACCACCACCATCGAACAGGGAGGAAAATTGATTTACCGTTATTCAACGGTGAAGATGCTTATGGGTGGTTAATCAGAATTGATCGTTATTTTCGTCTTAATCATATCGAAGAGGATGATAAGGTAAACGTAGCGGTGGTAGCTATGGAGGACAAAGCCCTTAGCTGGTTCCAAGGATGGGAGAACCAAACGCGTGAGAGGAATTGGGGAACTTTGAAGGCAGCTTTAACTAGGCGATTTCAACCAGAATTGGTTCAGAACCCTCTGGGACCTTTATTAGGTCTTAAGCAGGAAGGTAACTAAGGGAATTTTCTTGAATGGATTGAAGAAGGACATTAGAGCTGAGTTGAAGCTTTATTGTGCGAGGAATCTGGCTGAGATTATGGACACAGCACTATTGACTGAGCATAAGAATCATGAAGTATTGTCTAGAAGAAACAAGGAGGAAGGGAAGAAGGTATGGAAGACAAATCGAACAGGACAAAGTTACCATAAATGGGGAAATGGCTATAGAGGGAGTTCTAGTACAACCAAGAACCCATTTGGCGACTATTCAGTTGATGATAAGGAGGAATCTTCAAATTCGGTTCAGAAGAAAACAAGCCCCAGATTATCACAGAATGCGCTGCAAGAAAGAAGTAGAAGAGGATTATGTTTTAAATGTGGTGAAAACTGGAACCGGGGTCACAATTGCAGGATGAAGAACTTCAAAATGGTGATGATGGAACTATCTGAAGGAGAGGAAGGATCTGAAACTGCAACTAGTGACTCAGAAGTAGGAGAAGGGGTTCATATGGGATCCAAGACTACGTAGTTGTCAGTCTTAAGTAAAGAAGGAAGCTCCTCTACGAATACTTTCAAGGTAAAAGGGGAATTGAAATGGTCAGAAAATGAGCAAAGATGAATATCTTGATTGATAGTGGTGCTACCCACAACTTTATATCCCAACAATTTGTAGAAAGATGGAAGATACCTTTCCAAAGTATCAAGGGATATAAGGTACAAATAGGGAATGGAGACTTGATCTCTAACTATGGTAGATGTGAAGGGATGAAACTGAATGTGCAGGCAAGGTTCGAAATTGCGTATTGCGTAATCGTGGCGTTTTTTTATTATTGCATATTGCGTAAGCCTCATTGCGCAATGAGGCGTAGACCTGAGGCGTAATATATATATATATATATATATATATATATATATATATATATATATATATATATATATATATATATATATATATATATATACACATATAAAGATAAATTATAATTATACATATATATTAATCAAAAAGTAAACAATGCACCAAAATAATGAAGTATGTATAAACTGCCAGCTGCCAACACAATTACTTTTTTTAAATGGACACCATATCATCATCTAAACTCAATTTGTTTTTTTTATCTCACACCCACTATCTGACAATCCCACTATCCCAGTATGGGCTATGCAAAGTTTTCAATCTCAAATCCACTTATCCATGCCACCACCGATCCTGCAACCTCGTTCTACTCAATAAACTACAGTTTTGTAATACGAAGTGTTTTGTTATCGAAGAAAAAACATAAGAGGAGAAGCAGATGAAACTTGATGGGCAGCCGCGCAGGTCTTCTGCAAACCTGTGATGCGCAGATGATGAAGCAGCAACCGATCTTCTCCCATCTTCTGTATGAGGATTGACGAAGGGTGAAGTAGAAACGCAGGTTGGGAATAGCGTACACCCTCGGTATGGCCTACTAAAGAATAAAAGTGGGTCCTATCGGTCAACATATATTATTAATTAATTATCTAACTAAACTCTTAAGGCGGTCGCCTCAAGGCGCCTTATTGCGCATCGCAGAAAGCGTACGCCACTGCGCCATATAGCGCACGTTTCTACACTTCCGCCTTTCGCCATGCAATTCTGCGCCTTGCTATAGAAATTACCTGAGGCGCGCCTCATTGCGCTATTGCATTGCGCAATTTGATACAATGCGTGCAGGGCAATGAAATTCAACAGAAATTTTATATGTTGGAGCTAGGTGGGACTGACATGGTGTTGGGAATGGAATGGTTGATTGATCTAGGTGATATGGAAGTTAATTTCCAAAACCAGATCATAAAATGGAAGAAACAAGGGTTGAATCATATTATTCAAGGAGATGGATATTTGTGGCACAAGGAGGGACAAAGTAATAAGCAGAAGCAAGAGCAGATAATTGAAGGCAGAAGGAATCTATATATATTAAAACGCTTAAGTCACGTTCCCGCCTACTGACTAGGGATATTTACGTAATTACAGCTAAACTTTCTATTCTTCCGATTTACCCTAGCGTATTCTTTCAAGTTCGGGGAAATTAGGGCTCTAGAACAGACCTTCCGCTACACTTCTCGCTGAAGTTGGCCTCTCAATTGGAGCTCTGTTATCATCAAACGAATTCAGATTTTAGGGCTCTAGCACAAACCTTGCGCTAGACTTCTTGCTGAACTGGACTCTCAATTGGAGCTCTGTTATCATCAAACGAATTCAGATATATTCGACTTGATCCAACTCCAAAGAGTCCATCAACTCCAAATTTCTCGATATTGGTGAGTATTCGTAGACAAAATATTGGTCATCCGGAAGCAGTCTCTCTGTGCTTCAGTACAGAGGTAAGACCGCGTACATCCAACCCCCCTTACCCCACCGTGGGTGGGAGCCTTTGCGGCACTGGGGTAAATGAAAATGAGTGATTTCATGCTTTTCATTTTAAAAGTTCAATGAACGGTCTTCATGCCCTTTCTTAATTAAATTACTTTCACACTCCGTACTATCTGATTAAAGATATCTTAGCAAAGATGATGTTGTTTTAATGGAGTTATTTTGTGAAAATTGTAGTTGCAGGCTTGCAGCTACGAGGACTCTAAATAGTACTCCGTATTAGTATTGTTATGTGTTTTTCTTATACTATGTGAAAAATATTTCCACACAGTATACCCTGCAGCTATAGTTGAACCCCTTAGATTTTATAAAAGAGTTGTCATGTTGATTGTTTACCCACTGAGGTATTCAATAATTTGTGGGAATCTAATTAATACATGGTTTTGTCTGATCAAATCCACCTTATTTCATTACTTCCACATTAGTTCTGTCACTTTCTTTCATCAATATAATTGATTTATTATATCTGTGATTTATTATAATTGGTTTATAAAATGTAATTATCTCCATGTATGTTTTCTGGAGTTTTAGTCTCCTTTGTTGATACAATTTTATCAGGTTTTGTGTTCTTTGAACATGCACTTTTTATATTGGATCCCACCAAAAGTTGCAAGTATCTGGTGGATTTTTTAAGGACCAAAATACCTACTCTGGGACAGCCTTCCTAAAGCTGTAACGCACTCCCAGTTTTAGATGCTTTTAATATAAACTACATGAGATCTAATAGAATCCCAACAATGAAGATTAGGCAGTCCTCTAAGCTGACTGATATTCTAAAATAAGAATGTCATAACTATGACATTCTACTAACAACTCTTATTATTTTCTTATTTTTCTGTTCTAAGGAGAGAATTCTTTGCTTCAGAATACATTGCTAACACATTCAAAACCATCATTCTAAGTCTTTTTTTGAAAGTGAAAGTCTTATTCCTAACCAGTAAGCATAGCTTTAACTATACCTCATATTCTTATATTTATGGTGTAAAGTATATGTGTCAATTCCTATATTTATGGTGTAAAGTAAATGTGTCAATCAAAGAAACTGGTCATATGGAGGGTTTGTTTGCCTTTTAATCCTACCGATAAACTGTCATTTTTTTCTTTTCTATACATTACTTGATTATCGAAATGGAAAAAACTGAAAAGAATCTTCTTTTTTAGTTATTCCTTTAATTATGATAAGTAATGAGAACTAATAGTTTAATTTGAGGGGTGAAAATACATGGTTATACAGTTTAGTTTAGTTTACATATATGTTTATTATAAAGTAAAGTTTTTTCCCTTTATAAAATCCAGTTTAAAACAATCAGAAAGTTGATAGTAGTGAAACACGAAAAGAAGCTCCTCAATGAAGCAAAATTTAACAAACACCAGCAGCCACTTAAAGCTATAGACAACTCAAAGAAGAGAAAATTTCAGCAATGTCAAATAGTAGGAGAAGACTAAAATACTTCACCCTTTTAGCTCAAGCTCTCATGGTTAGCATTCTAGGTCAGGAGTCCATCAAAAGCTACTATTTGAAACGGTATGGTATGGTAATCGTTTGAGATATGTTTGCATTAATTCAAGTATTCATATATCAAGAAAATTAGTAGTGTAGTACAAACCAAATGCCTATGCAATGTCATGAATATATCGATTTTAAGAATGTGAAAAAATCCCTTGAAATAAAAACAAAGTGGGTGGGATATCTTACATCTATATATTATTAAGTGAACCAAGTCTTTTCCCCGCTAATGTTTAAGGACATTTATGTAATCTCCGCAAACGCAGTTGGGTTTTCTTCTTTCCAGTGCATTACAATTGTTTCTAACATTTTCTTCAGTTCTTCACCTTTCTTTTCCTCTCCTTCATTCCTACTAAATCTGGACTCTGAACTATGGCGTAGTATTTTTGAAAACTTTCTCTTCTTTGAGTTGTCAATAGCTTTAAGTGGCTGCTGGTGTTTGTTAAAATTTTATCTTCTTTACTTGAAAATTACACAACCTGCTTATCTATAATTTCGACTTTATTTCTCTCTGGCAGCCGGATGCTTGCCAATCCAGGAGAGATCAGCAGGCATGGAGAAGGAGTAGCAAAGGCCAAACACTTCGGCCTTCTGATTTACTCGGAAGCGAGAAAGATTACAGAAGTGAACAGGACCAGTAGGGGATAGTTTGATCAAGGACCGGGGAGACTGGAGGCAAGACTTATCTTCAAAGCAAGAAACGAACTTGGAGAATAATAAAACCCTTGTATATTATGAATTCAATAACTTTCCCTTTCTGCTTCCTCTTTCTTTCCTGTTCCTTCTCTCTACTCTTTCACTCATACCCGTTTCCCTTTCCCCCTTTCTTCTCCTCCGCTGCTCCTAATAGAAATAAGGAAACAGCTTCCTTAATTGTGGTGAAGCTTTGAACTTCAGTCTGTGTGCCCCATTCCCACTCATTTGTAATATACAGTATACCCCCATAGAACCACATTTATCAACGCTTGAGCAGCTGAGCTACGTCAAAATGAAACCCTAGCAATCGTTTTCCACTCACCAGTTCAAAATAATACCTATGAGACACCATACAGGCAAAGGGAAGTGAAACTGATGGACCAATAAACAGCCAAAGAGAAATTAACATACTTCAGAATTGTACTAGTAACCAGCTTTAAAAAGGGTATTTGTAATTTGTAATTTAAATGATTGACAGAGTAATTTGTAATTTAAAAAGGCTGCCGGACAGATGATAGAACTTGGATATAATCTAATTCAAACCTGATCAAAAAAGAACTTGGATATCCTTCCAATCCTTATCTTCAAAGCAAATGGCCATAAAAGTAGAAGTCTTGAGGCAAAAAAGAACTCTCTCCCTTCCTTTCCCGTTTCCCCTTTCTTCTTCTCTTTCCCGGATTCCCCTCGATTCCACTCTCCTCTGAGGCTATTATTATTATATATCTCAACACAAAAACATGAGTTTACAGAAGACTAAATTTCTAGTTTCAAATGTAACTGAGGCCTGGATCTTCACAATAGTAGATGAAGTGAAAATAACATACTTTAGAATTGCTGAAGTTGGCCCTTGGTACCAGCTGGCATTAAGAAAAGCTTCAGCTGCCAGTGTTCTTATTTCCTTTGACAGAGCAATTTCTAGTTTAAAAAGGGTGCCTGACAGATGATGAAACATAAGTCATTCAATGTAACTGGAGGCACGAACTATCTTCAAAGCAGGAAACGAACTTGGAGAATGATAAAACCCTTGTACAAGTTATTATGAAATTCAATGAAACCCGATTCTTTTATTAAATACTTAAACCTAGTCATCTTAGCCTTTTACCCGATTCTTTTACCCTTTCCAGATGCTTTTGAAATGGTTCATGGTCTTGAACAAGATGAGGTCAGTTCTCTTAAAGAGATGTCGGAAAACAAGCAAAGGACACAACAGGAGATGCAGATGCCAAGAGATTCTAACTTTTGCAGCACCAGGGAGCATTTTTCCACCAAGATATTGTTTCTGCTCCTTACAGTGAAGAACTGTAAGCTGCAGCAGTTAGCAACTGTGGCTGGTGACATACTAATTGGGAGGGAGAAAATACAGAAGGTTTTGCTTGCCGGGCTGATTGAGATTGGGGTCATGTGGCGGCATGATGAGCAAGAATTTTGGGGTGTTCTAGAGGATAGTTCTGCTCCTCTTACACAACATGGATTGCAGCATATAATGCTGGAAATGCACTACACCCTAGAGATAGCACGGGTTGCTGGATACCCTTCCAGGATAGTGCATCAAATAGCATCGGATATAATGTCTCGGGTGACCAGGACATATTCGGTTAGGGGCATTGTACCAAGTGCTTTACCAAATGATGACTGGTTTATAGAAACAGCAAAAGGAGCAATAAACAAGCTTCTTTTGGGTGGGAAATCCGGGAGGTACTGGGAAGGAAGAGGTTCCAAGATGAAGAGGAAGTTCAAAATCAAGGCTGTGTCCTATCACCCACCTTGAGGACAAGGTGGTTGTTTAGGGGGGAGTAATGTTAGGCATCAGCCTAATCAGTAGTCTTAAATAAGGGGGTTAGGGGAGTTAAATAGCTTATTAAGTGTCTATAGCTTATTTAGTTGTCTATTTAGTCCCTGCGTGGACTTTTGGCTATAAATAGAAGCTGGGATAGCCTTAATAGGTAGACTGTTATTTTGAGAACTGTTGCCTTGTCCCCTAAGAGTCCCGGTTGCCTAAGAAGTCCCTGTACTGCCTACGGATTACCTATTTCATCAATAAACATCTATTTCCATCTCTGTTCATCAGATCTGTGTGTTCGTTTACTGTTTTAGCTTTGATTTGTGTCTGTGCCCTAACACTGAGTCCTCCGACTGCCGTAGTAGGAATAACTAAGTAGTTATAGTGACTATGGTAATAATTAACATTCCAAAGCTTTTATTAGTCAGTGGAGTTTGATCATTATTTGATAGGGACATAGACAACCAATAATAATAAGAATAACAGAGTATTATTAATAGTGTTATTGTATAAGTTAATGTTTTGGGCCATGTAATTCAAGAAATATGGACCAGTGGCCAGCCCTTAAGAAGAGAAATGATATAAAAGGGGGAAGGAGGAAGAAGGTAGCCAGAATTTCAGTTGGAATTAGGCTGGGAGAGTGAGGCTCTCTTGAAGAGCCTCAACCCTGTAATTTTCAGTTTACGTTGATCTCTCGTTTCTACCATTGTAATCACTACTGTCTTCTTAGTTTTTTAATCAATATAATACTAAAACTCTGCTGCGTTGTTGAGGTCCCTAACATTGGTATCAAAATCGTTGTCCCTGGGAAGCTTCGATCTAAGTCACACGATAAAAAAAATGGAGCAGCGTAGGGAACGTCGAAGGTCAGTTGCCCCTGGTTTGCACGCGAACACTGAGAAGCGTGTGTCGCAGGGAACATGGAAGATCTGATCAGGATGCTTCGCGCGGAACAGGGGGAAGCTAGCGAAAAAGGTTGAGCGCGGAAAAGTGGAGAAGCTGGCGGAAAAGTGATTGGGGGAAGGATATGCGAATCTGGTTGAAAAAGATGCGCGAACTTTCGCGTCGCCGGAGACCTACAGGCCAAGTGAGGAGCCCTCCTAGACTCCGTCGGCCAACTGAAAATCAGATGTCATCCCAAGTCACTTCAACTTCATCCCTAACAGAACTCCTCCTTAGTTCACAGGTGACCTCGAATGCGCTGATTTCGTCACCAGCAGAAGATCCTTGTTCGCAGAATCCTTCTCAAACTGCTTCTCACCTTGCGCAAGTCTCTTCGAAATCGCAGAATTCTTCTCTGAGTTTGCAGGATGGTCTCAACATATGGACACAACACCCCAACTCTCTGTCTACCCACTCCCTCTACAGGAACCAGTACTAAAATTTGGGAACTAATTACCCAAAGACAGCAAAAAAGACAGGAGCTCAAAGAAAATTTTAAGCTGGCACAAGAAAGAATGAAACTTTATGCAGACACACACGGGTAGACAGAGAATTTGCAATAGGGGATCAAGTATATCTGAAGTTACAACCTTACCGACAAAATTCAATTCAACGCAGAAATCAGAAACTATCAGCTCACTACTATGGTCCGTACACTGTTTTGGTAAGGGTGGGGAAAGTGGCTTACCATGTCTCCTTACTGAAGCGTTGCATCAGTTCCCACGCAGTAGTGGCATCACAACTCCCAGAGGTTAACCAAGATGATAACTCTGCTCCTCTGCCAACCCCAGCAAGAGCTAGTAAGAATGCTGAAAGGGCCAGTGTGTCGCCCGCTTTGTTTCCGTCACATGAAAAAAAGGAAGAATCCACTGCCAGTTGCTCGACTTCAGCCAACTACGGGAATTCCATACCACCTACCAATCCTTGAGGACAAGGATTTTCTCAAGAGGGGAGAATTGTCATATATGGTCGTGATTTACTTGTTATTTTTAGTTGGGCCTCTAAAAGACTCCTGATAGCTAAATTATTAATAGAACTATAATGTAATAAACATAAATTCAGTTTTTTAGTATTAGCAAGTGGGTTGTTATGTAGGGGTCCCCACCCCCATTCCTACAAATACGGTTAGAGCAAATAGGGAAAGGGACAAAAATTGCAGACTATCTCTCCTCCCAATCTCTTTGTCTCCTTCGTTCTCTCTTTTCTTCCATATCTGGTAATTTCTAATTCTAAAATATCACTACATCAATAATTAAGCAGATAACATCACACTATAGTACATTTGCCAACGAGTAGGTAGTGCCTTGATTCTTCTAGTACACTAGCAGTTCCAGCATTACAACAAGTAGGTAGTTACCCACCTCCGTTTTACTACTACACAGGCAGCTGAAGCTTTCCTCTTCTCATTCCTTGCTTCCATCCCGCCCCCCTTCCCTACAGCCCCTAATACAAATAAGGAAACATCTTCTTCAACTGTGGCGAAGCTTTGAACTTCAGTCTGTGTGCACCATTCCCACTCATTTGTAATCCCTGAGGTAATAGAAAGAAGGGCACAATTCTAAATTCTACTTTCAAATTTATCAACGTTTGAGCAGCTGAGCTACGTCAAAACGCAAATCTGGCAATCGTTTTCCACTCACCAGCGAACTTCAGCATAAGGACGACATAATCACCTTCAAAATGATGATATTATTCAATCCACGGGATATCCACCCGATAATCCAGAAGGGGCGAAAAGGGTTGATTCAGATTCCAGCTCGAATTCAAAACCTGTGTTACTTGCAGAGATAAGTCTTACTGATGGACCAAAAAATATGACACATCAAGTAAAAAAAATAATGACAATTGAAAATGTTGCTCTGAATTTCCAAGGAAAGGTGTGTTATAGCCTTAGACAGGGTTGTATTGATAACTGATGCAAAGGAAAAGGGTGAAAGGAGATCTGAAGAAACGATCATTTAAAGTGAAGGGTCATCTGGGCTCATCAAATCGAGATCTCTGGGAGATATTGGAATACCATGTGTTTGTGATAAGGAAAACAGAGATCTCAATTCTTTTATCGTACTGACAAACCCTGAACAGTCTCAAATTTATGAGAACGATCATAAATGAGTGTGGATAAATCTAAGATGGATACTTTGTATGGGAATTGTAACTTCCCAGGCAGTTTCTCAAAGCTAAGATTGGATGGGAATTAAGGTGGCCTCTGATTGATCGTCAAGCTCAATTGTATTTAACAGAAGACACTGGTGTTGAGAGAAAATTGCTAGCAGGATAAATCTCGACTCATTTTCGTTTTCATGATGACTATGAAAAGTCACATGTGTAGATAAACAGCGAACATGAGTAATACCTATGAGGCTATTATTATACATCTCAACACAAAAACACGAGTTTGCAGAAGAAACTCAATAGTAGATGAAGTGAAAATAATTAGAATTGCTGAAGTTGGTCCATGGTACCAGCTGGCATTAATAATAATAACTTAATTATTATTATTAATTAATATTATTTAATTGTCTTAATTTTCTATTTCTTTCTTTCACTTTCCCTTTCTCTTCCTCTCGACTCTTCTCCCCGTCTTCCCCCATTCTTCTCCCCTTTCCCCCCTTTTCTTCCCCCCCTCGACTCCCCCATACTGCTCCAACGAATCATCTGGGCAGCACAAAATTCTTGAAACAGAAAATATATGACTCCGTAAACTACCTGTCCATCTGCCACTGGATCAAATGACAGCATCTCTCATTCATTCCTTTTAACACAACTATCATTCTTCTCATACGGCATTTATCATTCTTTTCATCTCACTACACCTCATAGGATCTGGCTCATCGATCGCCCTCTCTGTGAGCACGTGTTTGATTCGGCATATAGACTTTCTTACCTTGGAGATACATTCTGGATTTGGAAATCTCAAGTTTTGAGCATTAAGCATTTGACGTTGAGCCTTGAGAAGTACATACCATAGTTTGTGAAGATCATCCCAGGACTTGAGACGAAGCTCAGATGCCTTCCAGCTCCGACCATACACAACAGGTTTATCATCCTCCACACTTCTATGAGCTTCAAAGAACTGCTCGAGAGGGTTATGAATTGCTCTTCTAGCTGAAGTACAAGCATCCCAAGTAGTCTCACATTTGGCAGCAGCTAAGAATGTCCTCATAAAGAGTCAAGCCGCAGCCCGCAAGCATAGTTGCAAATAGGTTATATCACCAAAGAAGTGAAAATGAAGGCTTTCTGAATATTGCAATCCGCTAGGGTAAGACCGTCTTCTAGCTGCTTCCCGGAAAAAAAATCAGAAGGGTAAGGCCAAAATAGAAGGGCGGTGATGGGGCTAAAATCCGCTCCAGGGAATCGAACCCAACCCCTTCCATTTTAAAGTTTTACATACCACCAAATAAAAAATAAAAAATAAAACTGAAAAGACCAATGTTTAAAATAAACAAATACGGAGTACTATTCTAAAAGGGCATTAAACAAAGATATGCCCTTACAACTAAGGAAATTGAAAAAGTCACAACTAATTATAGTACTAACCAAAGCGTACTCCTATGGGGCTGGGGCAATCCAACATCTCCACACTGCGTTTTTCCTGCAAGTAAAAGCTGTATACGAAATATTATATGTTTTGAAACAAAGAAAAAAGGTTGAGGTAAAGAATGAATAGGATTTGCAACAACGACATATATTAGCAGATCTGAAACAGCAGTGAAAGAAGCAAACGGCTCTAAGCCACAATAAAGAATAAAAGTTTCAATAAAAAAACATTCAAGGGGAGAACCAACTACAATAGCTATAGTGCATTTGCCAACGAGTGGGTAGTGCCCTGATTCTTCTAGTACACTAGCACTTTCAGAATCACAACAAGTAGCTAGCATTTCAAGGGGAACTCAGAAGCAAAACAAACGCAGGAAGAAGGGAGAAGACTATAAAGACTGAATCGCCAAAAGACACATCCCTAAGGCGTGAGAAGCGCGCGCCTCTCATATGCGCAAAAGGCGTCAAAAAGCGCCGTATAATGTGCGCCTCTTGGAACCTACGCCGCCTGGAGGTGTAAGATGCGATAAAGTGCTCGCCTTAGAGAGCCTAGCGCATTTTCGCGCCTCAGGCGCGCTTTTTTAAACCAAGGTGTGCACCATTCCCACTTATTTGTAATATATAGTATACCCCCATAGAACCACCTAGTCATACCCACATTTTGCATCTTACTATAGATATCCCTAAGGTAATAGACAGAAGGGCAAAATTCTAAATTCTACCTTCAAATTTATCAACGTTTGAGCAGCTGTGCTACGTCAAAACACAAATCTAGCAATTGTTTTCCACTCACCAGCGAACTTCAGCATAAGAACGACATAATCACCTTTAAAAAACAAATAATAAATTAATAATAACATAAAATTGTTGGACACATCAACAGTGAATTGGGAAACTTATAAATCGACACATCAACATTTTCTTGTTGCAGTATAAAATGTTGTACTGCAACTGAGCAGTAATTTACTGCGCCCCAGTTCTAATTAATATTAAGTTCAAACTATCTAGGTTGATTATATGAAGCATAATTAGTTAAACTTTTACTGCAATCAAGTACATATGAATTTAGTAAATTTCCCCGTCTTAATTTTCCCCTACTGCTTCCTCTTAATTTTATATATCTATGAGGCTATTACTCCGTATATATCTATGAGACGATTAATCAAGTTAATAGTAACTAAATAAGTTAATAATAACTAAATAACTTAATTATTATTATTAATTAATATTATTTAATTGTCTTAATTTTCTATTTCTTTCTTTCACTTTCCCTCTCTCTACCTCTCGACTCTTCTCCCCGTCTTCCCCCCTTCTTCTCCCCTTTCCCCCCTTTTCTTAATTTTATATATCTATGAGGCTATTACTCCGTATATATCTATGAGACTATTAATCAAGTTAATAGTAACTAAATAAGTTAATAATAACTAAATAACTTAATTATTATTATTAATTAATATTATTTAATTGTCTTAATTTTCTATTTCTTTCTTTCACTTTCCCTCTCTCTACCTCTCGACTCTTCTCCCCGTCTTCCCCCCTTCTTCTCCCCTTTCCCCCCTTTTCTTCCCCCCCTCGACTCCCCCATACTGCTCCTGACCCCCCTCTACCCCCCCCCCCACGGGGGGTTTGGCGCCACGCGGCGCCAGCGAGGCAGCATAACGCCACCCCGGGCGGCCCAGGACGGCATGGAGGCAGCATAACGCCCCCACCGCCCTAAGCCTAACCTAAACCTAAGCTAGCCTAAACTAAGCCTAAGCCTAAACTAACCTAAGCCTAGCCCTAACTACCTACCTAACCTAAGCCTAATGGCGCCCAAAGAGGGAGCCGGGGCCGGCCCCAAAGGGTGGCCAGCCCAACCCAGCGGGACTTGGTCAGTCCCAAAGGGTGAGTATATCTGCAACTGTACCCTTGTATTTATAGACCCTGCCAGGAGTCGCTCAGCCATCCGGCGTCGGTGTGGGAACCGATTTTAATTAGTGACTGGAATGCTTACTTTCTTCGTTTCTCTTCTTCCTTCTCTGGCTTGGTCGGTGTGGGAACTGATTGTAATTAGTGAATGGAAAGCTCACTTTCTTCGTTTCTCTTCTTCCTTCTCTGGCTTGGCTTCCTTCACCAACAGCTCAGCCTCAGCTCCTTCACCAAGCCCGACGCCGCTAGGATAAGCCGCCGGATTTCGCGTTTGTCCATCGGAGGGATGGCTGTTCAGCTCCTCTTCCATCTGCCTTGCTTCACCCGCCCAAGAACCAGTGCTCCGTCACCTAGAATGACTCACTCAACTGAGCGAGGAGGAGGATCGAGGCGGCTCAAAGATCATATATTTAATTCCAAAGCGTACTCCTATGGGGCTGGGGCAATCCAACATCTCCACACTGCGTTTTTCCTGCAAGTAAAAGCTGTATACGAAATATTATATGTTTTGAAACAAAGAAAAAAGGTTGAGGTAAAGAATGAATAGGATTTGCAACAACGACATATATTAGCAGATCTGAAACAGCAGTGAAAGAAGCAAACGGCTCTAAGCCACAATAAAGAATAAAAGTTTCAATAAAAAAACATTCAAGGGGAGAACCAACTACAATAGCTATAGTGCATTTGCCAACGAGTGGGTAGTGCCCTGATTCTTCTAGTACACTAGCACTTCCAGAATCACAACAAGTAGCTAGCATTTCAAGGGGAACTCAGAAGCAAAACAAACGCAGGAAGAAGGGAGAAGACTATAAAGACTGAATCGCCAAAAGACACATCCCTAAGGCGTGAGAAGCGCGCGACTCTCAGATGCGCAAAAGGCGTCAAAAAGCGCCGTATAATGTGCGCCTCTTGGAACCTACGCCGCCTGGAGGTGTAAGATGCGATAAAGTGCTCGCCTTAGAGAGCCTAGCGCATTTTCGCGCCTCAGGCGCGCTTTTTTAAACCAAGGTGTGCACCATTCCCACTTATTTGTAATATATAGTATACCCCCATAGAACCACCTAGTCATACCCACATTTTGCATCTTACTATAGATATCCCTAAGGTAATAGACAGAAGGGCAAAATTCTAAATTCTACCTTCAAATTTATCAACGTTTGAGCAGCTGTGCTACGTCAAAACACAAATCTAGCAATTGTTTTCCACTCACCAGCGAACTTCAGCATAAGAACGACATAATCACCTTTAAAAAACAAATAATAAATTAATAATAACATAAAATTGTTGGACACATCAACAGTGAATTGGGAAACTTATAAATCAAGGACTTCTTTTTGACGAAACTTAAAACTAAAATCAAAACCAGAAATGTTGTACTGCAAC
Organism: Cuscuta epithymum; assembly: GCA_945859915.1. NCBI lineage: Eukaryota > Viridiplantae > Streptophyta > Magnoliopsida > Solanales > Convolvulaceae > Cuscuta > Cuscuta epithymum. The sequence goes on from CAMAPF010001015.1 coordinate 6,694,480, forward strand.
TGAGCAGTAATTTACTGCGCCCCAGTTCTAATTAATATTAAGTTCAAACTATCTAGGTTGATTATATGAAGCATAATTAGTTAAACTTTTACTGCAATCAAGTACATATGAATTTAGTAAATTTCCCCCTGTCTTAATTTTCCCCTACTGCTTCCTTTAAATAGTAACTAAATAAGTTAATAATAACTAAATAACTTAATTATTATTATTAATTAATATTATTTAATTGTCTTAATTTTCTATTTCTTTCTTTCACTTTCCCTCTCTCTACCTCTCGACTCTTCTCCCCGTCTTCCCCCCTTCTTCTCCCCTTTCCCCCCTTTTCTTCCCCCCCTCGACTCCCCCATACTGCTCCTGACCCCCCCCTACCCCCCCCACGGGGGGTTTGGCGCCACGCGGCGCCAGCGAGGCAGCATAACACCACCCCGGGCGGCCGAGGACGGCATGGAGGCAGCATAACGCCCCCACCGCCCTAAGCCTAACCTAAACCTAAGCTAGCCTAAACTAAGCCTAAGCCTAAACTAACCTAAGCCTAGCCCTAACTACCTACCTAACCTAAGCCTAATGGCGCCCAAAGAGGGAGCCGGGGCCGGCCCCAAAGGGTGGCCAGCCCAACCCAGCGGGACTTGGTCAGTCCCAAAGGGTGAGTATATCTGCAACTGTACCCTTGTATTTATAGACCCAGCCAGGAGTCGCTCAGCCATCCGGCGTCGGTGTGGGAACCGATTTTAATTAGTGAATGGAATGCTTACTTTCTTCGTTTCTCTTCTTCCTTCTCTGGCTTGGTCGGTGTGGGAACTGATTTTAATTAGTGAATGGAATGCTCACTTTCTTCGTTTCTCTTCTTCCTTCTCTGGCTTGGCTTCCTTCACCAACAGCTCAGCCTCAGCTCCTTCACCAAGCCCGACGCCGCTAGGATAAGCCGCCGGATTTCGCGTTTGTCCATCGGAGGGATGGCTGTTCAGCTCCTCTTCCATCTGCCTTGCTTGCTTCACCCGCCCAAGAACCAGTGCTCCGTCACCTAGAATTGACTCACTCAACTGAGCGAGGAGGAGGATCGAGGCGGCTCAAAGATAATATATTTAATTCCAATTCCAATCCTTTTTCTTGTATTTGTAGTGCAATTCATTCATTTTATTAAACATCTAAAATTCATTTTATAAAATCCGCATATCTCCTTTCTAACTTATTTAAGGAATATTTATGTTTCACCCATTTTGACAAAAATACCTTGATATTATTATTTGAGTTTCTATTAATACATTACCATTACTAATTAGTTAGACAAAAAAGCGACTAGAAGTAAATATTCAATAAAAAAACGTAGGCACGGTGGAAAGAGCATAAAATAAGGGACCATTCCTGTTGTATACAAAATGTACACAAAATGTGTACATTGCCTGTGTACACGGGAAATTCGACATCAAGTTATGCCCCTTTTTAAACGAATTGCATGTGTACACAGGCAGCTGTGTGGGCTTTGTGTACAGGTTGTGTACAACTCATGTACACTAAGAATTTTCCTGAAATAAAATGTCGTGATTACCCCAACGGTTACCAAGCTTTTAGATCCAGACCTAATTTGCGGGAGTTGCTTGAAGTTGTATTTGAGGGTGGGTTTGATTTCACATATTGGTGTGATGCAAATAAATTACTTTGTGAGTCATGATACAATGTTTTTGATTTATTTAGGGGAATAGAAATCAGGCCACAATAGTTTGGTTTCATTTGTATTATTTCCCATTGGAGATTTTGTGTGAGCAATAAATATAATACAAACTATATAGTAACTTTATTATAGTTGTAACTTGTGATTTAGTAATTGACTCGGTAGTAATTGATGGACAATGAATCAATTAATTAAGGTGGCTTAGGTATAGTATTGTATGATGTAGTTACTGTGTGCACTGAATATTAACTTACATGTTTTAAGAAGGCTCTACGGAGAAACTGTCATACATGGGGTTGTGAAGAAGATGGTAGAAGGGATAGGAATGAACGATAGCTTAGCACGCTAGGGTAGCCGGGTAGGTAGTCGGTAGGAGTTTTGGGTGAAAATGGAGTCTAATCTACTTGCGGGCATTGTTCTAAAACTCGCTAGGCGCTAGTCGGGCGGTTGGGCCGACTAGGCCGATTTTTTGGCCGACTAGGCCGATTTTTTACCGACTAGGAATCTACAATTAGGGCCGCCTAGGCCGCCTAGACCGATTAATCGGTCCGACTAGGCCGATTTTTAGAACAGGGCTTGCGGGTATAGAGCTATACCTCGGGGTAAGATTGGAACAGGGGAATTGTTGTGTTAGCATTTAAATAATAAGTCGTCTTTAGTATTATTTATGTCCATGACTCTTCTACTAGTAATATGAGTGGATTTTTTTTCTCATTCTTTTCTAAATTCATCATTTTCTCATTCAAACCCACAAATACATGTAGTTTTTCCCTGTAATTTTACTAATGCTCACAGGTAAATTTAAAGATACTCGAATTTTCATTTCTTTGAAATATTTTAGAACCGTGGTGAGAAATATTGAAATATTGTTTAGTAACCCATGCTTTTAGCTTATCAGCTAACTTTTTTTATCAAACACGAAGTTTTTATTTCACGCGCCGGGATGAGTATTAATCAAAATAGCTATGGATGGAGTTACTTTTGTGACTCAATTGGATGAAGTGACTGTAGAACACCATTTTACCTATGTTTCATGTATTTTTCCTAATTTTATTAATGAAATGTATTTTAAATCTAATTTTTCCGTTCACCTGATCCAACCATTTCAGCAACAATTTGCAAAACTTCAACTGGTCATGCAAATTTCGTCGTTTATTAGATATTATCTCCACGACTCTTATTGATTGATGGTCATCAATTATAAAGATAATCATACAGTGATAATTGTATGGTTGTTCTTTTATTAGGACTGAGTAAGAGTAGGTATATTCTTAATTAGATACAAACTCAAAGCAATGATTACCAAACTCTAATCTTTTTGTAAAAATACAATTATGAAAACGTATAAACATAATTGAGAAAGAAATATAAGTTAGGCCACAGTTCAAATTATAGTCAGAGCATACTTTATTTTCAAGAATCATACTATTGGGCTAGTTTTCATTTTCACAAGAAACATTTCTAGTGTGTCGAAGCTTCATGTAAGCTCGTGTGTCGAATCTTCATGTAAATATATTATTATAAAAAATATGTATACTTATATAAACAATAAAAAAATTCATTCTAAATACTTCTACTCAAATCAATTGAATAAAAGAGATCTAAAAGGACCGACAAAAAGTGATGGTTTTGTATTAAATAATAAGTGTATAATATGAAATAATTTTCGTAGTAAACAAAAAAAATTAAGATAGTGAAAGTCAAAACTGGATATTTATATTTTCACCAATCGCAAGTTGTAAAGTCATCCCACAACCTGTGCATGTTGACCCACGAAACTAGTGAGTTAATCAGGTTATTAAAATACAATCCACCATGAAACGAGCAAGCCCGATGGAGGTCGACTCATTCTACTAGTAATATAAGTGGAATTCTTTCATATTCTTTTCTGATTCATCATTTTCTCATAATAAGTCGTCTTTAGTATTATTTATTTCCATGACTCTTCTACTAGTAATATAAGTGGAATTCTTTCTTATTCTTTTCTAATTCATCATTTTCTCATTCAAACCTACAAATAAATATAGTTTTTTCCTCTTTGAAATATTTTAGAAATGTGGTGGGAAATATTGAAATCTGGTTTAGTAATCAGCAGCTAACTTTTTTATCAAACACGAAGTTTTTATTTCACGTGTTTGAATGAGTAATAATCAAAATAGCGTTGGAATGAGTTTTTTATTTTTCCATTCACCTGATCCAACCATTTCAGCAACGATTTGTAAAACTTCAACTGATCACACCAATTTGATCGATTTTTAGGTAGTATCTCCACGACTCATATTGATTGATGGACTATATGGTTGTTCTTTGATTAGGCCGAGTAAGAGTAGGTCTATTTGTAATTAGATACAAACTCAAAGCAATGAATATCAAACTCTAATCTTTTTTGTAAAAATACAATTAAGAAAACTTATAAACATAATTGAGAAAGAAATATAAGTTAGGCCACAATTCAAAATATAGTGAGAGCATACTTTATTTTCAAGAATTATATTATTGGGCTCATTTTCATTTTCACGAGAAGCTTCATGTAAAAAAATCAATAAATTATTATAAAAATACTTATACTTATATAAGTTACCCCACAGTAATATAAAAAAATCATTCTAAATACTTATACTCAAATCAATTGAATACACATTAAATAATGTAATAAAAATTCTAAAAGTTACTATATTCTTGATATAAAGCAGCACGCCTCATTACTCAAGCAATTTGAATAAAAGAGAACTAAAAGGACCGACACAAATATGATGGTTCTGTATTAAATAATAAGCATGCAATTTGAAATATTTTTGTAGTAAACAAACAAAAATAAGATAGTGAAAGTCAAAACTAGATATTTATATTTTGACCAATCGCAAGCTGTAAAGTCAGCCCACAACCTGTGCATGTTGACCCACGAAACCAATGAGCTAATCAGGTTATATTTAAATACAATCCACCATGAAACGAGCAAGCCCGGTGGAGGTCGACTCATTTTGACATCTGTATTTATAATCAACTGAGTTCTCTTTTAAACTTCGATTGACGAATTCATATACAATCCGCAGTCCATATTAATTTAAGAAAAACTTTAAACATATATCTTACCGTGCGGCGCATGGGTACACAAACTAGTTATAATTATAAGTGACTGTGATGAAGGCACTTTAGCCATACTGACTGATGGTAATTGATGGACACTGAATTAATTAAGGTGGCTTAGGTATATTATTGTATGATGTAGTTACTATGTGCACTGGATATAGTAACTTACATGTTTTAAGAAGGCTCTACTATACAAAGAAACTGCCATATGTGGGTTTGCGAAGAAGATGGTAGAAGGGGTAGGAATGAACGATAACTTAGCACGCCAGGGTAGCCAGGTAGGTAGTCAGTAGGAGTTTTGGGTGAAAGTGGAGTCTAATCTATTTGCCGGTATATAACTAGACTTGAAGGTAAAATAGGAACAAGGAAATTGTTGTGTTAGCATTTAAATAATAAGTCATCTTTAGTAGTAATACATATGTCCATGACTCTTCTACTAGTAATATAAGTGGAATTTTTTCTTATTCTTTTTAAATTCATCATTTTCTAATTCAAACCCACGAATAAATTCACCTATATTTTCAATACTTTTCAAGAGTAGTGAATTCAGAGATAATCACAACATCCAATTTTTAGACATACGGCATTACAATAAATATATTTTCTCATACGATGATATTATTTGTTCATGAATTACAGAGACGGTTGTATTAAATTATTTGTTCATGAACCACGTCTGTTTGTAAGACTTTCACGTTTCAGCTCAGAACCTCTATGTGAAAAATATCAACCGTGCATGTTTAAAATATTTTTTGATTTTTT